>CM042687.1:386610463-387864302 GCA_023614405.1 Avena insularis
GGTGGATGAATTGGGAAAAATCGAAAAGAACCGGCCGGGCCGGCACTAACACTGTACCATTTGGCCAGCGGTAGCCACGAGCCGGCCCGGAGTACCGGATTTGACTACCAAGCGAGGCAAGAGAATTATAGGCGCCAGGGCGGGCGGTAGTACCGGCCCGCCTGGGCGGTACTACCGCATGACCCAGAGAGAATATTTTCTCTTTTCTTTTATAAATCAAATATGAGGCAGATTCAAACGGTCATAACTTTTGACTGGAAGCTCCGATTGACCCGATTCCAATTGCGTTGGATATAGGACGACAAGGTCTTCCCAATAAAAAGTGGAAATATTGATTATCACCAATTGAGAGTGTATCAATTAATATAATGTGAGATACCTCACTTGGTGAGAAACCGAAAAGCCGCATAAATCAAAATCGCAACAAGATACATATGGGAGATCCGATTTGGATGAACAAGAGCTTGTTATGGAGATTACCACAAGCTCTATATCCTCACATGGATAAGACCAAATAACAACCAAATACGATGATGCAAGTATGCAAATGTTTGAGCTCTCTCCGAACAATGTGACCGAGTTACTCATTCGAGAGCCCCTCTTGATAGTACGGTTATCTATCCTAAACCCGGTCTCACATACACAACGTGAGACCGGCAAAAGGGAAAACCTATCAAGATTATACCTTTGCCTTGAGCATTCCACTTGAGCTCGATGTAGACGATCTTGCCCTTCTCAATATGGAACGCCTTTCTTGATTCATCATCATCGATCCATGATCACCGAGGATGGCAAGCATCAAACATGAGATCTTCTATAGATGGTGCATTTTGAGCTTGCACAACACATCTTCTTCTCATTTCATCGACCTTGAATCCAACACATGCTCCAAGCGATGCCAATGGACAAATCCTTACAAGTGCAACTTAATAGACACATTACTCCATAAAGATTGTCGTTAATTACCAAAACCACACATGGGGGCCCACATGTTCTTTCACTTTGGAATAACTTGGTTTCTTGGAAGTTGGATGCACGATTAGAGCTCATACTCAGTACAAGTGGAGGCTAGCAAAAGACTGGGAGTGACCAACTAAGAGAGCAATAATGGCCATAATCATGCAAAGCGACAAAACATTCTTAACTAAAGCATAAAGTGATATCACAAGTCAAAAACTAAATGATCATAGAGGCTATGGTGACTGGTTCATAGTCTTAACATGGTGTAAGCATGTGCCAAGTCAACCCCAATAAAGCATCAAAGGAGAATACCACAATATTATGCTTTTGTATGCTAAAACAACGCATGATTCTTTCAAGGCACATTAAGCAATCTCAATTGCTTGATACAAGTCATGCCACAACAATAATGACTAAGCATAAAGTCAAAGCAATATCTAACATGACATGATAAAGTCTAAGCTATAGTCAGAACAAGCTTCTTCTTGTACCACTTAAGCATGGAACTTCCTACTCTCTTCCAACACCAATCGACTTATTTGAAACAAATCACAGGGATAGTAACCAATAAATATCAGTGAGCTTGTCACAAATCTACAAGGAAGAACTAAAAAGTTCTAAGCAAAAATCACAAGAAAACTAAAGCTAAGCACCGAGCTAGCGAAAGAGAACACTCTCAAAACAATAAGAAGGAAAACTAGAGCATTCTAGATAATGAGGAACGAGGTGTGACTTCTCAAAATAGGAGTGTTGGGGTCCGAACAACTTATTGCAACAAACAAAGCAAAAAAACTAAAGACAAAAGCAAAGACGCTCCAAGAACAACAAATAGTGCATGAAGCAATAAAAATGAAGTGTCTTGAAAGAAGACCTGAGATTTTTGTTTATGAAGAAGGGGATGCCTTGGGCATCCCCCAGATTTGACGCTTGTACATCTTGAATATTTCTTGGGGTGACACAGGTGGCATCCCCAAGCTTGAGCTTTTTTCCATTCTTCATCTCATCACATCATTCTTCCCCTACACTTGAAAATTTCCTTCATACAAAACTTCACACAATCTTCATTAGCAGCATTAGTGTAATCAAGATAATAGGTATTTGGGTTCAGTTTTAACTCAAGTAAAACTTCCATTAAAACACAAGCTACTGTAGAAACTCCTTTTAAAATCTCAAGTGATCAAAGAGAACTCAAAAAGAAACCGATAAGAGGCAAATGCAAATAATGGCAGAAATCTGTCAAAATACACTAGCAGGTAAAGACCGATTTTTTCAAAAATCTTCCGTTGCTCAATTAGAAAAGTGAAAAACTAATGAAAGTTAGATAAAAACCTGGGTCATAAGCACAAAACATTTCAGCTCAATCCGACATACATGGATATTTTATGTTTTTTACAGTGAAGCACAGAAATCTGTTTTGGGACAGCAAGTTCCCCAAATCTTACTTCTCTCTCACTAGAGGTTATTCTTGGCAGAAAAATCACACAAAAAGGATAAGGATAGGTTATTACAAGGCAATAACTTCCAAGACCTAACAAAAGAAAACTTACTGAAAATAATATTGGGTTGTCTCCCAAGAGTACTTTTCTTTAACGCCTTTAAATTAGGCATAGAAAGCAAGAATCAAGTATTTTAGAATGAAGAAGCATTAAGATCAAATTTTGCTTTAATAGGAGAGTCAAAATATGGTTTATCTATTTTTCTAGGGAAGTGTTCTATACATTTTATGAGTGGGAATTGATATTTAATGGTGCCTTCTTTCATATCAATAATGGCACCAACAGTTCTAAGAAAAGGTCTTCCCAAAATAATAGGACAAGAAGCATTGCATTCAACATGCAAAACATAGAAATCAATGGGGACAAATGTATTGTTAACCATAATAAAAACATCATGAACTCTCCCCATAAGTTTCTTTTTAGCATTATCATCAAGGTGGACATCCAAATAACAATCTTCCAAAGGAGGCAAATCAAGCATTTCATAAATTTTTCTAGGCATAATAGAGACACTACCACCAAGATCACATGAAGCTTTGATATAAAAATCATTCACTTTCATATTAATGATGGGTTCCCAACCATCTTCTAATTTCCTAAGAATAGAAGCTTCATGTTTCAATTTTTCTTCTTTAATTTTCATAAGAGCATTTGTAATATGTTTTGTAAAAGCCAAATTCATAGCACTAACATTAGGACTTTTAGCAAGATTTTGCAGGAACATAATTACTTCAGAAATATTGCAACCATCAATATCAAATTCAAAATCAAAATTAGCATCAAAGGTAGTAGAATTATTGTTACCCATGTTTCGGAAAAATTCAGCATTCTTATTGGAAGAAGGAATGGGAACTTTAGGTGGTTTGCTAGCATCAACATTGCTGGGGGTAGTAATAGTACAAATTTTAGTCATAATACTATTTCTAGCAATTTCATATTCTCTCTCCCACCTAGCATTCAATTCAGCTAACATTCTAAGATTTTCATGAATTCTAACTTGAATGGCATTAGTAGCAGCAAAGGGATTTTCAATAGTTTCTGGTTTAGCAGCCATTTTATTAATCAAAGAAGATTATGCTTCAGATAAATATGAAATATTTTTTTCAGCATTTGAAAGCTTTTCCTCAACAGTTTTATTGAAGGAAATTTGTTTACTAATAAAATCCTTAAGCATGACTTCAAGTTCAGAGGGTGCACTTCTATTACTGTTGTAGGAATTTTCATAAGCATCACCATTATTGGGAGGATATGGCCTATAATTATTATTACCAAAATTATTCCTATAGGCATTGTTGCTAAAATTATTATTTCTAATGAAGTTCACATCAACTTGTTCTTCTTGAGCAACCAAAGAGGCTAAAGGAAAATTATTTGGATCAATATGAGCTTTTCCATTAACAAGCATAGACATAATAACATTAATTTTAGCACACAAGGAGGAGGTTTCTTCAATAGAATTTACCTTCTTACCTTGTGGATCTCTCTCAGTGTGCCATTCAGAACAATTAACCATCATATTATCAAGGATCTTTGTTGCAGAACCCAAAGTAATGGTCATAAAGGTTCCTCTAGCAGCAGAATCCAACATATTTCTAGAGGAAAAATGCAGTCCTTCATAAAAGGTTTGGATAATCATCCAAGCAATCAATCCATGAGTGGGGAAATTCTTTACCAAAGATTTCATTCTTTCCCAAGCTTGAGCAACATGTTCATTATCAGATTGTTTAAATTTCATTATTTCACTTCTCATAGATATAATCTTAGAATGAGGATAATATTTTCCAATGAAAGCATCTTTGCATTTAATCCAAGAATCAATACTATTTCTAGGCAAAGAAAGCAACCATTCTTTAGCTCTTCCTCTTAAGGAGAAAGGAAACAATTTAAGCTTAAGAATATCTCCATCTACATCCTTATAATTTTGCATCTCACAAAGTTTAACAAAATTATTAAGGTGAGCAGCAGCATCATCAGTACTAGCACCAGAAAATTGCTCTTTCATAACAAGATTAAGCAAAGCAGGTTTAATTTCAATGAAAGTAGCTTTAGGAACTGGTGGAGCAATAGGTGTGCTCATGAAATCATTGTTGTTTGTGCTAGTGAAATCACACAACTTGTGTTTACAGGGCTATTCATTTTTGCAAGAGTAAAGACAGCCAACAAAAACAGAAACTAAAGTAGGAACTAATTTTTTTTGTGTTTTTGATAAAAGAAACAAACCAAAGAAAACTATTTTTTTTGTATTTTTGATTAAAAAAAAACAAAGCAAAACAAAAACAAAGTAAAGAGATTGGTTGTGAGAGACTCCCCTTGCAAAGATGTCCTTATCTCCCCGGCAACGGCGCCAGAAAAGTCTTTGATGGCTCAGATACGTAGAGCTCGTTGGGAACCCCAAGAGGAAGGTATGATGAGCACAACAGCAAGTTTTCTCTCAGTTTTGAAACCAAGGTTATCAAACCAGTAGGAGTAAGGAAACAAGTCCAAGGTGTTGCTAGCAACTTGGAATCTGCACAACACAATCATAGAACTTTTCCCCAACTTAGAGTGAGGTTGTCAATCTCACTGGTTTGCTGAAAACAAAGGATTAAACATACAGTGTGGAAGATATTAATGCTTGTAGAAAGTAAACAGTAAAAGGTAAATAGTAGATGGTATATCAATAGTAAAGATTGGACCGGGGTCCACAATTCACTAGAGGTGTTTCTCCATAAGATAGATAGCATGTTGGGTGAACATATTACAGTTGGGCAATTATAGATTGAAAAATGCATAAATATGCATGTACAAGTCATGATGGTTCCTATGAGATTCGTTTGGGCATTACAACATAATACATAGACCGTAATCCAACTGCATCTATGACTAATAATCCACCTTTAGGTTATCATCCGAACCGCTTCCAGTATTAGTTTGCAAGCAACAGATAATTGCATTAAGCAAAGTGTGTAAAGTAAACAAAAAAATGCCCTTGGGCAAAGGATTGTTGTTTTCTCCCTAGTAGCAACAGCACGTCTACAACCTTAGAGATTTTTGTCACTTCCCCAGATTACTAGAGGCATGAACCTACTATCGAGCATAAGTACCGTCTCTTGGAGTTACAAGAAACTACTCAGCCAAGGCATCACTAGTAACGGAGAGCATGCAAGATCACAAATATCACAAACATGATAGAATCAATAATCAATCTTGAACATAGTACTCAATATCCATCGGATCCCAACAAACACAACATGTAGGATTATAAATAGATGATCTTTATCATGAACGGAGCTCACAAGATTTAAACATGATAGCACAAAGGAGGAGAAACAACCATCTAGCTATTGCTATGGACCCATAGTCCAAGGGTGAACTACTCACGCATCACTCTAGAGGTAGCCATGGTGATGAAGAAGGCCTCCGGGATGATCTCTCCCCTCCGGCACGGTGTCGGTAAGAGCTTCATATTCCCCCGATCTAGGGACGATGGTGGTGGCGGCTACAGATTGTTTCGTGGAAAATTGATCAGGTACTTAGGGTTTCTACATCGGAAGACTTTTTTAGGCGAAGGGGCAATGTCGGTGGGCGCCCAAGGGGGGCACACCTAGGGCTGGCGCGCCCTCCCTGGCCGCGCCACCACAGGGTGTGGCCACCTTGTGGCCCCACTTTGTGTCCCCTCCGGACTTCGTATTCCTTCTGATAAAATATTGACTTTGACTTTTGTCCCATTCAATTCCATGAATATTTCTTTACTAACTTTTCTGAAACCAAAAACAACAGAAAACAGGCAACTAGGACTGTGGCATCTTGTTAATAGGTTAGTCCCAGAAAATGTATAAAAATGCCTGAAAGTGTAGATAAAACATAAGACAAATGATATAAAACAAGCATGGAGCATAAAAAATTATAGATACGTTTACGATGTATCACAAACCGATGTTATATTTTGCCTTTTTAAGTCAACATTTAAAATGCGGGGTATCTAAACAAAATAAACCACCTAAGTAATTGTCGGGACCCCGGTTTCACTTAATATTGCCTAGTTGCATCGCATCTTTGCCATGTCATACATCATACATGCATCATGCCTGATCTTCTATCGTATTATTAAATAGTGCATCCAGTGTTTCTTCTAGTGCTTTACTTCTTCACGAATTAGGCCGATGAGTTGATGCGAGTGTCGATCCGATCTCCGGATGAACCTTCAGAAATGTTTTCAAAGTGTAGACAAAGCAAAGCAAAGTGGATACTAAACAATCATGGAACATCAAAATTATAGATACATTTACAACGAATCAAGCATCCCCAAGCTTAATTCCTGCTCGTCCACGAGTGGGTAAGTGATAAAAATAATAATTTTTGAGGTGACATGCACCATCACAATCAAGATCAAACCATTTGCAAGCATTGAAAGCTGTGATCAAAGTACTCTAAACATGAGCATGAAAGATGAAGTTCTAACAACAAGACAAAGTAACTATGCTGCAACATGAAAGGATACAAACAAAGATTCATGAATAACAATGCATTAAAAGACGTTTGTTTGTTTCACATATAAAAAACATAGCATAGTGGCATTCGGCTTGTCCCTCATAGAGTAGGAAAACATAAATGCATAGGACACCTTCAAAGTTCATAAGGGTGACTAGATACAAATAGTTCAAGAACAAGCAATATCAACAATATGAATCAATCAATAAGTTTTGGGACAATGAACATAGAACAAAGAATGGCAACTATGCTCTCTTAATTGGTGCCTAAGGATAGAAGGCGGAGACTCAATATAATGGTGGAAGAAAGGCCCTTCACAAAAGGGAAGCAGGGATTTCATGTTTCATAAAGAGCTTCCAAAAATTATGGTACTTGTCAGCTTTCAGCTCTCATTGCCCCTATCATAAGCATCTTGAAGTGATTAATGTTAAAGTGAACAAAATATGGAGTATATGCTTGACAAAGTATAAGTCGGCAATCTCATGTCCCTTGAGTATGAGGGTCGCTCCTCATGCTACTCAACTTTAGTTGCCGGTAAGTTCTTGTCATAATAAGTACATGTGTATCATAGAGAACCACCAACGGGGTACCCCTTGCTCCATGATAAAGGAGCTATCCCATATCAAAATGACAAGGCAAGCAGACAATGAGCATCTCAGTAATCTTCTTATTTACCATGGGAAAATGGTTCTTTTTCTCTCTTTCCTCTTTTCTCATCTTTTTTTGTTTTTCTCAATCTATTTTTCTATCTCTCTTTTTTATAAGAAGAATGCTTCATAGATTGCTCACTGTGGTGATGCTGCAAGTATCCACCATGATTAGGCATGGCTTAGGCTAGCGGCCCAGGCGTTTCTCTAACACACATACATAACTCCATGGACTTATAAGCTCCCCTTTTATTTCACACCGACGACATACATAAACAAAAGAGCATGATATCAACTGGGTAGATATTTACAGGTGTTGAAAGCATTCCTCGTGACAGCACGGTTCTGCTAATTCCCAACTTATAAGTGCAAGCATATACAACATAGATGATATAATGGTTCAGGGAGGTGGGGGCAGCCACCATGGGCTGGGCGCCATGCCCCTTGGGGTCTCCCCCCTCTCCCTATAAAAGGACTCCCTCCCCTCCTCTCAAAGCACACCTCCTCGTGAGGGATCTCTCTCCCCCCTTTAGAATTTCCCCATGGTCTCGGATCAGTGAGATACATGTTCCTGGTGGCTTTTTCTGGAAGGATTTGTTGCTTCTGCTACTTCGCTGGAGCGAGGGCATGGAGGTTGTCGGGGTACCCGGACATGTGTGCGATCACGGATGCACCACTGCTTTGCGGTGCTGGACGTGATGGTGCTGGACCGGCTGGACCAGATGGACTTCATCACGATCTTGAGATCGGCAAGCGTTCGACTACAACATCCACGAGTACAACCTTGTTAACACTATACGGTCTTCGAGGGTATGTATTCTATGGATGTATATCCACCTGTTGCTTGTATCTAGTAGATAGATCTTGGTACTTTGTTCCCATCGTAGGAATTTTTTTGTTTTCCTTGTTGCGAACCCTTCAGCTTGGATGGATTTTTGTTGAGTGGTTACCCAGGGCACATTTCTATGGTTTACCCTGGTGTATCTCACTTGTGGATGACCACCCAGGAATAAAGATATTTGAGATGTTTTGTGTTGAGAAGCTAACAGTGCAGCCACATGGCATATGGGCTCTGCCTTGGCCAACTAGGTTGCAAGAACTCATATGGACATACATAAGGTGGTAGTGATGATAGGATGGAACGCGTCTGTGGTGATCTGAGGGATTGCTTCTGAAAAGTCTTGTCTCGATGCATGTCGAGTCGTGTGGAAAAAGTGCACCACCTCTCGAGAGGGTAAAACCTAAGTACTTAGCCGTGTCCCCGGTAATGGACATTTTGAGACTCAAAGACATTGGAATGATCAAGAATCTCCTCATCCCAATTTCTCTAAGTTAAAACTTGTTGGGTGAACAAGGGAAGCACCTGGTGTGACTCCAGTGTGCCATGTGTGATGAAATGTTTTGATAAAGAGAAAAACTATTTTCAAAGGATAGGGAAAACTGATTTTATGCAAAGGCCATCCAAAACTCCACTTAGCCATATATTCATGTAGATGTTAGATTCTCCATATCAATATGATATCACTTGCCAATACAATTCAAATGTATTGACCCTTGTGGCTATAACTTATTATGTTGCAGGTTTCTTTGATGTTAGTGAAGTTTGTTGAGTAGGGATTACAAGTCTACAACCAACATGTTTGCTTGTGGAATATGAAGATGAAGGACTCCATGCCTTATAGATATATTTGTTGCTTTGTAATAAGATAGCCATATGAGCTATGTAAGTTGTAATGAATTATTTTATTCCTAGTTATAAGTTGTAATATGACCTTTGTTTCTTAATATTACATCTTAAACTGTGGGTGCTAGCTATTCGATCCAGGGACTAGCACTGTAAACACAGGGATCTCTACCTTATCAGGTTGGGACCTCTACATTTATGGAGTGAAGTGTCGATAAAAAGAAAACAGACAAGAAGCATCACATTCACCAATAAACAACTCATAATATAAAGCAACTCACCATTATATAACTTAACTTGCAACGAGTATGGGAGTCACAATAAATATGTATAAATACAAATCATAATTGGTAATGGAAAACTTTGTTCTTGGTCAGAGAACAGTTGACAAATCGCCCATAGTTTTCAAGCAAAGCTTTTGTAAATTAGTTTATAATAGGAATCCTTTGCTCAAACATAAAAGGCTTTTCACAATGATGGCTTTCAAAGTAATATTCATTCAGATAAGAGTTTTGTGCAAAACAAGGAAGATAAGAAACATGATTGAATAAATCATCATATGAATGATTGAAACACAACAACTCAAATGCTTGCTGGAGATAGAAAGGAATAGGTTTACTGACTCAACTAAGAAGTAAAAGAAAGGCCCTTCGTAGAGGGAAATAGGGATTTCAAGTTTCATAAAGATCTTTCAAAAGATTATGGTACTTACTAGCTTTGATCTCTCATTGCCCCTATCATAAGCATCTTGAGGTGATTAAGGTTAAAGTGAACAAATATGGAGTATATGCTTGACGAAATATAAGTTGGCAATCTCATGTCCCTTGAGTATGAGGGCCATTCCACATGCTACTCAACTTTAGTTACCGGTAAGTTCTTGTCATTGTAAATATATGTGTATCATAGAGAACCGCCAACGGGGTACCCCTTGCCCCATGACACAGGAGCTATCCCATATAAAAATGACAAGGAAACAGACAGTGAGCATCTCAGCAATCTTCTTATTTACCATGGGAAAATGGTGCTTTTTTCTCTTCTTTCCTCTTCTCTTCTTTTTCTATATCTCTCTTTTTTATAAGAAGAATGCTTCATAGATTACTCACTATGGTGATGCTGCAAGTTTCCACCATGATTAGGCATGTCTTAGGCTAGCGGCCCAGGCGTTTCTCTAACACATATACATAACTCCATGGACTTACAAGCTCTCCTTTTATTTCACACCGCCGACATCCGCAAACAAAAGATCATGATATTAACGGGGTATATATTTATAGGTGTTGAAAGCGTTCTGCGTGACAGCACGGTTCTGCTAATTCCCAACTTATAGGTGCAAGCATATACAACATAGATGACACAATGGTTCAAGTTTTATAAGGGCAGGAAAAATAAGGTGTGCCATCAAGTTCTGAGAGCTTTACTAACTAGTTTTCACATAACAAAAGACTTTTAATTTGAAAGATAGATGAAACTCGAGAATTTACTTGGAATAGCAATAATGCTAATAGGTAGATATGGTGGACACAAATGTCATAATTTTTGGTTTAAAGGATTGGATGCACGAGAAGCATTCCCTCTCAGTACAGGTTTTTGGCTAGCAAGGCTGGGTGGCAAGCAAAAGAGTTGAAGGAAACAAGCAAACATACAAGTGATAAAAACAAACATGCAATCTTTTTTGAAAACACGAAAGATCTTAACTAAAGAATACTAAGCTTATGAGCCAATCAAGAAATAAGGAAATGATATAAAATACATGTAAGTGCTTTTCTGTTTTCCTTTCAAACCTCAAAAAGTGTTGCTACTGACCAGAGCTCGGTTTGCCAAAACCAATTTAGATTTACTTGATGATCCTAAAGTGATACCAATACTAATCAACAAGATCAATCATATAATAGATATTGCAAACTAAAATAAGAAGTGCAAAAAGTAAAAGATGAAACTCCTCATTAATAATCCATAAAGGCACTCACACCAAGGGATACATAGATAACCAACTAGAGGAGAGATACTTCCATAACGCAAACCATCCTATATGATAACTTCTTTATTCAAGATATGACTCTACTAAAAAGGTAAAAAGATGAAAGATAATGATGTGATACCGTGACACTCCCCCAAGGTTGGAACAAACCAAGGGGATGCCAAAACCTCATGGCGGATTACTCCTTCGGCGGTGGTGTTTTATTTAGGGTGAGAAAACCCTCCAGCATCTTACGAAGCCTGTTATTCTCCTCTTGAAGTATATCCACCTTCCTCCTTAGACCTCAGTACTTATCACAAAACTCATCTGTGGTTCAAAGGGCTTCCACTTCCTCAGGGAAGGAACTGAAGTCTGGAATGGAGGTCATCATCCCCTACATATTATGAGAAAAATCACGTCCAATGTTAATTGCCCATACAAAAGTAGGTTTTCTTGCCCTTGATCCCATGGCAGTTTGTCCCTTCATGCCTGTTGATATGTTCTTTACTTCCTCCTCGACGCTCCAATCCATGTCTTCGCGCCTAGCTGCGATCATTTCTTCTTCTACGGGTCTCTTTCCCTTTTCATTGGCGGAGACCATGGTGCCTCTAAACTTGAGAATATTTCCTAACAGAAACAGATCGAAACAAAACACAACTAGAACGCGATATACAAACCTCGGGAGATCCGGTTGATTATATATTACGAAGTTTTACGACATAAGGAAGGTATAGGGTGAAAACGGGACGGAGAAGGGATCCGGGGTGGTCTCATCCCCCAGGTGGCGCGGCCAGCCAGGGCCCGTGCCACTGGGTGGTGTGGCCCACCCTTCGCTATTTCGTCTTGTTACCTTCCATATGGAATAAAACTGCAAAAAAATAAAGAGAAAAGTTTTTCACGAACCTTCTATTTTCAGCACTTTTACCTATTCGGAAACTGACTCTGCAGATTTCTTCTATCCAACACTTGAAAGTTCCTTTCATAAAAAGCTCCACACAATCTTCATTAGCAACATTAGTGTAAGCAAAGACAATAAACCTTTGGGTTCAAATTTAAACTGAAATCCATCAAAACAAAAGCTAATGTAGCAACTCCTATCAAAATCCCAAAAAGAATTTAAAAGGAAATCGATTTAAGAGGCAAATGCAAATGATGGCAGAAATCTGTCAAAACAGACCAGCAGGTAAAGATTTATTTTTCCAAAAATCTTTTGTTGCCCAAATCAAAAAGTGAAAAACTACAAAAGTTTGATAACAACTTGAGGCACAAGCACAAAAAATTATAGCTCCATCTAACGTACTGGGGTCTTTCACGAATTTTTATAATGCAGCACAAAAATCTGTCCTAGGACAGCAACTTTTCATAACTCCTCTACTTCTCAAAAGAGGTTGATCTTGACACAAAAACCAAACAAAAAGGATAAGGAGTGGTTATTATAGAGGTAATAACTTCCAAGACGCAAAGAAACAAAAACCGAAAGCAAACTAAAATGGGTTGTCTCCCAAAAGCTCTTTCTTTTTAGCCATTAAGATGGGCATGATAATTTCAATGATGCTCTCATAGGAGATATGGATTTGAAGTGAAAGAGAGCATCAAGAAGCAAATATCCAACACATTTGAGTATAACCCACTTCCTATGCAAGGGAGTCTAACAAATTATTGAAACAAAAGGCTACTAGCAAAGGAAGACAAAACAAGTGTAACTTCAAAGCTTTCAACATAAAGCGGGGAAACTTAATATTATTGAGATGCATAAAACCATGTTTCCCTCTCTCATAATAACTTTCAGTAGCACTTTGAATAAAGTTGACAATATAACTGTCACAAGAAACAACTTTATCATCAGAATGAGAATACATACAATCATCAAAAAGAGGTCTAAGGTCATAAACTGGATCAACTGAAGCAAATTGTTCAACTCTAAAATCCTCATTAGGCAATTCATTTTCATAAGGAGCTTTAGCAAATTTGGAAAATTTAAACTCATAAGATTCTCCATCAAACTTAGTTAAAACTTTCTCCTTCTTACAATCTGTAATAGCTCCACAAGTGTTCAAGAAGGGTCTACCAAAAATGATAGGACAAGTTTTACTAGCAGCCGAACCAAGCACTAGAAAATCTGCAGGATATTTAGTCTTACCACAAAGAACTTCCACATCTCTTAGAATGCCAATTGGATAGACTGTCTCTCTATTAGCAAGGTGAATAATCACATCATTGTCCTCAAGTTCACAGGGACCAATTTCATGCATAATTTCCCTGTAAGCTCATAAGGAATAGCACTAGAACTAGCACCAATATCACATAAACCGTAATAGCAATGATCACCAATTCTAACAGAAAGCATAAGTGGGTTATCCATATTGAAAATAAAGTAGCAAACAGAAATAAAAACAATACTCACAGTAGAAGTTTCCTTTACCAGTTCCACTCTTCAATAGCGCTTCACTCCCCAGCAACGGCACCAGAAAATAGTCTTGATGACCCAGAAGTATAGGGGGTGTATCGTAGTACTTTCGATAAATAGGAGTGTCGATCCCAACGAGGAGTGATGACCCACAAGTATAGGGGATCGCAACAGTCTTCGAGGGTAGTATTACCCAATTTATTGATTCGACACAAGGGGAGCCAAATAATACTTATAAGCCTTAACAACTGAGTTGTCAATTCAGCTGCACCTAGAAATAGTTCTTGCTCACAAAAGTTTATTAGTAGCAACAGTTTTGGAGTAGCAATAGCAAAGTAACAGCAGCAGTAAAACAAGAGCAATAGTAACAGTAGTAGAAAACAGTAGGATATGAGCGCGATAAGCATAGGGATGGATGGACGGGCGTTGCATGGACGAGTCTAAGCATATACCTTCAAGATCTTGGGCAATTGCAAATAAATAAGATAAAGCATCCAAGTACTAAACAATCATAGTCATGTGTAGAGGTCCCAACCTCATAAGGTAGAGATCCATGTGATTGCAATGCTAGTCCCTGGATCAATAGCTAGCATCCACAGTTTAAGATGTAATATCAAGAAACAAAGGTCATAATACAACTTTATAACCAGGAATAAAATAATTCATTACATCTTACATAGCTCATTTGGCTATCTCATTACAATGCAACAGATATAACTATAGCATGGAGTCCTTCATCTTCAAAGTGCCACAGGCAATCATGTTGGTTGTAGACTTGTAATCCTATTCAACACACTTCACTAACATCAAACAAACCTGCAATATAACAGGTTATAGCCACAAGGGTCAATACATTTGAATTGTATTGGCAAGTGATACTATGTTAGAATAGTGGTATCTATCATCTATATGCATTTGGCTAAGTGGAGCTTAGGCTTGCTTTGCTCAAAATAGATTTTTCTTATCATTTGAAAACACTAAGTTTTTGTTTGTCAAATCATCCAAGGCATCTACCAATCAAAGATTGAAGATCCTTTAACCCTTGTTCAACTACAAGCTTTTAACTTAGAAATTGGGATGAGGAGATCATAGCTTCCATGTCTTGATGCTCAAATTGTCCATTGCCGGGGACACGGCTAAGTACTTAGATTTTACTCTCTCGAGAGGTGGTGCACTTTCCCCACAAGATTCGACATGCATTGAGGCAAGATCTTTTAGAAGCCTTCCCTTAGACCAAATGGACGTGTTCCATCCTATCACCCCCTATCACCTACTGTCCATCTGGCTAAGTTATTGCAACCTATATGATCCAGGCAGAGCCCATAATGCCATGTGGCTACACATGAAGCTTCTCAACATTTGACATCTCAAATCTCTTTGTTCCTAGGTGGCTTTCCACAATTGTTATACCATGTTTTCCCCAGTATACTTGACTTGTGATACACAAGTTTTCTCCAATATACTGGACTTGTGTAACCACTCAACACAAACCTTTCATTCCATTCCACCCAGGTGATTCATTCACATAGTTGTTTTATTAAACAAAACACAAGTCATAGACTTAGAAATATTTCATAGCATGAATATAATACACCCTTGTTTTCTACTAGCTAGGCTAAGCATAATAGTAGCAAAAATCTTAACTTAGGGAAAATTCTACTAAGGCATCTTATACTAGGATTGGCATAGCATACTTCGTAAAAATTCCATGCAAGTCCTCAAAATATCACTAATGCATAGTAAAAATAATAGGACAAAATATATGAAGCACCACTTGACTTTTAAGTAGAGGATATATGTTCACTCCTTGATCTTGCAAATGTCACACTCTTCAAATTTCACTACAATTCAATCAAGGCACAAATTCAATCTAGCATTTAAACAATTCATCACATAAAATAATAAAAACAAAGCAATGCATGCAAGCATGCAAAAATATTGTTTTATTTGGAAAGGTGGTTTCTAATAAGCTATAAACATTTTAAACCACCTATTGGTCATTTATAAAAGTGGCAAAACCATTTAAAATCAAGTTATTGAAAATAGGCCATTTAAATCATTTTTGTTTTGCTAGAAATGATTTAAATCAAAGTAATAAGTTCTAGTGTTAGCCAAATATATTTTTAAACACAAATGTTAGTGTTTATGGTCAAAGTGTTTAAATCAAATCCATTTTCAAAAGGTTTCACTCAAAAACCATTTTTAAATCAAGCACCATTTTTGTTTTACTAGAAATGCTTTTTATTCAAAGGAATAATTCCTTAGAGTCACAAAATATATTTTTAAATCCAAAAGTTGGTTTTTATGGTCAGTAGGTTCAAAACAAACCATTTGCAAAATATTTTACTCAAAAATCATTTCTAGAATAATTTTTATAACCAAAATAGGCCTAAACATGTTTCTGCAAAAACACCTAATTTTACAGAAGCAAAATACTAAACTAAGGGCTTGTTTGGAAAGTTTGCATTTTTGTGAATCCAATGATATAAAATTTGCAAAATTTGGACGTGTAGATCTAAAGTTATGAAAAATTTCAAATCTAAACATCTAATAGATCTATTTTCTATTTTAAACAACAGGCAGGGCCACATGGAGTGGTCCTATTGGGCGATACCAGTTCGATAGGATCGCATGATGTGGATCATTAGATTTAAAGGGATCTGTGTGGCTTAGATTGGTCGTACCGATTCGTTTAAATGATCTATTCTAAGCCGTGCGATCAAGATCTAACGGGCTGCAGCGCTTCGACCATGGACTAGCGGCGCGTGGCGACAACGAGCGGTGGTGGCGCTCTGCTCACGGAGGTTCTGGCAGAACAGGAAGCAGGGGAGGAGGAGAAATGGCTCACCATATTCGTTGTGGCGTGAGGAAGCTCAAGGTACTCGTCATAGACGAAGGGGCGCTCGGATGTGATGGCGATTGCTCGCCAGAGATGGTTCTGGCAACGGGCACACACTATTGATGACGGAGGCGACGCTACGGACCATGCTAAGTCAAAACAAGGAGTGTGTCAGGCAGGCGTGAGAGAAGCAAACAAGCTCGGGTCATCCAAAGGAGGAGGCGCCAGGTTTACCGGGAGGTCCGAGTCAGTAGTCCATGTGGCGCTGGTGATGACGGCCGAGCTTCTAGGATGCTGCTACTACCTGGGGCTATGGGCAGGTGCGGGAGGTGCGGGCGAGAAAGATCGTATGTTCCAGGGGCAGTGGGGGTGGCTGGGGTGGTCGGAATTATTGCCGGAGAGTCGTCGGGGCAGTGGAGTTGCAGCGAGGAATTTGGGCAGCCCTGGGGCAGAGAGGTGTGAGTGAGCGAGGGGAAAGAGAGAGGGGGAGGAGGCGTTTAAGAGGGAAAGGTTGCAGGCGAGAATTATGCCGACAGTAATGCGAATTTACACCGCGAAATCAACGCAGAAAACCGACGAGGAAAGGGGGCAACGGGTCACTGCGAGGTTGATGATGATGAGGTGGCGCAGTGGGGTGATGCTACACTCAACAGGGAGGAAGAGTGCTTCGTTGGAAACCCCAAGAGCAAGGTATGAAGAGTACAACATCAAGATTTCCCTCAGTAGAAACCAAGGTTATCGAACCAGAAGGAGGAAGGAAACGTCACACAGGTGTTGGAAGCAACGTGGAGACCTGCACAACACAAACTCAAGACTTTTCCCCCAATGATCAGTGAGGTTATCAAGCTCACCGGTTTGCTATAACAAAGGATTAAACATATGGTGTGGAAGGTAATGGTTTGGAGCAAGTAAACAAGTAACAACGGAAGATGTATCAATGGTAAAGATTGGACCGGGGTCCATAGTTCACTAGAGGTGCTCTCCTTAGATAAACAACATGGCATGATGGGTAAACAAATTACAGCGGGGCAATTGACAGGAACTGAGCAAGGCATAACAATGCAATTACTAGCCAGAAAGATCCTATGAAGTTGATTGGGCAATACAACAATATACATAGACCGTAATCCAACTGCATCTATGACTAGAAGTCCACCTTCAGGTTATCATCCGAACCCCCTCCAATATTAAGTTGCAAGCAACATATAACTGCTTTAAGAAAAGTGTGTAAGGTAAACAATCCACATGTTCCATGAACAAGGGACCGTTGTTTTCTCCCAAGTAGCAACAACACATCTACAACCGAAGAGATTTCTGTCACTTCCCTTGCAAACTAGAGGCATGAACCCACTATCGAGCATAAATACTCCCTCTTGGAGTCACTAGCAACTACTTGGCCAAGATAACCACTAGCAACGGAGAGCATGCAAGATCACAAACAACACATACATGATAGAATCATAAAGATAGAACCATTAATCAAACCAACATAATAATCTCAATATCCATCGGATCCCCGCAAACACAACATGCATGATTACAAATAGATTAGATCTTGATCATGAACGGAGCTCACAATATCTATACATGAAAGCACAAAGGAGGAGATACAACCATCTAGCTACTACATGGACCCATAGTCCAAGGTGGAACTACTCATGAATCATACCGGATAGAAGGCCTCCGGGATGATCTCCCCTCCGGAAGGGTGCCGGGAAGAGCTTTAGATCCCCTCGATCTAGGGACGATGGTGGCGGCGTCTACAGACGGTTTTGTGGAATTCTGATCGGGTGCCGAGAGTTTCTGTATCGGGGGATTCTTATTGGCAAAGGGTGGAGTCTGGGAGGCGGCCAGGGTAGGCAAACCCTACCCAGGCGTGGGTCCACCTGACCACGCCTGGGGTTGGCCTCACTGATTCTCCGCTCTCTCCTCCGACTTCTTGTTCCCCACTGAAAGTTATTGACTTTGGCGTTCGTCCCGTCCAATTCCGAGAATATTTCTTTACTAACTTTTCTGAAACCAAAAACAACAGAAAACAGGCATCTGGCACTGTTGCAACTTGTTAATAGGTTAGTACCAGAAAACATGTAAAAAGCACCTCAAAGTGTAGACAAGTAAAGCAAAGTAGATACCAAACAAGCATGGAGCATCAAAAATTATAGATAAGTTTCCAACGTATCAGCATCCCCAAGCTTAACTCTTGCTCGTCCTCGAGTAGGTAAGTGATAAAAGAATAATTTTTGAGGTGAACATGCACCCTCATAATAAAGATCCAAACATTTGCAAACATTGAAAGCTGGGATCAAAGAACTCTAAACATGTGCATGAAAGATGGAGTTCTAACAATAG
This sequence comes from Avena insularis, assembly GCA_023614405.1. Taxonomy (NCBI): domain Eukaryota; kingdom Viridiplantae; phylum Streptophyta; class Magnoliopsida; order Poales; family Poaceae; genus Avena; species Avena insularis. The sequence goes on from CM042687.1 coordinate 386,629,273, forward strand.
GACATAGTAACTATGCATGCAACATGGCAAGCTACAAACAAAGATCATGAATAATATGCATTGAAAAACATTTGTTTGTTTCACATGCAGAAAACATAGCATAGTGGCAATCAACTTGTCCCTCATAGAGTAGCAATATAATGCATAGGACACCTGCAAAGTTCACAAGGGTGACTAGAAACAGATAGCACATGAACAAGTAATAACACAATATGCATCAATTAGTAAGCTTTGGAACACTGCACACAGAATGACAACTATGCTCTCTTAATGGTGCCTAAAGGTAGAAAGTGGAGACTCAAATAATGGTGAAAGAAAGGCCTTTTTGTAAAGGAAGCAGGGATTACAAGTTTCAAAAAGATCTTCCAAAAATTATGGTACTTATTAGCTTTCAGCCCTCATTGCCACTATCATAAGCATCTTGAAGTGGTTAAGGTTAAAGTGGCAAAGCTGGAGTATATGCTTGACAAAGTATAAGTTGGCAATCTCAAGTCCCTTGACTATGAGGGCTACTCCTCATGGATACTCAACTTAGGGCCCTGGCAAGTTCTTGTCACTGTAAGTATTTGCATATCATTGAGAACCACCAATGGGGTACCCCTTGCACATGGTATAGGAGCTTTCCCATAACCAAAATGACAAGGCAAGCAGACAATGAGCATCTCAGCAATTCTTCTTATGTACCATGGGAATATGGTGCTTTTTTCTCTCTTTCCTCTTTTCTCAATGTGTCTCTCTTTTTTATAAGAAGAATGCTTCATAGATGTCATTATGGTGATGCTACAAGTTAACACCATGATTAGGCATGGCTTAGGCTAGCGGCCCAGGAGTTTCTCTAACACAGAATACAAACTCCATGGACTTACAAGTTCCCACTTCATTTCACACCGGTAACATCCATAGACAAAATAGCATGATATCAACGGAGTACAAAAAGTACAAGTGCAATGTTGAAAACGTTCCCCGTGACAGCACGGTTCTGCTAATCCCAACTTATAAGTGCAAGCATATACAACAAAGTTGCCTCAATGGTTCAAGTTTATTAGTAGCAAAGAATAAAATGTGCCATCAAGTTCGTGAGGGCTTTAATCACTAAGTTTTAACATAACAAAATAGTTTTTAATTGGAAGATAGATCAAAACAAGAATATACTTTGGAATGGTGTAACACACCATGCATAGGAGTTTATAGTGGACACTTTGGAATAACTTGGTTTCTTGGGAGTTGGAAGCATGGGTATAACTTACTCATACAAGTGGAGGCTAGCAAAATACTGGGAGCAACCAACTAAGAGAGCAATAATGGCCATAATTATGCAATGCAACAAAGCAAACTAATCAAAGCAAAGAGTGGTACTACAAGTCAAGGACTAAATGATCATAGAGGCTAATGGTGACTTGTCATAGTCATAATATGGTGTGACCATGTGCCAAGTCAACCCAAGCAAAACATCAAAGGAAAATACCACAATACTATGCTTTTGCATGCTAAAACAACGCATAATTTCTTCAAGGCACACTAAGCAATCCCAATTGTTTGGAACAAGACATGCTATAGAAATAATCACTAAGCATAATGCTAAAAGAATACCTAGCATGTCATGCTAAAGTCTAAGTCACAGTCAATGCAAGCTCCTCTTGCACTTCAAGCAAGAACTTACTACTCCTTTCCAAACACCAAGCAACCTTATTTGCAAAACAACACAGCGAGAACAGGGGTCCAAACTTACTTTATTCAAGCAAACTAAGCAACCTAAGCAAAGCAAACGAAAACTAAGACGCTTCAAGAATAACACAACTGTGCATGAAACAATAAAAGTGAAATGTCTAGACAGACCTGAGCTTTTTATTGATGAAGAAGGGGATGCCTTGGGCATCCCCAAGATTTGACGCTTGTACCTCTTGGATCCTATTGGATATTTCTTGGGGTGAAACCATGGTGGCATCCCCAAGCTTGAGCTTTTGTCCATTCTTCATCTCATTGCATCATTCTCTCTCTACACCTGAATTTTTTTCCTTCACACAATTTTCATTAGCAACATTAGCTTATTCAAGAGATATTAGACCATGGACAAAGCTTTGGAACAGCAAGACTTTTCACTAAAAACACAAGCTACTGTAGTACTCCTCCAAAGAAACTCAATTTACCTGAAGAGAGCTCAAAAAGGAATCAATAAGAAGCAAATGCAAATAATGGCAGAAATCTGTCAAAACAGACCAGCAGGTAGAAACGAATTTTTTTGAACATATTATGTTGCTCAAATCAAAAAGTGTTGAACTAATGAAAGTTATCCAACATACTGGGGGATTTATTTGTAAATTTTGAGATCAATCCGAGTTACATAGCATCCTCACGAACGTTTTTGGTGGAGGACAGAAATCTGTTTCAGGACAACAACTCCCCAAATCTTAGTTCCCTCTCATTAGAGGTTATTCTTAGCACAAAAAGCAAACAAAAAGGATAAGGAGAGGTCATTACAGTAGTAATAACTTCCAATACTCAAGGAAACTCTTGGGTTATCTCCCAACAAGTACTTTTCTTTAACGCCTTTAAGTTAGGCACAAGAAGCAAGAAGAATCAAGTATTTTCAAATGAGGAAGCATTAACATCAAACCTTGCTTTCAAAGGAGGAGCAAAAAGCAACTTCTCTCTCCTCATAGGGAAGTGTTCAATACCTTTCTTGAATGGAAAATTATATTTGATGGTGCCTTCTTTCATATCAATGATGGCACCAACTGTTCTAAGAAAAGGTCTTCCCAAAGTAATAGGACAAGAAGCATTGTATTCAACATCCAAAACATAGAAATCAACAGGGACATAAGAATTGTTAACCATAATGAGAACATCATTAACACTCCCCATGAGTTTCTTCTTAGCATTATCATTGAGTGGGACATTTAAATAACAATCTTCTAATGGTGGTAAATCAAGCATTTCATAAATCTTCCTAGGCATAATAGAGACACTAGAACCAAGATCACATGAAGCTTTGAGATCAAAGACATTCACTTGCATATTAATAATGGGTTCCCAACTATCTTCTACTTTCCTAGGAATAGAAGCTTTGTGTTTTAGCTTCTCTTCCTTAATCTTAACAAGAGCATCTGTAATGTGTTTGGTAAAAGCAACATGCATATCACTAGCATCAGGACTCCTAGCAAGATTTTGTAGGAACATAATCACTTCAGAAATATTGCAACCATCAATATCAAAATCAAACTTAGCATCACTAGTAGTAGGATCAATAGGCTTAGGCATAGTAGTAGGAGGAGTAGGGGCTACTTGTGGTTTAGTGGTGATAGTGCACACACTATTGTTTCTATCAATTTCAGCTTCCCATTCCCATCTAGCATGAAGTTGAGCTAACAACCTAACATTTTCATCAATAGTAACTTGTATGGTATGAGCAGTAGCAAAGGTGTTTTCCATAGTTTCAGGATTAGCAGCCATTTTATTAACTAAGGAAGTTTGAGCTTCCGAAAAAGAGGATATATTTTTCTCAACAGATAAAAGCTTTTCCTCTATAGTCTTATTGAAAGTGGTTTGTTTACTAATAAAGTCCTTGAGCATTACTTGAAGTTCAGAGGGGGCACTTCTAGCATTATTATAAGAGCTTCCATAGGAATTGCCATTATTAGGAGGATAAGGCCTATAATTGTTGTTGCTACCAAAATTATTCCTATAGGAATTGTTGTTGAAATTGTTGTTTCTAATGAAGTTCACATCAACTTGCTCTTCTTGAGCAACCAAAGAGGCTAAGGGAACACTATTAGGGTCTAGAGGAGCTTTCCCATTAACAAGCATAGCCATAATAACATCAATCTTTTCACTCAAAGAGGAAGTTTCCTCAATAGAATTTACCTTCTTACCATGTGGAGCTCTCTCAACATGCCATTCAGAGTAGTTAACCATCATATTATCAAGGAGCCTTGTTGCGGCACCCAAGGTGAGTCCCATAAAAGTACCTCCAGCAGCAGAATCCAACAGGTTTCTTGAGGAGAAGTTCAAACCTGCATAAAAAGTCTGGATAATCATCCAAGTGGTGAGTCCATGAGTAGGGCAATTTTTAACCAAAGATTTCATTCTTTCCCAAGCAGGAGCAACATGTTCACTATCAAGCTGTTTAAATTTCATAATGTCACTTCTCATAGCAATAATCTTAGCAGGAGGATAGTACTTTCCAATAAAAGTATCTTTGCACTTAGTCCAAGAATCAATACTATTTTTAGGCAAAGAAAGCAACCATTCTTTAGCTTTTCCCCTCAAGAAGAAAGGAAAAAGCCTGAGCTTAATAATATCTCCATCTACATCCTTATACTTTTGCATCTCGCAAAGTTCAACAAAGCTATTAAGATGGGCATCAGGATCATCAGAACTAGCACCAGAAAATTGCTCTCTCATCAGAAGATTCAACAAAGCAGGTTTAATTTCATAAAAGTCAGTGTCAGGAGCAGGTGGAGCAATAGGTGAGATTAGGAAATCATTGTTGTTGCTGCTAGTGAAGTCACACAACTTAGTGTTCTTAGCAGAGTTCATTTTGGCAAAGGTGGGCAAGCCAAAAACAGCAGCACCAGCTAGAGCAGGAACTAATTTTTTGTGTTTTTGAATAAAGCAAGCAAACCAAACTAGATTAATTTTTTTGGTTTTTTTTTGAAAGAGTCAAACAAAACCAAGCAAAAGAAACAAAGCAAACTAAAAACAAAGTAAAGATAAAGGAAGTGAAGGACTCCCCTAGTGAAGACGTCCTTGGCCTCCCCGGCAACGGCGCCAGAAATTACTTGATGCTACACTCAACAGGGAGGAAGAGTGCTTCGTTGGAAACCCCAAGAGCAAGGTATGAAGAGTACAACAGCAAGATTTCCCTTAGTAAAAACCAAGGTTATCAAACCAGAAGGAGGAAGGAAACGTCACACAGGTGTTGGAAGCAACATGGAGACCTGCACAACACAAACTCAAGACTTTGCCCCAACGAATCAGTGAGGTTGTCAAGCTCACCGGTTTTCTATAACAAAGGATTAAACGTATGGTGTGGAAGGTAATGGTTTGCAGCAAATAAACAAGTAATAGTGGAAGATGTATCAATGGTAAAGATTGGACCGGGGTCCATAGTTCACTAGAGGTGCTCTCCTTAGATAAACAACATGGCATGATGGGTAAACAAATTACAGCGGGGCAATTGACAGGAACTGAGCAAGGCATAACAATGCAATTACTAGCCAGAAAGATCCTATGAAGTTGATTGGGCAATACAACAATATACATAGACCGTAATCCAACTGCATCTATGACTAGAAGTCCACCTTCAGGTTATCATCCGAACCCCCTCCAATATTAAGTTGCAAGCAACATATAACTGCTTTAAGAAAAGTGTGTAAGGTAAACAATCCACATGTTCCATGAACAAGGGACCGTTGTTTTCTCCCAAGTAGCAACAACACATCTACAACCGAAGAGATTTCTGTCACTTCCCTTGGAAACTAGAGGCATGAACCGACTATCGAGCATAAATACTCCCTCTTGGAGTCACTAGCAACTACTTGGCTAAGATAACCACTAGCAATAGAGAGCATGCAAGATCACAAACAACATAGACATGATAGAATCATAAAGATAGAACCATTAATCAAACCAACATAATAATCTCAATATCCATCGGATCCCCACAAAAACAACATGCATGATTACAAATAGATTAGATCTTGATCATGAACGGAGCTCACAAGATCTATACATGAAAGCACAAAGGAGGATATACAACCATCTAGCTACTACATGGACCCATAGTCCAAGGTGGAACTACTCACGAATCAAATCGGAGAGAAGGCCTTCAGGATGATCTCCCCTCCGGCAGGGTGCTGGGAAGAGCTTCAGATCCCCCCAATCTAGGGACGATGGTGGCGGCGGCTACAGACGGTTTCGTGGATTTCTGATCGGGTGCCGAAAGTTTCTGTATCGAGGACTTCTTATAGGCGAAGGGGGAGTCCGGGAGGCGGCCAGGGTAGGCAAACCCTACCCAGGCACGGGTCCACCTGACCCCGCGCCTAGGGAGGTTTGGCCTCCCTGCCCTGCTTCTCCATCTATCCTCTGGACTTCTTGTTCTCCACGAAAAGTTATTGACTTTGGCGTTCGTCCCGTCCAATTCCGAGAATATTTCTTTACTAACTTTTCTGAAACCAAAAACAGCAGAAATCAGGCATCTGGCACTGTTGCCACTTGTTAATAGGTTAGTACCAGAAAACATGTAAAAAGCACCTCAAAGTGTAGACAAGTAAAGCAAAGTAGATACTATACAAGCATGGAGCATCAAAAATTATAGATACGTTTCCAACGTATCATGGGGTCGCGGAGTCAGCGAGCTGAGGAGGGGTTCAGTGGGGCCTCGCTATCAGGGACTGTGCGGGTTCGTTCGCAGGTGAGAAAACGATGCGGGGAGGGGGAGAGAGAGGTGGGCTACTGGGTTGGTTCGTTGGGATGGAATGTTTTCTCTCTTTTTTTCTGTTTTCTTTTTCTTTTTTTGATTTATTTTTCTATTTTGATTTGGATCAAATGATTTAAACTCTCATTTATTTTCAAATCTTTTCCAAAGTTTCAGTAGATTTTTATTCTGTTTAACGATGTATTTTAAAGTCCATTTTAGAATAATTTCTTTTATTCTTTTATGGTTTATTATTTATTTAAAATAGACACTTGTCTTTATTTAAATAAGATTTTAAATATATTTTCAAACTTCTATTTGATTTCCTATTTTTACCAAACCTTTTTCAGTAGGATTAGTGTAAATAATTCACTTTGAATTATTTAAAATATTTTAATATGATTTAATGTTCATTTAAATTGGGAATTTGTCTTTATTCAAATAAAATAAAATATGGTTTTAAACCCATATAAATTTTATTCAAATAATTCTTTTTAAGTTAATTAGATAACTTTTAATCCACTTTGGCTATTATCAATTATTATTTACTCATGATTTAATTAATCATTTCTATTAGGGTTTTTGTCTTTATTTAAATAATTTGAATATGGTTTAATCCCATATACTTTTATTTGAATATTCTTTATCCCTTTATTTTATTTAGATTTGGATTATCTTTATTACATTTGCTTGTGGATTTAATTCAAGATTTTAAATTGACTTCTAAATAATTTTCTTGGGATTTATTATTTAGTTTAGGCAATTCTCTTTATTTAAATAAAATTGAATATGGTTCAAAGCCCATATAGTTTTATTTAAATAATCTTTTATTTCTTTTTATTATTCAATAAAATTTTATTTGTTTATGGATTTGGTCAAGATTTAATTTGGCTTATAAATGTTCCTTATTTATTTATTTATTTATTTATTTCTTTGCCTTATAAAATCCATATCTTTTATTTATTGATCCAAAAATTGGTGATTCCTATTTGTATAATTTTATTTAATATTTGTTTATCCTTTTAAATCCTTTTAGGATTATTTTTCTCAAGATTTGGTATTGATTTTTATTTAGGAGCTTTATTAGCCTTGGAAATTAATTCCTTTTACCTTATTAAATTCATAAGTTTTTATCCATGGCTCTAAATTAAATGAAAGCAATTTCTATGGTTTTATAATATTTTTATTTATCATTTATTGATCATTTATAAATGTTTGTTGCCAAATTTTTATATGGATCAAATCCATAGTCTTAGGGAGATCTTGGAAATGATTTTCTTCCATTAGGGTTTTGGGGTTTTGGTTTAACTTTTGCAAGTGTTTAAATTTCAAGATACATTCATTAATGAATGCATTTCACTTGATTGAAATTTTGTTGAATTCCCTTTTTCATTCAAATTTGTTCAAGAAGGATCTTGATGTTTCCATTTAGAAGCAAAAAAGTTTTTTTTCACCCTAAATTTCAACAATTAATTCTTTTGTTTATTTATTTTTCACATTTCAAAATTTGGAAAATTTTGGGATGTGACAGGCTACCACCCTTAAAAGAAATCTCGTCTCGAGATTTGGGAAGGCTAGAGGTTACAAGTTGGCTTCAAGACAATTAGGGTACTACCACCCTTAAAAGGTTTTCAACTAGATTACATCTTGGCTTACTTGAGGTCTTGATGAAGCTTCTCTAGACAGACATCTGCATAGTGTCCTTTGTTTCCACACTTGAAACATGTGACAAGGCTGAGATCCTTCATAGGCTTGCTTGTCTTGTGCTTCTTCTTTTCTGGACAATGTCATGCATAATGGCCTAGCTCTTTGCATTTGTGACACATCACTTGGCTAATGTCCTTCTTCTTCTTGGGTATCATTGTCTCTTGTTTGTTTTCTTGGCTCTTCTTCTTCTTATTTGGTCTCTCCAAAGCTAAGAGTTCTTCTAGTTCATGCTCTTCATATCTCACCACAAATGTGGGAAATCTTTCTCTCTTCTTGGGGCAGTTACTAGAGATATGACCTTCTTCCCCACATGAGTAACAACACTTTGTGGTCACTTTGGGTATGACTTTATGAGGCATGGTTCTGACTTTGTTTTTATCCTTCTTGGTAGAAGTTATTATCTTATGGAGGTTTCCAAACATTTGATGCATTCCATCTTGTTTCATTTGTTGAACTATAGGATATATGAGGCATTGGATAGGGACATGATCATTTCCTTCACATAGGAAACAAGTAACTTGAAATGTGGGGCATTGTTTAGTTGGATGTTTCTCTTCCCAATTAGGGCATTGATCCACATGCTCTTTGTAAGTGTGTTCCATGTCTCCACAAATATTGCAAGTTTGAGTTCCTACTATAATATCATCCTTGATATCATTGTTGTCACAATCTCTTTGGGAAGGGTTGCTTCTTATGTTGATCATTTGATTGGTCATCCTTTGCAACAATTGGGATTGGGTTTCCAAGAACATGTTCATGGTTGGGTCTAACTCATTGTTATTGGCTAAAAACTAAGGTCTCACTTGATTCAACTGGGCTTGAGTTGCTAGTGGTTGTTCTCTCATGTGCATCTCTTGGTTGTTGTTGCCATCATTCTTGATGTTGGAGTTTCTTGGAGAAGTCATTTGTTTTGGGTTGGATTGGGGTTAGAGTAGGCAAAAGATTTCTAGAGGAATAATTCTAATCACACACAACAATTCACACAAGCAATGTGCAAGCAATCACAATCATGCATTCCACTCAAACAACAAGATTCAAACATATCTTTAGGCAATAAAATATTTTTCCTACACCACATAAGTTGGTGTGATCAATATATGATCTAAACTAAACACTAGTATGGTGGTCCAACTATTTGGTTCACTTGAGATCATTTCATTCTTCTTAGTTGTTTCTTCATGAACAAGATCATGGTTTCCTTGAAAAAAAATCTTGCATCTTGGTCACAAAGCTTCAAAGGTGATGATGGTTCCTTGTAAGTTGTGTTTCGTTAGTCTCCAATTCTTGAGTAATATTCCTTGTCTCACTTGTAGTCCTTAGTGATGTCCAAGTTGAAGTCCTTGGTGAAACTAAAGTTGAAGTCATTGGTGATGGTGAAATCTTTGCTCATGTTGAAGTATTTGCTCATGTTGAGGTTTTGTCCATCAAGTTGAAATAGAAGAGATGTATATTCAAAACAAAAAGTTTGAGGAAAGAGCTTACAAGATTGTTTGTAAATAAGTTTTGGAACAAATACAACTTCTATTTTTCTAAGGGGTTTTGTCCAATCCTAGGGTTACAATCCTATAGGCAACACAGTGCTCTGATACCATCTGTAGAGGTCCCAACCTGATAAGGTAGAGATCCCTGTGATTGCAATGCTAGTCCCTGGATCAATATCTAGCATCCACAGTTTAAGATGTAATATCAAGAAACAAAGGTCATAATACAACTTTATAACTAGGAATAAAATAATTCATTACATCTTACATAGCTCATTTGGCTATCTCATTACAATGTAGCAGATATAACTATAGCATGGAGTCCTTCATCTTCAAGGTGCCACATGCAATCATGTTGGTTGTAGACTTGTAATCCTATTCAACACACTTCACTAACATCAAACGAACCTGCAACATAATAAGTTACAACCACAAGGGTCAATGCATTCGAATTTTATTGGTAAGTGATACTATGGTAGAATAGTGGTATCTATCATCTATATGCATTTGGCTAAGTGGAGTTTAGGCTTGCTTTGCTCAAAATAGATTTTTATTATCATTTGAAAACACTAAGTTTTGTTTGTCAAATCACCCAAGGCATCTACCAATCAAAGATTGAAGATCCTTTAACCCTTGTTCAACCACAAGCTTTTAACTTAGAAATTGGGATGAGGAGATCCTTGATAGCTTCCATGTCTTGATGCTCAAATTTTCCATTGCCGGGGACACGGCTAAATACTTAGATTTTACTCTCTCGAGAGGTAGTGCACTTTCCCCACAAGACTCGACATGCATCGAGACAAGGTCTTTCAGAAGCCTTCCCTTAGACCAAATGGACGCGTTCCATCCTATCACCCCATACCACCAACTGTCCATCTGGCTAAGTTATTGCAACCTATATGATCCAGGCAGAGCCCATAATGCCATGTGGTTGCACTTGAAGCTTCTCAACATTTGACATATCAAATCTCTTTGTTCCTGGGTGGCTTTCCACAAGTATGATACCAAGTTTTCCCCAGTATACTGGACTTGTGATACACATGTTTTCTCCAATATACTGGACTTGTGTAACCACTCAACACAAACCTTTCATTCCATTCCACCCAGGTGATTCATTCACATAGTTGTTTTGTTAAACAAAACATAAGTCATAGACTTAGAAATATTTCATAGCATGAATATAATCCACCCTTGTTTTCTACTAGCTAGGCTAAGCATAACAGTAGCAAAATTCTTAACTTAGTGAAAATTCTACTAAGGCATCATCTACTAGGATTTCCCATGGCATAGCATACTTAGTAAAAATTCCATGCAAATCCTTCTCAAAATATCACTAATGCATAGTAAAAATAATAGGACAAAATATATGAAGCACCACTTGACTTTTTAGTAGAGAATATATGTTCACTCATTGATCTTGAAAATGTCACACTCTTCAAATTTCACTACAATTCAATCAAGGCACAAATTCAATCTAGCATTCAAACAATTCATCACATAAAATAATAAAAACAATGAAATGCATGCAAGCATGCAAAAAGATTGTTTTATTTGTAAAGGTGGTTTCTAATAAGCTATAAACATTTTAGAACACCTATTGGTCATTTATAAAAGTGGCAAAACCATTTAAAATCAAGTTATTGAAAATATGCCATTTAAATGATTTTTGTTTTGCTAGAAATCATTGAAATCAAAGTAACAATTTATAGTTTTAGCCAAATATATTTTTAAACACATAGGTTAGTGTTTATGGTCAAAGTGTTTAAATCAAATTCATTTTCAAAAGGTTTCACTCAAAAATCATTTTTAAATCAAGCACCATTTTTATTTTACTAGAAATGCTTTTTATTCAAAGGAATAATTACTTAGTGTCACAAAATATACTTGTAAATCCAAAAGTTGGTTTTATGGCCAGTAGGTTCAAAACAAACCATTTGCAAAAGATTTTAATCAAAAATCATTTCTAGAATAATTTTTATAACCAAAATAGGCCTAAACATGTTTGTGCAAAAAAACACCGAAATTTACAGAAGCAAAACACTAAACTAAGGGAATGGTTGGAAAGTTTGCATTTTTGTGAATCCAATGATATAAAATTTGCAAATTTTGGACATGTGGATCAAATCTAAACATCTAATAGATCTATTTTCTGTTTTAAACAACAGGCAGGGCCACATGGAGTGATCCTATTGGGAGATACCAGTTCGGTAGGATCGCCTGATGTGGATCATTAGATTTAAAGTGATCTGTGTGCCTCAGATTGGTCGTACCGATTCGTTTAAATGATCTATTCTAAGCCGTGAATCAAGATCTAACGGGCTACAGCACTTCGACCATGGACTGGCGGCGCGTGGCGACGGTGAGCGGCGGTGGCGCTCTGCTCGCGGCAGTTCTGGCAGAACAGGAAGCAAGGGAGGAGGAGAAATGGCTCCCCAGATTCGTTGTGGCGTGAGGAAGCTCAAGGTACTCATCGTAGACGAAGGGGTGCTCGGATGTGCTGGCGATTGCTCGCCGGAGATGGTTCTGGTGACGGGCACACACTGTTGATGACGGAGGCAACGCTACGGACCGTGCTAAGTCAAAACAAGGAGTGTGTTAGGCACGCGTGAGAGAGGCGAACAAGCTCGGGTCATCCAGATAGGAGGGGGAGCTCAGGGTTTACCGGGGGAGGCTGACGGAGTCGAAGTAGTCTGCGGTGGCGCTCGGGTGATGACGAAGCGGAGCTTCTAGGGCGCGCGCGGGGCGAGCTGGGGCTATGGGAAGGTGTGGGAGGTGCGGGCGAGCAAGCTCGTATGTTCCAGGGGCAGTGGGGGTGGCTGGGGTGGTCGGAATTATTGTCGGAGAGTCGTCGGGGCAGTGGAGTTGCAGCAAGGAATTTGAGCAGCCCTGGGGCGGAGAGGTGCGAGTGAGCGAGGGGAAAGAGAGAGGGGGAGGCGTTTAAGAGGTCAAGGTTGCGGGCAAGAATTATGCCGGCAGTAATGCGAATTTACACCGCGAAATCAACATAGAAAACCGACGAGGAAAGGTGGAACGGGGCACTGCGAGGTTGATGATGATGAGGTGGCGCAGTCGGAGTCACGAAATGAGGAGGGTTCAGTGGGCCTCATTGTGGATTGTGCGAAGTTCGCTCAGAGGTGAGAAAACGATCCGCGAGGAGGGGGAGAGAGAGGTGGGCTGCTGTTCTGGTTGGGCCTCATGGGCTGGTTCGTTGGCTAGAATGTTTTCTCATTTTTTCTCTCTGTTTCCTTTTTCTTTTTCTAATTTCATTTTTTGTTTTGATTTGAATCAAATGATTTAAACTCTAATTTATTTTCAAATCTTTTCCAAAGTTTCAGTAGATTTTTATGCTGTTTAACAATGTATTTTAAAGTCCATTTTAGAATAATTTCTTTTATTCTTTTATGGTTTATTATTTATTTAAAATAGGCACTTGTCTTTATTTAAATAATATTTTAAATATATTTTCAAACTTCTATTTGAATTCCAATTTTTACCAAACCTTTTTCAGTAGGTTTTATTTTATTCATTAGTGTAAATAATTCACTTTGAATTATTTAAAATATTTTAATATGATTTAATGTTCATTTAAATCGGGCATTTGTCTTTATTCAAATAAAATCAAATATGGTTTTAGACCCATATAACTTTTATTCAAATAATTCTTTTTAATTTAATTAGATAACTTTTAATCCACTTTGGCTATTATCAATTATTATTTACTCATGATTTAATTAATCATTTATATTAGGTATTTTGTCTTTATTTAAATAATTTGAATATGTTTTAATCCCATATACTTTTTTGAATATTCTTTATCCCTTTATTTTATTTGGATTTGGATTATCTTTATTCCATTTGCTTGCGGATTTAATTCAAGATTTTAAATTGACTTCTAAATAATTTTCTTGGGATTTATTATTTAGTTTAGGCAATTGTCTTTATTTAAATAAAAATGAATATGGTTCAAAGCCCATATAGTTTTATTTAAATAATATTTTATTTCTTTTTATTATTCAATACACTTTTATTTTTTTATGGATTTGGTCAAGATTTAATTTGGCTTATAAATGTTCCTTATTTATTTCTTTCTTTGCCTTATAAAATCCATTTCTTTTTATTTATTGATCCAAAAATTGGTGATTCCAATTTGTATAATTTTATTTAATATTTGTTTATCCTTTTAAATCCTTTTAGGATTATTTTGCTCAAGATTTGGTATTGATTTTTAGTTAGGAGCTTTATTAGCCTTGGAAATTAATTCCTTTTACCTTATTAAATTCATAAGTGTTTATCCATGGCTCCAAATTAAATGAAACCAATTTCTATGGTTTTATAATATTTTTGTTTATCATTTCTTGATCATTTATAAATGTTTGTTGCCAAATTTTTATATGGATCAAATCCATAGTCTTAGGGAGATCTTGGAAATGATTTTCTTCCATTAGGGTTTTAGTTTATCTTTTCCAAGTGTTTAAATTTCAAGACATTCATTGATGAATGCATTTCACTTGATTGAAATTTTGTTGAATTCCCTTTTTCATTCAAATTTGTTCAAGAAGGGTTTTGATGTTTCCATTTAGAAGCAAAAGGTTTCTTTTCACCCTAAATTTCAACAATTAATTCTTTTGTTTATTTAGATTTCACATTTCAAAATTTGGAAAATTTTGGGATGTGACAGCATGTGCTCCATATATAGTCATGTGTGCTCGCAATGAGAACTTGCACAACATATTTTGTCCTGCGAGCCCGTTGCAACGGGGCCTCAAGGGAACTACTGGCAATTAAGGTGCTCCTTTTAATAGAGCACCGTAGTAAAGCATTAACACTCTATGAACACAGCTGATCCTCACATCACAGCCATCCCCTTCGGTTGTCCCAATTTCTGTCACTTCGGGGCCTTTGGATCCGGACAATGATATGTGTACACAACTTGCAGATAAGATCACAAACAATACTATCATCATGAATCAATAATAAGTTCAGATCTGAGATCATGGCACTCGGGCCCTAGTGACAAGCATTAAGCACAACAAGTTGCAACAAAGTCAAATAGCACTGATAGAGATACTAGGCACCATGCCCTAATAATCTTATTTGATTACATGATAGAACTCATCCAATGCCTACCATCCCCATAGCCTATAGCGGGGTATTACTCACTCATGGATGAGGGAAACATGGATGGTTGATACAGAGGCGTTGGTGATGATGATGGCGATGATCCTCTCCAAATTCCCCGTCCCGGCAGGGTGCCAGAATAGAGTTTCTGGTTCCGAATCGCGGTTTCTGGTGGTGGCGGTGCAGCGGAACTCTTTCTGGAAAAACGTCGAGCCCCCTTGAGTTTTTAGGTCAGAAGGCAACTTATAGGCGAAGAGGGAGGCCGAGGGGGTGCTTGAGGTGACCACACCCCCTCTAGGCACGGTCAGGCCTGGCCCGCGCGATAGGGGGTGTGGGCCCCTCAGGCCTCCACTCCGTCTCGTATTCTGGCTCCGTGAGTCTTCTAGTGAAATAGGATTTTTGGCATATTTTCCGGGATTTTTCATAATAGTTGATTTTCTGCACAAAAACTAGACACGAAGGTAATTCTGCTGAAAACAGCGTCAGTCCGTGTTAGTTGTATCCAAATAACACAAGTTTAGAGGAGAAACAATAGCAAAAGTGTTCGGGAAAGTAGATACGTTTTGTACATATCAACTCCCCCCAAGATTAGCTTATTGCTTGTCCTCAAGCAATTTAGTTGAAAACTGAGTGCGATAAAAGAACTTTCACGAACACATTTGTTCATATGATGTATATATTCTTAGCACAGGAGTAGATACTTAGACAATTCATAATTAGGAGTATGCAACTAAGTCTACTTAATAGTCATTGCAAGCTATGAAGAGGTTCCAACTCAATAATAATAAGTAGCATGAAACATAAACATAAGAAACATTGCAATGCTCATAAGATGGTATGATAGAGTGGTATCTCGCTTGCCTTTGATGGTGGAGCAAAACAAATGCCAAGGCACCTCTGAAGTTCAAGTGAAGACTAGAAATAAAGATATCAGAGATACAAGTATCAAAGTCATGACATAATTAACCAAGTTTTGAGACAAGCACATTACACTAAGAATGACAACTATGCTCTCTAGAAGGTGCTCATAGAATAAGTGGTGACTCAACAAGGAAGTGAAAAGGTTTTGAAAGGTTTGAAAGGCTTCCAAATGCTGAAAGTATGGTACTCATTAGCTTTGAGCTCTCATTGCCCCTATCATAGGCATCTTTAAATGGTTAATGGTGAAAGCGAGGTCCAATATGAGTTATATGCTTGAAAGAGCATAGACTGGAAATCTCATGTCCCTTGAATACGAGGGCCGCTCCTCATGCTACTCAACTATAGTTACCAGCAAGGTCTTGTCATAGTAAATACACGCGTATCATAGAGAACCACCAATGGGGTACCCCTTGCACATAATACAGGAGCTATCCCATAATCAAAATGACAAGGCAAGCAGACAATGAGCATCTTAGCGATCTTTTTATTTGCTATTTGCATAGGTTTTCATTGAGGATGCTTCACAGATTGCTCATTATGGTTATGATGCAAGTTTCCACCATGATTAGGCATGGCTTAGTCTAGCAGCCCAGGCATTTCTCTAACACATATATATATAACTCCATGAACTTACAAGCTCCCCTTTTATTTCACACCGACAACATCCGCAAACAAAAGAGCATGATATCAACTGGGTACAATGTACATGTGCAATGTTGAAAGCGTTCCTCGTGACAGCACGGTTCTGCTAACTCCCAACCTATAATTTGCAAGCATATAACTTTCATGGACAGTCACAATGGTTCAGGTTTATTAAGTGCAAGAAATAAAGTGTGCCATCAAGTTCGTGAGAGCTTTACTAACTAACTTTCTCATAACAATCAAACATTTTATTTGGAAGAAAACAAGGCATAATAAATATGCACTGAATAGCAAATGACGCTAGTAGGTAGGTATGGTGGACACTGTTAGCAATATTTGGTGAGGTTGAATCTCGTCAATGCCCATTGTTATGGACTTGGGTTTTGGAGAAGATGGGGATGCTGGAGATCGCAGAACGGTTAGCAAACAAGCAACACGGGACATGAGGTTTACCCAGGTTCAGGCCCCGGAGGGAAAACCCTACTCCTGCTTGTCTGCTCTTGATTACGGCGGAACCGGTGATTACAGGGGTGCGCAGATGCAATCTGGCATGGAGGTGCGTATGCGAAAGTATGAGAGAGAGAGAGCTAGGTCGTGCCCTCCTGGCCTTTATATAGACTTAGGCAGGTCCAGCAGGTCCAGATCTGATTCTGAGTTCTAGGGTTTACCCCTTTGAATTTCCTATCTACTCTAGTCTTGCTCTCCAAGGATCCGAAGGCGTCATGGGCCTTGGCCACCCGAAAGTCTTCATGGGCCGGCGTATATTTGCCGTGGGCCTTCCTTGGGCTGGACCAGGTATACTGAGATCGTGTACCCACGGGGTATAACCATGTCAATATTGGTTTTGAGGAGTTGGATGCACAAGTAGAGCTCATACTCAGTGCAAGTGAAGGCTAGCAATAGAGAGGGAGCGACAAACGAGAGAGCAATAACTGTCATAATCATGCTTGCAACAAAACAGGACTAACTATGGCATGAAAGTGATACAAGAACTCTGAGGTAAAATAAATCATCGAGGCTTACTGACTATTGTTCAGTCATATGCATGCGTGAGTAGTGTGCCAAGTCGATTCACATGAAACATTTAGAGGAGGATACCACAATATCATACCAAGTTATGAATAGAACAATGCAATCAAACATTCATATGACATGCTACAAACTATTAGCAAGCTGGAGCTAATCATAAGAGAGCAAGAACTACTAAGCATCCATAAATAACATACGCCTTACATGAACAAATTAAGCATGCCCACAATGATGAGTATATGTACAAAAATGAAAACAAATAGAGTTCGTTACCAGCCTCGTACCACACCTCAAGTTGTCTTAATCTTCATTATTGCCCTTCACTTGTGTGGCTTGAATAATAACATGAAACCAAACTCCACCGAGGACTGTTGAACCCTGCAAAGAACTTCACAAAACCCAAGAGGAACAACAAATATTTTTGGTGTTTTCTATTATTGAAAGCAAGCTCACAAAGCAAAAACAAACAAAGCAAAATCTTTTTGGATTTTTCTTTAATGCAAACTAAAGATAAAAAGCAAAGAAACAAACCAAGAGAAACAACGAAAATATTTTTGGTATTTTTATGTTTTGGGAAAGCAGAAACAAGAACCAAAAAGAAAGCGAAACATGGATATACAAAGAACCGACAAAACATGATATATAAATGAGTGTGATGTCCGTGTACCTCCCCCAAGCTTAGGCTTTTGGCCTAAGTGGGGCTCAATAGCGCGGGTAGTAACCCCAAGCTGGTGGGTCATCGTAGGAATGATCATAATCAGGCCCTCGCGATGAAGAAGAAGACGCAATCCAATCATAGGAGGGCTGCTGGTATGAAGAATCCCCCATGTTGGAGGGATAAACCGAATCATCTTCGGCATCCTCTCCAACATTCTTGTCTTGCTGGGAGAGCTCCGCCACGTATGTGTCAAACTCTTCCTCCATGAGAGACCATCCTTGTCAACACCCAGATTTTTAATCCCAGATGCCTGTTATGCCGTACATCGCAATCCCAGGATTACCATTTTTGTGAGACATAACAGATTGGATATCATAGTACATCATCCATTACAAACCATACATAAGGTCTTACACAAATAAAGGATCACATGATCCAGTATTAATACATTCAAGCAGCGGAATAACGTAATAACGATAGCGTGGACGAGGCTCCATCTTCATGGTCACAGGCAATGCTGACTATGGGAGATGATCCTAGTTGTCGTAACCTTCCTGCGGTCCATCCTCCTGGTAGTCCTCTTCATAGTCTGGCCACGGGAATAGCCAGGGACAAAGCCATGAGTACTCTTTAAGTACTCGCAAACTAATACTAACAAGTGAAGGGTTTTTTAGTAGGGATACTAAGCTCTAGGTTGTTCTGCACAAAGCCAGGTTCACCTTAACTAAGTTCAAAAGCAACGAAAGTCTAGCTTAAAGTTTTATAACACCTAATTGGGAACTTGAATTTCGTATCACAACCCTGTTGTGGTCAAGTCAAAGTCATGATTCATTTCACAAGTCATTTTGAAAACATCTGACGACGGAAAAGTATGGCCACTCCAACTGCCCATAACCGCAAATGCGGCTATTCGAATAGTTTGACACTCTGCAGAGGTGGTACACTTTCACCACAATATTCGATACATCCATCAGGAACAATCCTGAATTCACCATACTCAGTATGCGGATAATCAATCCTAACCTTTCAATTACATGCCCTAGTATAGGCACCTCTCCTGTGAGTTTGGCCTCCTAACCATGACCCGTTGTCATCTTGGGAACTGCACAGGTGAACAATCTTCACAAGGTAGCCTCATCTTAAACCTTGGCCCAAGGGAACCCATACTAAGGTATATAAACTTCCAGCCAAGCCCTACCCAAATTTCAGGTATTATGGTTGTACAGTAAAATTGGAATGGTATCGCATCCAGACAACCATCAGTTTTATAAAGGACTAAGGCTCATGCCTCAACATTTTCATCATCAAAATCATCGGGTGTTCAAGAACACATGTCGAAACATTTCATTAGAATGACTCATCATTCCAAGGTTTTCATAACCATTTCCACCAAGTATTCCCATCTAAAGTGATCAAGTTTTATGCTTAGCACTAGCATCTAGAGTTGGGGGTAATCACTAATGAGGGGTGGTAAACAAGGGTGACTTATTGATACGTTGGAAACGTATCTATAATTTTTGATGCTCCATGCTTGTTTTGTATCTACTTTGCTTTACTTGTCCACACTTTGAGATGCTTTTTACATGTTTTCTGGTACTAACCTATTAACAAGTTGCAACAGTGCCAGATGCCTGTTTTTTGGTTTTAGAAAAGTTAGTAAAGAAATATTCTCTGAATTGGACGGGACGAAGGAAAAAGTTAATAACTTTCTGTGGGGAACAATAACTTCAGAGGAGAGCTGGAGGGGCCGGCCAGAGGGGCCAAACCCAACCCCCCCAGGCACGGCCACAGGTGGGCCCACACCTGGCTAGGGTTTGGGCACCCTGGCCGCCTCCCGGTCTCGCCCCTTCACCTATAAGAATCCCCCGATACATAAACCCTGAGTACCCTATCAGAAATCCATGAAACTGTCTGTAGCCGCCGCCACCATCGTCCCTAGATCAGGAGGGATCTGAAGTTCTTCCCGGCACCCTACTGAAGGGGAGATCATCCCGGAGGCCTTCTCTCCGGTATGATTTGTGAGTAGTTCCACCTTGGACTATGGGTCCATGTAGTAGCTAGATGGTTGTATCTCCTCCTTTGTGCTTTCATGTATAGATCTTGTGAGCTCCGTTCATGATCAAGATCTAATCTATTTGTAATCATGCATGTTGTGTTTACGGGGATCCTATGGATATTGAGATTATTATGTTGGTTTGATTAATGGATTTATCTTTATGATTCTATCATGTCTGTGTTGTTTGTGATCTTGCATGCTCTCCGTTGCTAGCGGTTATCTTGGCCAAGTAGTTGCTAGTGACTCCAAGAGGGAGTATTTATGCTCGATAGTGGGTTCATGCCTCTAGTTTCCAAGGGAAGTGATAGAAATATCTTTGGTTGTAGATGTGTTGTTGCTACTAGGGAGAAAACAACGGTCTCTTGTTCACGGAACATATGGACTGTTTACCTTACACTCTTTGCTTAAAGCAGTTGTCTGTTGCTTGCAACTTAATACTGGAGGGGGTTCAGATGATAACCTGAAGGTGGACTTCTAGTCATAAATGCAGTTGGATGATGGTCTATGTATATTGTTGTATTTCCCAATCAACCTCATAGGATCTTTCTAGCTAGTAATTACATTGTTATGCCTTGCTCAGTTCCTGTCAATTGCCCCGCTGTCATTTGTTTACCCTTCATGCCATGTTGTTTTTCTAAGGAGAGCACCTCTAGTGAACTATGGACCCCGGTCCAATCTTTACCATTGATACATCTTCCATTGTTACTTGTTTACTTGCTGCAAACCATTACCTTCCACACCATACGTTTAATCCTTTGTTACAGAAAACCGGTGAGCTTGACAACCTTACTGATTCGTTGGGAAAAAGTCTTGAGTTTGTGTTGTGCAGGTCTCCATGTTGCTAGCAACACCTGTGTGACGTTTCCTTCCTCCTTCTGGTTCGATGACCTCGGTCTCTACTGAGGGAAGACTTGCTGCTGTGCTGCTTCACACCTTGCTCTTGGGGTTTCCAACAAGCGCTCCTACATCAACTTAGGCGCCATCACTTATCTAAGTTCAATCTCATGACTAAGGATGGCATCAAGATTATCTACTTCAGGACAAGTTTTATGTTCTTTATGCTACCTCTAAACATCTTTCTAAAATCTATCAATCACTAAGTAAACTCAAATAAAAGCTTTGATAAAGAAATAAAATACTAAGCTTGCAAGTAAAACTGGGATTAGGTATCAAGGGATGTAAGCTTGCAAGTAAAACTTGCATGGTTTAGCTTAGCTTGCTAAGATAGTAGCTTGCTAAGTTAACTTGTAGTGTTAGGCTTGCATAATTGCAAGTATAAGCTTGCCTTGTGCAGAGCAGTGGTTGAAGTTCTCCTCGGCTTCTTCCTCGTAGTATCCTTCTTACTCTTCGTATCCTTGCTCGGTACTAGCATCTATGAATAAATACGAGGTACAAAATCACCAAACAATACTTAACTAATTCTATTTAGCACACAAGGGTTCACACTATATGATCTAGCATCATCACTATTAACACAAGGATTAAAGCACTTGTCTTATTTATTTTATTTTAGAAAATTAATTTCTACTCATTGAAAAACTACTTAAGATTTAATATTCTCCAACTAAAACATGGGATCATGTTGACACATGTCCTCACCACATATTTCAGTACTTGGGAATGTGATTTAAAGTGGTGTCACGATTTAATAAGGTTTAACCCTTTTATTTTGATTAATTAAAGTGACTAGGATGGCCTATGGTGCATTCTTTTATTACTTGTCCATTATTTCTGCAAGTAAACCTAGATATTTTTATATATTCATAAAGGTCCTGTTAAATGTGATTTTTGAGAGTTAGAATCAACTAAAAAGCTTTTGTGGTTGAATTTTGAAAAATGTTCGAATGCAGAAAAGCTTATTCCTTGTTATTTTTACTATAGGTGATCTACAGATCTAATTTATTTGAATACAACGGGCTTTGATTAATAATTCCAATACCTTTCTAGCAAAATTAGTTTCATGCAATTTGGTTTAGTGAATCTCTCTGGATTGATTTTTGAATCTAGGTACAGAACTAAGTTTGAAACTAAATTAATAAACCTAAATTTGAATTACTGGGTCGCGCGGGAGTGTTACTAGGCCGGCCCACGGCGCACAGCACGCACGGGTGGGTTTAAGTGGCTGTCCCCACCAGTCAGCGAGACAGGGGAGTGCGAAGCGATACGGGGCAATCTAAACCACACGATCAACATCTAATCGAACGGTTGTGACTTATCGTCTTATTCGGGCAACGCCGACGAGACAGAACCCTAGCGAGGCCAGTGGGGGTCGTGTGAGGCTGACCGGGGCTCAGGCGAGGTTTGGCGATGGGGCGAACAACGAAGTCAACGACGACGAACCTCCTGGTATCGGTGGCTTCTCCTGAGGCAGCTCCAATTGCTGGCACCTCTTCTCCTCCTCTGTGGCAGACTCCGGCGAAATTCCGGCGACGTGTTGCTCGCCTTGCTCCAGGGGTGAGGTGGGGTGGTTTTGAGAGAGAGGAGAGTGTGTTGGTGTGAAGAATCGAACGGGGTTGACCTCTATTTATAGTGCAACGAGGGGACCGAAGGGCGCGGGTGAAGTTCGTCGTGGTCGTCGGCACAGCGAGCTAACGGCATGGGCGATGGTACGGGACGGTGTTGTGTTCCCTGGTGAAGCTCAATGGCATGGTCGCGAGGCGTGGGGCGGTGCGAAATTGTCGGAACGCTGCGGTGCTCTAGGCGGGTCCAGCGGGCATATTAATGGCGCACAGGCTCTCCTGATCGCGCGGCGGCAAACAGGCATGTCTGCGGGGTTGCTGGGATGGTGGTGATCACGCACGCAAGCGGCAAGGGTGGCGCGTGGTTTGTGCTCGCGTGTCGAGTGCGGCGCTTTGGCGCGCTCTCGGCATGCTCGCAGAGAGGTAGGACGCGGCGGTTCTAGGGTGGTCCAGTGGGTGGCAGTGTGTTGGGGTTGGACAGGGGGTGGCGGTAGACGGTGGGCAGTGTCCCAGACAAGGTTGGCGAGGCTAGTGCTTCTCCTAGCTTGCTATCAACATTGGGGTGGCAAGTTGAGCTCGGGCATGCTCACCATTGATGGCCTTGCCCAGTTTACAGTGAGCTAAAACTTGTTAAATGAGCTAGATGATCTACTAAGAGGATGCTGTGAGCTAGAGAGGGAACAAGGTTGGCCAAATCACTGCTCACTATAGTGTTTTGTGTTTGTTTGTTTTCTTTTTGCAAGGTGTTTGATGAAATGGCTGAAAGATATTTGAATTTGAATTTTTGGTTCAAACTTGGTGGGTGTACTAGTCACATACTAGTTAGTCTCTGGTTTGTTGGAAAGGTCAAGGTGAATTGGTTTGGTTGGTTTTTGAGAATTGGTGATCTTCACATATGAACTAGATTCAATTTTGAATTGTCATTTGAATCAGGTTGCCACATGTTTCTGTGAGTTTAAAAGGTGGGATTCAGTTCACTTTTACTTGGTCTAGCAAGGGGTGAAAAGAAATGGAATTGTTTCTATTTGAAATCTTGGACTAGAAACACTCAAAGTGGTCTAGTGAGCAAGATTGGCAAAAATGACCATTTGCTCATATGATTTGTTTTTGATTTTCTCTTGATTGTTTTTTGCTTGGAAATGATTTAGATGATGTCGTTTTCATCTTTGAACCATTACTTGCTATTCACAACAATCACACAAGTCCATTCATGCATTCGTTCATTCATCACATACACACATGCATTCATAATGATTTTAATTAACAAAGTTTTTGTTAACCCTAATTTGAGTGATTTGAATTGATAATCTTGATCAATATTTTTGGGATGTTACAAACCTTCCCCCCTTAAACAAAATCCCGTCCTGAGATTTGAGAAAAAGAAAACTAGGATTTAAAGAGATCGGGAAACTCCGTCTTGATGTAATCTTCTCGCTCCCAGGTAGCTTCTTATTCATTGTGGTTACTCCACTGGATCTTGAGAAACTTGATGCTTCGGGTCCTGGTGGTTCTGAAAACTTCCTCCAAAATACGGATGGGTACTTTGGGATACGTCAGGTCATTGTTGATCTCTATGGTTTGGTGATCAATGCTCTTGAAAACTTCAGTCTTTTCCGGGACTTCTAGGCATTTGCGAAGTAATGATATATGGAACACATTATGCACTGCTGACATCTCCTCGGGCAGTTCCAGTTGATACAATACTTCTCCTCGACGATTCAGGATCTTAAAAGGTCCGATATATCTGGGGGATAACTTTCCTTTGAGCTGGAAACGTTGCATTCCCTTCAAAGGAGACACTTTGAGATACACAAAATATCCGATATTGAAAGCAAGGTCTCGACGTCTCTTGTCGGCGTAACTCTTCTGTCAGGATTGGGCAGTATTGAGGTGCTCACGGATCTTGTGAACTTTCTCTTCTGCTTCTCGTAGGATGTCGGGTCTGAAGATCCGACTCTCTCCTACTTCCGACCAATTCAAAGGGGTACGACACTTCCTTCCATACATGAATTCAAATGGGGCCATTTGCAAACGAGATTGATAACTGTTGTTGTAAGAAAATTCTGCGAAAATCTCGAGGTAAGCTGAGTTCCTAGATCCAACACAATTTTCTTGGGGACTCCGTGCAAACTAACAATTCTAGCAATGTACAACTCTGCTAGCTTCGAACTCTGGTAAGTGGTCTTGACCGGTAAGAAATGGGCGACTTTGGACAGTCTATCAACTATGACCCAAATAGAGTCATTTCCCCTACTATATGTAGGTAATCCGGTGATAAAGTCCATTCCAACGGAATCCCATTTCCATTCTGAAATCTGCAATGGTTGCAACAGTCTTGCGGGTCTCTGATGTCCCTCCTTGACTCTTTGACAAGTGTCACACTTGGCTATGTAGCTTCCGATTTCTCTCTTCATCTTATGCCACCAAAATTGCTCCTTCAAATCCCGATACATCTTCGTTCCTCCGGGATGGGTAGAATAAAGAGTATCGTGTGCTTCTTTCAAAATAGCCTCCTTCAATTCCGAATCTGCTGGCACACATATACGTTCTTTGTACGACAAAACTCCTGCTTCATCTTTGGTGAATCCGGGTACTTTTCCTGTACCGATACGATGTTGATTCCGTCGATACTAGAATTTCCTTTCTACGCCTCCTTGATCTGACTGATCAAAGTGAGTTAAAGTTCTATGCTAGCCAAAAATCCTTCACTTACTAATTCCATTCTAAAATCTTCCATTTCCTTGTGCAAACTTGGTTGCTCCTTCATAATCATGGAATTCAAGCGACAAGGCAATCGGCTAAGGGCATCTGCTACCACATTGGCTTTACCGGGGTGATAGTGAATGTCCAGATCATAGTCCTTGATTAACTCTATCCATCTTCTCTGCCTCATGTTCAGCTCCTTCTTAGTGAATATATACTTCAGGCTCTTGTGATCCGAATAAATTTCACAACAGTTTCCCATAAGGTAATGCCTCCATGTCTTCAGGGCTAGAACTATGGTTGCTAGTTCGAGGTCATGGGTAGGATAATTCTGCTCATGTTGCTTCAGTTGTTGGGATAGATAAGATATAACTTTGCCTTCTTGCATTAGCACACATCCAAGATCGATCTTGGATGCGTCACAATATACATCAAAAGGCTTCGTGATATCCGGCATAATCAAGATTGGGGCTGAGATCAATCTCTTCTTGAGTTATTAAAAACTCGCTTCACATTTGTCCGTCCATTCAAACTTCTTATCCTTCTTCAACAATTGGGTCATGGGTCTTGCGATGCTCGAGAATCCTTCTACGAACTTGCGGTAATATCCCGCTAATCTGAGAAATGCACGAACTTGGGTTTGAATGGTTGGGGCTTGCCAATCTTCTACATCCTTAACCTTGGCGGGGTCAACAGCAATTCCTCCGGCTGATACAATATGTCCGAGGAATCCTACTTCCTATAACCAGAATTAAAATTTGCTAAACTTGGCATACAACTGATGCTCTCTAAGGGTTCCAAGAATGGTCCTCAGGTGTAGCTCATGTTCTTCTTCTGATTTGGAATAGATCAGAATGTCATTGATGAAAACAACGACAAACTTATCCAGGAAGTCCATAAAAATCTTATTCATGAGGTTCATGAAATAAGCAGGGGCATTGGTTAATCCAAAAGACATGATAGTATACTCATATAGTCCATATCTGGTGGTAAAGGCAGTCTTGAGAATATCCTCTGCGTGAATCTTGAGTTGATGATAACCAGTTCTAAGATCAATCTTAGAAAACACTTTGGCACCAGTCAACTGGTCAAACAGGTCTTCTATCTTTGGCAGTGGGTACTTGTTCTTGATGGTGACATCGTTCAACTTCCGGTAATCCGTACACAAACGGTTACCTCCATCCTTCTTGTCCAGAAACAAGACGGGTGATCTGCATGGCGACGCACTTGGTTGGATCAATCCTATCTCTAGCATAGCATCCAGTTGCTTCTTCAACTCCGCTAATTCTGACGGGTTCATGCTATAAGGTCTCTGGGCTATGGGTCCGGTTCTAGGGATTAGTTCAATGATAAACTCGATATCCCGATCTGGGGGCGTACCGGGCAAAACATCTGGAAATACATCGAGGTATTCACAGACTACTCTAACTTGGTGAATGGTTGGTTGGGCTAGACTCTTGTTGCACTTGAATTGATGGGGCAAGGTTTCACATACATGCTATATTGATATTCTGGTGGTACTGGTCATGGTTATGGATTTCTTGGCACAGTCGATTAATCCTTTATGTTTCGACATCCAATCCATTCCTAGTACTACTTCCAAACCTTTTGTTCCAAGTACTATTAGATTAGCATAAAAATCTATGCCATGGATTCGGATAGGTATGGCTTTGCAAATTTGTCTAGCTTTGGTGGTTGAACCAGGTATTTGAACTATCATAACATGCTTCAATTTGGTTGGTTGAATCTTACTAGTGCATGCAAATTCTTCGGTAACAAACGAGTGCGATGCGCCAAAATCAAACAACACTCTTGCAAGTACCGAGTTAACAGAAAACATACCCAGCATGACATCTAGCGCTTCTTGGGATTCTTCGGCATTCATGAGAAATAGACGGTCGTTGTGGTTGAGCGACTTCCCTAGGGCAAACCTTCTTCCAGGTTGAACACGACGCTGCTGCTGAGCTGGGGCATTTGCATTGGGGGCTGCGGCAATCTTCTTGGGGAACTCATTGGAATAGTGACCCTTGGTTCCACATTCATAACAGGTCACTTGGGACTTGTCCTTTGCTGCAACAGGCACAACATTGCTTCCAGTCCTCGGGGCAGTGTTGGTGTTGGGGGTGACATTGTTGTTGTTGAATTTGGGCGGTGCACGATTGAAATTGCTAGGGTTGCCGGGGTTGTTGTGGTTTCCTCCGGGCCTTGGGTTTCCACGGTTGGGATATCTCGGACGGTTCATCAGCGGTCTATTGGTTCTTGGGGCAAATCCTGGAGATGGATTGGGGCGATACTTTGGGGTATGGTGGGTTCCTGGTTGATGCATCATGCGACGCTTGCGGTTCTCATTGGCTTGGTTGATCTTGCCTTGCATCTGAATGGCAGAGTCCACTAAGGCTTCAATGTCAGCAAATGGAATGTTGACTAACACTGTGATGGGGATATGCCTACCGGGGTATACCCAGCAGGACGTTTCCTACTGGCCCAAGCCGTCAGCGAGTGGGCCTGCAGGACGGCGACTGGATCAAGACTTGGCGTGGACTGAGGCGACTAGAAGCTGAAGGCCCAGAAGCGTAGCTAGGCCCAGTCGGACTAGGTCATAGAATCTCTGAATCCTTAACTAATTCAGTTGTGATCTGTAAACCCTAGGGAGGTGAGTCTATATAAACCTCCCCGAGGGACGCATAGAGGGTACGTTCCATCATACACCCAAGCGACTCGCCGCCTAGCCGTCGAGCTCGCCCCATTGTACTCTCACCATAATACAATCTAGCAGGAGTAGGTATTTACCCTCCGAGGGGCCGAACCTGGGTAAACCCTTGTGTCTCAGCCCTCATCTCGCACCGCAGATGGCTGGCTGCCCTTGCTCCATGTTCTACTACTCGCTGCCGATTGCAGCATCTGTCGTGGCCATTCCCACGACAGTGGCGCCCACCGTGGGGCCTGGCCGGTTAGGCCGGTGTTCTGCGGCGAGATCCAATCTGCCCATCAACGAGATGATCGCCACCGGACGCATGATCGTGATCGGCGAGATGCTCCAGATCTTGCCGAGCAGCTACGTCCTGGCGGCACGAACCGTCACGCACAACGTGATCCTGCCGATCGGCACGATCAGCCTCTTCGTCGGTCTCACCGACGTCATCATCTCGGAGGACTCGGCTCGCATCCGCGAGTCGCCGCCACGCGACCGGCTCTCCGAGAGCCAGGTCCGCACGATTCACCGCCTCGCATCCGAGTACGACTCGGCCCACAACAATGTGGCCGCGGACGACGCGTCCCTCAACGACGACGCCGATTCGGCGACCCCGGCGTCACTCGTCGGATCCATTGTCGCCGCGTCACCCACGGGCTCCATCTCCTAGGTCTCCAACATCGGAGACTTCGAGGATCCCTCTATCCTCGGGATCTTCGACTTCGACTCCGGGTCGGAGAACTCCGCCGATCTCCACGACGGAACCGGTCGCCACGCCGTGACCGACATGGCGATTAGCGCTGACCTGCCGGAAGACCCATTCTCCACGCCGATCCCACCAAACGCGACGGCAATGATGGTTGAGGAACTCCGCCTGAAGCTGGCAGAGGCAGTCCGCAAGGAACAGGCCGAGCGCGAATTTTTTTACCTCGAGCAGGTGACAGCGCAGGAGCTGTCGCGCTACCACCAACTCCGAATCAGGTCGCGCCTGAACCCCACCGTCCAGGGGCGCGCCCTGAACTTCGACGACGAGAACGACCCGGCCCGCGTGGCCAAGCGCGCGATCTGCGAGAACGCGCCGCCAGGAGGAAGCACTCGGCCCCCACCAGGGGCAACGGCCAACGGTGCCCCGCCACCACCCAACCGCGCACCTCCCAGGGACCAGCCAAGGATTGTGGTCTCCTCACGGGAGCGAGACACGAACGGCCTCCCGCTGTTCTCCACCCCGATGGACAACCTCGTCGCGGGCCAAGCAGCAGTCGACAACATGGAAGCCACTGGGGAAGGTGCCCTGCAGATCCCGTACGCGGCTTTGCTCGCCAAAGCGGTCGAGCAACAAAACGCAAGCGTCGACTCACAGGGTCGGATGTACTCGCATTCATCAGGCAGCAGAGCGCCTCGGCCCGCCCATGGCGTGAACACTCTCAACTGCCCGCCACCCGAACCCCTACAGCTCCAACACCAACCCGCGAACGCGGCACTCTCCACCAACGACCCCCAGCCGGCGAACAACTTCATAGCCGCCAATGGACAACCCGTCGACGCCCGCACCCACATCATCAACAACCAGAGCTGGCGTGCACGCCAGCCTGACGATCTGCGGCACACCCTCACCAACTACCGTGACGGCGAGCCAAGGGGATCGCTGAGCCGAGTGGGGCCCCCGTGCTTCGGACCGATGATCCGAGGCGAAAGATATCCGGTGAACTTCAAAGCGCTGAAGGAAATAGAAAAGTATGACCCCTCGTACGATCCCTCCGTGTGGCTGGATACCTACCTCATGGCAATGGGGATCGTCGGCCACACCGATCTACTAGCCCCCCGATACCTCCCCCTGATGATGGAGGGGGCGTGCATGCAGTGGATTAACACCCTCCCCGCGGATAGCATCGAATCCTGGGAGGAGATGCGCGATGCCTTCGTCAGGCACTTCGAGGGTTCATACACCCGCACCACCACCATCGAGGACCTGGAGCGGTGCGTCCAGGGACCCCGCAAGTCGACCCGCAGCTGGATCCAACGGTGGCAAGATATGTGGTATAACACGGCTAGGATCCACCCGGACACCGCGATCCACTGCTTCAAGACCTCGTGTCGCTACGAGCCCCTGGTCGCCAAGCTCAAACGAGTGTACCGCACACTCGAAAACATACCGGACCTCCTGGAGATCGCAAAGAAGTACGCGGAGGAGGACCCAAATCAAGAAACCGACAACAAGTCGGGAGGACATCGCCGCACGAGCGGCCACGACAACGGGAGGCGACCCGAGCTACGCTACAGCAAAACTCGCCTCACCGGCAAACGCCGCAGTGACGGGGGAGTCGACTTCGTGCCAACGCTGGATACGCGCAGCGCGAGCCCAAGAGCTTCCGCCGCGACGGGGGACAGCGCTGCGATGGTGGAAACTACAAGGCGAAGCCGAGGTTCGACCCCGTAGCCCTTCTTAACCAACCTTGTGTATTTCACAGCAGGGAAGGGAAGCCCGCCACGCACATGACCGACAACTTCCACTCTCTCAAGGAGATCGAGAAGGCACGACGCGCGCGGGAAGACCCCGACAACAACCCGCCAAATGGCAGAAAATTCGGCAGCGTCGCCGGCTCGCTCCACACCTTCACAGGCTTCAATACGAAGCGCGAGAAGAAGGTCATCGCCCGCGCCATCGCCGTCAACACGGTGGCCCAGATAGATATCCCCAAGTTCCTCAACTGGTCTGAACAACCAATCACCTGGAGCCGCGAGGACCAGTCGCCACGGATCAAGTATCCGGGCCGAGTCTCCCTGGTGGTCAAACCCAAGGTGGGGGACTACTGGCTCCCCAAAACGCTGATGGACGGCGGCAGCTCCATCAACATCCTGTACCTGGACATGTTCAGGCGGCTGTGGCTCCTGCAGTCAATGATCGAGACGACCTACACCACCTTCCACGGCATCGTCCCCGGTCGGAAGGCGTATCCGATCGGCAAGGTGACGCTGCCAGTCACCTTCGGCACACCAGCAAACTTCCGCACCGAGCGGATCATCTTCGAGCTGGTGCCCTTCGACAGCCCCTACCACTGCGTCCTGGGGCGCCAGGCGTTTGCCAAGTTCATGGCAGCACCCCATTACGCGTACAACGCGATGAAGCTACCCGGGCCGTGCGGCATCATCACCATCCACGGCGACCCCGACATGGCCGCCGAGTGCGAGGCCAAAGGGGCCGAACTCGCTGACGCCGTCATTGCGGCAGAGGCCAACCACGCCGAGGAGCTCGCCAAGTACGTGAGCGGGGTCAATAGCGACGACCCCACCATACTCAAGAAGCCCAACTCGGAGGGCGGAAACTCCACCGCCTTCGAGGCAACGACGCACACCCGCACCGTCGAGCTGGTCCCAGGCGACTCCAGCCAGACGGTGACAATCGGAACGGGCATGAGCCCAGCATAGGAAGGCGCGCTCATCAAGTTCCTCCGTGAGAATAGGGACATCTTCGCATGGAAGCCATCCGACATGCCTGGTGTCCCGAGGGAACTCGCTGAGCACAAACTCAACGCCGACCCCAAAGTGCGACCTATTAAGCAGTAGCTGTGGCCCTTCAATGAAGAGCGCCGCCGAGCCATCGCCGGGGAGGTGCAGCGTCTACTCGCTGCAGGCTTCATCCGGCCAATCAAGTACTCCAAGTGGCTGGCAAACCCAGTCCTGGTCAAGAAGAAAAACGGGACCTGGAGGATGTGTATCGATTACACAAACTTAAACAGCGCCTGCCCGAAGGAGCAATTCGTCCTCCCGCGGATCGACCAAATCATCGATTCCACCGCGGGCTCGGAGGCGCTATGCTTCCTCGACGCCTACTCTGGATACAACCAGATCAAAATGGCCGTCGAGGACGAAGAGAAGACGACGTTCATCACGCCATTCGGAGCCTTCTGCTACACTGCCATGACCTTCGGCCTCAAAAACGCCGGGGCGACCTACCAGAGGTGCATGCAGGAGTGCCCTGCGAGCCAGATTGGCCGCAATATCCACGTCTACATCGATGACGTGGTGGTGAAATCCGCTCGCCAGGGCGATCTACTTGCCGACCTGGCAGAAACATTCGCCAACCTGCGGAAATACAAGATAAAGCTAAACCTAGGAAAGTGCACCTTCGGTGTACCAACTGGACAGCTCCTGGGATACGTCGTCTCCAAGCACGGGATAGAGGCAAACCCTGCCAAGGTCAACACGATCGCCCGACTCGGCAGACCCGAGTGCCTGCACGACGTCCAGAAGCTGTCCGGGTGAGTCGCGGCTCTCAGTCGCTTCATCCCCCGGCTAGGCGAAAAGGCGATGCCCCTTTACCACCTAATGCGCAAGAACCCCACCTTCTAGTGGGACAAGGAGGCAGACAACACGCTCCACGCCCTCAAGGAGGTGCTACTCGCAGCACCGCTACTCGTCGCCCCCGTCGACAAGGAACCCATGCTGGTCTATGTCGCGGCTTCTGAACGCGTCGTCAGCGCCGTCATGGTCGTCGAACGGTTAGAGGAAGGAAATGAGCGCCCGGTGCAGCGACCAGTGTACTACATCAGCGAGGTCCTCACCGAGTCGCGCCGGCGCTACCCGCAATACCAGAAATTGGTATACGCGGTCTTTAGAGCACAGCAACGACTGCCGCACTACTTCCAGGAGCACCCGATAACGGTCGTCTCCTCAGCACCGTTTCAAGACATCATCCGCAACCACGAGGCGGTTGGGCGAGTCACCAAGTGGGCCATCGAGATCGGCGTCCACAACATCAAATACGAGCCGTGCAAGGCGATCAAGTCACAGGCTCTCGCAGACTTCATCGCCGATTGGGAGGAGGCCCAGCAGCCAGAGAAGCTGCCATATCTCCACTATTGGCACCTACACTTCGACGGCTCCAAGAACGCGGACGGCGCAGGGGCAGGGATCGTGTTAACGTCTCCGAAGGGTGACAAGCTCTGTTACGTCCTCTTCCTCAACTTCACCCCCTACACCAACAACATGGCCGAGTACGAGGCGCTACTCCACGGCATGTGAGCTGCCAAGGAGATGAACGTCAACCGCCTGTGCTGCTACGGAGACTCCGACCTCGTCGCAGGGCAAGTTGCCGGCACCTGCGACGCCGTCTCCCCCACCATGGCGGCATACCGCAGTGGACCAGCTGGGTGGACACTTCGCAGGCTACTCCGTCGAGTGGATCGACAGGCGGACGAACGAGGAGGCCAACGCACTCTCTCGCATCGGGTCGGCTCGCCTCGCACCACCCGCCGGCGTCTTCCTTGACACCATCACCAAGCCCTCCGTCTCTCCCCCAAGGGAGATCGACATCAGAATCCCGCTGCAGCCAGAAGCAGCCCTGGTCGCACTAATCGCCGAGCCAAACGACTGGACCGCGCCATACGTCGCCTACCTGGAGGGAGGCACCCTGCCCGCGGACGAAACGGACGCCCAGATGATAGCACGCCGCTGTAAGTCCTTTGTCATCATCAACGGTGAGCTCCACAAGCGCAGCGTGACCGGCGTGTTCCAACGCTGCGTTCAACCCGCTGAAGGACGCAAAATCCTCCAAGACATTCACTCCGGCGACTGCGGCCACCATGCTGGCGCCCGCTCTCTGGTCGCAAAGGCCATGCGACAAGGCTTCTACTGGCTCACCACACACGCAGACGCGGTCGACATCGTCCAGCGGTGCGCCGGATGCCAGAAATACGCCAACCAGACCCATGTGCCGAGCTCGGCGCTCGAAACAATCCCCATCACCTGGCCATTCATCGTATGGGGCATGGACAAGGTAGGCCCCTTCAAGAAGGCCCCCTCCGGCTTCACCCACCTCCTAGTCGTAGTCGACAAATTCACAAAATGGGTGGAGGCCAAGCCAGTCCGCAAATGCGACGGCAAGACCGCCACCAAGTTCCTCCGCGAGCTCATCTACCGCTACAGCTTCCCCAACAGCATCATCACGGACAACGGCACCAACTTCACCAAAGGAGCCATGGCCGAGTTCTGCGAGGAACACCACATTCGACTCGACCTCGCCTCAGTCGCGCACCCGGAGTCCAATGGCCAGGTGGAACACTCCAATCAGAGCATCCTCCACGGTCTGAAGCCACGGCTCCAAGTCCCACTGGAGCGCACCACCGGGTGCTGGGTCGAGGAGCTAACCTCCGTCATCTGGGGCATCCGCACCTCCGTCAACAGGTCGACAGGATTCACCCCCTTCTTCATGGTGTACGGTGTCGAGGCAGTCATGCCCACTGACCTCGAGCACGATTCGCCAAGGGTGGTCAACTACACGGAGGCTGCAAACGAACTCGCACGCCAAGACGGAGTCGACCAGCTCGACGAGGCACGCGACCTAGCTCGCTCCCGCACTGCCATATACCAGCAAGGGCTTCGCCGCTCCCATAGCCGGTGAGTAAGGACTCGCACCTTCTAGGAAGGCGACCTGGTACTTCGCCTAATCCAGGACAAGAAGGGCATGCAAAAGCTCTCCCCCCTTGGCAACGACGCCTACTACCTCACCGACGTCCGAGGAGACGAAAAAATCGACGTCAATTGGCCATGGAATGTAAACCTCCTACGGAAGTTCTACTCCTAGAACTCCATACATGTACTCTCCACCCGCTATGAAATAAAGCAAATCGGTTACCAAAAATTGTGTCTACTCTCCGTGTCTTGTGCCACTCGCACTCGTAATAACAGCGTTATGCTATTCGTAGAAGTCAACCTCTGGTAAAGCGACCGGCATGGCCAAGTAGTGCGGTACGAGGGCACTGGGAAACTCCAGGCCTCGTAACGTCCATGAAAAACGCCAACCCGGAGCCCCATTGGAGTCGCCTAGCCCGACTGGCTCACCGAGCCAAGACAACTGCACTCGCTCCTAACAGCGACCAAGGTCCTCCGCATCCTCGTCACAGCGACCCGAACAACCAAGTACCACGCTCGGGGACTGACACCCAGCCAAATACGAGCGACTAGGGAAAAACGCCAAGTATGAGAGCGCGCCCAGGACTCACCACGCGACTGATCCTCCGAATCAGGCAGGAGTGACGCGCTAACAAAGACGCGCTTAGTCCTCACCTACCTTGGAGATGCGACTAGAACCACCAAGTACCACGCTCGGGGACTCGGCAACCCGACCCCGCTCGTGCCCGGGAAAACGGTGAAGTAAAGAGCACTCCTGGGAGTCGCCTTGCGACTGGCTTTCCGAGTCATGGCGAGTCGACCTCAACTCATTAAAAGTAAACAAACATATACCAACGAGGTAAACCCCATAAAAAGGGCGGACGCGCTCGGGGACTCGTTCAATCAAAATCCAAAATCGCAAAACAAATGACAAAACAACACGAATTTCCTTTATAGCAGCACAAAGTTGTTCCAAAATACAAGGAAAGTTCAATAGTTATCTTGTACTAACGCCCAAAGGGTACAACACTTCTACTCCACAGGTTTTGATGCAGATGCACCACCACCCCTGCGGCTACGGATGAAGGGCACGTAAGGGTTCGACGGGTACGTCGTCAGCTCGCCCTCCATCGCCGCACAGAACGGTTGCTCGACCTTGAAGTCCTGATGCTTCGGTTCAGGATCGTTGGGGGCGACAACCGTCTCCTGATAGGGGATGAGGTCGCCCATCGCCCAAACGCGATCGGAGTACACCATGCCCGTCCGTCACAAAGACTCGGCAATCTCCACCGAGCCCGTTGACAAGGGGTAGCCGCTTGTGACATCGTCGAGGTCGAAATCCTCCGGGAAATGGGCAAGCCCAAGGCTGAGCACCGTCGCTGCCCCACGCCGGAAGGCCGACCGCATCATGAACTGGACGACCAATGGAGCCTTCTCCAAGTAGCGCCATACCTCGACAAGGTCACTGGGGATCACTTCCGTGGGCGATATCTCCTGAAGATACGCTCGAAGGCATGTCGCCGACAACGCGGCCGAGTCGACCAGGGTGGTC
Organism: Avena insularis; assembly: GCA_023614405.1. Classification (NCBI taxonomy): domain Eukaryota; kingdom Viridiplantae; phylum Streptophyta; class Magnoliopsida; order Poales; family Poaceae; genus Avena; species Avena insularis. The sequence goes on from CM042687.1 coordinate 386,665,096, forward strand.
ACGCACTGCCGCGCGTCATACGACTGCGCTTCTTCCATGTTGTCAGTAATCCGGCCTGTAGCACATCAATAAAGTAAGCGACATGTCGACATCACAAAAAGTCAGTGCCGCCGATAATTGGTTGAAGGAGAGTTTACCAATTAGCGGGCGGCAGAGGTCCGTGATGAAACGTTGAAGAGAAGAAAGGTCATCCTGTAGCCCAGCAACGAGCGCATTAGATAATTTTCGTTCTTCAGCGGCAGAAGTAACAGCAGCTTTCGCTTGCCCCTCCGCCGAACTCGCTTCCGTCCTCGCCTCCTTGAGATCACGCTCCAGGTCGGCGACTCGCTTTTCGGCCGTGCTTAAAGCGGACTGAGCCGCCGTCAAGTCACCCACCGGGACAAGATCCTGGCGGACCTCCTTCACTTCGGCCGCAACCGCTTGAAGCTCCTTGTTCTCTTCCTGGACGGCAACGAGCTCCTTCTCCAAGCGACTCTTCGCAGCGAGCCGTTCGGTCGACTCGCGCTGCAGGCCCTGAGCACAAACTACAACGTCAACAACAAACAATTCATAAGTGCCTACCCGCTGAAATTCAGCGACTAGGCACTCGGGGACTGGACAATGAAATTCCTAAGTGCCCACCCGCTGAAATTTAGCGACTAGGCACTCGGGGACTGGATGATATAAAAATGTTAAGAATCCGACCACTGAAATTCAGTGGCCCGATCCTCGGGGACTGGACGTACCTGGATGGCAGCACCTAGCATGCCGTGAAGCTCCAGCGCATCCACAGACGCAAGCACGACCGGAGTATGACCGCGACGCTGCTCAACCTCCACCTCTGCGACCCCAGGCATCCGGCTCGTCGGTGCTGAGGCACTCGCTGTGGCCGCCTTCGCCATGAAGCGAGGGAAGGTCACCGCAGATGCTGCTGCGCCACTCGGAGCCGGCTCGGCCACATCGGGTGGGTCAACACCCTCGCCGGTCTTCGAGGCCACTTCTACCGCAGTCGGAGGATCGCTCGGAGCAACCGTCGGGTCATCGGAGACCATGACGACGTCGTCGCCTTTCGTCCTCTTGACGCCTTCGGCGGGAACAGCGACTTTGTCGGTCTTCCTCTTCCGCGAGGAATCTGCCAACACCTCGGTGGCGACTGGCGGAACCTTGGCCACAGAAGGATGGCCGATCTTTTTGACACCAGACCTGCGAAACGGTTTATGAATAAGACTGTCCGACTAAAACAAAAAACAAGCAGACGAGCAGCACTCACTTGGCGACTGGTATGAACCGTAGACCGGTGTGGATGCTAGCCGGCTTCTCCAGTTCAGACCCCAACCTCCGAGTGAGGTCCGTTTCGAGTAAATCATGTGCCCAAGACATAGACGGCTTTTTCAAAGAAGAAGCCGCGGCAGGAGCCTCCGCGGCAATTGCTTTGGGAGCCTCCCTTGGAGGCGAGGCCCCTGCGGCTGGAGCAACCCCCAAACTAACGAGTGGGGCGAATGGAGGTGGTAACGACTCCAGCGGTGCCTCGACCCTGGGGGCGGCAATGCCTGTTGCCGCGGTCGCGCGTGCCATAGCGTTCTCCGCCGAGCTGGTGGCGTCGGAGCTGCTCGCAGATCGGGGCGGAGATGCCTGTTTCACCGGCTTCGTCTTTTTCAGCGAATCTTTCCTCTTCTTCTTCGACGGTGTGGCCTCGCGATGCGAGGTGTGCTCGGGAAGCTCGTCGTCATCGTCGTGGGGCTCGAGGCTCTTGCTCGCTTCGAGCTCGCGTTGGTGTTGCCCGCGGGTTTTACGGACCGTGGTGGCAGTGACCTCCACGGGCTCGTCTTCCTCGTCGTTGTCGTCATCACCCCCGTCGCTCTCGGCGTTGCCCTTGGCGGGCGATGACTCGCTTCCGCCTTGGACGGACGAGCTTGAGTTCTCGTCGTCTGCGGGTGGAAGCCACCCTTCCACCACTTGGAACAACTGCAATAAGAATAAAACGACGTTAGCACGACCGCGAATGCACCTGCTGCGACTGTGAGTGTTGATGGAATAACGACTTACCGTTGGAGCTGGGCGCCTTGCCGTATAAGGGGCGACCCCGCCCTTCGCATCGAGATACACCGCCTGGGTGATCTTCAGGGCCAGGGTGTAGACGTTGAGACTCCACTCAACGAGGCAGGACTTCGCAGAATCGTCCTTACCCGTATACTCGTACATGTAGTTGTCGCGGCTGGCCAGGGGTACAAGCCAGCAGTTGTAGAGGTTGATGGTCTAGAGGCCTTTCTTCTTCAGGCCGCGAATAGTCTGCAACATTTCGTCGACGACCATCCGCTGATCCAGCGGGAGTTTTACGACCTGGAGCCGACGTGGCTCGGGCCGATCGGCGGAGTACCTTGGAAGCGCCACTTCGTCACTTGGAGTCGACTCGGTGACGTAGAACCAGAACTTTTTCCATTCGTTCGCCGCCTTGGCGGGCAGCATCAGGTCGAAGAACGACGCCTTCGACTTCAGCTGGAATGTCAGGCCGCCCGCGGCTAGCATCGGGCTGCCTGTCTCTTCGCGGCTGATTCTCCCGTGGAACAGGTCTTGCCACAGAGGAAAGTAGGGCCTGCAGCCCAGATAGCACTCGCAGAACACCACAAATATGGCGAGCTGCTCGATACTGTGTGGACCCAGATCCGATGGCTGGATTCTGTAGTAGGCGCAGAAATGCCGGAAGAAGAGGGAAGTTGGGAAGCCCAGCCCCCGCTCCAGGTGGTTGGTGAAGCAGATGAACTCTCCCTTGCGCAGATCTGGAGTCACTTCTCCGGCCGCGGGGATGCGCCATCTGCCGGCGCGGAGGATCCCTGCCTCCTCGAAGGATGCTAGTAGCGCCTTAGTGCACTTGGATCTGCCCCACGGCTCGGTGGAGGGGGCCATCGGTTGGGAATTCGTGGAGGTCGAGGATCTCTGGATTGTTTGGATCGCTGCGCGGAATGGGGAAACGAAGATGGGCGGAATCGGAGGAAGAAAGAAGAAGCATTTCCCGTTCGTCTTTCATCCTCCTTATATAGCGGTTGCTACCCGCTAGTTTCGGGGGCCGTTACTACGCGGTAATTACGCCGAAGTTACCGTTGGATTACCCAACGGCTAGTTTAACCACGGTTGACGGTCCAACTTCATCTACTCGACTCGCTGCTCCCAGCGACTTGACGATTCGCCGACCTACTCGCTATAACAGCGACTAAGCATTTGCCGACCCGTTCGCCGAGCTACGACACAATTGGTCGCCGTTAATGCGACCTAAATGACTAGTTCTTTCCCTTTGTTCAGGAGTCCATCGCCGATTCGACTAGGCGTCTGCATTGGACCCGCATACTCCGTCTGCCAGCAAACACTTGCGACAAATCGACGACGGCCTCAGGGACTACTGATGGGGATATGCCTACCGGGGTATACCCAGCAGGACGTTTCCTACTGGCCCAAGCCGTCAGCGAGTGGGCCTATAGTACGGCGACTGGATCAAGACTTGGCGTGGACTCAGGCGACTGGAAGCTGAAGGCCCAGTCGGACTAGGTCATAGAATCTCTGAATCCTTAACTAATTCGGTTGTGATATGTAAACCCTACGGAGGTGAGTCTATATAAACCTCCCCGAGGGATGCATAGAGCGTACGTTCCATCATACACCCAAGCGACTCGCCGCCTAGTCGTCGAGCTCGCCCCATTGTACTCTCACCATAATACAATCTAGCAGGAGTAGGTCTTTACCCTCCGGGGGGCCGAACCTGGGTAAACCCTTGTGTCTCAGCCCTCATCTCGCACCGCAGATGGCTGGCCGCCCTTGCCCCATGTTCTACTACTCGCTGCCGATTGTAGCATCTGCCATGGTCATTCCCACGACACACTGTCTGCATCTCATCATGCAGACCATTCAGGAATCTCTCCTTCTTCTTGGCTTCGGTATCAATCTCATCCGGTGCATACCTAGCCAATGACAAAAATTTGTCACGGTACTCAACTACCATCATCCGCCCTTGCTTTAGTTCTCTGAATTCATCTCTCATCCTCTTGATCAAACCTGGTGGCACATGGGTTCTGCTAAACTTGATTTTGAACTCCTCCCAAGTCATCATTTGACCTCCATTCATGGCGCGAACGCTGTTCCACCATGGTCTTGCATCTCCGGTCAGATAGTGGGTGGCAAATAGTACCTTCTCGTTGGCTTCCACTCCGGCTACTTCTAGGTTGTTCTCCATGGTTTGCAGCCAATCATCTGCATCTAGGGGCTCTTCAGACTTATAAAGATGGGTGCATTGGTGTTCTGAAAGTTCTTGATCTTGGATCCATGGTAGTCCTGGTTTCCATGACCTTGGTTGTTGTTGGCCATCTGAGATATGTGTTAAAGGGTGGCTAAGTTGGCTTGACGTGCGGATCTTTCAGCTTCGCAGTCCGAAACCAACATTTGCAAGATTTGCAACATCGGGTCCTAAGATGAGCTACTTCCTCCTCGAGGCATCTGAAGATTGAGATAGATCATGAGAAAAGGGGGAAATTTCTAAGGTTCAGGGGTTTTGTTTTTGAAAAGTTTTCAAAGTTTGACTCAGATTTTTCTAGAAACATGCTTTTCATTCATTCATAACACACAATACAAACACACACCACAACAAGGAAAAAATGGTTTTAAGAACCATTCTGTGAAACTACGATACAATGGGACTGGATACAACTTTCCTAACGCTAGTTCTCAAGTGCTACTACTCCTCGGAGTCGGTGTCCTTGTCATCCTCATCATCATCAATGAAGGCGAAGTTATCCTCATCAGTGAAAAATTCCATGGCTTGATCTTCTAGAAAGTCATCATCATCACTGAGGTAAGAGTAGGGGTCTCCACGAATGTCCTCCCCTAAATTCTCCCTCTCCTCAAGCTGCATGTCTCTCTCGTGTATGGTCTCTTCCAGGTCTGTGATCATGTGGCAAAGACGGACGATGATACGCTCCTTCTTGTCAAGCTGACGGCGACGAGAATGGCGATCCTTTTCCAGCATGGCAAAGGTCTGGTCCTTCTTGACTGTGATGGCATGCTTGTGGTTGGCGTAGGCGCGGGCATTGTCCAACTCCTTCTGCTGGTCATACATCATGACGCTGAGGTGGTCCACTTGATGCTTCAGCTCAGGGTGATATGGTGCCTCTAGTGGTTGTCCCATAACATCATGCCTTGAGCAGAACTTAAAGCGGGTACCCTTGATCTGATCGATACTCTGCCTACATAGATGGGCAAGAGCTTCCTGCATGTCCCTGGCAAGTCCATCTAGCCTGTTGTTCTCTCTAATGGTGAATTGAATTCCCTCTAAGGTAGGGGCCTCAATCTTTCCTCGTAATCGAACTCCCTTAGATATGGTTCGTTCTATGATGTCACTTACATATTTACCGCTATCATTTTGGGGTTATGCATTAGAAACAACCGCATTCACTTTAAATAGGGCACCATCCAAATCCGTTGAAACGACACCATATGAATTATGGTTTGGGAAGAAACCTAAATTGTCGTTCCTTAAAGTTTGGGGTTGCGAAGCTTATGTAAATAAGTTACAGCCCGACAAGCTTGAACCCAAAGCGGAAAAATGCGTCTTCATAGGATACCCGAAGGAAACTATTGGGTATACCTTCTATCATAGATCCGAGGGCAAAATCTTTGTTGCCAAGAATGGATCCTTTCTAGAGAAGGAGTTTCTCTCGAAAGAAGTGACTGGAGGGAAAGTAGAACTCGACGAGGTTGTTGAACCTTCTCTCGAACTTGCAAGTAGCACAGCACCGGAAGTATTTCCTGTGGCGCCTACACCAATAAGAGAGTAAGCTAATGATGTTGATCATGAAACTTCGGTTGAAGTTACTACAGAACCTCGCAGGTCAACGAGAACTCGTACCACTCCTGATTGGTATGATCCCGTTATGAGTGTCATGTTGGTGGACAACACCGATGACCCTGCGACATATGAGGAAGCGATGATGAGCCAAAATTCCAATAAATGGCAAGAAGCCATGAAATCCGAGATTGGATCCATGTACAAAAACCAAGTATGGACTTTGGTGGACTTACCGGATGGCCGGAAGGCTGTCGAGAACAAATGGATTTTCAAGAAGAAAAGAGATGCTGATGGTAATGTTACTGTCTATAAAGCTCGACTTATCGCAAAAGGGTTTCGACAAATTCAAGGAGTTGATTACGATGAGACCTTATCACCAGTAGCGAAGCTAAAGTCTGTGAGGATTATGTTAGCAATCGCTGCATATTATGATTATGAGATATGGCAGATGGATGTCAAAACGGCGTTCCTCAATGGAGACATTGATGAAGAGTTGTATATGGTACAACCCAAAGGTTTTGTCGATCCTAAATATGCTAACAAGGTATGCAAACTTCAACGGTCCATTTATGGATTGAAGCAAGCATCCCGGAGTTGGAATCAATGTTTGATAAGGTGATCAAAAGCTTTGGTTTTATACAAACTTATGGAGAAGCTTGTATTTACAAGAAAGTGAGTGGGAGCTCTGTAGCATTCTTAATACTATATGTAGATGACATATTGTTGATTGGGAATGATGTAGACCTTCTTAATAGTGTCAAGGATTATTTGAATAATAGTTTTTCACTGAAAGATCTTGGCGAAGCAGCTTACATATTAGGCATAAAGATTTATAGAGATAGATCGAGATGCCTAATATCATTGTCACAGAGTACATATTTGGACAAAGTTCTAAAGAGGTTTGGAATGGAAGATAGCAAGAAAGGGTTCTTACCCATGTTGCCCAATACGACCTTGAGTAAAACTCAAAGTCCTGCAACGGCAGAAGATAGAGAAAGGATGAGTAATACTCCCTATGCCTCAGCCATAGGATCTCTTATGTATGCCATGCTATGTACTAGACCTGACATTGCATATGCTGTTAGTCTAACTAGCAGATATCAAAGTGATCCAGGAGTGGATCATTGGACAGCGTTCAAAAACATCCTTAAGCACTTGAGAAGAACTAAGGAGATGGTTCTTTCTTATGGAGGTGATGAACAGCTCGTTGTTAATGGTTATACCGATGCTAGTTGGAACACCGATCGGGATGATTCTAAATCACAATCTGGATACGTATTTACTTTGAACGGTGCAGCAGTTAGCTGGAGGAGTGCAAAGCAAAGCGTTGTGGTGAGATCTTCAACTGAATCAGAATACATAGCTGCTTCGGAGGCTTCACAAGAGGCGATATGGATGAAGAGTTCATTACAGAGCTTGGTGTGGTTCCAAGTGCGCTGGACCCAATGTCTATCTATTGTGATAACATGGGCGCCATAGCCAATGCGCAAGAACCAAGGTCACACAAAAAGTTGAAGCATATCAAGCTACATTTTCACGCTATTCGAGAGCATGTCCAAGATGGTGACATAAAGATTTGCAAAGTACACACAGATCTGAATGTGGCGGATCCATTGACTAAACCTCTCCCGAGGGAAAAACATGACCAGCACCAAACCGACATGGGTGTTCGGTATATTACCATGTAATTTAGATTAGTTGACTCTAGTGCAAGTGGGAGACTATTGGAGATATGCCCTAGAGGCAATAATAAAAGTGGTTATTATTATATATTTGTGTTTATGATAAATGTTTATATTCATGCTATAATAGTATTAACCGGAAACATTAATACTTGTGTGATTTGTAAACTAAGTTAGAGTCCCTGGTAAAGCCTCTTTATAATACTAGCTTGTTGATTAATAGATGATCGTGGTTTCTCGATCATGAACATTGAGATGTTATTAATAACAAGATCATATCTTTAGGAGAATGGTATGATGGACATACTCCTATAGATAAGTGTAGCATAAAGATCAAGTCATTTTAATAGTTCGTTTGCTATAAGCTTTCTGATACATAGTAACCTAATTCCTTCGACCATGAGATCATGTTAATCACCATCACCGGAAGGATGCTTTGATGACATCAAACACCACACCGTAATTGGGTGGCTATAAAGGTGTTGGAGATATGCCCTAGAGGCAATAATAAATGTAGTTATTATTATATCTTTGTGTTTATGATAAATGTTTACATTCATGCTATAACAGTATTAACAAGGAAACATTAATACTTCTGTGATTTGTAAACTAAATTAGAGTCCCTAGTAAAGCCTCTCCATAATACTAGCTTGTTGGTTAATAGATGATTATGGTTTCCCTATCATGAACATTGAGATGTTATTAACAACAGGATCATATCATTAGGAGAATGGTATGATGGACATACTCCTATAGATAAGCGTAGAATAAAGATCAAGTCATTTTAATAGTTCAATTGCTATATGCTTTCTGATACATAGTAACCTAATTCCTTCGACCATGAGATCATGTTAATCACCATCACCGGAAGGATGCTTTGATGACAGCAAACACCACACCGTAACTGGGTGGCTATAAAGGTGGCATTGAGTGTTTGGAAAGTATGGGTTGAGACACATGAATCAAGAGTGGGATTTGTCCATCCATATGACGGATAGATATACTCTAGGCCCTCTCGGTGGAATGTCATCCAATTAGCTTGCAAGCATGTGACTGGCTCACAAGGGATCACATACCACGGGAATGAGAAAAGAGTACTTATCGGTAACGGGGTTGAACTAGGTATGCAGAGATACCGACGATCAAAACCCCGGATAAGTAAACTATCGTGAGACAAAGGGAAATTGGTATCGTATGTAAGTGGTTCATTCGATCGCAAAGTTATCGTAGAAATATGTGGGAGCCATATGAATTTCCAGATTCCTCTATTGGTTATTGTTCGGAGAAGTGTCTCGATCATGTCCGCATAATTCACGAACCGTAGGGAGACACACTTAAGGATTCGATGTTGTTTGAGTAGTTATGGAATGATGAGTAAGAGACCGAATGTTCTAGAAGGTTCCGGAATGTCCGGCACTCCGGAGGGGAAGGGTACATGAATGTGTCATTACAAGTTGGAATGGTTGCATCATGTACTAGGTGTCATCGCTGAACAAAATAAAGGGATAAATCAAATCCTAGTTTGAAAAGTCAAACGCCAATTTGAAAAAGTCAAACGGCTATTTTGTTTGGTGGAGGGAGAGTAGGAAACCTACTTGGGGAGGAAGTCCCTCTCCCTCCACCACCGGCCCTTGGACACCGAGTTGGGGAGGGACTCCTCTCCCCTTGGCGCGCCCCCTCCACCTATATAAGGAGGGGCAGGGCTGCCCCTCCAAGCACACAACTTGCACCCCGCAAACCCTAGCTCCAAGCCGCCAGCGCCGCCACCTCCTGCTGCCGCCGCCGCTGCCTAGGGCTAAACCCTAGTCGCCGACTTGGGCAATACCCTTGCCCTAGCCGCCGGCCTAGCTCCCTCTACTTGGTGTGTCTAAACCCTAGATCACCGAGGCTCTCTCATAGTCCACCATACTCGCTCCGGCTTAAGGCGTAGCCCTGCGAGATCTCCCCTCTACTTCCGGTACCATGCCGTCGTGCTGCCGGAATCGCGAGGAGAGTGCTACTACCTCCGCTGCCTGCTAGAACAAGGGAGAGGAAGGTCTTCATCGAGTACCGAAAGTGTGACCGACTGCGGGAGAGCTGCTGGAACGCGGCGCCGGAAGGATCGTCTATACGATCTTGAGATCGGGAAGAGTACGACTACATCACCCACGAGAATCCGCTCTCGCTGACCGCTTTGGAATCTTCGAGGGTTAGTTACCTTATCGACTCGTTGCTACAATCTAGTAGATAGATCTTGGCTTGTTTGTTTGCATGCGATAGAAAATTTTTGTTTTCCATGCTACGAACCCCAACAGTGGTATCAGAGCCGTGTCTATATGTAGATCTGTTGCACGAGTAGAACACAATGGTCATTGTGGGCGGTGGTGCTTTTATTATCAATTGCTTCTTCTGTACTTTGCATCTTGCGGTATGATGGGATGAAGCGGCCCGGGCTAACCTTACATGACATCGTTCATGAGACTTGCTCCACGCTAAACAATCAACTTGTATTGCATAAGTGGCTTTGCGGGTGTCTGTCTCTCCTATTATAGTAAGATCCAATTTACAACGGGCACTTGATAGTTCTAGCATCAACGTTGTGATTCTTGTTCGTAAGTTAGAGCGACACTTATTGAAAAGCCCCAAACCACGTAAAATATGCAAAGAAAATTAGAGGCCATGGTTGTGATGTGATATGGCCATGGTTGTGATTATATTTGATGTATGCAATGTTCCTTATTGTAAGTTGGCAACCGGAAGGAGCCATATGGTTGTCTTTAATTTCTGTTAAGACCCGCATGTCTATTCAAAGTAGTTGTAATAGTTGAAGCTGGTGGACGACAACCATGGAGCAGCGTCATTGACCTTGATGCAATGCCGGTGATGATGGAGATCATGTTCGTGCTTGAAGATGGAGATCGGAAGCACAAAGAAGAAAGGCCATATCATATCACATATTATGAATTGCATGTGATGTTAATCCTTTATGCATCTTGTATTGCTTAGTTAACGACGGTAGCATTATAAGATGATCCCTCAAGCACACAAATTTCAAGTTTTAAAGTGTTCATCCTCAGTTAGCACCATTGCTAAAGCTTGTTGTTTCGAAGCACCACGTGATGATCGGGTGTGTTAGATTCTGCAAGTGTATACAACGTGAGCAAGCCAGTTTTGCTCATGCAGAAGCTAAGGTTTGATCTTGACGAGCCTAGCATGTACAGACATGGTCTCGGAACACGGATCACCGAAAGGTAAAGCATGAATCATATAGTAGATATGATGAACATGTCGATTGTTCGCCATTGAAGCTACATCAACTCTCGTGATGATCGGTTTTGATGTGGTGGATTTGGTTCGTGTGATCACTAAAACAATGTGAGGGATATTGTTTTGAGTGGGAGTTCACCTAGATTAATTTAACTATTAATTAGAACTCAATTTGTCATAAACTTAGTCTAAACTATTGCAAATATGTTGTAGATCAATGGCGGGCCCTACCATCAATTTTAATGCGTTCCTAGAGAAAGAAAAGTTGAAAAACAATGGAAGCAACTTCGCGGATTGGTTCCGCATTTTTAGGATTGTCCTCAATGCTGGTAATTTGACCTATGTGCTGGATGCATCATTGGGTGATCTGGCTGATGCTACCGATGAGGTAAAGAATGTTTTCCTCGCTTCGGAAGAATCAAGACTCCATTTAGTGTGCTATCTTGTATGGTTTGGAATCGAGCTTGAAAAGGTTTGAAAATTCAGTCCACATGATATTGTCCGTGAACTCAAAATGATATTTGAGGCTCACGCCGCGCTTGAGAGTTATGAGGCTTCTGAAAAGTTCTTTAACTGCAAGATGGAAGAGGGCAGCTCCGTTAGTGAGCATGTGCTTAAGATGTCTGGGCACGCAAACAAACTCCAAAGTTTGGGTATAGTGATTCCTAATTCTTTGGGGATACATCGTGTCCTCCAATCACTACCACCAAGTTACAAGAACTTTGTGATGAACTACAATATGCAAAACATGGACAAGACGTTGCGTAACTCTTCTCCATGTTGAAATCTGCAGAAGTGGAGATCAAGAAAGAGCACCAAGTGTTGTTGGTCAATAAGACCACCAAATTCAAGAAAGGCAAGTCTAAGCAAAAGGGACACTTCAAGAAGGGTGGTAACAAAGTTACCGCACCAACGAAGAAGACCAAGGCTGGACCTAAGCCCGATCTCGAGTGCTTTATCGCAAGCAAGAGGGTCACCGAAGCGGAATTGCCCAAAGTACTTGGCGGATTTGAAGAACAGCAACATCAAGAAGAAAGGTATATCCGATATACATGTTATTGATGTGTATCTCACTAGTACTCGTAGTAGTGCCTGGGTATTTGATACTGGTTCGGTTGCTCATATTTGTAACTCGAAACAGGTGCTGCATAATAAACGGAAACTAGCGAAAAACAAGGTGACAATGCGCGTTGGAAATGGATCAAAGGTTGATGTGATCGCGGTCGGCAGGCTACCTCTTCATCTACCATCGGGATTAGTTTTATACTTAAATAATTGTTATTTGGTGCATGTGTTGAGCATGAACATTATATCAGGATCTTGTTTATTGCGAGACGGTTACTTGTTTAAGTCCGAGAATAATGGTTGTTCGATTTATATGAGTAATATGTTTTATGCACATGCACCTTTGATATATGGTCTATTCTTATTGAATCTCGATAGTGGAAATACACATATTAATAGCATTGAGGCTAAACGTTTGAAATTGAGCGATAACTCGACCTATATGTGGCATTGTCGTCTTGGTCAAATCGGAGTAAAGCGTATGAAGAAACTCCATTCCGATGGACTTCTTGAATCACTTGATTTCGAATCACTTGAAAGATGTGAAGCATGTCTGATGGGTAAAATGACTAAGACTCCATTTTCTGGTATGATGGAGCGAGCTACAGACTTATTGGAAATCATACATACCGATGTGTGTGGACCAATGAGTGTAGCATCGCGCGGTGGTTATCGTTATGTTCTTACCTTCACGGATGACTTGAGTAGATATGGGTATATCTATTTCATGAAACATAAGTCCGAAACTTTTGAGAAGTTTAAGGAATTTCAAAGTGAGGTAGAGAATCAACGTAACAAGAAGATTAAATTTCTACGTTCTGATCGTGGAGGTGAATATCTGAGTTACGAGTTTGGCGAGCATTTGAAGAAATGCGGAATACTTTCACAATTGACACCGCCTGGAACACCACAGCGTAATGGTGTGTTCGAACGTCGTAATCGAACACTCTTAGATATGGTTCGTTCTATGATGTCACTTATAGATTTACCGCTATCATTTTGGGGTTATGCATTAGAAACAGCCACATTCACTTTAAATAGGGCACCATCTAAATCCGTTGAAACGACACCGTATGAATTATGGTTTGGGAAGAAACCTAAATTGTCATTCCTTAAAGTTTGGGGTTGCGAAGCCTATGTAAAGAAGTTACAACCGGTGGCATTGAGTGTTCGGAAAGTATGGGTTGAGGCACAGGGATCAAGAGTGGGATTTGTCCATCCATATGACGGATAGATATACTCTGGGCCCTCTCGGTGGAATGTCATCCAATTAGCTTGCAAGCATGTGACTGGCTCACAAGGGATCACATATCACGGGAACGAGAAAAGAGTACTTATCGGTAACGAGGTTGAACTAGGTATGCAGAGATACCGACGATCAAAACCTCGGATAAGTAAACTATCGTGAGACAAACGGAAATTGGTATCATATGTAAGTGGTTCATTCGATCGCAAAGTAATCGTAGAAATATGTGGGAGCCATATGAATTTCCAGATTCCTCTATTGGTTATTGATCAGAGAAGTGTCTCGGTCATGTCCGCATAATTCACGAATCGTAGGGAGACACACTTAAGGATTCGATGTTGTTTAGTAGATATGGAATGTTAGTAGGGATACCGAATGTTGTTCGGAGTCTCGGATGGGATCCGGGATATCACGAGGAGATCCGAAATGGTCCGGAGAATAAGATTCATATAAGGAAAGTCCGATTTCGGAGTTCGGGAAAGATTCCGATGTTTTCATCGGAGAGGTTCTAGAAGGTTCACCGATCTGGAAGGAGAATGGTCCATGAATGTGTCATGGGAAAGTGGAATGATTGGATCATATCCTAGGTCACTTGGTGTGGGAATTTGCAAGAGAGAATTAAAGCTCTAAATTGAAAGTCAAACGGGAAGTTTGAAAAGTCAAACTGGAACAATGGTTTCCTAGTGGGAGAAGAAACCAGTACTTCTCTCAATCCAACTTGGGTTTGGGTTTGGATTCAAACCCACCCCTCCCAAGGCTGCCCCCCTCTCATAAATAGAGGGTAGGGCTACCCCAACACCACAAGCCCTAGCCCCTCTCCACCCGAGCCGCCGCCGACACCTCCTCCTCCTCCCGGTCTTTTAAACCCTAGATCACTGGGAAACCCTAGATCCACCATAACTCGCACCGGCTTAGGCAAAGCCCAGCAGGATCTTCCCTCTACTTCTGACACCATGCCATCGTGCTGCCGGAATTGCGAGGGGAGAACTACAACCTCCGCCGCCTGCTGGAACAAGGGAAAGCATCGAGTTATGAACGTGTGACCGACTGCGGAAGCACTGCCGGAACACAACGCCGGAAGGATCGTGTACGCGATCTTGAGATCGGCAAGTGTACGACTACATCACCCACGAGGATCTTGAGTGCTTCTATCGACTCGTTGCTACAATCTAGTAGATAGATCTTGGCTTGTTTGTGTGCATGCAGTAGAAATTTTAGTTTTCCATGCTACGAACCCCTACAAAACATACATCAAAATGAAATATCTAAGCATAGAAAAAGCATGCAAGCTCACACAACCTATCACCTATAGCAGCAAAATACTCAAGATACAATCTACCAAGGGAAATTTTCCCAAGGTAGTTTGCAAGGATATCACGATCATATTCACACCAAGAAGCATATAACAAAGCATGGGAAATGAGCTTGATGCTTCGAGAGAGATTCTTGATTGCTTCAAATAGTCACATAATCCCTAGTGATTAGGTTAAATAGAAGAAAGTGGTTCCCATGAGGATATATAGATCCAAATATGAGGAAACACATACCAAGAATCACTCTCACACACAAGATCCAAGAGATGCGCAATAAAACATCCAAGCAAATTGGAACTTGTATGAGCAAATGTGCCACATAGGAGCTAGGTAATTCTCAATATCAATTCTAAGTGTCACTACCTCAAATGTCCACATTTTCTAGCTTTGTAATATGCACAAATAATACAACTCCCCCATAATGTGATAAACCAAGAAATCTCAACAAGAGGCAAAAATATCAAAATAGAGGTATTAATAGACATTATGGAACTTGAGTTTCTCATGAGAGAGACATACCACATAGAGACTAGATAAACATGCAATAAAACTACTAAGTGGTTTTCCTCATGTACACACATTTTAGGATTGTGGAATGCCCAAGCATGACACTCCCCAAAAACGGAATAGCGCATTAATCCCTCACAAGAGCCAAATAAGATACCTACTAGAAACAATAAAAGCTCCAAACCAAGAAACACAAATACATGGTGTGCCAACCAACATACACAACTATACATCATAGGTCAATAAGTAAGTGGGAAGCACAACATGTACAAACACATGCAAGGTACAAAACCAACACATGCACAAGGGTGCAAGTAACTATATATGTAAAGGAGTTTAGCACAAGTTACCGGAAAGATGAACATTGGATAAAGAATAGAAGCATGATAACCAATGGCTTGACTTTGATAACAAGAATATGATGAATATCCCTCAATTCTTCATAACGTAGCCAAGTCTTCAATGCCCTCCAAAAACACCTATTGATCAAGTTTTAGCTTGTTGGTCCCCAACCAAGTTGGGTCCTAAGAAGTTAGTCACAATAGGCTTGGACACCCAAATGGTTCTTTTCTTGACACCACTTTGGGCACGAACAAATTTGGCAAACACATTGTCACCCTCATCCTTACGAAGTGAATAAGCATCATCAATCAAGATAGGATGGGATGAGGAGTTACCCATGGTGCATGAGGAAGAAAGGTGCCCCTTCTCACGGCATATGTAGAAAGTTCTTCTCTTTCCATCTTTCTTCTTGGGAGGAGTTGCACCATGAAGAAGAGCTTGAGGCTTCTTGGGAAGTGGCCCATCTTGAGCTTGTGGAGGAGCTTGAGGGCGCTTCCCTCGTTGCTTCTCACTAAGAGGCTTATTCTTCAATGGGCAATCCCTCACACGATGCCCTTCTTCCTTGCACTTTAAGAACACAATGTTGGCCGGATTCTTAACTTATCCTTGGCCGTTCTTCTTGTTTCCCTTGTGCTTCAACACGTTAGTGGGCTTATTCTTGATGTTGGAGTTGAATCCAAGCTCACTCTTGTCACTTGGGTTCGTCACACACTCAACATGTTCTTGAGTGTGGTCTTCCCTTCATGACACCTTTTCAAGTCATTCTTCAAAGAAGTTACTTGAGCCTTAAGCTCTTTGATTTCCTCTACATGGTTAGTATCAACAACAATACTAGAGGAAGTAGATGCTTCATTGTTAGAGCAACAAGGGGAATGAAAATCATCACAAGATATAGCATGGTTGTGAGAGGATGAATTACAAGGACTAGCACATGGAAATATAACATTTGGAGTAGATATAGTGCTAATGTACACATGATGCCCACTAGATGTTACCTTTAACACAATGGCCTCATGAGCTAACCTTAGCCTACCATGGGAGGCTCGAAGATCCTCATGCGAGCTTGAGATCTTGGCATGACTTTCTTCTAATTTTCGATAGTTGCTAGTTAGCAAAGCAATTTGAGCCTTTAGCTCAACATTCTCCTTCAAGATAGATGCTTCACAAGAAATAGAGTTAGTATCACAAGCATCATCATTTAATGCAAGAGGTGAGGGCAACTTGGAAAGCTCTTTAGAATATGAAGCTTTAAGTTGCTCATGTGACTCGGTGAGTTTGATGAGCTCCCCCTTGATGACCCTAGAGCCATCGTTGAGATGCTCAAAATCCTCAAGGAGTTTAGCATAAGCAACTTCAAGTTCATCATTTTTAATTTGAAGGGAACTTGCCACCTCAAACTCTCTATCATGAGATTTATTTACTCTAGATAGTTCTAGAGCAAAGGTCTCCTCAAGAGATTCCTTAGTGGTTTGTTCCTCTTCAAGAACTTCATTTAGCTTTGCAATTTCATTAGCATACTCATGCTCAAGACTACTTATTTTATCTATTGTGTCCTCATGCTCATATATTAGTTTCTTACTTTTAATAGCACAAGTCAAGATCTCAATGAAAGTAGAGCAAGCATTTTTATTTGGATGAAGAGCACGAAGGACTAGCCCCCCTTCTCTTTTAAATAAGCAACGTCATCATCTACTTCTACATGATCAACATTCACATCATCATGAGA
Source organism: Avena insularis (assembly GCA_023614405.1). Lineage (NCBI taxonomy): Eukaryota > Viridiplantae > Streptophyta > Magnoliopsida > Poales > Poaceae > Avena > Avena insularis. The sequence goes on from CM042687.1 coordinate 386,682,032, forward strand.
TATATTAGGATCCAAAGGAGAGGTTACCTTTGAACCCTTAGCCATAAGGCACAAGTGAACATTGGGAGAATGTGATGATAGGGGAACACATGAATCTCCAATAGCAACCTTGCCTTGGCCGACACATTCTTCAATTTCCTCTACATGGTTAGCAACACAAGTACTAGAGTAAATAGAAGCACATTTATCATGGCAACAAGTCAAAGCAAGCATATCATCATGAGACATATTCAAGGCATTTCTACATGATATGCAAGGGAAATCAACACTAGGATGTGAATCACATATGGTCCTACACGTGTTCATGCCCAAAGATACAAAATTGCAATGAGATAGAGACAAAGGATCATGAATGGAAATATCACTATCTACATTGCAAGTTCTATCACCACTCACCATATCATTACCTTGTGACAACTCACATGTTGGTGTAGTGGAAGAAGATGAGAACTCATCGCGGACGGAGGTGGAGGGAACACAATCATCCTCATTAAGCTTGGACACATCATATTTTGCTTCAATCTTGGTCCATATATCATGAGCGTTCCGGAAAGGCATGATTGAAGAAAGAACTACAAAGCTCACAACATTAACAAGCACATTAGATGCTTGAGCTTCGAGATAAGAGTTTGTCTCCTCCAAAGATAGATTTTGGGAATCCTTAGGAGGAGACAAGCCCATATCTAGAATTCGCTCAATATTTGGGTCAATGGACCGGAAATGACTAAGTATGCGATTACGCCAGACATCATAATGAGTGCCAACAAATGTAAATGTGTGAGAGTGCACTAAACCCCTAGGAGACATCTTTACTCTCGAGGCGGTGAAGCCTAAAAGCGAGAGACCTCGCTCTGATACCAATTGAAAGTGCAAAGGATGTCGCCTAGAGGGTGGGTGAATAGGCTTTTTAAAAAGGGGTTTTATCATTTCTGCCACTATGACCAACACAAAACTCAGTTTTGCCATTTGACCGATCGAAACTCTAATTTTGCCACTACTCAGTTGCAATACTCCTCAATTTTGTCATTCTGTTATCTTTCTACCGTTAGTCTATAATCATTTTTGCCATTATATTACCATGACTTGCCACATCGACGATAAATATCCGCGCGATCATCATAGTAGCACCACTTTACCGTTTGAAATATATTCGTATTGCTAGTCTGTGTGGAGCAGCCGAGCAGTACACCAAATCCATCTCGAGTGTACGTAGACGCATGGCAGGCTAGTTGAGAGCGCGTAGTCGTGATGTATACCTGATTATTCCGTTAGTGTTCGATAAGGAGCGGCAGATAACAAACATCCTCCATGAGCCGTAGTTTCCCAAGATCATCGACGACCTTGTGCCAAACGTTTTAAGACGAGGGCGGAGGCCATGCTTGGTGCTCGGTCAAACAAGTCCTAGGCGCTACTCGTTCTACCGCCGATTGAACTTACTAGCCTTAGCGTATGGCGGTAACGGAACCGCAAATACTAGAATACCGTTGATGCGGATACGTCGAGATCACACTTCATAGAACATGTAAAATTTTAGAATAGGTAAAACCATCATAAGTTTTATTAAATGGGTAAATATAAGTAATTTCTACTATGTAGAATAAATATTATTAGAAGCATATATGGGTTAGAAATGAAATTAACTCTAAATAAAAAGGGGTGGAAACACTAAAATGGAAAAACTGATTACAGAGTAAGATAAAAAAGATGACGGAATGGCAAAACTGAGAAGTGTTGTAACGGAGTAGTGGCAAATTTGGAGTTTCGATCGGTCAAATGGCAAAACTGAGTTTTATGTTGGTCATAGTGGCAGAAATGATAAAAACCCTTTTAAAAATATTACGGTTTAGGCTCAAATAAATGCGGAATAAAACTAATGTTTAATTTAGTGAGTACAAAACAACTACTAGGTTCGCCTAAGTGCACCAACAACCTATGTTAAGCAATACAAGCAACAAGGTGATAGCAAGATAAATACTTTAAGCACGATGGCTATCACAAAGTAAAGTGCATAAGTAAAGGGCTCGATTGAGAGAAAACCGATGGACGCAGAGACGAAGATTTGTTTCCCGAAGTTCACTTCCAAAGAAGCTACGTCTCCGTTGGAGAGGTGCGATGGCGCAATGCTCTCCGAACGCCACCTCGAGGTGTGGTGGCTCGATGCTTTCCCAACGCCACACAAGGCCTCACCCCGGATGCGAAAGCACACAACTCACTGAAGCCACAAAAGGCTCACCCTATTCTCCCGAGTGCGCACCACAAAAGGTGGGCACTCGCTCCACTATGGGACTCTTGAGGGCGGTCACCGAACCCGTACAATATTGGGGCTATCTCCACAACAAAGCCACAAAAGGCTCAATTAGAGGCTCCCAACAACAAAGCCACAAAAGACTACAATGTCACAAAAGGCCAACAAAGCCACAAAAGGCTACAAGACCACAAAAGGTCAACAACCCAACCACAGAACCGTCTAGGGTTCCAAGAACCAAAGAGAAACAAGCCCACAAGCTTGAACTCACCGAATCTCCGAGGAGAACTTAAACCTATGCACCAAATGGAAGGGCAAGTCCTTCTCTCCCAAATTCCAACAAAGCTACAAAATCTATTGGGAGAATAAGGGAGGAAGAACACAAGAGGAGAACACAAAACTCTCCATCCCAATGATTCCTTCACAAAGAAGGGATTTAACTTGGAGGGATTATAGATCTAGATCTCCTCTCACTTTTCCCTCAAAAAGATGTAAAAATCATGGGAGGGAGAGGGAGTAAGAAAGCTCAAATAGGTCAATAATGGTGGGCAAAAACGAGCTCAAAAGATGGGGAACCATTAGGAAAGAAGCCCCCCTTAAATAGGACAAGAAAAAACTAACCGTTTGGGCCAGATTCGCGCACCACCGAAACTTCCGGCCCCCCATTGAAACTTCCGGCAAATAGAAACACAAGTTACTGAACCTGACCGGAACTTGGGTCGGAACTTGGGCCGGAACTTCCGCTCAAGCAAAAACACAGGATAGCATTGCACAAAAAGTTCAATAACTTTTGATTCCAGACTCCGTTTTTTATGATCTTGGGCTTGTTTTGAAGAGAACGAAAAGCTCTACAAGATTATGCAAAGAAACATCATAGTCCAGCATGGAAGTATAAAACCAAACTGAGAAAGGTATGACCTCTCTAGAAGCGATGAACCGGTAAAACCTCCAAAACCCAAAACACAAGAAGTTGAGTTTGGAAACTCCGATTGGGATGAAAACAATTTTGTTGGGAAGATAAAACCAAGTAGAACCCAACAAAATTTTAAATATTGGATACCACCAAGGGCGAAAATATCAAGTATCTATATGTGAGATATCTCCTAAGGTGTGGAGCCGGAAAAACCCGCACGATCAAGAATGCAATAAGATATGTAAGGAAAATCCTTATTTGATGAACTAGAGATTGTTATGATGATAACCACAATCTCTAGATCCTCTCATGGATAAGAACCAAATAACAACCAAGAAATGTGATGCTATGAATGCAAAGGTTTGAGATCTCTCCGAATGATGCGATCGAGACACCCGCTTGAGAGTCCCTCTTGATAGTACGGCTATCTATCCTAAACCCGGTCTCCCAACAACACGAGACCGGCAAAAGAGAAGCCCTATCAAGATCATACCTTTGCCTTGAGCAATCCACTTGAACTTGATGTAGATCGTCTTGTTCTTCTCAAGTGGGAACACCTTTCTTGATTGCTCTTGCTTGATGAGGACCTGCAAATTGCTCCCCCATACTCCATGGGGAAACTTCTTCTTTGAACTTGTCTTCATCACTCCATGATCACAACGATGGCAAGATTCAAGCATGAGGTCTTCTAGAGATGGCGCATCTTGAGCTTTCCCTTCTTCATCCCTTCTTGAGGTTGATCCATCTTGATGCAACTCTTTGCACTTGTCTTGATCAACCTTCAAGCTCCTTCTTTCTTCATGATTCCAATGGCATAAAGCCCTTGGACATTTATTCATCTTTCAACCTTGAGACCAACACATGGCCCAAGCGATGCCAATAGACAAACCTACAAGTGAAACTCAATTTACACATTAGTCCATAGAGATTGTCATTAATTACCAAAACCACACATGGAGGCATACATGCCCTTTCAATGGTCCTGTATTTTGGGGAGTTGATTAATTTTCAGTAGCTTCTTCCGCTTGAGAAGTTTCTTCGTTTTGAGGATTCACAATTGTTGATTGGTTCGGTTTCGAGATGGATGAATAAAATCTCTTCATCTTAGGGACGATTCGTGGTTCATGCAACATTAAATGAATTAATACAAACAAATCCAACTATCCAAATATGTCAAATTCAATTAGTTGTACCCAATTCAATTAGCTAGATGAATTGCAAATTCCAAATTCGAGCAATACTAACCTAGCCTAGCAGAACAGACAACCAAACTACCAGTCACCATAGGCAGTCACTTAGGCAAGGTAAGCACTGAGCTGAGATTGATGCGCCAAGGCCGGCATGACGACAGGGGAGGATCGAAGACCAAGACTGACAGCAGGGAGACGGTGGGAGACGGCATGGACTAGAGGCGGAGGCTCTGGGGGACAATGGGGCTGGGACATCCGGCGAAAGGGTCGCCACGTGGCGTTCTCCTGCCCGCCCTAGTCAAGGTCACTGGCGGCGCGGAACGAACGGGAGTACGGGACACAGGAGCCAGGAGCAGCGACGAAGGGTCGTGCATCAGGGTCTGTCGAGCGAGATCAAGGAGAAAGGGCACATGGATCAGGCTTGGGCTGCACCCCGGGCCAAAAAAATTTTGCTGATGGTAACAAGGATTTTGCGCTGCGCCCTGGGCCATGGCCCAGGTTGCCCTAGGCCTGGCTCCGCCCCTAAGATGGTGCATCATAGAGGTAGAGAATGGGCCCAAGTGGGCTTAGGGAAGGAGGCGGAGAGGGGTACATATGGGCACTGGGCTAGCCTAGCCGGCTAGGGGAGTGGGTTCGTTGGTTTTTATTTAGAACATTAAGCTTTTACTAGAGGTGGAGCAGGGTATTAGTAGAAAGACAACACATTCAATTCTTGGAAGGTGGATGTAAGCCAAGTCAGTGTGTAGGTGGCACTGCCCGCATACGTCTGCACAGTCCCATACAATTTAAGTGGGTGTCCCACAGGAGGCCGCGAAAGTTATGCGGATATCCACTATCCCACGTATGTCCACATATATCCGCAAATACATTATTGCAATTGTTGCTTGTATAATGTTTATAAAATTATTTTAGGATCAATATTTAGCATTTCAATGTATTAATTGTTTTTCCACTTTCTGAGTGACTCACCATTCTTTCTACTAGACATAATATTTGCTTGATTGGAAAATTCCTACTCCTTCCGATCCAAATTAATTTTCTCATCTTTGGCTAGATTCGGATATATCTAGCACTACAGTATGACTGGATATATTCAAATCTAGACAAATGTAAAAATATTAATTTAAATCAAAATAGCTTTTTTTATGTTCACAAACCCACCATCTTTTCTTGTTTACCCGTGGATGTCCCGCATAGCTATTTATGTGGGCTTGAGTAGTGGGCTCCGTGGGAAGCCCACTCCCACCTGCACCCTGAAAGCCAAGGCATCGAGAGAAAAGCTGAACTTAATTGTGAAACAAGACGAAAATAATATATTTTTATATGACCATAGCAACTTAGAGGCATTTTCTGTTATAAAATAAGACAAAAATTAATAAATTTATATTTCAGTAGCATTGTACCGGCATTCTACTACTCCATCCATCCTATAATATAAGATGTTTTAGCTTTTATAAAATAATTGTGTCTAGACTATACCTGGCATTTTTTGGCCTAGGCCAGGCTTAGATCGGGTTGGACAAAGCCCGCCCGCACATTTCCGAGCCTCGAGTCCGGCCTGGCTCGGTTGTCGGACCAACCTAGCCCATCGTTGTGCAATATTCAACGGGACTCCCTTTATTTGTGCATTTCCTTCTGCCCGAGCCTGGCCCATGCAGCCATTGGGCAGAAAATCTGAAGCCAAACCCAGTCCATGGGCTTGAAAAGCCTAGCCCATCGGGCTTTTTTCAGGCCGAGCCAGGCTGGGCTGCCTACGTCCAGATATGGTCTAGTGTTTTAGCATGTAAATTTACTCCAAACCTACACATAAAAACAAAAACTAAAACATCTTATATTTTAAAATGGAGCATGTACATTTTTTTTGGAAAGAAACCGAGCATATACATGTACAGATATGGAAGAAAATATGATAATGTGTGACGTCCGCCGTGCACCGGGTATGACCCGAATGAAGCTGTCCAAAGGCTGTACCAATACGTACAATTTGTGACCTGTCTCCAATTTTTTTTTATATTTCATTTTCTAAAGTGTGTTGGACTGGCCGCACAAGGTGTACGCAAGTGAAGTACATCCATGAATGTGAAGCACTCCCATGTTAAACAGAAAAAAGCGACGCATCATCCTGCAGGGGTTTGTAGCATGGAAAACAAAAAAATCTACCGCATAAACACAAATAAGCCAAGATCTATCTACTAGATTGTAGCAACGAGTCGATTAAAGTACTCACCCTCGAAGATTCCAAAGCGGTTAATGAGAGCAGATTCTCGTGGGTGATGTAGTCATACACTTGTCGATCTCAAGATCGCATAGACGATCCTTCCGGCGCTACGTTTCGGCAGCGCTTTCGCAGTCGGTCACACGTTCGGTACTCAATGAAGACCTTCATCTCCCTTGTTCCAGCAGGCAGCGAAGGTTGTAGCTTTCTCCTCGCGATTCCGGCAGCACGACGACGTGGTGTCGGAAGTAGAGGGAGATCTCAGGCTTCACTAAGCCAAGGTGTATGGTGGAGTAGAGCCCCGACGATCTAGGGTTTAGAGGCCGAGGTTTAGAGGTAGCTAGCAATTAGGGTTTAGCTAGTTGGTAGCGGTTTAGAGGAGATCTAGATTGGCCACAACTAGAGAGGGGACGGCGGCCAACCTAGGGTTTCTTGTGTGTCCTTGGGGCACCCCCTTCCCTCTATTTATGAGAGGGAGGGCAGCTTGGGAGAGGGGATTTTGAATCCTTCCCCAACTCCCTCTCCTTGTTGGCTTGTAGTGGAGGGAAAGAAGGATGCTTTCCTTCCTCCACTAGGACACATTGTCCCAGTTTGACTTTTCAAACTTGCCTTTTGACTTTTAATTTGGAGCTTGATTTCTTTCTTGCTAATGCCCAACCAAGTGACCTAGGACATGATCCAATCATTCCACTTATCCATGACACATTCATGTTCTCTTCCTCTTTCGGTCCGGTGAACCTTCTAGACCCTTCTAGAACCTCTCCGATGAAATCATCAGAATCATTCGCGAACTCCGGAATTAGACTTTTCTTATATGAATCTTATTCTCTGGACCATTCTGGATCTCCTCGTGATATCCCGGATCCCATCCGAGATTCCAAACAACATTCGGTCTCCCTACTTACATTCCATATCTACTAAACAATATCGAATCCTTAAGTGTGTCTTCCTACGATTCGTGAATTACGTGGACATGACCGATACACTTCTCCGATTAATAACCAATAGACGAATCTGGAAATTCATATGACTCCCACATATTTCAACGATTACTTTGCGATCGAATGAACCACTTACATACGATACCAATTTCTCTTTGTATCACGATAGTTTACTTATCCGAGGTCTGATCGTCGGTATCTCTGCATACCTAGTTCAACCTCGTTACCGATAAGTACTATTTTTTCGTTTCCGTGATATGTGATCCCTTGTGAGTCAGTCACATGCTTCCAAGCTAATTGGATGACATTCCACCGAGAGGGCCCAGAGTATATCTATCCGTCATATGGATGGACAAATTCCACTCTTGATTCATGTGCCTCAACACATACTTTCCGAATACTCAATGCCACCTTTATAGCCACCCAGTTACGCTGTGGTGTTTGATGTCATAAAAGCATCCATCCGGTGATGGTGATTAGCATGATCTCATGGTCAAAGGATTTAGGTTACTATGTATCTAAAAGCTTATAGCAACTGAACTATATTAAATGACTTGATCTTTATGCTACGCTTATTTATAGGAGTATGTCCATCACACCATTCTCCTAATGATATGATCTTGTTGTTAATAACATCTCAATATTCATGATTAGGAAACCATGATCATATATTAACCAACAAGCTAGTTTAACAAGAGGCTTTACTAGGGACTATTTTATGTTTACAAATCACACAAGTATTAATGTTTTCGGTTCATACAATTATAGCATGGTATGTAAACATGAAGATATACTCTTTTATCATAAGCATGAAGATATGATAATAACCTCTTTATTATTACCTCTGGGCATATCTCCAACACATCCCATATTAGAACGATGTATCTATACATCAAGCGGCTAGACACACCGAGACATGTAAAAGAAGTGTGTACCTCTATCCACTATAGGAATGGATAAATACGTCGATGGCTGATCGCTACGCCGACGGCCAAACATCGGGGCCGTTAGTGTAGACCGTGACCAAGCCAGCCACGCCAAGCAGCCACCGGCGTAGAATTGCCCTCGGCGTATCCTATGCTACGCCGACGATTGCCCTCGGCTAGCTATTTTTTCTTTTACCTCATTAAACTTTAAAAATCATAACTAAATCATTCTAATTCGGAAAAATATAAATAATATATCAAAATTTGTAAAAAAAATAGATCTACCTATATACACTTAAATAGTACACATTTGTAAATAAAAATTAAGTAAACCATAAAACATTATATATAGTTTAAAACGGGCCTAAGAAATTCAAAAACGATCCAAACAATGCGAAACCTTCACGTGGTGTCATATTACGTGACATAGTTAGAAGGAAAACTATCGAACTTGGTATATTGATTATGTCTCAAAAAACTTTCACAAAATAACCTATCTCATTCGAGGTTTCTTAGTATTCGGGTCAAATGACCAATGTTATGGCTAGAATCAAGGCATAGTTTGTGATAATGTGCTTATATTGTGCATACATGTGCATCATGGGATAGCGAATAATATTGCAGAAGGAAGTTTTCTTTTTTGTCGCACCAAAAAAGCATTTTCCATTTTTCGAGCATAAAAAACAGATGGTTTTGTGAAGCAACCACCAAATGGCTAATTCAAAAGCTACCACCACATTTTATAAAAATACTAGACCACCTTATATGGACAATGTCCTAACAGGGGGATCTGAAACCTTTTCGTCCATCCCTGGTGAAAAAGACAAATTCCTACCGAATCGGTAGGAAATGGGTCAGATATGAACTACATGTACATGATTCGATGCTCATGTTTTTTTACAAAATCATTTTTAGGTTGACAATATGATATTTTATCAAAGGTCCAATGCAAGTTTAGCGAGACTCGGCCCCGAGCTAAGAATCTTCATGTCCTTTGTTCGACAAAGTTTGACGATAGTTTAAAACGGGCATAAAAATTCAAAAAGGATCGAAACAATCAAAACCTTCGCGTGGTGTCATATTATGTGACATAGTTGGAAGGAAAATATTAAACTTGTTATATGATTATGTCTCAAAAAACCTTTACAAAATGAGCTATCTCATTCGAGGTTTCTTCGATTTCGGGTCAAATGACCAATGTTATGGCTAGAATCAAGGCATAGTTTGTGATAATGTGCCCATATTATGCATCATGGGATGACGAACAATATTGTAGGAGAAAGTTTTCCTTTTCGTCGCACCAAAAAGCCATTTTCTATTTTTTAAGCGCAAAAAGTGGAATTTTGTGAAGCAACCACCAAATAACTAATTTAAAAACGGGGGGTTTGTGATAAGTTGATATGGATATCATATTTAGATTACTTTCATTTTTCTGATCAATTTAGGCATATTATTTATCGAATTCCGATTTACGGATTTAAAGATATTAATTATTCCATATTAAATAGACAAATACAAAAAAGTAAAATTATTATATTTTTATTTGAATTCAATAGTATTTTTATTTGAATTAGTAATATTTTTACTTATTCATTGTTGTTTACTTAAATAAGTATTTATAGTTTCAAAAAATAAAAACATGTGACATAATAATATAAGAGTTAATAGAATTGATATCATAGTATTGACAACTAGGTACAAATTGCTTCGTGTAAACTGGTTTGGAAGAAACTGAGAAGTTAAGCGTGTTAGAGCTGAAGTAGTGTTAGGATGGGTGACCGAGCGGGATTAACGATTCAAACAATTCAAAGATTTAAAAATTTGAGAAAAAATTCAAAAAATTTAAATTTTTTTGGATTTTTTAGACCTAGTGTTATTATACCGGCGAGCTATTCCGAGGACAAAGCCGTCAGCGTAGCATACGCCAACTACTAGAGCTACGTCGACGGAGATCGAGGCTACACCGACGGTTTTGGCCCCTCGACATAGCATGCCGTTCCTATAGCGATCTCCGCTGAACAGAGGACACGCGTGGCGAAGCGGGCATGTAAAAAAATCAAACAAAGCTAAAACGGATCGGAAGTTGATTGTCCGCGGACCACCCGAAGTTGTGTTGGAGTGTCAATCGGATATATACGTTGAAGCTCGGCGATAAGAGCTGCCGTCTGGCTGATTACCCAACCCGGAAGAGCAAGATTGACGGCGAGATGGAAGCAAGCGGTGGCCACTCTCCGGATGGCGAGGAGCTGCTCCATCATGATGCCGCCGCAATCGACACCCAGGAGAGGATCACTAGCAAGCCCGACGACGAGATTCCCGAAGAGACCATACACAGACTGTTCAGCGCGACCATGTCGAAATTCGAATCCGAGGTCGGAGACATTGCTTCTCTGCTTGACGCAGAGAATACCCGGACAGCGGAAGCGGTAGAGGAGGTGCTGAGGTTCGGCGCCAAACTAGACCTAATCGGCCAGCAGATCGTCGAGCTACGGCGTGAGCTGCGTGCGATCGTGAGCCCCTTCTCGCCGGAAAACAAAGATGTGATGAGGACCATGATTACGTTTACGCACGAGGCGCCATACCTACACGGGATCGCCAGATTGCGGTGGATCTCCCAGTGGGTTAGTACGCTCCGACGAATGGATCCAGACCTCGACGGCAAAGTGAAATCGACGATGGTTAAGATGAAATCCAAAGCCTACTTATCTGCCATAGAAAAAGAGGTGAGTGGTGGTGGCACGGGAGAAGATGGAGGCGAGATGGATAAGAAGAGATTCGCTGCGTACCGTCTCTGTTGGGAACGCACATGGGGAAACGGCTACAGCTTTGAAGATCAGAGTAAGTAAACATGCATAGTTAGTCTTCTTTTCTGCTTACTGCATTTATGTCTCAAGCAAGTCATTATTTAACAGAAGGGATTTGCTTTCACTTTAGGTTATCAGATAGATAGTCCTTTTTTTCTCACTTACTGCATGTCTCAATCAGGAGTAGCATGATATCAGATCAATTATTTGGATCGTGAAAGGAATTAACCTATCTAGTTAATTATTACTTCATGTTGGGTCTGGAACTCATACCTCACTACTGGTCTGTTTGCAGCGCTATTGAGCCCCATGCAATTTACACATTGCAGACCAAGTTGCGTCCCAGTCGACGCTGTGGCTGGGAGGGCCTTGCAGATCTACTCCATCAAAGTATCACCAAAAGGACTCGCGTGGCCATTGAAGGTGTATGGAGCTGTCACTGCCCGGGATTCTGTGGACCGTCAGCGCAACCCTCTTTTCCTTCGTACAAGGAATTACTGCCAAACTCTCACTGAAAAAGTACGTACGTACGGTATTTATTGTTCATATTCTTTTTGTTTGTTGCCTTCACATATATATATAATTGTTACTTAGTTAATGGTGGCAAATGATGATGCTTGCAGGACCCTTTTTTGCAATTGATTGGCCCTGTTCGTGCCATTGTGTCAATGGATACTGTATACATTGAAACCGAACTGAAAAGCAACAAGGGCGGAAGCAAATCTGAAGATGTAACATTGGCCAGCACGGTCATAAACTCCTACAATGGTGACAATTTGCCTACCTCTCTCGCCGACAACTGCTTCTGCGCTATAGAGTTATGCTTCGAGCGACTTGAACAGTCTGTCCAGGCCACTATCTTGAGTGTGGTTGTTAAAGCCAAACCAGGGTCATTGCCTTTTCCATATGGCGGAAAAGTTCTGTGCTCTTCACTGCCTTGCAGTGGCATTGGAGATTTTGCTGGGATCCCATCTAGGCAAGCTTTGGTATTTGATTCAGTAGATGGAGAATTGATCAAGGAGAGAGCTGGCCACCTTGATTTGAATAGGCGTGTCCTTTCGGTGCAACTTGGAGGAGAGCTGCAGTTTCATATACAACGCTATTCACAATCAGACTCTGCTGAGACTGATGCTCAGGTCCTCGTCTTCAAAGCCAAAAAATGGAACATAAGTAAAGATGCATGTTTGTTTGATGATGGCTCTAAGGTGGAGATAACTATTGCTTGGTCCCTTCTTCCATCCAAGATGCTATCGTGAGGAATGTGTACTTGGACATGCTGGACCGTAGTATTGTCAAGCTACTAGTATTGTCAAGCTATGTAATTTTTTTAGTTATTGATAAGCCGTGAACCATTTTTATGATGGGTATCTGAACTATTGTCAATCACTTGTGCTATGCTTGATCATCAACCATGTTAAGGAAAATGCCTTAGGATGATATATTTCTTGACCAATGTATATTTCATATTTACTTACACCTAGACACCCAAGACCCAGGCTGACTGTCTAGTTGATTCCCTCCATATGTTGAGCACCCGACAGGCTTGGCAAAGGTTAAATTCCACTCGGAAACGATATGCCAAGCTCGGCATATGGCCATCTCAACCTGGTCGGCCCACCAGCGCTAACCCTCCCCTCCCCTCTTTCCCACCCTCCCCGTTGAAAGTCGACCTCTGGCTTCCGGGCCAAACCCGAGCCAGATCCGGCGGCGTTGCCAGCCGGAGATGGCGGAGGGGCAGCCCCGGAGTATGTACTAGTAGTAGATGTAGGTTAGGTGTAGTTGTTGTCGGCGTCTTGCCATGGGTTTGGGGTGTCCCCGGCGCTCGCGAGATGCTGCTGGGGAGTGAAGCTCTACTATTCCGGCGAGCTCCCAATGTGGGAGACAGTGGAGGAGGTGGAGAAGAAAAGATCCCGTCTAAATAAGCTCGTTTCTCCGTCAGATCTGATGGATCTCAGTGGTGTCGGCACCAGCTTGTCTACCCTGGGCCCGCTCGTCCCTGCTTGCCATGGAGGTGAGGAGGTGCGCGGATCTGGTGGTGGAAGACGCTCTAGGCCGGCTCTGCTGCAGGGGAGAAGTTTTGCTTCTCGCGGGAGATCTCCAACGCTGCCGATTCAATCGTCGGCGTATTTGTTGGTCGTATGGCGGCCTCTCCCTCCGATGTCGGCGTATCTTGAACCTCCGGGCTCTTAAGCCGAATCGGAGGCCCTTTGACTGCAGTACGGCATGCTCCCCTCTCACCGCCCCAAGTGGTGAAGTCCTCGGCGACGGTGAGGGTGGCTGCGCTGCAGCCTGCGACGGTGGCGGTGAAGGAGCTAGCCTCGACGGTGTTCTCTAGTTTTTTCTCGAGGCTTTGTGTGCAAATTGTAGGGACTTCATGGTTATTCTTAGTTTCTTTAAGTTCTTTTTTGTAAAATGTACTGCACCGCTGTTTATGAATAAAGCATTCTCGGTCCTTCGGGACCGACCCCTGTTAAAAAAAAACCTGGTCGGCAGATGAGTACATGGCCTTTGGCACATAAAATGCTCGCCATATAGGTATACACTCATCAAAAAATGTGTCGATGCCATCTGTTTGACGGCGTTGACATGTATGCCAAGAGCCTGCCCGCTCGGCAACTACCTCGGTGTGCCAGATGGCCTCCCAGGAACCACCATGTGACCCATATATGTGCTCAGCAAATCTGGGCCACTAGGCAGCCTCCAACGCATGGCATGTGTGCAATGAAAGGGATGTACACGGATGTTTTGGGTTCACCTGGCCGTGTGCGCGCGCGCGTGCGCGTGTGTGTGCGTGCATGTGTGTGCGTGTGTGCATGTGTGTGTGATTAATCACATGATCGTCTTTCCATGTAGGACGATCCAGCGAAGGAGCCTACCTAAGTCACAGACACACGGTCGAATTTTTGGGGTGTCAGCGATTTTCCGCATGACATATAGAGTCTTTTGTGTGTGATGTGTGTGGAGGCGGGGGAAGGGGACCTTGAAAGTCCCTCTACTAGTGTTTAAACAATACAAGTTCATGTCATACCGGAGTCACTCATCCATATGGTTTGCAAATGAGATGCTTGTCAAAATATCAACAACTAATATTTTCTTCAACTGAGCCAACTATTTCTTTCGTTTCAAGTTACTCTATATGGAGTATTGATTTTGGTCAAAGTAAACTTTGTAAAGTACTTACGAAATATATAATAAAAATATATGAACATCTACAATACGAAATACATACAAAATGGAATTACATTTCATGCAAGTACATGTTGTTTCTATATACTTGGTCAAACTTTAGAATATTTGACATCGATCAAAACTAAAAGCGGAGTAATTTGAAATAGATAGTGTTTTTTACAATGAACTGTGGTCGGACCTGAAATTATGCACAATGTTATCAATATTCTCTGAGTTCCATGAAAAAGGCACACAACTTTTCATAGCATCTTGGACCAAAGTTTTGGTCAATAATATCTCAACTATGTCATACAAAATTGATGACGTTGCATTTTTAACAAAAAAAACTCTCTAATTATATCAATTCTTTATCAAAGAATCATCATATGCCTGGACTAACTCTTGACAAAAAAAATCTTGAAAAACATGCACCTTATTTGTAGGAACGGAGGACGTATGTAGTATCATGTACAAAGTACAACGTCCTACTGAGTTGTTCTATTTCCTGCAGTGCGAAGCCGGCAGACTGCACCTTCAAAGCTACGACGTGTGCAATATATAACATAGAAGAAGGTAACATCAGTTCAGAGAGCAAAGGCTTAAACGCCATGTCACTCACATCACACACGGATTTTTTTTTTTTGCCGGCTTTCTGAGGTCTGTTACTTATATAAATCAACAACCAAAATATACTCCAACAATAAGCTAGGTGTACCAACGACAAAGTATACATAAGTTGCCGACAACAAACAGGCATACCATCAAAAATAGAAACCACTGGTTACTACCACGCACACTTAGATAAGCGGCTACTCTGTTTGGAAATATAAGATGTTTTAGATTTGTGAAGATGATGTATCTAGACACCTTTTAGTGTCTAGATTCATTTGAACCTACATACTAAAGATGTCTAGATACATCTCCTTGACAAATCTAAAACATCTTATATTTTTAAACGGAGGGAGTAGGATAGTCTCATATCATGTTACAAAAATAGTAAACAAGTTCATGGAGGAACAGTTCACAGGATATAACATGCTTGACTTAATTTTACCATTGCTAACTCATCATCTACAACTCCCGCCTTCAGTATCTTCTACCAACTTCATAAGCGGGAAAGTTTTAGGTGCCATGAAAGCCTTCGTGTAGCTCATCATCAGCATATCATACTCGTCATCAACAAGGAGAGACCAAGCGACAGTTATCTCCAATTTGCAGTCACCAAGGATGCATCGTTTTTGACTTATGTTGCTTAATTCAGGTTTAAAGACAACACTTCCACTCATGACATCAGTCTTTGTGACAACTTCCAGCTTCCCTTCCAATTGTACAGGAACAACCTGCCTTGACAACTCCAGATACCCCTCTTCATCCACGGGCACTGATCCATCTTTTTGATCAAGCAGAACAACATGGTTAGGTGCGCGCTCGGCTTCGCCTTCAGCGTCCTCTTCAGGCAGCGAAGAGCAAATAACTTGTACACCGTTTGCAGAAAGCAATGAACCTTCCATAACACGGATACTAATTATAGTTGCTTGGATCGAGGCTTTGACATGCTCATAGCATAACTCTATCTTGCAAAAACAGCCATCGATGGAACGCGTGATAAAAGTATCAGCAGCATCACGACCACAAGCAAAAGCATCAGTAATCAATGGTCTGTCTTCTGACTTCATAGCGCCCTTCACTTTCAGTTGGATTTCAATATGAACAGTTTCCGTAGACATAATCGCACGAGACGGGCCAGTCAAGTGCAAATAAGAATCCTGCAACCATCATCATCATTCGCAATCGACTTGTCAACAACGAATCAGGCAACACCAGAAAAAAAAAGAACAGGAAAATACCCAAGCGTACCTTTTCTGTGAGGAACTGGCAGTTATCCCTACTGCGAAGGAAAAGATGGTTGCGACGATAGTCCACATCATCCCTAGCAGCAACCACGCCGTATACCTCCAATGGCCACTTGAAGCCTACCAGTTCTGTGATTTTGATGGAGAAGATCTGCATTGTCTGCGTGAGATCAGCAAACAATGGGTGGTGGCCTGGCATATAGTGTGTGAACAACATTGAGCTCAGTGCCGCTGCATGTGGCCAAGTGAAATATATGTGTTAGAAATCAAACATGAAAAAGAAGACAGTAATCTACGAGGTACATTAAAGGTAGACTTAGAAAAACAACTTGGCTATAGATTGTTTGTGTATCATATTCCAACCGAGAAACACATTGTCCAACAGAATTAGCAACATCTATTACCACAACTACCAAACAATTTCAAACAGGAGCAACACATAAGGAAGTAATATCAGAAACTACACAAATACAAAGAAAATCATGGCAAAAAATATCCAATCATATCATGATTTGAAATTAGGAATTCTTAAAGCATGGGCATTAGTAATTCCACGCCATGTACTAGTAGAGAGAACTAACAGCTATTGTATGCCTGCCCAAATAATATCATATACCAAGTTCATGCCAACTAGAGAGATGTAGCATGACATTTACCATCAGTGCCAACAGTAAAAAAAACAGAGATGACATGTATGAATACTGAAATTATAGTATCTATTTTCGCCAACCAAGGACAAGAAACATTTTGGTCAACATAGTGAAAACTGAAGTAATTACAAATGTCATGTTATTTAAGAGTGTGTGGCAGAGAAAGTGGATTACTCCGCAGAAAGTACGCTGCCACTAGCAAGATGGCCTCAGGGTCCGTAGCATGCAGAGAAGAGATGGAAATTACTAGGGCTCTGAAGGTATTGCAGCAACTTTCTTAATTCAAGTCATTTTACAAAAGGATTCGACATGTGTACTAAAGCTAGCAAGCAAGAAGGGTCCTTGGATAAAATGTCTTGTTTCAACTGGCATGAGACATGATGGCATTTATGCAATAAAATACGACAAAAAAAAATGAATAGCAATGGTAACAGATAGGGAAGGTCTTGAGTAGACTGATAAAGCTATACAGTTACACGATGTTATAACCGGTACAATCTCCATGGTCGGTGCATCAACTATATGATTCTCTTTCTCCCTTTTAGCATAGCATCCTAAGACCATTGTGTAAAGTTTCTATCTACTAGGTGAAGTTGCTTTTGCAATCCACTCGAGAAGAATAAATAAGAATTAATTAATATGGCCGCATGCTTTTCGGAAAAATCAAACATGGCTACGCGTGCTTACTGGGATCTTCAAAACTGATGGAGTTGTTGCGCCGGCGGCGGCGTTCCCAGCTGCTTATGTGGCCAGCAAAAATGGCTTCCTCCATCTCTGCCCCTTCCATCATCTTTTGGTCCATCCCATCGTCCTTTTTGATCCGCCGCAATTTCTCGGCGAACTCAGGTACCCATGTACATAGCCAGTCAATATCTTGGGAACACAATTGCAGCGTGGACACATGGTCCGCCAGCCTCGTGTTATGGGCGAGCATGGATGTGGCTAAGAATGCTGCATCTGTTGAGGCTAGCTGCGTAAGCCGACGCACGTTGTCCCACATCTGGTTGAAGAGGGAGGAGATCGAACCCAGTTCGAAGCTGCTTTTGACATTTGGCACCTCCGTCGATCTGGCTTCCGATCTGTAGATACTTAGCAGCATCTTCTTCAACTTGTCATCAATCTCGCTCCCGGCCCTACCGACTTCCATAGTGCCTTTCCCTTCGACGTCCATGGTGGCTACCGTCGTGGCAATCTGTCTCTCTGGGTCTCTCTCGAATTCTGTTTATTGCCGATCAATCGGGGTGTCTGTGCCTCCGCCGATTCGAACCCCAGACGGCTTCCAATCTGCGATTCGAACACCAGACGGCTTCCAATCTATCTTTCTCTCGGTCTGCAGCGCCCGCGACTTCACCTTGGCATCGGCCAGGAGGAAGACCTTCTCCAACAACTCGAGTATGTCCGATTTCAATTCGAACAGACCCTTCACGTCCTTCAGATACTTGTGACGGTGCTTGCCGATCAGAGATCTCCGTCGCCATGGCACAGCACCAGTCACCCTCCGTGTGTTCAACTCAGGCAGGGGCAGATCCCAATAGGCCCACCCGGAGGCACAGGTACTTGCAATCTAAACAGGCCGCATGCATTAGGTTCGGGCAGAAGTATTGCATCAGGGCCCAATATTTCCAGACCACTACCTACGCTTCTGCCTCCATTCGCCTGCTCATGGACGCCGTGTGCTCGGCTCGATCGATATTTCGTTTTCGTAAAAGTTTCACCATCTATGAGTAATCGTCCAACGTCAGTACAAAGATTTATAAAAATAATAAAAAATATAAATAGTTTACTAGATCACCTAGCATGACTATTTATATTCAGCACATGACAAGATCAGTGACAAGATCAATGACAAGATCCGTATAAAGAGATATGTATCGAAGGCATACTCTTTATAAACATCAAGGACAAGATCCACATCTCTTTATATGTCTATATATACTTGCACATTGCATGTGCTTGTGCTACGGTCTGCAGAATCAGAATAACAACACTACAAAAGTAATTTGACCATAACAATTTCAAAATATTACTGGTAGCCGGCGACTCTGCTTGGTGCCTCGACAAAGGTGGGTGCTTCTATAATTTAGCACATGCTATTGTAATTCTCGCATGTGCTTTTTGCTTGTGCCATCTTAAAAAGGTGTCGGGGATGGGAGGATTTTGTAGTGTAATTATATATTTTTTAAGAATAATTTGAGCAGTTACATTGCTAAAAAATAATAACCTTGTGTTGGGCTCAATTGCATGTAACCACCATGGTTGCTGGAGACCCCTCGTATGGGCCTTTTGTGCAAATATGGTCCACGTGATTGATCACACTTGGTTAGTCCATATAACAAACACTCGATCTCACCAACTTTCTAGGCCCGTTTCCTATATAATATAGGAGAGCACTTAGTTCCCATTTCTCATTCCTTATCTCGGCACCACATACTTTGTTTTAGATTTAAAAGTCGCCCTTTATAAAAGACGTGTAGGCTGGATACTTTCTGCCAATCTAACGTAGCCTCCACGCTGGAGCTCTCCTCCTGATTCCCTAAGCTTAAGGTATCTTCATCAGGTTCATCTCATCTACAGATCGACCGTATTTCATCTTGTTCTTTCTTCAATATATCTATTGTCTATTTCAGATCCATGGTGACATCAACAGCCTCAAGCAAGCGAAGGATGGCGGGTGTGTCTCTAAGGCGGTCACTACAAGAATTTTGCTGCAGACGTGCGCGAAGGATGGCGAGTGTGTCTCGTCCGTCACTGTTATTGTCACTGCTTGCTGTCGTGTCATTGTTGTCGTGTGTGCGAAGATGTGTGTGCGAAGATGAGCGTGTCTCTGCGTCCGTCACAATGGGCGTGTTGTTGCGGCCCTGCACAAAGGATGGTGAGCGTGTCTATGTGGCACTCAAAGTTCTTTGCGTAGAGGATGGTCGACCCGTCGCTCTGACCATCTCAGTACCTTGCTCGGTGGATGACAGGCATGTTGTCGCGCACGTCGCGGTTGTTTACTTGCATAATAAAGAGACACTAAGACATTTAATGCTAGAGTTATTCTTGTAACCAATCTATAGAAAGTCTATTATATGAGTATATGAGTATATTTTTAAAAAGGCTTTACGTGATGTGGAACTACCGTATAGCCGGCACTTGGCTTTTTTTGAGGTAAAAATATATATTTGGCATACAGGCCGCCTCATTAAAACCTTCCAGTCTCCTTAGGTATCCTGGTAAGGAAAAAGAGTGCGTCTGAAACCTGCAGCCGATCAAGTAATAGTTACATCCTTTATGAGGGTCTCAAGAATAAAGCTAGGGGGATCATCGACCCAATTACAGGAAGATTTATCTATAAAACAAGACTTGGCCCACTCATGAGCGACTCCATTTGCCTCCCTCGGACAGTGCCAATCATGGATGCTTCATCAATACAATCAGCAATCACCGCAGATGATTCTCCCCACCAAGCTTCTTCTCCATTACACGCATTCAGTGTTTCCAATGAATCCGACTCAGCCACCACGTTGTTGCAGCCAAGACGATTTGCCAAGGCCAAACCTTCTCGCATAGCCATTGCTTCTATTGCTGCTGGTGATGCCACATTTGGGATAAAGAGGGTAGAAGCTGCAACAAAGCGTCCGGTATGATCCCGGATAATTGCTCCTACAGCACCCGAAGAACTATCATAATGAAAGGAGCCGTCGACATTGACCTTTGTTTGCCTTGGATTTGGTTTTTTCCCATACGCACTGGACGGGCATGCACTTGCTTCAAGCGTTTGCGGCGATCGAAAGTATTGACATACGACACTGATGAATTTGAGGGACCACTTCATCATGAGTACGGCGTCGTCTAACCCACCAAATGTACCAACATGCAATAACAATCACTTCCTTTAAGCCAAGGCTAACAAATCCAGGCATCATAATGGCAGGTTCCACGAGCAGAAATTCCAGCACCGCTGACCCAGAGCGATCAATGGTAGCATTCTCAATAACCGTTGCCAAACCCAAAGAGTCCCAAAGTGATTTTCCAGCTTGACATTGAAATAACATATGCAAAAGATCTTCCGCATGAGCATGGCAGATGGGGCACTCACCACTAGTACCGACATATGCATTCACTAGAATGGATTTCAGAGGTAATATACCATGTAGAGCACGCCATGCAAAAATCTTGACCTTTCCAGGATCTTCGCTTCAAAGGATCTGCCAAACTGGGTTAGTAGCCGATGACCCAGGTAGGGCTAATTGAGCAGCTCTTGGACCAAACGTATGTCTCCATTGCAGGTGATAAGCCGAACGTACAGTAAATCTGCATGCTTAGAGTGTTGCCATGCAATAAAATCACCAAACCCCTGAGAGTTTAAGGGTATTTGTAATATCCGGTTCACGTCAACGGTACAGAACAGGTCCCGGAGAAGCTGCTCATCCCATTGTCCATTAATTGGGCTAATTAACTGGGAAACTTTTGTAAAAATCGAGTTACCTCTCGGACTGATAATTTTCCTGTCAGAGCTTGCAGGAATCCAAGGATCAGTGTAGATGTTTATCTTGTCACCATCACCCACTCGCCAAATATAACCGCGTTTAAACGTTGTAAGACCAGCCAAAACACTCTGCCAAGTAAAAGAAGACCCCGCTTTCGGTCCCGCTTTTAAGACATCTCCATGCGGGTAATACTTGACACTGAGAACCTTTGCACATAGAGAATCCGGATCAGTAATAAGCCTCCAAACTTGTTTAGCTAACATAGCTAGGTTAAAAGAATGAAAATCCCGGAATCCCATACCACCTTCCTTTTTTGGATAACAGAGTTTCCACCATGCTAGCCAATGCATCTTTTTACTGTTCTCATCATCTCCCCACCAGAATTGTGAGATTGCATCTGTCATCCTTTTGCAGACCCCTATAGGAATTTGAAAAACAGACATGGCATACACCGGGATTGCTTGAGCGACCGCCTTCAAGAGGATTTCCTTCCCTTTAATAGACAGATGTTTTTCCTTCCACCCATTGATCCTCTGGATAATACGCTCCACAAAATGAATAAAGCTGTCACTTCTATCCGCCCCTACTAGAGCAGGGAGACCAAGATATTTATCCGAAAGGGCTTCTGTATCGATATGTAGTGCTCCACAAATTTCAGCTCTAACCACCACATGTGTATTTGGGGAGAAAAAAATACTTGATTTCGCCAAACTCACCATCTGCCCGGAATTTGCACAATAGGTATTCAACACTTGCTGCAAGGAAATTGCATTGTTCATATCTGCCTTCATGAGAATAAGAGAATCATCAGCAAAAAGTAAATGAGAGACTAACGGTGCATTTCTGCACACTCTTAACCCATCAATGCCACCAACTCCTTCTTCATGCAGCAGGAGACTAGATAAGCCCTCCGCACATATAAGGAACAAATATGGAGAGAGGGGGTCACCCTGACGCAACCCCCTAGTAGGAATAAACCTCTCGGTTTCCTCTGAATTAAACCGGACTTGGTATCTTACCGACGTCACACAAGCCATCATCAGAGTAATCCATCTATCAGAAAATCCCAGCTTTCTCATCATATTTTCGAGGAACACTCATTCAACCCGGTCATAGGCCTTATGCATATCAAGTTTGACAGCACATGCACCTGAATTTCCCCGTCTTTTCTTCTTAATAGCATGAATAGTCTCATAAGCAACAAGAACATTATCAGTGATCAAGCGTCCAGGTACGAATGCACTTTGCATAGGGGATATAACATCAGGAAGGATCTGTTTGAGGCGCAGAGTCAGCATCTTGGAGACAATCTTATAGATCACATTGCAGAGACTTATTGGGCGAAATTGGGTTACCAACTCTGGATTATCCACCTTGGGGATCAGAACGATTGTGGTGTCATTCCACTCATCCGGTATAATACCCGTATTAAGAGCCTGTAAAATCTCATTAGTAATTTGTTCACCACACATACTCCAATTTTTTTTATAGAAAATAGCATGAAGCCCATCAGGGCCTGGGGCCTTAAAGTCTCCAATGCTAAAGGCCGCTTTCTTGACGTCAGTAGGAGAGAACGGCACCCCTAATTTCTCGTTCATATCATCTGTTACCTTTGGATGAATTTTGTCTAGAACAGCCGGATCGGTTGCCTGAATCTCAGAAGTAAAAAGATCAGAAAAGTATTGGAAAATGAGAGGTTTTAGCGCCGCTGTACCTTCAACCCAATCACCAGTAGGATCTTTTAGTCTTCTAATATAGTTCCTCTTGCGGCGCGCCGTCGCAAACTGATGGAAAAACGCAGTGTTTCTGTCCCCCTGCATCAACCAATTTGCACGAGATCGTTGGAGCCAATGAATTTCTTCCTGTTCTAACATCATCTCTATCAGTTCGGACATCTCCTTCGCAATCTGCTCGTTCTCATCATTCATCGGTCCATTCAACGCCTTATCCAGTTTCCTTTGTGCCTGACGCATCTTCGTTCGAGGTTTCTTCAAGTACATGTTGTCCCATTCATGTAGGGAGGCATGCATGCGAGCAAGTTTTCCAAGAACGCCACCCTCATGAACCGCATCTGCATCTGCCCAGGCCTTCTCAACTACTTCACGAAAGTTACTCTCCTGCAACCATTTATCTTCAAACCGACGTGTCGATTTATTCCGAAAGTTTATACTGTGACTCTCCGTCTCAAGCATAATCGGCCGGTGATCCGACCTAGCAAAATCTAGGTGTCTAACAATAGCGTCCGAGTGCATTGTTCGCCAAGCGCTGTTCACAACTACCCGGTCTAATCTTTCCCGGATTCGGTTTCTCTTCCATGTAAAAGGATCTCCCAAGAATCCAAGGTCTATCAGGTCACAATCTGATAATAGATCCCGAAACGCTTGCATGTAGCTTTGTGGTCTAGGATTGCCTCCTTCTGTTTCATGGGAAAATAAAATCTCATTAAAATCACCAATAATTGCCCAAGGCAAATTATGTTGACCATTTAGCTCTCTTATTTTGTCCCACGTCAGGTGTTTGTCTTCCCATCTCGGTTCACCATAGATTCCAGTCAGTCGCCAGACTTTGTTAGGACTCTCCGTGATTTTGACATCAATGTATTTCGGAGCTGAAAAAATCTGCTGGACATTGATTTCTCTTTTCCAGAGTAAAAGAACTCCACCACTTCTGCCATTGCTAGGGTTAACAATCTTAAAATCCATCCTCATTCTCCTTTTCAAACAGTCTGTCGGATACCGATCTAAGTGTGTCTCCGACAAAAACAATACATCGGGGTTATTTCGCCTCTGGACGTCCAGAAGCGAGCGAACTGCCGGGTCATTCCCTAAGCCCCGACAGTTCAGGCCTAATATCCTCATTGGTCCTGGCGGCGCCCCTCGAGGGAGCCCGCCAATCCTGAGTTATTTGTTGTTTCTGCCTCCTCATCAGTCTTCTTTCTTTTTGGGTCACGCACCGGATTAGGACTTGGTGGATCTGATGGTTCAAATTGGTTCACCATCGCCCCCACTCTACCAGAATTAGCAGCAGCCGTAAACGTAGACTGTGTGTCCGTCAAAACTCCTGAATTATGCATGACAATATCTTTATTTCTATTTGCCTCAAGCTCATCTTCAGACATATCATCTTTCCCATTGTGTTTTCCATGCTCGTGCACCCCAACTCTAGCCCGAGTATTGAAACCTCTCCCAGAAGAAAAAGAGCCCCTACCGCGGCCTCTTCGACCGTGCTCGGCTCGCCCCCCACTTCTCACAGACGAGGAAGCCCGAAGGTTTTTGAAGATCAAAGCATCCGGAGAATGTACGCCATCACCATGATCCTTATATTCATGACCCATATGTCCGCAAACCTGACACCAATTGGGCAACTTCTCATACTTAACAAGGAATAACTCTCTCTTTCCAGCCCGGATTATAGACACAACACTTTTCAGAGGCTTTCTTACGTCCAGCTTCACTCTAACTCGGTAAAAGTTCCCCTCAAAATCATTCGAATTGCCTTCAGAGGCTATCCATGTTCCCACTTTAGAAGCTAAAGATTTCACCATTGGAGCGTATCCTAATGGTAGATCATGGATTTGGATCCATATATCAACGTAGAAGAATTCAATGGTTGAAGGTTTTATAAATCCGTCATAAGGGACGATCACCACCGGGTTACCACGGAAGGCCCATGGTCCTCCATCCATGACTCTCTCCCAATCTCCAAGGCACGAGAACTGAAACGTGTGGAGATTCCCATCTAGAGATTTTGTTTTCACATCCTGGGCTAGATCCCATGCAGATCGCATGTTCTTAAAGAACCAAAAGTTTGAGTACTCTCCTTCGGTGTAGACCTTAGCAATGGCCAACCAGCGAATCTCAGGTGGTGCCGCCTCCTCCTCAAAAATCACATCATCTAGATCTTCCTCCCAGATTCCCATCTGTTTCATCAACGTATCAATATCTTGATCCCCTCCACTCGAGGAACCCGCCCCCTGATCTGCATCCATGGTTGCAAACCCTAGCGAGCTCCCTTACTTCAACCTCTTCGCCTCCGCCGAGAGCCAGAGTCCCCGAATCCCGTCGCCAGAATCCCCTCCCGATCAGTAGCCAACGTTCTGGGAACAACAGCCACCGCTCTAGGGGATTACGATCCAGAGATAGAAACTCAACGCAGCCGCCGCCGCGAGAGAAAAAACCCTAACGAGAGGGAACGCTTTAGTTCTGGCAATTGCTTGTTATTTGTTTGTGTTGAATAGCTTTGTCTCTCGCCGGCACTTGGCTTTGATGCTGTATATAGTATACACTTGTAACTGTCCTGTTATAGTATGGGCAAGACTTAAACGGATACAAATAATCTACTTGATACACGAGAGAGTAGCATCTAACGTTGCGTACTCCCGCCGGGGACGCCGTCGGTCCTCTATGTTTTCGGTGGCCTTAGGGTCTTGTGGCGGACCACGGCCCCTCATCGATGAGAGGTTTTTTTTTAATATTGTTTTTAGTGTCTTCTTTAAGATGGTGAGGCGGCGGTTCTATCATGAAGCCAGAATACGGTCCTTCCCGTCCTATCCTCGCACTGATGGTACATCTAGAATCCGCGGAGGGCGTATGGAGTCATGTGTCCGGCATATCTCGTGGAATCCGGTCATTTTGTGTGTTGGGCGGTATGGTTTTAGGTCAGTCTCTTTTAATCTACGGTTGTCATTATTGATGAGTGTTAATGTTCTAGTGCGTTGGTCTTTTGGGACCTTAGCACGATAACATACCGGCTGTCTACTACAACAAGCTCTACTACGACAAGCTCCGGTGATGAAGGGGCGCGGCGACGCGCTCTCGGCTCGCACTAGTGTTTGTAGTCACCGCTATTGGTTCAAGGATATAATTGTAATTTTTATTATTTTTAGACTCTTTGTAGTGTTGTTGATGATTATCAATAGATGAGTGAAATTTCTGGAAAAAAAACCCACTAAAAAACCGATACACAAAATATCTCGTACTACCGGGGCGTACGCCTAGGAACGGAAACTGTCTCGAGTGTTGGGTATCCGGATAGGGGCTGGCGATGGTTGGCTGAGGAGAACAGAGTTCAGTCCAGCCCCTTCTCGGAGCCGCGTGAACATGGAAGGTGCAGCCGCGCAAATCGTCTACCCGATCCTCGGCATCGTCGCCGCCGCCGCCGCGACCTTCTACGCCGTCAGCTTCATGGAGATCAGAGAGGTGTGTGTGTGTTCGCCCGCTCTTCCTTATTCCTCCGTCCCCGTGCATATGCGAGCCTTTTCTGTTTTCTCCGTTGTTAATAAGTACGCGGCGACGATGCAGAAATCACTGGAGGACCTTGACGACAAGTACTCGGAGTACGAGGAGACCGGCGGGCGGCAGCGCCGGGCGCGGCGGAGGTCAGGCCGCCAAGCGAAGAAGCGAAATGATTGACTGGTCGGAGCGGAGTACCAGCAGTCTCATAAGAAAAAGGATGCATCATCAGCATGGCCTCTATATTCTCTCCTCCAGTTCACCTTTTGAGTTAGTTACTCCCTCCGTTTGGAAATATAAGATGTTTTAGGTTTATAAAAAGGATGTATCTAGACATATTTTAGTGTATTCATTTAAACCTATCCACTAAAACGTGTTATATTTCTATAAACGGAGGGAGTACGTGAATCAGCATTCGACGCATAGCGAGAGGAGAAATGTGCCTACTGCTGCTAAACTATTTTGCCTCTGCATTTTGTATACAGTGGTTATGCTTCTGAAATCTGAACCACTTCTCTGCTCTACGCTTTCTGATCTTGAACTTGTGTCATGTCATAGAGAATGCTCGGAGTAGTTTTTTCTTGTTCCAATATATCACAACATTGGCCATTCCATTCCACACATGTATTTCAACAAGTCCAGGTCTTATGCCGCTCGCTTCTCGCCGCCTCAGCATAGGCTCCGGTTAGGCTGTCAGGAGCAGAATTCATGTGGGTCATCACTGTCATGTCAATATTGTACCGAGAGTAGTGACTTCACGAACATACCAGGGCCAACACTACAACTGTCACTATCAACTGCATAATACCAATCAAGACCTAAGACCTCAATTGATTTATTCCTCGATCTCACAAAGTTTGTGAACCGTCGGCGGACAGACTAGTCAGCCCCGAGAGGAAAAAAAAACGCCCTATCCTCCTCTGGACCCACATTGGGCGCCCCGCCTCTCCCCAGCTCCTCCCCACACACACACACACCTCCCTTCACCGCGCCGGCTGGCCTCGCTTTCTCCCCGTGTCCTCCTCACGGGACGGCGCGCGCCAGTGCATCTAGGCGGCAGGTCCATTCAGCCAAGCGGGCGACACTGGTGCCATGGATGGTAAGTGGCGGCGGGAGCTCCGGTTGGTGGCGACGGTGGCAGGGGCTGGTTCGGCTGGAGCCCCGCAGGCCCAGATCTCGGTTAGCCGGGCAGGCTGGGCTCGACCTTGTTACCCCGGGTAGACTGACGAGCGGTGCGGGATGGGTGGCGGCGACAACGTCGCGCTTGCTGCTGCGTGGCGGCAGGAGCTTCACGGGTCCATATGGGTCCGGTCGGGTCTATGGTGCCGATCTAGAGGGTAGCGACAACGGTGGTCTACGTGCAACAGCGTGGTGGCGGTGACTTTACGGGTCCTTTCAGGGCTCGGCCGGGCCTGCACAGCCTGGTGTGTTCCTGCTATTGCGTCCGGTCGGCACCCGCCAATGGCGGTGGAGGATGTCCTCCAGATGAATGTGTTGCTGCCGCCTTCCGGCTCCAATAGCTTGGTGTGATCATGCTGATGCGTCCGGTCGGCTACCGTCTATGGCGGTGGAGGCTGTTCCCTCCCGCGTGGTTGTGTTACCGTCGTCCTGTCTTCGGCTGTCTTTTCTCAGTCCGGTCGGCCTCGCAGTGGTTGCCACAGTGAGACGACGATGGTTACACAAAACCGTGGTGGCGTATGTTAGTGGGTGAAAAGCTTGGTGGAGCGCTACGGATTGTCCGGGGATGTGGTTTTTTGGGTCGGGAGAAATCTCTGTCGTCATGGCACCAACGCGGCGACGCTTGGGAGTGTAGCCATTCCTTCCTGAAGGGCGTCTGGGGTACCTCTTCCCCACAACCCATAGCGTACCAGGGGAAACCCTAGGACTAGTCCGAGCAGCAGCGGTGTTGTCGTCGTTTTCCTTCTTGGAGGTGTTGCTTGGTACGCGGCGATTCGGAGTGCTAGGATCGTGGTGGGACTACTCCGGAGGGCGCAACGGTGGTGTGTTATCTTCATTTTCGTTGATCCCCCGATGTTGGCATTTTTTTATCTTTTTTTCTTTTTGCTTCTTTTGGGCTTATTGTGTTGTCTGCCCCAGCTGTGGTATCACGTATTGTATCGGGTTTTGCTATATTAATATAGCGGGGCGAAAGCCTATTTCAAGAGAGTTTGTGAACCTTCACAATGTTCCCAATTCAGCGAAACTTCTAAGGAAATTTTTGTTTGCCACGCTAGTTTTTGCCCATTTGTTTTTGCCACTCTAAATTTTGACATTTTGCTTTTGCCCCATTTAGAGGAAAAAGCAAAACAAGAACAAAAGGGGCAAAAGCAAAACAAAATTCCACCATTTTCATTTGTTTACCCCACAGAGGGCAAAAATAATGTATTATTAGAAAATGTGGGGCAAAAGCAAAATGTAAAAAACTAGGGTGGCAAAAGAAAGATGGACTAAAAATAGTGTGGCAAAAATATAATGTTCCTAAAATTCTAGCATAAAGTTATTCGATCTGAAAAACCGTTCGAACAATCACCATGGGAAACAATAGACCTCTTGGACCTCTATCGGCGTTGTCTTGCTTACCCACGACGTAGTTACGAGAATCGTCACATCCTTCAATCAATTTCCCCACCGTTATTGCAACATAGAAACTTGGCCATGGGAACTGACGAACTTTACTTTATATTTGCTGACACCATAGTTCTTCCATATGTGGTTTGAATTGGTCATCACCTAGCAGGACGGGGCTTTCTAAGAGGCGTTGGAGAATGAAGAGTAAAAACCAACAATAATTTAGTGTTAACCGATAATATAGCAAATGTCGTGGTGGTGGCACGGCAGATGCTATGGGTAGACTAAAGTATGAGACCAATGGATGCTAGAGGGATCTGGGGAGGGAAGATGCAGTTGATTCTACACACAAAAGACTAAGGCAAAGATCTTTATTTCTCCTTCCTTGGGCTACAAGTGCTCCTTGAGCTGTATACAAGGAGAAAGGAAGAACTTTACCAGCCTAACGGTCCTAAATGAGCCGATGCCCTCCTCAGGGTCCAAGCCTCCCCTTATAAAGGAGAGCCTTGGGTTCCTTTATGGCTGACGTGGCAAGCATATTCGAGGAATATGCTTGTCCCAATATAGTAATTCGGTGGCCTCCTTTCCCTGTCGTCCCTCTAATGACGGCAAGGTTCCAGAGGACCCCTCCTGCGTGCCTCGGGCTTTAGGACTGTCACCTCCGTGACCTCCTTCTGCCTCTCTGTCGCTCTGCGCCTTTGTCTCTTGTGCTTGGCTCCGCTCAGATTCTCCCTAGCCTGCGGCTAGAGTTTGACTTTAGGCTTCTCCTTC
This sequence comes from Avena insularis, assembly GCA_023614405.1. Taxonomy (NCBI): domain Eukaryota; kingdom Viridiplantae; phylum Streptophyta; class Magnoliopsida; order Poales; family Poaceae; genus Avena; species Avena insularis. The sequence goes on from CM042687.1 coordinate 386,711,979, forward strand.
TCACGCAGCCAGATTATTCGCTGCCTCGTAACTCGGCTGGACCTTCACCTGCATTAAGATTACTCGGGTTAACCCGGCCGACTTACGTAGTATCTCGGCCAGGTAATGTCTTGCCATTATCCTAAGGGTCCTGCCCTTTTCTATCTCGGCCGACCTCTACAGGATTCGGCCGACTTAGACTGTAACTCGGAAACTAGACGGGGAACATCCTTTCGTCTTTCCCCGTCTTTACCCTATCCGAGGTCACCTCCCCAACAGCAAAAATGAACCTGGTGGATAGAGGATGTCACGGTGAAACTCTAGGTAACACCAAGCATGATTCAACAATGTACATCCCTTATGGATTGTTGCAATTATCTACATAATCCAACACTTCACGGAAGCCGTAAAAAGGGTTTCATAAAGTGCTTGAAGGGAACTCCCCGTAGCATCGAACATGGTCATAACATGTACACCTTGTGGTTGGTGACATCTACAAATGCTTGGTGACACCAAGAGTTCTCCCAAACACTTCACAAAACCTCTCATAAAAGTGCCTCGTGAAGTGCTTGAAAGGAACTCCTGGGACGCCAAGTGAATTATTTTTTATGGATATTTCAACCCATTACTACACATTTCAAAGTACACGCAACTTACTCAGAAACATGTACCAAAACTGCTGGTTGCCACCCAGAGTTCCCCCAAACACTTCACTGTGCATGTGGCAATGCAACGAGACACAAGCTAGCAAGCTACTGAAGTGATTTGAGGAGAACTCCAGGTGACAACCGGCTAAGCTAAGACCATCCTTGTTCATCTCTAGCTAGTGGACCTACTTGCTACTTCACTTGTTTAATCTACCCCGGCCGACCTGCTATTTATAAGTCTAGGAGAATGACTAAATAATACTCGTGTGGACTGCGGTTCGCAATGCATACATGGGCTCGGCGCCGAGTCGATGAACCTGGCAATATATGCAACTGGCCGTGATGCAGCCTAGGTTAGAAGGAAGGTATATAGTTAGCTAGAGCGAAGGGAATCTCGTGCGATTTGTGGCCTGCACTGTACACTCGGCTAGATTTGCATCTCGATCCGAATCGTAGAAAGTTCATGGAGTAAAGCCCTGCAAATTCCTTATCTCAAAGACAGCTAGAGGATCAGTGTCGTCGTCGCTGATGTGTTTCTGTCCACGCATATTTTCTGTCAGCCCAGGCAGAGGGATGGAGAGAGATCACGCTGCTGTAATCAGTGTTAATGCATAGCCTATTTGAGTATTCATTCAAGTCTCTTATGACCTAATCCAGTACGAGTAGAGCGTGCAATCATCATACACACACTAAGTATTCAACTCTCTTTTGGATGGTGGCCGGTGGAGCTTAGTGTGTCATCAGTGTGCACTAATATTAGAGGGCAGCAATCATATCGACAAATTAGCAGTCCTGTGTAGAGAAATAATTCTCGAACAGTACATATAGTACCAAATCCAGTATTTACTATCAAAAAAAATTCTGTCTGACCCAGTGGGCTAGTTGTACTCCCAAAAGGTAAAGTAAGGCGTCCAGGTTCAGTGCATCCGGCCGATCCTTATAACTACGGTATCATCGACATGGTTCAAACTTCAGGACACATGTGACAAGTTTCAAAGCAGGTCACACTACGGAGCCCCCTGAGCGTGTGAAGGGACACGCATGGAGACACTGCCTGCAGTATATAAGTAGCTTGGAAGAAGCATCATTCGCAAAGCCAACATGGTAATTCGTCAGGAGTTATTCCTCCACAGGATGTAGCTAGGAGCCTAGGAGCAGAGGTCGTCGACCGTCTCGCATGGAGTTCCCCCCGTCCATCACTTCTTGGCTCTAGTTTGTTGTTCGTTCAGGAAAGAGGGAGGCGGAGGGTTTGGTCGCTACCTTTCTCTCTCTCCTGCTTCTTCATGTTGCTGCAGCTCGATTTTTATGTTAGTTTTTCTGAGTTGGATTAAGAGATGTTTGTAGCTAGGTAAAGCGGTGCAATCTGAGTTTATCACCAGAGTGATCTACTGTGGGTAATTTCTAAGCAGCATAGCTGTTCTACCGTGTACCCGTCTTACCATGATTATATGTAGTTATCGAGCCAAAACCCATTTTATTTTGTATGAGCAGATAACTTAAGAGTTCTTTTTACAGTACTCTGAAATAAACATGGGCCGTTTGGATCTGATGGCTGATTTTAGTAGTACTCTGAAATAAACATGGGCCGTTTGGATCTGATGGCTGATTTTAGTAGGTACTGCAATGCAAGCGTGAAGGAGTACTACTTCATTCAAGAAGCTAAGGCGTACCTTGATCTCTTATGGGTTAAAAATCTAATAAAGAGGGTATAAATCATACGGGGCAAGTGTTAGCTTCAGGCTATCTGTTGCTGTCCATTTCTTCAGTCAAGTTCAGTTTCGTCCGAGCTAGCCATTAGCTGTATTTGTTCAGTTTCGTCAGAGTTTTCAGCTACTACTGTTTTTCCCGGTCTGATTTCTGGTTAGAGCATCTCCACTTGCATTCCCACGAGGTCCTTCCTAGGATATTTTTTTCATCCGGACGGCGAAAGTTCGCCCAGTCGCATTCTCGGACGCCAGCTTTCACCAGATTTGGCTCATTTTATATCCGGGGTTCTCAGGCCGAACCCGGGGCACCGGGAACCGCTGGGAACACCGGATGAAGCGAAAAAAAACAGGTGGGCCACGGCTGTCGGCAACACAAGGCCGAGCTCCCGCCTTTCTTCTCCCGGATTTCTCCAGATGCTTCCATTCTCAAATCCCTTTGCAACGTTTTTTTCACCATGGACCAATATTTAGCATCACGGTGCCTCAACTTGTTAATGAATTCAGTGAGTATATTGATGCTATGATACAAGTATGGAGTGTAGACTAAAATATTCACAAACTAACAATGTGAAGATGATACATATATGAGTGTACATTATTGTTGGTATGGTATACTCCATGTGGTAGCAGGGAAAGGTTGGTGACGAAGTAATGTAGACCATGATATATAAGCAGCTGCCTAAGATTGATTTATGTACTGGCTGGTGGCCAATATATAAAAATTGGTCGCCTCACAAGTCAATTTCAACTCGCAACGGTCACAAAGTTTATTGTGCATGTATATAGACTTATGTACAAATTGAGGGGGTGGAGCTATCATTCATGTGATGTTAAGACAATTATTCTCAAATCTCTATTTATAAAGAAGCACATGCATGAGCTCTTTGGATTTAATTTGATAAACAAAAAAGTAAAAAAGGAATATATTATATATTTGTAATAGTTGGGACATGCAGTCAGTGTTAAACAATGGTGACTACCAATGGACACATCAGAAACAACAATATAAAATCACGAATAAATGAGTTACTTTCTCACCCCATCTCTCATGGCTACAAATGTGTTCACTGTTTTGCTTAGTACTCTCTCACATCCATTACCCGCCGATTGAGTGACTAAACACCATTTGGACAAATAATACTACAAAAGGCAAAATTAGAATGTGCATAGAAGTTGGTTACGAACATGTAGAAATTAGCACCCGAAACATCATCTCATTGGGAGAGGACTTTTGGAAACACATTGCCATGGGAGCTGTAATATGGACCATCCACTTTTTCTCGATGATCGTCTTCCCACCAAAGACATTTCAATAGAAAAAAACCTTTCTAAAGTTTACCCTGCATTAATTTTAGGTTTGGTTAATGTATATGATTTAACCTAAAAACGCAGGGTAATTTGGGATAGAGGGATAGCATGGTTCTATTTATATAGTTCATAGGTAGTAGTGTGAGTAGTGTCCGAGCATTTATTCATAGGGACATTCAATTTTGTAATTCATATGCAACTCATCATAAATGATTGATGCCTGGCTCTATCTCATTCTGATTAAAATTTAGAATTCTCTATCTAAAACATCAATAAGTTTTTGTGTGTGTATGGGTATAGTTTGAAATTTTATGTTCCATCCACTTGAAATATAAAGTTATCCCTCAAACAAACATATTGAAATGACAGTCTCACCAGGGAGGAATTATCTTATTATCTTAGTAGTCCAAACTCTTATTTAATCAAAGTCCCTGATGTTGTTCTCCTAAACTGAAACACTCTAATGTTGTGATTACATGATACTAACAAGAAATGAGGGATTTGTGCCGGGCACCTCTTTGTAGATTAACTTGAACCAGTTCAAGTCTCTCCGTGGGAAGGTATAGGAACTAACAAAATCAATTCTAGCCTTGTATCCTGCTACCACCCTAGACACAATACATGTGATTTTACATTGCCAAGACGTAAGGTGCACCACACAGATCAAATCCCTTGAATTGTGAATGGTCCTAATAGCATCCTCATTCGCAACTACTTGCCCACTTTTGTATTGGTATTTGATAGTATTTTATCCGACACCTTCCATTCTTAAAGCTCTTTGTCATGTTTTGTCTACCATGAACCAGTATTTAGCATCTCCTTGTTGTGATTAGTCAAATACTTTTTCTTTCAAACCTAGTATATTGATGCTAAGATACAAGCGTAGAATACTAAAGTGTAGAATAAAACGTTCACAAACTAACAATGTGTAGACTATATATAGAAGAATAGCCAGCTAAACACAGGCATAGCTGCGCATAGCCTATCTACCGTTGATTCTCTCCCCTTTTGATATAGGGAGCACATGTATCCAGACCCAGGATGTTGGCTCAATAGTAACGTCGTTAGTGTTCCTTTGATGCATGCATGAAGCCCTAGCAAAACAAAGCTTATCAAATTTCATTTAGGTGAGGCAAACCCTAATATACAACATGCGATAAACCCTAACCCTAATACCCTAATATACTACATGCATGAAGCCCTAGCAAAACAAAGCTTATCAAATTTCATTTAGATGAGGCAAACCCTAATATACAACATGCGGTAAACCCTAACCCTAATATACTACATGGTAAACCCTAATATACTACATGCATGAAGCCTAGCAAAACAAAGCTTATCAAATTTCATTTAGGTGAGGCAAACCCTAATATACTACATACGGTAAACCCTAACCAAACTAAGCCTTATTTCATTGCCGCCGCAATAAACAAAACAACCTTTGTTTCTTTTTCTTCGCATTCTTATGGATGCATGCGGCCACCAAACACATACCAAAACAACCTTTGTTAGGGCACTCTTTTGCATGGCACATAGTCTAAAGCTTCTGCATGCAAAACCTGTTTTAATCCTTGTTCACAATCCCTTCTCATTTTAGATGCTAAAACTTTTGTAGCCAAAACAGTGTGCTAAATTGGAACCCATGCCAAACCCTAGATTCTTGCATGGGTTCCAAACCCTAGATTATTGCATGCATACACAAAACTAACACCGTTATCTTAGTCATGTTCCACCCCACTTCCATCTAGAGGTTGCATGCATTTGATCCCTAAATCCAACGGTGCTCTGCCTATGCGCAGCTACGCCTGTGAGTAGCAAATCCGCGTCGATATATAAAATACAATATGTTCTTGTTGGTATTATGTACCCTATATGGTAGCCGAGGGAGATGTCTGATGCCCTACCGAGGAGTAATGTAGAGCATGTTACATAAGAAGACGCATGATGTTATCTTTATTATGCATCTATTGTGATACTTATATACGAAATTGGTCCCTTCACAAGTCAACCTCGACGTACAAAGTTCATTGTGCATGTATATAGTTTAGGGAGCAGGTTTAAGAGAGCAGAGCTATGTATCGTGTAACATGAACACAATTATTCTCAAATCTCTGTTAGTAAGGAATTGTAGGTAGGAGCTTGATCTTTGAGTTGCAAATCAATGCTTGAAAACATGAAATAAAGCTAAATTTGCAACAACTAGGATATGGAAATGTTAGTATTAAACAATGCTAACTACTGACGGATACAACGAAAAGAACATTATAAAATCGCAAAAAAGGAGTTATCCTCTTTTTCCTAGTCCATAGGCGTCTAACCAAAAGTACAAAGATCCCACAAAACAGGTCATTGTATGGATTCATGCATGCGAGCCCTTTCCAATAATCACAACCTCATAGAATATGTGCTTGTGTGTGATTAATTAGCAACAAAAGCTAGAGGATTTTAGTAGGTTAAAATTCCTTCTTTGTAACTAGGATTTTATAGACCATAAATAAATCAAGAAGGAAGTGATAATATTTTGCACTGGAAAAAGTGTAAAAGGCATGTACATTTATTTGACCATATGGAAAATTTGTTGAATAAGTCCATATGGATCATCAATATGTTTGAAAGTTTGTTCAAATGTGTTCGCACTGAATCTAGGAGTGTGAAACATTTTGGTTTGATTTCAGATATCAAATGGACCTTGTGTGATAACATAAAGAAGGAAATGCAGAAAAAAATTCAGGGTCACAAGTTTTGGTAGTCTGACTTTTCTTAACTATGATAAAAAAAATAGTGTGCAATGTCAACCACTCATCTATAAAGTTTGTTGGAGATATGCCCTAGACGCAATAATAAATATAGTTATTATTATATCTTTGTGTTTATGATAAATGTTTACATTCATGCTATAATAGTATTAACAAGGAAACATTAATACTTGTGTGATTTGTAAACTTAAATTGAAGTCCCTAGTAAAGCCTCTATATATTACTAGCTTGTTGGTTAATAAATGATTGTGGTTTCCCTATCATGAACATTGAGATATTATTAACAACAAGATTATATCGTTAGGAGAATGATATGGTGGACATACTCCTATAGATAAGCGTAGCATAAAGATCAAGTCATTTTAATAGTTCAATTGCTATATGCTTTCTGATACATAGTAACCTAATTCCTTCGACCATGAGATCATGCATATGACCTTTACCGGATGGATGCTTTGATGACATCAAACACCACACCGTAACTGGGTGGCTATAAAGGTGGCATTGAGTGTTCGGAAAGTATTGGTTGAGACACATGGATCAAGAGTGAGATTTGTCTATCCATATGACGGCTAGATATGCTCTGGGCCCTCTCGGTGAAATGTCATCCAATTAGCTTGCAAGCATGTGGTGGCTCTGAGGGATCACATATCAGGAACGAGAAAAGAGTACTTATCGATGTGAGGTTGAACTAGGTATGCAGAGATACCGACGATCATAACCTCGGATAAGTAAACTATCGTGAGACAAAGGGAAATTGGTATCGTATGTAAGTGGTTCATTCGATCACAAAGTAATCGTAGAAATATGTAGAGCCATATGAATTTCCAGATTCCTCTATTGGTTATTGTTCGGAGAAGTGTCTCGATCATGTCTGCATAATTCACGAACCGTAGGGAGACATACTTAAGGATTCGACGTTGTTTGAGTAGTTATGGAATGATGAGTAAGAGACCGAATGTTGTTCGGAGTCTCGGATGGGATCCGGGATATCACGAGGAGATCCGGAATGGTCCGGAGAATAAGATTCATATAAGGAAAGTCCTGTTTCGGGGTTGGAGAATGGTTCCGGTGTTTTCATCGGGAATGTTCTAGAAGGTTCCGGAATGTCCGGCACTCCGGAGGGGAAGGGTACATGAATGTGTCATACCAAGTTGGAATGATTGCATCATGTACTAGGTGTCATCGCTGAACAAAATAAAGGGTTTAATCAAATCCTAGTTTGAAAAGTCAAACGGCTATTTTGGAAGGTGGAGGGGAAGTAGGAAACCTACTTGGGGAGGAGTTCCTCCCCTCCACCTTCGACCCCCTTGGGAAACCGAGTTGGGGAGGGACTCCCCTCCCCTGGCGCACCCCCTCCACCTATATAAGGAGGGGCAGGGCTGCCCCTCCTAGCACCCAACACCTCCACCCAAAACCCTAGCCCGTATGCCACTCCTGCTGCCGCCTAGCTAACCCTAGCCCCGCCAAGCCTCCTCCTCTCGCGTCTAAACCCTAGATCGGGATCTCTCATAGTCCACCATACTCGCTCGGCAAGGCGAAGCCTGCGAGATCTCCCTCTACTTAGGTACCACGCCATTGTCTTCTTGGAATCGCGAGGAGTGCTACAACCTCCACCGCTTTGGAACAAGGAGAGGAAGGTCTTAGTCGAATCTTGAACGATGTGACCGATCATTGCGGGGCGCTGCGGAACGCAGCCCGGAAGGATCGTCTGTGATCTTGAGATCGGGAAAATGCGACTACATCACCCACAGTATCCGCTCTCGTTAAACACTTTGGAATCTTGAGGGTGAGTTATTCCATCGACTCGTTGCTACAATCTAGTAGATAGATCTTGGCTTGTTTGTTTGTATGCGATAGAAATTTTTGTTTTCCATGCTACTGAAACCCTACAAGGGTATCGAGTCGTGTCTATATGTAGATCTGTTGCACGAGTAGAACACAATGGTCATTGTGGGCGTTGATGCTTTTATTGTAGATTACTTCTTGTGTACTTTGCATCTTGCGGGATGTTGGGATGAAGCGGCCCGGGCTAACCTTACATGACATCGTTCATGAGACTTGCAACACGCTTGACATGCAACTTGTATTGCATAAGTGGATTTGCGAGTGCCTGTTTCTCCCAGCATAGTTAAGATTCAATTTACAACGGGTGATTGTCAATACTAGTATCAATGTTGTGGTTCTTGTTCGTAAGTTAGAACGACACTTATTGAAAGCCCCAAACCACGTAAAACATGCAAAGAAAGTAGAGGCGTCTAACTTTGTTTTGCAGGTGTCTTGTGATGTGATATGGCCATGATTGTGATTATATTTGATGTATGCAATGTTCCTTAATGTAAGTTGGCAACCGGTGAGCCATATGGTTGTCTTTAATTTTGTTAAGACCCGCGTGTCTATTCAAAGTAGTTGTAATAGTTGAAGCCGGTGGACGACAACCATGGAGAAGCATCATTGACCTTGATGCAATGCCGGTGATGATGGAGATCATGTTCGTGCTTGAAGATGGAGATCGGAAGCACAAAGAAGAAAGGCCATATCATATCACATATTATGAATTGCATGTGATGTTAATCCTTTATGCATCTTGTATTGCTTAGTTAACAACGGTAGCATTATAAGATGATCCCTCATGCACATGAATTTAAAGTCATAAAGTGTTCACCCTTAGTTAGCACCGTTGCTAAAGCTTGTTGTTTCGAAGCACCACGTGATGATCGGGTGTGTTAGATTCCGCAAGTGTATACAATGTGAGCAAGCCAGATTTGCTCATGCGGAAGCTAAGGTTTGATCTTGACGAGCCTAGCATGTACAGACATGGTCTCGGAACACGGATCACCGAAAGGTAAAGCATGAATCATATAGTAGATATGATGAACATGTCGATTGTTCGCCATTGAAACTATATCAACTCTCGTGATGATCGGTGTTGATGTGGTGGATTTGGTTCGTGTGATCACTAAAACAATGTGAGGGATATTGTTTTGAGTGGGAGTTCACCTAGATTAATTTAACTATTAACTAGAACTCAATTTGTCATAAACTTAGTCTAAACTATTGCAAATATGTTGTAGATCAATGGCGGCCCCTACCATCAATTTTAATGCGTTCCTAGAGAAAGAAAAGTTGAAAAACAATGGAAGCAACTTGGATTGGTTCCGCAATTTGAGATTGTCCTCATAGCTGGTAATTTGACCTATGTCTTTGGATGCACCATTGGGTGACCCACCGCAGCTTGCTACCGATGAAGTAAAGAATGTTTACCTCGCTCGGAAGACTCGATCCTCCACGATTCGGTGCTATCTTGTATGGTTTATAATCAGACTTCGAAAAGGTTTGAGAATTCAGACCCACATGATATTGTCCGTGATCTCAAATTGATCTTTGAGACTCACGCGGCAATTGAGAGCTATGAGGCTTCTGAAAAGTTCTTTAACTGCAAGATGGAATAGGGCAGCTCCGTCAGTGAGCATGTGCTTAAGATGTCTGGGCACGCAAACAAACTTCAAAGCTTGGGTATAGTGATTCCTAATGCTTTGGGGATTTACTGTGTCCTCCAATCACTACCACCAAGTTACAAGAACTTTGTGATGAACTACAATATGCAAAACATGAACAAGCAGTTGCCAGAACTCTTTGCCATGTTGAAATCTGCAGAAGTGGAGATCAAGAAAGAGCACCAAGTGTTGATGGTCAATAAGACCACCAAATTCAAGAAAGGCAAGTCTAAGCAAAAGGGACACTTCAAGAAGGGTGTTAAGAAAGTTATCGCTCCGACGAAGAAGACCAAGGCTGGACCTAAGCCTGATACTGAGTGCTTTTACTGCAAGGGAGAAGGTCACTGGAAGCGGAATTGCCCAAAGTACTTGGCGGATTTGAAGAACGGCAACATCAAGAAGAAAGGTATATCCGATATACATGTTATTGATGTGTATCTCACTAGTACTCGTAGTAGTGCCCGTATTTGATCTTGGTTCGGTTGCTCATATTTGTAACTTGAAGCAGGTGCAGAATAAACGAAAGCTAGCGAAGAACGAGGTGACGCGCGTGGAAATGGATCAAAGGTTGATGTGATCGCTGGCACGCTACCCCTTCATCTACCATCGGGATTAGTTTTATACTTAAATAATTGTTATTTGGTGCCTGCGTTAAGCATGAACATTATATCGGGATCTTGTTTATTGCGAGACGGTTACTTGTTTAAGTCCGAGAATAATGGTTGTTCGATTTATATGAGTAATATGTTTTATGCACATGCACCTTTGATAGATGGTCTATTCTTGTTGAATCTCGATAGTGGAAATACACATATTAATAACATTGAGGCTAAACGTTTGAAATCGAGCGATAACTCGACCTATATGTATGCCATGCTATGTACTAGACCCGACATTGCATATGCTGTTAGTTTAACTAGCAGATATCAAAGTGATCTAGGAGTGGATCATTGGACAGCGGTCAAAAACATCTTTAAGTACTTGAGAAGAACTAAGGATATGGTTCTTTCTTATGGAGGTGATGAACAGCTCGTTGTTAATGGTTACACCGATGCTAGTTGGAACACCGATCCGGATGATTCTAAATCACAATCTGGATACGTATTTACTTTGAATGGTGCAGCAGTTAGCTGGAGGAGTGCAAAGCAAAGCGTTGTGGCGAGATCTTCAACTGAATCGGAATACATGGCTGCTTCGAAGGCTTCACAAGAAGCAATATGGATGAAAGAGTTCATTACAGAGCTGGGTGTGGTTCCTAGTGCGCTGGACCCAATGTCTATCTACTGTGATAACATGGGCGCCATAGCCAATGCGCAAGAACCAAGGTCACACAAGAAGCTGAAGCACATCAAGCTACGTTTTCACGCTATTCGAGAACATGTCCAAGATGGGAACATAAAGATTTGCAAAGTACACACAGATCTGAATGTGGCGGATCCGTTGACTAAACCTCTCCCGAGGGCAAAACATGACCAGCACCAAACTGCCATGGGTGTTCGGTATATTACCATGTAATCTAGATTAGATGACTCTAGTGCAAGTGGGAGACTGTTGGAGATATGCCCTAGAGGCAATAATAAATATAGTTATTATTATATCTTTGTGTTTATGATAAATGTTTACATTCATGCTATAATAGTATTAACAAGGAAACATTAATACTTGTGTGATTTGTAAACTTAAATTGAAGTCCCTAGTAAAGCCTCTATATATTACTAGCTTGTTGGTTAATAAATGATTGTGGTTTCCCTATCATGAACATTGAGATATTATTAACAACAAGATTATATCGTTAGGAGAATGATATGGTGGACATACTCCTATAGATAAGCGTAGCATAAAGATCAAGTCATTTTAATAGTTCAATTGCTATATGCTTTCTGATACATAGTAACCTAATTCCTTCGACCATGAGATCATGCATATGACCTTTACCGGATGGATGCTTTGATGACATCAAACACCACACCGTAACTGGGTGGCTATAAAGGTGGCATTGAGTGTTCGGAAAGTATTGGTTGAGACACATGGATCAAGAGTGGGATTTGTCTATCCATATGACGGCTAGATATGCTCTGGGCCCTCTCGGTGAAATGTCATCCAATTAGCTTGCAAGCATGTGACTGGCTCACAAGGGATCACATATCACGGGAACGAGAAAAGAGTACTTATCAGTAACGAGGTTGAACTAGGTATGCAGAGATACCGACGATCATAACCTCGGATAAGTAAACTATCGTGAGACAAAGGGAAATTGGTATCGTATGTAAGTGGTTCATTCGATCGCAAAGTAATCGTAGAAATATGTGGGAGCCATATGAATTTCCAGATTCCTCTATTGGTTATTGTTCGGAGAAGTGTCTCGATCATGTCTGCATAATTCACGAACCGTAGGGAGACATACTTAAGGATTCGACGTTGTTTGAGTAGTTATGGAATGATGAGTAAGAGACCGAATGTTGTTCGGAGTCTCGGATGGGATCCGGGATATCACGAGGAGATCCGGAATGGTCCGGAGAATAAGATTCATATAAGGAAAGTCCTGTTTCGGGGTTGGAGAATGGTTCCGGTGTTTTCATCGGGAATGTTCTAGAAGGTTCCGGAATGTCCGCACTCGGAGGGAAGGGTACATGAATGTGTCATACCAAGTTGGAATGATTGCATCATGTACTAGGTGTCATCGCTAAACAAAATAAAGGGTTTAATCAAATCCTAGTTTGAAAAGTCAAACGGCTATTTGAAAAGTCAAACGGCTATTTTGGAAGGTGGAGGGGAAGTAGGAAACCTACTTGGGGAGGAGTTCCTCCCCTCCACCGCCGGCCCCCTTGGGAAACCGAGTTGGGGAGGGACTCCCCTCCCCTGGCGCGCCCCCTCCACCTATATAAGGAGGGGCAGGGCTGCCCCTCCTAGCACCCAACACCTCCACCCAAACCCCTAGCCCGGCGCCGCCACCTCCTGCTGCCGCCGTCGCCTAGCTAACCCTAGCCGCCGGCCAAGCCTCCTCCTCAGTGCGTCTAAACCCTAGATCGCCGGAGATCTCTCTCATAGTCCACCATACTCGCTCCGGCTTAAGGCGAAGCCCTGCGAGATCTCCCCTCTACTTCCGGTACCACTGTCTTTGCACGAATCGCGAGGAGAGTGCTACAACCTCCATTGCCTGCTGAAACAAGGGAGAGGAAGGTCTTCATCGAAATCGAACGTGTGACCGATCATGGAGCTGCTGCCGAACGCCATGCCGGAAGGATCGTCTACGCGATCTTGAGATCGGGAAGAGTACGACTACATCACCCACGAGAATCCGCTCTCGTTAAACACTTTGAAATCTTCGAGGGTGAGTTATTCCATCGACTCGTTGCTACAATCTAGTAGATAGATCTTGGCTTGTTTGTTTGTATGCGATAGAATTTTTTATTTTCCATGCTACGAAACCCTACAAAGTTATCCTGGCCATGAGGTCTGAGAAGAGAACGTCACTAGTGCAGTGGTTAGAGTAGCTGCTCCTACGTAGTATGGTATAAAATAGCATCACAAACATACATATGCAACACCGGTATGCCTCCCTTGTTTTGTGCAACTTGTTAGCAGTGGCAGAGTATGAACTAAATGTTTGGTATGGCAAAGTGAAATTCTTGGGTCTTGGTTTCTAGGCATCTATGCAAGTAAGTTTATAAATAAACAAACTATATTATCAAGAATCAAGATCCGAGGTAAGACTCTCCCTTGCATTAGTTTGCATTTTTTTTGTAGAATCCATCACAACTAAATCTTAGTGTGTACCTACAACTACCGTGAGAGTTGTAGAGTTAATACTGACAAAGTAAAATCACAAGTGACAACATCGATATGGCAAATGCCATACCTGGACATATTAGGTACTACGCCACTAGTTTTCAGTGCACTACTTAGCTATGTGATATATTGGCTAAGAGACTTTCTCGGTTTCTCCTGACGCCTTCTATTCTCGGAACTCGAGCACAATTTCCTCAACTACGAAACCATCCATAACCGACATATTGCTCTTTCTCTTGCAACTCAACAATGTTTTATTTCCTTCTTTTCTCTATCAATACTATGAACTATGCAAATTGTCGACAACCTATAGCCACCTGCTGCTATGAGGATAGTAAGGAAGGTATATATAGGCTCGGTAGCGCTGGATTTATAACTCCATGGTGTGGTTGGAGGAAGCATTGATATTGGTCTCTCAACCTCATTATATATAGAGAAATAAAGAGAATCTACCGACCGCATTCATTAGAGCAACTCTATCAGATTCAACTAAATTTTGAGACTCTAAAAGTGGTTTATAGTAAAAAAAAATCATAGTGAAGAAAATTTAGGGTGTGTTTGGTAGCCCGGGTACCCTATCTCACCTCATACATGCTCAGTCTAGCTATGTGGAGTATATACAAGTGTGTTTTTATTGTTGTGTTTGGTAGATCGTGTGAGGTGGGATCTGCTCTATTGAGATTGTGTTTGTTGTTTCGTATCACATGAGCTAGGCCAGAAAATCATTAAACATCAATCGGGTCCCTGGCCAAAAAAGATAAAAAGCAATCGGGTCCCTAGGAGGTCGCCGGCGCCGTTGCCGGCGAGAGGAGCCGCCGCCACTGCCGGCGAGATGCTTCCCCGCCACCATGATGTCGTGCCTCTCCATTCCCGCCGCCAGGAGGACGGACTCTGACCCGCTGCCGCCGCTAGGAGGGCGCGCGTCCGCGTCTCTGCAAGGAGCTCGAGGAGGCCGCTAGGAGGGCGCGCGCCCGCATCTCTGCAGGGAGCTCGAGGAGGCCGCCAGGAGGCCGTGCGCCCGCGCCTCTGCAGGGAGCTCGAGGAGACCGCTAGGAGGCTGCGTGCCCGCGCCTCTGCAGGGAGCTCGAGGAGGCTTCCAGGAGGCCGCACGCCCGTGCCCTCCCGTTGCTCCAAGACCTCGTCGGCGGCGACGCTGGGTAGCAGGCGTGCGTGGAGACGAGAAGAGAACTAGGCGGCAGCGGTTGCAGAAGAGGAAGGACGGGAGCGCCAGTGAGAGAGGTGGGGGAGAATTACTCGCTCGAGGGGATGCGGGAGCGTGACCCCTACGGGCTGGAGCGCGCGTGCGAGATGGACTCAGCAATGTCCAGTTGACGAGGTTTAATCTCATTAATGCCCATTGTTATGGACTTGGGTTTTGGAGAAGATGGGGATGCTGGAGATTGCGGAACGGTTAGCAAACAAGCAACACGGGGACACGAGGTTTACCCAGGTTCAGGCCCCCGGAGGGAAAACCCTACTCCTGCTTGTCTGCTCTTGATTACGGCAGAACCGGAAGTTACAGGGGTGCGCAGATGCAATCTGGCGTGGAGGTGTGTATGCGGTAGTATGCGAAGTGCCCTCCTCGTCGTGTCCTCCTAGCCTTTATATAGAGGTAGGCAGGTCCCGGGCACAAATCGAGTTGGTTATAGATTTAGGGTTTGCCCCTTTGAATATTCTATCTAATCTAGTCTTGCTCTCCAAGGATCCGAAATCGTCATGGGCTCCCGAAAGTCTTCATGGGCCGTGTATATTCTCGTGAGCCTTCCTTGGGCCGGACCAGGTATGCTAAGGTCGTGTACCCGTGGGGTATAACCATGTCACTAGTAGCGAAGCTCGATTTAAGCTTCCGACTGGGCAGGGCCGAGGAGCATTTTTTCTATCAGGTGGGCACTGTCGACCGGAGCCGACCCGATCTAACAAACATTAAAAGATGAGACGAGGAGAGAATATCTGAGTTCACCTGAGCTACCAAACACGCCCTTAGATTCTCTAAACTTGCGTGCCTGAAACTATTTTCCGCATTTCGTCTTTATGTTATCACACAAGCTCCATTTGCCATCTGAAATCAAATAAAAATGTTTGACACTTTTATATCCGGTGCTAATACATTTCAACAAATTTTGAAATACAAATATAATCCATAGTGGCGAACCTAAGAATTATTCAAAGTCTGAACAAACAGTGTATTTTAAAACTAACAACACTATTTTTAATTAAATTGCTATAAAATTAGGTTTGTCGACCGGCCGGAAGCCTTGACGCCTGCCCGGGCTTAGGGACGACTAGGTCTGCCTATAACATAAATTGATCCAACAAATTCATGTATGATCCGTATGGATTCATCGCTCCGACCTCCATGTGTCGAATGATAAGTTTTAGGTGAGCGCTACGCGTCCCCTGGGGATCAAAACTTTTGATCCCTCGGGTCCTCGTGTTGACACGTGTCCACTCAAATCCCGTTTTTGTTACGTTCAATCCCACTTTTGCTACATAATGCCCGCTTTTGCTACACTGTATCAAAAAACGGTTCGTCTATAAGACAATAAAAAAGACAGATCTTGCCGGAGACCTCGCCAGACAACTCGCTGGGGACTACGTAGCATAATATTTGTGCTAATGTAGCAAAACTGACTTCGTCAAAGACTCGCCCGAGACTTTTGCCGGAGACCTTGTAGCAAGACGTTTACAATATTGTAGCAAAATAGATAACAAATGTAGCAAAATAATTATACGCGCCGGGGACTACATAGCATAATTATATGCGTCTCCTACCATATGCGCTCTAGGGAGGAGTAGCGGTGGCTCCCGACGAGCTGACGCTCCGGGAGGGAGGAGCAGCAGAGGCTCCTCGGTACGGCGGCGCTCGGCACGACGGCGCTCTAGCGCGCTAGCAGAAGGGGCGCGCGGCGCTCCAGCGGCGATCCCGCGGCGCGATGGGAGGAGGAGGAGCATACCACGCGCGTGTTTATTTCTGGCTGTACGGTTACAGGTAGAGATAAGCGGTTCCTGCATTCCTGGTAGAGATAAGGTTGTTTTTTTCTTTCTGGCTGTACGGTTACAACGCGAGAGCTACGACCGACCGGGGATCAATTTGATCAATCCCGGAGAAATAATATCATTTTCCTAAGAGGTATATACATATTTAGTCTCACAACTTACAATACAAAAACGTTTTAGTCTCATATCTTGCAAAGTGAGCAAAATTAGTCCCACAACTTGCATCTCAGGAGCATTTTAGTCTAATATGATTAAATTTCTGCGATTTTGATTGAATTGGTCCACTGCATGCAAAATGACCTCGGTGTAGGCGGGCCCAATTACCAGTGATCAAATAATAAAATCTAAAAAATACAATGGTGGGAGTCGAACTCAGACTATGATGATGAATAAATAGGAGATTGCCACTACAACGCACACAAAGATTTATTAAATAGGAAAGCATCCGTTTATTATACATTAATTTCAGGCTCACGCATTCTAACTCGTCTGCACGGTCATTCTGTACACCCGGTATATATAAAACTTTGTTTTGAACATTCAAAAATACGTATTCTAAAGTAATAAAAATTCTAAAAAATATAATTTTTTAACATGAAATAATTTGTGTTCTAGGCTACATAGAAATGATAAAATTAGGAATATGGGTTTGTTCCTTCAAATCTCGTCAGAATTGTCTTTTTTTGTGTAGCCCCAGTATATCAACCCGGGTGGAACAGGATTTTGCGGCACACTCACGAAGGAGCTCTTGCGTCGCTCCCGCGAGCGGCGTAGGGCTCCCGGCAGTGCTCCCATTCCCTATTCCCCGCTCGCCCCACCCCTCCCCTCCCCTCTCCGCCGCCCGAGGGTGTCGTCGGGCGAAGCACGTGCTACTCCGACATGATAGCGGATTCGTGGTGGTGGCGGCTCCCTAGAGTCCCCGCGGCGGCAGACGGCCGGTGACGTCGACAGCGGTCGACATGGTGGCGCCTAGATGGCCAACCTCCTTGGGCATCTCCTGCTGGCCCAAATCTGGGCCTACTTGGGATCGATCTAGGTTTGGGCGGGCCTAGCTTGGTGTTGTCACGTTCTCAAGGCGGTGAGGTGGTGTGGGGCGTGTAGGAGGGCGACGGTGGCTGCACTGCAGCAGCGTGGCGGCGGGAACTTTATGGGTCCTTTCTGGGCCCAGACGGGCTGGACGGCCTAGTGTGTCCGTGCTATCGCGTCCGAACAGCAACCGTCGGGAGTGTGATCTGTTGAGAGGTCGGGAAAAATCATTATCACTTTGACAACAACGCTCCGATACCTGTGGGTATCGCCGTCCATACTGAAGGGTGTCGAGTGTATCTCTCTCCCACCTCCCATGGCGTACCGGGGGAAATCCTAGGACATGTCCGGGCAGCAGTGTCATGGTAGTCACATCTCTTCTTGGAGGTGTTTCTTGGTATGTGGTGCTTTAGAATACTAGATGTATGGTGGTACTTCTCCGGAGGGCGGAATTACCTTCGTTTTTGTCACTAGCATTTTTTGGAACTATATCGGGTGGTGGCTATATTAATATAGCGGGACGTAAGGCTTGTTCCGAGAATAATTAATCCGGGTGAAAATTTTGCAGACTGAAAGTTTATATCATTGCCCACATGTATGTATTTTTAAAAGGTGTTTTATACTTTAAATTGCATTTTTCAAATGTTTAAGATAAAAGCCTCCGTCTAGTCCGAGTTAAAATAAAGGCATCCACAAGTTTACTTTTACAGCAGACGTGAGCACTTTGAACGTATACGCGTTTGTACTATATATATGAAATATTACGCCTATAATTAACAATTATATCATTGCATAGTGGCTTCAGCAGCGGTCAATGTTGCAAAGTTCAATTCCTTCTTCCTTACTATAGTTTTAACTATTTTATACGTCTACTCATTTTGGGTCTGTCCTGATTAGACACAGAAAAACACAGTGTCATTTAAAAAAAAATACAGTGTCATTTAAAAACATTATAGTTGATCTAATTTGGTCAAACTTGCTGAAATTCGATTAAATTAGACTAAAATGCTCTTGAGATGCAAGTTGTGGGACTTGTTTTGCTCATTTTACAAGACATAGAACTACAACACTCACAGGGTGCAAGATGTGGGACTAAAAGTATACATATCTTTTTTCCTAAATTTTAGCTAGAAAAAGAGGTCCAAGGCCGAAAGGAAACGTGTCTAGATCGAGTCAAAAAAGCGAGCCCTCCCAAAATTTCGGTTTCACGTCACGTAGGCTTCAGCTGCACGTAAAGCGACGGCTAGCTAGTACGCTAGTTTGACCGCCGCATCAATCGATCATCGATGATCGGGACCCGGAGACACGGCGGAGCGTACATGTGCGGCTGTCGCGCCCGTGCACCGCGCCGGCACGCACGCGCGGCACTGTGGAGCTGTGGTGTAGTACAACGTCCGTGGGTCGGCGTCACGTCACCGACCACAATAATGCAGCAGATCATTGCACCCGACCCGAGCGATTGGACCCGGTGACGTGGACGGGCGATTGGACCGTAGTACCATGCCATGCCGTGGCGCTGTCCGCCGGGGCTACGACGTCACTGCCAACCTCAGACCGAAAGTACATCAGGACATCAGCTTTATCCGTCCACGTACGTATTAGCCCAAGTGATCGTCTGATGATGCAGGAAGGTACCTACTACTCCGTATATTTTTTTACAACAAATACTGGAGTGCTACAAGTCAATGCCATATTTTTTTCACCGGAACAAGTCAGTGCAACTTTGTTTGCACGTTTTTGCCTTCAAGTTTCACATGAAAATGCAAGAACCTCATCCTCAAGCAACAACCAGTTCGTACTACCTTTCGTAGAAACATGAAATTCAGCTCGCTGTAAATAACAATAATCGTGTCGGGACGTATTACGGTTAGGAGATAGTGGGAGAATCAATGCGATTGGCTTTAGCATATGGACAGCGCCCAAGCGAACGGACGCGACGAATACGCCGACAAACAAAAAATACTACGTGGACGAAACGCCGAAGCGAGCGCGTACCAGTGACAGTTACCCGCTAGATTACCAGACGTCACTCGCATCAGAATGTAACCGCCAAGTAATCCCCTTTCCCTTGGCTGAGCTCAGGCACGCAAGAATCTTTGCACCCCAAAAAATACTACGTACCCAGTAAAAAAAAAGCAAGATCGCGTACGCACGCAGGTAAAAAAAAATCCATTAAATAAAGCCTCGATAAATCGCGATCGCAAAAGCATCTGGACTGAGAGAGCAGGAGGAGTAATTATTTAAGCGTGGAGAGAGAACGGCGCACGCACTGGCACTGCCTGTCCCGTCCAGGAAGAATTCCCCAATTAAGATCTCCCTCCGTCTCGCCACCTCCACTCCACCTCCACCTCCACCTCACTCGCTCCCTCCCTCGCTGCAGTTCCGCGGCGGGGCCGGACATGTCGTCGGCGGCCGGCGAGGAGAGCGGCGGCGCCCCCGCGCCGCAGGGCCCGGTGCCCGTGGAGCGCGTCAAGGCGGCCAACGGGCTCGAGAAGGTCGTCCTGCGCGAGGTTCGGAACACCGTCGAGGTAGGATATTGCTCCCTCGCCTCTCTCTCTCCCTCTCGTCTCGGTTCGGCTTGGTATGTGTTTGCGCGGTCAGATCTCGGCACAGATCCGTGCCGCTGGATGTCGTCGCGGGGCAGGAGTGTCTGCAACCCCTGCTCCGATCCCGATCATTTCCCGGTACAAGCCTTGTCTCGTAGCGGATTTTCCTATGCGAGGCACGACTGGATTGATCGCGTCAAGCCTCTGATCAACTGGTCGCACAGTGGAAATTTCTACACAGCAGTACCGGTGTAGGAAGTGGATGGTTGTTATGACTCAAGTCCGAGTCCCATGCGTTCATATTAGGAGGCCTCTGTATTCTTAGACGCCTGTAGTGGACGGTTGTTGTGACGCAAGTCTGATGAGTCCCATGCGTTCATATTAGGACTCTGTATTCTTAGACGCATACAGTGGTGATCGAGAAATCGACAGCATGATTAAAACAAGTGTCCACTGTGATCTAGTACAATGGATTTTCTGCAATTCATGAATACGAAGCTTTAATATACTAATCGGTCTGATCCATGTGCTAATGGCTCCGATAGCGACGAGCATTGGTTCATAATGGTATCGATTCCCTTGTAAATGGGGAGGGATTGCAGGTTAGCAGGGGGGAATTTACACATTCTCATCTATTTCATCACCAGTATATATCAAACATTGCTAGCAATATATACTCGTTTCGTCCACCATACAAAACACAAACTTCCTGCAGAGCCACAGAGTTTTACCTGCTGCTGTGAGCTCTCCTGATCACCGTTGCCTGTTGTTGTGAACTAGTGATGCAAACGCATCTTGTTCTGGGAACCAGAATATGCTTTCTTGGCCTTTAATAGCAGTATACACGGCACTGTAACAGTGACAATACACATGGATAACCATTCAAACAAAACAATACACATGGATATTTTCATGATATTCCCGGCTGTGTGAAAGGCCCTGCTCCCTGAAGAGTATCCCATGTATCTGCTCCTGCTATATCTTTCCTTCCTCGTACCCTTGCTTCAGCTTCCACTAGGATAGAGTCGCTGATGGATTTCGTTTAGCTAGGCCTACTACTAAAGGAGTTTCCAAGGCAGCTGATTTGCTTCGCTGACTGTTAGGACAGTGAAATGATGTCAAGCACGGCATGTCATTTATAGGTTATGGCTTGTCGCCCAAATATATAGATCTGCTGTTGGTTGGCACTTCCGATTTATTATTAAGATTCCCCAAACCTGCAGTCCTCTACCTATAAAGTCATGGTTGAGGTTATCAAGCCAAAACTGGTCGGACAATCACTTGATGAACCTCTTCCAATCTACCTCTTGTTGCCTACTTTATTCTCAATTATCAAGACATTGATGATGGGCAGTAGGACAGCCATTTAGGCTGCTGCCAGGATGTTACTTTCTTCTGCAAATTGTGGAGAAGACCATGGGGTAAAAATGTCGGGTGAGAGTTTGTGCTGATAGAGAAATGATGGGTAGTGAACTAGTGGTCACTTGTGATGTTTGTTCCAAGTGAAGTTTAAGTTTGTGACCCTATTGACATGGTTATTAGTCCACCTGTCATTCAGAAGTTAACCCAGGGCCTGTTTGTTTGTGCTGTGGCTGGCTGTGCTGCTGTGCACGGAAAGCTGCTGTTTTGAGTTTCACTGTTTGGCAATTTGGCTATCTGTCTAGCTGTATGTTGAGAAATTGTCTGAAATACCTAGAGTTCAGATAACATGTACTCCCTCCGTCCAGAAATAAGTGACTTGCATTTGTCTAAATTCACGTGTACCTAGACAGGGGCGAATCTACCGGCCATGCTTCGTTAGGCTCCAGCCTACCCTCCATTTCTACCATAATACGTTGATTCATAGATGTGGCAACAGTTGATATTTGGAGCACAGCGGTCATTGACTGTCACGTACAGCGAGGGAAAAGGGCAACACTTCCTGAACACGAACAAAGGAAGGGACATGCACCCTCTACTCATTTTGGAAACCTTCCTTCAGTTGTCTTGTTAGTTCACCAATCTAACTAGTAACTAACCACAAATGAATGGACGAGGATGATGTATGGATGACTCGTAACTTGAGTCATTGAGTAGGAACAAGTTATATACCTTTATTTTTTTCATGGAACACAAGTTCTGTATTCCTCCGATCAATAATAATTGTCACCGGTTTAGTATAACTTGTCAAGATTTACGCTTGGGGAAATGTACTTTTCACTATTTGCACTAGGATTTGTGTGTGCTTGCCTTAATTTAGCCTAGTGGCTAGTTATTTCAGCCCACCCTCTATTTTCGCCCTAGATTCGCCACTGTATCTAGACACTTTTTAGTATATAGATTGTTGCGAATCTAGACAAACTCAAGTCACTTATTTCTGGATGGAGGGAGTATAATTGTTGATTAAAGTGTATAAGCCTATCTTTGCCTGTAAAGTACCATGAATACACATTAATGGATTCTTAACACATTAACCAATGCATCATTTCTACGATCACGATCCTACTTTGAAAATTCGACGAGTTCAAATAGCACACGCAGCATGCAATTCATCTAAATATCATTTGTCTCTTGATTTAAACATCAGTAATTAACCATCATCACGAGTACTAACTACTAGGGCAGTAATTGTATTAGTCCCCGGTCGGAACACACGAACTGGAAAAAGAGTACAGAAGTATACGTACCAATGGTCATATTCAATTCACTAGCTCGGTTATTTTTCTCATCAGCTGACAAAAACAACGTACGGATGTTTGGCATGGGTGTAGCCTAGGTCACACGATTGTTATTGGTGCACAGGGAGAAGTGTGAAGTAGCGACGGGCTAGCGGCCCAAAGGGCACGCACGGGAGGGTTGATGGCAAATGACTGTAAATATGCTAAACAACGAGGACAAGTCAATATAGCGGTTCAAGTTTAAGTCACAAAGCTGCGGGAAGTCGGCCGAAGCACCACTAGAGGTGCTTTTCCGTGTTGGCCTATTCCGCGTGTTGGCTTCGGCGAAACCCACAGTGCAGCCGCCCCGTTTGTTTCAGTTTAGCTGCTTTTTCCACTGGAAAGCTACAAAAAGCCCAAACAAACACCCCCCAGTCATGGTTTTCCTGTTGTCTGACGTGCTTCTGGTTACATTCACTACATAGGACGGCCCATATTATAGGGCATATCATATATATCAGAGGAAGACACATGTGCGGAAGTCTGAGCCCCATACGGTTCAGTATTAGGAGTATGCTTGTAAAGATCATCAAGAAATCGGCAATGTGATACAAAAAGTGGCCACTGTTATCTATAATGGATTTCTGTAATTCCTGAATACACAGCTTTAGACTTTAGTATGCTTTTGATATATGTGCTCATGACTCTGAGGCTGTCGAGCATTGGTTTATAATGGAATGTTCCCATGTATCTTGGGAGAGCTTGCAGGTTACCAGGGTGGAAGATTTACACTGTTGAATACTCTCATCTATTTCATGAGCAGGTAGTGTATATTAAACATTAGTAAAGTAGCAACATGCTCTCTTGTCTACCATACACAACAACCCACATGGTGAATGTGTTTTACCTGCTGGTGTTTTGAGCTCTCCTGGCAACCAGTTCCTGCTGTTATGATGCAAATAGCTCTTGTTTCTCGCAACTTGAGTATTTTCTTGGGCCTAAAATAGTAGTGTACACAACAGTGACAACACATCCTGATATTTTCATGATAGGTCTCTGCTGTTCAAAGGACCTGCTCCCTGAAGATGGGTTAGGTAAAAATGCCACGTGAGAGTTTGAGCTGATAGAGAAAAGATGGCTGGTGAACTAGTAGTCAGATGTGTTGTTATGAGTGAAGTTCAAGTCTGTTGCCATAATGTCATGGTTATTATTCTACCTGTCATTTAGAAAGTTAGCCGCATCGTTCTTTTCTACTTTCTGGATATTCTTCTGTTGATATTCATTAGATAGGCCAGCCCACATTATTTGGCATATCATATGTATACGAAGAAGACATGTACTAAGTTACCGCAAAAATATACGCTGTATGATTTTTCACAAGGCCTGGCCATTGGAGGTTCAACATTCAGAAAACTATAGTGACAGGTGACACATTGGTTTTTGCTTAAAATTTTGGAATATTAAAAATGCTGTTGCAACAAAAATTAGGTACTATTTCTCATTGCATAATTATTAGTTAGCAGTATAAATATTCCACTAGATGGAACTTGATAAAAATGCCATTATAACAGACCAACAAGCTCACTGCAAATTATCTGCCCATTTCTTTGTGCATTCTAGAGTTCTATATGTGACAGGGTGAACCTGGATTTCATGATCTTTATATCAGATGTTAAATGTGTGACCATTACAAATTTCGACAAAAACAAACAGCACCTACCCATCCAAAATAGGATCTGTGCTGAGTTCCAACCTTCATGAACAGTCATTGACTTCAGAAGTTCTGACCACCTTTTGAGAGCTTTTCTTTTAGTTAACATGTGACAAACAAATAACTATTTACTTATTTAGTCCTATATGTGCTATTTCTTTCAGGTGTATCTGTATGGTGGGCATGTCACATCATGGAAAGATGAGGATCAGGAGCTGCTTTTTGTTAGCAATAAGGTGCCATTACTTTCCTTCTTAAGTACGAAATATGTCAGCGCTTCTAAAAGAGCATTTTCAGTTGTGTCTAAATACTGGCTTGAATTGATTATCATCGAGAAATTTATGACTTAAAAATACATATCTATTTTGAATGCAAGTTCAGATCTTTTACCAGTTCGAGGCTAGGGCAAAAATATGTGCAGTCAGCATCAAGTTTTATCTTGACTTATGGTTGACTGCTTAGTGCAGTAAGTTAAACAGTCTTTACACATACTTTTTATTGCCATCTTCCTCGTATGCCATAGTAATGTGGCGAGGCCGCGAGGGCGATATTTTAAATTGGCATTTCCCTGCTGCTCATTTTGCCTTGTCAACATGGAAATAATGTGTATCTCACTTGTACTGGAATCTTGATCCCACATCTTTCTGGACTGAATATTATTTTCCTTGGCTAATGTCACTCTTCTGTCAGGCTATTTTCAAACCTCCAAAAGCTATACGCGGGGGTATACCAATCTGCTTTCCTCAGGTATGAGAGTTTCGTTTTTGCACCCTTTTTTTTTTTGCTTCATTAGTTCCTTCTGCTTTGGCTGGTTTTAATTTCTCTAAGTACTCTTCCTGTTCTAGTTTTCCAACTTTGGACATCTAGAAGCTCATGGATTTGCAAGGAACAGGACCTGGACCGTTGACACTGATCCACCACCATTTCCAGTACCATTCTCTAGTAGAGCCTACATCGATTTAATACTTAAACCTACTGAAGAAGACTTGAAGATCTGGCCACATAGGTGGGCATCTCCTAAACAATTACATATTTATAGTTTATTAACGCTGTCGTAGGAAACACACCATTTTTTCTGTTATCTTTTTTATTGTTGAAGCCAAGGGTAGCACCCCATGTGTTCAGATGGATCAATAACAGCAATCCTTCCATTGCAGTTTTGAGTACCGTCTAAGGGTTGCACTTGGACCTGGTGGAGATCTGATGCTGACATCACGTATAAGGAATACCAGTGCAGATGGAAAGTCATTCTCTTTTACCTTTGCATATCACACATACTTCTCGATTTCTGATATAAGGTATGTATTTTCAGCTCACCATCAGATTTGAAAAGGAGTCAGCATAGCAGTAGTGTTTGAGATGTTCTTATAATATAAGCAGAATACTTAGCCAGTTAGCTCTCACTCCTAAGTTTGGTTCTCCCAAATCTTTTCTATAATTCCCATCTATGAACTGCCTCATTGCTATAATAGTTTCTTCTCTTGTCATAATTTCGTCCTATTATTGCAGCGAGATAAGAGTAGAAGGCCTTGAAACTCTTGATTACCTAGACAACTTACAAGATAGGGCCCGCTTCACTGAACAAGGCGATGCTATTGTTTTTGAATCTGAGGTGTGTTACCAAGGCATTTTAATCATATTACCATTTTCAAATTTTATTTGCATCCCAGTTTCTTAATTCAAGGGGTATGTGTAAAATTTACAGTTAGACAGAATATATCTGGGCACACCGTCAAAAATTGCCATTATTGATCATGAGAAGAAAAGGACATTTGTTGTGAGGAAAGCAGGCCTTCCAGATGCTGGTATGGTGAACTCTGATATTTGTTTGCTTAGAAATGTTATATATTATTATCATTATGATCGGTGAAGAATGAATTTAAAGTATTTCTTCACTTCCTCCTTGGTTACAGTTGTGTGGAACCCTTGGGACAAAAAATCTAAGGCTATGTCAGATTTTGGGGATGATGAATATAAACGCATGGTATGTGTGGAGGCAGCTGCTATAGAAAAGCCGATTACTCTGAAGCCCGGTGAGGAGTGGACTGGAAAGTTGGAACTATCTGCAGTCCCGTCTAGTTACTACAGTGGTCAATTGGATCCGGATCGTGTTATTCAGGATTCAGTTATCCCGCAGGATTCCATCAGCTAGCCCTTGGTGAACCTCTGTGCAGGTATGTACTGCTAAAATGGCCATGTATGAAAGTTGCGAACATAGTATACACATACAGAGCACATATAATACTATACAAACTTCTTGTTCTATTGGAGCTGGTATTTTTTTATGTAGTCACTCGCATCCTATTTCTTGTACAATGCGTTCCAAATTATTTGTAGAAGTGCTTAAGCAGTTAGGCCCATACTTGGACATAATTATTTTAGACGTAATTACGTCCATACTTAAGATACCAGATGTTAGGTGATGTGTTGTGGATAAGTATCGGGCATGCTGATTTCTAGACCAGGTCAAATGCTGGTACTTTGAGGCTGGATACTAGGTCATCTGCATATCTGCTGATTTGTTGGACAGTTGGAGTACTTATTGGCATGGTGATTCCTGGACCAGCTGTAGTGTTTGAACTTGGGAATGGCCGATTATCATACACAAATCCATCGCTAAGAATTATAACAGGAAACACACTCGTTTTGATGGCCTTGATAAGAACTTGGCATGGTGTGCAAAACCTGCCTTCATTAGCAGGTAATGAGGATTCCGTGGAGACCAAAATTTACAATTGACTGGTGACGTGGCAACCACATTGTGGAAGACCTTATATTTTGAGAACTCCAATTACAAAAGACTAGCCTATTTTGTTTTTAACTGCTTACAGTTGTAAGTGTCATGACGCTGTGAACTTTCTTTCGTATACATCCATGTTCCACAACAAATAATTGTTCACACATGTTCTCAAGTACTAATTCCTTGTGTTCGATTTGAATTGACATGTTTCCTGTGTTGCAGGTAGACTATTAGTATCACATGCACAAGGGAAATGGCAGCAAGGAGTGTCGAAACATTCCTTCCATTCTATTCAAATCTTTGTTGTTTTCGGCATGCGCACCGGAACAAGGCGGATCTACATGACATAAAGGACAAAACGTTGTTTATATCCTTTTTAGGGATGTTTGAAGAAACATCTTAGATGGGTTGTAAAATAAATTGTAACTGTATTTTTACCGGTTTCTTTTATTCTCGGATGCTTAAGTTTCTTAGTGTAAACATTCTGAGATATATTTGGATGCATAGATTACCTGCTCTGTGCATTATGCACAATTGGATGGCTATTCGAATGAAGTGATGATGATTTTGCGTCTGATTAAAGCTGTGATATTTGGTGATTCTGTTATGATTAACCAGTACATGGGTTTTCAGCCTCGTTAGCCTAAAAAGTTCTTATTTTGTTCTCTTTTAAACAATGAAGTACCAGTACACGGGAATGTTGTTAGCAGAAAGACAATACAATGATTATGCTTAGATTATAATGTTCTGGCACTGGGCGCATAGTGAAACGGTCAGACTGCACAGTTTCGAATAGATTAGTACTCAGGTTCATATTAACTTTCTCAATTTATCTAGATTTATACATACTTAATTAAAAATTTAGACTAAATGCATTTATATCTAGACAAAATTGAGAAGACTACGTCCATTCATATCTAGATAAAGTTAAGAACACTAATATGGACCGAAAGTAGTAACCGATTTGGCTGTGAACAAGGAAAACAAATTACGGCATGCTCGACTTCAAAATATAGGTTGCCGGGGGCGTGGAGTTTGGCTCCTGCCAGGGTATGCTCTTGGGATGAACAATAAAATTAAAATAAACATACAACAAAAATAAGGAAAATTTGAATTATTTGTGTACTATACTTGTTTATATTAGTTTTGGCTATGTTGGTGCAAATTTTCATGCATGAAATAGTTATACTTCCTTAATAAAAAAGATAAAGTTTATTGTTCTAAACAAGCGCATAAATCGGTATTGAACTTGTCTTTTAATACATGTCACACAAACTTATTTTCCGTATGATTTTCCATTTCATAAAATTAATTTTGGTACCCAAGAGAATA
The DNA here is from genome assembly GCA_023614405.1 of Avena insularis. Classification (NCBI taxonomy): domain Eukaryota; kingdom Viridiplantae; phylum Streptophyta; class Magnoliopsida; order Poales; family Poaceae; genus Avena; species Avena insularis. The sequence continues at coordinate 386,740,649 of CM042687.1, forward strand.
TGGTGTATATCAAGGTTGTTCCAATGTGCGTGACGGTGATATACACAAGCAGAACAAACGCTATTGATGGTCTTGCAAAAAATCACTACTAGTAGCATTGAGGCGGCACGGCACCACTAGTGTGTCACCGGTAAACTTTGTTGGTGGCGTGCATAGCACCATACTACTAGTAGTATGGACTGGTGGCGTGCCCCCTCCCCCTATCCTAGCTCCCACGCTACCAATATACGCTACCGGTGGTAGGTCTTCTCCATGCTACTTGTACTTCACGGAGTACTAGCGTGCCCAAAGAGCCCACGCTACTGATGCGGCACGCTGCATGTATATTAGATGGCACACCATGAGTAGTATTTTTTTGGATTTTAATTTCTTTTAGTTTCTGTGTATTTGTATCGTCGACTCGTGATGTATAGTGGACGCATTTAGCCTTGTAGCCAGATCTTGATAGAGTCAAGGAGCAAGTCAACCAGGAGCAAAGGAAGGAACCTGAAGGATCCAAAAGTTGTCACTGGAGGTCCTGATGGGAACCAATATTTACCAAAGATATGGGCCAGATCGGAGTTTCAAAAGGTTCAAACATAGAACTCTTATGTTTTAGGGTCTAGTTTGTGTTGGTTTATGCCTAGAAGCCCACGGATCTACACATGTTGAAGCACAAAGACAAAGGAAAGAGCCCTATCCCGACACGGAAGGATCATGGCGGCTCTTCGCGGAAGGCAGCAACGGACACATGAGTCCGGATTCAGTACAAAACTGATGACAAGATTTATCTAGTTCAAGACTAGTTTTGAGAGTTCTAATTCGACTTGCAAACATGTTATAAGACACTTTAACTTGCACATAAAGACCAGATGTCTCATATATATGTGAGAGTTGATGGTCGGTTGAACTTAGACAAAACAATACCTTTAATTCTGCATCTTAAACCCTTGTTCCCGCTCCCCGTTTCTTTGACAACTTCGCACGTACCTCGTCCGTTGAATCCATAACCGAGCTAAGAGCGGCCAAGCCCGGCTTAGTTCAACCTAAAGTCGATGTAACCTCCAATAGGGTTCTTCCTGATTAACTGTTTTGAGTCTCAAAAGCGTCGGCTAGATTGTCTTGCGTATCATGCTTCTAGTAGGCTTCCTCTAGCGTCAGGTGCGGTGGATCACAGTGTTGTAGGTACACATTAGTGTGTGCTATCATACCAAGCCAGAATCCATTTCGGAGCAACACCCTTTTTGACAACTCCGCTGGGGACAAAAACCTTAGATCGAGTCATCATGACCGGTTTAAAGATCATGAAGCCCTCTGATTTTACAGCTACGAACATCTTAAGGCCAACTTTTAATGAACTCACCGATGAACAACGCCAAGCTTTCGAGGATATTCAAATCAAAAGATGGGAAAAACGCAAGGCGTTACAGGAAAAGCTAGAAACTAAGGATCGGGAAGACTACTTGGCTACTTTCAACAAACACCAACATGGCATTGAGTCGGTGGGGGAGTACAAACTAGTACTGACCATCAACGACGAGCCTGATGTAAGTGATAATGCTTCCTCTCCTAATCAAGTAGCGGTACTTCAAAACATGTTTTCACAAAATATCACACAAGTTTATGATATGTTTAGAAAGTACGAGAACACTAAGAGAGATAATCCTCAAAGCAGGTCGTCGGTATATCAGCCAGTGAGCTTGGATAACCGGCTTGCTACGGTTTCTCCTACCCATTTCCTATCTATAGTGTGCCCTATTCGGCCAATCAACAGACTCAGACAGCCTATCTCCCAGGTCAAGGATGTTGGAAAAATGCCCTAGAGGCAATTAATAAAGGGAGTTTATTGTCGTATTTCATTAGTTTATAATAGTTTTATACCATGCTATAATTGTATCATTCGGAAACATTAATACATGTATGGTATATAAACAAACCAAGTCCCTAGTAAGACTATTCAACTAGTTCATTGGACAAGTGATGATCATGGTTTTCTGATCATGGAGAATTTATGCCAATTGACAATGAGGTCACATCATTAGTGAACAACTAAGCACCAAGATCTATCTAGATACAAGCAACCGGTGGATATACATCCATAGAGAACTTACCCTCGAAGACCGACAAAGAATTACGAGATTGGTTCTCGTGGATGATGTAGTCGTTCACTTGCCGATCTTAAGATCGTGATGAAGTCCAGCCTGTCCAGCACCAGCAAGTCCAGCACCGCAAAGCAGTGGTGCATCCGTGATCGCACACACATTCGGTACCCTGACAACCTTTGAGTCCTCGCTCCAGCAAAGCAGCGGAAGAAGCAAATCCTTTCTCCAGAAAAAGCCACCAGGAACATGTATCTCGCTAAGCCTAGACCATGGGGAATATTGTAGAGGGGGAGAGAGATCCTTCACAAGGAGGTGTGAGATGAGAGGAGGAGAGGGGGGCCATTTATAGGGAGAGGGGTCGCAACCAAGGGCCATGGCGTGGTGGCCATGGTGGATGCCCCCACCTCTTCCTCATTCATGTGGGTGGAGCTCCCACTCATATAAAAAGCCTCCACTCACATAAACATGCCTCCACTCAAAATTCCACTCACCTCCATTAAATTTTTATCAAATTTAATGCAAGCTCTCATTTAATAAAACTCTTTTATTTATTTTTATTCAGAATTTTGTTAATTACATTAATTTACAAACATTCACACAAAACCCCTTGCAACATTTCAATTTCACATGCAGAACCAATTTCAACAATTTCACCCGAAACAATTCCGGTTTCCATTAAAATAATTCGAGCGCTTTGATATTGCTCCAAATGGTGTCGGTATCCCTTAAGTGTGTCACCCTATGGTTCGTGAATAATGTAGACATGATCGAGACCCCTCTCCGATCAATAATCAGCAGCGGGACCTGGAGATCCGTACTGACTCCCACACATTCAACGATGACTTCTTGTGATCGTGTGAACCTTTTACATTGTAACTAAATCCCTTTGTCTCGCTAGATTTTACATGTCCAAGATTCGGTATCCCCATACCTAGTTTAATATCGTTGCCGACATGTACTATTTTCTCGTTCTCGTGATATATAACATTCTAGTTATCCACATCACTTGCTTGCAAGCTATATCAATGTGATATCACCGAGAAGGCCCAGAGTATATCTCTCTGTCATCGGTGTGGACAAATCCACTCTTGATCCATTAGCCTCCACATAACATTATCGGAGTATCTAAACCCACCTTTATAGTCACCTTGTTACGGTGTGACGTTTGATGTTAGTGATTGACCTCTTCATATGTTAGTGATTGACATGATCTCATGGTCTAAGGACTAAAGTTACTAGTAATGATGTTATAGCAATTTAAACATAATGACTTTGATCGTATTACTATACTTTGGATGAATGTTCATCACATCATTCCACCAATGTTGTGACCTCGTTATTAACAACATCCAATGTCCATGATCAGGAAACCTTGATCATCTTGTTAATCAACGAGCTAGTTTATATGAGAGGCATAACTAGGAACTCTTTATTTGTTTATTAAACACACATGTATTAAAGTTTCCAATTAATACAATTATAGCGTGAGAAATAAACATTTATCATAAACAAAGTATAATATAATAACCATTTTAGTATTGCCTCTCGGGCATATTCCCTTCAAGGACAACGCATCATCCCATTCATCATCAACCGCTGCATCTACATCACCACCATTACCCCATCCTTCATCCATTAGATTTTGTTGTAATTACAGATCCAATTGTGGTTTGCACTAGATCTATTTTAGTACTTTCATCCATCCATTTGATTATGATGATTGTATTGATTGCTTCTATGTGTGATTAGTTCCTTTGTTCTTGGGGAGATGGAGAAACCCTAGCACTATTATGAATTTGCAATAAAGATGATCTATTCTTGTGTCCATATGACTTGTTGGTCTATGATTGATTTATGATTTGTGTTTAATATCTCTCTTTAGATGGTATGTGAAAGTCGACCACATACCATTTTCCCCCGGGACTAAAAGTGTTGGGGTTCGGTGCAGAAAATCAATAATTTTACTACTCGACAAACCCTGGAAGCCCAAGATCTACCTACTAGTAATGCAGTAACGGGAGGGGATACGATATTCATACCTTTGACGACCAAGCGCGGTTAACGTACCACGAGGAATGTGGATGAAGAAGATGCCCCGACGCTGACTTCGAGGTCACGATGTCCTTGCGGCTCCACGGCAACTCCTAGCACCGAACACGATGCTGCCAGAGGGAGTCACACACGTACGATCATGACATACCCCCACTTCTCCATGATCCAGCCGAGATTGCGAAAGTAGATCTCCCGGCTCTGGATCCCGCAGAGCGACGACACTCCATGGTGAAGAACTCCTTGCTCGCACGGCTCTGACAAGGGGGCCACGGCCGCAAGAGAGAGAGAGAGAGATTGATATATATATATAGAGAGAGATAGGAGAGGCAACATAGGCATTTTATTAATTTCTTGGTGGAAATTGGTGTGTTTTAATTCTCCCATGGACACCTCTTATATAGGCAGAGGGAGGGGATCCCTCCACCTTTAGGTTCCCATGTGGGACTAAAAACTGGTGGAAATAATTAGGAAAATTCGCACAGCCGGTTAAGCCGAAAACGGTGGCCCCACGTGTTCTCAAAGTCAGCAGGAAAAGCAGCCCAGGAGATGTGCCAGCCGGGTAGGCCGAGGCGCTCACCCTGTGGCCCAGCAGCCAGCAGCACCCCCCGGCAGGGTGGGCTGGCGCCAACCCACGGCCATCGCGCACGCTTCTCAAAGCCCACGACGATAGTGGCCCGGGTGGGCCGGTGCCACCCCAGCGGCCCAGCAGGGCAGAGCCCTCTGGCCGAGCAGCGCGTAGCAGCGGCTGCCACATGCGGCTCATACTATCTGCTATCCACGTAGGCTGTTTCAAAAACAACATTCCTTAGTCTTTTTTCTGTATGTTTCTTTTTAGGGGATTTTACCTAACTTTTAGGACGCCTTTTATAAATTTTTATTTAAACATTCTTTTACAAATTAATATATAATAATCATATTTAAATAACCATTTATCCGAAAACTCTTTTTCGATCCCTTTTCTTATTCTTTCTACAAACGATTTTGGATCTCCCCATAATTTTCTGGTCTCTCACTTCTCACTTCTTCAGTGATTCCAACTAGCCATTAACAATCTCCAAGCTTCGTCAAGCCCTTAAGCATGCTATCCAACAGTTCGATAATACTATAGACATGACCAAGACTCCACTATGACCAATGATCAACATCGAGATCTGGATAACTGCGGTAACCCAACATACCACTGTATGATGTAGTACACTATAGTCATTGACATAACACCAATAAAACACTGTTCACTAGTATTATATCCCTCAGAGTGGTACAACAAAAACATAGCAGGTCCAAGACATGACTATAGGTTACAACTCAACTCTTTACAAAAGATCCAGAGAACACTCTAGGTTAAAGAGAGAAAAAGAAACTTCTTACAAAGAAGAATCAAGAATAATCAACTCATCACTAACATACTAATAGACTAGTATCTGAACTACTGGGGCTTGCATTGCTGCTATTGCAATATTCTATAGAAGTGGGTTCTATGGCTAGAGATTATAATCCTATCTAATCATCAACTTCGTCTTCACTTGAGTTGATGTATATGTTGACTTTCTTGGCTTCCTTTAAGAGCTTTAGCTTTTGATGATGATTCCTGGAGCATAACTTGATGTAGATATCGTCTGTATTGTCTTCAAAATCTAGCAAGGGTTAAGAAGATACGTTGAGTACGAGCGTACTCAGTAAGTTTACTAGAAAATGAGTGTTTGATGCACTATATCTACAACCACAGACCGTAGGTCGTAGTCAATGCAGGTTTTTGTAAACATTTTTTCAAAGGTTGCTTTTATTCTGAAAAGCTATGTTCGTCAGTCTTCACGGGTTTACCAGAACTTTCATGGAGTTCCTTTCCCGCCACGTTCGTAGCTCCTTTCCGGAACAACGAGTAACAAGTTACAGTTCTTACACTCTGCAGAGGTACGTTACGTTACCCATGAGAGATCAAATTCTTGTTGCACAACCGGACAATCTTTACCGTCCACACTTCCTATGGTGTGGGGCCAGTAGATTCCGACTGCATATAACCGAACCGAAACCGAAAACCAAACCGGAAAAAACCTAACCGCGATCGATTTTTTGGTTTTTCCAGTTTGTGGTTAGGTTACAGTTAGCAAAAATACTAACTGAATGGATCTCGGTTAATTCGGTTTATAACCGTAAAACCATGGTTTAACCGAATAAAACCGAATAGTCTAGCTAGCATAACAAAGGATTTATCAAGGTCCAACTTTACGTAAATGTATTATATAGTGTTTAAAGTGCTTCTACACAAGAAAAGGTTTACACCGTGGTGGTTTGCCCTTGTTGTTAATTATCATCTAGTAAGCAAGTTGCGAGTTCAAGTCCGAGAGACACTCTTTCTTTTATTTTTCTGTAATTTTGTCCTTTTATTTCTTTCCCTTGAAATACATTCAGTTCGGCTATGAGAGATATGTATAAAACTAAAATAAAATGTCTTTCAGATCCATATAGATTCGTATGTGACTAGATATATCCATATCTAGACAAAGTTGTGACACTAATATGTACCAAAGATAGTATAAAACTTAGTTGTTACTTAAAAAATCACGTCAACTTTGGTTAGTTAGGTTATTACCGAAACCAAACCGAATTTGTTTGGTTATTACTGAAACCGAATCGTATTTTTATACAAAACCTATTTACCAAGGTATTAAATCGTATTTACCAAAAAACCGTATAAACCGAACCGATTGAATCAAATTAACCGAATGCGCAGCCGGACAGTAGATGATCCAAGCCAATCACTGCTCCCTTTGCGACCCCGCATGTCTCCTTGGTGTACACCATGCCCACCCATTGAATTTCGACAATAGTTTGTACAGACCGTTAGATGCCAGAACTATCGTGGGACGTTGAGGGTTCCCACCCATATGCTGCATATCATCTACGAATTACCAATTAAATGCACGTTATGAGGATAACAGCCACGACCTGCACATCCGGCTACATGTGAGAGAAAAAAGATACAGCTGACTTCTCCATCCCATTCCAAATCTCATGGTTAACGCATAATATACGGCGCAAGAATCACTGGCGATATTGGTTGTTAAGTCCTAGATAATATGTTCCTTTACCACCGGAACTTTCATAGTAGGTTATTACCTCATGGTAAATAACCTAGAATTATATTATTATGAAAATAGTGTTTTCTGACCTTTTTGAAATGCAGACGATGACAACACTGGATTTGCAAAATACTTTACGGAAAATAATCAAAGGACATGAGCAAGTGCGAACTTGACTTTTGTGATTGCAAGATTATGCACTCATGGTCGTCGAGACAATATAAGATCCAATATCTGAAATCAGCATCATTGGTCCGGTAAGGACTAATGTTTAAAGAAGCAAGATGCTATTATGCATAAGTAATGTAATGCAATTTGATAAACTCGAATCCCCGGAATAAGTGTTGATCTAGGGTCTGGGAATTGGAATCAGTTTATTTAGAATGTGTTATTCTTTTAGATTAGTTTCACACTTGTGATTCTTATCAAGGCTTGTGAGTGTGTGTGAAACAACATGTAAACATAATAAGTAGCATACCATAATAAAACATGCAAGTGTGGAAGGGTATCTTAAGACTGTGTATACAAGGGTTGTTCATCATTTAGAGCCTTCATAAGAATGCTTATGTCTTGCTTTATCATGTATCTCAAAAGAATAACTTTTTGAAGAAAATTTTACTTAACTAAGCAAAATTATTTAAACTTTAAGTTACTATTATTAAGTGTTCTTACCAGTTATAGTCCTTAAGTAAGAAAGAATTACTCCATTTGAATAATGACATCACTAGTATTTGAGACTTATTTATCTTGGTTTTTAACTTGGTTAGTTTGGTCTTGAGACGCATTAGGTCTTAATTGAAACAGACCAAAGTAAACTATAAAACACATAACAAAGTCTTTATTATAATGTTTATAGTCTTGTAGACTAAAGTTTAACTTTAAGGGCATAGGTGGACTTAACATGTACTGTTTATGATAATTGTACTTTTTTTACTTCATAAGGTTTCTTTAAAGTTAATTAGGAATGGTATTAATTTTATTTGGTATAGTGGTTTCTCAAGATTATAATGGAATAGAATCATTTATGTTTTTATAAATGAGGGGTTATGGTTTGGAAACAAGGAAATAATATTACTTAACTACTTATGGATTCACTATAGTGTTTTGACATGTTTACAAACTTGTGGTTGAAGTAATGAGATTTTATTTAGTCACAAATCATTCTTGAAGATTTTATATTGGATAAGGATCTTTTTAGAAAATAATCTAAACTTATGGTTGAATGATAATTCAATAAAATTGCATTTAAAATGTGTTGAACCATTTTGACTTCATATTATCAATATTTAAGACTAATACTATTTATTAGACTTAATTGGCTAATTTTAGAAATATTAGCAAATTTTATTTACCCTTATATGAATTATCAACTAAGGAAATAGGTTTAAATTCAAGTTATTAAAGTGTTTAAATTTTTATTTACCTCAAAAGTGTAATATTATATTTTTAACATGTAGGTACTATTTTTGGGATCATTTTGGTATATTACATTTATTTTTGTGATTTATAAATAATAAGATATGATTTTTATAAGATTTACTACTTTATAAACACTTAATAAATGATAAGTATTTAATTAGGTGAAATAATATTACATGATTATAGTATTAAGTGATAGTTCTTATTTTTCGAAGAATTTTGATATATTATTTTTATTTTTATTAATTACCATTATTAAAATATGAATTTGCAAAGTTTTATTACTTATAAAATCTTTATTAAATAATAATTATTTAAATTTTTAACATAATAATGTTTGATAATAGTTTTAAGTTGTAGATTTTATTTTTCAAAAAAATCATATATTAAACATATTTTTCTGAATTATAAAACAAAAGATATTGAATTTACAAGTTTTAAATCAATTTCTGTAATTATTAAAACTTTTATTGCATCATGCTGACATCACCACGATGCCAGCACAGGTACTAAAACACTTTTCACCGGGCCAGGTTTTACCCACTGCAACTGACAGGGGGGCCCGGGGCACATCGGCGAGCCACCTAGGCGGGGATGGGACCCGCCATGGTTTGACCTGGCCTGGTCACACGTCGGAGGTCAACTGACACCGGCAACCATACAGTGGCGGCGCTATGGCGCACGCGGCGATGGGATCCTGCATGAATTGGAAGCTCCTCCTCTTAGGGTACCTAAACACAGCAACACGGAGTCCTGGACGGCCTAAAACCTCACCGGCGACGACTACATCAGAACGTGCACGGTGGCGCTCGATGACACGACAGCACAAAGGACAAGGAGGGCCAGGAGAGGGTTCTTTCGAACCAGGAGCTTACCCTCATTGCGCTAGGAAGCTTGGTGAGGCCGGAGGAAGGCTATAGCAGCAGTAATGGTGACGGCGGTGGTCGTCGGGCTCCGGGAAGATGGAGTCACTGGCGTCGATTGGGGGCTCCCCTCCTTAATTCCATTGGTGAGGAGGAATATGTAGGCTAGGCGGGTCTCCTGGCACTGTCTCCGGGGGACGGGGTGGCACGGAACGATGGCGATTCATCGGCGCCCGTCGACTTAGGGTTTCGTGTTTGAGAAAACGGAGAGAGGGAGGTTGCTTGGAAGGGGAAAAGAGGATGAGAACAAAGTGGAGCACCTCGACGTCCTTATCTCCTCTCTAGAAGACGGCAGGCGGCGAAGAGCATCGCGACGCTGGCGAACGGTGGTGATGGCGCCACCGAGCTGCTTGTCGCTAGGAGGAAGACGACGGATAGGAGAGACAAATAGGTATTGGGTCTAGTTGGGCTGGCTTGGGCCTCAGCTGGGTTGCAGTGTGGCGCGTGCGAGCGAAAGAAAGGGGAAGGAGAGGGATGGGCCGGCCTGGCTGCTGCTCTGGCTCTAGTTTTTATTAAGCAAAACCTTTTTATTTTCTATTTTCATTAAACCTTTTCAAATATGAAATTTTTATAAGGATTTAATATCCAGAATTTTTATGGAACACATTAAATAATGCATGAATATTGGAAACTAAGTGGTGTTGCTACCTTTCTTGATTTTCTTATAATTTTAAACTAATAGGAAACTATTTCATTGATTGCAATATTTATCACTTTGGGTTTTAGAGATTTACCTTTTTTATATATATTGAGAACTTATAAAATGATTTTTATTTCCTCTTTATGAATGTAATGGTAATGGTTTAGTATAGCTAAGGATATGCAAAGAATATATCCATCTTTATTATTATATAGCAATCATTATATAAGATGATTTAATTATTAAGGTTCTTAGAATGATTAATTCTATTATTCAAAATCCACTAATAGGTGAATCTTAACCACCCTACTTATTTAAAAAATGCATAGATGATTTCTGGAACTAGTTATTCACTACTTGATTAAGTGTGGTTAATATATGGATATAATGTTAGGGCATAATGGTTTATAGAAACTTCCAATTATGTGGCACATATGGTTTAGAGGTTTGGAAGTGGCATATATTCGCATAAGTGATTTACTATAGAACTTATGGTAGAATATTCTCCAAGAATTACTATCTTTAATACTCCATAAGTATCAGTTTATCTATATACCTTTCTACAATGAGATTAGGTAGGAGTAATTTTACTTGATCTACTCAACCAAGGGTTACCTATTATCCTAAACAGTTTCTTCCTCATTAGTGTGGGTGGCTCTTAATGATAAATGTAATGGTTGTTGATGAACATTAGTTGTTTAATAAAGGTAATTCATTTACCTTGTAGTAATTGTTTAGGTTCTAGAAAAGTGATATAGATAATGATTTTGATAGGGAGTTATATAGTCTTGGTTAATAGCTTCTCAAGAATTCCTTTCCTAGATATCCTATTACTTCACAACCATCATCATGTGTTAACATTATGAACTTTACTTCATAGGTCTTTTCTTACCAATACTTTCTCCTTCTAAATCCATTTCTAAACCCAATGAGCTTAACACTAAAGCTCAATATGATCTTCTCATAAAGATAATTCTCATCTCTAGGATACTTAGTACAAATCCAAGTCCACTTGGATGTTTACTCTCTTACTTCACACATTACTCTGTAATCTCACTTATAATTCTTAGAAGCTTGTCACTGAAGATTTTCATAAACTTCTCATATCTATACTTGGTTATATCATCTACTTCACTAATGATAACCTCTAATACATTAAGTGGTTACTTCTAACTTCATTCACGCACCTCGTTTATCATCCATCACTAATATTACCCCAATGGATGTATATATCAAATTCTACTCTCCTCTAGTGCTTATTATTCCTTAGGAGGAATATTACTACTTCAATAACCCAATGCTTCTAAGCATAATCTTATTCCTAACCTCTTATCTCTACTTGGCTCCAATATCTCCTTTTCCAACTTCACATTATAACATTGTGATTTGTCATGCTGCACCTAGAATAACATATCTATACTAGTATTTAATTAGTGCTATCCACCAATGTCACTTATACAAGATATAATCATTCACTCTAAGTGACTTGAGCATGATCATTACAATCCTTTGATCACTTATGGCTTAGGTTTCCAGTTGGCTAATCAAGGCCTTCATCAATACAACAGTACAGTTGTATATACTTATCTTCTAAATATCTCTTTTGGACTAAGAGATATTATTCATTGACTATGCCTACTTGATCCAATAGGATTACTCCTAGTAACTATCTTCAGAATTCATCCTTATGATCTTATTTGTTACCATATAATTATATCTTCGAGATAACTCTTCTATCCATTCAGGAGTGAGTTAAATCCATCAATTATCATATTGACCTTATTCTCTTCCAACACTCCCATCCTATAGATGATATCTAATTCTAGCATTATCACCTACCTCTTCTTACTTATTTCTTTATAGGCTTAAAGTGATTGTTATGGTGAGAATAAGAGTTGATAGATCAAGAATTAATAGGCTAAGAATTGGTGAATCAATAGTTGATTACTCAACATTGATGAACAACAAATATTAGGATAAAGTTCAGTAGAGATGGTAATGATTGATAGGGAAAGAATGATATGTGGTGAATGGTCTTGACTTGATTTCCTTCCTACTCAACATTGATAAGGAATTAGTGTTAAAGAACTACCATGATGATCATGGTAGGAATAAATAAGATTAAGTTAGGTCAAGATTTAGTTGTTACACCCTTATTACTTAAGTTATATTCATAGCTTGGTATTCATGAGTTGCTGTAATGAATACTATAATATGATCTCTTAAGGATCTGATATTAATCATTAAATAATATGTTGTGGCTTAGTTTTATTGCATTTGATCTACCCTTAGATCAAATCATGTTTACCCAAAATAAGGTTTTAGTAAAGGTCATATTGAAACTTATCGCAGTCAACTTGATGATCTACTTCAATTCCATCAAGTTGAGAGAAGCTTCAATCACTTTGACAAGTTTTGTTCAAAAGCGCGAAAATTATTCGGATTTTTAATGCATGAATGCAATGCGCACATCTGTGTTCAGCTTATTTCTAAGCTCTAATGCCGGGATGTTACAATATCCATAATGACCACATGTGTACTCAACAATATTGGTTGTTGAACTGTAAACATTGTGTCTTATTCTTTTTGCCTCTGTGATACTGTATTGTCCGAGGTTTTGATCAAGTGACATCCCCATGTCAGTGTTCAACCTCGTTACCGACAATACCTTCTTTACTCGATACGATAAGTGATATCCCTGTGACCTAGTCACACACTGCGTAGCTTATGGATGTAACTTATCCCAATGGGCCCAAGAGTATCTTCCACCACGCAGATGGATAAATCCCGCTCTTGACGTAGTCTTCTCTACATATTCCTCCAGATACCCAACGAAACATTTATGATCACCATATTACTGAGTGACATTATGTGCCATCAAAGCATCCTCGAGTGATAGTGATTTGATATGGTCTCACGATCTAAGGAAAGAGTCACTATGTTTCCTAAACATCATAACCTGAACTCCGTGACATGATCGTGATGCCATGCTATAGATAGGGTATGTTCACCATCTCATTCCCCAATAAAATGATCTCATTGTCAATTAGGGGCCGAGGCACCTTCATGATCCACTACTAGGAAAAACCTAGTTCATGGTGCACATGTTTTACCCATCTGTGGTGCAGTAGGGGTGCGCCACGGAGCGCACACTATGGCTAAAACTTACCCTAGCGCACTATGTAGTGTGCCATGGGTAAAAAAGTTAGTCATGGCGCACCACCTGGTGCGCCACTGGTAGAGGTACACGTTGCTCCATGGGTATGATTTTCAAAAAAAAGCGAGATCTAGATCTAGATGCCATCGTTGTTGTTGCCTAATCGGAGGTGCGGTAGGTTGTGTCCATGGCCTACCACCGCAAGGAGGTGCGGGAGGCCGTGACCACAACCTACCACGGAGGAGGGCGTGTCCATAGGTGGGAAGAAAAGGTGGTCAGAGGTTGCTGTAGGAGGTGGCCGGAGGTGGTCGCAGGTGGAGGAGGGTGTGACAGGAGGTGGCTGGAGGTGGTCAGAGGAGGGCGCGGTCGAAGGACATCACATCTGGAGGTGGTAGGAGGAGGGGCACATACGAAGGTGGTCGGAGGAGGGATCCATCAAAGGTGGGTGCAACCGGAGAGAGGAGGCTGGGGAAGGAGGAGAGGAGAAGTGGAGAAGGAGGAGAAGGAGAGGAGAAGGACAGGAGAAGGAGAAGTGTGGAAGTGGAGGAGAAGGAGAAGGGTAAGTGGAAGATAAGGTGGGTTAGGTGGCTGGAGTGGTGATTCGAATTTTGAATCCCGCCCAACTTACTCATGACGCACTATATGGTGGTGCACTATGGGTAAGTGGCCTCGCTTTTATTTCTGCGGGAAAAAATGATCTTTTGACCATAACTTTTTATCCTTTTCAAATTTTGAAAATCTAAAAAATCGCTAAACGACCTTAGGTGGTTGCGAGCGGATGTGAAATTTCGTTCTCGTTATTTTGATATATTAAACGTTTTTTCGACATCGTATGCAAAAGTTACGGTCGTTTTACCGTGGCATGACCTTTTTTTGAAGAAAAAATCGAAATTCATTTTTGTCAATTTTCCTACATACTAGACCATATTACCTACCTACATGTGGACGGATTTTATTTTTTGAAGTGTTTATCATTTTAGTTTTTTGCAAGGATAAAAAGACGATCCAGGGGGTGTGGAGTTGGTGCAGGCAACTTACCCGTGGTGTACTAGGACATGGTGCCCTACGGGTATTTGGCCCAGCTACATAGCAGGCCATAACCCACTTACTCGTAGCGCATTAGGTTAGGGTGCGCTACGACTAAGTTTCACATCCGTAGCGCACTGGGTGTAGGTGCGCTACAGCTAAGTGGTCTGCGGCCACCTGTGCTTAGCCGTGGCGCATCACTGCCATGTGCGTCACTGTTATGCTAGTTAGTCGTAGGGCACTTGTTGGCAGCGCGCCATGGCTATTTTACCGTAGGGCACCATTGGCACGTATGCCAAATATGTGTGTATTACCTATAGCCATTTTTCTAGTAGTGATTAGGAAGCCTTTGATCATCAGTTGACCAATGAACCAGTAGTGACTAGAGTTTCACCAGGAACTATTATTTATTTGTATATCACAGGTGTATTGATGTTTCTCTATCAATACAGTTATAGTATGATATAAAACTTAATGATAAACTTCATGAAATATGCCATCTTATATTTGACTATAGGGCATATTCCCTTCATAAAGGGAGAGAGAAACCCTTTGGGCGTGCTTTGGGATCGTACCCGGAATGACCCCGTGACAGATTGGCGCCAGCTCGTGAACTACGCGGTCAAAGGGGGAATAAAGATAGACTCCCTAAGATAATTACGATATCTATGGAGAAACCCTTAACTGCGGTGGGTCTGTATGGGTGACTGCTTGTAGGCATCGCAATGGTTATTTAGAGGTGACCTCACTTTTGGCTCAACAAAGTGGCTTCCTACGAGCCTTGTAGTGGAGATCTTATTATGAATCTCTCTCTACACATTTTATGACACAAGAAGTATGTTATCCTAAATTATTAATAATGACAACACCATGTTAGAGGAGTATCCTACATCCCCGAGAACATTTTAGCCCTATTGCATTCCAACTCGCTTTAATAAAATCTTGTTACTTGATTTCTTTTAATTATTTTAATTACTTTTCTGCATATAACTAAAAACCTTTCAAACACTCTTTACTTTAGATCAAAGTCAACTTACAAGTATCCTTTGGTAGATAGTGACGAGGGGCATGAAGACCTTTACCAATAGCTCTCTGTGGGTTCGATATCTTTACTTCAAAACTAGCTACAATTGATTTGTGCACTTGTAGTCATCAAAGGTCATGTCACTGAAACCTTCTCTGTTACAACATTACTCCTAGATAGATCTTGGGCAATTGGTGTTGCGTTGGTCATGATTTTTTTTGTTTTCTGTTACGAACCCCTTCAGTGGTATTAGAGACAATCTATGCATAGTATTGCTTGTACGGTTAGAACACATGTTGAATGTGGGCATTGATCCTCTAGTTGTTACCATCCCACATGCACATGTTCATATCGTGACACTGTTTTATAAAGCGTCCCGGACCGATATTACGCGTAAGCTTACGCAAGACCGGTTCCACACTTGACATATGGCTTGCACCATATAAGTGTCTAGCAGGTGTATGTCTCTCTCATAGTAGTTGATACGACACTTGCAACGGAGGGACCCGAGAGGGGTGTCATAGAGACAACTGTGTCGTCGGATTGTCGACAAGTACGCCATAGGGGGTCCTAGTGGCGTTGGAAAGATGGGGTGTGAGGCGTCGGATGTTCCAGGAGCGGCGAGCACAAGTTTACCCAGGTTCAGATCCGACTGCGGTGATCATATCCTACTTCTGCTAGCAACCCATTAATATATCAGCATAAGCCGAATGTTACAGCGGATTACAAGAGAGGTTCGCCTGTGCGAGTTGTGATTGTGGTAGTACAATTGGTTGTGCCCTAAAGGCTCCCATAGGGCCGGTTTATATAGTCACCGGGGCCTAGGGTTATAGGAGAGACCTATCCAGCTATGTTACTGAGTCGGTAACTAGATATAGCTTGGACTATAAGTAATACCGCAAGCCTAAGTTGGTAACTCTTCTGGGCCTTGTCGTAGATGGAACAGACTCCTCCTCTTTCTTTGACTCGGCCGCCCGTGAAGCAAAGCTCTAACCCGTTGGTAGGCCACCCTAGTCAGCAAGTCCTGTGGGTATACCTGGAAAGTATATCCCCAACAGTAGCCCCTGGAAGTCTCCAAGATCTAAAGTCAGATAAATCGTCTAGCTTGATTGTTTCTTCATCTTGTGAATCTTGAAGGGTTCCCGAAAACTTCTTTCAGTGGTGTAGGATTCCGAGTCAGTTGAGTCGGATATATTGTGTTCTGACTTTAGTATTTCCTTGGTCAGTTTGAAACATGAGCCAGATTTTCAGCGGCGTGCGGGCTGACAACTTTTCAGACCAGGTCCTGTCACTGACAGGAGTCCCATCAACACGACCATTGGTGGGTCCGTTACTTACGGAACAGAACACCATTTCAATGCCTGCGCGAGGATCGAGGGGGCGGAAGAGTCGCGAGGAAATTACCCTCCTCTCTCCTATACGTGTGGCGCTAATCGCGCGTATCAATACACGAGTCTTGGCGCAGAGGTAAATAAAAGAGAGGAGAAAACTCTTCTGTCAGATTTATCTCTCCACCGCTTCATTCATTGTCTCCTCGTACTCCTCGAGTGCTTCGTAGCCATTCCCATCTACACTCTGCGAGAAAATCTTTATCCCCCACCAGTCCTTATTCTCCAAGATCAATGGCATCTACTGATGGCGCCTAAGTTGATGTAGGAGCGCTTCGTTGGAAACCCCAAGAGCAAGCTGTGAAGCAGCACAGCAACAAGTCTTCCCTCAGTAGAGACCGAGGTTATCGAACCAGTAGGAGGAAGGAAACGTCACACAGGTGTTGCTGACAACTTTGAGACCTACACAACACAAACTCATGACTTTGCCCGAACGAATCAGTGAGGTTGTCAAGCTCACCGGTTTGCTGTAACAAAGGATTAAACGTATGGTGTGGAAGGTAATGGTTTGCAACAAGTAAACAAGTAACAGTGGAAGATGTATCAATGGTAAAGATTGGACCGGGGTCCATAGTTCACTAGAGGTGCTCTCCTTAGATAAACAACATGGCATGAAGGGTAAATAAATTACAGCGGGGCAATTGACAGGAGTTGAGCAAGGCATAACAATGCAATTACTAGCCAGAAAGATCCTACGAGGTTGATTGGGCAATACAACAATATACATAGACCGTTATCCAACTGCATCTATGACTAGAAGTCCACCTTCAGGTTATCATCCGAACCCCCTCCAGTATTAAGTTGCAAGCAATAGACAACTGCTTTAAGCAAAGTGTGTAAGGTAAACAGTCCACATGTTCCATGAACAAGAGACCATTGTTTTCTCCCTAGTAGCAACAACACATCTACAACCGAAGAGATTATTGTCACTTCCCTTGGAAAATAGAGGCATGAACCCACTATCGAGCATAAATACTCCCTCTTGGAGTCACTAGCAACTACTTGGCCAAGATAACCACTAGCAACGGATAGCATGCAAGATCACAAACAACACAGACATGATAGAATCATAAACATAAAACCATTAATCAAACCAACATAATAATCTCAATATCCATCGGATCCCCGCAAACACAACATGCATGATTACAAATAGATTAGATCTTGATCATGAACGGAGCTCACAAGATCTATACATGAAAGCACAAAGGAGGAGATACAACCATCTAGCTAGTACATGGACCCATAGTCCAAGGTGGAACTACTCACGAATCATACCGGAGAGAAGGCCTCCGAGATGATCTCCCCTCCGACAGGGTGCCGGGAAGAACTTCAGATCCCCCCCAATCTAGGGATGATGGTGTCGGTGGCTACAGACGTTTTCGTGGATTTCTGATCGGGTACTCAGGGTTTCTGTATCGGGGGCTTCTTATAGGCGAAGGGGCGAGACCGGGAGGCGGACAGGGTGCCCAAACCCTAGCCAGGTGCGGAGCTGGGCCCACCCGCGCCTAGGGTGGGTCTGGCCCCCTGGCTGGACTTCCGGGCTCCCCTCTGGACTTCTTGTTCCCCATGGAAAGTTATTGACTTTGTCCTTTGTCTCGTCCAATTCCGAGAATATTTCTTTACTAACTTTTCTGAAACCAAAAACAGCAGAAAACATGCATCTGGCACTGTTGCAGCTTGTTAATAGGTTAGTACCAGAAAACATGTAAAAAGCACCTCAAAGTGTGGACAAGTAAAGCAAAGTAGATACTAAACAAGCATGGAGCATCAAAAATTATAGATACGTTTCCAACGTATCAGCATCCCCAAGATTAACTCCTGCTCGTCCTCGAGTAGTTAAGTGATAAAAGAATAATTTTTGAGGTGACATGCACCCTCACAATAAAGATCCAACCATTTGCAAGCATTGAAAGCTGGGATCAAAGAACTCTAAACATGTGCATGAAAGATGGAGTTCTAACAATAGGACATAGTAATTATGCATGCAACATGGCAAGCTACAAACAAAGATCATGAATAATATGCATTGAAAAACGTTTGTTTGTTTCACATGCAGAAAACATAGCATAGTGGCAATCAGCTTGTCCCTCATAGAGTAGAAATATAATGCATAGGACACCTGCAAAGTTCACAAGGGTGAATAGAAACAAATAGCATAAGAGCAAGTAATAACACAATATGCATCAATTAATAAAATTTGGAACATTGCACACATAATGACAACTATGCTCTCTTAATGGTGCCTAAAGGTAGAAGGTGGAGACTCAATAATGGTGGAAGAAAGGCCTTTTTGTAAAAGATGCAGGGATTACAAGTTTCAAAAGGAGCTTCCAAAAATTATGGTACTTATTAGCTTTCAGCCCTCACTGCCCCTATCATAAGCATCTTGAAGTGGTTAAAAGGTTAAAGTGGCAAAGCTAGAGTATATGCTTGACGAAGTATAAGTTGGCAATCTCATGCCCCTTGAATACGAGGGCCACACCTCATGCATACTCAACTTTAGGTCCAGGTAAGTTCTTGTCACTGTAAGTATTTGCATATCATTGAGAACCGCCAACGGGGTACCCGTTGCACATGGCACATGAGCTTTCTCATAACCAAAATGACAAGGCAAGCAGACAATGAGCATCTCAGCAATTCTTCTTATGTACCATGGAAATATGGTGTTTTTTTTCTCTCTTTCCTCTTTTCTCAATGTGTCTTTTTTATAAGAAGAATGCTTCATAGATGTCACTATGGTGATGCTGCAAGTTTCCACCATGATTAGGCATGGCTTAGGCTAGCGACCCAGGCGTTTCTCTAACACAGAATACAAACTCCATGGACTTACAAGTTCCCTCTTTATTTCACACCGGTGACATCCATAGACAAAAGAACATGATATCAACTGAGTACAACAAGGTACAAGTGCAATGTTGAAAACGTTCCCCGTGACAACACGGTTCTGCTAATTCCAACTTATAAGTGCAAGCATATACAACAAAGTTGTCACAATGGTTCAAGTTTATTAGGGGCAAAGAATAAAGTGTGCCATCAAGTTCGTGAGGGCTTTAATCACTAAGTTTTCACATAACAAAATAGTTTTTAATTATAAGATAGTTGAAAACAAGAATATACTCCCTCTGTTTAGAAATATAAGATGTTTTAGGTTTGTGAAGGAGATGTATCTAGACACCTTTTAGTGTATTGGTTCAAATGAATCTAGACACTAAAAGGTGTCTAGATACATCTCATTCACAAACCTAAAACATCTTATATTTCCAAACGGAGGGAGTACTTTGGAGTGGTGTAATACACCATGCATAGGAGTTTATAGTGGACACTTTGGAATAACTTGGTTTCTTGGGAGTTGGAAGCATGAGTAGAACTTACTCATACAAGTGGAGGCTAGCAAAAGACTAGGAGCAACCAACTAAGAGAGCAATAATGGCCATAATTATGCAATGCAACAAAGCAAACTAATCAAAGCAAAGAGTGGTACTACAAGTCAAGGACTAAATGATCATAGAGCCTAATGGTGACTTGTCATTGTCATAACATGGTGTGAGCATGTGCCAAGTCAACCCATGCAAAACATCAAAGGAGAATACCACAATACTATGCTTTTGCATGCTAAAACAACGCATAATTTCTTCAAGGCACACTAAGCAATCCCAATTGTTTGGAACAATATATACTACAACAATAATCACTAAGCATAATGCTAAAATAACACCTAGCATGTCATGCTAAATTCTAAGTCACAGTCAATGCAAGCTTCTCTTGCACTTCAAGCAAGAACTTACTACTACTTTCCAAACACCAAGAAAACTTATTTGCAAAACAACATAGCGAGAACAGGGGTCCAAACTACTAAACAAACTAACCAAAGCAAACGAAAACTAAGACGCTCCAAGAACAACACAATTGTGCATGAAACAATAAAAACAAAGTGTATAGACAGACCTGAGCTTTTTATTGATGAAGAAGGGGATGCCCAAGGCATCCCCAAGCTTTGACGCTTGTACTTATTAGATATTTCTTGGGGTGACACCATGGTGGCATCCCCAAGCTTGAGCTTTTGTCCATTCTTCATCTCATTGCATCATTCTCTCTCTACACCTGAAATTTTTCCTTCATACAAAACTTCACACAATCTTCATTAGCAACATTAGCTTATTCAAAAGATATTAGACCACTGGCAAAGCTTTGGAACAGCAAGGCTTTTCACTAAAAACACATGCTATTGTAGTAACTCCTTCAAAAAACTCAATTTACCTGAAGAGAGCTCAAAAATCAATCAATAAGAAGCAAATGCAAATAATGGCAGAAATCTGTCAAAACAGACCAGCAGATAGAAACAGATTTTTTAGAATATCTTATGTTGACTATTGAACTAACGAAAGTTCGCCAACATACTGGGGGATTTATTCGTAAATTTTGAGCTCAATCCGATTTACAGAGCCTCCTCACGAATTTGTTTGGTCAAGGACAGAAATCTGTTTCGGGACAGCAACTCCCCAAATCTTACTTCCCTCTTATTAGAGGTCATTCTTGGCACAAAAAGCAAACAAAAAGGATAATGAGAGGTCATTACAGAAGTAATAACTTCCAAGACTCAAGGAAACACTTGGTTTATCTCCCAACAAGTACTCTTCTTTAACGCCTTTAAGTTAGGCTTGATAGCTTGAGAAGATGCTCACACAAGAATTATGAATTGAAGTCAAAGAGAGCATCAAGAAGCAAATTCAAAACACATTTAAGTCTAACCCACTTCCTATGCATAGGAATCTTGTACACAAATGAATTCACAAAGAACAAAGTGACAAGCATAGGAACATAAGACAAGGGTAACTTCAAAACTTTCAGCACATAGAGAGGTGTTTCAGTACCATGAAAAATTCTACAACCATACTTTCCTCTCTCATAATAATTTTCAGTAGCATCATGAATAAACTCAACAATATAGATATCACATAAAGCATGCTTTTCATGATCTACAAACACATAATTTCCATCAAGCTCAAAAACAGTGGGATTAAAACCTCCACAGGTTTTATCAAAAGTAGATATTTCAAAAGTATCCATAGGAACATAACATTCATCCTCCTTTGGTAAGCATGGGGGACAATCAAATAATGTAAGGGATAAAGAGTTACTCTCATTAGAAGGTAGGCATGGGTAGATCCATTCTTCCTCCTTTTGTTCATCACTCTCCCCCTCTTTTTCATCTAATGAGCTTCCAGTTTCAACAATTTCTTCTTCCATAGGCTCCTGCAAGGCATTATACTCTTCCATTTGTAGAAATCATCTATTAAAATATTCAAGAATATAGCCATTTGCTTCCTTGTAATTTTCAAAGCAAAATTTAAGTATCTCATAAACCTCATATTCATAAGGTGCATCATCAGTATTTTCAAGCAAACTAGCAAGTTCAAATGCACCCTTGAAAGCAATAAATTCTTCAATTTGTTCCACATCATAAAAGTCATAATTTCCTTTAACATAAGAAGATATGGTAACATTATCATTATACTCACATTGAAAAGGCAGATGTTTATACCTCCTACAACAACAAGATTTATCAAAGCAATAAGTAACATTATAAGTAGAGCACAAGTCTCTAGCAATAGTATTCAACTTATCAATTTGTTCCCATAAGTGTTTCCCTTTTTGTGACAAACGGTGTTCCTTATAATAATATTTTTGTTCTTCTGTGAACCCACCTTGGCAATACGCACTAGTTTCAAAGAATCCATCCATTGATGGAAAGCATGACCAAGCAAGGCAATGACAAACCAGCAACTAGAGTAGGAACTAATTTTTTTGTGTTTTTGAATAAAGCAGGCACACCAAACTAGACTATTTTTTTTGGATTTTTTTGAAAAGAGGCAAACAAGACCAAGCAAAATAAACAAAGCAAACTAAAAACAAAGTAAAGAGAAAGGAAGTGAAGGACTCCCCTAGTGAAGATGTCCTTAGCCTCCCCGGCAACGACGCTAGAAAACTTGTTGATGACACCTAAGTTGATGTAGGAGCGCTTCGTTGGAAACCCTAAGAGCAAGGTGTGAAGCAGCACAACAGCAAGTCTTCCCTCAGTAGAGACCGAGGTTATCGAACCAATAGGAGGAAGGAAACGTCACACAGGTGTTGCTGGCAACATGGAGACCTGCACAACACAAACTCAAGATTTTGCCCAAACGAATCAGTGAGGTTGTCAAGCTCACCGGTTTGATGTAACAAAGGATTAAATATATGGTGTGGAAGGTAATGGTTTGCAACAAGTAAACAAGTAACAGTGGAAGATGTATCAATGGTAAAGATTGGACCGGGGTCCATAGTTCACTAGAGGTTCTCTCCTTAGATAAACAACATGGCATGAAGGGTAAACAATCTATAGCGGGGCAATTGACAGGAACTGAGCAAGGCATAACAATGTAATTACTATCCAGAAAGATCCTATGAGGTTGATTGGGAAATACAACAATATACATAGACCGTCATCCAACTGCATCTATGACTAGAAGTCCACCTTAAGGTTATCATCCGAACCCCCTCCAGTATTAAGTTGCAAGAAACAGACAACTGCTTTAAGCAAAGTGTGTAAGGTAAACAGTCCACATGTTCCATGAACAAGAGACCGTTATTTTCTCCCTAGTATCAACAACACATCTACAACCAAAGAGATTATTGTCACTTCCCTTGGAAACTAGAGGCATGAACCCACTATCGAGCATAAATACTCCCTCTTGGAGTCACTAGCAACTACTTGGCCAAGATAACCACTAGCAACGAAGAGCATACAAGATCACAAATAACACAGACATGATAGAATCATAAAGATAAAACCATTAATCAAACCAACATAATAATCTCAATATCCATCGGATCCCCGCAAACACAACATGCATGATTACAAATAGATTAGATCTTGATCAGAGCTCACAATATCTATACATGAAAGCACAAAGGAGGAGATACAACCATCTAGCTACTACATGGACCCATAGTCCAAGGTGGAAATACTCACGAATCATACCAGAGAGAAGGCCTCTGGGATGATCTCCCCTCTAGCAGGGTGCCAGGAAGAACTTCAGATCCCCCCGATCTAGGGACAATGGTGGCGGCGGCTACAGACGGTTTCGTGGATTTCTGATCGGCTACTCAAGGTTTCTGTATCAGGGGCTTCTTATAGGTGAAGGGGCGAGACCGGGAGGCGTCCAGGGTGCCCAAACCCTAGCCAGGCGTGGGGCTGGGCCCACCCGCGCCTAGGGTGGGTCTGGTCCCCCTGGCTGGCCTTTCGGGCTCCCGTCTGGACTTATTGTTCCCCACGGAAAGTTATTGACTTTGTCCTTCATCCCGTCCAATTCCGAGAATACTTCTTTACTAACTTTTCTGAAATAAAAAACAGCAGAAAACAGGCATTTGGCACTGTTGCAACTTGTTAATAGGTTAGTACCAGAAAACACGTAAAAAGCACCTCAAAGTGTGGACAAGTAAAGCAAAGTAGATACTAAACAAGCATGGAGCATCAAAAATTATAGATACGTTTCCAACGTATCATCTGCCTCGACCTCAGGAGCGGCGACGGGTTCGTCGGCAGTGGATAAAAAGAAGATGTAGGGCCTCTAGATCCCCAGCGCCATGGACAATGCCGAACTCCAAGTCATGGAGGACGAAGGACTCATTGTCGCTTGCATGGCGAAAGCGGTGCCGTTTCTAACGCACATCGATCACGGCCTCATCTTGCCACCATCGGACTTCTTCACCGAGGTCCTCAATCATTACGGTGTTTAACTCCATAACCTTCCTCCCAACTCTCTGCTCCAGCTTAGTACTCATGCAGCTCTGTGTGAGGGGTTTCTTGGCATTAGGCCAAGTCTTACCCTTTTCCGGTACTATTATGGTACCCGGAAGAACTCTATTAGTGTCGGTGTGCCTTACACCACCGACACCCTTAGCTTAGTCCTTAGGAGAAACTGAGTTTATCCTAGGATTAACGCTAGTGAATCCGTCAAACGCTGGGCCAGAACTTTCTTTTATCATAAGGATATTCCAGCTCCTGGAAAGGCGGAAGGTCTTCCAGCCTTCGTCAACGGTGTCGCCGCCCACCAGAACTCATGGGACGCGGAAGCACCGGTACTGTCGGATATCTTGATTCTCGCCAAGAGGCAGATTGATTTTCTGATGAAGCACATGGGGCTCCGTGGATCTGACTTGATGCACTGCTGGCTGGAGCGCCGGATTCAGCCTCTGCAGCACCATGGAGACCGCCTCATATACCAGATCAGCGGCGACAAGAAGGACATCATGCGGGTCAACCCGAACCGGATTCTGGCGAAGGATTACAAGACCCTCATGTAGTATTTGATCAAGGAGAGAGTGGAACTAAAAGTTCCGGGTGTATCCATGAAGATGTTTACGTCCAACCGTCCTCTGACTCCAGTAAATATTTCGACTCTACTTTTGTGTTTCATTGTTCTTTTCTGATCTTTCACCGACTCTATTTTCATCGATGCTTTTTGACTTTATCAGCTCAAGAAACTCTCTGAGTCTGAGCTAGATCCACTAGAGGGCTATCTTTCAGACGATTCGGAGGCGACAGAGGATGATGAGGTGCAAGAAGTTACCTCCTCCGCCTCCAAGAAGCGTAAGGCGAAGGAAGTTGTTATCACTGCTGGTAGCCAAGTGCTGCTTGTAGTTAAAAAGTAAGCACCTTGTCTTTTGTTTTCAGTACTTTGTACCTTTCTTTCTTTCCAGAACACACCTGATATTTGGATTTTCGTGTTCTAGAGCTAAAGTTTCTTTGAATAGTATGGCCAAGCCGGGCAAGCAAATGCGTCAGCAGAAGCTTGTTATTTCCCCTGCCATGCCGCCACCAACTCCATCCAGTTCTCAATCAACACAGGAAGCTTCCGCCTCTCCTAATGCTAGCAACATCTCGCAAGCCCTGGTCACCATTGATGATTAGGCAACTAACAAAGGTGAACCCGTCAAGGGTAATGATCCCATGGTAATATCTACAGGAACGTTGGATAAAGTGGTCGACTGTGATGTCTCTGGCCTGAAGAGGAAGAAGAAGGAAGAGATCCTCAAGCTGGCTCAATCCATCCTTGAGAAGCAAACCTTAACCGCAGAGGCAAGAAGCCAGGAGCAGGAGGACATCAAGCTGGTCAGCCTCCTGGACCAAATTTTGGTCCGGGATGCTAAGATAGAGTCTGGTGAACTCCCAGCGACAGATGTTCCCTCCCTCTCTCTTGCCGGGAAGGTGTTTCACAGCACCAAACTCAGATTTGAGATGTTGCACTTGGAACACATTGTAAGTTTCCGATTCTTATTTGCATTTATTTTATTATCGTATCCTCTAGCCTCCAAGGATAAAGCCGGATAAACATCGTTGGATCCGAGTTGATGCTTTTAGGTTGCAAAAGAACGATGTAGTGTAGCCCCCAAGGCTCGTGCTGTATTTTTATTTAGTTAAATTTGCAGTCGGAGTCTTAGTAGCCGTTTGACGGTATTCCGTCTTCTAAACTTACAGAAAATTGCATCTTCCAACCAGGATTTTCTCAAGAATATTTGTAATAAACGCAAGGAGATCAAAGCCTTGCGCCTTGAGAATTCAAAGTTGAAAATTGAGAAAGATGAAGCAGAAGGTAAATTTTTTCTGGCTTCCTCTTTGTCAATTAGCTATTGTCATAGTCAAACTTATTTTGTCCGACTGATATTTTTTTCCTTTGCAGAACTGTTGTGTTAGTCCAGCAAGATGGTGGAGAAATCCGAGAACTTCAAGGTCTTAGAACTGGAGAATGCTGAGCTCCGGGACAAGCTTCAGAAGATCACTATTGAGTCAGAGAAATCCGTTGCTGCTGTCCTAGAGTCAAGCAACATGGAGACCGAGAGGCTCGAGAAGCTGCTAGCTCTCTGAGATAAACAACTAGATGATCTCAAGAAGGACTTCGATAGTTAGAAGGATCTAGCCCAAGCCGTAGAGAATGAACCGAACAGCCTCCGCGAGGAGCATGCTCAATAGAATCGTTCTGTGCTAGGTAAGATTTCCGACCTTCATTTTATGTTGATTTTTTGACTTTCTTTTCAGTCGAATTTTGACTTTTGGTTCTTTTCCAGCACCCCTGAATCTCTTCGACTCTCCTACCTCCGAAACTCGCCTCGAGCGCATCAAGCTCGTCGGAGATATGCAAGATTCAACACAATTGTTACAGCGCGATGGAGTGGTGATGATGGTGCTGGTGGAGATGATGGTGTGGATGATGATGATCTCGATGAAGTCTAGCTTGATGATGGTGTTGATGGCGACGATCTCCTCTCTCTGGGAAGGAATTTCCTCGACAAAAATCTGTCTGTCGGAGAGCTCTTTCTCTCTCTCAGTGTTTTCTGCCCCGCGGAGGTAGCGGAATTTTTCTGTGGTCGCTCCCCGGGTATTAGGGTTTCGAGAAGAAGATATAGGCGAGATGGAGGAGCCAGAGGTGTGCCAGGGTGGCCACACCCCCTGTAGGCGCGTCCTAGGGTGGCCCGCGCCTGGGGGTGTGGGCCCCCTGTGGCCCAACTCCGCCTCCCCTTCTGGCACCCTTCGTCTTCTGGGAAAATAGGATTTTCCGTAGTTTTTCTGGTATTTTTATGATCTTCACGAAATTGCATAAAACACCGCTTTTTCCATCAGAATCCTGACTCCGGTAGTTCATTCTCCAAGAATCATCCAGCATGCAAAAACTGATGGAAAGACATAAGTAAGACCTCTTAATATGAAATATATCAATTAATAGAGGCAAATTATGATATAGAATGGTGATGCAAATTGGACGTATCAGGAGGACGAGGATGACGACGACGAGGACTACTGGTCCTTTGGGGCGCTAGCATAGGTCTTTTCCCTTTTCGGTGTTTCGATGCCAAAGGGGGAGAATACATTGTCATCGGGATTTTCATGGGCTTGAATTTGCTTTTTTATGCTTGTTATTTGAATTATCGAACCTTATTTTCTTTATCTTGCCTTGGTTTGTGAGATACTATGTGTGTGAGGACATGTTTGCTCCTATGTTATTGTAACTTGTGTGAGAACTATGTTTAGCACCTACAACCTGCCGTGCATGATTTACTTGTTTATCCTAGTGCACATAGTCAGGGGGAGCATTGTTATACACTTCCATATCTTATTGCAAATAATTCCATGCAAAATCACTTGTTGTCATCAGACACCAAAAAGGGGAGATTGAAAGGACATTTACTGTCTTAATCACTTTTGGTATTCGTTAACAAGAAGTAGATCATTTTACAATATGCTCATGTCTACAGGTTGATATAATGCAAAGTGAAAAGGACCTTGTCCTAAGAAATTATCCATGCAAGCAGTTGCATATTTCTGGGAAAACCATGCCATAGTCTCCGGTCTGGACAGACCGGAATCTCCGGTGTGGTCCAGAGTTTCCCCAGGAGTCTCCGGAGGGGCCTCCAAAATTCATCTTGCGACATTCTATACGGGGGTCCGGAGATCGACCAGAGACTGACTAGAGTCTCCGGCCCAAGCCCTCGGACCAGAGTCTCCGGTGTGGCTAGACCGGAGTCTCCGGTCCATAGGGTCCGGAAACTTTGAAGAATCTCCGGAGGAGTTTTCCCCAGGGGTGTTGGGACAATCAGAAGGGTGGTACTGACATGGTTATACCCTATGGGTACACGATATCAGCATACCTGGTCCAGCCCAAGGAAGGCCCATGAAAATATACACGGCCCATGAAGACTTTCGGGTGGCCCAAGCCCATGACGTCTTCGGATCCTTGGAGAGCAAGACTAGATTAGATAGAATATTCAAAGGGGCAAACCCTAAACCTATAACCGACTCGATCTGTGCCCGAGACCTGCCTACTTCTACATAAAGGCTAGGAGGGCACGACGAGGAGGGAACCTCGCATACCACCGCATACACACCTCCACGCCAGATTGCATCTGCGCAGTCCTGTAACTTCCGGTTCCGCTGTAATCAAGAGCGGATAAGCAGGAGTAGGGTTTTCCCTCCGGGGGCCTGAACCTAGGTAAATCTCGTGTCCCCTGGTTGCTTGTCTGTTAACCATTCCACGATCTCCAGCAGCCCCATCTTCTCCAAAACCCAAGCTCATAACAATGGGCACTGACGAGATCGATCCTCGTCAATTGGCGCCATCTGTGGGAACTAGGGGCGCTGATTGTGCGATCGTGACGAAGTCGTGTTGCCTGCAGAAGGATGCCACAAGGCCCCATGGGTCGTCACCTACAGCAAAGTCGAATCGACGGCCGCACTTGAAGACGCTGTCGACACACTCGACGAGGCACGCGACATCGCCGCAGCCCGATCGGCGGTCTACGAGCAGAGCCTCCGCAACTATCACAGCCACCGGCTGCATTGAAGGTCCTTCGTTGAAGGAGACCTAGTCTTACGACTCAAGCAAGAGCGACCGAAGAAGCTCGAGTCACCCTGGGAAGGACCCTACGTCGTCACCGAAGTCATCCCAGGTGGCGCTTATCGCCTCAAGCATGTGGAGTCTGGAGTCGCATACTCCAACCCTTGGAATGTCGCACAACTGCAACGCTTCTACCCCTAACTACCCCCATTTTACTTTCAATAAGGCTATTTAGCCAAGGCTACTCAGCCGAACAATGTACCTCCTCATTACGATATGAATAAAGCTAAGTGTCTCGCCCCAAAAATATATCTCTTATTCACATTTTCTTCATGTTACAACACACTCGGGGGCTCCCTTCACCTCACGACTTCGTCGGCTGAGGATAACGTGTGTACACCTGAGTAGCTGATCACGTCAGGCTAACGAAAAGGGCATGCATACAAACAAAAGCACCACGTGCTAAGAACAATCAACCTTTACAGCAAGGGGCATAACACGCCTAGTCGAGTACATACAAGTTTTACATCTATCTTTTTTACAGGTCCTACCTATTCTGAAGAATCACCCGCGCACGATGCTCAAAGAGATCTACAAGTTGTTCGGCATACTGCCTTACAACCGCATAGTGCGGACGCATGTCCCACATGCCACCATCTGGCCAAGGAGGTGGCCTAGCCGCAACAGCAGCAAGATCTACATCAGGGCGATGCAGCCGCATGAGGGAAAGCGCGGCCTTCACCCCCGTAACCAACTGATGCCGCACCAGCTCCCTAACATGATGCACATCTCGAAACTTCGTCAGCAAGCCCCAGAGAGTCGATGGTGCCTCATCTAGGGGAAACATTACATGTAGAATTAACGCCAAGGAAGTCTTCACTTGCCGCAACACCCGCGTCACCTGGTGAACACGATCCTGCACAGTCGCAAGGACCATGTGAAAGTACAAAGGAAGTCGCCTAGAGGGGGGTGAATAGGCTTTTAAAATTATCATGGTTTAGGCTCAAGTAAATGCGGAATAAAACTAATGTTTAATTTATTAAGCACAAAACCTAGCCACTAATTTCACCTAGGTGCACCAACAACCTATGGTAAGCAATACAAGCAACAAGGTGATAGCAAGGTATAAATACTTCAAGCACGATGGCTATCACAATGTAAAGTGCATAAGTAAAGGGTTCGATTGAGAGATAACCGATGGGCGCGGAGACGAAGATTTGTTTCCCGAAGTTCACTTCCAAAGAAGCTATGTCTCAGTTGGCGAGGTGCGATGGCGCAATGCTCTCCGAACGCCACAAATGGCTCACCTTGAGGTGTGGTGGCTCGATGCTCACCCAACGCCACACAAGGCCTCACCCTGGATGCGGAAGCACGCAACTCACCGACGCCACAAAAGGCTCACCCTATTCTCCCAAGTGCGCACCACAAAAGGCGGGCACTTGCTCCACTATGGGACGCTTGAGGACGGTCACCGAACCCGTACAAGATTGGGGCTAACTCCACAACTCAATTGGAGGCTCCCAACAACAAAGCCACAAAAGGCCAACAATGCCACAGAAGGCCAACAACGCCAGAAAAGGCCAACAACACCACAAAAGGCTACAAGACCACAAAAGGTCAACAAGACCACAAAAGGTCAACAACCCAACCACACAACCATCTAGGGTTCCAAGGAACCCAAGAGAAACAAGCTCACAAGCTTGAACTCGCCAAATCTCCGAGGAGAACTCAAACCTATGCACCAAATGCAAGGGCAAGTCCTTCTCTCCCAAATTCCAACAAAGCTACAAAAGCTATTAGGGGAATAAGGGAGGAAGAACACAAGAGGAGAACACAAAACTCTCCAAGATCTAGATCCCAATGATTCCTTCACAAAGAAGGGATTTAGCTTGGGGGGATTTTAGATCTAGATCTCCTCTCTCAAATCCCTCAAAAAGATGCAAGAATCATAGGAGGGGAAAGGGATAGGGAAAGCTTCTTCAAGGTTGACAATGGAGGAGAGAGATAAAGCCAAGAACCAAGAAGAAAAGCTGATGCCCACGAAGGGGAAGAGGAGCCCCTTTTAAAGGGCTCCCAGATCTGCTGGTTATGGGCATTCGCGACACCTGGCCGGAACTTCCGGTGGGAGGCCGGAAGTTCCGGTGGCACACAGCCAACTCGCCGAAATCATGGAGCGAGAAACTGAAAACGAATCATGGCTTAACTTCACCGTTCACCGAACTTCCGGTGGGAGCAAAACTTCTGGTGAAAGTTCCGACAGAAGTTCCGTCAAATAGACACAACGAAAACAGAAGGTTACTGAACGTGAGCGGAATAAGAGCCGGAAATTCAACCGGAACTTTCGGCCTGAGCGGAACTTCCGGTCACTGGCCGGAACTTCCGGTGAGAGCGAAACTTCCAGAAACCAGAAAACCAGAAACGGAATAACTTTTGCATCCGAACTCCAAACGGGATGAAACCAATTTTGTTGGAAAGATAACGACGAATATAATCCAACAAAATACTGCATATATATGTGAAGTATCCCCCAAGGTGTGGAGCCGGAAAACTCGCAAGATCAAAAACTGCAATAAGATATGCAAGTGAAATCCTTAGATGATGAACTAGAGCTTGTTATGATGATGACCACAAGCTCTAGATCCTCTCATGGACAAGAACCAAATAATAACCAAGAAAGATGATGCTATGAATGAAAAGGTTTGAGCTCTCTCCGAACGATGCAAACGAGACACCCGCTTGAGAGCCCCTCTTGATAGTACGGCTATCTATCCTGAACCTGGTCTCCCAACTAACAACACGAGACCGGCAAAAGAGAAGCCCTATCAAGAACATACCTTTGCCTTGAGCAACCCACTTGAACTTGATGTAGACCGTCTTGTTCTTCTATAGTGGGAACACCTTTCTTGGATGCTATTGCTTGTGAAGATGAAGACTTGCAAATTGCTCCCCCATACTCCATGGGGAAACCTCTTCTTTGAACTTGTCTCCATCATTCCATGAGCACGAGGATGGCAAGCTTCAAGCATGAGATCTTCTAGAGATGGCGCATCTTGAGCTCACCCTTCTTCATCCCTACTTGAGGTTGATCCATCTTGATGCAACTCTTTGCACATGCTTGGATCGACCTTCAAGCTCCTTCTTTCTTCATGATTCCAATGGGCACAAAGCCCTTGGAAATTTCTTCATCTTCCAACCTGAATACCAACACATGGCCCAAGCGATGCCAATGGACAAACCTACAAGTGAAACTCAATTAACACATTACATAGAGATTGTCATTAATTACCAAAACCGCACATGGGGGCATACATGCCCTTTCAATCTCCCCCATTTTGGTAATTGATGACAATCCCTTAGCGAGGGTTTAAATATGACAATTAACGACCAAAGCGGTTGCCCCAACATCAAATA
Organism: Avena insularis; assembly: GCA_023614405.1. NCBI lineage: Eukaryota > Viridiplantae > Streptophyta > Magnoliopsida > Poales > Poaceae > Avena > Avena insularis. Next base: position 386,773,221 of record CM042687.1, read on the forward strand.
CTACACAAGTATGTGATGTTGGTACAACCACAATATATAGAGCAAACTCCCCCACAATCTATGCATGTGTGATGAACTTGAATTTCATTGCATAGATTGCCACTACTGCTGGTTGAGTTTCTATATATTCAACATGCAAAGAAAACACAAAGATGCAAGAGCATGAGAGGCAAATGCTTAAGAACACACTCAAAGCAAAGGCCAACTTCCCTTAAACCCTCCAAAACTTCTCCCCCATTGGCATCGATTGCCAAAATGGGTGAAAAGTTCTAGACGGCCAACATAGTAAGAATTCCTCCAAAGGTGTGCATATGCACAAGGCAAATGATGAGAACAAGGGAGGAAGTAAAACTATATTGAGGACCCAAAGAAAGCAAAAAGAAAAGAAAGAAAAGAAAAGGGCTTCAACAAATGAAGCGAGCAATCAAAAGATCCAAAAGAAACAAATGAAACACCATCAAATGATGTCAAAAGGAAACAACAACCAAAAGAGTGTTTAAATAAAAATAGAGAAGCTCCCCAAACTTTGTGCAAAGATTAGAATACTTGTATTGAATACAATATGCACAAATATGGAATCCTTGCTCCCCCATAAGCATTTAAACCACAAGAAACGAGAAAGAAGGAACATGTGCATCATTAAATGAATTATAGAAGCTCCCCAAAGATTGTGCACCAATTATAGTAATTATATTTGGAAACAACATGCACAACCATGGAATCCTCACTCCTTCAAAACCATTTAGCAATGCACACAAAATACAATAACTTGGAAACCACCGAAGAATCAAAATGAAGTAAGAGGTGATCTCCAAGAAATGCAAAAACAACCAAATATTGATCTTCTCTTGTGTGTATAAATTTTTAGGTGGAAAATATCACAAAGACATATAACCACAAAGAAACATGCACACACAAAATAGATACTCAAGAAAGCACATGAAGATAAAAAAAAGAAGTCATAGAATATACCAATAAGATGTTTTGCTTGAGAGCATGCCCAAGGGCTCAAATATATCTTATTGTACATCAATGAGCTTGTACGACCTTTCTTGGATCCGTCAGGAGCCGTCGGCATCTGGGAGGTGACCTGATGAAGATCCAGCTCCGCTCCAGACGCCATGGCCATCGCCAGCCCCATGGACGCGCCGATGCCCTTCTGCTTGCGCTTGTACGACGCAGGCGCCTCGGCTGACAGCGCAACCGCCAACAAGTCGACACCCTCGAGGGAAACACCCTTGGTGACGAGCTCCTTATAGAAGCGTCCGAGAACCTCCTTGGCTTTGGCAAGAGATCCAACCACAGTGCTGCAGCGGTCTTCGACTGCCGCAGTAGCATCATCCAAAGCACTTCCGTGCTCCAGAGCACTGCGGTCAAATTCAATGCCCGCGGCATCTAGATAAATGGAAAAGGCAAAGTGAGAATCAAACAAAACCAGAGAGATAAGGAAGCCTAAAAGGAACAAGTAACAGATGAAACTACTCACCCGAAATAGCCTTGGCAGCAGCCATCAGCTTGTCGGCTACCTCCTTCTAGCACGAGGCCGCAGCGGTGGAAAGCTTCTCCTCGCGGTCGATGGCCTCTTGCTGCAGGAGCTCCTTGGCCGCAGCTGCGTCGGCTAGCTCCTGCTCGAGGCGCTCCTTAGCGCCAACGGCGTCCTCAGCCTTTTTATCTGCTCGCCCAAGGCTCTTTTTGAGAGCATCAAGCTCGCGGAGGGCCGTATTATTATCATATGCAAAAAGCAACAAGAACATGTGTGAGTTTTATAAGCTAGCAATCAGACGAAGAAGTAGAAGACCTAGTTACAGATGTACCTTGAAGCCGCTGGAGGCTGGCCTCCAATCCCAGATGCTGCTTCACCAGCTGGTTGGCGCCTTGCACAAAAGGCTGCGAGAAGATGCAACTTATTAGGAAAAAGGCTCGGGGCTGCGCCCAAGAAGCAAGCAAAACAAAATCAAGCACAAAAAAAGTGCTCGGGGGCTCCCCCAAGACACGCACAAGACAGAAGCACTGATCAGCAGATCATACGAAAAACGCTCGGGGGCTCCCCCCACGGCAAGAACAAAAATACTCACATGATCAGACGGAGACTCCGAAGGTCCGGCTGTAGTCTTTTGGGATACGATCACCCGAGCCTCCTGCGGAGAGGGGTTCGGAGCAATGCCCCCAAAGGTGGCCACCATCTGAGAAGGAGGAGGCGTAATCTTCGACTCCCCCACCATCTCCTAAGTGCCACCGCTAAACTAGCCATCAGAGGAGTGGCTACAAAAGAAAACACCAGTCAAACACAAGCAAGCAACAATGAAAGATAGCCAAAGGCAACCGAAGGTACTTATGAGTCCATATCGCTCAAGTTGAAGACAGGCAAGGTCCTCTTGCCCTTCTTCTCTTCCTTCTTCCGCTTCGCAGGCGGCTGCGGTGCTATATCCCGCACATGCACAGCCGGAATAGGGGAGGAAGAACCACCATCACCTCCACTGTGACGCGCAAGGCATGGCGGGTTCCTAGGCGTCGGTGGAGTCAAAGCATACGACGATTCGCTCGAGCTCCGTGTTCGCTTTCGAGTCTGCTCCTTGCTCGACTCAAAGGTTTCTTCAGCCGGTGAACGCGCCGAGGGAAGCTCGGACATGGAGTCCACTACCTCATTGTCTGGCGCATCCGGAAAATGTTCGGGTAGTGTAGGCACCATGCCCGGCACCTTGAACTCCTGCACAAAGAAAGCAAACTTTCAGAACAAGCAAGTACAAGAAAAACGCACTCGAAAATAGCGCTACGCGCACGACCCAGATCTACACCTGCGGAACCGGACGAGAGGCAGTGAACGGAGGGGTCAGCGACTTCCCCGGAAGGTCCTCTTCAGCTTTGAACTTTAGCAGCAGCCGAAGGATTCTGTCGAGATCCCCCCGGAGAGCTCTTCAGTCGCAACTCTTATCGGGTCGTGGCGACCAGAGTAAAGGAACATCGGGTGCGCCCTAGCCTGGAGTGGCTGCACCCGACGTTTGAGGAAGGTGCGGATGATATCCACACCGTTAACCTCTTTCTCCGGAATCACCTGGAGGTCCTCCACCCGACGGTAGAGCTCCTCTATCTCCGCCACCTCACCATCCAAGATATGGTTCTTCCAGGACCTCTTCGGCTGGATTATCTAGGTAGAGTCGAAAGGGGCAAGGCCAAAATTTTGCCCGTCCACTGTGGAATCGCGGATGTAAAACCACCACCTCCGCCAGTATTGGACGGACTCGGACAAAGAAAAAGAGAAGAAGAGAAAATTGGATTTAAGGGAGATGATACAACTGCCGATCGGATAAACCCCGTTGGATCCAGATTGCCTCTTCACGGAATAGAGTTTCCGGAAAAGGCCAAAGTGCGGCTCGATACTGAGCCAGCACTCGCAGAAGGTGATGAAGCAGGCGATGTGGAGAAGAGAATTTGGGGAGAGATGATGGAGTTGGATGCCATAGAAAAAAAGCATCCCATCGAGAAAATCATGGACTGGGAGAGAGAGGCCACGAAGGACAAAAGCAACAAACATGACCCGAAACCCTGGAGGTGGACGGGGAATTACCTCGTCGCCGGGAATCTTGACGACCTCCTTGTCCTGCGGGATCATACCACGCTCACGAAGTTTGCACAGGTCGCCCTCGCGCGTCTCCGACCGTCGCTAGCCACCGTCGGTGACGCGAGTGGCGGCGGTGCCCTTCTTGCCGCCGGCAGCAGCGCTGGTGCCCACTATGGTGGAGGCCTTCTTCGGCTTCCCCATTGCAGTATGACAACGGCGACGGCGTGAGCGCAGAAAATAGGATGGGAAGGATCGAAGAACTTCCAGCGCGCGCGAGAAAAGCTCAAGAAAGTGGAAGCGGTGAAACACGAATGGCTGCGGTGAAAACAAACAAAATTTTCCCCACAGATTATAAGGACGAAGACGATAAACGGGGACCCTTCATCGGGAAGCCCTAGATCCAGCATCAAATCCAAGCCGTCCACGTGTCAGCACAGCAGCGAGTCGTCGCTCGCACGTTGTCCACTAAGCATGGAAACCGAGGAGACGCTGTAATTATAGCCACGTCGCGCGTGACCAGTCAACTCCAAGTCAGAAAGTGGGACCCACGTTCGTCCAGTCGCGTCACCTTTGGCGCTGCAGACGCTTGAGGTCACCGATCGTCAGGACTGACGTCATTCAAGCTATACTAGCAACGGTTACAATTTTTTGGCTCCAACAGCTAAAGTACTCACTCGAATCTACGATTAGAGCAACTACTCAGGCTACTCCTTTATCGAGGCGCCGCCGCACCAAGCATGAATAGCGTACTACGCCGATGAACTATACTTCGAGTCCTACGTCGAGTCTGCGACTCCACTACGGACTCGAGGGCTACTCCCATAGGGAGGACTGGTTAAGCATCCGAAAAATTGTGTCCTACGGACCTGAAACAAACAAAGGCTGAATTAAAGTCTCTACTCGAGTCTACGACTCGAACAGACACTAGGGGGCTACTCCCATAGGGAGCGCTGGTCGCGCACCCTATGAATTCTTCGAGTATGATCCTCCGGATCAGAATGCAAAAACTTTTTGGCAACTTTGCCCCGATTAACGCTAAGTGAGAAACAGCCTCCTTGGCCATCCGAAACACCTCCGCGGTGATAACATTTCGGATGTCGTTGACGCAAAGATAAGACCTCTGAGATACCATCCGATGGCTCGCAACGCACGCGATCGGGCTCGCTAGTAATAACTGCATAAAGCGCGATGAAAATCCCGACGAACGCGTTGGTTACATCATTCGAAAATTACTGGAATTCTACTCATGTAAGTCCTCAAACGGCCCGAGTTGAATTACGCCAGCATTTGTTCCAGGTTCGAGTCGAGGGACTCGAATCTGAAGAAGATCGTGTTGTTTTGTCCTAAGACAGTTAACTGGCCCTGATCCATCGGGAGAGTCAGGCACACGCATCAACAATCCCTACACCCTAAAATCATTCTCTGATGAACAGAAAACAGCTGCACCCGAAAGATTGAAGAGTTCTCAGCCGGATCTACGATTCGACTGAACACTCGGGGGCTACTGCATGGTTATACCCTACGGGTACACGATATCAGCATACCTGGTCCAGCCCAAGGAAGGCCCATGAAAATATACACGGCCCATGAAGACTTTCTGGTGGCCCAAGCCCATGACGTCTTCGGATCCTTGGAGAGCAAGACTAGATGAGATAGAATATTCAAAGGGGCAAACCCTAAACCTGTAACCGACTCAATCTGTGCCCAAGACCTGCCTACCTCTATATAAAGGCTAGGAGGGCACGACGAGGAGGGAACCTCGCATACCACCGCATACACACCTCCATGCCAGATTGCATCTGCGCACCCCTGTAACTTTCGGTTCCGCCTTAATCAAGAGCAGACAAGCAGGAGTAGGGTTTTCCCTCCGGGGCCTGAACCTGGGTAAAATCTTGTGTCCCCTGGTTGCTTGTCTGTTAACCGTTCCGTGATCTCCAGCATCCCCATCTTCTCCAAAACCCAATCTCATAACAATGGGCATTGACGAGATCGATCCTCGTTAGGTACGGAGGTCATTCCGGGGATTGGCCGGAGTCTTCGGTGTAGACTAGAGTCTCCGGTCTGGCAAATCCTCCAACGGTCAGAAAACGGTTCAGTGAAGGGGTGGCCTATAAATAGAGGACCTTATCCCCTTCCTCCAGCTTCTAGACCCACTCAAGAACACCATCCCCATTTGAGCCACCAAATCAACAAGATCTCTTCATCCAACCATACAAAGTCATTGATCTTTGGAGAATCAAAGGAGGAGGCCTTGATCTATAGCTTCACCAAGAGAGATCTTCATTTCCCCCCTCATTAACTTGAGGGTCCCCATCTTCTAGTGTTTCTCTGGAAGCCCTAGCTTTTGATTTGGTTCTTACAAGCTTGTCTTTGATTGTTTGACAACTTGTTTGTATTCGGTAGCCTCCAATTAAGTTGTGGATGTGTGCCTCGAACTGCTTGTAAAGGTGTCGGCTTCCATCTCGAAGGTTGCCGATATAGTGGAAGAGGTGAATCGAACCCTTTGGGGTGAGGTCCATCGGAGAACAAGGGAGGCCTCTCGTGGTGTTGGTGGTTTGAAATCACTCCCTCTCCAAACATAGGTGTACTTCCTCTCAAAAGGAAGGAACTACGGGAAACAAACCCTTGTGTCTCCGCGTGCTCCACTTTGGTTACTTCTATCCTTTACCGCACTTTACTTTACTTGTTCTTGCTTAGTGTATGTTCTAGTTTGACATATAGGTAAATTCACCCTAGTTGCATAATCTAGAGAATTTACCTTTCGTGTCAAACCCTAATTTGAAAAGATTAAAATTTAAAGTAGCACCTATTCACCCCCCCTTTAGGTGCCCATATGATCCTTTCACCAGTCTAACTGTACAAGTAAGGGGTCATCCTGCATATTGCTCCAAGTGTAGCTTCTACCCTTAGTGGTAGTTCAGTTAACTGTTGGACTCTGATAAATTCATTTAAAGTGAACATGTCCTGGACATTACCACCTGGCTTATTCCTATTATCAGGTGATCTGATGAAATTAAAGTCCCCAAGGATTAGCCAATCCTCATCATCAAGTATATCCAGATCCATTAACCATTTAACATAAGCATCTATTAGTTGTCCCACACAGGGGCCATAGATATTAACTAAGGTCCAAGCCTTAGCCGACTGTGTTGAGGTAAAATGCATAGAAATAGAAAAGGCTTCAGAGTGCATGACCATGCCAGAAAATAAGGAGCTATTCCATATGATGATTAAACCGATGCACCATTTGAGGGAATGTATATGAAATCATCAAATTGTTTGGGGCAGCAAGACTTAATAAAAGATATATCAAAATGTTGTTTCTTGGTTTCTTGCAAACACACCACAACAGATCCACTAGAATTAATAGCATTTAGCAAGGCTAATTGGTTATCTCTTGATTTCATACCACTAATATTCTAGCACAAAATAATCCACTATTTGAAATTATTCATTACAGATAACCCGGAAACTAAATTTCATTCTCCTGGATGCTAGCCAAAAGAATCTTAGGTGACAGCTCGCTGATGGGAATTCCACAGAGCTGGCCTCCAATGCTCTGGATTAAGGAGATTGGTGTAGGTGGGGGAATGTGATCAGCATCCTCCTCATCATTGATCTGTTGCACAATTCCAGTAGCAATCTGTAGATCAGCATCAACTTTAACTTCAGGTACCTTCCTTGACTTGACCTTGGATTTATTTTTTTCTTCCATCAACGGGTATGTTAGTCTTGAAACCATCATATTTTTTGCTTCTAGGACTTCTGCGGACCTGAGAAGTCAAAAGTGGCATATTTGCATTTGCACTATCAGGCACTTTATGAAGGAAATTAGAACAAGCAGAATTGATAGCAGTAATGTGTTCCTGTATAACCATGTTGACCTTGACAGATACAGACCCATCTTTAGAGTAACTGTCAGTGGAAGGATGTTGGAGCATATATAATTTTCTTGCCACTTTCCTAGTGAATGGAGCATCAAATAACCTTTTCCCTAGCACCACATGTATGCCATTGAACACAGAAAGAGATAGCATTAAATTGTTGTCAGCCCAAAGAGTAGGAGACTCTGCCATTTTTACCCACTTTGAGATGATACACTTCTCAATCAGCCCAAAGAGTAGTAGAATGAATGTTATGCACAAACCTCAAAACACACTTCTCCATTATTATAGAATCTTCTCCTTTCATTTCTCTAGAACATGTCAAGTATTAGGTAGCTAATAGGTTGATTTCTACATGATACAAATTACGAGAATGAAATATACACCTGATACCTTATGGATGTGGCTCAAAATTACAATTATTTTTTGAGCTTTGTCTATTATAATTTTATATAAAAATGATATACCATACTTCTGTTATCTAATTTACTAATTAACTATGAAATATTCAATGACTGGTTATGTATTATATGCAACGATTACGGCAAATGTTTGTGTTTTGCGTAGAAAAGGTCTATGGTTGTGGTTATGTGCAAAAACCTCCCCAACATGTGGTGTTACCTTCAATTTCCTTGTTGTTGATGCTCTTGGGGCGAAGGAGTAGCAACCCTTCGATTATTTTTTTCAATGGTGGAAGGGAACTACCAGGCTACTCCTACGACACGTGGCAACTCCTGGATGTCCCGAGCCAGATTACTAAGCGGTGGTGGCCATCAACAACAACCACCTCTCTCGTCCAGGCATGACACACATAGCGAAGAACTTTCTCTCTGTCTCTCCCTCCCTTCCCCTTCATGTTATGCCGGCCAGGCCACCACACACACAAAAATGATGTACAGCTGCTCTGATCAGTGCACCTCCATTGACGAGTTCAACGCACATGTCAACGGGGATATCAGTACCTACCATGGTGATAGCATGGAGTGCGTTGACGGGCACACCAGAAGGTAATTTTTTTGACGAGGACCCTGCTTATCATAATATCATGAAGGGGACGCTGACAGAAAGCAAAGAGAAGGGGGAGGGAAAGTAGGATCTATGGTCTTTTCTCTATGAAGGATATGCCTTCAAGAAGAGTGCACTCAATCGACCCTTGATTGGCAAGAAGAAGAGGAAGAAGGAGGATGAGGGGTTGGAAGATTTATGATCATTTCTCCAGGTAAGAGATATCATCTCCAATAAGAGTGCACTCGATCCCCCCTTCGTCGGCAATAAGAAGAGGAAGGAGGAGGAGGAGGCAGGAGGCTTGAAGAATAAGAAGACGACGAGAGCGGGGGATGTCATGGGAAGCAGAAGGACGAAGCCAATAGGAAGGTGACATCGGAAGGATCCAGGTCCAAGTAGAAGATACAGTCTTAGTATTAGTTTTGTTTACATTCACCTCTACTTCCTGTAATAACGTTTGGAGATGGAATATTATCAAGTGCAAATTGGAACAGTGTTGAGATCTAGCATAGTACTCTATTTGTCATTTCATATCCCACTGCGAAGCAAAAAAAACTCTTGTATTATCGAGAAGAGTGAAATTACTTCCTCCCCTTAATTTCCGCGTGCATTGGAGAAAATGGGGTGCCAATACAGAGAAACCCATATTAATTACTCATGTGAATTCAGGTAATTAATAAAAGGAAGAATCCTAGAAAACCGCATGTATTCTGAGTGCTCCTGTAATTACTATATCAATCATTATAAGTGAAATATTAATATTCCTGAATAAAAATAACCTCTGTACATACGTAAATCATATCCTTGCTCTGCGGTACTCCTAGTAAATTATTTAATGTCACATTGATTTGAAAACTCAACTGCGTCTAACGTGCTCTTCCTATCCCCTGGCCGGCACCGCGGCACGTCAAAAAAGACTGCATCGCCTGCAAAATTAAGCAAGTACGCAAACATCAATCTTTACACCAGAAGAATCTAGCAGACACGCAAACATCAGAATCATAGCCGTAGCTAGCATCAGTCCCTTCAATGCAACATTTTAAGAATGTACACATAATGTATGGCCCAACAAGAGCACGGAAAATCATTAAGCCAAAGTACTATTTGGTACATAGACTTGGCTGGTTATATTTTTGGAAGTTTTTCGTATTTGTTTACCTAGAATTTCCTTACCTTTTCCGTTTCCATCGGAAAAGGCTCCCAGTTTTTCCCCGTTTCCGTTTATAATATTTCTTTCCGTTCCTTCCGCAAAATGACGTAAAGTTTACTGACCATTTTCAACCCTAGCTTACATCGCCCTGAACCAGACCTTAACCCCACTACGACATCCTCACGTCATGATGGTCCGTGGGTCGGGAAAAACGACGTAGATGCGCCGCCGCTTCCCGGTCCGACGGAGCAGACCTAGGGTTTCCCCTGGCATCGAGAGGGAGGGTCGGTCATCAAGCATAAGAACACGCCTCCAAGAAGGGAATGGCGCCCACAAGCGTTACCGTGGTCCGCATCGGAGCACCGAGCAAGGTTGTCACCTGGGCCATTGACCGCCCCTCGGCAAGACGGAAATGAGCAACTAGCTAAAACTACCACCGTAGGAGGTAACAAGTCGTCGGAGGAGAAGGATGTTACCCACCTACGAATGAATCATAAGTGAAAAAATGCAAGGCTACGCAATCCTACCAATCAAACAGCTCAACTAAGTAAACTTAGTAAGGAGTAGAATCCCCCGAATCAAAGAGCCAATGGTTCATATAGGTCTTTTTTGGAGCTAATGGTTAGTCGAAATTTTGCAGCAAACATTCAGCTTCCACAGAAAGCATCAATAAATTCTCTCAAACCAAAGAGGCCCGGTGGATGTTTTTTTTCCTTCATTGCATCATCTCGCTGCAGTCAGAAATCAGAATCCGAATCATCAATCAATCAGGAGGAGGCAGAAGCGGATGAGGAGGGCCACGGCACACGCATAGATAGATAGAAGGCCGGGATGCAAAAGGCCTGTTGGCTGGGTATCGGTAGTCCCCACCCCCTCTGCACTCTGCTTCACTTCTCTCGGCTCGATCAAATCCAATTCAACGGCCGAAAGAAAAAACCTCCGCGAGGAAAAAAAAAGAGAGGGGAGAGACAGCCCAAGCCGAGATTGCGAGAGAGAGAGAGAGAGAGGAACACGAAGAAGCTAGGGAGCGAAGCAAGGGCAGGACCCATCCACCCCCCCCAACCCCACCCCGCCCCGCCCCGCCCCACCCCCTAGAGCCTGCAGCAGCATCCGGGCCCCGCGCCCACCCGAGCAAGCTCGAAGCAGCAGCAGCAGCGGCATCCCGCCACCGCGAGATTCCGGCGGGAGCAGCGAGCGGCGCAATTCCTCTGCTGGTGTGTCCCTCCTCCAATCCCCCGGCTCCGCCTGCCGTAATTGCTCCCGCCCCCACGGAGGTCAGCTCAATTCCTGCTGTTCCCATCGGATTCGTGTCGGTTCGCGCCCATTCCCCGCCGGAGATCCGGAGGGGCCGAGCTCGCCGGCGCCGGGCCGGGGGTCGGGATCATGCCCCCATTGCTCTAGGGTTTGGGCGGGTGGCGCAATTGGGCTCGTCCGTATGCTCGATTCGGGCCAGCGGCGCCGCGTCCGGGGCAGACGGTGGTTGGTGTCTAGGCGATTGGTGCGGTGCCACTGGAGATGAGATCCCCGCCGTGGCCGGCGTGCTGGGAATTCGCGCTCTGCAGGAAGCGGCATAAGCCCTAGTGATTTGATCCGTGCTGGGCTTGTTTCGTGGATTTTGTGCTTCTTCCATTCAGATATTGGGGAGGGGTTCTATAAGTGGGTGGTGATTGTATTTTATGGATACAGTCAGAGAGGAAGCGTGGCCAATGGCTGCACCCCAGCAGCAGCAGCAGCAGCAGTCGTCGGTGCCTCGGGGTCCTCAGCCGCAGCAGCAGAATGGTCGTGTTGATCTCCGGGAGCTCAAGGCTCAGATGGAGAAGCGGCTTGGTCCAGACCGCTCGCAGCGCTACTTGGGCTACTTGAATGCCTACCTGTCGCAGAAGCTTAGTAAGCCTGATTTTGACAAGATGTGCCTGCTTACCTTGGGGCGGGAGAACCTCCGGCTGCACAACCGCCTCATCCGCTCGGTTCTCTACAATGCCTACCAGGCACAGTGCCCGCCTCCGCCACCAGATGCCGGGAGGTCTGTTGGGGCATCAGCAAAGAAGGTTTCACAGGTTGCTGGAGCGTTTAGTTCTTGCAATGGGGATGTCAGGCTGTTACAGGTCCAAGGATCGAGGCCTGTAGGCGCAGTGCAAGATCATCAGTTAAAAGACCGGTTCAAAAACATGGGCCCCAATGGTAGGGTGGAGGCTGCTGCCAGTCACACCCAGGTTGTCCGCGGGGGTTCTGCAGTTCCAGAGAATGGCAGCCTAAGTTCACTTGAGTTGAAGAGATCGGTGTCTTTTCAGCAATGTGAACCTGCAGAACCATTGGCAAAGCATGTGCGTGCGAACCAGTTTCTTCCTGAAAATGTGCTTAAGAAAAGAAGAATTATGAGTGATGCAGGCGCAGATCATTCTGCTCAAATGTCGAAAAGTCCTGTACGTGCTCCGCTTGGGATCCCCTTTTGTTCAGCAAGTACAGGTGGGGCAAGGAAATTACTACCGCCGCCAATTAATTCAGGTGAAGAGCCCTTTAGCAGCTGTTATGAGCATGGTCAGCTGTTGAGCACGGAGATTCTGCGTAAGCGGATGGAGAAAACGGCAGAAACGCTGGGCCTAGTGGGTGTCACGATGGATTGTGCTGAGCTTCTGAATAATGGCTTGGACGCGTACTTGAAGAACCTGATTAGGTCATCTATTGAGTTAAGAGGAGCTGATGGTCGAAATGATGCAAGAAGAGGGGCATCATACAAGCAGCATGTCTCTGGAAAGCAGATTAACGGTGTTTGGTTGCCGAACCAAGTTCAGATGCAATCAAGCAGTGGACAGTCAGAAGCCTCACATGATAGCAGAAGTCAACGCTTGATCTCTGCCGATGATTTCAGTGTAGCCATGCAGATGAACCCTCAACAACTTGGGGAGAATTGGCCTGTTCTTCTTGAGAAGATATGTTTACGTCCCTCGGAGGAAAATGATTGACAGATGGAGCTTGCTAGTTCAGATCAAATTTTGTCCGATGTATTTCTTCTTGCCCCATCTAATGTACATTTGAGCTGAAGTAACAATACTGCAGTCACATCACAGAAGATGCATGTTTGGGGATCAAGGCAGAATTCTGCTCCCAATTTGTAGTGAAAGAAAGACATTCTTTTGTCCTGATAATGATGCCCAAATAAAGGAAGTCATCTTCTGTTCCCGCTGCTTAGCATTAGCACTCCCGAGGTGGAGACTGTTACATCCATAAGTCCCGACATCTATGTAACATCTGGCATAAAGGGACAGAGCACAGCAAAATGCAAGTGCTGTCTTGTAACTTATAGGAAAATGTTCTGTGAGTTTCTAGATCAGGATGTACATTATTGATTGCAAAATTTTCTAGATTATCTTCAGTACTAATTCAGGATTGTGGATGTTAATTTTATTTAAATTCTTTGTAACTGTTTTGCAAGTTATATTCTAGATCTAATATTTTTCATTTTCTCCCTTCAATGTGCATGTGTTTGTTCAGGAGTGGGTGGTGTGCTGCCGGGTCCTTTTTGTGCTTTTACTCTACACTCATTATTGAGTTGTGTATCATGACTGATTTTCTTGTTGTCACCTACAGCTAAATATGAATACCTTGTTGAAGATTGTGGCATCTAATGTTTTCCCATCTAACATTCTTGGTCAAATATTTACTTCTGGAACGGAAGAAAAATGTCTGATGCAATTTTAGTTCTGTATAGTGTTATGTAGGCACTTCTAGATTACCATCTATGTTTTGATAGGTGCATGCTGCAAGTATGATGCCTATATTTTATCATCTGCTCTATGCAAAGTTGATTAGAAGTCATTCACAATCAACTGTATACACTGGTGTGGCCTGTCTCGTTAAGTTATCTTGCCATTTTCAGTCGTTTCATCTCTCAAATCGTGATTAAAACTTATTGGACGGTTGCCTCATTGGTGTGTTTAGTATTATGTGCCTTCACTCAAATTTTCACTTCCCCATCACATGGATACATCATAGTGGAGGAAGAAGAAAATCTGTAGTTGATGTAGTGGCATTTCCTCTTCGTCTCTCTATTGTGGATTTGTTGCTTTTCTTTATTGACTCATCTGGTTTGCTGTCAACCTGAGAAGGTGCAATTGTAATTGAAGGCCATTTGCTTCAGCTTTGACGATATTTTTAGATGTTACTAATCCGTTGTGTTTTCTTTGCTTTTAAATTTTACATGGTCTTCGCCTCTTAGGAAGGCTTACTGTCTTCAACGTACTTACACTTTCTGGCAATATTTGCTTACTGTCTTCATCATACACTGTGGCAATACTTTTCATATTCTTTGCAAGTTATATTCTAGATCTAATATTTCTCCTTTGCCCCCTCGATGTGCATGTGTCTGTTCAGGAGTGGGTGGTTTGATGTCTCAAGTCATTTTTGTGTTTTACTCTAGTCTTGAAATGAAGTTATAGATGTATCCACAATTGAGTTGTGTATCATGACTGTGATTCTCTTGTTGTCACCTGAAGGTAATGGATACCTTGTTGAAAATTGTGATATCTGATGTTTTCCCATCAAACGTTTTTTGGTCAAATATTTACTTCTGGAATGTAAAGAAACTCGGGTGCAATTCAGGTCAGTATGATCGTAAGTAGGGACTTGCCTAGGTTACCAAATATTTTTTACAAATAAAGTCGATAAACATATTTTTCTATGTTTTTTATAGGCGCATGCTGGTAGTATCATGCCTGGGATGTATCTTCTGCTCTATGTGAAGTTGGTTAGAAGTCCTAGATTGACTGCATACACTGCTGTGGTCTGTCTGGCGAAGTCATCTCGCCATTTTGAATCGTTTGATCTCCAAACTGAGATGATGTGCAAATTGTGATTAAAATTTATCAGGTGGTTGCCTCATTGCTATGTTAAGTGTTATGTGCCTTCACACAAATTTTCTCCTCTCCAGCACAGGGATACATCATGGGGTAGGAAGAAGAACATCTGTAGCTGAACTTTTTTCTGGATACATGTTTCAGAATTGAACCTGAGGGGCCTTTCCTCTCAGTCTCTCTGTTGTGGATTTGTTACTAGCCTTTATTGACCCATCTGATTTGCTGCCAACCTGAGAAGGTGCAATTGTAATTGAAGGCCGTTCCGCTCCAGCTTATCTGAAGTGCACGTACTTTTTTGAGATGTTACCAATCCATTTTGTTTTCTTTGCTTAATTTTAAATTTTACAGTCTTTGCCTCTTTGGAAGGGTTACTGCATTCATTGTACATACATTTTTTGGCAATATTTGCTCACCCTCTCCATATACTCTGGTAATTTTTTCGATAAAGATATACTGTGGCAACTTTTTCATATTTTGTGTGTCAGGGGTATCCATGCTGTTACTTGATTAGTGACTCAAATTCAACTGATCTCCGTGGACATTACTACCATGCATTTTTCCCCTGCAGTATCATCGTTTTCTTTTTTTGAGATGAGTATCCATCGTTTTTCATACCGAACTGGATTAACTATGTTCTTGTGCTCTCCACTCCGGAGAGGTGCTTGTGAACAGAAAGTATTTCCGCCCAAGAAATATTCAATTTAATTTGAGCTGTGCATATATACTCTGCTTATTAGTAGTCTGACATGTTTTCTCATTGTTTCAGACATGCAACACTCCCTGCGCTCTTCCTCTGTGGCACGGGTATGCACGCAGTTTCATATGCTGAAATAGATCTCTGTTGAAGATGACTAGTCAACAAAAATATGTCAATTTTCTTGGTTGCAATTTGGTGTCACGGTTTAGTGACTGAACTGAATATTTTGATGTTCTGCAATGCCTTTGAAATTTTCGTCGACGGATTTCTTGGGCTCCTCTACCTGTTCCTGGTGCCTGATGAGCGGCGGTGATGAGGTGGTTCTGAAGCTAGTTGAAACTGCCGCGGAGGTATATATGCAGACCGGTATCTCTCGATCGAAATTAACTGTGAAATATCTACAGAAAAGTAGCAGAGGAAGGGGCTACATAGGATATACTCCTAGCTGCGGAATGACTCTGACTCTCTTTTCATTGTCTGACGACGACAAGCTGCCGGCCGGGATCAGCAGCGTGGCCGGCCGGTGGCTCTGACTCTCTTCATTGTCTGACGACGACAAGCTAGGCAAGCTGTAACGCCCGGTGGCCGGCAAGGATCAGGAGCGCGGCCGCTGGAGGAGGTCGATGGTGTGGTGGCGACGCCGTGGCGCGAGCCAGACGAACGCCCGGGTGGCCTTGGGCATGGGCGGCGCTCCGGCCATCTTCTCCGTCTCGGAGCGCTGCAGGATCTCCCACATCACCTGCACGTCCTGGTACGCGCACGTCTGGATGTCGTCGTGCAGCTTCACCAGCAGGCCGCGGTCATCTGCACCGATCAGCAGCAGCAGGTACATTTGGTCAGCGTAATACTTGTAGAATTGGGAGAGAGTAAATCATGGTAAGGTTGTTTATTACTCGTTCCATTTCATAATTCTTGTCGTGGAACTAAAACCTTTGAACTAAAACCGCGACAAAGAATTATGGAAAGGGAGGAGTATACTAAGATCGATCGATCTCGGTGTTCCAGATCAGTGTGGTGTGGGGCGGCTCGTTGCAGGTGGCCTGCGCTCGGTGTTTCCATGCCATGGACACGGTGGCAAACCCCTGGCCATGCCGCCGCTGTGATCTCTTGGCCGTATCCTACATCTACATAGACATGCATGTACTACAGCTTCTCCTGTCCTGTAGAGTATCAGTGTAGTAGGCTACCTGTGACTGACCGGTGCTGTGTATCTCTATCTGTCTACCCATCCATTCCACCGCTAGTGATGCAATATATGCTGACATACATACGGATACAGACAACGTGTGGCTGCATATATAGGCAGATAGATTTGGCACTAGAGACAGGAGAGACTACGAACGGCGAATCATGCCACGGAAGAAAGTGGCAGTTGCCGCCCAGTGGGGTGCGGCAGCAGCTGCATCCTTGTGTTGTCTACCTACTCTTAATTCATTGCTACCTTCGTCACCTGATCTGAATCATCTGATAACGATCGTACGTAGGGAATACGTGTCAAGGGTGCATGTGTCCGTTCTGTCCAGTGTGACGATCTGGATGACGAAACCAAAGCACACATGCATAAAACGTGCTCATCGCAATGTGTATCGGAATCTTAGCTGCCAGACAAAACATGATGAAAGATATAGCGTACCCCCTGTTCGCAAATATAAGAATTTTAGATATTTTTGAAGTGGACTAGATACACTCCAAAATGAGTAAACCTACACGCTAGAACACGTCCAGGTATATGTGTTTTAGAAAAAGATTAGAATGTCTTACACTATTGAATAGAGAGTGAGTATATACAAATATATTTTTACTTTGGATAAGGACTTGATGGATGGAGGAAGACATTCCTCCTTGACAGAACTCATAGTATCGTGCATGCTAATTTGTGAAGCCTGATTTACATATACTCTGACACCATTTCCAAACGAAGTGTTGGGCAGAAACAGACAAAGAAACCAAGCGCGGCATGGCCTACGGATAGTGCAGTCCAGTCGTGCGCATGCGGAGCCACGTGCCACACGAGAAGTATTCTACTCGATGCCACAAACTCTCACGCGGGCAATGCAGGCATATGTGCTGCTGATCTTTGTACTACTACGAAGGACTGCATGGCTTGTCCTGTTGCGCAGAAACAAAACGACGGCCACGCATAGGCCTCGTGATCCTATTATAATCCCAGCGCTAATCAAGTTTCGAAAAAAAAGGAAGGAAACCCTTGGCTAATTATATTGATATGAATGATTAGCGCCGGATTACGCGCGCGGGAGATTTGTCAAAGAGACCAAGATAAACATTGCTGCTGATCCAGTGATATACTAGTAGCTGCCCATGTTTGTTTCCTCCATGAGAAGAAGATGTAAAGCAAGGAATTGCGACAACGACAACTGCTGGCCTCGCGGCCGCGGCATATTGCGAAGACGAGAAGAAGATCATGTGAAGTGAAGGTACTCGATCGAACTCACCGTGTTTCTTGCGACGCAGCCGCGCGGCGACGACGACCCAGGCGCGCCTCACCGGCACCACCACCGCCTTCCGCCACCACTCCGCCGATGGGTCCCGGCGGCCTTCCAGCATCGTCCCCGACTTCACACTCTGTATTATTTCCCCTGAGAGAAGGAGAGGGGTGGCGACGAAGACGACGGCTTTCCTTCCTGATATATTCGTGGGTGGGAGGTCAAGCAGTAGCTAGTGACGAGGTCAAGGGCAGAGATATCATCGCCACCTAGCCCGGCTGGCTACTCTCCACGTTGCCTCGGACCTGGAGCCAGGCGCCCATTCCTAATACGACCCCCCTCCGCGCCCATGACTCATGCTCTTGATTTCAGCGGATAATTAGGCAGAAACTACCGCATGCACGGCCGCCGCTAGCTCCTTGCATTGATCTCTCATCACGATTTGGGTAGAGATAAGAATTCCAGCTTCAGGGGGAAAAGTCAACGTACGTTACTAATGAGGGATCACGCTTTCTTTATTTTGGAAACATGGATACTATATTGAATTAGTGATTAGGGTTCAAGCAAAGAGCGTGTTTATATAATATTTTTTTTGCAAAATGTATAAAAAATGTTTTTATGATATACCTACTCGATTTTATAGGTATGTTACATTTTGCGATAGTTTGACTTCTCTAGGAAGTTAGAAGTACACTCTTTAGGGAACAGAGAGATTACATGCTAGAGATAACAAGAGAACACTAATTTGCAGCTAGCTTATTTTCCTGTGGACCGATCTGCTCATCTGTCGCGCGTGGCGATTGTCTAGTAGCTATGTGTCAATTTCTAGATTACATGATGAAATTTTGACTGATAGCACACTTAACATCAGCAAGATGCTAAATAAGTGTTGTTCTCATCTTTTACAGAAACAACTCTAAAGAAACACATTGAGGTAAGCAATTCTAAGTAAATAGACAAAACATCAAGGCTCTCAAGTTGTTTCTTCTCGTTAAACTAAATCTTTGTGGTTTTATGCCGATGTCCATATGAGGATGGCATAAAGGCTAGACAATTGGTTCTCCAGTGCAATACTTGGACAGTTAATTAAAGGAAAAGAGAATCGCCCTAGCCTCGTTGTAGGAAATGCAAGTGTAAACTATCAAAGTCAAAGAAGAATCATACCGTGAGAAAAGGAAAAACTAACCTATTAGGGAGGATATAAAGGATTGTATCTATAAAACCTCGACATTTTAAAACTAAAACCAAGCTGAAGGATATCATGATGGCGTTAGAGATGCCGAGAATCAAGCACCGCCATCATCATGGGGGCGAGCTAAGGCCAAAATAGTATAATCCTAGAACACCTAACTTAACCAAAGGAAAGCTACCGTATTCTACAAACTAAAGCCAGAAGATCAAGTTTCCACCCCTTCTAACGCCAACCACATCGGTAAGAGGAGGCAAACCATAATCTATTGGTATGGATGACCAAAGTATCTGACAACTAGGGTTTGTAATTTCTTTCTTACAACAAGCAATCACCTTGATAGAGCTTATACATCAAAATAACCTCAAGATTTTAAAAGGTCTTATTGACTACCAGGCCATGGTATCAAAATCCAATGGCTCGTCAATTGACTCATTTCATTCAAATTTCATTAAATATGAGTTTATTGGCTCATGTGGTGTGGACCTTACCTATAATTCAAAAATATTATAATTCCATGTTTATTGTCAAAATCGGATAACAAATGATTAGGTTCTCTCTCGATTGATGTGGTTAAGTAACGTATTTTGTTATACACTGTGCGAGAGTTGACACAACGATTCTTTTAGTAGGTTGGAGGTCTCCTCGTGGGAGCGAGAGGCTTGATCCATGTTAGTAGAGCATCGAGGGTGTTGAAAGTTGACCTCGAGCCATCTAACGATTTCCCGGGGGCGAAGTAAAACTACCACACTTCATTGGCCCAAGTCATCGACGACTCATTGGTCTGAAACTAGAGTCAGACTTGGATCTCTAATTATTTTCCCCTTATTGAATTGAATGGGGAGTGAATGAATGATCCCTTCACCAATATGGGGTTTATATAAGGAAGGTGTCCTTAACAAATGATCAAGGCTACAATGGTAAATCTTGGTCCACTACCAATGTGGGATGTGGATAAGAGATGGGATGGGTTGTAGCCCATAGTTGACTAGTCCAACTAGGCCTCCACCTAGTGGGATTGTTACTTCGTGGCCTCATCCACCGGAGGTCCTTGTTGACTAGTTCTTGGTTTGACTTTGATTGAATTTTCTCCATGTACATTCCTAGTAGGGTTGGGGGTCCCCTTAGGGGGTGATACCCGTTCTTACAACATGAGTCCTCGCGAGTTGTAGTCACAAGTCTCGTATTTGTGGTTGTAGGTAAAATTTATTGAGCTTGAAAAGATCTTCATCTTGATCTTCCCGGGACTTTCTCCATGGGCTGGGTGGCGAGTCCTTCCTTCTGAGGGTATCCTTTTTCTCCAAGGATAGGAGAGATCTTTGCGACCATGTGGTGGCCATGCGGCATGTTTCATTTTTCTTGTTCTGTAAGAGATTTCTCTCCATACCATTCCATTAGAATGGCAAGGTTGTTTTTGGCACGATGGAGACTCCCCGAGTCTATTTCTACAAAAATGACTTTGTGAGAGAGGTTCTTGTTTGATATTAGAGTACATGGATCTCTTTTTGCAAAAATGGACAAGGAGAGATCTTTTTGGAAAGCACGTAGTTCACGAGTTCTTAAGAATAGTGTAGTGAATGTAAGGGGTGGAAAGAAACAGTCCTCGAGTCCTTGTATGACCACTTGGGGGTTATTCCAATTTCACAAATGTTCGGCGTAATTGGGCCATTTTGTAATATATAGGCCACTCTGGGACTTATTTAAGAAAGTTCGGGCTAGTCTAGGATTCCATATTTTTTGGTCGGCCAAGGACCTAGCGATGAAATTCTAGGACTATCGAGGGCCATTGATTTTTTTGTCTCTTCGGTACTTAATGATAAACAATTAGACCAATCTAGGGCCATTCTATAATTATGGTCGCTTGGGGCCTATTTGTGAAAATATTGGCTAGCCTGAGCCCATTTGGTAATTTTTAGGCCACTTGGAGGCCTATTGGTGGAAATTCGAGCCACCTGGAGGCTATTTTGCAATTATTCAGCCACTTAGGGGCCTATTTGTGAAAATCTAGCCCAGTTGGAGGCATTTTGCAATTAGCCACCCTCGACAACAGCAATATGATATGGGTTACTCTCCAAGAGATTCTTGAGTGCACTTCTTCCACCAAGGAGTCTAAGTTAGATATCTTGAAAAGCAAATCAGGTGGCTTCAAGATGGCCGAAGTATGATAGCAGAAATGATGTCTATATTTCGTCGCGCGTGGCGATTATCTAGCTATGTGTCAATTTCTAGATTACATGACGAAATTTTGACTGATAACACACTTAACATCAGCAAGATGCTAAATAAGCGTTGTTCTCATCTTTTACAGAAACAACTCTAAAGAAACGCATTGAGGTAAACAATTCTGAGTAAATAGACAAAACATCAAGGCTCTCAAGTTCTTTCTTCTCGTTAAACCAAATATGTGTGGTTTTCTTCCGATATCCATATGAAGGTGGCATAAAGGCTAGACAATAGGTTCTCCAGTGCAATACTCGGACAGTTAATTAGTTGTCCAACATCAGAAGGACTACCAACACCAGGAATCAAAGGAAAAGAGAATCGCCCTAGCCTCGTTGTAGGAGATGCAAGTGTAAACTATCAAAGTCGAAGAACAAGCATACCGCGAGAAAAGGAAAACTAACCTATTGGGGAGGATATAAAGGATCGTATCTATAAAACCTCGACATTTTGAAACTAAAACCAAGCTGAAGGATATCATGATGGCGTTAGAGAGGCCGAGAATCAAGCACCGCCATCATCATGGGAGCGAGCCAAGGCCAAAATAGTATAAGCCTAGAACACCTAACTTAACCAAAGGAAAGCTACCGTATTCTACAAACTAAAGCTAGAAGATCAAGTTTCCACCCCTTCTAATGCCAACCACACCGACAAGAGGAGGGAAACCATCATCTATTGGTATGGATGACCAAAGTATCTGACAACTAGGGTTTGTAATTTCTTTCTTACAACAAGCAATCACCTTATATGACCACTTGGGGGTTATTCGAATTTTACAAATGTTAGGCGTAATTGGGCCATTTTGTAATATATAGGCCACTCCGGGACTTATTTAAGAAAGTTCGGGCTAGTCTAGGATTCCATATTTTTTGGTCGGCCAAGGACCTAGCGATGAAATTCTAGAACTATCGAGGGCCATTGATTTTTTTTATCTCTTCGGTACTTAATGATAAAAAAATAGACCAATCTAGGGCCATTCTACAATTTTATGGTCGCTTGGGGCCTATTTGTGAAAATATTGGCTAGCCTGAGCCCATTTTGTAACTTTTAGGCCACTTGGAGGCCTATTGGTGGAAATTCGAGCCACCTGGAGGCTATTTTGCAATTATTCAGCCACTTAGGGGCCTATTTGTGAAAATCTAGCCCAATTGGGGGCTTTTGCAATTAGCCACCCTCGACGATAGCAATATGATATGGGTTACTCTCCAAGAGATTCTTGAGTGCACTTCTTCCACCAAGGAGTCTAAGTTAGATATCTTGAAAAGCAAATCAGGTGGCTTCAAGATGGCCGAAGTATGATAGCAGAAATGATGTCTATATTTCGTGGTATTTTATCAATAGAGAAGACAGGTGATATGCCTAGAAATTTTTTCTGTTTGGACCCCAACGGGCCTGTGGGGTGGGGTCTAGGGACAACGGTGGAGATACACATGCCAGCCACGATCTTTGGAGAATTTTCAGAACTGGAGCACTGCACGGACTTCACTATAGTTCAACCCACAGCATTAACATAAGCAAACAAAAGAGAGATGGCACCAAACCTAGAACAAAAATGTACCACACGGAAAATAAAATGCTCTTATATATATTTTCATGTGCTTTTTCTTTACATTTCTGTTATATACTACGTGCAGCTCATCTGCAGGGACTGTGCAATTCACAGAAAACTGGAAGCAGAAAAAAATATATACTTGGCGTGGTTGATGTAGGTTGTTTTACTTGTTTTTTGAGTTTCGGACTAGTCTTCTAAGTTCTTCATATATTCTTTCGATAGCTTCGAATTCATTATCAGTTCTTGCTCTGCCACCAGAGAGTCCCCTGACTCGATCAACGCGTCTACTGTTGGCTGAAGAAAACACAAAAGAATATCAGGATATTAGAAATTAGAAATAGGATTTGGTTTCTCAACTGAAGAGAGAACAGCTAATACATCTACTGTGATATTGAAAGGCTAGTGCATTGCTTGAAACTTAAATACCTTTGGAGGGATAAATGTTGGAAGCTTCTCTCTGTTCTTTCGCTTGAGAAGCTTTTCACCTAATTGCTCATAACCACCAATGCCATTTACCCACTGCAACACATGTTAGAGCATGAAAAATTGTTTTAGCTATTTCTTCAGAACATTTTCAAAGAATGATATATTATTTCTCTTGGAAAATTCTGAAGAACAACTTTAGACGGTACAAAGACACATTTGGGAATGGCATTGCCAAACTTTCATGTAAATATTTCTGTTGTTGCATACCAAACATGGCCTAGTTAGCCTAACCCTGTCTCATTTTATGAAAATGTATGGATAAACTCTAATGCACAAGACAACCTTTTTGCACATACACAATACAACATCATGCAAAAAATATTTTCTAAATCAACCATAAGAATATGAATTGGGTCTCTACGTTAAACCGCATATCAAATGCCGTAAATCAAAATAAGTACCTTCAAGATAGCCTGGTCATATGTCCTGGATCTCAAAGCTCCATAAAAGTCCAGAGCTGCAGCAAGTTGAAGTCGTCTTGAATAAGTTATTCAAATATAGAAGCAAAATATAGGTACTCCCTCCGACCCATATTAGTTGACTCCAATTTTTCTAGATTTGGATGAATCTAGACACTATTTAGTATATAGGTTCATCTAAATTTTGACAAATCCAAGTCAAGTAATATGGGTCGGAGGGAGTACTTTCTTTCTGCAGAAAAAGAGAATTTTGGCCAATAACTAAAGATGCAAGTCACACGACGTAGCAGAACCTAAAAATAAGGAATTTTTTTGAGACATTAATGGTTTTGCTATCATCTAAAGACTTGTGGCTCAACATAACAAAACATAATCGCACACTATGTTTGTACCAGTTCTAGACTGGTTTATGACCATGGATGCAATATGTTCCAAAAAAATTACTCCCTTTAAAAAACAGGCTCTAACATTTTTTGAGATAAGAGGATTACAGGATTCACAACTAAAAAATCCTTTTCTTTACATATTCAAAACCCATGGGTGCAACCATTTTTTCCACCAAAACTGTCCAATTTGCAAATATTTTAAAACAACAGAAAATTTTGCTATGGCTATTAAACAGAAAAAACTCCCTAAATTTTAAATATGAATGCATTAGAAAACTGAAGAAAGATAACTCTGATGTATATCTGAAACACGGATGCATTAAAAAACTGAAGAAAGATCATTCTCATGTATATTTGAAATAAGAATTTAGTAATATCAAGCCCTAGATAATATCTTAGAAAACAACAAATTAAATACTTCAGTCACAAAATAACGTGAATGGCCTTTATACTGCATGTTCCACCATCCAAAACCACAGAATCGTCATACGCTGCAAACTAGAAGTTACAGTCCGATTGAAACGAGTACCTTGATTTGGAAACGTATCTACAATCCTTGACACTTCCTCAGAAGATAACCCATCCTTCGTATACATACGGTGAACAATGTTAATTATATCTTCACGGGTTGGCTGCCTGTTAAGCACAAATGATCATAAATCAAGAGCAAGGGTTTGAATTTTTCTTGAATAAGTTAAATGCCCCTAGTTGGTTTAAGTAAGTAGCATGAAAGTATATATAATTAACAAAAAATGGTGAAAGAATATCAAATTGGTGCTAATCTTCAAACTAAGACAATCTTTGAGGTAGAGAAATGATTAAAGGGAAGTTTTATTTTCTGTAGTGTCAAAAATGTAAAACCAAGAACTTAGCCTATGCAAGCGCCAAATAATACAAAGCGTTAGAACAAAAATAAATAGCGTAATTGATATTTTCCAGTTAATCAACAAGATTCCTTGAGATGCAAGGACAAACATACCAGTAGAATTTTTCCATCCTCCCATCACGAATCAAAGGAGCATATAGTGTTGAAAAATCATTTCCAGTTGCTATTATTGGCACTCTATGTGTTATATCAGACTCTCTCCACTTCTGCCCAATGCTAACCCTGGTAGGATTATCCGCCAAGTTCATCAAAGTACCAACCACGATTTGGTTATTGACCGTCATTTGTGTGTTTCCTGGAAACAACATTAACTTATAGTAGTCAGGTTTTTTCCCAAGTAGCAATGTCGATATGTTGGAACGATAAAATCTAATAGTAATCAACCATTTAAATATAAGTATTCTTAAAAAACATGTTTTGCACACACGAATAAAATGGACACATTAACCAAATACCAAGCTCTTGATTAAAATGCTGAAAAATAGATATACAGGTCCACCATAATCAACAAGGCCATCTAAGATTCTAAGTATGTTCAATAAATGACATACCAAATCTTCCAACGCCAGCATCTAGGTCATTGATCATCAAACAACTCATTTTCCCCTATAACATCAAAAACTTGTGAAAGCGTAGTCTTGTAAGGAAAAAATGAGAAACATCTCATTATGGCAACATTAGCATAATGATTTGGTAGTGACACAAAAGAGTAAATCACTATGGAGCACTTGAAACTATCAGGAGATGTAAGCTCCAAGTCATGAAAACATTTTCATCATCACAAGATACAAACACAAGGAAGTAGACAATGGAACACTATTAAGATGATAAAAGAGTAACAAGGACCATCTTTGGTAGTTCAGGAGCATTCCCCTATCACACATTAACAATCTTGAGCTACAAGATTTTCTCTAAATAATTTTCAATTATTATATACAGTGAATCACTGGGTAGATCAATAGGAGGACGCACAGTTGTGCTGCCAAACAATCCAGGTCTGAATCACACCTTTTTCTAAGAATATGCAGGATGCTAGACTGCTGTTGCTCCTGGACATCTACTTTTTTCTATTATGGAAGTCATCAAGCTAGTTTGGCTGCTAGAGCTACAATGTATGTAAGGCTACTCGTCAACATACATAAATGATCAAGTACTGTGTGTTAATGCATAAGTCTCTAATGTTAATAAAAATATTTCCTTTCACGCTCACTAGTCACTTCCCAGAAAACTGAATCTGAAAGGCGCATTATGAAATTGAGTATCTGAATACACCTTCTTACTTGGTTTTGAACTACTTGAGATGCCGTTCTGTATCGATCACGTATAAGCCTCCCAGGTTCTCCTGCAACATGAGCAGAAAAAACATGAATAAATAACAACAGATACATTAGCCGTAGGCTTGAGGCAAATACAAGATAACTTTCAGACGTTCAGTGCATTAATGTAAGTCAATGAAAACTTTAATGGCCTCTAAATGATGTCAAAAGTTTAAGGTGTCAGTTTTCTTCATTGTTAATAAAGGAAAACGAACAATGCCTGAAACAACTATATAAGGGTTTGGTTTTGACGTTTACATGAACACAAATGAGTTACATCTTGACATCAATCTGACAAGCAAACATATCGCATAGTAAACCAAGAACGCAAACATAGATTAATTCGGGTGTTCCTTGACCTGCTTTTTCAGATTCGAGCTCTCCAGCAGACATAATAACAGGCTCAACACCCATTGCTTTAAATATAAGTTCTGTTTGGAACGTTTTCCCTTGGCCTTTTCCACCCCAGACACCTGCATGGTGCAATGATACTCAAGATCATTAAATAATAAAGCATGACACTGGATTACACTACAGTACTACTCATTCCTTTTCATATTATACACTCACACAGAAAGAAAAAAAAGAGTGGAGAACGCTACCAAGTATAAGAGGAATCTTGATATTAAGATTATTTGCAAGGAAGTTCTTTACAATGTGGATGGCTGCAAACAACAAACAGTCCTTTAGCACATGTACCTGGAGAAAAATATTAAAAAAATGTTAAGCAAATGACAGCTACCTCTGAAAAATGTACCAAATACTACCAGTCGACTCTTGAAATATACTACAGAAATAAAAAATACTATATGTTTTAGTCTTTTAAACCTTACCTCTCAAAAGCCAAGATACTAATTAGATGGGTTTAGCAGAGTCAGTCTCTACTAAAGAACATACACGATTTGCTACTACTTCATCTGTTGCACACATTGTTTGCCATTATTTTAACAGGTTGACTTGATTGCTCTATGTTGATCATCCATTCGGTAAAGTATATTTTTCCATTCGCACGCCCTTGTATAAGAATAGTGTTTCTAGGGTATAGAGAGAACACAGGATGAACTGGCAACTAGTCACCAAAATTACTTTCCGGTATGAATTTAGTAGCCAGACAGTTGGCTCTTTTGAACAGTTGAGTTTCATGTACATAGATGCATACTGCAATAGCATTATATATGTAGACACAGACTCAAATGAAATGCACTTACTGAAATATTGAGACGTTAATACCTGATTACAAGAATGTCGCGAACTTCCTTATATGCATTAGAATTGCTTACCGACTTTATCCTGTAACACAACGAATCTGCAGTGTCAAATATCTGTCAATCAGATGCTGAGAAGAACATAACAACACGGAAGAAGATGGTTAGATACACCAGAACAGGTGTCCATGAATTAAACAAACTCACAAGGAAGGCGGGTGCGATGTAGTAATCTCCCTGGAGGTACTCAAATTTCCTCGTCGCCTTCTGGCGGTAATCGAACACGATATCGGCTGCAGCCACATTCCACAAGGAATTGTCAATATTGTATAACTTAAACCAAGGTCTTCAGTTAAAAAAGAACTTAAAGAATCAGCCTCTTCAGTTCCAGTGATTGTTTAGTGCATTGGTGAACACACAGAAATGTACTATTCTGAACACACAGAAATGTACTATCCTCTACCTAAGCTTACACTAACTGCTACCAAGTTTTATCCAATGGCTTGATTGGAGGGGCAGTGGGGAGCATACAGTCTCTTCCGAGGAATTTTCCGACGAAGAGGTCGTCGATGACGCCGCTCCGGGCTCCGACGGCGATATTCATGTTCTCGGCCTCCTTCCCGAGGCGGTAGAGGTAGTCGTCGCCCTGACCATCCTTCGCCTCCCACGAGGACTGCTTCGACAGCTTCCCCCCACTCGCCGCCTCGTCCTCCGCCTCCTCCTCGCCACCGGCGGTGGGCTGGGGAGACGCCGACGAGGTGGACGAGCAGAGAATGGACGGGAAGGCGGGGCAGAGACGGCCCCGATTGGGGGCTCTGGGGCTCGAGCGGGAGGGGAGGAGGATGTGGTGGCGATGGTGGTGGGAAGCGGCGGCGAGGGAAGTGGTTGCCATGGCGGGAATGGGAAAGGCTGTGGCGCGTGTGTGATCGGCGGCTGGGAAGAGCGTCCGTGACCTCGTACGGCGCTGGGGGCCTTATCGACAACGGTCGTTCAGGAATTCCTCATGGAAAATAAGCATGTACTGTACGAAATTATAAAGGCCGTATGTACGAAATTATAATTAAATTAAAACGATTTTTTAAAACATCATGTCATTTGGTGCAATAAAAATGACCATTTGCGGTCTACAAATGGTTTTTTGAAAAGTGTTGGGCGTCCAAGGATAATTCTCGCGATCCCGCCTCAGAAGGCGACATGTATACATGATTTTTCTATTTCAATTTTATAATTGCTCCATTGAAGTAAAAAAAAAAAAAATTCGTCTTAACCGAACAGTTACGGGAGAAAAAGAGACACGCGACACGGTGGTTCTAAACCCATCTAGGGTTGTCCCTCTCGCCGGCAGCATAGTTGGTCCGCTCCGTCTCTAATGGATTTGGGCCTTGAGACGTGGCGGGCCAAGGGCTTTCGTCGGCGACAAGGTTCTTGTTTTTTAGACTGATTTTAAGTGTCTTTTTTAGGATGTTGAGGTGACGGCTATATCTTAAAATTAGAATAAGTTTCTTAATGGACTACCGGATTAGTTTCGCTGTTATAATTCTTCAAAGAAACATTGTCAAAATTGCTCAAAAGGCTATTACAATCATCATAAATAGCCTGCGAAAGTCGTAGCACAAAAGCCACCATTCCTCATCGTGATCCACCACTTGAATACAATCAGTCTATATTGTGAAATTGTTACTGCCAATGTGTTGCACCACAACTAACATTTCACTGTAAGGCATAGGCCTCTGCCATTTGAGCATGAACAATATGAGGGATATAACTTTGTGCCGTTGCAATGCATTGCCTAGGATAATCCCTAATTGCCACTCATGTTGCACCTCCTCGAGAGTCCACGTCAAAAGCAGTGTCGATTTTTATCATTAAGGTTTCTTTCATTGGTTTCTTCCATCCTTTTATTTGATTTGCATTTTGTTTCTTCAAGGCGATCATATAATTTCTAGATAGGATTGTTGTCGACATGGCTAATCGGAAAAGAGTTTCGACACTTTCTCCATGGACCGACCTTCTGGCCCCTTTCCCACCATATATACCAGCCAGCGACCAAAACCAAAACCAGTTCCCAAAGTCCAACATCATCAAGCACGGATAAATGGCCACCTCTCAAAATGAATTCTTCAAGAAGAAGAGATCCTGAATGTCATAATGCAAAATCTCCTTAAATTTTACTCCAGTTATCAAGACACCTCTAAACCTCTATCTTGTGTAAGAAAACAACATATGCTTGTTTTTTTGGCTCGGATTATCCATAAACTGGGTCAACACGATCATCTTGACCTTTTCCTCTATTGCAATGAATACAATTGTTATCCTGTTGTCATTCAAAAAAAAAATCTTGCTTGCCGTGGAAATATGTGGGTTACACACTCACACCACGTCTCGTTAGACAAGAAAAGTTAAAATTGTTAATTCTCTTGTTATGTAAACGTAACGGTAAAGTGTGACTCATGGTCATACTTCAAGAAAACACTTATTTGATGTGACCCAACTACAACAATGGAATCATCATTTTCTTATGTGTTTGCACGGGCTTCCTATATTGCGTTAAAATGTGTGATCAAAAACTAATTAAGTTAAAAAGTGCATGACTATGTCACTATATAAAAGCTCATAGAGCTTTGAGAAGAAAGAGGACGTGTGATGGAATGCATCCCGTATTTTAAATGTAAGATAGAACTTGAGACATTGGAGGTAGACAAACCATGTAACCATGTAAAGTGAGGCGGGACATTTATCATTTTCATTAAATCGTATGTCGACATCTTCTCCTTGTCGTGGATGCAACAACCGAGGATTCTGATCAAGTGTTGGTATTGTAGCTTGACATGAGAAGAAGGCCTGTCGAAATGGACCCTTGAGTCGTGGTTCGTCGAGGTTGACCAACTTATTAAATTGAAATAGGTTGGTTCTTTTGGCTCCTGCAGGCTGCAGTGTGAGTTCATCACTTGCTAGCATCGAAACCACCACGCTACACATGTTGGGGCTGATAGTCCGCATTGGCCTGGACAAGAGTACATGCATTTCACTACATCAACCACTTCGTAATCCGGCTACCGGGTCCACCATATCATACCATTTTAACTCCTTCCATAGTTGGTAGACCTGTAAGGGAACCTACAATATTGCCATAGCCAAATTTCAGATAAAGTACTATTTAGCATTGATGTGAAATATAGCAATAGCTTTACAATGTAGTTAGTTCTATATATTTGTACAAGGGGTCCCACCAATGAATAAAACCACATAGAGAAGATATTTTATCACTTAACACCATATGTTGGGGCATTTTTATCACAAAACCACAACTTGAGTATTTTGTTTCACAAAACACCAACATTTGTGGTAATCTTCTTCACAGAACACAGAAAATGTCGTTAGATGTTTGACAACTGATTAGTATGCATGACGAAACACCACCCTGCGACATAGGTAGAGACGCGTTGTCAGATTGGCAGCATAGTTGTCTAGATTAGTTCTTTAATCTATAAACTATCACACACACAAAATATCTAACTATTTTTAACCAGAAGATGAACCACATATCTGACTATTTTAATCAACTAGTTTTGACAAACGGTGTTTATATTTAGTCTCTCACAACACATACTCCCACCTATCCAAATTAATGGACTCATATTTATCTAGATTCGGTGTATCCAGCACTAAAACATAACAACATGTCTTCGAATCTGAACAAATCTGAGTCCATTAATTTAGATTAAAGGGAGTACAAAATACAGAGTCTAGATTTTTTCAATCTTGTAATCTGGACAGCTGCGCCTTGTCATTCTGGGCAGGCTCTAGCAAGTCTCTGCCCATGTCGCCACGGCCGTGTTTATGTCATGTAAACCCAACGCACTAAATAATGACGTTTTCCGTGTTCTATGAAAAAGATTACCACAAAAGTTGGTGTTTTGTAAAACAAAATACTCAAGTTGTGGTTCTGTAATAAAAAAAACTCCAACATATAGTAGTGTTAAGTGATAAAATCTCCATAGAGAATGGGTGTTCTCTCTCCTCTTCTTATGCATGTTTTTTCAATAAAGGACGCTTTATTACTTAAAAAGATCTTAAGTATTACACCCGGCCTCTGCATAACTAGGATGCACACAGCCGCCCAAACCCAACAATCCAGACATAAAAGGAAAAAAAACGCATAGACGAATTACATATCATAATGAGAAATTGTAAAACGCCTAAGGAGCAGAAGGTAGGTCAATCCGCAGATTATGTTGCCAGTCATGTCGGGTGAACAAATCCCGCGCCATGTCCTCCAGCCGCGTACACACCTCCGTGAAAAGTTCGCGATGGTCCGCACGATGAAGTGCCGCCTAAGACCGAAGGGTGCCAGTGCATCTGTAAATAACCTGCAGCAGTGAATATTTTGTATCATTAAACACTTTATCATTTCTACATAGCCAAAGCGACCATATAATGGCAATCGCTCCTACCCGAAGAAATAACTTGTACTTGCGATCTATACCGTGTAACCAATTCCCAAATATATTGGCAATACTACTCGGTGGATACAAGTCAGAAGCTGCTTGGGTAACTGACCATATAGATCTTGCGATATTGCATTGGAAAAATATGTGTTTTATTGTCTCATTATGCTGACAAAATGTGCACCTAGGATCTCCATGCCAATTCCTCTTAAGAACATTATATTTAGTAAGAATGACCCCTCGACGGAGATACCAAGCAAATATTTTATTTTTGAGAGGGATCTTCATCTTCTAAATCATCCTATTATCTAGAAAAGGTAAGACTGACTGAATTAAGGCATTGTATAAGGAACTAACCGAGAAGGAGCCATTTTCACTTAAATTCCACCGGAATTCATCATGCCCAACTGACAATTGAACATCTGTTAACCGATGTAGCAACATGATCCAGGAGTCAAGCCTTACACCAAATAAATTCCTTCGAAAAGTCACGTTAGGTGGGAATGATTCTAGCACGGTGGCGATCGTTTCCTCCTTATACCGAACTATGGAATACAAAGCAGGATATTGTTCGCGAAGTGAAGTGGTGCCAAGCCACTTGTCCTCCCAAAACCGTATCTGAGACCCGTCCTTTATAGAAAATGAACCGAAGCGGAAGAAGTGTTTCTTCGTCGCCATCAGGCCGGCCCAAAAGTGAGAGTCACCAGGTTTCCAAACCATTTGGGACAACGCTTTTGATCCAATGTATTTTCTTTTAAGTAAAGTCTGCCATATCCCCTCTTCGGTTAAAAGTTTGAAGAGCCATTTACTAAGTAAGGCGGTATTTTTGATCTCCAGATCATGTATACCTAGGCCTCCCTGTTCTTTGGGTCGACAAATCATACTCCATTTAGCCAGTCTATACTTCTTTTTCTCATTATCACCCTGTCAAAAGAATGTTGATCGGAAATAATCCAACCGTGTAAGACTCCTTTTGGAAGTTGAAAGAATGATATCATATATAGTACCATATTACTGAGTATTGAATTAATGAGTACCAGTCTTCCCCCAATTGATAATAATTTTCCTTTCCAACTAGACAGTCTTAGCTATAATCTTTGTTCGACGATTTTCCATTCAGCCTTTGTGAGTCTTCGGTAGTGAACTGGAATGCCCAAATAGCGAATCGGAAAAACACCCTGACTACAACCAAAAAGTTCAGCATAAATTTGAACCTCATCCTGAGCCTCGCCGAAACAAAATAATTCACTTTTATGAAAATTAATTTTTAAACCCGAAAGATGCTCAAAAGCTGAAAGAATGAGTTTCAGGTTTTTAGCCTTTTCAAGATCATGTTCCATAAAAAGAATTGTATCATCGGCGTACTGAAGTATAGATAAACCACCATCTACCAGATGAGGAATAACCCCTTCAATTAGGCCGTCGGATTTTGCATGCTCAATCAAGATAGACAATATATCAGCCACTATATTAAATAGCATTGGTGATAATGGATCTCCCTGTCTAAGCCCTTTTTTTGTCTGAAAGTAATTGCCAATGTCATCATTGACTTTTACGGCCACACTACCTCCAGCCACAAAA
Source organism: Avena insularis (assembly GCA_023614405.1). Classification (NCBI taxonomy): domain Eukaryota; kingdom Viridiplantae; phylum Streptophyta; class Magnoliopsida; order Poales; family Poaceae; genus Avena; species Avena insularis. The sequence continues at coordinate 386,806,501 of CM042687.1, forward strand.
CAGTTAATTAAAGCACGCCATTCATGAGAGAAACCTTTCATTCCGAGCGTCTGTTGAAGAAAAGACCATTTGACTTTATCATAGGCCTTCTCAAAATCAATTTTCAGGATGACCCCGTTCAACTTTTTCCTATGTAGTTCATGAAATGTTTCATGTAAGGTAACCACACCATCAAGTATGTTGTGACCTTGCATGAAGGCAGTTTGAGATGGGCGAACTACATGATCAGCCACTGAATTTAACCTGATAGTAGCAACTTTAGTGAAAATTTTAAAGCTAACATTAAGAAGGTAGATTGGTCTATATTGCTGAATCCGTTCTGCTTCGTTAATCTTAGGCAATAAGATAATTTCTCCAAAGTTTAGACTGAACAAATCTAATTGACCAGCGTGCAAAGCACAGAACATGTCAAAAAGATCTGTTTTAATAACATCCCAAAAAGTTTGATAAAACTCAGCTGGAAAGCCATCAGGACCAGGGGCTTTATTATGTTCCATTTGGAAAACGGCATTCTTGACTTCCTCCTCAGAATAGGGAGCGGTCAAAAGATCGTTTTCCTCAGCAGAAACCTGGGGTATATCGTCTGTTTGGTTCTCGTCCAGGGAGAAGGTACCTTCTTCTGGTTCCCCAAACAAAACCTTGTAATAATTTGTAATATAGGATTTCAGCTGGTCATGTCCCTCAATCGCCTCATCATCATGCATTAAAGAACGAATAAATTTCTTCTTGTGTCGGCCATTGGCCACACTATGGAAGTACCTAGTATTCGAGTCCACATGCAAAATAAATTTAGCTTTAGATCGTTGATACCATTTGATTTCCTCTTCACGCAAAAGCCGTGCTAACTCCGCATTCGATTGGCTTTTGAGCTCAATTTCTTGCGTGGTTAACAAACGATTTTCAGCGAAAGCTTCGAGTTCATCTATGACAGACGAAAGACGTATCTTTTCAATTCTAAGAATACCGGTTGTGTGTCGTGCCCAACCCCCAAGGTGTTTGCGTAACAAACACACTTTATTGTTCCACCTCTGGATTGGGGTATTACCTGAAACCGGTATTTCCCATATTTTTTTAACCATATCCTGGAAACCCTCTCGATGTAACCATCCAAGCTCAAATTTGAACCGATGAGAACATCGTAACCGGGGTAAACCAGTAGTCAATAAAATGGGAGCATGGTCAGACAGAGCTTCAATACGTTCCAGAGCGCGTACCGAGACTCGTGGAAAATGTTCTTCCAAATCAGAGTCCATCAGAACGCGATCTAGTTTTTCGTATGTAGGATCTGGCAGATTGTTAGCCCAAGTAAATTGTCGTCCGATCATAGTTACTTCCTTCAAGTCAAGATTGTCAATGATAGCATTAAAAAGGAACGACCAATGATCATCAAACCGGCCTTTACTCTTTTCGAATGGGAATCGAAGCAGATTAAAATCCCCCCGATGAGAATGGGATATGGATTATCTTTAGCTAGATTCACCAATTCTCGAAGAAAATCAGCCTTGAACGCATCCTGGGTTGCACCATACACAGCAACAAGGCTCCATGTGAAATTGTCAGCTTTATTACGGATATGGAGTTTTATATGAAACTCTCCTTCCGAACAAGCTAAAATATCCATGGTATTAGCCCTTACACCGAGTAATATGCCGCCAGACCGTCCCCTAGGTGAATGGGAATTCCACACAAAGTCAATGCCCCCCCGAAAGGCGATCAAGTAAACTTTGTGAGAATTCTCGTTGTCGTGGTGGTGACACGGCAGATGCCATGGGTAGGCTAAAGTAAGGGGCCAATGGATGCTAGTGGGATCTGGGGAGGGAAGATGCAGTTGATTCTACACACAAAAGACTAAGGCAAAGATATTTATTTCTCCTCCCTTGGGCTACAAGTGCTCCTTGAGTTGTATACAAGGAGAAAGGAAGAACTTTACCAGCCTAACGGTACTAAATGAGATGATCCCTTCCTCAGGGTCCAAGCCTCCCCTTATAAAGGAGAGCCTTGGGTGCCTTTAGGGCTGACGGGGCAAGCATATTCGAGGAATATCCTTGTCCCAAAATAGTAGTTTGGCGACCTCCTTTCCCTGTCGCCCTTCTAACGACGGCAAGGCTCCAGAGGTCCCCCCCTGCGTGCCTCGGGCTTCAGGACTGTCACCTCCGTGACCTCCTTCTGCCCCTCTGACGCTCTGCGCCTTTGTCCCTTGTGCTTGGCTCCGCTCAGATTCCTCCTAGCCTGCGGCTAGAGTTTGACTTTAGGTTTCCCCTTCTCCTGCAAGCTTCGTATCATTCGGCCTTACCTCGCGTAACTCGGCTTGTCCTTCACCTGTATTAAGATTACTCGGGCTAACCCGGCCGACTTACGTAGTATCCCGGCCGGGTAATGCCTTGCCTTTATCATAAGGGTCCTGCCCTTCCCTGTCTTGGCCGACCTCTACAGGATTCGGCCGACTCACACAGTAACTCGGAAACTAGACGGGCAACTTCCCTTCGTCTTTCCCCATCTTTACCCTACCCGAGGCCATCTCCCCAACATTAGTCCCCGAAGCTGGTATGGCCCTGCCAATAACTTCGGCCGGGCCGTATCAGTTTCATGAGATTTCTTTTGCCTCGTTTCCGAGTTATCTTGCTTGAGGTATCATCCTATCTTATCGCATACGCCTCGTCCTACGTGTCTTACTCATCATTGTTTTTCTAGTTTTTTGATCCTCTACAGTATTTATTGTTATTTATCGCGATTGCGCTTTGTCGCGTCGGCGCTGCGACGCCTCGTGTGCCGTTTCCATCGGGGATCGTGGCTTTCTTTCCCACCGTGTGGTCGCTGGTGCGGTTCCACTCATCATCGTGCGTTGGCGCTACATACACGATCTACACGGTCAACCACCTCACCCACGATCCCACTACCTTGCAGGTAGCACGGTTATAAAGAAAGAGGGCGCTGGGATTCACTTTCCCCTTTCGTTCCGCGCCTTCTTCTTCCCTTCGCTTCGTGCTTCCGCCGTCGTGCGCTCGTCTGAGTTCTTGACAGCAGGAATCCCGCCGCACCGCTCTGTCGTCTTCGTCGCCGCTCGCTCGCTCTGGCACCGTCGCCGGTGAGTTCATCCGGTCCTATCGCCTGGCTTTTCCTCTAGAGATCTCGGTTTCTCTTCTGTTATCGTGCGGCAGTTCTTTCTCCGCTCCGCCGCCGTTTTTTGGTAGAACCAAGACGGGGCCTTGTAGTTCTAGATTTTCCTCCGCCGCCAATTCTTCCTCCGCGGATTTCTCCGGCGACCCCATGTCTAGCTCCGTCAGCGGTGCCCTCGTTGAGGACGATGATACTGCATCTGGGCCCGAGCGGGGTTCATGGCAGGGCTCCTCCGTCACTCTTCGTGAGATAGAGTGGCTTATCCGGACTCGCCGGATTCCTGCCGAGGTGGCTTGTCGCTTGCCCGGCAGCGAGTCCTCTCCAGACCTTCGGGGCATTTCGCGCGCGGCTTTGGTCTCCCTCTCAGCGATTTTGCTAGGGAGTTTCTTGATTACTTCGGCCTTCAGCCGTATCATCTCCCCGCCAACGCCATAGCCTCTCTCTCGGCCTTCATCTCTGCCTCGGAGGGATACTTCGGCCTGTGGTCGTCCGTGCATGTCTGGTCAAAGTTTTTCCAGATTCGTTCCAACGTCGTCCCAGACCAATCTCTGCAGCCCTCCGAGAAGTTGCTCACCCAATGTGGGGCAGCGTCCATCACACCTCGGAGGAAGTCCGAATTTCCTCGTGTTGCGGGGCTAGAATCGTGCAAGAAGTGGCACAAGTCCTTCTTTTTATGTCAAGAATAGGGGACTGAAGATAAGATTCGGCTCCCTGCCTTCTCTATTGGTCCTCCTTCCAAGAAGAACTGGACGTATAATCCGAGGAAGAGTCACGCTTTGGCCGAAGCCTTTGAGATTCGGCTGAAGGAACTGATCCGCTCTGGGCTACACGGCGAGGATCTGATGACTACCTTTGTCAGCAGCCGAATCTGCCCGTTCCAGAAGCACACACATAACTTCTGCTATATGAGCAGTCCCCTTGACCCCAACCGAGTCTCGACGGTGGAGCTAGACAACTACCTCATTTTCAAGCGTGTCCGGGCTATCTTTAAGACGGAGATGCCGGAGGATTGGGCTTGGGGATTAAAGCTGTTCACCCGCGAGCGTCCCCCACCCGAAGTAAGTTCACTCATTAGTGCTTTGCTCCTTAATTGCGTTTATAACTCTCTTTGCTAATTTTTCTCCTTCTTGTCCCGCAGAGGTTTGAGGAGCAGAAGAATGAGGACGCCGAGGTTTTGTCACTCCCGTGGCCTGCGGATCGGAATACTCCAGACAGTGGGGAGCCAGACTCAGAAGAGTTCGTCCCCAAGTCAGATCTCGCTCAGGCTCGCGCTCGTGGCAAGACCCCGGCCAACGAGGAGGAAGGTGATTCGGACGAGGTCCAAGTTCTAGAGGTAGTTGCCGCAATGCCAATTTCTTATGCATTTCCGACTTCTGCTTTCTCAGCTAATCCGGCCGGTCAGGTTCACGATGCCGAGCCTCTTGCCTCCCGGCCTCCTGTTACTTCGGGAAAACGTGGGGCTCCCGCTGGTGCCTCTGAAACGGCTCCCAATAAGCGAATGAAGAAGTCTGCTCCGAATCCTCCCAGGCGCAAGACCATGCCCGGGGTCACTGGGTGAGTTTCTTTTGCTCGTATTTCTTGTTTTTCTCTTTCTGATTTTTAACTTGACCTTTTTTGTTTTCGCAGTGCTCCACTTTCTGTTAATCCCAGCGGTCCCAGCATGATTTAGTCGACGACTCGGCAATCCCCTCCGCCATCAAGATACCAGATTCCTAGTCACCATGCTGCATCTCCTCCAGCTCCGAATCGGATGCCACCTCGCCACGATGCGCCTGAGATTCCTCCCGTTGGTGTTGATTCCACTCGGCCCACAGACATTTCTACCGAACCTGCTGCCTCCTCTATGAACCCTAATGTCTCTACTGAGCCTCTTTCTACCCCCGCGGTTTCTACAGTGACTCCAACACCGGCCGAGGACGTCAATATCTCGTCGCCCTCTGCGACTGTGACTCATCCGGCTCCTAAAGACGCCGTTCCCATTGCCGAGGTATTAGCTCCTACTGATGCCTCTTCTAAAACAAGAAAGGCTGTCGTCATCAAGGCTTCCTCCTCCTAGAAAGGTCTTGCTGGCTCTTCTCAGCCAAGTATTGCCGATGCGCTGCGCAAAGGGGTTGCTTCTACCAAAGCCTCCGTTACCACGGCCTCCAGTACCCAGCTCGCTCTTCATAAAAGTCTTGCGGCAGCGGTGGCTACACAGCATGTACGAGGTAAAGTCCTAACTCGCACGGCGAGTAGGAACAGTCTCGGCTCGCTGGTTGAATATGCCAACAATTGGAATGCCGCCGATCAGTTTGAGGGTAATCCAGGCAGCCAGCCGTTTCAGCTCTCTGACATCAGCAGCCTCCTGCATCAAGCTGCCAAGATCGTTCTTGAAAGTGACAAGATGAATGGGGTAATTGTTTTTTATGGATTCTTGATTAGTTCCCCGAATACTATTATATATACTCTAGTCCCCGAAGCTTGCAAGCAAATAACTTGTTATTCGTTTGGAAGTTTTATGATGCTCTATTCAGTTCAATTTTATCTTAGAGTTCGAACCTCCATCCAACTAGATCTGCCTTAAATTTTTCTTGATTTGTGTTTATCTGAACTCCGAATATCCAGCCACCTAGGTCCGAGTTAAGTTTTGCTTGACTCGGATCTGTTTTGGCTTCGAATATCCAGCCACCTAGGTCCGGGTTAAGTTTTGCTTGACTCGGATCTGTTTTAGCTTCGAATATCCAGCCACCTAGATCCGGGTTAAGTTTTGCTTGACTCGGATCTGTTTTAGCTTCGAATATCCAGCCACCTAGATCCAGGTTAAGTTGTGCTTGACTCGGATCTGTCTAAGCTTTGAATATCCAGCCACCTAGATCCGGGTTAAGTTTTGCTTGACTCGGATCTATCTTAGGCTTTGAATATCCAGCCACCTAGATCCGGGTTAAGTTTTGCTTGACCCGGATCTGTCTTAGGCTCAAATATCTATTTACCATTTGCTCTATTGCTTAGGTTGCGCATGATCGGCGGACTGCCGAATTCCAAAGGCTGTTTTTTGCGCATAGGAAATTAGAATAAAAGTACGAGAAGGTTATTCCTGTGGTAAAGAAAGCTGGTAAGTCGACAAACTCTTGCATTATCTCCGAAGCTCTCATTGTTTTGTATACGAGATGTTGGCTCACTTTGTTGGTAAACAAGGAACATCAATAATCTTAACATCCGTCTTGAGAAGAAGGTTAAGGCCCTGGAAGGTAGTTACTCTTTTACTTTATATACTCCCCTTTGAAATGTGCACTAAGTTTCTTTTAACTCTTTTGGCTTTGGTAAAGCCGAGTTACAAACCTTTGCAGCATCTCACCAAGATTGCACGCCCATGCCTGATGTGATGCTGCATTTTTTAGAACAAAGCGCTACTCATTCGGCGCAGCTGAAGGAAAAAGATGACGAGATAGCTCGCTTGTGTGCCGGGGTGGAGTCCCTTAAGCTCTCTCAGAAGTCTGAATTAGAAAAGGTTGACCAGGAGTTCTCCGAGGAGAAAAATCGGCTAGCTCTGCAATTGCAGAAAAATAAAGAGCTCCTCGAGGCTGCCGAACTGAAGACACGGGGGATGAGCGAGGAGATCACCCGCTTTGAGAAGAGCAAGATTGCCTGGGCTAAAGATCTTCAGATAATGCTGAACTATATTCATCGTAAGCTTCTGACTGCGGCCGAGTCATCTGTTCCCTTACTTACTGCTTACTGACGCACTTGTGTTCTGCGCAGACCATTTTCCAGAAGCTAAGCCCGTGAGCTCTAAAGCGGTGATTAGTGCTCGTGTGCGCCGAGGTGTTCCTGTTGATGCGGACTCCGAGTACTCGATGGAAGATTTCCTGGTTGCTGTTGGCGCTGTGGTTGGTCCGATGAAAATTATGGGCAGAGATTTGGTGCAAGCAGCTATCCGAGCTTACCATATTCTCTGGCCGAATACTTCTGGGACCCCTAATATTGATGAGGTCAAATTGTTGGTGGAAAGATTAATGGCGTCTGAGAGGCAGCTCAGTCTTTGGAGGGAATCAGCCGGACGAGCTGGTGCTGATATGGCTCTCACTGTCATCATGTCATGGTATGAAGATATTTCTCTTGTAATTTTGAGAAATTTATGACCGTTCCCGTTGGGTTGAGGACCCATACTTTGTCGCTTCGCAAGCTCGTGCCTTCCAACTTGTTGAGTATGCCGACGTGCATACCGAACGAAGGTCCGAAGTTTCCTTCCTAACCTGTGGACGAGGTCGTAGTTGAGGATGCCTCGGATAACAACTCCGCTGAACAAGGAGAAGATGAGGGTGACTCGCTACTCGTGATTCCATTCGAGCTCGGATGGTAGCAGACGCGCGTGATCCTCCTCCAAAGGTACTGGGCATTCTCATCAAGCATGCCGACGCCTCAGCAACCTCGGGCTTCCTCCGAAGTCGCTCCTGGGTCTGTGGAGGGCGAGGCAACCTCGGCCGAAGTTCCCCTACCTCGGAGTGCCCAGCCCCTGAACAAGTTATTGCCTCTCCAGCTAAAAACCTCTAAGTCATTTCTTACCCCTGGTATGCCGGACGTGAGATGTACATGGAATATTTGTCCGTCTTTTGTACGGTATGAATTTCTTTTGCCGTGTGCCGCTGAGACATATATGGTTGTAATCGTTATTACTTTGTTTAACTGGTCTGGTTTGTCCGAATCCTTGCTTTGGAGGCCTTCAACTTCTTGAGTTTGGAGTATATATTTGCCTTTGTGCTCCCGTAGTTCGGCGTGCAATATCTCCTGATTTTGATAAACTTTGCCACTTGAACATTGTGGTTTGGACTGTTAATCTGGGTGTAAAGCCTGAAGACCGTATTTGGGGAGGGGGCGAAATAATATCACTCTGGGAACCGAAGTTTGATACTCACTCTTGCGACAAAGGATAACCCATACTTAGGAATGACGTGGGGTAGTCCCCGGGCCACCGCTCAAGGCAACGATGTTGAATATATAAACCAAACTTAGAAACAATATAGGACAGTCCCCGAGTCATTTCTCAAGGTGCCGAGGTTTAATATGTGTCAGTCTCCGAGCCATTGCTTTGGCGCCGAGGTTCACTACTTGAATCAAACATAGAAACAATATGGGGTAATCCCCGAGTCACTGCTCATGGTGCCGAGGTTCGATACATAACATGAAATTAAAAACAACATATGGCAGTCCTCGAGTCACTGCTCTGGGCGTCGAGGTTTGGTGCATAACATGAAATTGAAAATAACATGCGGCAGTCCCCGAGTCACTGCTCTGGACGCCGAGGCTGAATACATAAACCATAGTTAATAATAACATAGTGCAATCCCCGAGCCATTGCTCAAGGTGCCGAGGTTTGATACATAACATGAAATTTTTAAAAATAACATATGGCAGTCCCTGAGTCACTGCTCTGGATGCCGAGGTTCAATACATAGCTGGTGCTTCCTCCGAAGCACCATTTTACAATATGTCATGGATGACTCCTACGAGTAAAATGGACGAAGTAATGCTACGTTCCATGGTCTTTTCGATTCTTCGCCGGCTTTGTCTACCCTGTTCTTTCCTAGTGATTGAGCATCGATTAGGTAATATGCATCATTGTGCAATGCTTTGCTCACAATGAATGGTCCTTCCCATGGAGGCGACAGCTTGTGCATGCCGGCCGTGCGTTGCACCAGTCGGAGAACCAAATCTCCTTCTTTGAACACTCTTGGATTCACCTTCTTGCTGTGATATCGTTACAAGTTCTGCTGATAAATAGCTGATCTTGATAGCGCCAGCTCTCTGGCTTCTTCTAGCAGATCCACAGTATCTTGCCGAGCTACCTCATTTACTTCTGAGGTTGTATATTGGGTAACCCTTGGCGAGTCATGTATTATGTCGGCTGGAAGCACGGCTTCTGCCCCATATACTAGAAAAAATGGTGTATAACCTGTCGATCTGTTTGGGGTAGTCCTGAGGCTCCATAGTACTGCTGGTAGTTCCTCAATCCAACATCCTGCCGACCTTTGCAGCGGTTCGACGAGTCGTGGTTTTATTCCTGACAATACGAGTCCATTAGACCTTTCCACTTGCCCATTGGATGCTGGGTGAGCCACAGAGGCGACATCTAAACTTATGTGCTTTTCTTGGCAAAATCTAGCGAAAGCTCCTTCTGCAAAGTTTGTGTCGTTGTCTGTAATAACACTGTGTGGGTATCCATATCTTAAGATAATATCTTTGAGGAATTTTACTGCTGTGGGCCCATCACATTTTTTATTGGTTTCACTTCAATCCATTTTGTGAATTTGTCCACCATGACCAATATGTGGGTCATCCCACCTCGGGCCGGCTTAAATGGTCCCACCATATCTAAGCACCACACAGAAAATGGCCAAGTAATTGGTATCGTTTTTAACTCGGATGATGGCATGTGTGTCTTGGTTGCATATCTCTGACAACCATTACATTTTTCGACCAGTTCTTTGGCTTCTTTCAACGCTGTTGGCCAATAAAACCCATGCCTGAATGCTTTGGCCACTAAGGCTCGGGATGAGGCATGATGTCCACATTCTCCTTGATGTATATCTAGGAGGATCTCCTGGCCTTCAGCCGAGCTCACACATCTTTGCAATACACTTGTGACACTTCTTTTGTACAGCTCATTATTTATGATTGTATAAGCTTTTGCTCTTCTCACTGTCTGTCTTGCTAATACCTCATTATTCGGCAAAATCGCATCTCTAAGGAAAGAGAATATGGGTTGCGCCCATATAGGTGTGATTTTCTCTGGTGTGGTGTCACTATCTATTTCCATGTTTTCTGCCGACATAACGACCTCGGATTTCTCCATAGTCATGCTTGCATCAGCTGTCTTTATTTTTGGGAATTCCGGGTTATATTGCTTGTCAATTTCCATCGGCACATTATCTTCTCCTGACTTTGCCGGAATAAAGATAGATTCGGACTCTGGTGACGGTATTATTGATGGTTTCCTTAGGTGCTCTAGGGCGATACCTGGGGGAATTGACTGCCTAGTTGATCCTAGTTTTGATAAAGGTTCAAGCGCTGCGTTTTCTGCCCGAGGTATATGGTGAAATTCACATCCTTCGAAGTATCCACTGATTTTCAGCACATGAAATCTATACAAAGCCATATTATCATCCAACGCATCCCAATTGCCTGAGACTTGCTGTACTACTAGATCTGAATCTCCATAGCATAAGATTCGGCGTATGCCAATCTCTTTTGCCACCTTCAATCCATGGACAAGTGCTTCATATTCGGCTACATTGTTTGACGCGGCAAAATGTATCTGCAGCACATATCTCAGCTGATATCTTTTTGGCGAGGTTAACACTATTCCTGCCCCCAAACCATTTCTTAGTTTGGAACCGTCAAAGTGCATCGTCCAATAATTTGGATCTGGCAATGGTGGCTCATACTGCACCTCGTCCCAATCTACGAAGAAGTCGGCCACAGCCTGAGATTTGATTGCATCTCTCCTATCGAATTGCGGAGCATAAGGTGACAGTTCAATTGCCCATTTTGCTATTCGGCCACTTGCATCTTTGTTACTCAATATGTCGGCTATGGGTGCTTCACAAATTACTTTGATGGGGTGCTCTTCGAAGTAATGTTTAAGTTTGTTTGCCGACATGTACACTCCATAAGCCATCTTCTGATAATGTGGGTAATTTTGTTTTGAGGCTGATAGTACCTCGCTCAAGTAATACACCGGCCTTTGTACCGACCTATCATTTTCAATTCGTTCTACGATGATCACAGCGCTCACTACTCGATTGGTGGCCGCTATGTAGAGTAACATAGGCTCTTTTGATAATGGAGAAGCTAAGACGGGCGCTGTGACCAACATCCTTTTCAATTCATGAAATGCACTGTCTGCTTGTGGAGTCCAAATGAACTTATCTGATTTCTTCATCAGTTGATAAAGTGGTAATGCCTTCTCTCCCAGCTGACATACAAATCGGCTGAGCGAGGCTAAACAACCTGTGAACTTTTGTACGTCATTTAGACATCTTGGCAACTCCATCCTTTCTACTGCCTTTATCTTGGTTGGGTTGGCCTCTATACCTCGGCTAGATACGAGAAAACCGAGCAATTTTCCCGCTGGCACGCCAAATGTGCATTTTTCCGGGTTAAGCTTCATTCGGAATCTTCTCAGGTTCGCGAAAGTCTGCCGTATATCATCTAGTAGTGTTTTGCTTTCTTTGATTTTGATAACCACATCATCCACATATACTTGTACATTTTTTCCTATCTGGTCATGTAGACATTTTTGCATGCATCTCTGATACATCGCTCCTGCGTTGCGCAGGCCGAATGGCATTGTGCGATAGCAATAAGCCCCGTATGGGGTAATAAACGCAGTCTTTATTTGATCGGCCGGATTTAACGGTATCTGGTGAAAACCAGAATACGCGTCTACAAATGATAATGTTCACAACCAGCGGTCGAATCAATGACTTGGTCTATTCTAGGTAAAGGAAAAGGATCTTTTGGACACACCTTGTTCAGGTTCGTGTAATCGATACACATTCGCCATACAATGGCTACATTTGGATCATCCTTCTTCTTTTCTACTAGCACCGGGTTTGATATCCAATTCGGATACAACACCTCCATGATGAATCCGGCCGCAAGGAGCCGAGCTATTTCATCCCCTATTACTTTTCTCCTGTCTTCGGCGAAGCGGCGGAGAGGTTGCTTCACCGGTCTTGCTCCTGGCCTTACATTTAGAGAGTGCTCAGCCAACTCCTAAGACACCTTGCGCAGTCCTGAGGACCATGCAAAGATATCCCGATTCTCACGGAGGAAGTTGGTGAGCTTGCTTTCCTATTTAGCATCTAGGCCGGCACCAATAGTGACAGTGCGCTCTAGGAATTGCTCATCTATCTGGAACTTTTTTGTTTCTTTAGTCGGCTGAAAGGAGACACTTCCATGTGGGTTGGCTAATGCCGGCATATTCACCGTGCGAGCTTAGGCTGCTACCTCCTGAATCCTTCTTTTTTTCCCTTGCTATTACCAATGATTCGGCCAAATTTGACCCGGCTGAAGCACATTCCATTGACTTCCTGTAATCCCCTGCTATCGTTATCACCCCTTGTGGTCCGGGTAACTTCATTTTTAAATAACTCACATGGCAGCTGGCCATGAATTTGGCCAATGCTGGTCATCGAGTCTGACATGATAACAGCTTTCTAGATCCACCACTTCAAACTCTAAGTTTTCTGCTCTGCAGTTATCTCTGGTGCCGAACAATACGTCCACTCGGACCTTACCAATGGGTTCACATGAAAGCCCTGGTACTATCCCATGGAAAGTGGTCCTCGTGGATTGCAGTATGTTCTGTGTTATTCCGAGTTTGTGCATTGTGTCTTTGTACATGATATTGATACTGCTCCCGTTGTCAATGAGTACCTTTGAAAATTTCACATTAATGCTCGGTCCGACAAATGTCGGATCTAACACGAGTGCGTATGACCCCGGACTCGGCATTATCTTGGGGTGATCCTTTATGCTCCAGGTTACTTCTTGATCCGACCAAGGCACATATCTTGGTACTGCCGGCATCACTGCATTTACTTCCATATGCCGGCGCTGCACACTCTGCTTGTCTTGCTGTTCTGTTGTGAACACGCAATACGACTGATGATGTTCTCTGTAGTCATTGCGTCCATTATTTCCTGGATTTGTCCTTCCATCCGGACCTTGGTTCATCACTTGATGTACCGCATCCCTCCGGTCCGAGTTGTCGTACCTCGGGGGAGGAGGTGGTAACATCAGTTGCTGTGCGTTTGCTCCAGTCAACTGCGGCTGATGCTGCGGATGTGCCTGGAGAGGTGCTGCCTGTATGCCTGCGGGGTTCCCCATTGCATTTTTCATCCATGCACATTGGCGGGTCGTATGGTTGGCTGGCCTGGCTGGGTTTGACGTGTGAAATTTACACGGCTGATCTAACATAGACTCGAACGTGTACTTCGGCCTCTCCTGCCATTGCTTCTTTTGTTCTGGTGTCCACTGTCTTTTTCCCTCATTCCTTGGTGTCCACTGCTGAGGACCATTCTTTTGTTGTTGAGTTGTTCCGTGACTCGGCTGATCTTGTGCCACCGCTGCCACCTGGGCTGGATTATATCTATAATCCGGTCTCTCTTCTCTCCTTCTTCCTCTGAAGTCATTGCGCCTGGATGACCCGGCCATATCTCTCGCATATTGATCTAGATGCTCCCGATGATCTGCCGACATTAACTCGGGTTGCGTCGGATCTCCCAATGCATAAGAATCCGCTATTCTGATGGTTTCTGTCAATGTGGTTGGCATATCTCTTTGCAATCGCTGCCATAACACACTGCCATAGCGGCATCCTTGAGCGAACCAAGCTATTGCTTGTGATTCTATAACTCCTTCACACGAGTTTCTCAGGTTACACCACCGAGTTAAAAACTCTCTGTCCGTCTCATTCGGCATTTGTTTGCACATGGCTAACTGTTGTGGCCTGTTTGGCCTCTTGTAAGTACTGGTAAAGTTGCTAACGAACATTTCTTCAAAATCCAACCAACATTTGATGCTGCCTGCTGGCAGATTATTCAGCCATACTCTAGCTGGTCCTTCCAACATTTGTGGGACATACCGCACTGCCCATCGTAAGTTTCCACCTGCTATTTTCATAGCAGTGGCGTAATCAATCAACCAGTCCTGTGGTTTGGTGCTCCCATTATATGTCTTTGTGCCTCTTGCCAGCTGAAAGTTCGGCACAGGTGGTTCGCCCATGATCCGTGGTCCGAAGCATGTCGGACCAGTGGACCCGTTCTTCCAAAGAACTCGGATCGGTATAGCCGGTCTAGCTTTACTCTGGCATCATTTGATGGCAAATCTCTGTACAGAACTCTGTCTTGCATTCCATAGTGGTTATTTCTACCATGGATCGCATATTCCACCTCGGAATAACCATCATTGTACCTTTCATTTACTTGATTGTGGCGAGTTGGTCTTGCTTCTCTTTCCTGCCGAGGTTCATGTCTCGGCTGCGGGTTGAGCGGCGGTTCTCTCCTTACTTCAACCGGGATATTGTTCTCGTGATTGCCTCTTCCGAGTTCTCTTCTGCCGAGATCTCCATTGCCTCGGCTTCCGCCGTCTTTTTCAGCACGCCCGGGATTCTTCTCACCACTGTTACCTCGGCTTCCATTGCCTCTGTTCTCATTTGCTTTCCCGGCTATCGCTGGATCATACGGAACGATTTGCTTGTTTCTCTTTCCTGAAGCTACCGCTCTGTCTTTTCGTGCATTGTTTCCGGGTGAGGATGCTGCTGCCACAGATAAGGCAGGTGATGCTCCAGCCGAGTGAACCATTCGCGAGGCCCCTGGCCTCGCCGGGTCTGCTCTGAGCATCTCTTCATTTTGCTGGTTCGCGATGCGTACCAGCTCATTCACTCTTTCTTGCTGTTTCTGCCGGGCTTCGCTGGTCAATCCCTCTAACTCTAATGCCGCGGCATTTGCCGCTCTCAGGTTCTTTGTCGGGGTACTGTACCTCGGCAAGCCCAAATCAACTGACTCTGCCTTATGAGCATCATGCTCCTTGTTGATATCATCTATGAGGTTCTTCCCTCTTAATCTCAGCTCGTCGACCCATTCGGGAGCGACGTCAAGCTTGTTTGCTTTGGCATACTCTCGCAGGGTCCTGTTTAAGGACTCCCGCAAGGCTGATACCTTTTTTGCCTCTACCAGCACCTTTTGCCTGGTTTCTTCTAATTCTGCCTGAGCATTTTCCGGATCAAGTATCGGCGCTACAGGTGTAGTCAGATTATCTATGGTTGCCTGAAGAATATTTTCTGGTCTTTCCAGAGGTGGACCTCTTATTCTTCGTGCCTTTGGGGTAGTCTCTGCGCCCTGTTGTTGGCCAAGGATTACCTCGGTGGGTGGCGTGCGACCTGCATGCTCGCGACAGGTCTCTGCTTGATCCGTCTCTGTTGATCCCCGCTACTCCCTTTGCATCCTGCGACCATCACCTCGACGCTGCCGGCGGCGCTGGACGGCCATGGCGCTAAGGGGTGGCTCTCCTGCAACAACAACCTGGTGAGGATAAATGCCAGAGATGTTGACGCCGACGTAGACCTGGTGCATGCCCAAGCTGATGAAGACGTCATTGCGTGGGGGAGTTTTTCCCCTGAAGCTGCCCGCGTTGTCGCTGACGTAGTCACAGAGATCAAATCTCCGGACCAAGCCAGAGACAATGCGCTCGCCAGTGTTGATGAAGTTTCCCGTCTGGATCATGACTCCAGCTAGCACCGCTGCTGGCCCCACGGTGGGCGCCAACTGTCGTGGTGGTGACACGGCAGATGCCATGGGTAGGCTAAAGTAAGGGGCCAATGGATGCTAGTGGGATCTGGGGAGGGAAGATGCAGTTGATTCTACACACAAAAGACTAAGGCAAAGATCTTTATTTATCCTCCCTTGGGCTACAAGTGCTCCTTGAGCTGTATACAAGGAGAAAGGAAGAACTTTACCAGCCTAACGGTACTAAATGAGTCGATCCCTTCCTCAGGGTCCAAGCCTCCCCTTATAAAGGAGAGCCTTGGGTGCCTTTAGGGCTGACGGGGCAAGCATATTCGAGGAATATGCTTGTCCCAAAATAGTAGTTCGGCGGCCTCCTTTCCCTGTCGCCCTTCTAACGACGGCAAGGCTCAAGAGGGCCCCCCCTGCGTGCCTCGGGCTTCAGGACTGTCACCTCTGTGACCTCCTTATGCCCCTCTGACGCTCTGCGCCTTTGTCCCTTGTGCTTGGCTCCGCTCAGATTCCTCCTAGCCTGCAGCTAGAGTTTGACTTTAGGTTTCCCCTTCTCCTGCAAGCTTCGTATCATTCGGCCTTACCTCGCGTAACTCGGCTTGTCCTTCACCTGCATTAAGATTACTCGGGCTAACCCGGCCGACTTACGTAGTATCCCGGCCGGGTAATGCCTTGCCTTTATCATAAGGGTCCTGCCTTTCCCTGTCTTGGCCGACCTCTACAGGATTCGGCCGACTCACACAGTAACTCGGAAACTAGACGGGCAACTTCCCTTCGTCTTTCCCCGTCTTTACCCTACCCGAGGCCATCTCCCCAACACTCGTCTACCTGTTTCCGAAATAGCTATAAAATCTAGATTATGTTCCCTAGCACAAAGTGCGATATGTAGATGTTTAGCCAAGTCACGAAGACCTCTGCTATTCAAAAACATGCCATTCATTGGGAAACTAAAATAGATTTTGGAGCTAAATCACGTTTCCGAGACTTATTACATTTTTTACCAGAGGAGGATTTTCGGCCAGAAGCAGTTAGTTCATATACTGAACTTAGTCTGTCTTCGTCAAAACCAACCTCCAGCACTTCACCAACTAAATGAGATAGGAGCTGGCCATCTGTTGTGGCATTCGCATCCTCATCATCATCAGAGTAAGTGGAAACAAAAGAGGTCGAAACTTTTGGAACAACCGTTAACCGGTCAAATTCCATCCGTCTCAAGACCTTAGTAGAAATAGAAACATCACTAGCATTCATACCAAGAGAAATACCTACACTATTAAGCTTTGAAGAAACATGCGTAGAATTAAAAGAGAGAAAAGACTTAGACGATGATATATTACCATTAGAATCCAGGTTCTTGTCGGCCTTCCTCCGCATGGCCTTTGCCAAGGAGTCTTCGTCCGTGACCGCTGAACCATCTTTGCCCACCTGGTGTCGTCCACTCCGCCGCAGCTCATGGACCACAGAAGCGTGCCTCGTTATAACAGGAGGGGCTGTAGCTGCTTGTCAAGAGGAACGAGTGATAACTCTGCGTGGAAAGCTGCGAAATCTGCTGAACAGCATCCGATAGACCGGCATGCATGGAATCCACCTTGTGTTCTGTCTGGGAAGCAAATAGGCCATCACCCGCCTGCTCCTGTGAAGCATCTTCCATCTCGCCAAGCGACGTCATGAACCGGTCCACAGCGGCCTCATCTGGCCGAGCTTCCCCTTGGGCATCAGGCAGCGGTTCACACTGGGCATCATCGGATACCACCAATCCTTCAGGATACAGCAGTGTAGCTGACAGCCCAGCAGCAGTACTCCCAGCAATTGGCGCTTTCTCAAGAGGCAGAGGCGACGAGATGACTAGGGGCAGAGACCCAGACGTCGGTGACACAGCAGCCGACGAAGAGATGCTGTCCACGATCAATTGCTTAGAAACATTAAACGGATTTTTTTTAGCAGACTCCACTTGACCAAGAACAGGGCTCCCCAACATGTTAGGGAATAAACGCCTAACATATGTGATTGGTGAACGAGACATAGCTACGATCTCCTTCCCACGTGGTGTCTGAGGATTAGAATTAAAAGGCGTAACAGCAACAATAGGAACCGTAGCCAGCTTGTTTACACTTGTGTCAACAGTATCACCATGAGAATGCGATGTGTCAACCTCCATGTTAGTCGACTGAGGCCCAGAAGAGCTGCCCCCATCTTTCTCCCCATCCTTACCACCATCATGTTCATCCAGATCATCATTCTTGCGTCTCCAGAAAAAAGGCGTAAAACTGGGATCTGGAATAAAATCAGCTGGCTCCGGTCTGAAAACAAAATCATACCCCAACAGCCTGAGAGTAGCATTAACAGCAGTGTACGGTCCCTTTGCATCCACACACTTCTGCAAGGCTTTGGGGTTCATCATGGCCACACAAATGCGAATGATATTGCGACTATGGAGGATGACCAAATCAACATCAACAGTAGTGCCCAACAAAGAACCAATGGCCCACAAACCGTGAAAAAGACGGATGGTGTGAGGTACCCCTTCGACGTGAACCCAGAGCTGAGGCAACACAAACTTATGTTTAACTTCTTCCACTTCCCAAATACTTACAATCCGAACATCATGAGCAGGTACCGGCATCTGAATACCATCCACTCTCTGCAGATCCTCAAAAGACGGAAAAGTGACCAAAAATGCATCATCACCATGTGGAAGAGTCTCCCACTTCCACACCTGGAACTTGGGTTCCAGGCGTGCCTTATAAATGTTATCAGGAAGTTGATTAAACGGAGTATCAACAGTGCCATTAATTAGGAAGTTGATTAAACGGAGTATCTTATGCATGTGCATGCAATTTTGTGTCGATAGTTGAACAAAAAATATTAATCTATTGCTTGCTACAGTTTGGCATCGAAGCAAGAGCATGTTTCAGTTCACTCTTTTTCTTAATTTGGAACTACAGTTAGCTATACATTAAACAGACAATTTTGCATTCATCAGCAGTAAACTTTTCCCGTGTTACCATGTGTGGAAACAATCGGTGCATCACAGCAAACTCGCACCCCTTGTAATTCACCCTCTATCCACATTTGTGTTATGTGTGCTTGATGACGTGTGACTCCGTGAACTAAAACGAGTCAGAAATATCAAATCGATATTTGTACGTTCTTGCCAAATTATTGTTACTGTCTGTACTAAACTACTCCCTCCGTCCTAAAATAGATGTCTTAGATTTATCAAAATTTAAATGAATCTAGGCACTAAATTTTGACAAATCCAAGACATCGAGAGAGTAGCATATGAACATGTACAAGCAGCGCAACCTTCCTCCGCGCCTAACTATACAAACATGCCATGCCAAAGACTTTTTTTCCTCTTTTTCCCTCAAAATAAAACATGACATGCCAAAGAAAAAAAAATACTACTAGTATACAAACATGTGCTGTACATTACGGACGAACGTGCCGCCTCCGACCGGCTATCAAAATGCCCGCTTCCTCCGGCCGGCGACTTCCCGCGCCTGCAACGAAGCAAGATCATGGTACCATGAACTGCGGTCAGCTCAGGTAGACCGCGCCGTGACGGTGGCGGAGCAGTGGGAGCCTCGTGACCGTGCATGCGTGCTCTGCTCCTGAACCAGAGAGCCATCTCTGTCCCTCGGCCAGCTGGTCACGCCGGTCGGTGGACCATGATCTGCAGCTCCGCCTCGCGGTCCGGGTAGCCGGCGTCCATCTCAGGGATGACGGCGAACGCGTCCTCCTTGCCGACGCGGCGGCGGCAGACGGGGCACGTGGAGTGCGCCTCGAGCCACGTGTCGACGCAGTCGGCGTGGAACGCGTGCCGGCACTTGGGCAGCACCCGGAGCAGCTCGTCGGGCGCGGCGTCGAACGCGCCCAGGCACACCGCGCACTCGGGCTGCGCCTCCGCCGCCGCGCCGCCCATGTCCCCGAACCTTAGCGCCGGGAGCGCGTCCACCACGGACAGGCTCAGGCCGGAGCGGCAGCGGTCGCACGTCGACGACGCCGCGAAACCCAGGCCCAGACCGCCGCGCGCGCCGCGGGGGCCCCGGTGCTTGCAGTGCTTGGCGTAGATGAGGAAGAGGAAGAGCGCCAGCAGGACGCCCGTGACCACGCCCACGATCACGTCTATGGCCAACGGGGTCGGCGGCGGGTTCGACGGGTTGTCGGCACTGGCCGGCGTGGACCACGCCGCCAACGGGGTCATCATCTTGTTTCGGTCATGGCTGGCGCGCGTTCGTGGCGCGACGGAGGTGGACGGTCGTGGGGCTTAAAAATAGAGCAGGCTATCTTTGGTCGGCCTAATATCTGGTATTTGCTCTTCAGAATAGGATTGTATTTTTGTAGTCAACAGGAAATAATGTTGGTGAAATAGGCAGCAAGAACACAACCGAGGCTTGCTTACTAGTATGATTTTTTTCGTGTTCTTATTAACTCCTATATTAGCTCTGTAAAACCTCTGATTTTGCCAGGATGGTGCGACCAGGTGGTAGTATCGTCTACCAAAATCCTCGTAATAAAACCCTGAATGCTACAAAATAGTTTTGCAAGATGACAGTGACCTTCTTTTGTCAGCAGCAGTACCAAGTCCCGTTTTTCAATGGCTTGAAGATTCCAGTTCAGAGATGAGCGGCAACAAGGACGAAGACAAATTTTCAGTGTCACAGGTAAAAACCACCATACAGCACACAAAGAACGAAGCATCAAAGTTAAGACATGAGCAGCGACAAGGGCGAAGCACCAAGCTAGCGATGTAACCATAACCAGTGAATCATACAGGCTAGGAATCTTAACAGAGCAAAGAAAACAAAGAGATTAAGCCACTAAAATATCAGCTGCCAGAATATGCAACACCGCACATGGCATAATGCAAGACTGTTAAAATCATACCGTCAGTAAGACTGAACAGCCACAAATCCATGAATTTTAAACAAGCTTGTGAATGGAAGATTATGTACAGTAGGTAATTATTCTGGGCTCAGTGTATTTCAACAATTTAACCAAACACATACATATCACCCAGCATATAATCTATAGTAGTTAAACACATTATCACTTGCTAGATGAACTGTACAGTTATAGGCTCAATTTGCCCCTAAACTGCACCAAAGGTTACAAAAAGCTACCATCAGTTGGTAGTTATCAGACCAGATCAACACAAGAGTAAGATCCATAGACAAAAACAGATTGACAGGACAATCAGGGGACATTCCCCATGAAAGTATAATGCAGAAGTAAAATATATCAAGCCAGGCTAGCCCTCAGGCTTCTCAACAGAGCTATGTCTTTTAGATGTTTATTATGTATAACTCAGCCAGCTTCTGGGCAATGTCCACTGAGAGATGCTCTCTCGGATCAGGCCGTTGAGCCATTCAAAGTTGCTTCTGTAAAGTGTTGTTAATCTTTATTAAAGCTTCCCAGTTCAAAAAAATTTACTGATGAAGCATCCAAGCTACTGAAGCAACCAAATACAAGGAGTACATGAACCATATAGGATAGAGATCTTAACGGAGCAAGAAATTAAGCCACTAAAACACCAACTGTCAGAAGACACATATCACACAACATGCCATAGTGCACATGATCGTTAAAATCAAAATCATGGTCGATAAGACTGGACAGACACAATTTAGTCACCAAATAACACTAAGCTTGTGAATGTAAGATTATATAGGTATATGCTTTAGTCACTGAATTTAACTAGTACTACATGCTTCTTTTTCGAATTAAGGAGACACGCTCCCGATTTAATTTATCATGAAACCGATAGACAAGTTTCAGGTTCAGAATTTGATACATACCAAAGTTTCTCCACATCACTCCTCAACTACCACTATTAGAATAGAAACTGGACCAAAACGAACAAGCTTTTGAGTGTAATATTACATAGGTACATCCTGGCCTCATGGTATTTTTGAACTAAATAACCAAACACATACCATCCAGCACAAAACCTGGTGAACAAATCCTCAATTGCAAGATGAAATGTACAATCTCAGATTCAGTTTGTCCTAATTACACCAAAAGTTCTTTAAAAAAAGTCACCAAAACTTACAAAAGATATCATTTGGTATTTTTTCAGACCAGATCAACAGAAATATAAGATTCATAGACAAAAACAGAGTAACAGCATAATCAGGGGCATTGCCCATCAAATTGCAATGACATTAGCAAAATATATCAAGGGCTTCATGCTTCTTCACGCCATATACCAGTAGCACTACTAAATACTGTAATGTAACTCCTCACACTAACTCCTCACACGGAAGCATGGTGGCATAGAGAAAACAACCAGTCTTTTCTAACAATATGGCATTGTGCAAGAAGCAATCCATCATAAATCACAAGCTGCACTAAGCCATTGTCATGTAGAGAGAAGATATTCAGTTAGAACCACAAGGGAATAATCAGAGATCATCATACAATATCCAGAGATTGAAAGGGCTACTGCTACTACCAAACAATGATCATCGCATGATTATCACGAATGCACTATGAAGACACATTAAACA
The DNA here is from genome assembly GCA_023614405.1 of Avena insularis. Lineage (NCBI taxonomy): Eukaryota > Viridiplantae > Streptophyta > Magnoliopsida > Poales > Poaceae > Avena > Avena insularis. The sequence continues at coordinate 386,828,408 of CM042687.1, forward strand.
ATCAACCAAAACTGAAAAGGTAGCAACACCAACAGTGTATACGACTCCCTAATGTGGAAGAATTAAGTTATCAACTTATCATAAAAACATAATTTAAAAGGCATGATGGTATGGCTGACATTCCATCATACATTCATGGGTTCACGCTGAGAAGCTTTGCAACTTCCGCAGGCGCTTCACAGCCGAGGAAGGGATCTTCTTCAACATCTTCTTTGCAGATTTTACCTTTGGCTTGGTCTTCTTCGCCGGAGTGGAGCTTTCTTTTATAGGCCCAGGCAGAACTCCGCTTTTTAATGCACTCCCTCTTGGAGTAGCAGATGGTGGGAGCCTCAAGCACTGTGGTGGCAAAGGAGTCTGAGGCTTCCAAACTAGATTACTCTTCATTGAGAACCTCACTCTCTTACCGCTCTTATCTCCGTCCTGAGCAGGAGCATTACTTTCACTACCAACATTTCCACCAGAAACTTCCGATGACCTATCTGCAGATTTTGAACGCTTCCTCTTCTTCACCACTTTCACAGTAGCTGGTGTTACTGGCATCCCAGCTTCTTCTGCAGCCTTCTCAAACTGCTTTTGAAGATTGGACATCACCACCTCATCAAATGTAATGGCATCAGTGTCATCACCCATCTGCTGGTCCTCTGCAGTGGCATCTACACTCTGCTCACTGCCATCTCCTCCATCAACAATCTCCACCTTGTTTTTCTTCTTCTTTTCCTTTTTCTCCTTCTTGTTCTTGTCTTTCTTCACCTTCTTAACCTTGGCCGCCTCCTCACCTTCAACTAGCGCAGACTTCTTCGCCTTCTTTTTCTTCTTCTTCTCTGCCTTTGCCTCATCCAAATCCATGCCATTCTCTGCCACTGCCTGCATTGGCACCTCAGCGCCCTGAAACTCAGGCGCGGAGATGGTAATGCCAGACAGCTCTAATCCCTTTTCGAGCTTAACAAAGCCATCCCTCAGCCCAAACAGCGTCTTCCGGTTTCCCTGCACGGTCTCAGCCTTGGCCCCAATATCCAAGAACCTCTTGCTGAATCCAAACAGCAGCCCAACCTTCCCAAGCTTCTCCTCGACACTTCCCTTCTCGACCTCTTCCCCTTTCTTCATCATCTCAAGCAACTGACTGCCGCTCTCAAGAAACCTCTCAAACAAGCTGGACCTGACCTTACTGACCAGCACCCTATCAGTCGACTTCTCCAACACAGCGAAGAACGGATCCAGCAGCTGCTCCATTGACTGCAAGCTAATCGGGAGCACAGGCATGAGCTCGTCAAGGAATGCATCGGCGACATGGTACCCAAGTCCTCGAGAGGTGGCGTTGTCGGCTTTAGGCAGGAGGGCCTTCTCGGAGAGGACGGACACGATCTGCACGGTGGCGTCGGGGGCGAAGGAGTGGGCGCCGATGAAGAGGAAGGCGTGGTTGAGGAACCGGCGGTTGAGAAGGTAGAACTTGTCGAGGCGGTGGATGTCGATGTGGGGCCACTCGCGGCAGATGGTGGCGAGGTAGGCGGAGAGGAAGGCCGCGGCCGCGGCCGGGGAGGGCGCGGTGGAGACGGCGGCGGCGAGGCGGGAGGCGAGGTCGGACTGGTAGAGCGGCTTGTCCGCGTGCCAGAAGCAGAAGAAGAGGCCCTTCCAGAGCTTGAGGAGGTCGGTGGCGGAGAGGTCCGGCGCGGAGGCCGGCAGGAACTCAGATAGGAGATGCCGGACGGCGCGCTCGCGAGCGGAGAGGTTGCAGGAGGCGAGGCGCCGCGTGATGGCGGCGGCCTCGGCTGAGGCGGTGGCGGCGGCCATGGGGGGTGGAGGTGGGGAGGAACAGAGGGGTAGCTGATGGAACCCTAGCGTTTTGATCCGAAGAGGGTCTCGCGTTTGAAATGACCTTGTTTCGAATTTTATTTTCCGGTTCGGGTCGGATCTCGGATGCCTCGTGCCTGTGACACTGACAGGTGAGCCTGAAAACGGGTCAAGTTAGGTCATGCCGCGACGTCACATGGAGAAAGCTGAGCCGTCGATTTCATTACCGCCTTTCGGCAGGATAATAATCTTTGGGTTCAGACGGAAATTGAATTGTTTTTACACTAAATCCCTGAAATTTGGTCATGAAATATCCTACGCGTAAGATACACAAGACGGGTTAGTCTGGTCCTAGTACTAGTATTATAAGGTGTATCATGCATGCCAACTTAGCAAAAATCTGATATGGCATCATAATTAATGAAGAGGGGATGGTTAGAGTATTATAGGTGTATCATAGCACGTAAAACTAGAAATTATAATGGTAAATAAATCTTGTACACACATTTACATATAGATTTTACAAATCAATAAATATACCACTACTATAACACTACTACATGATACAATACACTAGAGACATAGTATCATACACTAGTATTATATGCATGATACTAATATTATGATACTCCCACTATGACCAGCCTAAATGATGTCCGCCAACATCGTTGAACCGCGCGATCGTCTCTAGGACACGTCTCTCTAGCCGCGGTCCCAAAAGGTTGATTAAATTTAGTCAAATTTTAAATTTATTCATGCTTTGATTATGTTTTACAAACTTGAACGAAATTTGACTAATCTGAACTAAAACTAATCTAAAATCTAACCATTGTCGTCATCTCGGCCATATGGACCAACCTTGGTGTCGTATGTGCCCTTCTTATTTGCCTCCGTCTCAGATTGCACTGCGCATGCCTGGCTATACGTGCTTCTACCATTCCATGGTTATGCGTCGTCAGTCATTTCTTGCCGCTTCCACTGATTCGCGCGTCTGCACGTCTGTTCTACCAAGGCAATGAGGGAACCTCGTGAGCACCGGCCTATGCCTCGTTCTGTGTGTTGATGCCCTGTCACTCGGCCTCCATCAGCAGGCTGTTGCACTCCTTCGTCGGTGCCCTCTCGCAGGAGTCTCCATGGAGATGACGCACTGCTTCGCGTGTTTGGAAAGTATGTTCTACCAAGGCAATGTGGAAACCTCGTGAGCACCGGCCTACGCCTCGTTCTGCATGTTGATGCCCTGTCGCTCGGCCTCCATCGGCAGGCTGTCGCGCTCCTTCGTCCCGTGCCCTCGCGCGGGAGTCCCCATTGAGAGGACGAAGAAGGTCCTTTGGCTAGGAGGTCGTCTCGTAGGAGTTAAGGATCTCCTGCTGTTCTAGGTCGGACGACGCCAGCCCTTCCTCCTACTCCTCCTCCGCCTCATCCTCCCACTGCTCCCTATACTCGTCATCAGAGTCGATGTAGTTGGATGAGTCGTTGCCTGCATGCGATGGGCTTGGGTTTGGCTCTGCTGGCAGCGACAGGACAGGGCGGTCAAGCATTACGTAGGTGGTGGGTAGACAATGCAGGACCATTGAGCATGACGAGAAATGTTTTGTGAAAATGGCGAGCCAGGGGCTCCACTTTTATAATTCCCGATGTTGCAAGTTCAGTCTAGGCATGCTAGACATCATAGTAGACCGCCAAATTGCGGCCTTGGGGGACACGGCTACGTGTGTTTTCTATCTGGTGCGTCCAATAAGCGTTTTGGGAGCATTTTTTGGAGCCAGCTGGAGTTGCAAGTACTACCGCTTATTGTACTCCCTTCGGTTAAGTTTATAAGAACTATGTGTTTCTCATGTCATCCATTTGATTAAAAGTAATACAAGATGTGTTACATAAAATATATTATTAGAAAACTCATAAGTAAAATAATATAATTTTGTTATATAATTTCAATAGTATAGTAAAATTGAAAATCTCTAGAGTACCATAAAATTAGAGATATCTTTTAAAAAGATATAATTTTGTATTATGCAATTTCAATTACCCTAGCAAAATTGACAATCTCGAGAGTACCATATAAGTGGTAACTATCGGCACTAGCATCTGATTAGATTAACCGAGCTATCACCCCAAAGAATGATGTAAAAAAGACCCGCAAGGAACATCAAAATGATATAGTACTCCCTCCATTTTATAATAAGTGTAGCTGATTACACTTATTATGAATCGGGGGAATACTTGTTTTGTGCCATTTGAGCTAAAAAAAGGGCCATGCACTTAAAGTCCTAAAATGTACAATATATCTTGAGTCTAAGTTGAACAAAAAGGTTTTATCAATATGTAGTTACGTGTATCTTATAAATTGGTTTCTAAAGATTGAACAGATTTCGTCGCAGAAATCGACCTCGAACTTAAACTCTAAAAGGATCACCTTAAGGAGTAGGTCTCTCCTTCACTTGAGAGGGGAGTTCTTCCTTCATATGAGAGAAGAGTTACAAATGACCCCATAGTGTGCCTTTATATGCTCAAGGTTTCGTACAAATGACCACCAATATCGTTGGTGGGGAAGGAAAGTAAGGGCGACCTAGTAATTTCTAGGAAAAGTCTAAAATGATCCCAAGTGGGAGGCAAAACAAAAGTATTTTTATTTCATATTTTTGTCTATGCAATTGGTCTACGAAGGTATCTTGACTCCAGTCCATGAGGATGGCATTAATAGGCTTAGTGGGTTGTCCCTTTCTCTCCTTTGACTTCTTATTCTCATCATTTGACTCCAGTGTTAACCTTTTTCTTATATGCTGTATTTTTATGTATGTGGATTTTCTACCATACAACAAGGGACAACATTTGGTGGTGATTGGATTTTCTACCATACAACGATATTTCTTCATCATTCTTAAACATTTTGGAAATTTGAGCCACTCAGCCCTATTTGGGCATGTCCTTCATTAACATTTGTTCTTGCTTGTCCTATCAAGCGAGAAAGGCTAACAGAGAAAATAAACTAACATAACAACATGGAAACACAAGTAGAACGATGACACTAGATAATAACATGCTAGGGTTTTTCTATCTCGACTCTTGCAGGTGTTCGTCGGACTTTTTCTTACAAATACAAGAACACATTTTAGGGTAGCACACACACTTTTATATTGCTCTAATGATCAAAGGTACAATGTGTGTGTGCGACTGTGTGTCAGAGGACTCCAAAAGCAACTAGTACCGACCATGTTCAAGGAAGGAAACACGTGATCAGATTGCGAGCATCAGTATTTGAGCCTCAAAGTTCATTGCACAAGATTTCTTCGTCGATATAAACATGACCACTTCAATTATGTCGCCATAGTCGGATGTGAAATCTTAGGGTTCAATCGCCTTGCTATAGAAGTGATGCAAGAGTTAACGGGTGACCTCTCCCGTCAATAATGAGAGTAGTAGAGCAAGGAGAAATAGCTTTGCGAGCTCCTTTAGTACCACTTTGGAAAGGCCAACTTCTCACTCTTTGGTGCAATTCACCAACAACCTGACTCTGAAACCTTCCCCATGACCATATTCCAAAGGGCGTGTTTGGTTCCAGAATGAAGATGAACATAAAGGAAGTGTTTTGTCCACATCTAAGAGTTAAGGAGATCTACTAGAGTGTCGTCGACAACACTGAAAACTAAAGGAGGGCTATGGTTGTAGGGTTTCGCAGCATAGTAAATCAAAATTTTCTACGGAAGCGAACAGAGGAAAAGCCAAGATCTAATCTAGGAGATGCAAACAACGAGAGAGATTGGATTAGATCTTCATACCCTTGAAGATTCAGACAGCGTTAACGCTCGGAACGTGGGTGATGTAGTCGCACGCTTCTCCTCCTCGCGATCTGATCCGATATAGCACCACAAGTGGCGGTGACTCAGTGAGATGCACACGCAGCACTCGGCGTCTCCTCCTTCCTCGGACCAGCAAGTAGGATGGAGAGATAGATTGGATCTACAACACGACGTCGTGGTGTATATGGTGGAGAATTTCTGCAGCAGGGCTTCGCCTACAAACAGTCGGGAGGGAGAGAGGAAGGCAGCAGGGCTACTAGGGGTTGGAGGGAGATGTGTGTTGAGGGGAGGGGGCGCACCAGCCCTCTATATATAGAGGGGGAGGGGGCGGCCAGCCCTAGCCCCTCCTCCAAGCCTATCTCTAGTTTAAACGATTTAAACTCTCCCCTTATCTAGAAATTCTATCCCGAGATTTAAACGAGTTAAATCTCTCTAGAATCGGCTGGGCCCTATGGGGCCTTGTGCCCCTGGCCCAATGCGGCCAGGACACTCCCTCATAGGCCCATGCCCCCTCCCGGAAGGTGGGACCACGTTGGCCCCCTTCCGAAAGGTTCTAGAAGCTTCCGGTACAATACCGATTAATCCTAACAATTCAACTCCAAAAACTGCACCGCCTTTATATGAATCTTATTCTCCGGACCATTCCGAACCTTCGTGATGTCCCGGATCCCATCCGAGACTACGAACAAAAATTTATAAACCAATTATCCAATCTATCCTAGCGTCGAGACACGTTATGTGTGACCGGGTTCGAGAATATGCGCATGATCTTCTATCAATAATCAACAGCGGGTCAGGCACCCATATTGACTCCACACATTCATCGATGATCATATCGGATGAACCACGATGCCAGGATTCAATCAATCCCATATATATATTCCTTCGTCTCGCGATATTTTACTTGCCCGAGATTCGATCGTCGGTATCGCCATACCTAGTTCAATCTCGCTCACAGCAAGTACTTTACTGCTCCGTAATCCGATATCACTTTGTGATTAACTCCTTAACCACATGCTTACAAGCGGTGTTGATATCGACACGAGTAGGCAAGTATATCTCTCCGACTTGGGAGGGACAAATCCCATCTCGATACATACAACCCAACAGATACTTTCCGATTACCTGAGAGACACCTTTATGATCACCCTCTCATAGGATGACGTTTGATGACCTCAAAGCTTTCTTCCGATACCAGGGAGTTGTATTATCTCATGGTCTAAGGAATACAATATTTGACATAAGAAAAATTTCGCAAAGACGAACACGATGACACGATCTAATTGCTTCGCTTAGTTTTGGTATATCCACCATATCATTCTCCAATGATATGATCTCATTATCAATTGACAACTCATGTCTATGGTTAGAAAACCTTAACCATCATTGATTAATGAGCTAGTCCATAGAGGCATACTAGGGACACGGTATTGTTCACAAACCACACAAGTATTAAAGTTTCCGCTTAATACAATTCTAGCATGGAATATAAACTTTATCATGAACAAGAATTATAATAATAACATCTTTATTATTGCCTCTAGGGCATAATTCCAACAATGGTAATACTACTTCTTCAGTCCTTGTTTTGCAACCCGGTATTGGCAGGTTTTGTAGAGTATTTAACGGGCCACCCTAATAAGATCCTTGAGAAGTCCCATTATCTTGTTTTATAGCCGGGGTTTAGACGGGATCAACCTCAAATATTTCCGTTGAAAACGTTAGACATACATGTAGATCGAAACGCTTCTCTCCCCTCGTGTTTTGGAATATCTGGCTTAGATGCGTTGTGACTCTTGGGGCACACCTAATTTTTCCAGCGATGTTTTTCAAGACAGGAATTGAAAGAGTGACGAAGAGATTTTCAAAAGATTGGTTGAGGAGAGTGGATTCACCCCATCTCGGTGAAGATAATCTCACTATAATCCCCTAAAAACACTACTGCTACAAAACATACAAAACAAAGAGGTATATACATTTTTTAGTTCCACATCTTGCATAACGAAAGTGTTTTAGTTCCACATCTTGCAAAATGAGCAACACTAGTCCCACAACTTGCAACTTAGGAGCATTTTAGTTCAATTTAATCAAATTTTAGCGAGTTTAACAAATTTTTAATTTTTGATCGATTAGTCCATGTTAGAGCTGTCTCGACCGTGCGCTTTTGCATTTTAGTCCCACAAACTAGTTTCGCAACTTGTAAAATGCAGATCCGACTATGAGGGCTGAAAAAAAAATTACGCCTACAGACTATGTGTGACTTGAACTGGGGATCCAATCATACCGATCAATCGTTCCTGCCATTAGAACACACAGCGTTTGCATTATTGCATGCTATAAGTTGGGAGGGTACTTTCTTTGCTGATTACCACGGGCTAAGGAACAGGAAAAATTGGCCTTATTTCCCAAGGGGAATCAAGCACCGGATGTCTCGACTGAAGGACAAGGGAACGAACGAGTGGAGCTATGGTGCTTATCTTGTTGACATACAGGGGCATACCCAATTGAACCGGAGTTGAGGATGAGATGGTAGAATGTAGAGCCTGACGCGAGGAAGAAGAAGACCGGGCCGGCCGGCGGAAGCACAGCTAGGTTGCAGCGGCCAGCTTGGCAGGATCATGGCCGAGATGCAGGAGGCGAGGATGCGCCGACTCGTAAGACGAAGAAGAAAACAACCATGCCCGAGCGCGAGATCGACCTTGTCGGTCATGGCGCCGTGCGGGTCAAGCTGGCGTTTGACATACTGGCGGTGGCGGTGAGGAGGAAAACCGATAGAGGGCCATAGTCCCCGCAGGCCCAACCTTGTCCCACACCTCTTGGGAATCGACGCACTCCTTGATTCCTCGTTGTCACGGGCGCATCCGCAAGCAAGGTACATGATAGACCACAGGCAGGCACCGGTTGGCCGCAGAGACATGGAGCGATGTGAGGCGGTCATACATGGTGGTGTGGCGTTCATCGTGGTGGCGCAACACGGACATCACTACCCCGCAGGACTTGAGCATCATCGACGGCATGCCACCGCCATGGTGTCCGCCTCGCGCTTTGCCGATGCCGAATGCACCGGTGATGCCAGGAGCACCGTTGTAACAATGGAGGTAGAAGCTCACGGGCTCCACGTAGGTCATCGAAGCCGAGGTGGCGTATGGCATTTGTGGTGCTGCATTAGGCTCCGTAGCATGTTATTACAAGTATGTCCCAATTTCTATTAAAAAAATTCATGTGTATTGTTAGTAGACCCAATCATCTAAGTCACGTAATGTTGTGAGATCGAATCCTCAAACATATATTTTTTTAATTTTAATAGCTCCTTCGACCGTAGGTGGCACCCATATGTAAGGCAGCACCTAGGTCAAATGTGCCAGAGACAAACATATAGGGATCATTTCACAAAAGTTACAACGCCAAATGACACGTTTAGTGTATTTAAATCGGTCAAACTTGCTAAATTTTGATTGGATTGGACTAAAATGCTTCTGGGTTTCAAGTTCTCGGACTAGTGTTGTTCACTTTACAAGATATGAGACTAAAATGCTCAGGCGATATAAGATTTGGGACTAAAAGTGTATATACCTTCAAAACAAAGGCCTCACGAATTTAGCACTGTGGTGCCGTGCAAATAGCCTCACGAATTTCAGATTAGCCATGACAAATAGAAGGTTCGATCTAAGAAACATCCACTCCTTGGAGGGATGAGGTATGTGTGTTCTTCGTGTCTTTATTACATCTATCTTGAAGTTAACAGCACCTAGAGAGCTTTTACATTTCTGAAATGTTTGATATTGTTGTAAATACTAAAGTTACTAACACCTTGATAAATTTTACATTCATCCATTTTGTCTTTCCTACTTTGTTTGAGAATGAATCTATATTTCTCACTAAGTTAAGAGAATGAATCTGCAGAAAGCGTATTGTTTATGAAGACTACTAATTTGTTACTGCATCAGTGTTGTATCATGCTTGGTTTATTCATAAGATGGACATGTTTGTTATATATTGATGGTGTTTGGAGGAGAAAGACTAATACTATCTCCTTTGCTCTTTTGGTTGTTCTAACAAGACTCTGTTGCAACCTTTATTAATTACCAACAAAAGTTAATCGTCAATAAGTTTACTTAAAAGAAAACTATAAGACGAAACCAGCATGATATACTTCAATTCAATGATACTCCGAATCACTATATGGATCTACATTTTTGTGTAAGTTAGTATAATCGCATGTTACATTTACCTCATATTATTAAACCTTTTATTATTTTTTATGATGGTGACTTTGCACGAGACTTGAGTTGTGACCGAGGTAGTTGATCAGTTGACATGGTTATTCTAGAAATGTTTTTTAAAAGACGTGTGTTACACGTGCAAACTTACTAGTATATCCAAAACAAAGGCCTCACGAATTTAGCACCGTCGTGCCGTGCAAATAGCCTAATGCGATGGTTTAAAACAGCACGCGCTCGACGCTTTTCCGGTCAATGTTTTTTCTGTTAACCTTGAAAAAAACAGAGAGTAGGGACTCTTGCGCGGTATCAGTGGCCCACTAGTATCGGCCCATGCCACCGCGTTCGTCGCCATCTGTTTCCCCAAGACGCCAACGGCATCGGCCCACCCCGCCATCTGTTTGAAGACGAACATAATGGGGGTGTTTTGTCCACATCTAATATTTAAGGAGATCTGCTAGAGTGTCGTCGACAACACTGAAAACTGAAGGAGGTGTTAGGGGCCTGTTGACTAGTGGAGGCTGCTTGGTTTAGTACCACCTTGCCTACGGTAGGAGGCCACACCCAGCTTATAAGAGAGAGATTTCTTTCTTCCTTCAGTCCGGGCTTTTGGGATGGAGTAAACTCTCTTCTTATTGTTGGACTGTGAGCGCATGAACGTCCACAACATGGTCCGACTATTGGGCTAGCCAAGTAGACGCTAACGTCTGGTATCACAGCCAGCATCGCCATTCTTTCCTGAGGGGCTTCTCAGGGAGATGGGATGTTACAGGCCTGTTGACTAGTGGAGGTTGCTTGGTTTAGTCTCACCTTGTCTATGGGAGGAGGCCACACCGAGCTTATAAGGGAGAGATTTCTTTCTTCCTTCAGTCCGGGCTTTTGGGATGGAGTGGTGAAAGAACATGTTGGGCTCCCATGTGTGGTTTTGGTAATTAATGACAATCTTTATGGACTAATGTGTGTATTAAGTTATACTTGTAGGATTTGTAGGTTGGTCCATTGGCATCGCTTGGAGCATGTGTTGGCTTCAAGGTCGATAAAATGAGAAGAAGATGTCTTGTGCAAGCTCAAAATGCGGCATCTATAGAAGATCTCATGTTTGATGCTTGCCATCCTCGGTGATCATGGATCGATGATGAAGAATCAAGAAAGGAGTTCAATCTTGAGAAGGACAAGATCGTCTACATCGAACTCAAGTAGAATGCTCAAGGCAAAGGTATAATCTTGATAGGTTTTCTCTTTTGCCGGTCTCATATTGTTAGTGGGAGACCGGGTTTAGGATAGATAGCCGTACTATTAAGAGGGGCTCTCGAATGAGTAACTCGATCACATCGTTCGGAGAGAGCTCAATCCTTTGCATACTTGCATCATCATATTTGGTTGTTATTTGGTCTTATCCATGTGAGGATATAGAGCTTGTGGTAATCTCCATAACAAGCTCTAGGTCATCAAAAACGGATTTCCCTTTTATATCTTATTGCGTTTTGATCTTGGAAGTTTTACCGGTTTGTATTTTAGAGATAGGTAAAACCTTCCATTATTTAGTTCTTACTCATGTGAGGATTTAGAGCTTTTGTTAATCTCCATGACAAGCTCTAGTTTATCGAAAACGGATTTCATATGCATTTTCTATTATGTTTTCGATGTGGGAGGTTTTATCGATTCGTCTTTTTGAGAGAGGTTAAACCTTTCGTCATTTGGATCTATCCTCCCTTGCTGGACTATGATGTTTATTTGCATTATCTTTTAGAGCTTGTTGTCCTCTTCAAAACGAGCCCAAGATCATCAAAATCGGAGTCCGGATGCAAAAGTTATGGCCGTTTTCGTTCAGGGATGATCGGTAGTACCGGACCAGGGTCCGGTAGTACCGGAGGTCAATAGTACTCTTATAGTACCAGTTGGTACTGAATAAGGTGCGTTTGGCGACCTGGGATCCCCAGGGAATGTCCGGTAGTACCGGGATTCGCATTTTTGGGCTTCAACGGTTGGATTTTCGGAGGACCTATTTAAGGGGCCTTCTTCCCCAATGGTTTCCCGACCATTCTTGCAAGTTTTCCCCTCCATTGTTGACCTTCTTGAGCTTTCTTTCTCTCAATCCCTTCGATGATTCTTGCATATTCTTGAGGGATTTGAAAGAGGAGATCTAGATCTACAATCTCACCAATCAATCTCTCCTGTAAGTGAGGGAAACATATTGGGATCTAGATCTTGGAGTCTTTTGTGGATTTCCTCCATTGTTCTTCCTCTCTTATTCCCCCATAAGCTTTTGTAGCTTTGGTGGAATTTGGTAGAGAAGGATTTGAACATCTTTGTGGTGTTCTTGCCATTTGCATTCGGTGCATCAGTTTGTGTTCTCCTCGGAGGATTTGGTTTGAGTTACTCATTGGAGCTTGTCCCTCTTGGGTTCTTGGAACCCTAGACGATTTTGTGGCCTTGGTGGCATTGTGGCCTTTTGTGGCATTTGTTGGGAGCCTCCAATTAAGTTGTGGAGAAGTGCCCCAACCTTGTGAGAGGTTCCGGTTGCCACCGACAAGTGCACCGATAGTGGAAGCGTGGATCAATTCCATTGGGGTGAGATTCACCGGAGAATAAGGGAGGCCTTTTGTGGCGTTGGTGGTTTGATACCACCCCCTCTCCAAACGAGACGTACTCCATGTTGGGAGGAACTCGGTAAAATATCGGTGTCCCCGCGTGCCTCGGTTATCTCTATACCCGAGCTCTTTACTTATGCACTTTACATTGTGATAGCCTTCGTGCTTAAAGTAATATATATCTTGCTATCATTTTGTTGCTTGTATTGCTTAGCATAAGTTGTTGGTGCACATAGGTGAACCTTAGTTATTCTAGGTTATGCTTAACAAAGTAAACACTAGTTTTATTCCGTCTTTGTTGAGCCACTTTAGGAAAAGTTTTCATCTCCTATTCACCCCTCTCTAGGCGACATCCGTATCCTTTCAAGTGAGCTTTCTTCTTATTGTTCGGCTGTGAGCGCATGAACGTCCAGAACGTGGGTCGGGTATTGGCTAGCCAAGTGGACGCTAACAGGTGGGCTATGGTAATACTACTTCTTCAGTCCTTGTTTTGCAAGCTGGTATTGGCAGGTTTTGTAGAGTATTTAACGTGCCACCCTAATAAGATACTTGAGAAGTCCCATTATCTTGTTTTATAGCCGGGGTTTAGATAGGCTCAGCCTCAAATATTTCCTTTGAAACCGTTAGACATACATGTAGATTAAAACGCTTCTCTCCCCTCGCGTTTTGGAATATCTGGCTTAGACGCGTTGTGACTCCTAGGGCACACCTAACTTTCTCAACGACATTTTTCAGGACAGGAATTAAAAGGGTGAGGAAGAGATTTTGAGAGGATTTTTTTTTATCTGAGATTTTGAGAGGATTGGTTGAGGAGAGTGGTTTCATCCGATCTCGGTGGATATAATCTCACTAATAATCCCCTAAAAATAGCTAATGCGTTGGTTTAAAACAGCTCGCGCTCGACGCTCCGGTCAATGTTTTTTTTTGTTAACCTTGAAAAAAACAGAGAGTATTTTTTTTGAGGGAAAAAACAGAGAGTAGGGACTCTTGCGCGGTATCAGTGGCCCACTACTATCGGCCCATGCCACAGCGTTCGTCGCCATGTGTTTCCCAAGACGCCAACGGCATCGGCCCACCCCGCGAGGCAACTGCCAAATGTCCCAGCCTCACCGCCCCTTCGCCGTGAACCGCGCAATTGCCGCCGTCGCCACAAGCCTCGGCGCCGCCGCTCCATCGGCACCATGCCGAGCGAGCACTGCTGCAAAACCCGCGCTCCGGCCAGCCCCGTCGCGCGTACGCACGCTGCACGCATTCCCCCACGTCATCGCGGCACGCGCCACGGTACGTCCGTACAAATCCCCTCCCGGCAGTGGCAGTGGCACCGGCCTTCGGTTTCCAACGACAGCTCCTCGTCCCCTTCGCCGCCTGCCGTAAAACATTCCTCTGGCCGTAAACTAATTATTCCATCCTGGGGCGGACGCGGTCCGCGCCAAAACCACGGCAATTATCTAAGAACGCCGATCGCTTTCGCCCAGATGGGCATGCATCGATCGCCTCCTGTCGCTGACCGACTGGGGTCTGTCGTTAGCTAGCTAGCACGGCCGGCAGTTTGTGTGTGTGCCAGGACTCGGATGGGACACGGCCGCCCCCTCGGGGGCACCGATAAACCGCGCCTTCACCTCGCCATTGGACGCCTCCCTCTTCTCGCCCGCCCGCCACTCTACTCGTCGTTTTCGAACTCGGCTCACGGGTTGCATGCGCGGAACAGAGGGGCTCCAGCGGAGGCGATCGGCAAGGGCGCGGCAAGGACGATTGGTCGTCGACGTTCAACAAGGGTCTGAGCTCCCAGGTATGTGCGCCCTACTCAAAAGAGAACTAGCTTCCCTAGGATGTGTGTATCGTAGTATCGTTATCTGAATCTTGCAAGGCCCATCCTTTTATGATAAATGTCAGTTTGTGATTTATCTCCTCTTGTTCACCTTTGTGGATTACATACACACTGGCATTCTGTTAGCGTAGGTGGGGTGGGTGGTGTTGGTTTGTGATTGCTGACGAAAAATATATCAACCAAGTAAGAACTGACAATTTGCGAACATCACTGAAAAAAAAATGCTGATGTTCAAATTCTAACACCGAGGTATGCATGCAAGACCTACCTACTCTGCTCGCTCACCAGCCCTGTTATCTGAATCCTATTACGGTACAAGTTAGTTTGTGATTTACCTGTACCTTTTCACCCCCTGCAACTCTGGATTACACCCCTGATATTCTTTTAGGATATGTGTGTATGGTAGTATCCTTATCTGAATCTTACAAGGCCCAACCATTTATTATAAATGTGAGCTTGTGATTTACCTGTACTTGTTCACCCTTTTTGATTGCTGCCCAAAAGTATGACAACCAAGTAAGAACTAACAATTTGCGAACATCACTGAAAAAAATTCTGATGTTCGAATTCTCACACCGAGGTACGCAAGACCTACTTACTCTGCTCGCTCCACAGCCCTGTTATCTGAATCTTAGAAGCCCAATCCTCTGTCACGGTACAAGTTAGTTTGTGATTTAGCTGTACCATTTCACCCTTTGCAACTCTGGATTACACCCTGACATTCTGTTAGCATATTTGGGTTGAGTTGATTTGTGATTGCTGTTAAAAAATTGGCAATAGTGATAGACATGTAATGCTCGAATTCTGACACTGGGTGGATGCATGCCTGAACATGGACATGCAGAAACAGGCAGACGGCAGCAATGGCAGTGTCAGGCACCGGCGCCGTCTTCCTGGCCCTGATCATCGCCCTCCTCGTAGTCATCATCATCCTGCTCGGCATCTGCTGGAGGTTCCTCGGGCCGGGCATCATGAGGAGGCTGCTGAGGCCGAGGAGATGCCCTTCAGGTGAACGTTGTGACACATTCTGAATTTCTCAGCGCAGTTCTGCAGAGTAACACAGACTTCACATGTTCCAGACCAGACTTGTTACTAATTTGTGTTTCTGCGGCTAATTAACAGAGCTGCCCGAATACTTCAGCGGCAACATGAGCGGCAACCTGCGTACAATCACCTACTTCGACTACGCGACGCTCAAGAAGGCTACCAGGGATTTCCACCAGAAGAACCAGCTCGGGAGAGGAGGATTTGGGCCGGTTTATCTGGTAAAACCAAATCATGCTGAAATTGTGCTACTTAGTCACCAGTTTCTGAATTTTGATGTTGGTGCTGTGGTGGATGTGCAGGGTAAGCTTGACGATGGGAAGAAAGTAGCGGTGAAGCAGCTGAGCGTGGGCAAGTCCGGGCAGGGCGAGTCTGAGTTCTTCGTGGAGGTGAACATGATCACCAGCATCCAGCACAAGAACCTGGTCCGCCTCGTGGGGTGCTGCTCCGAGGGCACGCAGCGCCTGCTCGTCTACGAGTACATGAAGAACAAGAGCCTCGACAAGATCCTCTTCGGTAAGGCCAACATTCCTCATCGTTCAGAACTAGTACACGAGAGCCAGAGTAGCACATGTCCAATAGACTGACCGAAACTTTGCTCGTCATTCACAACTCCACGACAGGCAGTAGCACATGTCCATAAGATGGTTTTCGTGGACTGAATCTTCGCAGTACGAAATTGAACTGGACGGGTTGTTCTTCCTTGACTGAAACTGAAAGTCTGAAACTTGTGCAGGGGGAGATGGCTTGCCGTTCCTGAACTGGAAGACGCGTCACCAGATCATCGTCGGCATCGCGCGCGGGCTGCAGTACCTGCACGAGGAGTCGAACCTGCGCATCGTCCACCGCGACATCAAGGCCAGCAACATCCTCCTGGACGACAAGTTCCAGCCCAAGATCAGCGACTTCGGCCTCGCCAGGTTCTTCCCCGAGGACCAGACCTACCTCAGCACCGCATTCGCCGGCACCCTGTAAGGCCTCCGCTCAATTCTGAAATTCCTGTCATCACCTGACAACGAACGAATAGTACAGTTCGTGACGCGGTGCTAATCTGTATATGTTGGTCAACGACACAACAGAGGGTACACGGCGCCGGAGTACGCCATCAGAGGGGAGCTGACGGTGAAGGCGGACACGTACAGCTTCGGCGTGCTGGTGCTGGAGATCATCAGCAGCATGAAGAACACGGACCTCACCCTCCCCAACGAGATGCAGTACCTCCCCGAACACGTAAACCTGCACTGCTGACACTCTCTGATCTGAATTTCGTTCCTGAAAGAACCGGTCCTCTGCTCCTCCTCTGAACAATTTAATACTCAGGCGTGGCGGCTGTACGAGCAGAAGAAGGTCCTGGAGCTGGTGGACGCCAAAGTGCAGGCCGGCGAGGGGTTCGAGGAGAAGGAGGTGATGCAGGTGTGCCAGATCGCGCTGCTCTGCGTGCAGCCCTACCCGGACTCCAGGCCGGCCATGTCCGAGGCCGTGCGGATGCTCACCATGAAGACCGACCAGACCATCCCGCCGCCCCTCAAGCCGGCCTTCCTCGACAGGAAGAACCTCAACCGGGACAACAAGGACGCGGACACCTCAACAATGGAGATGATGAGGTCGCCGGCTTACTGGATGATGACGCCCTCGCCAGCCGTCGACAGGCCATACGACATGAGCTTCGGGAAATGATCATCACAATTACTACGTTTTGCTTGGTGGCTTTCTCCTGTAGATATTGACATTTTTGAGACGGAACGGAACGACGACGTGTACGTTCAGTTCAGTGTGCTGCTTTACTAGTTCTTCTCGCGGAATAAATGTGTGTTGCAGGCTTAATCCAGAAAATAATACCTTAGTATATTTCTCTTCTCTGAGATTGTCATTTTTTCTGTAAATAATTACAAATTGATTCTCAGATGTATGCTAGAATGTCTCGTCCTCACGCCCTGCTCGTGACATGATACCGGGCACTTGCTGAAAATGGTAAATAGTAAGCTCCAAATGATGGCTGGAATTTCCGAGATATTTTGCAGCAGTAGTCCTACGCCACAAGTCAAGTGAGCAGCACGACGACACGACGTGACGGGCCTTGTAGGTGACAGTGGCACACCCTTCATTGCGTTTGCATCGATGTGCTCAACGACCGTCGCAAAACAAGGATCATCATGGTCAATATCACTCGGCCACCTGTTGCCTACTGTTTCGGCCCAGTTCGGTTAGCTTTGACCTGCACTCACCTGCTCACAGACCACACATTAACTCACTCTAGGATCTATGGCTAACGCTAGTGTCTACTCTCAGCCTACGTCCCTAGGCAGTCAAAAAATGATCCGAGGACAGGTTGTGGAACATTTCCTTTTGGAACAAAGCAAGGTGAAACATCAACTTGGCCTTTCTGCAAATCTTCCTCAATTGAGGAAAGACTTAGGCCGACTTCTTTTTAGCTTCTGATTTTAGAAAAGCTAGATTTTAAAAGATTGTGGGGAAAAGCTGCGATGGGGAAGAAGCTCACATAATCTGATTTCTTTCATTCTTTTTGGCTTCTAAAATTTGGGATTCCAGAAACGTTGAGTTGTGAAATATCTACAATGCCCCTAACATTCTAAAAACATATACTAAAAATGTAATTGGCAATTACTAGCCAAATATTTGGAATTAGCAATTATTAACATGCACTGTGTGTATTACCATTTACTAGCAGACCATTAGCAATTACTAGAAGAATATATGGAATTAGCATAAGCAAACATGGGGAGGCTAGGAGGTCCAGGTCGCCGGTTGGGGGAAGGGGGCAAGATCGGGTGGGGTGGCAGCCATCCGTAGGCGGCGGTCCTTGGCGTCGCTCAGGCGTGGCTGTGGAGGCGTGATCGTGGCGTGGCGTGAGGCGAAGGCTGAGACGAGGAAGGCTGACAGCAGGAAAGGCGTCATGATGGCGAGACGGCGCAGAACCGCAACGCTTGTCGATGGCGACGTAAAGGCTTTTTTTTCTTTTTCGTTGCCCAATTTCTCTATAGTGGCAGTTTTCTGTAAATATAGCCAATAGAAAGGGTAGGTTTGGATACCGATTCGGCCCAGGAGGAGAAGCTCGGGAATCTGTCCCAGAAGCAGGTCGGAGCCCGATTATCAGTTTTAGTGAAAATTGGGATTCTCGGTGGAAAAAAGCTAGACAGAATTAGACCCATTCTTTTGGGCTTGTGGGATTCTGGGGTTAAAATCTGTTCTATACACTGAAAAGAAGTCGGTCTTACTAGACCATACGGTATTTTGTGGAAAACATATGGCTAGCCCTTTCTTCTTACAAACAGGTTTTTATCCAATATCACAACGGCCGAACTGATATAAAATGATGAGAGAATTTTCTTACAAAACATATCAAAGATAAACAAGAGAAAACAAAAAGCGTTGATGTTGCCACGAGTCAGGAAAGTGAGCGAGCAAACAGGGCTCCACGACGACACCCTCAGAAGGGTAACATCTTAACCGCCGCTGCCATCGCGACCAAGATGGTCAAGGGTTTTCACGCGAAGCCCAAGTGTGGAGATGGTAACCACAATAACGTCCTCAAGAGGGTTATGACCCTCGCATACGTTGACGCGTTACCGCGAAGCTTTTACCAGGAAAAAGCTTCAAACCACACATGGTATGTCAGACCATCCATAGACCCTGAACCAGGCCTTCACCACACGATTTGGGAGTTGTCCTTGCCGACGGGCTGCTAAAACAAGGGTCCCCCATCGCCCACTCATGGCCAAAAGGTTCCAGCCATCACCATTGGCATGTCCCCCGCCGTAGAGACGCATGTGCAGTACACCTTCTACTGTAACCACCCCGGCGTCCGGGATCTCGCATCCGTGTCGTGGCACAAAACCACCACGAGATGTCCGCCGGAACAAGCAAGAGAGGACTGTGTCAGTCAACTAACCCCCGGATCGTGCAGTACAACGAGGAGGACGCACCCGCATGTCGATCCCGCAGAGATCCAAAGGGATCGCCAGACGGCAACAATATCTCCCAGATCTAGCGCCCTAGCGACACATGGCCATGGCCAGGGGGTGGAAGCCCTTAAAACCGAGCATCATGGCATGTACAACTTTAATTCAGTCCAAAGGGCTATATCTGAGCCAAGGCCGAACCCCGCATCGCAGACCAGAACCACAAGTGGTTGTCCGAGGGTCATCCCACCCTATCCGCATCACCTCCAACTCCGGTGAACCATGTCTCCGTTGTGTCGGGCGCCACTGCCGGAGGGGATCTCCCTTGATGTTGCGTTTCCTAAGAAGTCGCCGGAGCAACGCGGCCTCAGCCTCCGTGAGCACCAACACCGGCCGCGGCCACGCTAGTCCTTCTCGGCCTCCGCCGAGCAACACCACTGCCAAGGAGAAGTCCGCCTTGCCCGGATCTCCTCGTGTAGGGGAATGGAAGGCCAGCCGCCACCGACACCGTACGGGCTTTGGCCGGTAGTGCTGGCAAAGGGAAGGAGGAGGGGGTGGGAGGGGCAGGAAGCTAGGATTGAGGCCTCCAAGTCGGTCATGGCTAGGCCTTTCAAAGATTTGTTGTAGCAGTACCACCTTGAGCATAAAACCTTACAGTGTTACTACACACGCCGCTTTGTCGATTAAAGTATGGGACCTTGACAAAAATGGATCTACCACACTAACAAAGTACTTGTCACACGAGTTGTCACGCAAGCTTTTCTTTTTAGGGATCATTTGGGTGCACTTTGACACTTTGTGCAATCGTGCACTCTGATCCGTCCTACTCGTGGTGTCCACCGTCAACAAGAAATCCACGGTGCACCGTGCACGTGCCAACTTGCTTCGCCCTCCTTTCCTGTGTTATCGGTCCGTCGGACCCTGGCCTACGCCTCTCCCCCTGTGTATCCGTCCGTCGGACCCCTGGCCTACGCGCGCTTGGCCCGAGACAAGCAACCACCATAGCACGACAAAAAGAGAAGAGCATTCTGTGATAAATACAGAAGCGACTAGCCCTTGCTAAACGCACCAGAAGTAATTTGAGGTAATTACACTTTTCATCCCACAACTTGCACCCGGGGTACAAAAAAGTCCCACTACTTGCAGATCGGACAAATCTAGTCCCACAAGTTGCACCCCGGGTGCGATCTAGTCCAGTTCAAAATATTTCAAACGGATTTGACCGAATTAGTATGATCTAGATGGCAGTTTGCAAATAAGTCCAGAACGTGGTGTCCTGATTAGTACAACCTGGGATGGCAGTTTGCAAAATAAGTCCAGAACGTCCTCATGCACGACACACTGGCCCTCAAGCGACTAGCCCGATTAAACCACACCAGCTAGCACCGGACGAACAAGACTTAGTCAAAGCGGAGACCTCAACCTTCTCTAGCGATCCTCTCGCAAGAAACGAAGAACTGGCGGAAGTTACGGCACAGTGTTGTAGGTCGACGGCGCCCTCGTCTGCGGCCGCCTTTGTGGCTCGATCCCATCGGAGAGATGCGCTACCGCGAGCATGACAAGGACGAGCCACCTTATGGTACCTGTGTATCCTCTCTTTCTCATTCTTCCTACTCTAACATGACGACATTGCGAGTTGGCTCATGATCGAGTAGATCACCTGTATTTACGGAGAAATTGCTGGCAAATTGGGTAGGTAGCACCGGTGGAGCGATTTTAGAGTAATTGGTCATTGTTCAAGACAATTTCCATGAGTCGCTGATGCGGACGAGATCATTAAGCGGCTTTGTTGTCCATGGATCTAGGTTAATAAGATATAATCTTCATAATGTTGGTAGTTGATAAAGGTTTTTTGCATAAAACATTAAACAATTGTGGAAATCATGCATGTGAATTTGATCAAAAGCAGTTAGTAGATGTACCTTAGTTCACTTTGCATGTTGGCGAGCAAGTTGATTAATCGCATTTACAGTAGATCGATTAACTAAACCTGCCACTCGGATGTTCATTGCCATGTTGAAACCAAAGTCGATGATCAATATAGAGGTTCCTCGAGAAGACCAAAAGAGAAAAGGGCAGCAAATTCAACCAGTCCAACCCATCGGTACAATATCTATATTGCGTCGCACCATCGCATAAAACAATAATAACAACACCATGTTACATATTTATCCCTTCTTTGTACTAACCACTAGTGCTGATTAATTGCATGCAAAGTTTTGGCATAGTTATAGTTTAAGATGGTATGAAGAAAGTAAGTCAGCAAATGATCCTATTGGTACTAAGTACCTTGGTAGCAAAAACAAGAGCGGTTTGTCAAAGCAGGAGCAGTTGCGGAACCACTATATTATAATAGAACATGATGTTAGTAGTTTATGTACATCTAGGTATTTGTGTCATTATTATGTCTTTACTAAAATATGCATTATTTCTTTGGGTGCTATCTAATAAGAAGTTGTTTTATTTGCAGTTTTGTTTCCACGAGAAGGCGTGGAATGTTCTCGGTGGAAGTAGTTCTAACGGGTTTTTCGTGGATTAAGGCATAATTTGGAGTATGTTAGTGCAACCACATCTCATTTTGATAATTTGACTATGGACACTTGGTCACTGACATGGATTAATCAAATTCTGAGAAGATTAGGTCACGAGAGAGATGAGCGGACCTCGGTCTTTTGGTTGTTGCACGGCAAGGATCTGTTTGATGGATTGGTCCTTGTTGAGATGCAGTCACACATTAGGGATATGATTAATGCCGCAAGTACCATAAGACACTTGTCTTGTATGTTGATCACGATAATTTCATCAAGGGACTGAGAGCAGATGTAATTGTCGGCCAAAGACTAGCTCCAAGCCCAACACAAGCTGCTCCAAATCAACCACAAGCTGCTCTCAGGGCAGCGGAAGTTGGTCCAAGTCAAGCACAAGATGCTGCTAGGCCATCTCAAGATGCTCCAAATCCACCACTAGCTGCTCTCTGAGGCCAGCACAAGCTGGTCCAAGTCGTCAAGTCAAAAGCTGCTCCAAGGCCAGAACAAGCTGCTCCAAATCCACCACAAACTGCTCTTAGGCTAGCAGAAGCTGGTCCAAGTCGTCCAAGTCAAGCTGCTCCAAGGCCAGCACCACCCGCTCCAAGGCTAGCACCACTTGCTCATGCTGAAGCTTCTGTTTCTTCTACCATCATGCCAACAAATCCTGATCATGCAGAATCTTCACGGTTATCACGTTTGGTTGTTGTGGAGGAGACAAATATGCAATTTGTAGAGTCAAATGAAAGTGACAGTGATAAGGATGACATTGAGTTCGAGGACAGTGACTTTGATCTTTGAAGATGGGGACGATGACCTCTTCACGATAATGTTGATAAATTTGTCAATGATAATAATGAGCGGGAAGTGTGTGAGGATAATGAAGATGATGATGCCCTCGGATGACACTCTTGACCTTCATGCGAGAAAGTAAACAACACTTGATGAAGAGCATCAAAGCATTTAATCCAGAAGTGGATATGGACAATCCCACTTTTAAGATTGGGATGGTGTTCAGTGGTGTTGAGGAGTTGAGGAAAGCAGTGACGACCTATGCTATCAGGAATAGGGTAAAGGTAAACAAGTTGAGGAATGAGAGAAGAAGGTACGAAGCTATTTGTGCTCTGGATGTACTTGAGGCTGAAAGCTTCAAATGATCCAAGAAGGACAGAGGCTTTATAATCACCGAATATGAAGGAACCCATCGATGTGAGGCAGCTTCCCGATTAGTGCAATAACTACAAAAGTTCTAACGGAGAAGTTCATGCATGAATTCATAAATAACCGGAGGTTGGATCTAAAAAGCTTTATGCAAAGGTGCTAAGGGAATTCAAGATGTGCCCAGATAGATGGAAGCTAAGAAGAGCCGGAAGCGGCATTGCTAAAAATTCATGGAGATGAAGATGGGCAGTTCAGGAAGCTCTTCGACTATGGGGAAGAGCTAAGGAGGAGCAATCCTGGTTCTAAGTTCTTCATCACAACAAATTCAGTTGGTGACCCTGAAAGTTCTGACCATAAAGAGCATTTGGCCACTTTGTTCTTTGGAGCTATGATGCACATAGCGGGGTTTCTTGCAGGTTGTAGGCCTTTTATATGTTTAGATGGGTGCCACATCAAAACTAAATACAAAGGTGTGCTTTTGACAATTGGTATTGATCCCAATGATTGCATATTCGATGCATTTGGTCTAGCTGAGGTCGAGTGCACTACGTCATGGGAATGGTTTCTAACAAACCTTAGAGATGATCTAAACATTACCAACACTGCTCCCTGGACAATTATGAGTGACAAGCAGAAGGTACTCCAAAGTGATGTAGTAATTGTTGTTTCATTCATATTTTCCTCGTTTTAAGTGGAATTAACAAATGATGCAAACATTTGCAGGGCTTAATAAATGCTGTGCAAAAGGTGTTTCCTGATGCGGAACACCGATTTTGTGTTAGGCATATGATTCAAAACTTCCAAAGGGTTGGTCATAGAGGAGAGACACTGAAGAATGATATCTGGGCTATCGCAAGATCAACTTCATTCCCAAGTGGAATAGAAGCATGGAGAAGCTTAAAGTTGACAGTGAAAAAGCTTATTCATGGATTGAAGAGCTTGTCCCCTCACAATGGATAAAGGCATTTTTCAGTGAATTCCCTAAGTGTGACATGCTATTGAACAATCATTCAGAGGTGTTTAATAGGTACAATGACATAAGTTTACTAATCATGTTGCTATGTTATTATAGTGTCTCATTTTGTTCTGATATATTATTCTTTTACATTGTAACCAGCTATATTCTAGAAGCAATGGAGATGCCTTTCTTATGCATGCTAGAAACTGTATTCTGCAAAATTCTCCAGAGGACTGAAAGCAAACAGAAGGAAGCTGAGAAGATGACTGGAAGAATTTGTCCGAAGATTAAGAAGAAGTTGGACAAATTCTTTGAATGGAGTGGTCAATGTATTGTTACTCCTGCTGGTAACTTTCTCTACTCTGTCTCTAGTCATGAGTTCGAGAAAGATTACACTGTAGATTTCAATGCTAGGACATGTGATTGCAAGAGATGGCAATCGATGGAATTCCATGTCACCATGTCATAGCATGTTGTATGAAGATAGGATTAATCCTGAAAATTTAGTCCATAGCTGCTACACTGTTGATGCAATGAACAAAGCTTATGCATACAAGTTGGCACCATTAAGAGGGAGAGTGTTTTGGAAAAACATGAATGCTGTGCATATACATCCACCTATTTTCACCAAAGTTATGGGAAGGCCCAAGAAAAATAGGAAGAAGGCACCGGAGGAGAAAATAAAGAAGGGAGTGAAAGTGTTCACAAAAGCAGGTGTTACAATTCATTGCTCCATATGTGGGATAGTGACCACAACAAGAAGGGCCATCGAAATATCTTGTGACTTGGCGAGCAAAATCAAGAAAACATTATTGGGAGGATGAAGACATAGACATCCCATCTTTATTAGAGGTAAGTTTTCTTTTTGTACCCAACTTGTATTTACATTATGAGCGATGGCGAGTCGAATGCGTTAAGTAACTTTAACTACATTTATGTGCGACATGTTATTCCACACAATCCAAACCCTTCTATGGATCCTACACAGCAAGAAGATAGCATGGTCTACATGATGCAACAAGAGGTAGCATGTTATATATGTGCATCATGTTATTTATAAAATATAGTATTTTGTACTTACTTGCGTACTTGTTTTTGCAGGAGAAGGAGCATGTGCCAATCAGCAGGTTTCTTGGCCCTTTACCAGAAAATCTGTTTGTAGCAGATGCAAGAGAGAGCATTCCACCTTCAACACAGAGGTTACTCTGCATCAACTAGAGGAAATCTAAGAGGTAGTAGAGGCAGAGGCAGGAGTACTACAACTAGGGCACCAGCTAGTACAACAGGTCATGGAAAGAACACCATAGAGAGGAAAGGGAAGAAAAGGCAAAAGCAACGTTATACCACTAGAGTCGGACAAAGGTACCAGCAATGTTCCTCTGCTCATGATCAGGGGAGAGGAAGGAAAGCAAGGAGGGGATCATACAAGACAGGTCCTGGCGGTGCTCATTATTTACTCTTTGGTGATGAAGAGGAGAGAAGAAGAAATCAGCTACCAGATTTAAATGTTGGCATCTCATACAATTATGATGCACAAGAAGTTCCTCTCACTCAAAATGCACCACCAGTGAAGACATTTAGCTATTTAGATCACATATGTTGCAATCCTTTTTCCTTCTTCATTTGCTCTTAAATATGTGCACTAGGTGATTGGTGGATGCTCTAAATTGATGTTGTCACATGTCTACCTTATATTTGAATTCTCCCAAATTATGGATGTTCTATGCGTTTCTATCATATTGCATTCACATATGGTTTATACACATATTTAGTACCAGTTCATGTAGCAAAGTAGATCATGTATATAAGGACTACATATTTAGAGTTCATTAATAAAATGGCTTACTGCATGACCAAGAACGAAGTCTTGGTTGCTCATTTGACTTGACATAGAAGCATATTACTGATTCTTGGAATAACAAGGTCAATAGGATCATCAAGATGCACAGTGTGCATCCAGTTTAGAAAGGCCGAATTCAATCAGCAAATCTCATCCAGTTATACCTAATAATCATCAATAAATAGATAGATCAGAGATCCAAAGAAATTTTGTTTTTGACACATCATAAGCGTAAGTAAGCTAAACCCATTTGTTGCATTACCAAGAACACACTAAGCTGACTATCATTACCTTAAGTGTTGGTTTGCTATAGCTGCAATCTGCACAATAATTTGTTGATTATAAATAAAACTAGACATTGCAGGTGATCACATATTTAGATGAAAAATGACATATATCCGTACCATGACATATAGCTAATTAGATGATAATTGCAAGAAAATGTACCTATTTAGATCATATATACCAGGACATATACAACTATGACACAAATGAGAAATAATCATAGATATATTTCAACTTTAGAATAAGTAGTTGGACAGAACAAAACACACTATTATTATTATTAACATTGAACAAAGATCCATTACACTTGATGAAACACACACAAATTTCTATAAGCAAACGATGCGAGCCTACACACATTCTTCCAGTACTATTAGTCTTTTCTCCTCTTCTTCTACTTTCTTCTCCTCTTCTTGCACACACAAATTCTGCCTGATTTACGCTTCTCCTACTTACGCCTCTTCTACCTGCAATTCATAGGCTTTGAAATGAGCTAAATTCATAAACAACACAAAAGCTGACAAATTCCACGCAATTCATAGGCTCAAGTGCTTACTGAAGGATTATGCGATTGCGAGGCGCACGAGGATTTCCTGAGACCTCCTTTGATTCATAGAGTAGGAAAACCAAAGGAATAGGAATTGTAAAATAATGGAATTCATGCCCGATCATATCCTATGGACACGGGATTCTAGGAATATGGTGTTTGATTGCAAGCAAGAAAAGCAGCGAACTTGAGTAGATGGAATGCACTTGATCGCTGTAGGAGATGAATAACAGGTTCATCCGACGAAGCAAACAAGCAGCGCCTGCACGGCCATGGATTAGAAGCAAAGTGCAGCGTTTTTTAATGAGAAAAAATCCAAAGGAGCGAATCCTATACAAATCCTGAGAATTTCCTTTGAATCAAAGGAGGCCGATGGATTGGCGCCACTTCGGCGCTGGCAGCCCTTCCTCGCGTCAAGCTTGATCATCCGGCGAGAACTAATACAGGATAAGAACCCGTTCATGTTCATACAAAAGGTAATTTGTAGGGAACGGACCTCTCTCGCGTCGCCGAGCAGGCCAAAGCCATGGTCGGTATCTCCCAGCGCCGAGCAGGCCAAGCCGCTGTCGGTATCTCCCAGCGTCGCCGTGAGAGCGGACCTCCCGTGCACCTCGGCCACCGGCTCCAACACTGCGCCCTCGACCTCCCTCCAGCGCGCTCCACCGCGCCCTCAAGCCGCCCTTTGCGAGGTGCGAGGGGGCGGCCGGTACTTTCCATGGAGCTCTCAGACATCCCGTCGCCGCCACTGCTCTCGCCTAGCTCTGGATAAGGTTCTGTCCGTTTCTGGACTCGAATCACCGTTTCTGGACTAGTCACTGGAGGGCCAGGTGCGGCACAAGGGACAAGTTCTGGACTTATTTGCAAACTGCCATCTAGATCGTACTAATTCGGTCAAATCCGCTGAAATCCGTTTGAAATATTTTGAACTGGACTAGATCGCACCCGGGTTGCAACTTGTGGGACTAGATTTGTCCGATTTGCAAGTAGTGGGACTTTTCTGTACCCCGCGTGCAAGTAGTGGGATGAAAAGTGTAATTGAAAAAGCTTCCCCCAGCAGTCGGCGTTACCCACATTTAGCCGGTGCCTGCGCGCATGCGCAGCTAGCTTAACTCGCATATGTACCGAGACGCTGCTACTAACAGGGATCAGACGGCGTAATGACAGAGATTTGCTTGCAGGATACTATAGTACTACTCCAGTAGTAATAAACAGGACTTGACTGCGTACGGGTGCCTGTGGATTTGATTCGGTGTCTCGCTCGTCGTGCATGCAGTGATCCTTCCAGAAGATGACAGTGAGACCGTTGTTAGTGGAGGAGGATGCGGGCAGAGAAGTAAAATCAGCACCGGGACATTAACCTGCGTCCAGATCTTTCAGAAAATACTCCATAAAATCTTGCGTTCAGTGCAGTAACTGGGCGTCGTCATTAACATTGACGCAGTGCTTTCATATGGGCGTCATTAAACTTGCATTCGCGCGCTGCAGAAACACGGAGTACTAGTAATTTGGGCGTCATTACCTTGCATGCATGGATGCAGGAGTAGTACTTTTGGTGTGATTAAGACGGGTGAGTGCGTAGTAATTCGGGTGTCATCAAACGTACGTGCATGCATGCATGCATGCAGTCCTTTGGGTGCCATTAAACTTGCATTCGGTACGTGCAGAAGCACGGACTGGATTCAGGAGTACCAAGACAGTCTATTGTCTACTAGGTAGACTAAGTACTAGTAGTACTAAGATGGTGGAATACTAGTACAGTACGCAAAAACAATTCAAACAAATTAAAGTACCAGCGCCTATACAACAGTAAGTACTTACTCCTATATTCAAATGTGTTTGCATCGATCTATATTCATAGCGGGAGAAGTACAACTGGTAAGCAAATCTCACACCGGTTCAAACATGCCAACGGCATCCGGTTGTTATTGCCAACTTGTTCGAATCCCATTTTAAAAATAAATACTCCCTCCGTTTTAAGATGTTTTAGATTTGCTAAAAAAATATATCTAGACTTATTTTAATATATAGATTCACTTTAAACTGAGTATACTTATCGCACTAAAAGTAGTTTAGATATATATTTGTTTCACAGGACTAAAAACATTTTATATTTTAAAATCGAGGAAGTACGTAGAAAAACTTGGAAGGCCAGCAGGATCCCACACTCCACTAGTACCATTAATAAGACACGGCTGGCTTCCGGCACGCACCGGTCGGTCGACGACCGATCGCGAGAAGGGGGCAGAGCAGCCGGGCGACCGACGCCACCGATCGAGAGCCATTGACTCCAGCTCTCCGCTGGCTGTCTGGCAGAGGGCGCAGGCAGTTGGTTGTAGGTTCACATGCCGCTGCTTCCATCCCTGCCGGCCGGCCGCGCATCCTCCGCCCTCCACTTGTCTGGTCTCTCGCCGGAACATCCTTTTCCTCCGCCCATCCCCGCCGTCCACGTCCACGTACGCCGCGCGTACACGGAGCAGACGCGTGATCTACCAGAACCAGCCGCGTCGCGCAAAGTTTTTCCACCTGCGCATCATGGTGTCCTCCATTCCATCTCCATATAAATCAGGGCAGGCCACGGCACGTATCATCCCCTCCGTTTCCTCCAGCGAACGGCACCGCACTTGCAAAAGGCTGCAGCGCGTTCGGAGTCACGTACGAACCGGAGTAACGGGGATACATGGGCGACGTGTACGTTCTGCCACGATTGCCTTGGCAATTGATTGGCACGCTGTCCAGTATTCAAGCAAGCTCCACCTGGTCCTGGTGGCACTGACAGGTGTCCAAGTAGTAGTACCACGTCGAAAAAAAGATTCCTAGGCTGCCCGGTCACTTGCGGGAAAAAAAAAAGTCAGAAATCTCCTAGCCTCGAGCTCCCACACATGCCACGGCAAAAAAAATTAAGTCAAGTTTACACTAGTCATTTCGGGTTTGAAACACAACCATCCGCAGTTGCGAGAAAACAATTTCACAAAAAATCAGTTAATTTGTGTTGCGTTAAACCTATTACAGTACGTTTTTATTTTGGGAAATCCAAAAAATATATAACAATACGAGTATACTCGACATATTTGAATAGTTTAACGTATTTTTATGAAGTTTATTTGATCTATTCGAAAAGTGGGACATGGATAGTTTTTCAAAGAAAAATCGTTTAAATAAATCTCGTCCACATCTCGAGGGGCATTTGCCCCCCCTCCCCAGCCATTGACCTTCAATAGCAAGAAACCATAAGCTGTTTTTTCCTACATCAGGACAACATGAATTTATTACTCGGGACCTTCTAGCTTGGTTTCTTGGACACAAATAATTTTAACGTAAACTAAGTAAATTCATCCCCTCGCGTCGCCCTTGCCCGGTGACCGAGGGGAAACCCTACCACCACCGCCGAGCTTCCCTCCTCCTACTCCCTCCTTTGTTCCCGCCGCCGCCAGAGGGTGCGGCTGGGCAAAGCCTAGCCGGCACCGGCACCGGCAGCGGAGAGGACTCCTATGCCTCCTTGCCTCTCAGTCGGAGCGAGCCGGCTAATGGGCAATGACGTCGCATTGCCGGGCGTCATGCCGCAGCCGCTCCGGCGATGGCGCGGCGGACGGCGGCCTCTTCTTCGGGCAGATCGAAGGCGGATGGCGGTGGCGTCCTTCCTCCCTCACAGATCGGCAATTGGATGCAGCGAGCGGGTCGGAGGCGAGGCGGTTGGACGGTGAAAACCGGGCTTCAGTCGGAGCCGACGATGGCGGCGTTCTTGGACGACGTTAACCTTGTTAAAGGCGTTGTTGTTGTGAATTCCGCCTCATGCCTAAAGCTCCAGGGGAAACCCTAGATCTGGAATAGATCGGACGATGATGGCCCTTTTGGTGTCGTTCACCCTCTTGAGGGCATTGTTTTGGACCTCGAAATGCCTGGATGAGGTCTTTTGCTGGTGCGGTGTCTCATCTTCCGCGTCCGACGGTGGTGATTCCCGGCTGCGTGGTGCAGCAAGGTCTCGGCGACAGGCTTGCTGATGTTCTCGTGTAGGGCGGTGGCGCTGTCTAGCGCCATGGTGGCGTCGATGGCAGGAACAACAAAGTTTATGCGGATCTTAACCGAGAAGATTGTTCTGAGGCTCGACGATGGCGACGACTTCTGAGGCGTGCACACAGAGTGCTCGCTAAGAGTCAGCTAATTTGGATGTACGCTCTCGTCTCGCTTAGAGGGTGCCTCGGGGTATGCGATTGTTCCCGACTCCTAGCTGGTGGAGTGTTTTCGTTGTCTTTCTGGGCACAGAGCGGCCCCGTTGACACGATTTTTCTCCATTGTCGAGTTTGTAAGTGTTGTGTGGTGGCTTCGGGTTTGGTGATGTATATTCTTTGTTATTCCTTTGTTAATCGATCAATAATAAAAATAATAAAGGCCGTATGCATCATTTCGAAGCAGAGGCCGGCGGTCGCACCCTCCATTTCGAAAAAACCAAGTAAATTCATCTGTTGTAAATTTTCGTGGAAGCCGTTGACTTTCATCCCTACGCTTAAGAAAGATAAGGGATTGGATTTCATACCTTTTATTTAGAAGACCAAATATTTTGAGCCGGCTTCCATGGAAAATTCAAACTTTCTTTTTAATGCCGCGATCACATAAAAACCCAGTGGATAACGGTAAGTGCCCTTCGTCTACTCTCCGTGTTGGACATGGTAATTAAAAAAATGTGTTTAACACGTTAATTACATATATCCATCATACTCCCTCCGTTCTAAAAAGGACGTCTCAAGTCTAAACTTAAATGTATCTCACTATATATAGATATATTCAAATTCAAACAATCTTGAGACATCGTTTTATACGAAGGGAGTATAAAACTTGATAGAAAATG
This sequence comes from Avena insularis, assembly GCA_023614405.1. NCBI lineage: Eukaryota > Viridiplantae > Streptophyta > Magnoliopsida > Poales > Poaceae > Avena > Avena insularis. The sequence continues at coordinate 386,859,755 of CM042687.1, forward strand.
TGTGCCACCGGTGATGCCGCACCTTCTCTTTGCTGCTTCGATGTGCTCCTTGACGGTCGCGGACCTCTTGGACCACAACGTACGAGAGTGCTGTCTCGTGCCTCCACGTACTTGTTGGTAATACAAGGCGGCTGCCTCCTATTATTCTTAGGTTCGCCGACGAGAATCCTGTTGCGGTCTTCACCCATAGCAGTTGTAGTATGCTCATGATATGGAAAAACAGTGAAAAATAAAACAACATATAGATGACATACATGAATAGTTTAACAATTTTTATGGGTTTTAGTTTATTTCATCGCCCCCATTTTTTGATCTATCTTTTATATTGATTGTCTATCAACTAGGACACCTGGTACTCCATATGCAAGCATCCTCATAGGCTTAGTGCATTTCTAGTAAGAAGTGAAGCCAAACTAACATATGGCATTCTTCTTTAACTGGTAGTAATCATCATGGGCCCTCGCTCCTTGTAGAAGACGCGTGAAAACTTTTCTTGACATCTAAAAGTGTAAGAGATGTCGTGTATAATGCATCGATACAATAAAAGTAGTCCCGATAGAGTTGCTCATGGCCAGCCTCTCGGCTACAGTCCAACGCCGGCCTTCAGAGGGGTGGCGTCGGTGGTGCCAACGACATGAGCTGACAGACCGTAGTGGCCGAGAGCGACGAGGAAGAGTTCCTGCCGGGAGTGTAGTTTCCATTATTGAGATCTAGGGTTATTGGTAGGTGTAGTGTGATGGACATGACATATGCATAAGGGCTAAGGTGGGAGGCCCCAGAAAGGTCATATCTACCGGGGAGACGCAAATTCTGTCAGTTTTGGGTCGTATCACAGATGAATTTGGGTCCGTGGTCTGGCCCGTCCGGTCGATCCCGCACAGGAGCACGACCCAAACGGACAAAAACGGACAGGCCAGCCTAGAGAAGAAGACCCATGTGCGTCTGCATCTGGGTGAGCCTTTGTCCGTGTCTGTCTGGACAGACCCATCCGTCACTCATATGGATCGGTCCGCCCGAAATAATCCGGATGGATCGTACCGCTAGGGCACCGCACAGTTCCGTACACCCACGGACACGCGCAGACGGTTTGCGTCTTTCCAGTGAAAATGCCCTAAGGTTTGGGGTTGGGTTTGGTGGTGACTCGACGACTACTAGCTTGCCTTTGTCTTTGGCGCCAGCGCCTTCTTGGGAAAGTCTTGGCCTCGCGGGCGTCAAGTTCTTCTGTGCGGGCATTGATTTGACGCGCCAAATAAGCAAACGAGGTGACGGGCCTTGTAGTTCGCAGTGGCACACCCTTACATTGCGTTTGCGTCGATGGGCTCAACGACCGTTGCAAAACAAGCGTCAATATGATTCGGCCACCGGCTGGCTTTGAAATGCACTCACCAGCTCGCTGACCACATTTAACTCACCCCAGGAGCTAGCTAGTGTGCATCTGCTCTACTTTAGGTCCCTAGGCAGTTAAAATTGCGTGAGGCCAGGACAAACATGAACTTGCCATTCCTGCAAAATCTTCCTAAAGTAAGGAATCTCTCTAAATCACACTCCTGTGATTACTGTAGCCGGTGAAATGTTCCACGTTGACTAGAACACGGGACCTTGACAAAATTGGTGCCAACATAGGAACCAATTGCGATATCCCCTCGCGTCGCTCCCCAGGACGACGCCACGGGCAGCTCCCGCCGTCGCCAGAGACTCCCCATCTGAATCCAATTGCCGTCGCTGCCGCCGGCCCTCGCCGTGGTGGCGGCGGGCCTAGCTGCCAAAGGTGGCTGGGGATGGTGTGTCAGAGGCGAAAGACGTGGCTGTTGGGGCGGCGGCGGAGGAGGCTGAAGCGCGGCGACCTGGGCGGCGTCCCTTGGGCGGGATGGAGGCGGAGGTTCCCTGTGGTAGCGATCTGGTGGAGAAGGTGCTGGTGTTGGGATTCCGTTTGGAAGACTTAGATCGGCCCTCTGACCCTAATTGCCGGCGGGACCCAGGTGCGGCCATGGACCTCCTGGCCATGGCGGGCGTGAACCAGAGCGGCAAAGTGTGGTCGCGGGGCGCGCTAAGAGATGGGTTCGTTCTGGACCTTGATCCGGTCTGGTACTTGCCTCTGGCGTTGCCTTACCTTCTCCTTCGCTGCTCTGATCGACGGCGTGGGGGCCTGCTGGTGTGCTTGAATAATGGAGGTGGTCCTTGGGTTCCTCTCGCACGAAGATGAAGATCTGCTTGTTGCTTGTCCTCGTGGATCTGGTAGGAATGGTGAGTTCCGGAAGGCTTTGTCGGTGAACTACCATGGGCGAATAATGCCTGGAGATTACCTCGAAGCTCTATTGACTGTTAATATCATGGAGCATGTTCTCGTTCCATGGTGCCGACGGAGAAGGTCATGGAGACCGAGTTCTGAGGACTGACAGTGATTGTTTGAGTCTGGGTGGTGACGAGGAATTCGCTTGGTGACTCGTGACTTGGAACAGTGGCATGCAAGTAGGGACGACTGTATAGGAGAGGTTCACATTCCTATCTTTCAGGGTGAAAACCCAGGGTATGGTCTTAATTAATTGTGCCTGTCAATGACCTTGTTGATGGTATTGTTTTAAGAGCGTGAACTTTTTTTAGGGTAAAAACCTAAGATCTATGATCAGACGATGATGGTGTTTGTGCACTGTTTTCTTCTTGAAGGCGTCACTTTTTGATAGGCTGGACTTGTGGTGTTGTCTTGGTGGTGTTAGTACTGCTGTTTTAATGAATGGGTCACTGTAGCGGAACTTTTTTTTGTAATTGTTTTTTATTTTTAGGCTGTATGTATTCGTATGGCCGTTAGGACAATGCGTTGTTGCAGATGCTAGATGTAATTGATATCTTTTGATATTAATATATGCTTCTTTAAAAAAATATAGGAACCAGTACTAATAGTATCTGTCACACGAGTTGTCACGCAACCTAAATTACTAGTACTCCCTCTAACTCATATTATTTTACTTAGATTCATCTAGATACAAATGTATCTAGACAAATTTGAGTTAACTAGTATGGGTCGGATGGAGTATTAGGGCATCTACACCGCAAGGTGCTTAAAAAAATAAACCAATTTTTACTTAAGCACTTATGTTTAATTGTACTAGGTAGATGCCTAACTAGACGCATCTCTTCTACACATATAAACACTAGCTAAAGAAACTGTTTGGTTTATTTTACTAAGCAGTCATGTAAGCACCTTATATGGTAGATGGCCTTATATACGGTGCGCTTTGACATTTTGTGCAAAAAATTCATGCACACCCTACGTGTCTAGTCCCACTATTACGGGTGTCCACCGTCAACAAGAAATCCACGCCCCACGTGCCAACTTGCTTCGCCCTCCTTTCCTGTGTTATCGGTCCGTCGGACCCTGGCCTACGCCTGGCCCGGGACAAACAACCAACATAGCACGACAAAAAGAGAAGAGCATCCACTGCACCTTCTGAATCTCGTTTTTTGCTTAAATCATTTACTCGCGCGTAGCAGTAATTACTACCGATGGTGGGTGGTCTGAACCCTAATCCTCGATAAGCTTCCCCCTGCAGTTTAGCCTGCGCGTTCTGCTGCTAGTAGTAGTAGCTTAATTCGCACCCCGTACGATAGCTTTGTTTGCAGGATATACTACTAGTAATAAACAGGACTTAACTGCGTACGGATGCCTGTGGATTTGATTCCGTCGTGCTTGCATTGATCCTTGGAGAAGATGACATTGACGCCGTCGTGTTAGTGGAGGCTGGCAGAGAAATAAAACCAGCAATAGCAGTGGTCTGAACCCGAATCTTCAAAAAGCTTCCCCCCAGCAGTCGGCATTACCCACATTTAGCCGGTGCCTGCGTGCCTGCCTGCGCGCAGCTAGCTTAACTCGCACTCCGGTACGTGTCGAGACGCTGCTAACACCGATCAGACGCCGCCGTAATGACACAGCTTAAAATGATGACATTTATTTAGGATCGGAAGTAGTACTATTTACTTATTTTAGAAATGACTGATTTGGATTTATCTAAATTTGAATGTATCTATATAATATTAATGTATAGATGTATTTAAATTTAGACAAATTCAAGTCACTTATTTATAGACGGAGAAAGTAATAAACATGACTTAACTGCGTACGGGTGCCTGTGAATTTGATTCGGTGTACTAACGTTGTGCATTCAGCTCTGGAGAAGATGACGCTGACGCTGTTGTTAGTGGAGGATGGCAGAAAACAAAAATTGACAATGGGACAGATTTTTCACAAAATATAAAAACTTGCGTCCAGTAGTACATGCATCCGGGCCTCAATAAACTTGCATTCGGTAGTACTAAGGTTGCTCATAGCGAGAGTAATTTAGCTAGTAATTGGTGACATAGCATGATAATTAATGGAAAAAGAAAAAATAGTAACTTAGCTACTACTAACGTAACACATATCAAGACCATATGAATTTACAGTCTAATTAATTAGAGCTTTGCATAATACCATATCCATATTAGTACCCACTATTAGTAACATGAACTTCTAAATTCATATCATGTTATCGGTCTAAGTTACTTAGCACTATGACCAGTCTAGATATATGAGGCTGCTCATAGTGCATAGTAACTTAGACTAGTAGCATACAAGTCTAAGTTACTATCTCTATAGTGCAAAATAACTTAAGTATGGTAACATGCAATGTCACATTAATTAGGTTATAGACTCACTTTGTCTTAATATCTATGATGTTATAGTAACATAGCTACTATAGTTACTCTATCTATCTCTTTCTTCATTAACTCATTGCCATATAAGCAAAAGTGCTGAGTTGGACTTTTAGTTACTACTACTTCCTCCTTCACGGTTTGCAGGACGCTCTACAAAAATCTCACGGACCTAGGCGTGAACGTATTGGCTGAAAAATATGCCTATTAATGAGCGGTTAAGACGCATGCATAGGTGAGAGACTGTTACATACATAGGAAGTTGGCAGAAAAGCTGCCACATTAATCAATAATTAATGCTTGTGCACCTAGAAGGTGAAGTTACCCCACTATGACTAGTCTAAGACTAGCCCCAATGGGGGTATCATAGGTGGTATCATGCATCACATGCATGCAAAATGCTTATGTGTCATAGCAATTAATGATGAAAGAGATTATGTTGGTATCATAGGTAGATATGGTATCATAGCACATAAAACTAGAAAAATTAATCCTAAACAAATCTTGTCCACAATTTTACATTGAGATTCTATAAAATAATAAATACACCTAGACTATGATACTACTATATGATACTATGCATTGTGGAGATGGTACCATATACTTAGTATCATATGCATGATACTACTATATGATACTCCCCATTGTGACTAGTCTAACGGTTCAGTAGTGCTACACTTAATTTGGGTGTCTACAAGTCAGTGCTTAATTTGGGTGTCATCAAACATGCATGCATGCAGTACGATACTTTGGGTGTCATTAAACTTGAATTCGGTGCAGAAGCACGGATTGAATTGAGGAGTAGTACTAGTCTATTGACTAGATAGAGTACTCTAGTAAGTAGTAATACAGTCTCTTGACTAGGACTAGAGTGTACGTAGTAAAAAACAATTCAAAGAAATTAAAGTACCAGCGCCTACTTACACTAAATACTGTCAAGCACTAACCGTACAAGAACCACTGGTAAGCAAAATTAACACCGGCCAAACATGCCAACGGCAAGAGCTTCGAATTTCCCGGACTCTATCGTCCTCACCTGAACCCTCTCGGGTTTGACCGCGCCGCCCGAGAAATCGGTCCTCCCCCGACTCTCTCCGTCGGCGCCGCCGGTTGAAGGGGGCGAGGGGGGCGGGGGTACCGGAGTTGTTAGGATAGTTAGGAGTAGTGGCCTTGTGCCAGTAGTGGCGGCGCCGATGATTCTTGTAGCAAGATCTGGCGATTTTTAGGGTTTCTCGTCGGCGTGCTCCTAATCCATGGTGGATTGGTGATGGTGACGGCGGACACCGCTTCTTTGCATAAACCTGTTTCGGTTGTTCTTGTTCTGTGGTGGCAGCAAGGTCCGAGCCTTTCTCTGGCCAGCCGTGGTGGTAGGGGGAGTCTGGCGGAGCTTGCGTGCAGCGGCAGGACGGCACTCCTCCGAGTTACTCCGCGATGTCGGGAGGTCGCTGAACCTTCCTCTTCGTGTTCCATTGGATGGAGCTTGCGGTGAGATGGCTCGGGCATAAATCTCGCGGGCTTTTCAGCTTAGTTGACAGCGATTTCTTCTTCGCCTTTCCCTTGGCATGTCGTGGTGGCGAGGGATGGAAGGGGGGAAATATCGTTGTTGAAGACGAAGCCGAGGTCAAATGAAGTTGCGCCTGCAAGATCTTCTTCACAGTGGTCCACTGGTAGCGGTGATGCTGCCAGGCTTCTGCCCGTTCTGGTTAAAAGGCGACCTAGGGTTCTAACCTCCTCTGGAGGCCCTTCTCTGAAGCTCTGCGCCGGAGCTCGACGCCTCGCTCTCGACAAGTGGTTCATCCCCGAAGAGAGCGAGATGGCCGATGGCTTTGCTTCTTCATCGGTTCAGGGAGCGTCACGATCAAGAGACTTCCAAGATCTCGTTGATCCTGTCGGCTGGAGATCGCCAGAGATTGGTGGCAGCGACTCTCAGGGGCTTGATTGCTTTTTATCTTTTAGTCCTAAGATGTATTCTGTAATTAGGAGGCCCTTTTCTGTATTTTCTAGTGTTGCTAGGGTTCTTAGCACTGGGGGCCTCCTTGCATATTGTACCTGCCACGAATTTTTTACCACAGCTTCTCGGGTCTTCCAGACCCATTTACCGTTAAAAGAAACAGAGAGCTTCGAAGCGGTTTTAGAGCATCCCCACTCGTTGGGCGTTCCCAGGCCAAAATCCGACATTTTTTTGGCCGGACGAAACTAGATTTCGGCCTAGGAACCCCGAGTTTCCCACTCGCGTTCCCAGGCCGTGTTCCCAGGCGATGATAAAATAGCGACATATTCGAATTTTTATCGTTCTCGCCTGCGAGAGCTCGGCCAAAAGGTGTTCGACAGAATTACGCCCAACAAGTCCGGCGACAAATTATTATAGAACATGGTAAAAAGGCTCGGCCATCAGTCGTCGATGGGGATGGGCTCCAGCGGCGAGGTCGGGCATCTCGGCTGACTGGTTGGAGGAGGTGGAAGCGGAGCTCGGCGTAGCAGTGGCATACGACGCAGTAGCAGGCGTGATCTCGACGTTGTCCTCCTGGAGAATGGCATTGCGACGCGCCATGTACGAGGCCTTGACCGACGAACTCATCGTCGACGTGTCTTTGCCGCCCATCAGGAACTGGAGATCCGTGTTCCTCTTCTTGGCGGCGTAGTTGGCCTTGAGGAAGTCCATCTATCGCCCTTGGTTCTCGATCAGCTGGGCCCACCTCTCGGCCCTCTTCTCGGCGTGTGCCCTCATGTCGGCGATGCACTTCTCGATTGAAGCCTAGAGACGCTCGGCGGGAGGTCCGGCGGCTTTGAGCATCTTTGCCTTCTTCTGGCCGATCTCCGGCCTTCCTTCGCTGGCAGCAGGGGGCTTCCGGGTTGTACACGCCATCCTTGGTCTTGGCAAGGCTCAGGCGAGTGTCCCGCCATTTTTCGCAGTGCTCGATCTCGTGGAACACATGGTGGAACTTGAACTCCGCCTTCATGTCCTCCCGGCACAAAGCGAGTGCACGAAGGAGCTGCAAAATGGAAGACAAAGTGTGTCAAGATATGATTGAGTTTGTTATAACTTTGGCTAGTGTTCGTGAATACCTTGTTGTCCATGTTTTCCCCGCTGGCTTGTGTGCGTTCCACCTCTTCCACGCAGCTGTACCACTTGCTACACGCATGCTGGATAAACCCCCAATGGTTGGTCATGGCCTTCTCCCCTCGCTCCATATGAATTTCGCTATACTTCGGGTCGCAAAGGCTACGCTCGTCGAACGCTAGCTTCACGCGCTTCCAATAGTTGTCAGAGTTTTGGTTGGCACCGGTGATGGGATCCATACTCACCGTTTTCCAGGCTTCGGCAAGACAAAGGTCATCGGGTACCGTCCACTGTAGGGGTTCGTAGCATGGAAAAAAAAATTCTACCGCATGCAAACAAACAAGCCAAGATCTATCTACTAGATTGTAGCAACGAGTCGATAGAGGAACTCACCCTCGAAGATTCCAAAACGGTTAACGAGAGCAGATTCTCGTGGGTGATGTAGTCGTACACTTGCCGATCTCAAAATCGCGTAGACGATCCTTTCGGCTGCTCCGAAGCGCTTCATGATCGGTCACGTTAAATTACTTTCGATGAAGACCTTCCTATCCCTTGTTCCAGCAGGCAGCGGAGGTTGTAGCACTCTCCTCACGATTCCGGCAGCACGATGGCGTAGTACCGGAAGTAGAGGGGAGATCTCGCAGGGCTTCGCCTTAAGCCGGAGCGAGTATGGTGGAGTATGAGAGAGGTCTTGGTGATCTACGGTTTAGAGAGCACCAAGGGGAGGGCTTGGTCGGCGGCTAGGGTTTGGGAAACCCTAACTCGCCGAGTTAGAGGAGCTCTAGGCGGCGGCGACTTGGAGGAGGCCGGCGGCTAGGAGGCTAGGGTTTGGGGTGTAGGAGGTGTGTCTAGGAGGGGAGCCCTACCCATCCTCTTATAGGAGGGAGGCGCCGGCCAAGGGGAGGGGAGTCCCTCCCCAACTCGGCTTGGAGGTGGGCCGGCGGTGGAGGAGGGACTCCTCCCCAACTCGGTTTCCTCCTCTTTCTCCACTTCCCAAAAATAGCCGTTTGACTTTCAAATTGGCGTTTGACTTTTCAAACAAGGATTTGATTAATCCCTCTATTTTGTTCAGCGATGACACTTAGTACATGATGCAATCATACCAACTTGATATAACATATTCATGTACCCTTCCCCTCCGGAGTGTCGGACATTCCGGAACCTTCTAGAACATTCCTGATGAAAACACCGGAACCATTCCCCAACTCCGAAACGGGACTTTCCTTATATGAATCTTATTCTCCGGACCATTCCGGATCTCCTCGTGATATCCCGGATCACATCCGAAACTCCGAACAACATTCGGTCTCTTACTCATCATTCCATAACTACTCAACAACATCGAATCCTTAAGTCTGTCTCCCTACGGTTCGTGAATTATGCGGACATGATCGAGACACTTCTCCGATCAATAACCAATAGAGGAATCTGGAAATTCATATGGCTCCCACATATTTCTACGATTACTTTGCGATCGAATGAACCACTTATATACGATACCAATTTCCCTTTGTCTCACGATAGTTTACTTATCCGAGGTTTTGATCGTCGGTATCTCTGCATACCTAGTTTAACCTCGTTACCGATAAGTACTCTTTTCTCGTTCCCGTGGTATGTGATCCCTTGTGAGCCAGTCACATGCTTGCAAGCTAATTGGATGACATTCCACCGAGAGGGCCCAGAGTATATCTATCCGTCATATGGATGGACAAATCCCACTCTTGATCCATGTGTCTCAACCCATACTTTCCGAACACTCAATGCCATCTTTATAGCCACCCAGTTACGATGTGGTGTTTGATGTCATCAAAGCATCCTTCCGGTGATGGTGACAAGCATGATCTCATGGTCGAAGGAATTAGGTTACTATGTATCAGAAAGCTTATAGCAAATGAACTATATTAAATGACTTGATCTTTATGCTACGCTTAACTATAGGAGTATGTCCATCACATCATTCTTCTAATGATATGACCCTGTTGTTAATAACATCTCTATGTTCATGATCAGGAAACCATGATCATATATTTAACCAACAAGCTAGTTTAACAAGAGGCTTTACTAGGGACTCTTTTATGTCTACAAATCACACAAATATTAATGTTTCCGGTTAATACAATTATAGCATGGTATGTAAACATTTATCATAAGTATGAAGATATGATAATAACCACTTTATTATTGCCTCTTGGGCATATCTCCAACAGTCTTCCACTTGCACTAGAGTCAATAATCTAGTTTCAAACCTTTGTGTATTCAACACCTATGGCTTTCCGGTGTTGTATGTACACGTTTGCAAGTGATCAACTGATCTCCGGATCTGACACTTCCAGGTCCGTGTGTAATTGCATGTCTTTGCGTCTCTACGCATCACTCATTTTCTAATGATATGGCTTTGTATAAATTTGGTCCTTTGGTGAGACCTTTAGTTCTTTGGGGTTAAAATATGTTGATAATATTGTCGTACAATATATCTTCATAGTATTATCCCGCTGTGAACTACACCTAGTTTGATAACAAACTACTTTGACACAAATGCCCTCTTTAACTGCTATAGTAGCAGTTATATACTTAGCCTTTCGTTGTAGTATCTGTCACAATGTCTTATCTTTGGAACTCATCCAAATCCATTATGGAACTTACTTTCCATCACATTGTGCCACCCTTAGTTTAGATTGAGATAAACTTAATTTGCACTTCGTGACAAAACTAGTATCAATGTAGTACTTTTACAATGAACTAACCATCTATTTGTCACTTCTACAAAACAATATATTCTTAGTTCTTCCAAAAGATCATAAGAATATCCTTACTATCGTCCAATGATCATCTTATGAATTATTCTGGTATATGCTCACATCATTTAGAGCATAGGACATATCTGGATTTGTACATATCACAGTATGATTGATATAAATACTCTTTGTGATTTCATACATCAAGTATCAATCTATACTTGAATCTTTGTTTCACTTACCAAGTGTCAATACACTTGAATATATCATCAATATTGAACTCATTCAATCCTTTCAGTGCGACAAGAACCTTTCTTGTAGTTTCTATATTGAACTCATTCAATATATCATCTATGTACTTTCGGCACAACCATATTAGCGTCTATTCATGCCAAATATTTGGGTTTTGCCTAAGTCTTTCATCGAGATGAAATTCTTATCCTGTGTTAATAAAAGATACATTATTTCCAATCAACAATATGTCTTCCACATAATGTATTAGAAACATGTCTTAGCGCTCCCACTTAATTTCTTGCAAATGCAAGCATCTTCATCGTCTCCGATGAAATTAAACTCTTTTAACAGTTTCATCATGGTGAAAATTCCAACTCCGTGATGCTTACTTCAACTATTGAAGTTTGCATATGCTTTTAACATCCTTTGAATTAACAAAACCCTTTGGACTGTGTCATGCACACGTCCTTGGTAACCATTCTATTAGAAGAACTTGTTTTGTTTATTCAACACATAACAAAATTATATGTCGTAGTTGCTACATTAATCCGTCTAAACTAAATATCGCTTAATGAAAGATCAGATCTTGTCATAGTCAACTCCTTGAACATTGTCGTGAACTCTTTCCCGACATGTCGATAATTTCATAGATGTGAAAACATCCATGTCTATTTCTTTATAGATCCAAATATGACTGTAAGGTCTTGTACCTTTCTAGAGGGTCTTTCAAGTTCAAAGCTTGATCTCTCGTATATGGAACTATCACGGATTTTATGGCTTCGAGCCTATTTGACGGAGTCAGGGCCCATCATCGCTTTTTTGCATGTAGTCGGATCATTATTGTCAAATAATGATTTAACTCTCAAATCTTGGTATTTGATTGTTTACCCGACCTACTTGTTTTAATAGGAACTTAGATCTCTGTAACCACAACCTTTGAGGCACGTGAGCCATGAGCATTGTTGCTGCCTCCGAAACACTTTTCGGCGCTGCGCAATCCTGCACATATTGCTAAGGTTCTTTTAACCTTATCAAAGTTCTATTGTCCTCCCACTTAACTTTTCACGAAAAATTCCTTCTTAAAAAAAAAACTTGACGTTCTAAGCGACAAACATTTTTGTCTCCAATGTTTATGGATGAACAGTTATTTGAAATAACATACAAAGATAGGTTCATCCGACTTTGGTTGCAAACATCTTTCTTATGCATAGCATACCAATGTTTAAGAAAGGACAACTTGGGTTTTATCCCAAACCATAACTTTATATGGTGTCAATTCAACGGATTATGATGGAGCTCTTTTCAGTGGAAAAACGGTAGTCTCTAAAGCTTCTAATCTTTAAAATATAATGACAGTTTTATGAATTACACCTTTGATCTTACCATGTTAAACAAGGTTTAATTACATATCTCGAACGCTCCATACTCTTATGGTGTTTCAGGAAATGCAAATCCACGGAACGATTCCTTAAATCTTAGGTATTATGCTAAACTTGTAACTCAAATATCTTCCTTTATGATCTTATCATAAACTATTTATATTCTTGTTATAATGATTTTGCACTTCATCTTGAAAATCTTTGAACTTTTTAAATGTTTCATACTTCATCCTTATTAAGTAAATATTCATATATTCACTTAAATTTTCGGAGGAAGCATATGAAGTTGAAATCCATCGCTCTTGACTACACATAATGAACTCCGTACAACAATATGTACAAGTTCCAATAAGCTAGTCATTCGTTCCCTTTTTGCCTATGAACGAAGTTTTAATTATCTCTAGGAAAGTTTCACAAGCGTCATTTGATCAAAAATCAAAAGACTCCAAAATTCCATCCATATGGAGTTTCTCCATGTTTTCTTTCCAATATAATTTAAACGGCGATGTCACTTCATAAGTGATCTTTCAATCAATTTGTCTTCCGACATTTTTAGCACTAGATTTATGGATGTGATTTCTCCAACGAGATTTGTGAATCATCCATCTTTTATGGATTACGGCAATTAATTGAACAACCCTTTTGTTCTCATAATACCTGATAAAACAAATCTTGAAGGCAAGCTTTTAACGAGCAACACAATAAACCTTTATTTGTTCTTGATGAACATCATCACATATTCTTTTGCTAGTTACTTAGGCCATTGTAGTTCATGAATTGTGTTGTTTCGTATGACGATTCACACCAACAAATTCAGTATCAAATACTTAAGAACCACATTGTTTAATAAGCAAAGAATATATCCATAACATGTATATCATCTATATACTTAAGCTGAACAATTCTAGTCTTTTCTTTTCTGCCATATACTTATGAGATTATCTTTCAGTATTTCCTTTTCTGTTTGAAAGAATCTATCAACATCAATAGTGGAGCCATGTACATGACACATAGTCCAAAGCATGTATATTAAAATACCAATGTCTTTGGACTTGCACTTTGAAGTAGATCACCATCATCAAATGTTTGGTGTTCTTTCAAATTCCTTTCTTTAGTAATCTCTTGGTGTAGTAAACATTTTTCCTACATCAAATATTCACCCTTATCATGGAATCATCCATGATCAAGCTACTTTTAGCTTATAACGGTGAATCACGAGTATAATGTTGCTCTCCAAAACTTTTGGAGGTTTAGGACAACTAGTGTCTCCAACCTTTTGCAAATTCTCATCAAATATGAGAACATGACTTTTGACATATTATACTCTATCATGTTGCGACCAAAACTTCGTTTCAGATATCACAATATCTTCCACACATCATGGTTTCTGAAACAACTCTTTCAGATCCAAGATAACCTTGATATTAAGACAATTCTTTGAATATCAAGAATCAAGGAGACAAACATGATACTCATACACTAACTCTTGGAATTTTTACTCTCGATTTTAATACCAATTATGAAACTTCATGGAGTAACCGGAACTTACTGAAAGTTTGCAATAGGACTTTTAAACTTCAGATTAACACTTCAAAATAATACGATACCAGTTCGTAAAGTAACTAACCAGAATTCTATAGTTCTATGATCTCAATTATAACTAAGCGCAAGGTGGTAAACGGATGCCAATGACTACAACAACTATGCAAATTCACTTTGATTTAATTTATGATAAATAGTGTCCAACTTTTAATCATATTACCGTTGAACTCCCACTCAAAACAATATCCCTCACATTGTTTTAGTGACCACACGAACCAAATCCACCATATCAAAACCGATCATCACGAGAGTTGATATAGCTTCGATGGCGAACAATCAACATGCTCATCATATCTACTATATGACTCATGCTTTACCTTTCGGTGATCCGTGTTCCGAGACCATGTCTGTACATGCTAGGCTCGTCAAGATCAAACCTTAGCTTCCGCATGAGCAAATCTGGCTTGCTCACGTTGTATACACTCGCAGAATCTATCACACCCGATCATCACGTGGTGCTTCGAAACAACGAGCTTTAGCAACGGTGCTTACTAAGGATGAACACTTTAAAACTTGAAATTGTGTGCTTGAGGGATCATCTTATAATGCTACCGTCGTGAACTAAGCAATACAAGATGCATAAAAGGATTAACATCACATGCAATTCATAATATGTGATATGATATGGCCTTTCTTCTTTGTGCTTTCGATCTCCATCTTCAAGCACGAACATGATCTCCATCATCACCGGCATTGCATCAAGGTCAATGACGCCGCTCCATGGTTGTCGTCCACCGGCTTCAACTATTACAACTACTTTGAATAGACACGCGGGTCTTAACAGAATTTAAAGACAACCATATGGCTCCTGACGGTTGCCAACTTACAATAAGGAACATGGCATACATCAAATATAATCACAATCATGGCCATATCACATCACAGCACACCCCTGCAAAACAAAGTTAGACGCCTCTAATTTTCTTTGCATGTTTTACGTGGTTTGGGGCTTTCAATAAGTGTTGTTCTAACTTACGAACAAGAACTACAACATTGATACTAGTATTGTCAATCACCCGTTGTAATTTGGATCTTAACTATGTTGGGAGAAACAGGCACCCACAAAGCCACTTATGCAATACAAGTTGCATGTCAAGCGTGGAGCAAGTCTCATGAACGATGTCATGTAAGGTTAGCCCGGGCCGCTTCATCCCACCATCCTGCAAGATGCAAAGTACACAAGAAGCAATCGACAATAAAAGCATCAACGCCCACAATGACCATTGTGTTCTACTCGTCTGAGATCTACATATAGACACGGCTCGATACCCTTTGTAGGGGTTCGTAGCATGGAAAACAAAAATTTCTACGCATGCAAACAAACAAGCCAAGATCTATCTACTAGATTGTAGCAGCGAGTCGATAGAGGAACTCACCCTCGAAGATTCCAAAGCGGTTAACGAGCGATTCGTGGGTGATGTAGTCGTTCACTTGTCGATCTCAAGATTGTGTAAACGATCCTTCTGGCGCCGCGTTACGGCGGCGCTTCTGCAGTCGATCACACGTTCGGTACTCGATGAAGACCTTCCTCTCCCTTGTTCCAGCAGGCAGCAAAAGTTGTAGCACTCTCCTCACGATTCCGGCAGCACGATGGCGTAGTACCGGAAGTAGAGGGGAGATCTCGCAGGGCTTCGCCTTAAGCCGGAGCGAGTATGGTGGAGTATGAGAGAGGTCTTGGTGATCTACGGTTTAGAGGGCACCAAGGGGAGGGCTTGGTCGGCGGCTAGGGTTTGGGAAACCCTAACTCGCCGAGTTAGAGGAGCTCTAGGCGGCGGCGACTTGGAGGAGGCCGGCGGCTAGGAGGCTAGGGTTTGGGGTGTAGGAGGTGTGTCTAGGAGGGGAGCCCTACCCCTCCTCTTATAGGAGGGAGGCGCCGGCCAAGGGGAGGGGAGTCCCTCCCCAACTCGGCTTGGAGGTGGGCCGGCGGTGGAGGAGGGACTCCTCCCCAACTCGGTTTCCTCCTCTTTCTCCACTTCCCAAAAATAGTCGTTTGACTTTCAAATTGGCGTTTGACTTTTCAAACAAGGATTTGATTAATACCTCTATTTTGTTCAGCGATGACACTTAGTACATGATGCAATCATACCAACTTGATATAACATATTCATGTACTCTTCCCCTCCGGAGTGCCGGACATTCCGGAACCTTCTAGAACATTCCTGATGAAAACACCGGAACCAGTCCCCAACTCCGAAACGGGACTTTCCTTATATGAATCTTATTCTCCGGACCATTCCGGATCTCCTCGTGATATCCCGGATCCCATCCGAGACTCCGAACAACATTCGGTCTCTTACTCATCATTCCATAACTACTCAACAACATCGAATCCTTAAGTGTGTCTCCCTACGGTTCGTGAATTATGCGGACAAGATGGAGACACTTCTCCGATCAATAACCAATAGAGAAATCTGGAAATTCATATGGCTCCCACATATTTCTACGATTACTTTGCGATCGAATGAACCACTTATATACGATACCAATTTCCCTTTGTCTCATGATAGTTTACTTATCCGAGGTTTTGATCGTCGGTATCTCTGCATACCTAGTTCAATCTCGTTACCGATAAGTACTCTTTTCTCGTTCCCGTGGTATGTGATCCCTTGTGAGCCAGTCACATGCTTGCAAGCTAATTGGATGACATTCAACCGAGAGGGCCCAGAGTATATCTATCCGTCATATGGATGGACAAATCCCACTCTTGATCCATGTGTCTCAACCCATACTTTCCGAACACTCAATGCCATCTTTATAGCCACCCAGTTACGGTGTGGTGTTTGATGTCATCAAAGCATCCTTCCGGTGATGGTGATAAGCATGATCTCATGGTCGAAGGAATTAGGTTACTATGTATCAGAAAGCTTATAGCAAATGAACTATATTAAATGACTTGATCTTTATGCTACGCTTAACTATAGGAGTATGTCCATCACATCATTCTCCTAATGATATGACCCTGTTGTTAATAACATCTCTATGTTTATGATCAGGAAACCATGATCATATATTTAACCAACAAGCTAGTTTAACAAGAGGCTTTACTAGGGACTCTTTTATGTCTACAAATCACACAAGTATTAATAATTTCGGTTAATACAATTATAGCATGGTATGTAAACATTTATCATAAGTATGAAGATATGATAATAACCACTTTATTATTGCTTCTTGGGCATATCTCCAACATCCACTTGATCCGCGCTACCGACATCGATGTGCCCACTTCTTCTTGCCCTTCGACAGAAGCACGGCATCAACCTCGGCGTCCTCGGCCTGCGTCGGTTCAGCCTGCATCTCCTTCGCGTCGAGGTCGGCGAAATCCTGAGACTCGATGCCATGTTCGGCATCGGCCCGGGACTGTTCTTGCGTGAAGAAGAAGAGGTTGACGGGCGAGCATTGGGCGATCATGTCCTCCATGCATGTCTCGGCCGACATGTCGGCCGACAGGCCAGCCGACATTCCGCCGAACATGTTGTGCGCGTCGGCCTCGCCGTAGGCTACTTGCGACGAGCTTCCACCGAAAGGCAGTGGGCCGTGGCGCATCGCCGACGAAGGGGATGTTGATGTCGATGTTGAAGGCCGGAGGAGGGCGCGTCGCGGGGCAGGGGAAGACCACGTGGTTGAACTCGCCATCGAACTCGGGGGGACGAGGAGTACCTCCGCCGAGCGTCCGCCTGACTCTCCTGGAAGCCGACCGGCGAGATCGGCGAGAATTCGACCAGCGAGCCGGCGCTTTCCTGGCTTCCCTAGGGGGAGGAGGGGTACGACACCGCCATCATCGTCGCGTTTGTCCGACGAGCTTGTTCTTGCCTGAGCTTTGTCCTCTCCTTTCTCTCCTTCCGTTCGTCCGACGAGATCTTCCTCCTCTGCGTAGTGGCCAGCCACTCGGCGCTGGACATGCCCTCCGGCTTCATCGCCGACGCTTTCGGCTTCCTCGCCTTCTTCTCCCCCGAAACCTCGCCGAGCTTCGATCTGGGTTTGACGAAACCCTTGGGCGGCATGGCGGGCGAGAGCTCGGCGAAGTGGCGGGAGTGGGAGGGAATGGGGAAGAAAGGCGAGAGGGGAGCAAGAAAAGGGCGGGAGTTCGGCCTTCTCTCGCCGACAGAGCTGGCCCAAGCCCGTTTTCGCTTCGTTCGGTGTTTCTGGGTCGTTTCTGGGATCCTGCGAATTGCGTGAAAAGTCTGGACCAAAGTTCGCCCGTATACCGATAAAAAGAGGTTGCTGAAAATAAGATTGAACCGATTTTTAACGTCAGGGCAAAAGAAAAATCCTAAAATAAGCGTCCTCGGAATACTACTAGAGACGCTCTGGCACGCGTGTCAGGGGCCAGCAGGATCCAACACTCCACTACCATTAATAAGACACGGCTGGCTTCCGGCACGCACCGGTCGACGACCGATCGCGAGAGGGGCAACGGCCGGGCGACCGACGCCACCAGCGAGAGCCATTGACTCCAGCTCTCCACCTTCTCTTTTTCTCCGCTGCCTGGCTGCCAGAGGGCGCAGGCAGTTGGTTGTACGTTCACGTGCCGTTGCTGCTTCCATCCCTGCCGGCCGGCCGCGCGTCCTCAGCCCTCCACTTGTCTGGCCTCTCACCGGAACATCCTTTCCGCCGCCCAGCCCCTCTGCGATCCCGGCCGTCCACGTACGCCGCGCCCGTATGTACACGGAGCAGACGCGTGATCTACCCGAAAGTTTTCCGCCTGCGCATCATGGTGTCCTCCACGAGTCCCGCCCTGCGCCGCTGCCGCGCACCGCACGTACGTACTCACCGTCATCGGCCAATCCCGTCCCACTTGAAAAAGCTCAAGCGCGTTCGTACCACGTAGGAACCGGAGTAATGGGGGTACATGGGCGACGTGTACGTTCTGGTACACGCTTGCCAATCGATGCGCACTGTCGCGCGTATTCAAGGGGGCTTCACCTGTTTGCCCTGACAAACAGGTGCCCCCAACTAGGAGGAATGGCGGGTGGTCATATAGTACGTATGAGCGTTGAACTTGAAAAGATTCCTAGGCTGCTCGCTCACTTGCGGAAAAAAGTGGCCATCTCCTTAGTCCTTCCTCGTCTCGACCTCCCATGTCCCAGAATAAACAAGAGTTCATTTTAAAATAATAATAAACGAGAGAGTCGTGAAGCGAGGTATAACCTGGATGATTGGCTGGTGTTAATACTTGTCCTACCTACGAGATCTTGAGTTAATACTTGTTCTACCTGTGAGATCGTAAGTTCGACTGCTAGCGCCCGCTCTCTCATCGTACACACCCAAAAAATTCTATTGAACTGCTTGTAGGGCCCCTTGCTACCTCCCAAATTGCTTTTTTTTATAATAAACGAGAGTCAAATTTATACTCCTTTCACTTAAATATTAATAGCCTTAACTTTATCTAGCACAGCAGAGCACATCCAATGCACGAAATCTGCCGAAGGAGACACCGATTCCCCCAGGAACTACATCGAAGGGTCAAGCATTCGATTCTCCATGCAATCTGGACCTTCGCGATGTCGACCTCTTTGCCCAAAACCAGTAGCAGCAGGCCAGCCTCCTCCCACTTCCTCGCCGCCACGGTCGGGCCGAGAGGGAGAAAGCCGTACGAGGGCCATCGGAAAGATAGTAGCATATGTTGGGCTTACACTTTACTATTTGTTTATATTGGTTTTTCTCTTTTTTGTACATTAATTGGACATAAAATGTTTTTGCTACTTCATGGAAGGGCTAAAGCTTGTTTCTCATAGTTTTGAATTTCACGATGAGATGGACATTATATATCACGAAAAACATATGCATGTTATTACACGTATAACATGAGATTTTGATGGGTATTCAATATAGATATTTCAATTTTTTTCCATTGTAAATGCATTATAGTAACATAATATTCTTATAATTAGGGAAGCCGTGAAAATTAAGACAATACCGATATACTTGAGATACCTAAATAGTTTTAACGTATTTTTATGAGGTTTAATCTATTTCCTTGCACCCATTTTCCTTGGTCTATCTTCTAAATTGATTCTCAAAAGGTAATGATACCAAAGGTGGAACAATGATGTTAAATAAATCTCCTTCACATGGGGGGGGGGGGGGGGGCATTTGCCCCCTTCCTAGCCGTTGAACTTTAATACATACACACCATAAGATATTTTTACATAAGGACAACACACCATTATTACTCGACACCCTCTAGATTGATTAATTTCTCTGGACACCTGGAATTTTAATATGAACTCAACGAACTCACCTTTCTTGAAGTTTCCTAAGGATGGTCCTGCCTCTAAAGAGAATGGTGAACGCCGCTCATCTACTTCATGACATGACACTCATCTTCTTCGACCTAGCGCCATCAGCTCGTTCATTGTGTGTTTTAATCTTCATGGTGGACATGGTAAATTTCGAAACATGTTTAACATATTAGTTATATATAGTTTGGTAGAAAAAGTGTGTGCCCTTAGCGATAGTGGACCTTCTCTTCGCTGCTGCGTTGTGTTCCTTGATAGCCGAGGACCTCTTGAAGCAGCTTCGTTGCACAGCCCGGACAACAAGGACATCGCCGGGGGCTGGCCAGTGGAAGGACAACTTGTCCAGCTTCAAGGTCCCCACATCCAACTATCTTGACTATTTTACTGTTATGCTCATCAAGATTCGCCCATCCAACTTTCCAGTACTTTAGTCTTATGACCCTCCTACATCGTTTTGCATATGGATTACTTAAAGGAAGCCACCGCTCACCATTTCACCCTTGTTTGCGTGTTGTTGGGGGTCATGTTCTTGGGAAATAGGACTACTCTATCTCCGTCATAGGGATCCTTCGGACCAGCCAGCCATTGTGACGTTCCATACTTGTTCTACCAAGTAGCCGCTTCACTTCAGCAGTTTATGTCGATCCTGATGATAGTCGCAGCCTACTTCTCGGTCGATGTTAGATAAGGATACTTGGTGTATCGCCTCATCAATTATTGTGGTACTTTGTCCTGCCATCTTGTTTACAAGATTACATATGAACTAGGAGTAGGGACATTCACTTTTATACTTTAGTAAAGGTGACCTGGAGCAAGTATCTATCTTGTCGTGTTCTTGGGCAAGTATCTCAACCACATGTTAGGGGGAGTTGCCTTCCCAACCCATGTACTTTAATTACCACAAACCATAAAATATTTTCAAATAAGCATAACATGCTATTCTTAGTAGAGAAAGTTGTTTAAGTAAATCTCTTTTGGTGATTAAATCTGAATTTTGATGCCCCTTATCTAAACAATGTTTGATTTGTTCTACCTTCATTATTGGAATTCTAGTTATATTATTGCATTATTAGTGTAGCGTCATGCATCTAAATGCTTCCATGCATGCTCATCTTACTCACTCCACCCTTATGATTGGTTTTATTTTTTATACTCTCTTCTCATGAAATTTATATGCTACGGAAAAGTGGTCCTTTTGGCAACTTTTTTTGGGAGATGGTCTTTTTTGACAACTCAATGGGGCATGTAATATTTTTTTTTCAAAAGTTCCTAAGCAAAGGACGCACACAGGTGAAGGTCATAAAGATCAAAATCGTCCAACATTCTTGTAAAATTTCTTTAAATCAAAGGAGCTCTGATTGATTTTCTTTTAATTTCAGGGATTTTAGGTGTTCGCCAAAAATATTATGGTTGATGTACTAAGAAATTAAAATACGCTCTCTTATCATCAAGGTGCACCTGCATGCAAAAAATAATTGAAAAGTCAAAAAAATAGCATGTAAATGTCTATGAACGCTTGTAAATTTGTGTGGAAATAGACTTTTTTCTATTTATAATGTGCCTACAATTTTGTCTCCTCTTGAATGCCAAAATAACTTCTTATCCTATACAAAAAATATATGTTTATTTATCCCTAAAAGGTCTCTTTTTTGTGAAAATCGACCGATCTATTAATAATCATCAACAGTTGTGTAAAGAGACCCAACAGTAATAAAAATTACATATAGGTCATTGGACCATCTATCGACGACTACAAACACTAGTACGAGCCGACGACACGCCGCCGTCCTCGCCCCTTCGTCACCGGCGTCGGGCAAAGCTTGTCGTAGTAGAGGTTGTTGTAGAAGACATACGGAAAGTCGTCGTGCTAGATACACCACCGGAGTAAGGATAGAGCGGAGAGAAACTTATTATGACTTCGAGACGTAGCCGTCGTTTAAACACACCGAAGAAGACATTGAAAAGCAGGCTAAACAAAGTGTGAAAAAACTCTCACCAGCGAGAGGCCGTTGTCCGCCACACCTCCATGGACCTAAGGCCACCGAAAACGGAGCGAACCCGCTATGTTGTCCGCGAGGAGGACGAAACTCTAGATAGGTTTTAGCTGCCTCTCTAGTCGCCTCTCCTGACGGCTACCCTGTCTGTACGTGTATCTAAAAGGCTCTTCTTTTCTAGAGGCATTTCACCTCACTTGCCAATGTAGTCGTACTGCAGCCGTGCGTGCTACACATGCCATGGCCCATGGGAAATCCCTGCCGCCAACGCGAGCTGCCGCCGGCGTGGTTGACGCAGCTAGCGCCTACCCCGATTACAGCACACGTGAGTAGTAGTAGGAAACCGCGAACGGGTCATACTCTATCTCGACGTACGCTACACACACCGTGGCCGCACTGTGCGCACGTAACTGTGTGACGCCGACGCCGTAGCGACGTGGTGGGGAATTAATAGGACCGCGTCACAAACAGCAAAGGAACCGGCTCGTCGGGGCGGCAGACCAGGCCGGTCCCGGCCCCAGAAGCTCCGATCGAGCTCATCGATGGATTGGAAAGCGGCAGCTAGCGGACTTCGTCGGCGAATAATTGCGAGGTCGGTCGTCGTCGAGGCCAACACGACGCAACGCGAGCCGCTCCATCTCATTGAGCGAAACCGATCAGCGCGGCGACGGCGACGGAGGGGACGGTTAGGCCGTTCTTGTCGACGACGGTGACAAGAGGTGGACCGGCGAGATGGGGTTCGTGCGGGCGATCGGGGAGGCAAATTTCAGGCAGCAAATCCTGTGGTAAACATCAGATCGCACAGGACGCTGACGGAACATCTCAAAAAAAAAAAACATAGCAAAAGCGTAGCCTGTTATTTCAGGAGTATGTTGCAAACAAGGGAATTTACATGTATAGCTCTAAAACATACTAATATACAGTAGTATATGTTTATTTATTTGGTAGTTTAGAATGTCGTACTTCTACATACCCCCCCCTTCGGTTGCAGGAAGTGCGTATGCCTTTTTTAAAAATACCAAGAGTTTGTCCTGGTCTGAATTAATCTTCTGTTTGTCGCATGAAAGGAATTTCACTGACAACATGAGGGGGGGAAGAAGAAGGGTAATAATCCCCAAAAAAGAGGGGGACACCGAAACGCAAGGCTGAAAGTGCAAAATCATTGCAGGCGATCGATTAATTCCTTCATCATTCCTGTTTGAACAAAAAATACGTCTTCATCACATCCCAGCCTTTGGAAGACTACTTTCTCCTGTGATCGATCTCTTCTTCGAGAAGACTCCCCGCAATCCATTCCCTTCCTTTCCTAATCGATGATACCGTATCCTTCAATCCACGGTTATATATATATCTGTTTTGACCTTTCCCTACTCTTCCGGTGTACCAAATGTACTGTACTCCAATTTCTCAAGAGCAACTGAAAGAAAAAACGAACTTGCTGGAACATTTTACAGCCATTTTTGTTGCCTGTGAGGCTAGAACATGCAGGGATATCGTCAATATATCAGACACGATCAATCAGGTGGTAGGAAAGCATGAATAGATCAAAAACAAAAGAAGAAATAACTATACTCGTCATATATCTCTATCTCTTTCAATCAACAGAATAGCCTGGCTGTCCACTTCACAAACCATCAAAAAAACACAAGAAAACAAGAGAGGAAGCGGAAAACAAGCAACCAAAAATAAGGAGAAAAAACAAAAGAGAGAGAGAGAGAGGGGGAAGAGAAGAAAGGGAAGCAGAAGGGAACCACCACACTAGCTAGTACTGTACTAGAAGCTGATCTTCCTCTCCTCTCCTTCCCATTCTTCTCCTCCTCCTCCTCCTCGTCGTCGCTACCGCCGGGCCGGCCGCACGCTCGCTCAGCATAATGGCTAACGGGTGATTAGCTAGCTAGCTACGTGGCAGGTACGTACTCATCATCGGTTGTGCAGCGGGTTGGGCCCCGTGGGCACGCGGCGCTTGTCTTGGTCGACGAGCGGGTCGCCGCCGGCGCGCCACCGCCGGCCGAGCCCGATGGTGACGAGGCCCTCCACCAGCACGTCGAACGCGCTCCTCCGCGGGCCGTCGTCGTCGCGGTCGCCGCTCGTGCCGACGGTGGTGTCCGCCGCGGATAGGTCCTCCCACGCTGCTGCCGCCGCGAGCAGGCGCCGCGGCGGTGGGCGCGAGGGCTCGGCGCACGCGGCGGCGAGGAGCACCGCTAAGCACGCGACGACGGCCGCGCGAGACCACCGCCTACTCATGCCAGCGATCGATCGGCTGCTCGGCGAGTAAGCTTAACTAGCAAGTGAGTGTGTTGGCGTGTGGGAGAGGAGCGAGCAAGGAGGTAGGAGGTGACTGACGCGGTAGAGTGGAGTCAAAGAGGGGTAAAAGCCGGGGGAGGAGGAGCGGGCAAGGCAAAGTGGTTTTATGTAGGTGGGGGGTGGCGGAGAGAGGCTCGGCATGTTGCACCCATCCGTCCGGGCAGAGGCAGCGCTGGGCGGGGCAGTGCGCGCGAGGATGCCACCAAACCGCATTTAAGGATCTTCAATTCTCTCTGCACCTCCTCCCTGCCACTGTCTCGGCTCACCCTCACCTCACCTGTCCATAGAGTCCGGGGCGAGAGAGTGGGGGGAGCGAGAAGGAAACACCCGCACAAGGCCAGCCCACACTTTTCTCGGAGGGGAAAAGGTGGGGGGATCAAATGGAAAGTTTGGTGAGTAGGGGCTCACTCCTCTTCCACCCCTGACCCCCCCGTACTCTCTCTCTCTCTCTCTCTCTCTCTCCCCAAGAAGGATTATCGTCCAGTGCCTTCAGCTTCACACCACCATGGTAATATCTGCAACATTGCCTCAAGGAAAGCCAGCCTATGAAAATGCAGTGCACGTCGAGAAAACGCAGGTAGTACCTACAATGGCAAGTCAGCTTCATCCCTGGTGGAGTACGTCGATGTGGTACGCGTAATAACTGTACTCTTTCGTTTTTGGGCAGTAAGTATGCGTACCCCTCCACTCCATCTGAGCTGAGATGGACGTGTGGTCAGTCCTAGTCCTAGCTAGAGCGCACCGGAGGGAACGGTCAAAACAAGCTTTCGAAAGGACCTGGCGATTGTTGCCACATGCCCCATGCCACTTGTCGAGCCCAATAAATATACTACGCCCATCATGCCTCATAAATGGAGAGAGAGAGAGAGAGAGAGAGAGAGAGAGAGACGCCTGGAGAGACAGTCATTTTTGCTTGTGGTAGAAGTAGTATGTAAACCCAGGCCGACGACGAGAGAGAAACGGTTGTAGTGTAGACCAACAGGAGAAATTGTCAAGATACTCAGGTATAGAGAAAGAGGGGGGAAATTAGTAGTTGCAACCGCTAGCTAGGCAGCTTCCATGATGGAGTAGTAAGTAACAAAGGGGTACTAGGGGACAAAACAGAACAGGGCCAGGGAAAGACGGTGGGTGAGCCTGGCCGCCGGGGGCAAAAGATTTGCATGCGTCGAGAGGGACAAGGTAGAGGAAGAGACGGAGGGGGGGCTAGCTAAACACAGAGACCTTCCCCTTCCCCTTGGCCTCCTCCTTCTCTGGGTTCTTTTCTGCTACGACGACCCGAGAATCGGACCGATCGATGAGAACAACGACGGTCAGGCAGGCGGCGTACGCGCGTGTTCCCGGCCGATCGAGCCCCAACTACCTCCGGCCAGGTTGGAGTTTATGGCGGCCTGGCATGGCCTGGCCTCGCCGCGCTAGCTTGCGATGTATCGGTATCTGGTCCTCCTAGCTAGTCCTGGTCCTACTGCTGCATGCTCTGCGTACGTAACGACATTGAGATACGTACGCGCGCTCTACTGTGTAGTAGTACTAGTTGTGTTCTGGCCCCACCGCCCCCTCACCCCCTGACTGCAGCTCCGCGCGCCGTATGCAGATCCAGACAGACGGACCCCTATACATACTGTACTCGCCGGTCGATCGACGCTCTTCGCTTCGGTGTACGTGACAAACGTCAGGTTTCTATCATGGAGTAGCTGCTTAGCTAGGCTGCTCGTTGCTGTGTTCCAATAGTGGTATAGGTCCGCCGTACGTACGTGGAGCTAGCATGACCGATCATCGCGAGCATCATCGTGCGTGTGGTGGAGCGGTTTGGGTTCAGCTTCTGCGGCTTCGGTTCGTTGACTCCAACGAGAATTGAATCACTTGTCATGTCTTGTCATGCGCTGCACTGTTTTGCTTTACCAGCATGCATGCATGTATGGATTCGATCGGCTAACCCACGACGAAGTACATCATGTGTTTACAAAAGGAATTGAAGCTTTCAAGTCGGAAAGTGTCTTTGCCTCCCGACCGAGCACTAGCAGTAGTGATCCTCTATATTTAAAAAAAAAATCATATTATGAATTCAAAAATCTTCAAAACAAATGTTGATCGTTGTTAGTAATATCACTAGCTACATTTATATTTATAATTCGCACATTTGTTGGATATATCACTAGCTACATCAAGATTTTTTTTTTGTCATTTTCAATGTGGGTGCCATCCCTAGGTACAAAGCGACACCGCGGATACAGATCGAAATCCTCGTCGGTAATGGAAAAACGATATGTTGGCTGGCAGAAGTGGTCACCAATGTGAAGAACTCTAAGAACACGGAGGAAATAACAGTCACCTATAGCCACCACCTTTGGCAACAGTCTTTGGAATTCCTTCGCTTTCATGAAGTCTATCTCATCAGTTACTGTTATTTTTCCGTCACCCATTTGCACAGAGTTATTTTCTCTCCCTTAACAATATAATATGTATCGCAGTCACAACACAAACACTAAAACAGTAACAAATTTCTATTCAACCGTAACAAAAATAATTTTCATCGTTACATTTTGGGGGATTTGCAATCTGCCCCATTTTATTTTGCAATTTGATCATTTGCCACATCTTGTGTCACTGACATGTGGTGGTCAATGTGACAAATGATCAAATATCAGTGCAAAGTGGGGGCAAATGATCAAATATCTCTTACATTTAAGTTACAATGATATACTAGAAATGGCACTCCCACTTTGGCAAGTGATGCATCCCGTCCTACCGACGACTCTATATCCACCCTAGCAAATCGCCCAAGTGGATCGACGACCCGTGCCTGAGCCAGGCTCCTAAATATATAAGGTGAACTCGCTCCTCTTTGTCTGTGATTTTGAGTCTACCTTTGGATGGATTGCTACTCCATAACGATGCCATGTGTATCCTCGGGTATGAGCCTCAAGAGCTACAAAAAGTTGGATCATCGCCACGATGAGACGAAGATGAGAAGACTAAACATGGCAACCTGGCGCCAGAACTAGCATGCTGGTTCCACCGCCAAAATGACCAGACAAATCGGCGCCAACTCTGGCGGAACTAAGCCCAAACCGATGCCCGACCTAAATGCACTTCAGTATACTGACTAGGCATCAGTCGACCAAACTCGGCATGCCGACTCCATCGCGGAAACGTCCGCCTAATCCGGCGCCAGAACTGACATCACTGACTTGACTACTGGATTCAGTCCAGCTAATATAAATACCCTTGTGGCTCATCCTTTGTTGCTTAGACTTGATAATAGAACTACAAAACCCTAGAGTGGATACCATCTAGTTTTGGTCTTATCTTTCTTCTAAGGAAGTCATATATTATCACCCACCTCTTTGGATTTTTCCCATGGCATCCAAATTGTACAAGGCCTTCTCTTTGAGTTGTTTCTAGGCGAGGTTTCCAAGATCCTCATCAAGGTACTTTCCCTCTATGCTTGGGATTGAGAGAGAGTCCTTTGTTCAATACGGATCCTCACACGTGGATTTTATTGGGCCGGTAGCTACCTAAGTGAGCCAACGTCTTGTATGGTGTTGAGTTTTGGCGTGCATTCGTCGTGTTCTTCGCGTGGAGTGAGTTCGATATTACCTCCCCATGGTTAACCCACAATAGCAAGTCTTAAAATCCAATCACAACCCACATCAGATTTTGACTTGTCTTAGGTCGCCACTTGTTTGAGATTGCTTTTGCATGTGCTCTCAATCCACGCACCTGACCCCCTTCCTCGTTGGAAGCTTCTTTTTATGCAGCGTGATTGAAGTAGGTAGGCTCTTGTTTCAAAAATATTATGATGTGAGTTCAGGGTATTGGGTCTAGGCAGTGTAACCTAAGTAAGATTTAAATGACAAGAACACCAGTAGACTGATACCTTCCAGACGCTCGGAGTTTTGACTTCTCGTCATCCTTCTTCTAGGAAGCAGCAATCTCGTGTATGTAGTACATTTAAATGAGTTAAACTTGCACCAGCCTATGTATAATAATTTCATGAGTAGTAAGAATAGGACCAAACAAGAAGCTACATTACATCAATACAACCAAGGATGATTGGAAACGAAGGGAGTAATATGCTTAGAATAATCCTGACAACATGCAAAGCCTGGTAGAAAGCTTTTATGCTTTGGTACCCACCAATTTTATCCTAGATCTGGTAATGTTGGTTTGTGCAACTCGAGAACTTCTAGACACCATATATACAAGCTATAGACCCAATTATTTTGGAGGCTTCTTTCAGAAAGTGCTCTCCCCCAACTTTCCTGCTCCAAAATTTTCAAGGCTTCCAAATTAGTTTAGCCTTAAATACTTTGAAAGCGGTACAAAAATTTAAAAGCAACTTTCCAGGAAACTAGGGAAGATCACTAGCTTCTTGAAGAAGCCGATAAAAGAACTAGGCTATATAGTTAGTTGCATGATCACATAACATACTAGTATGATCGATAGTTCTACCGTTGGATGTCACATTATGGTAACGCTACACTTTTTGGTTTTCATGGGCCCAAAGAAAAGATCTTCTTAGCTAGTTAAATGCTTCTTCTACGGTACCGACACATCTATAAGTCTATCTATAGTGGGGTATCATAAATATTATCATGCAATTCTATGCATACAAGATGCGTCACTTTCATTAATAGTAAGATAATGGTACTGATATCATAAGTATATCCTCTGTTAGGGATTATAAGGCATTTTTTTAAAAAAATTAGACGTTACAAGGCCTCTTTTATTTATTATCCCCTCTCCTCCAATTTTAGACAGAACTCTTAAGACACGTTACATTATAGATGTTGTCCCTTTTAAGATACTCCATCCGTTCTAAAATATAATGCGTCTATGGATTAGTGAAAAGTTACTTACTAATTTTGATCAAACATTTAAGAAAAAACATCTACATCTACAATACAAAATGGACACATTATCAAAATATAATTTAAGTTGAATCTATTGATATTATATTTTTGATAGACTTGATCAAACTTAGAAAAAAGTTGACTTTTAATAATTATTAGATGCCTTATATTTTAAGACGTCGGGAGCGGTAAGTTTCACCGTGAAGTCGTATTTTGGTTTCTCTTATTAGTACATTCAATATTACATTCTGTCGCTGTTTTTATGGTCTGTTCGTATGTAAATCGTTAATTAAGGTACGTAGTAAGGCTCACCTGGGACATTCAGACATCTTTTATAGCACCACGGACAGGAGTATGTACAAACTGGTTGATAAAAACTTGGTGTTTGAACGAAGTAACTGCGGTCGCGCCAGACTTCCATTTTCAGAGGGCAAACTGCGGTGTCGTCAGGTAGAAAATCTTTGAGCAGACAGAGGCAGCACGAGTCGTTAATGGGCCTGCGTGAAATCAGCGAGGCCACATGGGCCTGGAATTGATGCGCGCCCCAGTGCCCACCCACTTGAAGCAGCACAGCTTTGCCATAAAGAAAAGTTGAAGCAAGCACAGCTGTTGGATGGGGATGCAATGGAACCGGCCATGCTCGAAACGCAGTGTATTCTGCCAGGCGTCAAATACTACATGTTGCACGCGTGAAACGGTTGCCCTAGTAACCCACTACTACGTAGTAGTACAGTATGGCCCATGATAGTTCGCAGTTCGGTCGTGGGGACATACAGGAGTACTACTACTACTAGTGAAGTAGTGGAGTCGATGGTTGTAAACGGAAAGACGCACGTAGTTCCGGTGCGCTAGTTCACGATAGAGAGCACAATACGTACGTACTCCTTTTAGAAGTATAAGATGTTTTAGTTTTGTGAAGAAGATGTATATAAACATGTTTTAGTGTATAGGTTCAAATGAATCTAGACACTAAAATATGTCAAGATACATTTTCTTCATAAATCTAAAACATCTTATATTTCCAAACGCGGGGAGTACGTCTCATCGAGGGGTCTTTCTTCATCCATCAGTTTCCGTCCACATCTGCAGGGCTTTCTGATATTCCTGCCAACTATGCATGCGCGGCCTTGTCCATGGGTTCAACGACACACTGATGCAAGTAACGAGATGGATTAGGTCTTCATAACTTTGAAGAATATGAGAGGAAACATTTTAATAACGTGGTTGATATAGTCGTTACCTTCGCGATCCAACTGATCCAATGTCGCAACGAGCATAACATCCGAGATATGCACATATACGGGACAGCAACGACACCTTCTTCCTCTAGATACCCAGAGAGAAAGAGAGAAAGAGAGAAAGAGAGAGAGAGAGAGTAGTTCGGTTGTGGGGACACACACGGCGGCATATGCATATATATAGTCCCTTTGAACCGGACTAAGGTCTTCCACAATTATAGATTTATAGTCCATTTGAACGCCACTCTTGAGACATATATATATCGCATTATAGTTAACTAGCAGGGTGGCCCTCGCAAATGCGAGGGCATCATATTTAGTATGTTAAAATTGCACGATAGTCTCTCAAAAATATAAGACACCTAATGTTTGGTGTTTTAAAAGTTGAAAGTATTTACTTTTATCTTATGCATATATTTTCCTCCCTTCTACATCTTTCCGTGGCAAAATACACTATGTATATGTTCATAAAGGTGAACTCGATCTATAAATATATCATTATGTTTTAGAACAATATGAAATATTTTGCAATAAAAAACCTAATGATATTGATTAATTTGTTTTTGAATAAAAACTTGGGCTGTCAAGTAGTCCATGCACCTGCTAGATCAATTCCCATATGCATCCTTACACCTCTGTCAAATTTGAGCATGGTTGTGTAAATTAATATGGTTTGTTTCTTTACTCAAAATAAAAGGCGTGCACAATTGTTCTTATTTGACATGCAATGTGATCTATTGAAAAAACTACAACTAACAAATCATTAATCACTTTGAAGATGTTTATGTTGGTGCTAAATCATACTCCTAAAACATTTTTTAGCATATTCTCCATACAACTATATAATTATTTGTTGGTTTCTTCTCAATGACACCAGCATTGTTCAAACCAAAGGTACTTGATGCATCCATTGATCTAGCCTTCTCTTCCACATGAAGTTCTGCAATCACGTCCTTATAGTGATATCTTCCTTTTTGCATTTTACGCTAGTAAAAAGTTTTGCCATGATGTAAGAAGCTTTGCGATGATTTCTAATGCCACAACTTGGGAGGCAACACAGAATATATTTGCACTATCTCACCACCAAGCAGTTGAATATCATGTGCTTGTGCAACTGTCAATTCACACTCTCCATGCTAAAATCCAATTGCTAATTAGCCAGCGACCAGCTTCGTCTTCCACCTACTTTCGCTCAAGCGCATCCCAAAATTTAGTGGCCAATGTGTAGTTCATGTACACATCATAGTGCTGATTGTGAAATATTAGCTATGGGTTAGCCCAAAATTCTAGAGACTAACCATAATAATGACATGCTATCAGAACATCATTTGTTACACATCTCACTATAGCATATGCGTGCATCCACAAATAAACTATACCAAAAATTAGGGTACACAAATAGAAATAAAAAATATATTTAAACAAATCTTAAACTCATATGATTTCCTAAAGGATGCAACTTCTAGCCAATGTCATAAGTTATACATTTGTTTAGGAGAGATATCAATAACGATTTCCACATAAGATTTATTCCTAGGAATTCCGAGTATATCAGTCATCTCCTCCAATTAATTTGTATGTCCTTTAAAGCACAGTTGGCCCGTAACTTTTTTGAGAACATGAAGAAATATAGAGAAATTGGAGTGTGTATGCTAGAGTGTTGAAAATTTTAAATATCAGATCGTCACCTTGTGAAAACTTAACATGATGAAAATCGGTACACTACTGGATAAGCAAGAGGGTAAGCAGATTTTTGCTAGTGTAGTGTAGATATAGGAATGAAACTAAATTTTCTGCTATTGTGTCTTATCCTATTGGTAAGCATGAACTGGTATGGAAAAGATATATAAATATGTTTATACACGTGATTCAACTATAAATATGTTTATACAACAATTCAATGGGTGTGAATTATGTTGTAATCGCTAGATAATGCCATAAGTTATTTCTCTTGAGGTTCCTAAGAGAAATCAAGAACTATTTTCTAGCTATGAAATTCGACTATACCCGTTGATTTTTCTAAGTTTCTACTAAACTATTGTTCCATCTCACACGGAAATTTCTATATTTGGAAAAAATAACTGAGATTCATATGCCTGATAAAAGGTATACCCAATGTTTGACAAAAAAATAAAGTAGTCAGTGTGAATCGAGCATACCAGTTCATTCTTGTAAATTTCTTTTTTGCGGATATAATTCGAGTACATTGGTGTTTCCTCCTCTTCGGTAGCCCACATCCATTGTTTTTAAGGGTATCCTTCATGTTGAGCAACACAAATGAAACATAATCGAGCATACCAGTTCATTCTTGTAAATTT
The DNA here is from genome assembly GCA_023614405.1 of Avena insularis. Classification (NCBI taxonomy): domain Eukaryota; kingdom Viridiplantae; phylum Streptophyta; class Magnoliopsida; order Poales; family Poaceae; genus Avena; species Avena insularis. The sequence goes on from CM042687.1 coordinate 386,892,401, forward strand.
CTTTTTTGCGGATATAATTTCGAGTACATTGGTGTTTCCTCCTCTTCGGTAGCCCACATCCATTGTTTTTAAGGGTATCCTGCATGTTGAGCAACACAAATGAAACATGTAGAAATATAGAGAAATTAGAATGTGTATGCTATTGTGTTGAAAATTTAAAATATTGGATCGTCGCCTTGTAAAAACTTAACGTAATGAAAAATTCTACACTATTGGATAAGCAAGAGGGTAAGATTTTTTTTTGCTAGAGTAGTATAGATATAGGAATGAAACTAAATTTTCTGCTATTTGTCTTATCCTATTGGTAAGCATGAACTGGTATGGAAAACATATATAAAGATGTTTATACACACAATTCAACTCTAAAGATGTCGATACACACAATTCAATGTATGTGAATTGTGTGTCATAATCGCTAGGGTATATGTACTGGTATATGTACGGAAGTTCCTAAGAGAAATCAAGAATTGTTTTCTACAAAAATATTTCTTTCTATGAATTTTGACTATACCCGTTGCTTCTTCTAAGTTTCTAGTAAACCGTTGTTCCACCTCACACGAAAATATCTATATTTGGAAAATAATAACTGAGATTCATATGCCTATTTGAAGGATGAAACCCGTATCCGCTAGGTAGTATTAAAAGGTATACCCAATGTTTGACATAAAAATAAAGTAGTCGGTGTGAATCGAGCATACCCAGTTTGTTTTTGTAAATTTCTTTTCTGCGGATATAATTTCGAGTACGCTGGTGTTTCCTTCTCTTTGGCAACACACATCCATTGTTTTTTGAAAGGTATCCTGCATGCTAGCAACAAAACTGAAATCATATTTCACAATTTATGTGCCACAGAATTACGTCACAGAAACACCTATAGTCCATGAATTGCATGCGGAATATTTTTCTTGGATATTTCCATATGCATATAGTCATGGTTTATAAGCCCATATAGTTCAGTGTTGAAGCTCGTTAAATTCTAGAGGTTGTATGGTTTTATAAGCCTATAGTCCAGTATTATGCATGATTGAGAAGTATAAACATAGATACCTTGTCAAGTGCGAGTAGCTAGCTCTGGGATCTCAGCGTGAGGCAAGTCCCTGATCAATCTCGTAGCTACTGCATGCAAGGCCAGCCTTTGGACCGATCTTAAACCTGGCTCTTTGCTATAGGGTTATTATATGCATGATGCAAATTTAAAATCTGAGGCTGTATCTGACATTGTCTTCGATCGATCTTGCATGTCCGGCGTAGATTCATCATGGTTGGCCAGGCCAGCGGAGGGCACCGACCTGAACTCAAACAACGGACGGTGCGCACTCGACGGCGGCGCATTAACGAACTGTGGCCGTTATGGTTGTCCAGCCGAAGACATAGATGTGAACTCGCGAGCCGTCGGTGTGCTTTGAGGACGTGCAAGGCGAGTCTTCTGTTTTATCTAGGTAGTTTAGATGGGAGATGACGAAGGTATATGCGGAAAAACTAATCGTGTACGGGAGGGCCTCGTGACATGTTCGAGACTGCTTTTTACGTGATGTAGTAATCCGGTAATTAAATCACACCTTAAATTTTAAATCCAATGGTTAATATAATTTAGATAATGTGGATCAACCTAGTGTCTTGAAAAACACCCTTATATTACTTTTAGTAAATAATAGATAATAGATGGGGGGAGAGATTAAAAGTGTATGTTACTTTTTTTTAAGTAGCTAAGATATACTCCCTCCATTCAGAAATATAAGACTTTAACTTTTTAAATCGAGCACAATACGTACGTCTCATCGAGCGGTCTTTCTTCATCCATCAGTTTCCGTCCACATCTGCAGGGCTTTCTGATATTCCTGCCAACTATGCATGCGGCCCTGTCCATGGGTTCAACGACACACTGATGCAAGTAACGAGATGGATTAGGTCTTCATAACTTTGAAGAATATGAGAGGAAACATTTTAATAATGTGGTTGATATAGTCGTTCCCTTCGCGATCCAACCGATCCAATGTCGCAATGAGCATAACATCCGAGATATGCACACATACGGGGCAACAACGACACCTTCTTCATAGAGAGAGAGAGAGAGAGAGAGAGAGAGAGAGAGAGAGAGAGAGAGTAGTTCGGTTGTGGGGACACACACGGCGGCATATGCATATATAGTCCCTTTGAACGGGACTAAGGTCTTCCACAATTATAGATTTATAGTCCATTTGAACGCCACTCTTGAGACATATATATCGCATTATAGTTAATGGGGGGAGAGATTAAAAGTGTATGTTACTTTTTTTAAGTAGCTAAGATATACTCCCTCCATTCAGAAATATAAGACTTTTAACTTTTTAAATTAAACGTATCTAGACGTCTTGTAGTGTATAGGTTCACTCCGAACCTGTACGAATCTATACACTAAAGACACATTCGATTCATAAAGCTAAAATATTTTAGATTTCTGAACGGAGGGAGTACAACCTTTGTATGGAACCACATGAAAAAAGAATGGTGAGTCCAATTCTATGCACTCGTATGTCACAGAAATCATTAGAGTAGATATAACTCTTGAGACATTGCATTGGAGATCTTTTCTCTTTTAAGATACGTTGCACCGTGAGGCCAAATTTCGTTTCTCGTACGTAGTACATTCAATACTACCTTGTGCCGCTGATTTTATGGTCTCTCCGTATGTCCACTTGTGCCTGTAAATCGTTAATTAAGGTACTCCTACGTAAAAAGGCTCACCTGGGGCATTCAGACATCTTTTATAGCAGCACCGCGGATACATACGAACGTTGTACTGTCTGGCCCAACAGCTGTCTCACCTGTGTGCTTTATTTATAAAGCGGGACAAAAGTCTAATTCGAGAGAGGCAAACTGCGCTGGTCAGGTAGAAAATCTTTGAGCAGAGGGCACGAGGCGTTAATGGGCCTGCGTGAAATCAGTGAGGCCACATGGGCCTCGAATTGATGAGCGCACCCACTTGAAGCAGCACTGCTGTGCCGTAAAGAAACTTGAAGGACACCTCACACCTGTGTGTGTGGACAATCAAGGAAAAAAAAGACTTGAAGGACACCTGTTGGATGGGGTCCCCATCCATGATCCAAAATAGTACTCCAAATGTATTTTGTGAGGAGTCGAAGGTTGATAGTATGACGAGGTCTGGTCGTGACAGGGAAACGGTGGTTGACACTGCGGCATGCAGATGCACGAGTACTAGCAGTAGTGGAGTCGTTAGCTAGCTCGTCATCGATCGATCGTGGGAACGGAAGTGACGCATATATGCGGGCAGGACACACACGCACCGTGCCCCCCCCCCGCGCTAGCTAGCTCTCTCTGTTAGGAAACGGGGGGGCTAAAAATATAAGCATCAAAACCATGCCTTTTTTTTTTGTCTCAGAACACAACAAAATTTACATGTTCTCATGAAATATGAATGAAGTTACGTATCTATCAATTTGAACTCGGCTTTACGAGCACGAAGATCAAATGTCTCAATAATTTCTTCAACACTAAACTTTTCTGCTATTTCCCTCTCTATATAGACTATCACACGATAGCGGAGAAAGTCATCTCCCAACTTAGTGCGAAGACGGGTCTTGACCAGTTTCATAGCAGAAAAGGCTCGCTCTGCTGTTGCAGTTGATATCGGAAGAGTGCTCACTAAGCGTAACAACCTCTCAACCATTGGATAATCAGATGACTTACCGGTCTTAATTATTCCCTTTGTCAAATCAGCAAGTGAGTTGCAATTTCTGATATCTGGATGGTTGGATGTATCAAGTTGAAAATGTGGAAGCTCGCACTCCAACATGTCTCTCTCTTGACTAGAAAAATCAGCAGAATAGAATTTTTGCACTAGTCTACATATCTTGGACTTGTCAAAATTATCATGCCTCGGATCCAAGGATGTACAAAGATCAAGTAGATCGGTTACTTGAGAACTGAATCGATGATTCAACTCTGTCACTTGTTGATCTATTGCAGCATTGAATACATCTACGTTGTAGTGATGGAATACGGTGGTGTTGTCATGCTTATTTCGAGATTTCTTGACATCAACGTACCTAAAGTTGCAACATATATCAAATAGATTTAAATTAGTTCCACTATTTAGACAATAATGACTAGGTTTAATTAAATACATGTAGACTGGATTATGTACGTACATAGAAAAATAAACTTACTTTTGATTCATATCTGGGATGTTAACCTCATGCTTCAAACAAAAGGTTTTCAACTCTTCTTGTATCAAGATCCTTTTTGATTTATCCCTCTTCCTGTATCAAGCTCTCTGAGTTCTATCTCTTTTGCAATTTCAATAGCCTGATTATCTAGTAGCTCATCATTGCGTTTGGGAGATGCACTAACGATAAAATTTGCATTTTGGAAGAAGTTGTGGACCTTTGGTACCTTCCTTGAAGCGGCAACAAGAGCCAATTAAAATTGATGAGCAAGACAGTATATATAGTATGCATAAGGGCATTCTTGGAGAATTAGAGCCTTAAGCCCATTCCACTCTCCTCTCATGTTACTTGCTCCATCATAGTCTTGCCCTCTGATATCTTTGACACTCGGTCCATTATCAACTAGCACAGAAATAATTGAATTCTTGAGAGTCAAAGCACAAGTGTCACTAACATGAATAAGATCAATGAAACGCTCCCTTATCTCTCCATCTATGTCCACAAATCGAAGAACAACTGCCATCTGCTCTTTCTTAGACTCATCTCGAGATTCATCAACCATGGTAGTAAACTTGCCATTACCAATCTCTTTTGTGATTGAATTTTGCACTTCCCGAGCAAATAAGCCAGCAATTTCCTTCTGAATAGTTGGTGATGTGTACTTAGAATTTCTTGGAGCATTTTTCATAACTTCCCGTACATCCTTATTATAACAGCCCACAAGTTTGAGGATTTCCTTGAAATTGCCTTGGTTTTTGAAATCTTCAGATTCATCATTTCCTCTAAAGGGACATGCCTGGCGCATTAACAACCTGAGGCAAATCAATAGTGCAAAATTGTTAGATAACATGCAATAAGAAATTCTGGTTATTTAAAACTAAGTAATTCTTGCTTACTTAATAACATCGATGGAAGCTGTAAGCCTTAGTCTTGCATCAGCAACCCGTTTCTTGCATTGCTTTATAATCACCTTATCAATATGAGTCATATTATTTTTCAGGCTTTCATAACATCGAACTGCAAAATTATGGGCTGAACTGAGACTAGTTCCCATATGTGTGAGGAAAGCACATTCTTTTTCATTGTTGACCTTCTTCCACTTATCAAATCCTTTGATTGAAAATGTGTCTGAACCACACTTACCAATTGGCTTCTTTGAAAAGAGAAAACAAGGCAAGCAATATGCACAATTTATATGAGGTGAATATTCCAACCAGGAAAAATTTGTGAACCAAGCACTTTGGAATCGACGATGGCTACTACCGGTTCCAGTAAATTCATACTCATCCAAAATTGGTTGATAGGGGTCTTCAGATATATAAAAACGCCTAGCATCATCTTGCTTGTCAGGAGTGAGTTCCCAGATTGGAAGACGTCTACCTGGATCTCGATCATAATCTGTGGTTATAATCGTCACTTGTTCTGGCTCAGGAATACCTTGGTCGATTTCAGCATCACCTCTAGTCGAGTTAGGATTGTTTTCTTCGCCTGCTTGCACATCGTCTACTTGTTCATCTGGCTCTGGCTGTGACACCGAATCAATTGGCTTGAAAATTTTCTGAATTCCGGCTCTTTTTCTCTTCATATCTACATAAGCACAATATAGTGTACAGGGATAGGTTAAAAGAGAGAGATTACAACGCAAGGATGAAATCTGGCAATACTGTAGTAGACGGACTTTTCTTTCTTCCCTGATTTTCGCTCATGCTGTGCGGCCGCCGGCGTCTGATCGAAATTTGGGAGCTCGCTAGCGCTGGGTGCCTGGGTCGGTCTGGCTCTCGCGATGGCGGCCGGCAGGGAGTTAGGGAGGCGAGGCGTCCGCGCGTAAGTTCCAAGACAAAGACGCCGACGCGTACAGATGAAACGATCAATTGATCGTGGGTGCCAGGCTTAAGGATTGATCGATGGACATGGACTTCTCTCATTCTCTGTTGGGCCTACGTATTTCTTTTTTTCTTTGACGTGGCTGGCCTGTTGGCTCTTTGGCAAGATTTACAATTACGTATAGGGGGAGGGGGGGGGGGGCGAACCAGCCTGGTTTGACAAAAAATCAGCGATCTGGTTACTCTTTTCCAAGGTACGAGCGATTCGTTGGGGGGGCCTCGCCCCCGCTCGTCCCCCTTCCCTCCGTCCCTGGTCCTTAGCCGTTGGATCGGTCTAGATTCATGGTCAGATCTTGTTTTCGTCGGTTCATCCCGCTTTGTTACAATTAGTTCTGCTTTTTCTACATCTAGTTCCGCTTTTGCTATATGTAGTAGAAAATATTCGGCTCAGAAAATAGAAAAACAGACTGGACCTCGTCGGAGACCTTGTCGGCGACTGCGTAGCAAAATAGTTGTGTTAATGTAGCATATCCAACCTAGCCAGAGCCTTTCGCCGGTAGACCTCGTCGGAGTTTCGCCGAAGACCTCGTCGGCGACTGCATAGCAAAATAGTTGTGTTAATGTAGCATATCCAACCTTGCCGGAGCCTTTCGCCGGTAGACCTTGCCGGAGTTTTGCCGGAAACTATGTAGCAAAAGAATTGTGCTAATGTAGCAAAACCACACAAGAATGGTAGCAAAAAAAATGATCATGTAGCAAAAATAAGATCTCGCCGCCGAAGACTTCCACCGAGAGACTTCGTCGGACACATTGTAGCAAGGTTCCACACCCATGGTAGCAAACTCTGCTGCCTCTTGTAGCAAAGCGAAGTCGCCATTGTAGCAAGGGCCTTCGCCATGTGTAGCATAAGCGACGTCGCCATGTGTAGCAGAAGCGACGTCGCCGGCCAGCATGTAGCACCACCACTGTCTGCACGTAGCACCATCGCCATCATGTGTAGCAGGACCGTTCGTCATATGTAGCAGTGTTGTATGTCACATGTAGCAACGACTGTCGCCGTAGTTAGCAAACGGCTGTAGCAAATGCTACAGAGAATGAACGGTGACTTAGGAAGTGGTGGAGCAGACGGGCCTCATGAGGAGAGGGTTATTGTCGATGGCTCCGGCCGGAGCACGTGCGTGGCAGGTGTGGGGCAGGAACGGGCGCGGCGAAGTCCGGCCGCGCGTGAGCTCCGGCGACGTGCGGCAAGCTGCGGCCGACGCACGGCGAGCTCCGGCGGCAGCGCCCGTGGTCTCCTAGCGAGCTCTGGCGGCAAAGGAAACGGCCGGCGGCAACACGCGAGGTCTCGGGTGGTGAGTGCGTGCTCCCGATCTGCGGCTACGGCGCGCAAAAACAAGCAACAAGGAGGCAGTACCGTGCGCGCGTGAAAGGGATAAGGTATATGGGAGGGGGGTTTCCCAAAGTTTTTTTTTTGACAGCTTTATTTGTGTAAGAAAGAGAGAGTCCGTGTGCTCGCTAGGACCAGGGCTCTTTCTTACGGAATCACGGGAACTAAAATCACGGGAACTAAAATCACGGGAACTAAAAAATTTACATCAACAAACTGTTTACACATCATCTGTAAGTTTATTCCGTAAAAAAGATTCCGTGAGGCTAGCATTTTTGCGCTAGGACCGACACCATCTTCCATCTGTCCGCTGCGAAGAATGACCATCGCATCGACACATCTCTCCTTCCGCTTCACAATCATGCATGCTGTCCCGTGCATGCATGGGTTCAGAAATCAGAAATCGTCTTACCCTGCCAGTCCGCGCGCTCCTGATCGATCGGAGGACGGGCAGAAATCTCGAAAGCAAATTAAAGCCGGGCAGAAATCTCGAAAAACTGAACAGAACCTATGGGAAACAGCAAATAAAAAATAAAATTTTAGAATTCTTATTAGGGTGAAAGCGCTTGCTGTAATATGATAGCTTTAGCTATATAGAAATAATTTGTATTTTAATGGTAAGAGATCTTCTTTGCATATCATTTACCGGTGTAACGATTTGCTCCGTTCATATGTTCACCTCTACAATGTGTGGAGAATCAAGACCTTTTTATAAACGAGTGTGCACAATTGGAGAGGGGCGATGAGTGATATTTTTATCCCATATGGATAACACTATAATCTGTGAATTGGTCTTTCACTATCTTAGACGTTGTATGAGCTCTTTGTCCACGTGTATTTCATCTTTTATTATGTTTGTACCTTGTGGTTGTGTGCATTCTAAGAGCAACTCTAACCGTTCTCCAATAAATGCTTAGAGGACTTTCTTTCGGCAGCTAACGCCCGGGAAGTGGACACACCGAATCGATTCTCTTTCGGCCATTAACGGAGAAAAGTTTTAGTCCGACCCCCAAAAACTCCCCCGCGGCTCTCATATTTCCTCGGCGCCAACCTCGTGGACTAAAACTCTCCTTCCCGCCGAGAACCCGACCCTCCCGCCTAATCCCACCGCTAGTCGTCGCCGGCGCCACATTTCTCCCCTCCCTTGGCCTAAATGGCACCGGAGTTTGCCCCGTCGGAGCTTTCCGTCGGTGAAACCGGGCCAAATTCGACCCCGACGACGCCTCCGATGCCGCGGAAGAGGTTGGGCAACACCGCCATGGTGCGGCCGATGGGAACGGCTACCAAGGCCGCCGGGAAGGCGTCAACGGCGGGCAAGCCACCCCTTGCACCGGTGGTGAGTGGCCCGCGTCCCCGGAAGCCGACGGCAGTGATGCAAGCACTATCACGGGCGGCGGAGGAGAAGAAGAAGAGGAAGGCCGCAACGGCGATGGGGTCGACTTCTACACGCAAGGCAAAGCCGTCGCCGGTGTCCTCATTGCCCACGCCTTCTTCCTCTGCGAGGGCGGCCGACGTAGCTCGCCCCCACAGGGCCGCTCACGTGGTGATCGACAAAATGAACGCGCCTCAACCGACTGCTACCGAGCTTGGGATGGCCGATTTCATGGCGCAGTTGGATAGTTCTCACCATGTTAGGCTCGACGGCCTCCACTTCGGTGATGGAGATTCGTACGAAGGCATGGAGGAGACCCAAGTTGATGTTGATTACGACGAGACCCAAGATGAAGGCGTCGAATAAGAAGAGGGGATGTAAGATGAAGAGGAAGGCGTCGAAGAAGAATAGGGTATGTAAGAAGAAGAGGGGACGTGACCAAGGTGGAGCCGCCAAGAGGAAGAGGCAATGTTAAAGTAAAACCTAGAGGCAAGAGGTCCGCCAACTATAGCGAATAGGAAGATATTGCATTGTGCCATGCTTGGTTGAATGTGTCGCTTGATGCAATGGTCAACACCGATCAATGCTTTTGGGAAAGAAATGAAGATCATGTAGGGTTCGCAGCATAGAAAACAAAAAATTTCCTACGATGTGAACTATGTACCAAGATCTATCTATTAGATACAAACAACAGGCGGATGTATATCCGTAGAGAACATACCCTTGAAGACCGACAAAGCTTAACGAGTTCAACTCGTGGTTGATGTAGACGATCTCTTGCCGATCTCAAGATCGAGAGGAAGTCCTAGCGCCGCAAATCAGCAGCGCATCCGTGCTCGCACACACGTTCGAGGCACCGAGCAACCTCCGCCTCGCCTCCAGCGATGCAGCGAAGCACAACTCTTTCTTGCCGAATAGCCACCGGAACATGTATCTCGCTAGTCCGAGACCATGGGGATAAATTCTAGAGGGGAGAGAGATCCTTCACGAGGAGGTGTGAGTGAGAAGTGAGAGGAGGACTCCTTTTATAGGAGGAGGGGCACCCAAGGGGTGGCCGCCATGGGGCTGCCCTCCCTCCTTCATTCATGTGGGTGGACACTCCACTCACAAAAATCCATTCATATGCCTCCACTCAAAATCCCACTCAAACTTGCCATTAAATTTCCACCAAATTTAATGCAAACTCTTATTAAATAAAACTCTTTTATTTTATTCAGAATTTTGTCAATTACTTTAATGACAAACATTCACAAATAACCCCTTGCTAGAATTCTATTTCACATGCATAACCACTTTATGCAATTTCACCCAAAACCTGTTTGGTATCTAGTGAAATAAATTCCTGCGCTTGTTCATTCTTTCGCATGAAACTTTTGCTCCAATTGGATGTCGGTGTCGCTATGTGTCACCCTACGGTTCGTGAATAATACGGACATGATCGAGACCCTCTCGGATCAATAATCGAAGCGGATCTGGAGACCCATCGACTCCACACATTCAACGATGACTTTGTTGTGATCGCCGTAATCTTTTACGCTAGTATCTTAATCCCTTTGTTTCACGATATATTACATGTCCGAGATTCGATCATCGGTATCTCCATACCTAGTTTGATCTCGTTACTGACATGCACTCTTTTCTCGTTCCCGTGATATAACATTCTAGTGATCAAATCACTTGCTTGCAAGCTAATCAATGTGATATCACCGAGAGGGCCCAGAGTATATCTATCCGTCATCGGGATGAACAAATTCCACTCTCGATCCATGAGCCTCAACATAACACTTTATTAGTTCTGAATCCATCTTTATAATCACCCTGTTACGGTGTGACGTTTGATGTTATCAAGAAACTCTTCCAGTGTTAGTGATTGACATGATCTCATGGTCTAAGGATTAGGATCACTTCGTAAGTTGTTATAGCAATATAAACTCAATGACTTTGATCGTAATGCTATACTTCGGATGAATGTTCATCACACCATTACACTAATGTTGTGATCCCGTTATTAACAACATCCAATGTCCATGATCAGGAAACCTTGATCATCTTGTTAATCAACGAGCTAGTTTATGAGAGAGGCATAACTAGAAACTTTCTGTTTGTTTATTAAACACACATGTATTAATGTTTCCGTATTAATACAATTATAGCATGCAAAATAAACATCTATCATATACTTGGAATACACATAATAAACACTTTATTATTGCCTCTCATGGCATATTCCCTTCAGTCTCCCACTTGCACTAGAGACAATAATCTAGTTACATAGTGATAAATCGAATACCCATTGAGTTCTGGTGTTGATCATGTTTTGCTCTAGGGAGATTTTTAGTCAACGGATCTGCTACATTGAGATCTGTATGTACTTTACAAATCTTTATATCTCAATCCTTGACATGCTCGCGGATGGAGTGAAACCGGCGCTTAATATGCTTGGAATGCTTGTGAGACCTTGGTTCTTTGGCATTGGCAATGGCACCATTGTTGTCACAATAGATCACCATTGGGTCCAACGCGTTTGCAACCACTCCTAGTTCGGATATGAACTCCTTCATCCAAATCGCTTCGAGCCGCTCAAGCAGAACATATTCGCCTCCGTTGTTGATCCCGCTACCACAGGTTGTTTGGAGCTCCTCCAACTAACCGCTCCGCCATTCATGAGAAATACGTATCCGGATTGAGACTTAGAGTCATCCGGATCGGTGTCAAAGCTAGCGTCAACATAACACTTAGCGACGAGCTCTTTTTCACCTCCGTATACAAGAAACATATCCTTAGTTCTTCGTAAGTACTTAAGGATATTCTTGACCGCTATCCAAAGGTTCAACCTGGATCCGATTGGTACCTACTAGTCAAACTAATAGCATGTGCCACATCCGGTCTTGTACATAGCATGGCGTACATTATAGAGCCTATGGCTAAAGCATAGGGGACTTTGTCCATTATCTCTCTTTCTTCCGCCGAAGCCGGACTTTGAGTCTTACTCAATGTCTTGCCTTGCAACATAGGTAAGAACCCCTTCTTACTTCCGTCCATTTTAAACTTCTTTAAAATCTTATCAAGGTATGTACTTTGCGATAGCCCTATTAGGCGCCTAGATCTATCTCTATAGATCTTTATGCCTAATATGTATGACGCTTCACCTAGGTCCTTCATTGAAAATTTGCTGTTTATATAACTTTTAACACTGTTTAAAAGATCTATATCATTTCCGATCAATAATATGTCATCCACATATAATATCAGAAATGCCACATTGCTCCCACTCACTTTCTTGTAAATACAAGCTTCTCCATAAGTTTGGACAAATCCAAACTCTTTGAGCACCTCATCAAAGCGGAGATTCCAACTTCGTGATGCTTGCTTCAATCCATAGATGGATCGCTGAAGCTTGCACACCTTGTTAGCATCCTTAGGATCGAAAAAACCCTTTGGTTGTATCATATACAACTCTTCTTCAATATTACCATTGAGAAACGCGGTTTTGACATCCATCTGTCATATCTCATAATCGAAATATGCAGCAATTGCTAACATAATCCTAACTGACTTTAGCATCGCTACGGGAGAGAATGTCTCATCGTAGTCAACTCCTTGAATTTGTCGAAACCCCTTTGCGACAAGTCGAGCTTTATAGACGGTCACATTACCATCAACATCAGTTTTCCTTTTGAAAATCCATTTGTTCTCCATGGCCTTTCGGTCGTGAGGTAATTCCACCAAGTTCCAAACTTGATTTTCATACATGGATTCCATCTCGGATTTCATGGATTCTAACCATTTGTTGGAATCCGGGCTCATCATCGCTTCTTCATACGTCGCAGGATCATCATTTTCATCAACCATGAAATTCATGACAGGATTTCCGTGCAGTTCGGGCCGCTGCCGCGTCTGCTTGACCGCGAGGTTCGGTAGTACTCTCTTCGGAGTTTCATGATCATTATCATTAGTTCCCTCTTCAACAGTGGAGCCAACTCCGAACAACTTCGGCGCTCTTGGCGTGGTTATACCCTCTGATGCGGACTTTAGCATACCTGGTCCAGCCCAAGGAAGGCCCACAGCAGATATACGCTAGCCCATGAAGATTTTCGGGTGGATAAGGCCCATGACGCCTTCGGATCCTTGGAGAGCAAGACTAGCATAGATAGGAAATTCAAAGGGGTAAAACGCTAGAACTTGTAACCGACTAGGACTATGTCAGGGACCTGCCTAAGTCTATATAAAGGCCAGGAGGGCACGTCCTACATCTCTCAACTCATACTTTCGCACACGCACCTCCACGCCAGATCGAATCTGCGCACCCTGTAACCTTCGGTTCCGCCGTAATCAAGAGCAGACAAGCAGGAGTAGGGTTTTCCCTCCGGGGGCCTGAACCTGGGTACATCTCGTGTCCCCTGGTTGCTTGTATGTTAACCGTTCCACGATCTCCAGCATCCCCATCTTCTCCAAAACCCAAGTCCATAACAATGGGCATTGACGAGTCGAAACCTTGTCAATTGGCGCCGTCTGTGGGAATCAGGGCTGCTGATTGTGCGATCGTGACGGTCCCGACCCGATCGATCTACAACTCCACGGCGACGGAGAATCACCTCCTCTTCGTCGCTTTCGACTTCACCGCTCACTCGCCGGCTACCATGAAGGATTTCGAGCCCGTAGGCGACGGACTCGAAATTCTATTCGGGAGCTTCTGCTTCCAGGTGGGACAAACTGGCACCCTCCGCCTTCCTGAGCGGGTGCCCGTGCCATCAATCAGGCCCGCTTCATGGGCTCCACACCCCGTGCTGCGCACATCATCATCGACAGATGAGTTCTACGACAGCAACAACTGCAACTCCGATCTGTGCGATCCACCTTCGGATGAGGGGACCTACGGTTCCGGATCCGAAAGCTGCGGCAGCAGCGGACCGATCTACGAGCGCTACCAATGCGCCGCGGTCATCCAGGAGCAGCAAACGCCTAACCCGCCGCCCAACACGAACCCCAACCCGCAGGACAGAAACGGCGAAAACGGCGGGAACAGAAGAAGCCAGTCCCCCCACCCGACGGGGAAAGCAATGGCCACATCATCCAACTTAGCAAAGAAGGATGGGTCAAGGCACGCCGTGCCGTAGCAGGCGACATAGTCCTACCTGCAGACGCCTCACGTGAGCTACTGATGGCATACCACTACCTCCTCATCGAGGAGCACAAGAAGCAAGTCAAGATGCAGGACACGCTCGACAAACGCAAGCAAGCAGCCTCTGAGTCCAGCGCGCGACGAGCTGCGCTCTCCGCCATGGCACCCGGCTCTAGCACAAACGGAAACCAGGGAAACAAACACCGCTCTCGGGTGGAGAACATGGATCCCAGGGAACGCCGTGATGTGACCCGAACTCTCCACACATCGTTCATGGATATGGATGCCGACAGCAACATCATCCCGAAGACACCGCAAGCTGCGATCATGGCAGCCACTGCGTATCTCGCGGCCCACCCTCCTCCGGAGGGGGACCCGAAAAGAGCCATGCATAAATCCGCACTCACCGGACTCGGACTCGTCGGAGCTACGCTCCATGAAGATGCTCCTGCGGAGCCGAAGAAGAAAGCTCCGGCCAGGCGCGACCGGAGCCCCACCCCTTCATACGAAGAGGAAGAGGAGCACGACCTTCCGCAAAGGAAGAAGAGCCCGCATCGCCATAAATGCAACTACGACGCCAGGGACGCGCTTACACAGCGCAAAATCGACAAAGCACGAGCCAAACGTGCATGCTCGTTTGAATCCGAGATGGACGAAGACGAAGGAGAACTCTGCGGAGCTCGATGCTTCAGCAGATCTGTTCGGAGAACGCAGATGCCACGCAATTTCAAGCTTCCTTCGGATACTCCGAAGTTCAACGGCACGCAAGATCCAAAATCCTGGCTCAGCGACCATCTGTCATCCGTCAAGCTTCACGGCGGCAACAAAGAAACCGCCATGCAATGCCTCCAAATTGCGACAAGTGGCGCTGGTCAGCTCAGCAGCCTATCATCAGGATCCATCCTAAGTTGGGAGGAGCTAGCTTACAGCTTCATCCGAAATTTCAAGGGCACCAGCAAGAGGCCCGCCTCAATCGAAGAGTTGCGAGCCTGCACTCAGAGAATGGGTGAGTCTATTCGCTCGTACATACTATGCTGGTCTACCACCAAGAACTCCGCAGCACACATCTCCGAAGAGAGGGCCATCGACACCTTCAGGGACGGAGTCAAACGCCAAGATTTCAAGGAGGAACTTGGGCGCGTCAAGCCCAAGACACTCGACCACCTCATGGACATCGCCAACAGGTGGGCAAATGGCGAAGATTGCATCCACCGCACACAATCAGATGAAGAGGACGACTACGGCCGAAGGCGAGAACGCCGCAACAAGAGGAGATCGCGCGTCTACGAGGACCGCGACGGACCCGACATGGTCGCGGCCGGCTACGCCGACCGCCGCAACGACAACAGCCGCAATAGCGGAGGATACCGCAGCGGAAACTTCCGCGACAACGGACACCCAGCACAGTCGTGGCAACGCCGCGACCGCGACAACGGACCCTCAGCATTCGACAAACTTTAGGGTCCATGCACCATCCACTTCTACATCGACAAACAAGATGGCAAAAAGAAAGCCAGCCACATGCTCAAGGATCGCGAGTTCCGAAACTCAGCGAAAGCATGGTGCGATGAGGCAACAGCCCAATCCTGCGTTTGAAACGCACTGCGCCAGTGAAGTAGCACACGGAGCTCCTCCACCGCCTATTGAGGCCCAAACCAACCAGTCGCACCGGTATGAACAACGCCGGTCGGTACCCCACGAAAGGAGCACTAAATATGATCCGAAGGGCGCCCACGAATAGGGTGCGAAGAAAATCACCCGACAAATCAACTTGGCCGTGGCAACTCCGCTGCAATCCACGAGTACCTCGGTGGATCAGTCCTGCATCACATTCACTGCGCGGATCACCCTTGCGGATCCCTCGCCCGGTCATGCTGCCACAGTCTTTGGGCGCGGTCGGAGGCTTGAGATGAGTCGCGTCTTCATGGACGGCGGCGGCATCAACCTAATGTTCGCAAGCACTCTAGCGACAATGCGGATCCCACAATGCAGCACGGAACGATCGGACACAACGTTCCACGGCATCGTTCTGGAAAGGCCATATTCCCCACAGGAAAAATAGGGCTCGGCGTCATCTTGAAGCCGGACAACTTTCGGCGGGAGCGACTCGAATTGAAGTGGTGGGTAGGCCGTCGCAATACCACGCCATCCAGGGCGTGTAGCATTCGCAAGGTTCTGGCCGTCCCACACTACGCATACCTACTACTCAAGATGCCGGGACCGAGGCGTCATCACGATCCCACGGAGCTTCACCCGTCGGACCAATGCGGCGAGGATTTCAACAAAATCTCCGGTCTTCGGCATGCAAGGCGAGCTTGTAAGGCTCCGTGAGGTAACGGACAATGGGGCACCCCAGTCACCTGACGAAACGCACGACATGTCCTTGACTCCACCGTCAACACCAAGAAAGTGCAGGTCCATCCGACGGATACCTCCAAGGCGGCTCGATCGCGACCTCGGCCCCGCATAGGAAAAGGCGCGCTCGTGAATTCCTCCGTGGCCAGGAAATCTTCGCCGGTGTCCTGCGGACATGCGGGAGTTCCGAAATTCGCCGACACGCACTCAATGTCTTTCGGACACCAAGCGATCAAGCGGTCCATCCGAGGACTGCCAGAGCCACGAGCGAAGCCATCGGCAAGAAATCAACAGATTACTCGCTGCAGACTTCAACAGGGAAATCAAGGAAAGCGAGTGGCTGGCAAACACAGTCATGGTACCAAAGAAGGACACGGACATCCTGCGGATGTGCGTGGATTTCACGTCACTAAACAAGCACTGCCCAAAGGACCACTTCCCGCTTCCTCGGATCGATCATATTATCGATTCGACTGCGGTTGTGAAACTCTCCTTCCTCGGCGCCTACTCAGGCTATAACGGTCGACTCAAGGTCGAAGATCAGGATAAAGCGGCGTTTATCACAGCGTTGAGTATACTTTACAACACAATGCCCGCCGGGCTAAAACGCAGTGCCACGTACCAGCGATGCATGCGAGCCTGCCTCAAAGACCAGATCGGTCGCAATGTCCGGTCTATCGGCGACATAGTGATAAAAACCAAGGAGGCAAGGACACTCATCGGCGATCTCCGCGAGGCGTTCGATAACCTTGATCGCTACAGATCAAGCTTAACCCGAAAAGTGCGCCTTGGCGTCCCATCGGTCATGCTTGGGTACTTCATCTCTCAGCGAGGGATCGAGGCGAACCCGAAGAAAATCAGAGCCATCACGGCAATGGAGAAGCCAAAAAACCTCAAAGGTGTCCAGCAGCTCGCAAGGCGAAAAGCGGCGCTAAGCAGATTCATCAGCCGCATGGGCGAGAAGGCCCTGCCATTCTACCAACTCCTGCGCAAGGCAGACAAGTTCGAGTGGACACCAGAAGCCGACGATGCATTCGAAAGCCACAAACGGCTCCTCTCCACCTCGCCCATTTTGGTCACACCAAAGGAGCGCGAGCCCTGCTCTTTGTACATAGCAGCCACACACCGTGGTCGAGACCGTACTCATTGTCGACGACCGAAGAGAGGCAAGACCCACGGGGTCCAACGCCCAATTACTACCTCAATGAGGTAGTCACGACACCAACAAAGCAGAGGTACCCTCACTACTGAAGCTAGCCTACGGCATGTTCATGACTCGGCGATTGAGCCACTACTTCCAGGAGCATCGGTGATGGTCGTCAACGAGCACCCTAACAAAGCATCTGAATAACCCGGAGGCCACGGGGCGTGTGGCCCTGTGGCATCGAATCACCTCTAGACATCGTCTATGAGAAGCGACGCACACTCAAATCTCTAGTCCTTCCGGACTTCGTGGTACATTGGAGGGAGCTGCAAGCGCGGACACCCGGACATGTCGCAATCATGGACAATGCACTTGACGGCTCCAAGAGAGAAGCTGGAGCGGGCAGGGGTCATCTTGACCTCCCATAAGGAGATAAGATGAAATCGTCCTCGGATGAAATTCGAGCCTCCAACAACGAGGTCGAATCTGAAGCCCTCATCCATGGCATGAGAATGGCAAAGATATGCGGCGCCGCAACGCTGGTCATCTATGGTGACTCTAACCTCGTCGTCCGGCAGACGATGAATGAGTCACGCTGCGCCAAAAAACATGATCGCGTGCGCGCGCTCTACAACGCACTTTTCGAAGGAGAATTGATGGCTGCGAGCTTGACGCGTTGGAAGAGAAAGCAACGAGGTAGCCGTGGACTCGCCAACATCGGCTCCACTTGCGCCAAAGGTGCCACAGTGTGTTCCTCGAACAGATCTGCGTGCCATCCATCAGCGGAAATTCCCCAAGGATCACCCAGAAGCGTAACACTCGGGATCGCTACCGAAGGACACGAAGGACCGAAAAACTGACACGAGGTAGCCATGGTCAACCTAATGCAGGTCATGGCGGTCGAAGAAATTTGGGCGACCATACCTCCGATTCTTGATAAGCGGAGAAGCGCACGACGGCCGACAGATGCGGCGCATATCTCGTCGGTCAAAAGCTTTCACCATCATCAACGGCGAGCTGTACAAGCGCAACATCACGGGTGTCCTACAACGGTGCGTCACCATCGACGATGGCAAAGCCATACTCCAAGACATCCATGAGAGCATCTGCGGCCACCACGCAGGCAACCGCTCCCTTGTTGCCAAAGCTCTACGAGCAGGATTCTACTGGCCAACGGCCATGAGCGACGCAAAGGACATCGTCCAAGATGCAACGGATGTCAACGGTTCGCCGACAAACCGCCGCACTTTGGGTCCGAGCTTAGACCCATACCCATAGCCGGCCTTTTGCTCAATGGGGCCTCGACATGATCGACAAGCGCCAAAATCCTCGAAAGGGGACACGTCTTCCTCCACAGTTGCGGTCGACAAATTCACCAAGTGGATCGAGGCCATGCGATCACCAACCAGAAAGGCAAAATTGCCGTCAAATTCTTGAGTCCATTGTCTACAGGTTGGCGTGCCGCATAGATCATCACCGACAACAGATCGAACTTCATCTCCGAAGAATTCCAGGACTTCTGCGAAGGCCTTGGGATCAACATCACATACGCCTCAGTGGCACACCCGCAAACGAACAGGCAAGTGGAAAAGGCCAACGGCCTAATCGGCGCTGGCATCAAGAAGCGCCTCATGAGTTCACTCGAACAAAAAGCTGGAGTCTGGACGAAAGAGCTACCATCCGTCCTGTGGAGCTTACGGACTATGCCAAACAGCTCCACCGGCTACACACCGTTCTTCATGGTACACGGAGCTGAGGCCGTGCTACCGGCAATCGCCACCAGGCCCCAGGTCATCGCTTACAATGACGAATCCACTATTGCACTTTCGAAGACGCTGTCGACACACTCGGCGAAGCACGGGATATAGCAAAGAACTCGATCAGCGGTGTACCAGCAGAGTCTCCGCAACTACCATAGCCGCCGGCTGCGCCCAAGGTCCTTCGTCGAAGGAGACCTCGTCTTGCGACTCAAGCAAAAGCGACCGAATAAATTCGAGTCACCATGGGAAGGACCCTACATCATCACCGAAGTTATCCCAGGTGGCGCCTATCGCCTCAAGCACGTGGAGTCTGGAGTCGCATACTCCAACCCATGGAACATCGCGCACCTGCGACGATTCTATCCCTAGCTACCTACCCCTTTACTTTCAATAAGGCTTTCAGCCAAGGCTATTCAGCCGAACAATGTACCTCCTTCATTACGATATAAATAAATCTAAGTGTCTCGCCCCAAAACTTCAGTTCACTATTTTGCAACTTTACTACATGCTACAAACGCACTCGGGGGCTCCCCCCACCTCACGATTTCATCGACTGAGAATAAAACGTGTACACGAGTAGTGACAGCGTCGAACAAGCGAAAAGGACACGTACTCAATCAAAGCACTGCGTGCTCACAACAAACAAACCTTTACAACAAAGGGCACAGCAGCCCAGCCGAAATATACAAATTTTACATCTATCTCTTTTTCAGGTACTACCTATTCTGAAGAATATCGCTGCTCTCGCTGTTAACATCTTGCCTTCTGAGCGTAATGTGGGCGCATGTCCCTCACCACCATCAGGCGAAGAAGGCCAATGACCTGACAGCAAATCTACATCAGGCCGATGCAGCCTCACAAGAGATAACGCAGCCTTGACTCCAGCGACGAGTTGTTGCCGCACCAACTCCTTGACATTGCTCACGCTTCGAAACTTCGACAGAAGACCCGCAAGGCTCGTCGGTACGGCATCCAAAGGAAACATGACGTGCAACACCGAGGAAAGCGATGTCTGCACTTGGCGGAGCACCCGCGAAACTTGGTGAACACGATCCTGCACCGTCGCCAGAGCCATGGCGCGATCACGATCCATCCAGAAGAAGCCGCCAGCCTCCATGTCCTGCTGAGTCAAGCAATTGACCCGAACAGCGACACGTTCCTTCTCTTCCCTCGGAGCAAGGTTCGCACCTGCGATAAACGCACAAAATAAGAGTAAGGCCAGCAGGCCCATCCGAAGAACTAAGCTACAGCTCGAACCAAAGAACAACTTACACTGCAGCTGCTCGGACAGCCGAACCAGCTCCGCCATCAAGTACTCCTCTCTGGCTGCACCATGATCCGCCTTGGACTTCCAAACATCGGCATGACCGCGTAACCCGAGCAACTCCCTCTCCAGACTACGCACACGATCCCGAAGAAAAGAGAGTTGCGAGGAATCATCCAAAGATGGTCGCATGGCGTGAATGGACGGGTGTCAGCGAATTCAAGACCGAAGGAACCTATAGCAGCAGAAAAAGAAAGGAACACATACATTCAGACAGTGATAGAGCACAACTCAGAAGAATTCATTAACATATAAGGCCACTACGTGGCACAAGGATGGTGTTCTTCAAGATATTTACAACAAAAGCAGACTACAAACTACCCTACGTCTACAACGCCTATGATGCGGCACCCTGAGTCGCCTCGGAGCCGGACTGCCTAGGTTTGGCCCCGCCCTGCTGCCGCAGTGCATACTCAGACAGCAAATCAATGAGCTTGGGCCCATATAAACTGCGGCAGAGTAGGCAGCAAAGTCTACCTCGGATCCATCCGCAGTCGTCGGCATCCGAGAGGTGATCTGGGGCAGATCCAGCTCCGCTCCAGCCGCCAAGGCCATCGCCAGCCCGACGGACGCGCCGATGCCCTTCTGCTTGCGCTTGTACGCCGCAGGCGCTTCGGCTGACAGAGCCTCCGCCAGAGCATCCACATCATCGAGGGCCACGCCCTTAGGGACAAGCTCCTTGTAGAAGCGGCCAAGGACCTCCTTCGCCTTGGCAAGGAGGCGACAGCGGTCTTGCGGCGGTCTTCGACACAAGAGCATCATCTAGAGCACTCCGTGCTCTAGAGCACCATGATCAAACTTCGATACTGCGGCATCTAAGACAAAAAAAAATAAGAAGGAAGACATGAAGAAAAGCAACAAAGAAGAAGACACGAGGCATGAAATAACAAGCATAAATCTAGCACTCACCCGAAAGAGCCTTGGCAGCAGCCATGAGCTTCGCTGCTACCTCTCTTTCACGAGCAGCCACAACAGTGGCCAGCTGCTCCTCACGATCCGCGGCCTCCTGCTGCAGACGCTCCTTAGCTTCGGCTGCTTTAGTCAGCTCTAGCTCAAGGCGTTCCTTCGCACCAACGGCGGCCTCGGCCTTCTGCTCCGATTGACCAAGGCTCTTCTTGAGAGCGTCGACCTCACGGAGAGAAGTGTTATGCTCCTCTGTATTCAAGACAAGCAAGTGTCAAAGAGCAGGACCGGGATATATAAGAGAGGCACTAAAAGGCAGATAGGTACCTTGAAGCTGCCGAAGGTTCGCCTCCAGCGCCAAGCGCTCCTACACCAGCCGCTTGGCCTCCTGCACAAAAGGCTGAGGAAAAAGAAACAGCAGTAAGAAAAGGACTTGGGGGCTACGCCCAACGCAAAGGAGTAAAAGGAAAATTCGCACACGAAGACACTCGGGGGCTCCCCCCGTGACATGAAGCAGAAAAACTTACATGCTCTGATGGCGACTCCGACGGACCGCCTGCGAAATTCTGAGGCGCAACGACCTGCACCTCCCACAGCGGAGGATCCGAGTCGCCACCCAAGTCGCCACCGTCGTGCGAGGAGGAGACGCAATTTTCGACTCCCCCATCATTTCCCGCGCACCATCACTAGAGGAGTCGCGGGAGGAATGCCTGCATACGAAGCAATCAGCACAAGTGCAAAATCAAGAAAACAAATGGGACAACAATATAACAAGAAACTTACGAGCCCAACGAGCTCAGGTCAAAGACAGGAGGAGTCCTTCGGGCTCTCTTCTCCTCTTTCTTCTCTTCCTTCTTCTCCTCCTTTTTATCTTCTTTCTTCCGCTTCGCTGGCGGGTGCGGTGCGACAGCCCGCACAGGAACGGCAGGAATGGGAGAATAAGAACCTCCATGACCATCACTATGACGCTCAAGGCCTAGAGGGTTTCTGGGAGTCGGAGGAGTCGAGGCATCCGAAGACTCGCTGGAGCTCCGTGATCGTTTGCGCGTATGGTCCTCACTCGACTCGTCAGCATCCTCCGCTGGAGATCGCGCCGACGGCAGCTCGGACACGGACTCAACCACTTCATTATCCGGGGCATTCGGATACTTTTCGGGCAATGGCGGTACCATGGCCGGCACTTTGAAGCTCTGCAAAATCAGAAGGAACTTTGTTAGCAAACAAAGGAAATAAATACACAGCCGACAAAAAGCACTACGTGCACAAATCTACACCTGCGGTACGGCCAACATCGAAGAAAATGGGTGAGTTAGCGATTTCCCCGGGATTTCTTCTCCGGCCTTGAACTTCAGCAGCGTGCGAAGGGCCCTGTCAAGATCCCCCTCGGAGATTTTCTCAGCCGAAACCCTCGTCGGATCACGGAGCCCAGAATAAAGAAACATAGGGTGCGCCCTCGCTTGGAGAGGCTGCACCCGACGCTCAAGAAAAGTTCGGATGATGTCCACGCCGTTCACCTCCTTCTCCGGAATCAGCTGGAGATCCTCCACCCGACGGTAAAGGGCCTCTACTTCCGCCACCTCACCATCCAAGATTTGGTTTTTCCAAGACCTTTTCTTCTCAATCATTTGGGAGGGGTCAAAGGGAACAAGCCCAAAATCTTGCCCGGGCACTACGGAGTCGCGGATATAAAACCATCGCCTCCAAGATCTTGGACAGATTCGGACATGGAAAAAGAAAAGAAGAGAAGATTGGGACTAAGGGAGATGATGCAACCCCCAATGGGATACACACCATCCGAACCAGACTGCCTCTTCACGGAATAGAGCTTCCGGAAGAGGCCAAAGTGCGGCTCAATGCCAAGCCAGCACTCACAAAAAGTGATAAAACAAGCAATGTGGAGAAGAGAATTGGGAGACAGATGATGAAGCTGAATCCCATAGAAGAAGAGTAGTCCACGGAGGAAGTTGTGGATCGGAAAAGAAAACCCACGAATAACGAAGGCTTGAAACATAACCCGATACCCAGATGGGGGACGGGGGATTACCTCGTTGCCGGGGAGCCTGACGGCCTCCCTATCTTGTGGGATCGCACCGCCATGAAGCTTGCGGAGATCGCTCTCCCGCGTCTCTGATCGCCGCCATCCACCGTCAGTGACGCGGGTAGCGGTGGTGTTCTTCTTTCCTCCGGTGGCGCTAGTACCAACGGCAGACGAGGATTTCTTGGGTTTCCCCATTGCGCTACGGCGGCGCCGGCGGTGAAGACGCAGAAACAACGACGGAAATGTGGAAGGAAATCCCAGTGCGCAGCAAGAATCGCTAGATCACAAGGAGGCAGTGAAAACAATAACTGATGCGGTGAAAACAAACGCGGCTTTCCCCAATGATTATAACTGCGAAGACGACGCACGGCAGCCGTCCATCCAGAAGACCTAACGCCAACGGCAGATCTGACCGTACACGTGTCAACATCACAACGAACCGTCGTTACCACGCCGTCCACTACGCGCGGAAATCGAGGAGACGCCGTAATTATCTCCACGCCGTGCGTGACCGGTCAATTCAAAGTCAGCAAGTGGGACCCACGTTCGTCTAGTCAAGTCATCTCTGGCGTAGCAGACGCTTGAGGTCATCGATCGTCAGCACTGATGCCATCAAAAGCTATACTAGCACCAACTACAATTTTTCGGCTCCACAGCTAAGAGTACTCACTCGAATCTTCGATTCGACTAAATACTCGGGGGCTACTCCTATCAGGAGCGCTGGCCGTGCACCCGAAAGACAAATAAAGACAAATTATTTCTTCGAGTCCTACGTCGAGTCTACGACTCCACTACGGACTCGGGGGCTACTCCCATAGGGAGGACGGATTTAAGCATCCGATTTTTTTTGTGTCCTACGGACTTACTACTGAAAAAAAAACACCTGAATAAAGTCTCCGCTCGAGTCTACGACTCGAACAGACACTCGGGGGCTACTCCCATAGGGAGCGCTGGTCGCGCACCCTATGAAATCTTCGACTGCGATCTTTCGGATCAGCACGCAAAAACTTTTTGGCAACTCTGTCCCAACAAAACGCTAAGTGAGAGACAATCTCCTTGGCCACCCGAAGCACCTCCGTGGTGACAAATGTTCGGATGCTGCGTCTGCGACGCAAAGATAAGACCTGCGGATATCATCTGATGGCCTGGCAACGCACATGACTGCGCTCTGCTAGTATAAATCCATGCCAACAGGCGTGATGAAAAATCCCGACGGACGCGTTGGGTACATCAATTAAAATCACTGGAATTCCACTCCTGTAAGTCCTCAGCGGCCTGAGTCGAATTACGCCAGCATATGTTCCAGGTCCGAGTTGAGGGACTCGAACCTGAAGAAGATCGTGTTGTTTCGTCCTAAGACAGTTAACTGGCCCTGATCCGTCGGGTGAGTCAGGCACACGCATCAACAATCCCTACACACATATACTATTAATATATAGTTGCACCCGAAGGATGGAAGAGTCCTCAGCCGAATCTACGATTTGACTGATCACTCGGGGGCTACTGACGTGGTTATACCCTACGGGTACGTGACTTTAGCATACCTGGTCCAGCCCAAGGAAGGCCCACAGCAGATATACGCTGGCCCATGAAGATTTTCGGGTGGCCAAGGCCCATGACGCCTTCGGATCCTTGGAGAGCAAGACTAGCATAGATAGGAAATTCAAAGGGGTAAAACGCTAGAACTTGTAGCCGACTAGGACTATGCCCGGGACCTTCCTAAGTCTATATAAAGGTCAGGAGGGCACGTCCTAGATCTTTCGACTCATACTTTCGCACACGCACCTCCACGCCAGATCGAATCTGCGCACCCTGTAACCTTCGGTTCCGCCGTAATCAAGAGCAGACAAGCAGGAGTAGGGTTTTCCCTCCGGGCTGAACTCAGGTAAATCTCGTGTCCCCTAGTTGCTTGTCTGTTAACCGTTCCACGATCTCCAGCATCCCCATCTTCTCCAAAACCCAAGTCCATAACAATGGGCATTGACGAGTCGAAACCTCGTCAGCTGCACTACTCGCCATACTTTGAAGAGAAGGCTCAATAACCTCTTCGAGTTCTACCTTCCGACTACACACACCTCTCGCGATAAACTCTTTCTCTAGAAACGATCCATTCTTGGCAACAAAAACCTTGCCCTCGGATCTGTGATAGAAGGAATACCCAATAGTTTCCTTAGGGTATCCTATGAAGATGCATTTTTCTGCTTTGGGTTTGAGTTTATCCGGTTGAAGTTTCTTCACATAAACATCGCATCCCAAAACTTTAAGAAATGACAGCTTAGGTTTGTTTCCAAACCACAATTCATACGGTGTCTTTTCAACGGATTTAGATGGTGCCCGATTTAAAGTGAATGCAGCAGTTTCTAGTGCATAACCCCAAAATGACAACGGCAAGTCCGTCAGAGACATCATAGATCGAACCATATCTAATAAAGTACGATTACGACGTTCCGACACACCATTTCACTGTGGTGTTCCGGCAGGCGTGAGTTGTGAAACAATTCCACACTCTTTCATGTGAGTGCTAAACTCGTAACTTAGATACTCACCTCCACGGTCGAACCGTAGAAATTTAATCTTTCTATTACGATGATTTTCCACTTCATTCTGAAATTCCTTGAGCTTTTCAAAGGTTTCAGACTTGTGTTTCATCAAGTAGATATAACCGTATCTACTCAAATCATCCGTGAAAGTAACAAAATAACAATATCCACCTCGCGCCGACACACTCATTGGACCACATACATCAGAATGTATGATTTCCAATAAATCTGTCGTCCGTTCCATTGAACCGGAAAACGGCGTTCTAGTCATCTTGCCCATAAGGCATGGCTCACATGTATCAAATGATTCAAAATCAAGTGATTCCAAAATTCCATCCGAATGGAGCTTCTTCATGCGTTTAACGCCAATATGACCTAGACGGCAGTGCCACATATATGCGGATATATCATCATTAAGTTTAATCCTTTTAGCATCAACATTATGAATATGTGTAACATTATCATCGAGATCTAATAGAAATAAACCATTCATCATCGGTGCATGACCATAAAATATTTCATTCATATAAATGGAACAACCATTGTTCTCGGATTTAAATGAATAACCACTTCGCATCAAACACGATCCAGATACAATGTTTATGCTTAGTACAGGCACCAGATAACAATTATTCAAGTTTATAACTAATCCCGACGGCAAGTGGAGAGGCATCATTCCAACGGCGATCACATCAACGCTTGATCCATTGCCGACACGCATCTTGACCTCACCCCTTGCTAGCGGTCGCTTGTTCCGCAGCCCGTGATTCGAGTTACAAATATTAGCAACTGAACCGGTATCAAATACCCAGGTGCTAAATCGAGAACTAGTAAAGTACACATCAATAACATGTATATCATATATACCTTTGTTTGCCTTGCCGCCATCTTGTCGCCAAATACTTGGGGCGATTCGCTTCGATGGCATCCCTTTACAATAGTAGCACTCGGTATCAGACTTATGTCCAACTCGGGGTTTCTTTTCAGGCACGGCAACAGGCTTGCCGCCCTTACTTCCCTTCCATTTTCCCTTCTTGTCTTTCTTGAAACCAGTGTTCCTATTGATCATCAACACTTGATGTTCCTTTTTGATCTCCATACTGCAGTTTTAAGCATTGTGAGCTCGGGAGAGACTTCTTCATGCCTTGCATATTATAGTTCATCACAAAGCTCTTATAGCTAGGTGGCGAGACCTGCGAACACGATGGATGCCTAAGTCAATGGGAATCGTTATTCCCAATGACACAAGCTTATCGCGTAACGACATCTTGAGTACATGCTCACTAACGAGCTATGCTCTTCCATCATGCAGCTAAAGAACTTTTTACGAGCGTTGTAGCTCTCTCTGACAGCATGTGTGTCGAAAATCATTTTCAACTCACCCATTGTATCAAATGCATTGCCGTTTTTGAAACGCTTTCGAAGTTCCGGCTCTAGCCCATACAATATGCCGCAATGAACTAAGTTGTGGTCCTCCTGACGAGTCTGATAGACATTCTTCTCCTCGTCAGGGGCATCCTCTAAAGGTGGGGAGCCTAGTGGCGCTTCTAGCACGTATTGCTTTTGTGCAGCAGAGAGGAGAATCCTCAAATTCATGGCCCATTCGGTAAATTTGCTACCGTTTGTTGCTAGTTTCTCTTTCTCCATGAACACATTGAAATTAAAAGCAGGTGGTGCCATCTACAACAGAATTTGTAAAGTTTATACTAAGTGTATGATAGATTGAGTTCAACTAATCCATATTACGAATGAACTCCCACTCAAAAACGACATCCCTCGTGACTTTATGGTGATTACATGAACCAAATCCACTATACCAAGTCCGATCATCACGTGAGTCGGTATAGCTTCAAAGGCGAGCATCAAATGGGCATCATATCAACTATATGACTCATGCTTAACCTTTCGGTCCGTGTTCCGAGGCCATGTCTGTACATGCTAGGCTTCCCAAGTTAGAACCTTAGTATTTGCGTGTGTAACTGTTTTACACCTGAAATATGGTCGTGGATCCAAGAACACCCGATCATCACGTGATGTCTTGGAGCGACGAAACATAATCGGTGCATACTAAAGGAAGAACACATTCTTATCTTGATATTTAAATGATGGATCATCTTATTATGCTAACAAAGCGCTAAACAGGCAATATAAGATGCTATCAAACATCACATGTTTATTAGTGAAATGTTATGGTTCCCGCAGATGATCTCTATCATGTGCATCATGGTATGATCACTATCATACCTATATGTGTAAGTCCAAGGTCTATGGAGATTACACGTTATGTATGTTGTAAGAGTATCATCTCATACTTCTACTTACAATATCACCATATCATAACACTAGCCCAGCAACAATCTAAACTAGACGCCTCTAATTTATCCATTGCAAGTTTTACGTGGCTTAGGGCTTTCGAGATAGAACCGTTCTTACCTACGAACATGAACCACAACGAGGATAACCAAATTGTTGACAACTCGTTGCAAAATAGATATTGACTATAGTAGGAGAGACAGACACCCGCTAGCCACTTATGCAAACTAGTTGCATGTCAAGCGTGGAACATGTCTCATGTGCGAGGACATGTAAAGTTTGTCCGGGCCGCTTCATCCTACTATGCCACCAATATCCAAAATTACAACAAAGGAGCAACAACATGATCATCATCGCCCACATACTCATATGTGTACTACCCGTGTAAAGCATCTACGCATAGATCCGGCTCTGATACCACTGTAGGGTTCGCAGCATAGAAAACAAAAAAATTCCTACGATGTGAACTATGTACCAAGATCTATCTATTAGATACAAACAACGGGCGGATGTATATCCGTAGAGAACATACCCTTGAAGACCGACAAAGCTTAACGTGTTCAACTCGTGGTTGATGTAGACGATCTCTTGCCGATCTCAAGATCGAGAGGAAGTCCTAGCGCCGCAAATCAGCAGCGCATCCGTGCTCGCACACACGTTCGAGGCACCGAGCAACCTCCACCTCCTCGCTCCAGCGATGCAGCGGAAGCACAACTCTTTCTTGCCGAATAGCCACCGGGAACATGTATCTTGCTAGTCCGAGACCATGGGGGATAAATTCTAGAGGGAGAGATCCTTCACGAGGTGTGAGTGAGAAGTGAGAGGAGGGGCTCCTTTTATAGGAGGAGGGGGGCACCCAAGGGGGTGGCCGCCGGCCATGGGGGCTGCCCCTCCCCTCCTTCATTCATGTGGGTGGACACTCCACTCACAAAAATCCATTCATATGCCTCCACTCAAAATCCCACTCAAACTTGCCATTAAATTTCCACCAAATTTAATGCAAACTCTCATTAAATAAAAATCTTTTATTTTATTCAGAATTTTGTCAATTACTTTAATGACAAACATTCACAAATAACCCCTTGCTAGAATTCTATTTCACATGCATAACCACTTTATGCAATTTCATGCGAAAACCTGTTTCGGTATCTAGTGAAATAAATTCATGCGCTTGTTCATTCTTTCGGCATGAAATTTTGCTCCAATTGGATGTCGGTGTCTCTTAAGTGTGTCACCATACGGTTCGTGAATAATGCGGACATGATCGAGACCCCTCTCGGATCAATAATCAGAAGCGGGATCTGGAGACCCATACTGACTCCCACACATTCAACGATGACTTTCTTGTGATCGTCGGAACCTTTTATGCTAGTATCTTAATCCCTTTGTTTCACGATATATTACATGTTCGAGATTCGATCATCGGTATCTCCATACCTAGTTTGATCTCGTTACCGACATGCACTCTTTTCTCATTCCCGTGATATAACATTCTAGTGATCAAATCACTTGCTTGCAAGCTAATCAATGTGATATCACCGAGAGGGCCCAGAGTATATCTATCCGTCATCGGGATGAACAAATTCCACTCTCGATCCATGAGCCTCAACATAACACTTTATTAGTTCTGAATCCATCTTTATAATCACCCTATTACGGTGTGACGTTTGATGTTATCAAGAAACTCTTCCGGTGTTAGTGATTGACATGATCTCATGGTCTAAGGATTAGGATCACTTCGTAAGTTGTTATAGCAATATAAACTCAATGACTTTGATCATAATGCTATACTTCGGATGAATGTTCATCACACCATTACACTAATGTTGTGATCCTGTTATTAACAACATCCAATGTCCATGATCAGGAAACCTTGATCATCTTGTTAATCAACGAGCTAGTTTATGAGAGAGGCATAACTAGGAACTTTCTGTTTGTTTATTAAACACACATGTATTAATGTTTCCGTATTAATACAATTATAGCATGCAAAATAAACATCTATCATATACTTGGAATACACATAATAAACACTTTATTATTGCCTCTCAGGGCATATTCCCTTCAGATCACTACCACAAGTCGCTGAAGACTCTATCACACCGCACCCAAGGCTCTCTTAGTCGTCGTTGGGGGACCATTCTTGAGCAATGCAACCGATGGGCCGGCACCCTAGAGTCGGTAGCCAATGCACCACCGTGTGGAGTGCCGGTCACCCAACATGGCAAGTATCACCAAAACATGTACAAGCTCCGCAACAAGAGAGGTGGCCACAAACCCTTTAGTTTGTACCGTCCATTGCTAGAAGGAGCTAGAGGGCAATGAGAAGTGGGCCCGAAGAAACTATGAGACCACACCGAAGAGGGCAAGGTTACATTCGGCCATTGATGTCGACGATGATGAGGACGAAGATGAGCTCAACAAAAGGCCGGATGGTGTGAAGGTTGCAAAGGAGAGGAAGAAGAGGGGAGGTGCCAGCGCCTACAAGGAAGATTTCAATGCCCTTGTCGAGATCAAGAAGGCATTGGTGGCCGAACACAAAGAGGACAAAGAGGCTAGGTGGAAGGAGCTCAAAGTTCTAGAGGAAGAGAAGTAGCGGTCGAAGTTGGCGGTGGAGGAAAGAAGGATTGTACTTGAAGAAGAAATAATGTCGAAGGAGAAGAAGATATAAGAGCAAGGCTTGCACTTAAGGCGGAGAAATTGGCCAAGAAGAGGGAGGATGCCGACCGCGCCATCATGTTCATGAACCCAACCACCTTGGATGAAAAAGCGAGTGTGTATTGGGAGATCGCCCATGAGAAGATCTTGGCCCGAGAGAGTGTGGTGGCATGTGTGGTGGTGGTGGCGCTGGCGGTGCCAGAGATGGCCAAGATGGCGGTGGCCGAGCTGGTGGTGGCCTCAACAACATAAACATGCTATGTTGTTCTTTTGGATCAAACTTGATGGATATGATATTTTTTGAATATTATTTATGCATGTTTGAACTTCGTATGTTTGAGATCTTTGGAAAATGATGCTAAATTTTTTTAGTCCTCTAAATTATTGGGGATCGAATCTGGCAGCCACCGTTTAGAGGACTTTAAATTTAAATCCACTGTTTTCTTCGGCCGAAAATCCTCTAAATTAAAGGGGATCCGTTAGAGTTACTCTAACTATGAAGAAACCGGACTTAAACTCCTTAGATATTGTATCACCCTATGCTACATATGAGTTCACCTTTATATCTGAAAAAAAGCGCAATGGCACGGGAGATACCGCCGATGGCCTGACATGTTATGTTTTGCTGTGTATTTTAGTTGACATGTCCGTATGGAGTCGAAATATGGACAGCTCCGTGACTAGCGAGAGACAAGTCAGGTCCGATAAAACAAGTCTTCATGAGCCTGACCTCATTGCCTCGAGCCCCGCGCATATACCGGGTCACGACATACTCTACTTAACGTGGAATTTTAATATGGTGTGTCAACTTTACAGTATGCAGGTTATTAACATGGTGCTAGTAATGCATACTGCCAATCGTACCTCCAACCTACAAATGTTCATAGAATATGCAAATTTCAGATAAAGAGTGTGGCACATATGCAAAAGACACTAGAGTGAAATATAGAGAGAGACAAAAGATTTGGAATTGTCTTCTCGCTGTTGGACATGCATCGAATCCAAGTAGCCATCGGCCATCAGTGACTTTGTCCCAGTTAGCTGAAACATCAACCTCTGGCTTAATTAGTTTGGTGTTACAGTAGATTATGTCCCTCCATTTTGATCAATTGAACAGTATGGTATTTGGAGTACTAGATTAATTCTGCTCCAATTATTCACATTACAACCATACTTTTTCTTTTCTTTTCACCAGCATAACGCAATAGGATTCTTTTTTGCTACCAGTAGTGCTCTCCTTACATTCCATGTGCACGTGCTAGCAGATCATCATAGGAAGTGCCAAGAATAGTTTTAGATACCATATGAAGTGCCAGTAATGATCACTGTATGTTTAGTTCCAGCTATATCTACCGAAAGAGTAAACATGTCACGTGAGAGATGTCAGGAACAGCACCAAAATGGCCAACCAGCTTGAGCCACACGCTCCTGTACGGCTGAATAGCTAGCATGGCACTCACACAGACGATAAGCTTTTTCCTCAGACACGATACGTCCCACAACATCCTCAGCGCGAGGGTGAGGGCATGGGTCGGTGATGGTCCTGTTCGGTTTTGCTGTCAGATTTTAGCAAGGATCCCACAAGAAAAACAAGGCCTACAGCAGCAAAGTAGCCAAATGTTGTGGTTCCCCCCATGCCGGTTGGTGCCGCTTAGAAAGATAGGTTTTGAAAGGTAAAAGAGCTGGAAGTCCCTTGTTTAGCGTCCTGGACACGAAATTCAATTTGTGCCAGTGGTCCCAATCTACAACACAATGAGTGAATGTATGTGGACGGTACCCAGACAACAAGTGTGTGATCGGAAGTCTTTCCTTTTTTAGTTGATTGTACAGGAACGAATCAATCAAGATTCTACTACAACAGAACTATAGAAACACTCCATCTGGTCATCAATAGGGTCAAAGCAGAAAGAAATGTTGCATGATCAAGCGAAACAAAATAGAAAAAAGGAAGGTGATCTATGGCATGATAGAAAAGGAAAACATGAACCAGATTCTATTAGATCTTTGCCCTAGTGAATCATAGTCAGAACCCGGGGTCCTCATAGGACTGCTCGTGAGCATAAAGAGTACTTTTGAATGGAATGGGGCCTTCCTTTCTTCTGAACTCTGATTACTGTAGGTAGCAAGGAGCAATTCAAGTATGTGGTCAAAATAAAATCAACACACAACCACGCTGCGCCTAATAATTGTACAGGCCACTCCCAAATATTTCCTCTCCCTCACTCACTCACTCACATACTCACTCTATTTCATATTACTCCACATATTAGGTTTGCTTTCGGCCAATCTTTTTAATGTTTGACCATGTGTAATGTGTAAAATATCTGCATATATATTACCAAATGTATATATTTTGAAACTATACTCCATTATCTTTCTAATAATACCGTTTTGATATTATAAGTGTTAATTAATATATTTTTCTATATAATTGGCAGATGTTGCAAAGTTTAACTTTGATCAAACCTAATATCAAGGAACAAGTTAGAAGACGATACAAGGGAACAAGTTAGAAGTTCAATAGTGTGCAATGCAACACCAATATCAAGAAAGATGCCACCTGCGAATAATAGGATTTCCTGCCTTCCGAGCACTCTAATATTTTCTCTAGGCAGCCACAATCTTATGGACGAGATTCGAGTAATATGAAACACATGGAGTAAGACAGAGAGGGCTATACATGGGAACACGTTAGAAGTTAGATAATGTGCAATGCAACACCTATATTGAGAAAGATGCCACCTATGAATGGTAGGGTTTCCTGCCGTCTAAACACTCCCATTATTTGATGCAAGACTATGTAAGCTCAATGTGGATGCTTCATTTGATGCAGATGAGCTTCGAGGAGCTACAAGGGCAGTAATTCGAGACAACCGCGGCGTTTCCATCGCCGCTAGCAGCATTAAGCTTGAGCATGTTCATGATATGTCCATGCATTGAAACAAGGCCCTCTTTTGGCACCAAGCAATGAAAGAGGGAGGTTACTCTCACGGAGTTGCTGCCGCAATTCTGGATGACTGCTACCATTTGGCCTTGGAATTCTTGAAAATCTAGTTCGAGCTCAATTTCCGAGAAGCATGGGTGAACGCAGCGTCCCTCCAGCCCGGCCAACCGCCCATGCTTGCTAACGGTGCAAAGTTTGTATTTTTTATAGATTTTTATAGCGGCTTTGTCTGAAAAACTCATATCTTAAGCTCGTTCGCTCAGCCTTCCGAAAGTTTCTAGGTCCGCCACTGTCGAGAAGGAAACCAAGTCGTCCACGAACTAGCTAGATTAGCTCGGAGGAATAACCAACATGTTTTGTTAGATGATCCTCCAGATTTTATTATACCTCTTTTGGTGAACGATGCAACTTTTCTGTCGAATGAATAAAGAGTTATAATTCCGTAAAAAAATTAAGGGTAGAGAATGAATCAAAAGAATTGCGCAATCAATCCGAGGCCCAATTTTGCAAATATGTTGAAGCCCAAGCACCAGGGTGCGATTCGGCAACCGTCGCCATTTATGCGTGCGAAAATACAAAGGACGATAGAGCGTGTCAGCGCAGCGTGCCACAAGAGCTTCCTCCTCTCCTCACTCTCTCCATTATTGGCGGTTGCCATAGCGACCATCCATCATGGAAAAGCTGCTCACCGTAGTTCTTGTTTCGAGCCTTCTTCTAGTCACTCTTTCGGACCACGCCGCCTCTAGATCTTCTTCTCTTCACCCCTCCGCGCTGGACGGTCGACGAGGCCATGTTCTAGGCCGCAAGGGCGGAGAGGAACTGGCTTACCGCCATTACGGGCGTGAAGGCGAGCTCAAGGAGCAGCATGAGGTCAGTTTCTATGTTCCCCCCCCAAAAAAATTCAGAAATGCAAAAACAGAGTTTCCTCTGTACTTTGTGCAGAGACTCTGCAGCTCAACAGCTGAAGGTGTTAATTACAGGCCCGACTGTCTGTGCACACACCATTTCTTGTTCATAAGAAAATGCACAAGAAAAACAAACGGGGATGCGATTTTATAAAATAGTTTGTGAGATCGTGAACTGTGCGTGTGCAGGTAGCAGCAATGGAAGTGGAGAGGAAGGAGGGTGGGACGGATGAGGATGAGGACGCTGGAGCTGCGACGGCGGAAGGACTGATCTCCAGCGAGGACTACAGCGCTGTGGCCATGCACGCCCGCGGCTCCCCGCCGGCGCACAAGAAGCATTCCAAACCGTAGTCCGTCGTCTGTCTCCGGCTCTGCCTCAGTTGGTGTATAATCAATCTTCTTATCTAGTCCGGTGTCCTGGTGTCTGAATCTTCCGTCACTGCATTGTTGTAATTGTAACCTTGCAGTCTTTGTAAAACAGATGCCATGACTGACAACCACAAGATCGGACACGGACATAAGTCCATGATCGATCTTAGCATCTTAGTCTGTCACAAAGTTCATGATTGAAAGGAAAAGCACAAGTGATTTTCTCTTGGTGCATCCCTAGTTGGTGCAGAGGTGGACGAAGTGAAATCCTCCCTTTATTTAGAGAGCACCCCTCCCTCGACCCGTGCGGCCGCCGCCGGGTCGCACCGGGCGGCAACCTCACTGCCGTCTCCCAGCCCCCTCCCTCGGGCTCATCTCCCCCGCCGTCGCCGACTCACGTCGCTAGGCAAAGCCCCTGCGGTACGGCTGCGGCGGTCTCCGTCCTCACGCCTCCACGTCCTACCGGATTGCGGCTGCGGCCTAGGATCGATGGGCGGCGGTGGCCTGCCCTTAGATCCCGGCGGTGATGGTGGGGAAGCAGCGGATGGGGTACGTTGCCGGCGGATCTGAGGTGGCGGGGCTGGTGTTCTTGGCTTCATGGGTTCGGCCCATATCCAATTATGGCCATCTTCGTCGTTGACCGGTGAAGCCGCGCGGAGGCCATCTGGGTACTGCTCCGCATCATGAGGACGCCTAGGGAGGAGGCCTTGGGCTTGGTGGTGGTGGTGGTCCCTTCTTTGTCGGAGGTGATCGGCCTGAGGCTAGTTCGGCAGATCCCGGAATCCGTCATCTAGTCTCGGCAGCGAGGCGGGGAGATCTAGATGCCGGTGAAAACCGAGCCGTTGGCGGGCGATGGCGGCGTTACCACGCCGTTGCCTTGATGAAGGTATCGCCATGCACCTAGCGTCGACCTAAATCATGCTACTTCGGGGGAAACCCTACGATCTTCGGATCAGGCGATGGATGGATGAGGCAGGAGAGGTTGAGCGGCTTTGTCTTGCATGGAGCTTCAGAGGTGATGTTAAGTCATGCTTGACCGACAGGTGCTACGTTGAATCATGCATGTTCGGCAGGTGCTATGCACGGCAAATCTTCTGGAGACTTCAGGCTATGTTTGCTGGTGGTACTTGGCGGCATGGTGTTGCGCGGTACCAATGGCAACCGCGGCGTGCCTTAGAGATAGTGCGCAGGGAGGTGGTGCTACTTGGCATAGTGGTGGTGTTTGTGGATGGTGTGAAGAGAGTTTGCACATCGATATACATACTGATGATTGTTTGACGGAAGATAGTGGAGGCGGCGATATCCGAAGCGTGTGCGTGGGCATCGTTTCGTGGATAGGTTGGGCGAATCTGGTTTCCTGGAGTGCATGAGGCAGCTGGGTGTTTGGCAGATCTCGTCGGGAACTGGCGATATGGTTATCGTTTTTCTCGGTGTTTTAGTTTGGCGGCTCCGGTTTGTATGACTTTTGCCACATGTTATTGCTCTAATAATAAATAAAGATTATATGCATCGCTTGATGCAGAGGTCCGAAGCTTCGCTCCCCATTTTGGAAAAAAACAAAGTTCATGATTGATCGTCTGCGTCGTCAATCTAGTAGCGGTACAATGTAGAACGCATGCCCTGGGCCCACGGTGCGCGTTTGCCCTGGGCCCCTGGGAGGGAATGGGAGGACAATGGCCTCTCCAGTGTGAATGTTTTTTTTAACAGACTCCAATGTGAATGTGATTCATGCCTAACGGCGAGAACATATCAGAGTTGCTTACATGATATGATACCAGCATTTTTAGAATAGTTAAATGTTCTGAAAAAATCCTGAATTGTCTTCACACTAAAAACATTCCTTGCAAAATAAGTGCAAGGGATGAGGAGAAAAAGGGAAGACACTAACCACAGGATTTGTATTTTTCTTCCTCTTAATAAACATTTCAGCTTTGGTTAATGTTTTGCAGTGTAGTTCATCATATCATGATTACCAATTCTAAAGATCCAGATTTTCTTCATAATTATTTTCCACTATGCTTTTGGTGTTAGTAGCATGGAATCATATAAAATCCTGGTATCCCCAGATAGATTGTCGGGGGCACCAGCACCCCTCGTGGCGACAGCGTAACCCAGGGTGGTCATGCCAGGAACGGCATTGCAATGCCACGGCACACTTTGAGCCACACACCTTCGGGCATTTGTACTCGGGCGACTCATATTCCTCAACAAGTTCAGAAAGAAAAGAAAGTAGCCGAACCAAGTTCAAAGGAAAGAAGATAACCGAACCAAAATCCTGTGTGTTTAATTATCCTTTAAAATAGTTCCAAGTGGACTCAGGTACAGACCCATCAAATGTGAAGTTCAAGCGAAAGGCAAACGTGGTTCTACGAACAGTAAATTTTGTACAGAGAGACAATGCCCTGACGGAACCACAAGATCAGGAAGAATGGACGGCGAACGGTATTGCTGTCGATTTATTTTCCCCAGAATTCATCCTTTTTTAGTCCTTCATACGTTCATCGCCAGCTTCTTGGCAGCAAGAGCCTCTGCTTCAAGGGTCGGCTCCCAGAGAATCGTGGTTTCAGCCAGCAGCGCTGTCACGGTGTATGGGTCCATGTTTGAGGCAGGACGGCGGTCTTCCAGGTATCCTGTTGACAAGAAGGTGGTCTTTAGTTTCAACCAGCAGCGCTGTCATAGTGTATTTGTCCATGCAAATTACCATGTCATAATGCATGTATATTGACAATAGTACAATAAGATACCAATTTGGTGCAAATGTATTTTCCTTTCAATTGTGAAGTAGGCCATCATTTGGTAAACGGATATGTACATGAGTGAATAAACTTCTTTAAAATTGATGGCATTCATCACATAGAGGGTACCAAATTTAAGGGCGTGAATTTGGCGAAGAACTATTTCAAATCATCAGAATTGGCGACCATATTCGCTGTATGGCCATGTGGGTAAAGTGAAGTAAACAACCTAAGATCCATGTTAGATAAGGCAAGGGGTTTCTACTCCCCAAGAATTACACTTGCAGAGTGTCCTTGAATTTTATTTTTGGGGAGAACTGTTTTCTGCATTCCAAAGCATTGCAAATAGTTCAGGAACCAAGGGAGACCACACATACCTTTCCCTTTTGCCTCAGTGTCTCGCCCCACCCGAATAGAGCAGCCACGGTTTGCAACACCCTGATAATGAAGTGTTATGATTAGTATAACTTGTAAAGAAATAGTCAGTAAAACACGACTAAAACTAAAGAAAGGTTGCTCCATCCATACCCATGAAAAGTCTGATATGCTAGCTGTCTCATGTAACCCTGTCAACCTCCTTTCATTTCCTTCACCATATTCACTTATATGCAAGTCGTGACGAAGTGAAAGGTTCAGGATTGCTTTCTTGATCACTTCAAAACCTCCATCTTCACGCATGGCCTTTGTGCTATATTTGCAACAAGAGAAGATAGTTTCTCACTTGCACATTAAGGACAAACTGTATGGGAGT
Source organism: Avena insularis (assembly GCA_023614405.1). Lineage (NCBI taxonomy): Eukaryota > Viridiplantae > Streptophyta > Magnoliopsida > Poales > Poaceae > Avena > Avena insularis. The sequence goes on from CM042687.1 coordinate 386,931,010, forward strand.
ATTGAGAAAAACTACAAACCAGTTCGTGATTAACTTACGTGAATGCAGATTTATTTTGAACCATACTCGATAAAATTTTAACAATCAAAAACAGTGCACATTTACAGCCGGTTTGAATGTGTGTTTCATGGTATTTTTTCTATTAATCCCACCATAGGTTTTTTTTTCTGACGTAAACCCCGTAGCATGTACTAAAGCAAAGCTATATTAGGTTATCTGATGCATTGTTATATACAATAAGATACTCTGTAAAAGTTTAGCAGGACAATACAATATAAGAGAAAAGATTGGAACCTGTAATTTGTGTGGCAGCCAGCTCCGTTCCAGTCACCCTATATGAAATCAACCTTCAGTTTACTAAGTTCCAATATATAAATTGCTTCCAACAAATTACAGGGATATACCTGGATTGGTTTTGGGTCAAGAGTGAGCACCACACCAGCTTGCTCCGTGATTCTCTGATTAAGATCAATACGATGATAATTAGGAGCCTTTACTGGTGCGAAATATGTATAAACAAAGGGAATGCCAGTTATTGGATTTGGCTTTATAATGTTCAGAAGAAAGCGGGTCTGACGGTTTAGTGTCAGAATAAGTCACAAGTTCATAGTGTGTGCACGTAAAGGGTTTACCATAATTAACAAACCAATTTATTTATTGACCAGATTCTGATCATCAAAATAGAAGAACCAAAGTTCCATGACATTAGGGAACCACGGATTATGCTTGAAGTACCTCGAGAAGATATCTTGAAGCCCATATGTGATCTCCTGCATCAATACCAACACTAGGTCCAACCTGGTACTCCCACTGCATGAATACAGTTTGTAAAACTCCATTTATCAAACACTTTGATTTTCATTTGGAAGAAGATGTAACAAAACATCAATATTTTGTCCCATATAAACGAAAGCATACCTGACCAGGCATGACCTCCCCGTTTGTTCCACTGATCTCGATTCCAGCGTAAAGGCATGCCTTGTAGTGAGCATCCGATATATCACGGCCAAATGACTTGTCCGATCCCACGGCGCAGTAGTATGGACCCTGCAATATTTCAGCATGATATTAGTTCTCAATAGTGTTTAATTAATAAAGTGTATCTCAGCAGCCTAAGCTTTATTTTTATATAGTAAATCAGGCTTCTTGATACAGTACCTGGGGGCCAGGGTACCCTCCAACAGGCCAGCCAAGAGGCCAGTTCACATCCCTCTGCATCAAAGTGTACTCCTGTTCGATTCCGAACCTAGAAAAGCAAAAAAAAAAAATCAACTCTGTAGTCTGTACGCTTGTATGCCAATAAAGGGAGGTAAAAGATTAGCGGGCCTTTGTAGGTGCTCAACGCATAGTTACCATGGCACTTGTGAAGAAACCTTGGGGTCGCTGAAAATTTGTGCAGCCCTCTGGCGCTTGTTAGTAGGGATGGGCTCCCCTTGTGGTGTGTACGTATCACAAACAACCTGAAAAGGCAAAATTCCATTTTCATTAACATGCTATTTGGCACATGTAACAACCTAGCGAACCGTCCACTATTGACCCTGTCAGCATAGCTTAAAAGAAAATCTAGAAAGGGATAATGCAATTGGGGAAATGGACTGTACTATGATGTTGTTGCCTCCACGGAATGGGTCCTTGAATATAGCCTGTGGGCTGAAACAGGATAGAAAACAACATAAATAGAGTAACATAGATATAAATCTAGAATATGCTGTATGCACAAGGCTGAAGAAAGTATGCACTGTAATGTTCCACTTACTATAGGATGACTTCACTGTCCTCTCCTGGGGCTTGCCCTGTGCTGGATCCATCGTAGTTCCATTTGGGTAGCTCGGAAGGGTCCTCCACCGGCTTCGATATCGTCTGCAAGGCGAGCATTACGGTTTCTTGTCAGTAGCAAAACAAATAGAGTAGGAAAGGATTACCCCGCCCGCGCTCAACTGTTCATCTCCCCTGGACTTCAACAAAAATAAGTGACAATCCCCTAAAAGAACACTGATAAATTGTTTATGCAAGGAAACACAAATAGTGGGGATGGGCATGGTTATCTGGAGTGCATGCCTACCCTTGATTTGCTTCTGATGTCAATTCCAGATCCTCCAACCCTGCACAATGTGAAGAGAGAAAGGCAGATTGTTAATACCTCCTAATCTTATTTAAGAGCCTATACAAAGTGCGCTGTGCACTCTCCTAATCTTATTTAAGAGCCGGAACTGAAAAGCAAAAGTAGCGTGCCATGGAAACTTTAGAAATTTATTAGTACGTATCAACTTTAAGGGAGCAAATCTGCACTGCGCTGCTCGCTCCCAAACTAATCTAATCTAATCTAATCCCCAAAAGTGCATGTTTGTTTTGGCCTATCTATCTGCTGCTGTTCTGTCGGGGGAAGTAAATCACTGTTCTTCTGGTGATGCGGGAACCAAACAGCGACATTGGCAGGCAGGGGAGGGGACGTACCAGATGTACTCGGCGATGATCTTGTCGGTGAAGGGCGTGGTGTCCATGTTGAGGAGCTGGTCCATCCTCTGCACGACCCCGGTGGTCTCGGGGCCGAGCGCCAGCACCTTGAACCCGGCCGTGCCGCGGGCGGTCCTCCTGACGCCCCACACCCTTCCCCCCGCGCTCGCCGCCGCCGGCCTCGCGCGGACGGAGGGCTTGCCCAGCGCGCCCATCTGGCACTGCATCGCCGGTACCACCGCCTGCGCCATCTCTGCTAGCTACGGGAGCTAGCTAGCTGGTACCCCGCCGCCTTCCTTGTCAACGGTAGCTGATCATCAACAACCAACAAACCAAATCATACAGGCGCCATTTACGACATCGATGGTGATCAGTCGTGGGCAGTCAATGCAAGATAGAAGTGGAGAAGGGAACTGAGCATTGCGCACCTGAGCAGACGGCGGACGACGATGCCGAGGAGGAGAGAGAGGAGAGGGGGGCGGCGACCGAGCGGAGTGCGGGAGCGCGGTTGGATTTATTTGGGTAAATACGAGTATTCTAGTGGCCGCGGCGGGCAACGGCATCTGGCTTTTGATCAGGGGATAGGGCTCCGGTGGTCGAGATTTCTGCCCCCCGGAGGCAGCGAAGAGATCGGAACGCGCACATGATCCAGGGCAACCTATTTTTTGGGGGGTATTTGTTGGATATGAAAGATGCGGCTGCCTCTCCTTGTCACGTCCGTCTCCCCCCCGACCTCTGTGGCCTCCGTTGTTTATGCGCGCTCGTGAGATTGACCCGGCACTGTGATCATTTTTTTTCATCGTTTTGGAATGCTCTGACCAGACGGCAAGAATTGAGCCAATGTTACTGGTTTAGGAGCGTCATCAATTTTGCAATAATTGCTTGCGGGACCTGGGATTACTACTTACTGCAAATAGATTCCTTCCAGGATCGAGCTGGTCGGTACCTGAGATGTACCGATCCTGAGAGTACAAGTTGGTACCAGCAAAACTGTGTGTCTATGCTGAAAACAGGCTGTTGTTTCTGATTACCAACTGATGTGATTCAGCAGAGATGCTCCAGCTCTCTTTTCCTGTAGCTTGCAACGTGATTTCTCACTCGCTCGTAACATCAGAATCCAAATCGAGCTAAAACTGACCCAACCGAACATAATACGCCTAGCTACACAATCACTGAAACTTATCGGTCGGGAGCTAGGAGGAATTCTCACCTCCACTCTAGCGGCTAACACGCATGCCTCCCGTGCAACGCCAGCATGCCCCTCATGTACTGGTTCCTAACTGTTCTGTACATCTGCAGCAGCGTCTCGAAGCCCCGGCACGCGTCCTCGTACACCACGGACCTGCAGAACCTCGACCTGAACTCCGCGAAATCGGCCCAGGCTTGCTCGCCGCCAGAGCCGAACACGTCGAGAAACTCTTCGAAATGTCCCAGGACGTCGCAGAAATCGATCCTGCGACCCGCCGCGGCGCCTCCGTGCTGCTGCGGGAGATGCCGGAGCCAGGACATCCACTGGAAGGGCTCGTCGTTTCTTCCTTCGACCGCGAGCTCGATCGACCTCAGCGCCTCCTTGACATTGCAGCCCGTGTCGATCTTGCTCAGTATCTCAGCGAAGGTTGCCCTATGGCTGCTTCCCAGGGAGTTAGAGTGAGCCGTCGGACGAGATTTGCTGGATGGCCAGAGCTTTGACGCGACCATGCACGCTTTCCTCAGAGTAGGATCACTGTCTGAGAGCAGCCTGATGACTACATGCAGCAGGAGGGCAAACAATGGAGCCTGTTTTTCCATCTTGGAGTTGACGGATGGAGAGTTCCTCCCAAGTTTCAGCTCCTCCAACCAGCAGTGAAGAGCAATGTGTGCAAATCCTTCCCACCTGCAAACAATGGTAAACTGTGACAAACGGAACCATTTGACGTGCCAGCCAAGAGTGACTTTTATTTATCTTTGCAACAGGAAGAATACTCACTCAAAGGGTGGCTCGACTTCGATGGCAAGGGTCAAGTGGAGTGAGTAGTTTGTGGATGCATTGACTTCTGGCTCACCATCGTCAATGTCAGTGTGAGCCTCATGGACACAGCCTCTAGGAATATACAATATGTCTCCTTCATGTACAACTTCCACCCTTCCACCATCATCCACCAAGTCATCTAAGGAGCGAAAAGGTTCATATAATCTAGGCAAAATTGACCTTGTATTGGGCCAAATCTTCCACTTCTTGCTTCCCAGTAGTTGCCAAACAAGCACACAGTGGTCGTCATAATGCCGGGCCAGGCCTTGAGATCTTGGAGGTGAGAAGTATATATTGGCCCCTACGGAAGGCTGACCAAACAGATCAGCTAGAGCAGAAGCTATAGCAGCAACCTTCTCAGAACGGAACTCCATGCCACGCAAGGCAATTGAGAAGCCATTCTTGACTGCGTCCTTACATTTGTCAACAAATGCAGCTGCATCTGGGAAGACCATTCCATCATCGAAGAAATGCTCCTCCACCCCAGATCCTGTTGAGGTCTGACCTCGTGTTCTCATGACTCTTATGTCTTGCCTATACTTCACAGGAGCACCCAAGGAATCATGAACCTCGTGGAGAAATGAACCTATGTTAAGCTCGTCTGAAGCAACAGCAGGGCAAGAAACAATGCCCTGTATCAATGAGTCAATGATAGCATCAGGTGTTGTAAGATCAAAAGCATTATGCAATGCTGTGAACACAGGATCCCCTTCTAGACCACTTTGTTTCTTCCGGTACAGATAAGGTGAGTTTTCCCAGTACATTAGACCAAACTTTTCGAAGTCAGACTCCATTTTTCCAAAAAAGCTTTCTCTGACTTCATCAGGTTCCAGGTGGGCTGCATAAGCAAGATCCATGGAAAGCCTAAAAATAGCTTCAGATATCTCATTTGGTCTGCTTTGAAGTTGATCATTCCAGAGGCTGCAGTCAGCTGATGATCCTATGAGACGAAGTTTGACCGATACTTCATACAACAAGTGTGTTACTTTTCTCACTAGCTCTTGTTGCAGATTGCGCAACTTGTCGACTTTACAGGAGTTCACCATGAGCACCACTGTGTCAATGATCAAGTACAAATATTTATTTGGCTCTGAAACACTTGATTGGCACTTGTTGCTGCTGCTGCGGACGACCCCAGAACTAGAGTCCACCTGAGAAAGTAGATACCTAAAGGAAGTCAATTCCACTGGCTGAGATATTCAGGAAGTACAAACAAAGAATATATGTTTCATCAATTAAAACAGACGGTGATGCTAACCTTCTAGATATAGTCGAGAAACTGCAAAACTATATTTATCATATCACGGAAAACACCTAATGGTTTCATGCCAATAACTGCGGTGGCTTATGTACACATTACTTAAGTTGCTCATGCGAAGATAAAAGCATGGTTTTCATCCTAATGTAGTGTATTTGCACTTACACATATTCAGAATCTCTAATAGGAAAACAAGCTAGTGGGTTCTACCAATTGAATCATTTTTTAACTGAATCTGAAAGGCGATTCATACTAATCAGACAATCAAACAACTAATATGCTTCAACTTACAACAACAGTTTGGATGCTCACAATAGCCTTGGTAGAACAGGGGAGCCCGAGAGACGTTCCCTGCAGACTGGAGACGCCGAGAGATCCATCACGGCATCGCAGGCAGCCTTGGTAACTCGCCGGCTGCCACTCCCCAACGCCCGCGCCAGGCCACTGGCGATCCCGCCATCGGATGCCAGCGTCTCGCCGGCCTCCATGGACTGCAGCGCCGCCGCGCCCACCACCTCGCAGCTCAGCGCGGCCACGGAATGCGAGCTGCATTGCAAACCGCAGACAGTTCAACGGAACAGTTGAGACCAGGAGCGCGTTGCCGCGAGAAGGGAAACAGGGAGGGGGTTTGGTACCTGGAGGAGAGGAGGACAGGTAGGAGCGCGACGAGGGACGCCGGGAGAGGGGAGATCGGCGGCGCGGGGGGCGAGCGGGAGAGAAGGCGGCGCAGGAGGCGAGCGGCGGTGCTGAAGGAGGAGGCGCGTTGGTTCGGCCCAGCGGTTGGCGCGACGGCGGCGAGGAGGATGGGGAATACGACGCGGTCGAAGGAGGCGGCCGCCCCACCGCCGCGGCTCTTCCTCTTCCTCTTCCCGTCAGGATTCTCCATTTCCGGTCTCTCGCTAGTCGCTCGCGCACGGCTCGTGTCGGACGGCGGCGCTCGAGCGAGGCTGGTAGGGAGACGGGATTGTGCAGACGTGGCAACGTTGGCTACCCGTGTTACTCCGTTGGTTTACGGAAATTTGGGGCGTCGTATGAGTACGCTTTCGTCGGGAGGTAGGTGACATCGTTGAAAGCGTCGACGTAGTTCTTTAATACTTCCTCTGTTTCTTAGTCAAAAAGCAGTACTTCTCTGTTTCTTATAATCTAGTATAAAACGTTTTGGTATAGTTTGTTAAAACAGTACTAAAGTTATGACAAATAGGATTGCTACTATTGGTCATAGAATTATAGCAAAAAATCAGAATTCTTTTAGCAAAGGTCGGTTTATTTTGGAGAGTGTTGTTGCAGCTCATGAAGTGATCCATGAAGTCCATTCCAAGAAACTGTATGGTCTAGTTCTAAAACTAGACTATGAGAAAGCATATGATAGAATAGACCGTGACTTCCTTGACAAAGTATTTGAATCTAGAGGTTTTGGGGTTATTTGGAGAAACAAGGTGGAATCCGTTCTTAAGGATGGATCGTAGTTAAACGAAGCAATGAGATCAGGAGAATTATGTGGTACTCAAATTGCAAGCTCGGCAACAAAGGTTAATCACCTATTATTTGTGAATGATTGCATCTTGTTTTGTAAGGCTACGATGGCTAATGCAGCAAGGATGAAGTCGGTTCTTGATGCTTATTGTTATGCCTCTGGTCAGTGTATAAACAATGATAAATCAGTTTTTTTGAGAAAGGATGTCCTGATAAGATCCGTAATGAGAGGAAAGATGTGCTTGAGGTTTTGAATGAAACTCTAAATGACAAGTACCTTCGATTACCTACCGATACAGGGAAATCAAAGAATGGTGTATTCGGTTATTTAAAGGACAGAATATGGAAAAGAATACATGGATGGATGGAGAAGATACAATCGGGAGGAGGTAGAGAAATATTGATAAAAGCAATGATACAAGTGATTCATACATATTCAATTGCTCTTTTCAAAACACCTAGAGGCTTGTGTGATCATATTACCTCGATGGCTTGTAAGTTCTAGTGGGGAAGCAAAAAACGGTGAGAGGAAGACATCGTGGGTCTCGTGGGATTTGATGACCATGTCAAAGAACAAAGGGGTACTAGGTTTCTGTGACTTGGAACTCTTCGATTTGGCACTGTTGGCCAGGCAAGTATGGAGAATTTTGACTGACCTAGATTCACTTAGCACATGGGTGTTGATGGCAGTGCATTTTCTAGATGGTGATATTCTAGATGCAGAGTTGGGATCCACCCCTTCACCTATCTGGAGGACCTTACGCCATGGACGTGGCATGCTGAACCTTGGTCTAATCAGACACATCGGTGATGGGGCGAGCACTAACATATGGACATCAACTGGATTCCCAAGGATTTTAACCTCCGACTAATTTGTTGCACCTCCAATGAACCCCCACCAATCACCCATGTTAACTCATTTTTTCATATCGAGATACCTAGTTGAGCTCCTCAAAACAGGCTTTATGCCCAGCTTTATAAATAAAGCAACAAGCGTCAAAAGAAAAGAAACATGAAGTCTGCTGGGGCCACAGCACAACACGCCCAAGACAAAAAAAGGAAAAAGAGAAAGAGGAGCAGGGGCTCCCACTACGAGGTCGCGAAGGCAGAACCAGGAGTTGTGAAGCGCTGCACTGATGCCCTGAGCGCCTGCAAGATGCCGTCCACGCTCTCCCAGTCCCGCTGCCTAGACAGAGGGTACCGCTGCTGAAGGCATGCAAGCAAAGAAAACACAAAGTCAGAAGCCCGGCTGAAAGACCAAAGGACGCCGCCTAGAGGGTGGGGGTGAATAGGCTTTTAAAATTATTACGGTTTTGCGGTGACCCAGCATACCACTGCATGATGTAGTACACTATAGTCGTTGACATAACACCAATGGAACACCATTCCATTCGCATTATATCCCTCAGAGTGGTACAACAGAAACATCGTGGGTCCAAGACAACACTTTATATTACATATAACATATTACAAAAGATCCAGAGAACTTCCTCGAATAGTGAGGAATATTATACAGAAAGAACCACAAAGATCCACTCGGAGTTACTTTAGAAGTACTACTATTAATATATGTATAAGGCTTGAAAGTACTACTATAGTATTGTTCTACAGAAGTAGGTTCGTGATTCTAGGAATTTTATTTATATTCTACGCTTCAGCTTGTCTTCGATAGATTCCGGTAAGGTCTTCGACTCCGTTGATCTTCCTCAGATATCTTTAACTCTTCAAGTAACTTTAGAAGTTATAGTTCTTACACTCTGCAGAGGTGCGTCACTTTACCCATGAGAGATCTTAGCTTTGTTGCACATCTGAGTTATAGGCTCGTTCATACTTCCTTGGTGTGAGGCCCAGACTAAGATCCAAGCCAATCACTGTCCTTCTCCGCGACCCCGCATACACCACAATTGTTGGAGGCCCAAACTCAAGGTAGACTTTTCCCCGTATAAAGCGGCTATACCTTAGTTGGATACACACAACAACCATTAACACTAGAAATTTGTCTTTTGTAAGCCCAGATCCACGGTAGACTTCCCCCGTACAAAATGGCTATACCCACGATCTGCAACTTACAAATACCCAGAACAGTGTCCAATGCATGCGAAAGGGAGCCGATCCAGCTGACTTCTCTGTCCCATTCCAAATCTCATGGTTAACGCGTAATATACGGCGAAATAATCACTGGTGACATTGGTTGTTAAGTCCTAGATAATACGTTCCTTTACCACCGGAACTTTTATAGTAGATTATTACCTCATGGTAAATAACCTATAATCATATTATTATGAAAATAGTGTTTTCTGACCTTTTTCAAATGCAGGTGATGACAACATTGGTTTTGCAAAATACTTTATAGAAAATAATCAAAGGACATGAGCAAGTGTGAACTTGCCTTTTGTGATTGCAAGATTATGCACTCATGGTCTTCGAGATAATAGAAGATCCAATATCTGAAATCATCATCATTGGTCCGGTAAGGACTACTTTAAATAAGCAAGATGCCATTATGCATAAATGATGCTATGCAATTTTATAATTTCCAAAGTGAAACCCTTAGCATTTTGAATAGGTTGATTTTAGGTACCTTCTTTAAGATTGGGTTTATTTTTAAGTTTATTTCATAAGCAATGACATTGATAAGGAACTTAAGTGTTAACAATCCAAAATATATAAGTACGGATAGAGTAATGTGATTATGGTTAATTGTTATCTGGTGACTAGGGTAAAAAGTCCTTGAGTTGAGTTCTTAAGAGCTGAAGGAACTATTATAGACTTGTTTCTGTGAAGTGGCAAATAGAATAACATTTGAAAGAACTAGTATTTAGTTAAGGTTAATTAGTCTTAAGGTTTATTAAGTTTTACATTAGGGTTTGTGAGGGTTACAAATGATGTTGAGTTATTATATTTCAATTGATGATACAAGTGACTAAAGTTAACTTTAAAACATGAATAAACTTCAAATGAGATGTTTATGATTGTTTAGACCAGAGTTACCTATAAAAATAGAAGTGAATTTTTAAGAGATAGTGAGTTCTAGAATATCATCTAGTTTTAGGGTTTTGACAAATATGATTATGGATGATCCATTTTAATTTAAGTGAAAGATGAATTTACAACATGCTTCTTATTCATGGGAGAATAATTAGATGATCTTATAAATTTGTTAGGGTTTAGAATCATTTTAAGAGTGATTTAAGTGATGGAGATTATTCACCATCTTATACATAAGTGATATGTAATATTTATTTAAAAGGAGTTTAATTTGAATTTAAGATTTTAAAACATTAATACATTTAAAGGCTAAAAGTTATATTTAAGTTTTATTTTGATTATGGATTTAGACTTAGTAATTAAACTTTAAAGGTTTTAGTGTTTTATAAGAAAATGGGATTATTTCTTACTTAAGAAATATTTTTAAGAATTAACAAAGTGGTTATTTCTTTTGAGTGAAATAAGTAATGAATTTTATTTATCTTAGGTTATTAAAATGTCTTTAAATAATATACATAGTATTTTTCTGGTGAAATATACTTATTAAAGATCTTAAAAATGAATCTTATTTATTTTTAAGTCTTACCTTTATTTTTATAAAATTCTTCAAAGAATTAAGTGTCTTTAAATATTTGCTTTATATTTTATTCGTAAAACTCTAAGTTAGTATTTTTATAAAATAGTAAAGTTATGTTTATACATAAAAATGATTTTTATTTATTTTTAGGAGTTTTTCTTATTTTATGAAATTTTACTTAGGATTTAATGATTTTAAAATTTATGTGCTCTGTATTTATTTTAAATCAACAAAGTTATATTTTTATTAGATATATCTTAATTTTATGCTAAGTTTAACATATTAAATGTATTTTTATGATTTTTCTATAATTTTCCATAGCTAAAAATGTTTAAAGATTATTTTGGTAATTTAGTTGTTTTACTTTTATTTCATTTCTTATTCTATTTAACTTGGGTTGTTTAGGTTGGGTACATGGGCTGGCCTAGCCCATCTAAGTTGGCCCAATTTGGGATTGGGTCCAACTATCTCACCCCTAGCCCCTTCTCTCTTCATCCTCGCACCCAGGCACACCACGCACGTCCTTGACCTTGACTCCCCTCTCTGGTTCGTCTGCCTCACCCGCTCATGCCGCCGCCGCTCTCACCGGCCAACGCCGACCAAGTCAGACACCGTCCTTTGCTGCCGTGTGCTGGCGCTGGCTGGCTACTTCCCCCTCTTCCTTTCTCCTTGCCGATTTGATTCAATCGCTGCCTCGCACGCATCTGGCCGGAACCCTAATTCTGCCCTGGTGGTGCTGCTGTTTGGCTACGACACTCGCCGCGCTGCAGACGTTGTCGGGACGGCTTGGTGTGGTGCAGGTGCTTTGGTGCCCACCGTGTTGTCGGGCTGCTGCACCCGTGGCCTCTGCTTCCTCTTCAGCGAGCTAGGACTCGCCCCAGGTAGGTGTTCCTGATACCCTCTCTCTCCTCTGTGACCAGCCTTTGTGCTGATGGTTTTGGTTGACAACTATGCTATGGTTGTGTGATGCTGATCCATTGCTAGTTAAGGTTCCTTTATTTGGATGAATAAATGTCTAGTTGGTACACTGTTTGATCTGTGGATAGGTTTGTGGTAATTGATTTTTTTTGTTCACATCTGGTGAATATTTGTGACTTGTTGAGATATCTTAGCTCTGGTTTGATGCTCAATTGACATGCTTGGTTTACTTGTGATGGTCTCAAGGCCCTTTTTTAATTCTTTACCCTATGATTAAATGATCAGATACTATGGCATGAGTATGTTTATACTACTCTTAATCTGGGTAGAATTGATCTGACAAACCCTTCTGGATGATTACAGTAGACATGAAAATTCAAACCATTGGTTTGGATTTTATCTAGTTGGGATACTTGTTGATCTAAACATTTGCTAGTTCATGTTGACAGTTAAGAACTATTTGAAAGAACATTTCTTAATCCCTAGTGTTTTGCGTGTTAGATTTCAATATCAAGGATTATTTAATGTGTGTTGAAGTGTTGCAGCTCTCCCTAAGAAAAAGGGAAATGTGTCTGCCTTTGGGGGGCGGATAATCCGCCCCTGTGCACGAACCCCAGAGAGGGGGCAGAGTTTGTGGCCGGATTTTCCGGCCCGACCGGACAGTCCGCCCCTGGGGGCGGACAGTCCGCCCCCTCGAGGATTTCCTTCAAGCCAAGGCCTGCGTCGCTCTCTGTATGGGGGGCGGAGTTTCCCTCGGACTGTCCGGTCCTTGGGCGGACTTTCTCCCAAGGGCGGATAGTCCGCCCCTGGCAGGGGCCCTAGAATTTTCTTCAAGTCAAGGCTGCGTCGCTCTCTGTATAGGGGGCGGAGTTTTCCCCGGAGTTTCCGTCCTGGGGGCGCATTTTCTTATCCGCCCCCAATTTTCTCCAACGGCTTGTTCTAGGCAGGGGGTATTTAAGCCTGGCTCCCCCTCTGTCCAGAACTCTTGATTGATTCGAAAAAGAAAAGACCTGATCTGCAACCTTCATCCAAGAGAACTCCACCTAGATCCACTCAAAGGCTCCGTCCATTGGGGAATCAAAGGAGGAGGAATCGATCATCATCAACTGCAATCAAGCGCTTCATCTCCTCTCCATTCATTTGGAGAACCACTGATCTAGTATTTCTTGCAAATACCTAGAACCTTGTTTTTGTTTATATTGATAAACCTTGTTCTTGTGGCAGCTTGTTGTCATCTCGGGAGCCCCCAATTCGGTTGTGGGTGTGTGTGCCCCGATAGTGTTGTAAAATGCATCGGTTCCCGCCTCGAAGGGATCCAATAGTGGAGAAGGTGGATGGAGAAGACCATGAAGACATGTATAGGAGGCTTAAGGCAATAGCCACAAATTTCAGAAACCATGGTGCCGCTCATGTTGATGATGCATGGATCAAGCGCAAGTATGTCAGTGCTCTTATGCCATTTGATCCCACAGATTTGAAAAGTCTCCAAGGTAGGCATAACTATCACCTCATGACATCCAATGAGGTAATGCAAGAAATGGCCGCTTTCAAAGTGGCTGCCAAGAATGCCGAATATGCTCGTGCTCGAGCTATGGGGATGCAAAAGGGGGTCAACATGGCCTTCAAGACTAGTGTGATTGATCATGATGAATATGCCATAGAAGGTCTGGACTGTCCCGAGGATATAAAAAGGATCCACGGACAATACTTGGCTCTTTATGCTAGAAACTTTTGGAAAGATCCAGCCAAGGCTAAAGCTGAACTAGAACACAAGAGTGGAGCCTATGGAAGAAAAGAAAATGGTCCCAAGCTGGGAACATGTTTCAAGTGTGGTGACCGGCTGCACTTTGTAGCTGAGTGTCCATATCAAAGTAGGGAAGATAATGGAGGAAGACTTATTTTCAAGGACAAGTCAAAGGCTCCACGCAAGAAACAGTTTATAAAGAAGAATGCTCCCTTCAAGAAGCAACCAAAGATTGTTCTAGTGGCTCAATAAGAATATTCATCGAGAAGTGAAGATGAGGATGAGGACGATAGCTCTCAAGAGGTGGCTGCTATAGCCACCACATCTACATCAACATCTCTCTTCGACTCTCCGAATGAAAACATCATCAACAAGAATGCTACTTGTCTCATGGCAAGAAGCTCTGAGGTAACGACTTCTAACTCTTCTTTTTATAAGACTATGATTGACATGGATGATCCTACTAGTCTTAAGGTTAAAGAAGATATTATTGCTTTGGATTACTTCTACACTAACTTGCAAGGTGATCACAAAGTTTGTTTTGAAGCTCTTATGGATCAGCTGGCCCAAAACGAAGCTCTTCTCAAAGAAAAGGGCAGAATTGAAAGGGAGGATGCAATGGAAATTGCATCCTTAAAAAATGCCCTTGAGGAAGAAGAAGCTCGGGTCTCTCTTGAAGAGAGGCTTGAGTCCATTGAAGAGTCACATGAAGAAATTGTGGCTAAACTTGTTAAGGAACGTGACAATGCAGTCACCAAAGCAAATAAGTTAAAGAAGGAAAAGATTGACTTTGGGGCTGCTCATGATAGACTCTCCGAGGAATTGGAGGAACTTGACAATGCTCACAAGGCATTAAAAAACGATTTCTCTATTCTCAATGAGTCACATGATCAGCTTCAAAGTCGATTGGCCAAATATGATCTTCCTAGCTCATCTAACTCAACGTATAGTCATAAGGAAAATGTGAGTGTGGAAAAAGAAGTGGTCAAGGACATCACTCTCAAGAATAAGGATGTGCTTGATGAAGTTCTTGGCAAGCAAAGGTCAAATCATGGTAAAGAGGGACTTGGGTATGTCACCAAGTCCAAGAAAAAGAAAAAGAAGAAAAACAATACCAAGAATGTGCAATCAAAGACAAGCACCGCTGTGAAGAATGTCACAAAAGACAAGACTAACAATATTGGTTTTGCAGGATCTCACAATCCAAATTATGAACTCTTTTGTGATGATTATGGCGATGTTTATGCTTATTATGTCGGTCCCTTTGATGAATATATTGCTTGGTCTATTTGGGTTCCAAAGACCCTTTTTACTAACATGAAAGGACCCATTGAAAAATGGGTACCTAAAACCAAGAAGTAATTCTCTTGCAGGGCTATGCTTTCGGTGGGTCGAAATGGGTGCTGGATAGTGGATGCACTAGTCATATGACTGGAAGCAAGGAGATCATCACGGAGATGCGTCCAAATCATGATAATATCATAGTCTCCTATGGTGATAAGTCTAAATCTCAGGTGATATCTCTCTCGTGGACGTCATGCTTGTTGAGACCCTCGGTTACAACCTTATTTCTGTTCGTTCCCTTGGCAAGATGGGCTTTGCTGTTTTATCGATGATGATTTGGTGGTACTCTTGTGGAGCAAGTCTCTAAAGGTCGCTTTCGTTGGATACGTCGAAAATGACCTGTATGTGATGGACTTTTCGGGGAAAACCACTTCGGGTCCGATGTGTCTATTCGGAAAGGCCGACGTGGGCTGGCTATGGCATCGCCGTTTAGCCCATGTCAACATGAGAACTTTGCAAAGTCTCCACAAGGGTGGCCACATCCTTGGACTAAAATACAATGTCTCCTTTGCCAAAGATCGTGTTTGCAGGGCTTGTGTTGAAGGCAAAATGCACGACTCTCCCCACAAGAGGAAGACTATTGTGTCTTCAAAGAGGATCTTGGAATTACTTCATGTGGATGTATTTGGTCCTCCTTCTCATGCAAGTCTTGGTGGGAAGAAATATTGCTTGGTCATTGTTGATGATTACTCAAGATATACATGGGTCTATTTCTTCAAACTAAAGAGTGAGACTCAACAAACAGTCATTGACTTTGCGAATGAAGTTCAACGTCAACACAATGTTCCTATCTTGGCAATAAGGAGTGACAACGGCTCTGAATTCAAAAACTACACCTTGAATGAGTTTCTAAGCGAAGAGGGGATTAGACATCAATATTCCGCTGCATACACCCCTCAACAAAATGGTGTAGCTGAGAGGAAGAACCGGACTTTGATGGATATGGCAAGATCAATGTTGGCTGAATTCAAGTCTCCTTACAACTTTTGGGCTGAAGCCATATCCACTGCTTGCCACTCATCAAACCGGCTCTACCTCCGCAAGATTTTGGACAAGACTCCTTATGAAATACTTACCGGTAACAAGCCCAACATCTCATACTTCAGGGTATTCGGGTGTAAGTGTTTCTTTCTTATTGAATGTGTCCGCTTGTCTAAATTTGAGTCCAAGGCTTTAGAAGGTATTTTTGTTGGTTACGGTGCCGAATCCCACACTTATAGAGTCTACAACAAGCTCACTGGGATTGTTGTAGAATCTTGTAGTGTGGAGTTCGATGAAAATAACGGCTCCTTTGTAGGGCAAGTTGATGTTTGTGATGTAGATGTTGAAATACCCCAAGATGCCATAAGAAGAATGGGCGTGGGATTTTTCCGCCCCATTGAGGAACCCCTTGTGGCGGATCGGTAAGGACAATGCTCCACTCAAGTGGAGCCCTCATCTACACAAGATCAACAAGCTCCTACTATTGGAGAAAACTCTGCACCAACACCACAACCTGCTGAAGATCATCTGTCTCCTCGACAAGTTGGTAGTCCCAGGCCGGACTATCCGCCCCCTCCAAGGGGCGGACAATCCACCCCTGGCACTCCAACTCGTTCCAGGGGATCCGAAGGAGAAGACAACAACCAAGAAACTCCTAGGCCGGATTCTCCGGCCCCCGAGGGCGGATTATCCGACTCTGTTTCTCCAAGTCCTGTCAGGAATGCTCACGAAGAAGTCACTGGTGTTTCATCTCCCAGGCCGGATAGTCCGGCCCCTCCAAGGGGCGGAGTATCCGCCCCTGAAGAACAAGCTTTGCAGTAACCTCCTGGTGTTAACTCAGATCAAGATCAAGGGCAAGGCAGTGGTCAAGACAAGGATACAAATACTGAATCAACTCCTTCTAGAAACAATAAGGACATTGAGGCTCGTCGCAAGGCTCATGCTGATCGGAACCTTGAACTAAGGGGTCACACTCTTGACAAGGTTGTTGGTGATCTACGACGAAGGGTATCTACTAGAAGAGAACTTGCAAGCTTCTGTGATCATCAAGCTCACATTTCCATGGTTGAACCGAAGAAGGTCTTTGATACTCTTGAAGACCCCGATTGGGTTGTTGCAATGCATGAAGAATTAAATAACTTCAAACACAACAAAGTTTGGAAGCTCGTAGAGAAACCCAAGGACTGCCGCAATGTTATCGGTACCAAGTGGATCTTCAAGAACAAATAAGATGAAAATGGCATTGTTGTGAGGAATAAAGCAAGACTCGTGGCTCAAGGATTCTCTCAAGTGGAAGGAATTGATTTTTGCGAGACTTATGCTCCTGTGGCTCGTCTTGAGTCCATCCGTATCCTTCTTGCTTATGCTGCCCATCATAACTTTAAATTACAGCAAATGGATGTTAAGAGTGCGTTTCTTAATGGTCCTCTCCATGAGTTAGTATACGTCAAGCAGCCCCTGGGTTTTGAGGACCCCAAATTTCCGAACCATGTCTACAAACTCGATAAGGCGCTCTATGGCCTTAAACAAGCCCCACGTGCGTGGTATGAGCACCTTAAAGAGCTTTTGCTAGACCGTGGATTCGAAGTTGGGCAAATCGATCCCACTCTTTTTACTAAGAATGTTAATGGGGAGCTTTTTGTATGCCAACTTTATGTATATGACATTATTTTTGGCTCTACTAACCAAGCTTTTAACGATGAATTTTCAAAGCTTATGACTGATAGGTTTGAGATGTCCATGATGGGTGAGCTGAGGTTCTTTCTTGGATTTGATATCAAACAACTTAGAGAGGGAACCTTTATTAATCAAGCTAAGTACATCCAAGACATGCTCAAAAGGTTCAATCCCAAGGGTAATGACGTGGACCAAAAGGTATACCGATCCATGATCGGCTCTCTCCTTTACCTTTGTGCATCTAGGCCCGATATCGTGTTAAGTGTAGGAGTGTGTGCAAGGTACCAAGCCGCTCCTAAAGAAAGCCACTTAGTGGCGGCCAAACGAATCTTCAGATATTTGGTTCATTCCCCAAATTTTGGGTTATGGTATCCCAAGGGTTCATGTTTCTCTCTATGTGGTTACACTGATTCAGATTGGGCTGGTGACAAAGATGATAGGAAATCAACCTCTGGTGCATGTCAATTCTTGGGCAGGTCTCTAGTGTGTTGGTCTTCAAAGAAACAGAATTGTATTTCACTTACAACAAATTAAGTGAATATGTTGTCTTTGCAAGTGCTTGTACACAATTGTTATGGATGAGGCAAACTTTAAAGGAATATGGTGTAAATTGTGACAGAGTGCCTCTATTATGTGACAATGAAAGTGCTATCAAGATTGCTTACAATCCCGTGCAGCATACAAGAATAAAACATATAGAGATTCGCAACCACTTCATTTGGGATCATGTTGCTCGTGGTGATATTGCCCTATCCTTTGTGAGCACGAAGAACCAACTTGCTGATATTTTCACGAAGCCCCTTGACGAATCAAAATTTTGTTATTTGAGGAATGAGCTAAATATCATAGATTCAAGGAGCTTGGCTTGACTATCCTTGCACACTCACTTGCTCTTATTCATGTATTTGGTTTAGATGCGGGCATAGTCATAGGGGGAGTGTGGTCCTAATTGATTGGGCCAACCCTCCCCCCATAATGCCGAAAGCAAGTAAAATAATTTCCCTTAAATATCATTTTGTGATATGTGGGTCATCGATGAGCATTGGTTTTGAACTCAAGATACATCTTCGCGGTGTCATGCCATGCGCTCCAACATGGTGGCTTCGGCCACCGCCCTCTTCCTAGAGAAGAGTTGGTTTCTACTGGTTCTTTTTGGATTTTCTTGCATATCTCTTGTTCTTATGGAAAACACACTCAATTTTGGCTTTTGTTTGATTTGATTCTTGCAAATTTGGGTGTGTAGTACCATCTCAGTTTGTTGATCTAAACCCAAGCCTTTCTTTCCCTCCTTGAACCATCTATTCTTGCACACAAGTCCTCTATACACCATCGAGGGGTTTTGCTAGGTTGCTGCGGCCTGAATCTGTGCTGAACAGAATTTTCAGAGGGGGGCGGACTATCCGCCCTAAGTGGCGGGCGGATAATCCATCCCGGGCGAAATCCGCCTGTTATAGGCAGGGTCGGGGAGGGCAGGCTCAAACAGAGCAGCCCGTCCTCCCCCAACTCTCCCTCAGCCCCCAGCCGCTGCTGGAGCTTCCGCCCCTCCCCGGAGTTGATTTGACCACCAGATTCTACGGGACCCCTCGGATCTTCTTCCTCACGCCTCCGGGTACCTTCTCCTCCGAGCTCTTCCTCCAATGAGTGAGGGTAACTCCCTCATCCATATCTTTTGCTTGAGATTCATTGTTGTGGTGGAAATCTCGTGGTAGATGTTACTTGGTGTCTTCCCGTGCATGTTAGAATCCGTAGAAATACATCCCTTGTGCCCGATCTGTGTTGTCGTGGTAAATCTAGGCCAAACCAGAAATTTTTTGATAGGGGCGGATTATCCGCCCCCATGGCCGGAAAGTCCGGCCTGGAGACAACGTGTCTGGTCTGGTTTGGTTCCGATTTTCTCCCATGCACTCTTCTGGCTCATGGACTGTTTTCTTACTCGTTCTAACATGTCTCCTGAACTTGTGTGTGCGCTTATCTCCATGCTACCTCTCCCTGCTTTTCACAGGTGGTTCTCGTCCTCCTAAGACTTACAAGCATCGTCCTCATGCCCGTTATCTCAGGCCCACTATAGAGGGCATATTTGTTGACGAAACTGAGGTTTGCAGGTTAGCCAGAGAAGCTGAATGGATGGCAGAGGCAGCAAGGAAAGCCAAGCGGGTTGCATCTCGCAAGGGCAAGGGTAAAGGCAAGGAGGCTCGGCCTAACTACAAGGCCATGGACAGCACTGATTACTCCTCCATGCGCCAGATAGATTTTTATGCAGATGTTGACAGTGATGGTGAGCCAGAGGATTCTATGTTTTGGTGCTCTCATTTTCGGTATATCCATGATGATGTCTATGTTCCTCTCAAAATTCGCCCCATGCACCCTCTGAATATGACTGAGGCTCAATCAAAGGCTCGCCTTCGTGAAGCTTTGGATGTGACAAACAAGATGGGGCTTCATCCCCTTATGACTCTGTAGTGCCACTATGATTCCAAGATTGTGAAGCAGTTTTTCTCCACTCTGGTTATCTGTGGCGATGAGCTTCGTACTATGAAGTGGATGACGAGAACATCAATGATTCAGTCTGATTTCTGCACCTTTGTTCAGGTTCTTCGGTATGCTTTTCACGGGCGGGATACCCCTTCAGGACACCGCATTATCTCTCCGCTCAGGCCATCCAAGGATACTGCACTTGCTCCATGTTTGTCGCCAAATGGCATTGCTGGTACCTTTGCTGGTCTCTCACCACTGTATGCCACCCTTGTTGGGATGTTTCGGAAAGCATTACTCCCAGTGTAGGCAACAATGACAGGATCCGCGGTCACTTGGTTCATCTTCTTGCCTTTGCTCATGAGTGTGCCACCAATGCTGGCTCGTCTACAGGTTACAAGTTGGATGTGATGGATTTCATTTATCATGAGATGACCGATGCGATGCTCAACAGGCTTTCCATCCCATATGCTCCTTTTATCATGATGCTCATCAAGCATATGCTGCCTCATGAGGATTTTGGCACTGATTTGGATGGTTTGCACAAGTCAAAGAAAATTTACAACAAAGCTCAGAAAACCTCTCACCCCTCCACTGCCCCTGAGTCCTTTATGCGCGATGCACGGGCTAGTGGTCGTCGTTCTACCGTGTCACCAATGGCACGCGAGGTTAAACAGCTCACTTGGTTCTAGCGGCACATTCTTTGCATGGGTGTTGACACTCATCACAAGGGCCAGTATGAGGCGTACCGCAGGGACCATGCGAGGGATCACACTCAGCAGCTCATTCTGCACCATGTTTCTGGTGCCACTGGCCATCCACCTCCTCCCACTGATCTGGAACCGTATGCTCAGTGGAACACTTCAGGTATCAACTATGGTGAGCTTGAGAGTTACCTGTTTGCTCCACCTCCGAGGGCACCCACTCCTCCAGCTGATGACGATGATGATGAGTATGACGAAGAGGAAGGGGACGGGGACGACTACGACGAGGATGAGGAGGCGTGATCTTCTGGGGTGTTAGCATCGCTCTTCTTCCTTTTTGGCGTTTCGATGCCAAAGGGGGAGAAGTAGTTCTATTAGGTCCCGTGGATTTGCAAGGGTCGGGCGCAAGCAATTGTCTTTTCGTTGTTTTTATTTGCTTGCTTGTGCTCTTTTTAGCATGAACTTATTTGCTATTTGTGCTTGGATTATGTAAGACTATGTCGTGCTCCACTATGTTTGGTATTCATGGAAGTTTGGATTTATCTATTGTGGATCTCATGGAATTCTAGATTTATCTATGGAGCATTTTGATGGCATATGGAATCATGGATTTATCTAATGTTTGCATCAATATTGTTGGGACAAGCTAATTATTTTATTTGGCTATAATCACATCCCGGTGGTATGACCTTGTTTCCCAACCCACCTATTTCAATTATCTTTGCTATGAAAGTTGTGTTCTCTCTAGTGTGTGTATTTGTATTCAAATGCAAATTTTAAATATGCACACATCTAGGGGGAGCGTCTTTCATTTTTAAGGTGGTGTTAGCCGGTATCATTGCAAATCCTAGTATTGTCATCTAACACCAAAAAGGGGGAGATTGAAAGAACATTTCTTAATCCCTAGTGTTTTGCGTGTTAGATAACAATATCAAGGATTATTTAATGTGTGTTGAAGTGTTGCATCTCTCCCTAAGAAAAAGGGAAATGTACCTGCCTTTGAGGGGCGGATAATCCGCCCCTCCCTCTTCCCAAGAGTGCGCGAACCCCAAAGAGGGGGCGGAGTTTGTGGCCGGATTTTCCGGCCCGACCGGATAGTCCGCCCCTGGGAGCGGACAGTCCGCCCCCTCGAGGATTTCCTTCAAGCCAAGGCCTGCGTTGCTCTCTGTATGGGGGCAGAGTTTCCCTCGGACTATCCGGTCCTTGGGCGGACTTTCTCCCAAGGGCGGATAGTCCGCCCCTGGCAGGGGCGGATAATCCCCCCCCCCCTAGAATTTTCTTCAAGTCAAGGTTGCATCGCTCTCTGTATAGGGGGCGGAGTTTTCCCCGGAGTTTCCGTCCTGGGGGGCGGATTTTCTCCCCAGGCGGATAGTCTGCCCTAAAGGGGGGGCGGATAATCCGCCCCCAATTTTCTCCAACGGCTTGTTCTAGGCAGGGGTATTTAAGACTGGCCCCCCTCTGTCCAGAACTCTTGATTGATTCGAAAAAGAGAAGACCTGATCTGCAACCTTCATCCAAGAGAACTCCACCTAGATCCACTCAAAGGCTCCGTCCATTGGGGAATCAAAGGAGGAGGACTCGATCATCATCAACTGCAATCAAGCGCTTAATCTCCTCTCCATTCATTTGGAGAACCACCGATCTAGTATTTCTTGCAAATACCTAGATCCTCGTTTTTGTTTATATTGATAAACCTTGTTCTTGTGGCAGCTTGTTGTCATCTCGGGAGCCCCCAATTCGGTTGTGGGTGTGTGCCCTGATAGTGTTGTAAAAGGCACCGGTTCCCGCCTCGAAGGGATCCAATAGTGGATAAGGTGGATCAGGCCTCTCGTGGCGAGATCCATCGGAGAATAGGGTGAGGCCTATTGTGGCGTGGTGGTCTTAGAACCGCCCACCCCTCTAACTCAGATGTACTTCCCTTAACAAGGAAGGAACTGCGGTAAAACAAATCCCTGTGTCTCCATGTGCTCCACTACGGTTCCTTTGCTCCTCTCTTTACGTGCTTAGTAGTTAGGATTGCATATAGGGAAATTCTCGTAGTTGCATATCTAGAGAATTTACTTTGTGTCAAGCCTAAAATTGAAAAAGTATTAAAAATTGGTTAGCACCTATTCACCCCCCCTCTAGGTGCCCATATGATCCATTTCACTATTGACAATGATTCCTAGTTGAGTTGGTTAGGAAAATGATTTGGAAATCATATTTGTTTGAAATTATTGTTGGATGGTGAATGACATATGACAATTAGCTCTGAGTGTGTTAAGATATGCACTCCTCTGCCAGGGATAATAGCAGTACACTAAATGATTCCTGGCCTATTATGTAGGAAAATGATTTGAATTATTTGCAATTTAGATTTGGTGATCATGTATGTATGTTGCCAACATGACAGTAATTGATCACATGATTCCTAACTATTATGTTAGAAAGATGATGCAAGGATTTAGTTTGTTTGATGATAGATGATATACAAGCATGTGTACTTGCTTATGTTACTAGTGTAAATTTTTAGTGATCTTTGTGGCTTGGAATTTGCTACTATGGTGCCTCAGTTGAGTGTGCATAGTAGAAATCCATTGTTACATGATCTACTATACATGCCTCTGTCAATGATGCAAAGACTGAGACATATTGTTGGTATAAAAGAACAAATATTTATTTTGGTGGCCCCCATTCTCTGTGATGAACTTGCATAGCATTTCTATGCAAACTGAGAGAACCTCCTCCTCCAATCCTACTAAATGATTATTTAGTTGAAGGGTAGAGGAGTGGATTTGATGTGGATTATTCCCTTGTTTTACCAAGATGCTTATGCCAGAAGATAATACAGATGCTTAAATATCAATCTGTTTCCTGTAGATTGGTTGCTATCCCATGGCTGGTATGCTGGTAGTTGTTATTGATTAACTACTAATTGATTGGATGGCTTGCTCCACCTTCACACCTTGTTTCTACTGGCTTTCCGCTTAAGCTGTTGTTTATCCTTCTCCTAGTGCTCCTGATCTTCTCCTTGTTCTCCTAATACAACTGTGGCATGGCCTTGAATTCCCCCTTGTCCCAGCTCTTGGATAGCTCTAGAAGGCAACCAGAGCTGGCAATGGTGTGGTATATATTTTCTGCTGTTTTGATCTGGTACAAGCTAGGACTACTTGTGGTGTTCTTGGGTGAGGATGTGGATGTGATGAAACTGGTGGGGTGCTTGGGTGGTGTTCTTGGCTAAGTGTGGTGGAAATGGAGTAGCTAGCTTTGCTACTACGGTTGGCTTCTTCATTTTCTATATCTGGTGCTCTCCCTGAGGTGTTGACAACACATCAATTGCATGTGGTGTGTAAGCTGCTTACAGCTGGGCCCATATGGTGCAGGTTTCCATCTATGGAACTTGTGCCTATGGATGAGCTCAGTTGGGAGATATTTTCTATGGATCACTTTGGCTGGAATTTTGGTATTATCTTGAATTTATTTAATAATTTGATGTTGCCAAATGGATTACTAGAGTTGGTAATGCCATCTAGCTCATCTTGGGCTGAGGACCTTATTAGCTTAAACATGATTTGTTTAGTTGATTTAGTGCTAAACATGGTTATTCTTTTTTATTATTGTTGCCCTTTTCTTTTTAATTGATTTTAGCTAGGGTTAAGAGGGTGCCATAGCATGCTAGTTGTTGCCTGATGATACAAATGATCAAATATGTGCTGGTTTCTTTGGACCTTAACTTTGCCTCTCAAAATCAAGTGTATAGCTCATAGATCAAAATTTCTACTTATGGTCTAGATTGGGTGGTACCCTCTTAGGTCATTAATGGATTTTGGTAGTTCTTACCAAAATCCCTAAGCTATTTTCATATATCAAATTGCCTCACCTATGGTGGGGCAAACATTTTAACATTAAAACAACGATTCTTTCTTTATTGTTTATTTTACAGGAATGAAGATCAAGAACAAGAAGAGAAGCTTAGTTAGATTTTTTTTAATCTTGTTTTAATTTACCTTTTATTCACATGTGTAAAGATTTTGTATTATTATTGTGTTTATAAATAATAAACTATTTATTTATTAATTCTTCCATTGTAAATCCTAATTGTAAAGACATTGTCATATATAAAGAATTCTTTTATTTATCTATTGTAAAATAATACTATATGCATATATATTTGTATTAATAAAGAATCCTTTTTATATTATTTATGTAATCATTTTAGTTCAAGTTATATAATATTTCCAATTCCTATTTGTGATTTTTTGTAAATTCATTTGAATTTCATATTTGAAATTCAAATACATGTTTGGACAATTTTTCCTCGAAACAAAGAATTCTACAAAGGTCATGTCGAAATCTATCGCACTTGCTCCAAAGTTTCCTTCAGTACAAGAGAGATCCTGATCCCTCTGTAGCTCTTTTAGTTTTGCGCGAAAATTCCCCGGATTTTCTTATGCATGAATGCAATGCACAAACCTGTGTCCTATCTATTTCTAGGTGCTAATCCTGGGATGTTACAGACTCTCCCCCTTAAAATAAACTTCGTCCTCGAAGTTCGCACCCTCTTACGTTTCGGAAGATAAGATTGACTTCTTCAAATCCTGGTGACTCTTTTAAATCCGGGAGGAAGATAATTGTTATATCTTCATTTAAGCTTTTCCATGGATCCTCTTCTGATTTGAATTGAGCCAACTTCTAATCCCATTTGATGTATAAACTTATTTTGAATCTAGCACTTCTGCCCTTATTAAATCCTCTTGAGTGTTTTCAGATTAGGACATCTATTCAAGAAGTGTCTAAGTTTTTAGAAAGTCTCCTTAAGGTAAGATTCTGGTTTATGCTTTGGCTAAATATAGCCTGACTCTATTATTCATCTATTTATGGTATACTTAGTCCTTATGGCTTACTTTTTAAGAATGTTTTGGCTTTCCCTAAACCTTACTCTGGATCTCAACTCTTGATGCTTCATTATTCACTCTCCCCCTTGAGATTTTCTAATGGTCTTTTGAGGAACAGATGGTACACCCACATACTTGGGAAATAGTGGTGAAAAATCTCTAACTCCTTAAATGCATGTATAAGGTAACTTATATCATTAATAATGCTTTGACTTACCACTTGTTTTGTTGTGGTTGTTGCTGTTATTGACTTCATTTATGGTTTCATACTTCCGTTTTCCTGAAGATGTACCTTATTCACCTACACTCTCCTTTAATGGTGATTTGGTGGATGTTGTGTCTCCTCCCACTGATGTTCCATAAACCTCCTGATGTTCCGGACAACATGATTTCTTGTGTCCTAGAAATCCACACTTATTACATTTCCCTTGAAATGCTCCTACATTCCTTTCTCCATTTGGATTGGGCGGAATACTTTGAGTGGATGATAACCCCATTATTGGTTCTATTACTCCTGCTATTGATCCATGAGTTAACTGCGGTTTTAAGCAGTTCCTTTTCATGTGTCCTGGTTCTCCACATTGGTAACATACTATCTTAGGTTTTGGACACTCCTTCAAAACGTGGCCCCGAATTCCACAGTTGTGACATATCTTCTCTGTTTTGTATGTCATATGTGGATCTGGATAATTCTTTGTCATATGTCCTTGGGCCTGACCTGTTGTGGTCTGTTTTTTGAATTCTCTTTTTCTTTCCTTCAGGTGCATCAATCTCACCACCTCCTGATATATGTGCACTATCCACCAATTCCTGGAACTCCTTTGCACACACAATCCTGAGCTACATCTTCATAATTGCTTGTAGTACTTTCATGAACTTCTTTTGTCATTTTTCCTCCTTGTTTACTTTCTCACCAATGTACTTAGATAAACGATTAAACTCTCATACATGTTTCATGACTAGAAGATTTCTTTTCTCTAAGGCTTCATTATCCTTCCTTTTCCCATTGTTCTGATGAACAAATTCTTCCCGAAACTTCTTTTTGAACTCAGCCTAGGTATTGACACCTCCTTCCGGAATCACGAACTTGGACTTCTCCCAATACGTGGCCGCGCTTCCGGTCAATAGATAGTTTTCATAGCGCACCTTTTCTTCATCTTTGCATCCCACACTTTTAAGCTTACGGGATGTATCCATTAACCAATTCTCCGCCTCCATAGGTTCTTCAACCATGGAAAAACTCCAGGGTTTGGTTCCTAAGAATTCCACCAGTTTAACCATTGGATGTAATTCCTTAAATTGCTTCTCTTGCCTAACCTTTAATGTCTTCTGATAAAACTGGTCCTGCTCTCTGTTTCAACCTTTCTTCCTTCTTCCATACTCCTTATATACTGAAGAACTTCTTCATTGGTGGTTAGATACGGCTTTTGATTTGATCCTTCATTCCAAATTGCCTGGTTACCCTCCTTTTGTTGTATCACCAACATCTCACGAGCCTTCATCTTTCCAACATTAAAGTGATAATTCGCCTCACCCTCACGCGAACCCATTTTCCCTTCTAGACCTGTACATCAAGTAAGGACTCCATGAAACATCATGCATATGCCCATAAAGTTTAAACTTCATGCACAAACCTAGTAACACAATAAAGTCCAATAAAATCCAACAAATCCAAATATTACCTCCAGCAAACATACATCAAAATCCTGTAGAAACAGTACTTCGAGTAAAACATCTCTAGTACTAAGGCTTTGATGTTATACGCTACAATTTTTTTAATACATATAGTGTATGGACTTCTATAGTTATATACCTATTTGTATGGCTCTTAAGGTTCTTTGTCTCTGAAATTACACCATCTGCCCATTTGCAAAGGGATAACTTTTGGTAAAATTTGATCCGGCTCTAGAGATAGTTGGTTAAATCACTCTATAACTGGTTATAACATAATTATCCTTACAGTTATATTCTAAACATCATCCTCACATTTCTACCCTTTGTTTCTAATCTTAACTTCTCTAAGCATATTTATTATAACAATGAATAATTCTCAAGTTTTAACCAGTTTCATAACCTATATAGATCTACTTGTACTACAAGAATACTACATTTTTATTCATGCCACTATGGATTTGGCATATTACATGGGGTTAGATAAGCATAACCCTATTTATTACTCTTGATAAAATTCTATTCTTCATATGATAGCTTTTAGTTAAACAAAACATTAGTTACTTCCCCTACCATAACATGTTGTTTAAGGTTTTGGGGCGTACTCCCCTGGTATTTACCACTAGTATAAAGATAATAACAGAGTTTTACTTCATTTCATGGCTTCTCTTAGTAAGATAACACCATGATTTACTACTTCCTGATGAGGTACTCTGACTTGGTGATATACTACTCTAGTTTATTTATAGTATAGAATAGTCTAATAGAAGATATATTGCCTTCTTACGAAATACTTGATAGGTACTTCCTAAATTAAATAGTAGATAAGTATCATTAATAAGAAAATAAGTAATCTAAGAACTTTAATAAGGTGTGACAAGGTTATTCTCAAGTGAATATCCATCACATGTATAAGGAAATATAGTGTAGATAAGATGGCTTCCTAAAGTCACTATCCAACCTACAGGTTCTACCCATTTACTAGGTTTCCAACCTAAGGTCAAAGCATATGCTCTGATACCAACTGCGGTGACCCAGCATACCATTGCATGATGTAGTACACTATAGTCGTTGACATAACACCAATGGAACACCGTTCCATTCGCATTATATCCCTCAGAGTGGTACAACAGAAACATCGCGGGTCCAAGACAACACTTTATATTACATATAACATATTACAAAAGATTCAGAGGACTTCCTCGAACAATGAGGAATATTATACAGAAAGAACCAGAAAGATCCACTCGGAGTTACTTTAGAAGTACTACTATTAATATATGTATAAGGCTTGAAAGTACTACTATAGTATTGTTCTACAGAAGTAGGTTCGAGATTCTAGGAGTTTTATTTATATTCTACGCTTCAGCTTGTCTTCGAAAGATTCCGGTAAGGTCTTCGACTTCGTTGATCTCCCTCAGATATCTTTAACTCTTCAAGTAACTTATTCCCTAGGAACGCCATTGGTTTCTCCGAGATCTAGCAAGGGTTAAGAAGATACGTTGAGTACGAGCGTACTCAACAAGTTCACTAAAGAGAAGTGTTTGATGCACTATCTACAGCCACAGGCCATAGGTCATAGGCAATGCAAGTTTTCATAAACATTTCTTCAAAGGTTGCTTTTATTCTAAAAAGCTATGTCCATCAGCCTTCACTGGTTTACCAGAACTTTCATGGAATTCCTTTCCCGCAGCGTTCGCAGCTCCTTCCCGGAACAGGGAGTAACAAGTTATAGTTCTTACACTCTGCAGAGGTGCGTCACTTTACCCATGAGAGATCTTAGCTTTGTTGCACATCCGAGTTATAGGCTCGTTCACACTTCCTTGGTGTGAGGCCCAGACTAAGATCCAAGCCAATCATTGTCCTTCTCCGCGACCCCGCATACACCACAATTGTTGGAGGCCCAAACTCAAGGTAGACTTTTCCCCGTATAAAACGACTATACCTTAGTTGGATACACACAACAACCATTAACACTAGAAATCTGTCTTTTGTAAGCCCAGATCCACGGTAGACTCCCCCCGTATAAAACGGCTATACCCACGATCTGCAACTTACAAATGCCCAGAACAGTGTCCAATGCATGCGAAAGAGAGCCGATCCAGCTGACTTCTCCGTCCCATTCCAAATCTCATAGTTAACGCGTAATATACAGCGCAAGAATCACTGGTGACATTGGTTGTTAAGTCTTAGATAATACATTTCTTTACCACCGGAACTTTCATAGTAGATTATTACCTCATGGTAAATAACCTATAATCATATTATTATGAAAATAGTGTTTTCTGACCTTTTTCAAATGCAGGTGATGACAACATTGGTTTTGCAAAATACTTTATAGAAAATAATCAAAGGACATGAGCAAGTGTGAACTTGCCTTTTGTGATTGCAAGATTATGCACTCATGGTCTTCGAGATAATAGAAGATCCAATATCTGAAATCATCATCATTGGTCCGGTAAGGACTAATGTTTAAAGAAGCAAGATGCCATTATGCATAAATAATGCAATGCAATTTTATAATTCCCAAAGTGAAACCCTTAGCATTTTGAATAGGTTGATCTTAGGTACCTTCTTTAAGATTGGGTTTATTTTTAAGTTTATTTCATAAGCAATGACATTGATAAGGAACTTAAGTGTTAACAATCCAAAATATATAAGTACGGATAGAGTAATGTGATTATGGTTAATTGTTAGCTGGTGACTAGGGTAAAAAGTCCTTGAGTTGAGTTCTTAAGAGCTGAAGGAACTATTATAGACTTGTTTGTGTGAAGTGGAAAAAAGAATAACATTTGAAAGAACTAGTATTTAGTTAAGGTTAATTAGTCTTAAGGTTTATTAAGTTTTACATTAGGGTTTGTGAGGGTTACAAATGATGTTGAGTTATTATATTTCAATTGATGATACAAGTGACTAAAGTTAACTTTAAAACATGAATAAACTTCAAATGAGATGTTTATGATTGTTTAGACCAGAGTTAACTATAAAAATAGAAGTGAATTTTTAAGAGATAGCGAGTTTTAGAATATCATCTAGTTTTAGGGTTTTGACAAATATGATTATGGATGATCCATTTTAATTTAAGTGAAAGATGAATTTACAACATGCTTCTTATTCATGGGAGCATAATTAGATGATCTTATAAATTTGTTAGGGTTTAGAATCATTTTAAGAGTGATTTAAGAGGTGGATATTATTCACCATCTTATACATAAGTGATATGTAATATTTATTTAAAAGGAGTTTAATTTGAATTTAAGATTTTAAAACATTAATACATTTAAAGGCTAAAAGTTATATTTAAGTTTTATTTTGATTATGGATTTAGACTTACTAATTAAACTTTAAAGGTTTTAGTGTTTTATAAGAAAATGGGATTATTTATTACTTAAGAAATATTTTTAAGAATTAACAAAGTGGTTATTTCTTTTGAGTGAAATAAGTAATGAATTTTATTTATCTTAGGTTATTAAAATGTTTTTAAATAATATACATAGTATTTTTCTGGTGAAATATACTTATTAAAGATCTTAAAAATGAATTTTATTTATTTTTAAGTCTTACCTTTATTTTTATAAAATTCTTCAAAAAATTAAGTGTCATTAAATATTTGCTTTATATTTTATTTGTAAAACTCTAAGTTAGTATTTTTATAAAATAGTAAAGTTATTTTTATACATAAAAATGATATTTATTTATTTTTAGGAGTTTTTCTTATTTTATGAAATTTTACTCAGGATTTAATGATTTTAAAATTTATGTGCTTTGTATTTATTTTAAATCAACAAAGTTATATTTTTATTAGATAGATCTTAATTTTATGATAAGTTTAACATATTAAATGTATTTTTATGATTTTTCTATAATTTTCTATAGCTAAAAATGTTTAAAGATTATTTTGGTAATTTATTTGTTTTACTTTTATTTCATTTCTTATTCTATTTAACTTGGGCTGTTTGGGTTGGGTACATGGGCAGGCCTGGCCCATCTAAGTTGGCCCAATTTGGGATTGGGTCCAACTATCTCACCCCTGGCCCCTTCTCTCTTCATCCTCGCACCCAGGCACACCACGCACGTCCTTGACCTTGACTCCCCTCTCCGTTCGCTTTCGCCTCGCCATGCCAGCTCTCACCGGCCAACGCCGACCAAGTCCGACACCGTCCTTTGCTGCCATGTGCTGGCGCTGGCTGGCTACTGCCCCCTCTTCCTTTCTCCTTGCCGATTCGATTCAATCGCTGCCTCGCACGCATCTGGCCGAAACCCTAATTCCGCCCTGGTGGTGCTGCTGTTTGGCTACGACACTCGCCGCGCTGTAGACATTGTCGGGACGGCTTGGCGCGATGCAGGTGCTTTGGTGCCCACCGTGTCGCCGGGCTGCTGCACCCGTGGCATATGCTTCCTCTTCGGCGAGCTAGGACTCGCCCCAGGACGGTGTTCCTGATACCCTCTCTCTCCTCTGTGACCAGCCTTTGTGCTGATGGTTTTGGTTGACAACTATGCTATGGTTGTGTGCTGCTGATCCATTGCTAGTTAAGGTTCCTTTATTTGGATGAATAAATGTCCAGTTGGTACACTGTTTGATCTGTGGATAGGTTTGTGGTAATTGATTGTTCACATCTGGTGAATATTTGTGACTTGTTGAGATATCTTAGCTCTGGTTTGATGCTCAATTGACATGCTTGGTTTACTTGTGATGGTCTCAAGGCCCTGTTTTAATTCTTTACCCTATGATTAAATGATGAGATACTATGGCAAGAGTAGGTTTATACTACTCTTAATCTGGCTAGAATTGATCTGACAAACCCTTCTGGATGATTACAGTAGACATGAAAATTCAAACCATTGGTTTGGATTTTATCTGGTTGGGATACTTGCTGATCTAAACATTTGCTAGTTCATGTTGACAGTTAAGAACTATTGACAATGATTCCTAGTTAAGTCGGTTAGGAAAATGATTTGGAAATCATATTTGTTTGAAATTATTTTTGGATGGTGAATGACATATGACAATTAGCTCTGAGTGTGTTAAGATATGCACTCCTCTGCCAGGGATAATAGCAGTACACTAAATGATTCCTGGCCTATTATCTAGGAAAATGATTTGAATTATTTGCAAGTGAGATTTGGTGATCATGTATGTATGTTGTCAACATGACAGTAATTGATCACATGATTCCTAACTATTCTGTTAGAAAGATGATGCAAGGATTTAGTTTGTTTGATGATAGATGATATACAAGCATGTGTACTTGCTGATGTTACTAGTGTAAATTTTTAGTGATCTTTGTGGCTTGGAATTTGCTACTGTGGTGCCTCAGTTGAGTGTGCATAGTAGAAATCCATTGTTACATGATCTACTATACCTGCCTTTGTCAATGATGCAAAGACTGAGACATTGTTCGTATAAATGAACAAATATTTATTTTGGTGGCCTCCATTCTCTGTGATGAACTTGCATAGCATTTCTATGCAAACTGAGAGAACCTCCTCCTCCAATCCTCCTAAATGATTATTTAGTTGAAGGGTAGAGGAGTGGATTTGATGTGGATTATTCCTTTGTTTTACCAAGATGCTTATGCCAGAAGATAATACAGATGCTTAAATATCAACCTGTTTCCTGTAGATTGGTTGCTACCCCATGGCTGGTATGCTGGTAGTTGTTCTTGATCAACTACTAATTGATTGGATGGCGTGCTCCACCTTCACACCTTGTTGCTACTAGCTTTCAGCTTAAGCTGTTGTTTATCCTTCTCCTAGTGCTCCTGATCTTCTCCTTGTGCTCCTAATACAACTGTGGCATGGCCTTGAATCCCCCCTTGTCCCAACTCTTGGATGGCTCTAGAAGGCAACCAAAGGTGGAAATGGTGTGGTATATATTTTCTGCTGTTTTGATCTGGTACAAGCTAGGACTACATGTGGTGTTCTTGAGTGAGGATGTGGATGTGATGAAACTGGTGGGGTGCTTGGGTGGTGTTCTTGGCTAAGTGTGGTGGAAATGGAGTAGCTAGCTTTGTTACTACGGTTGGCTTCTTCCTTTTCTATATCTGGTGCTCTCCCTGAGGTGTTGACAACACATCAATTGCATGTGGTGTGTAAGCTGCTTACAGCTGGGCCCCATATGGTGCAGGTTTCCATCTGTGGAACTTGTGCCTATGGATGAGCTCAGTTGGGAGTTATTTTCTATGCATCACTTTGGCTGGAAGTTTGGTATTATCTTGAATTGATTTAATAATTTGATGTTGCCAAGTGGATTACTAGAGTTGGTAATGCCATCTAGCTCATCTTGGGTTGAGGACCTTATTGGCTTAAATATGATACGTTTAGTTGATTTAGTGCTAAATATGGTTATTCTTTTTTTATTATTGTTGCCCTTTTCTGTTTAATTGATTTTAGCTAGGCTTAAGAGGGTTCCATAGCATGCTAGTTGTTGCCTGATGATACAAATGAT
This sequence comes from Avena insularis, assembly GCA_023614405.1. NCBI lineage: Eukaryota > Viridiplantae > Streptophyta > Magnoliopsida > Poales > Poaceae > Avena > Avena insularis. Next base: position 386,964,601 of record CM042687.1, read on the forward strand.
CAAATCTGTGCTGGTTTCTTTGGACCTTAACTTTGCCTCTCAAAATCAAGTGTATAGCTCATAGATCAAAATTTCTACTTATGGTGTAGATTGGGTGGTACCCTCTTAGGTCATTAATGGATTTTGGTAGTTCTTACCAAAATCCCTAAGATATTTTCATATATCAAATTGCCTCACCTATGGTAGGGCAAACATTTTAACATTAAAACAATGTTTCTTTCTTTATTGTTTATTTTACAGGAATGAAGATCAAGAATAAGAAGAGAAGCTTAGTTAGATTTTATTTTTAATCTTGTTGTAAGTTCCCTTCTATTCACATGTGTAAAGATTTTGTATTATTATTGTGTTTGTAAATAATAAACTATTTATTTATTAATTCTTCCATTGTAAATCCTAATTGTAAAGGCATTGTCATATATAAAGAATTCTTTTATTTATCTATTGTAAAATAATACTTTATGCATATATATTTATATTAATAAAGAATCCTTTTTATATTATTTATGTAATCATTTTAGTTCAAGTTATTAAATTTTTCCAATTCCTATTTGTGAATTTTTGTAAATTCATTTGAATTTCACATTACATGTTTGGACAAATTTTCCCCGAAACAAAGAATTCTACAAAGATCATGTCGAAATCTATCGCACTTGCTCTGAAGTTTCCTTTAATACAAGAGAGATCCTGATCCCTCTGTAGCTCTTTTAGTTTTGCGCAAAAATTCCCCGGATTTTTTATGCATGAATGCAATGCACAAACCTGTGTCCTCTCTATTTCTAGGTGTTAATCCTGGGATGTTACAGGTTTAGGCTCAAATAAATGCGGAATAAAACTAACGTTTAATTTATTGAGCATAAAACCTAACCACTAGGTTCACCTAAGTGCACCAACAACCTATACTAAGTAATACAAGCAACAAGGTGATAGCAAGATATAAATACTTCAAGCACGATGGCTATCACAAAGTAAAGTGCATAAGTAAAGGGCTCGGTTGAGAGATAACCAATGGACGCGGAGACGAAGATTTGTGTCCCGAAGTTCACTTCCAAAGAAGCTATGTCTCTGTTGGAGAGGTGCGATGGCGCAATGCTCTCCGAACGCCACAAATGGCTTACCTCGAGGTGTGGTGGCTCGATGATCATCCAACGCCACACAAGGCCTCACCCCGGATGCGGAAGCACACAACTCACCGACGCCACAAAACGCTCACCCTATTCTCCCGAGTGCGCACCACAAAAGGCGGGCACTCGCTCCACTATGGGACACTTGAGGGCGGTCACCAAACCCGTACAGGATTGGGGCTATCTCCACAACTCAATTGGAGGCTCCCAACAACAAAGCCACAAAAGGCTATAATGCCACAAAAGGCCAACAAAGCCACAAAAGGTTACAAGACCACAAAAGGTCAACAAGACCACAAAAGGTCAACAACCCAACCACACAACCGTCTAGGGTTCCAAGAACCCAAGAGTAACAAGTCCACAAGCTTGTGTTGGAGATATGCCCAAGAGGCAATAATAAAGTGGTTATTATCATATCTTCACACTTATGATAAATGTTTACATACCATGCTATAATTGTATTAACAGGAAACATTAATACTTGTGTGATTTGTAAACATAAAAGAGTCCCTAGTAAAGCCTCTTGTTAAACTAGCTTGTTGGTTAATATATGATCATTGTTTCCTGATCATGAACATAGAGATGTTATTAACAACAGGGTCATATCATTAGGAGAATGATGTGATGGACATACTCCTATAGATAAGCATAGCATAAAGATCAAGTCATTTCAATAGTTCAATTGCTATATGCTTTCTGATACATAGTAACCTAATTCCTTCGACCATGAGATCATGCATATTGCCTTTACTGGATGGATGCTTTGATGTCATCAAACACCACACCGTAACAGGGTGGCTATAAAGGTGGCATTGAGTGTTCGGAAAGTATTGGTTGAAACACATGGATCAAGAGTGGGATTTGTCCATCCACATGACGGATAGATATTCTCTGGGCCCTCTCGGTGAAATGTCATCCAATTAGCTTGCAAGCATGTGACTTGGTCACAAGGGATCACATATCACGGGAACGAGAAAAGAGTACTTATCAGTAACGAGGTTGAACTAGGTATGCAAAGATACCGACGATCATAACCTCGGATAAGTAACATATCGTGAGACAAAGGGAAATTGGTATCGTATGTAAGTGGTTCATTCGATCGCAAAGTAATCGTAGAAATATGTGGGAGCCATATGAATTTCCAGATTCCTCTATTGGTTATTGATCGGAGAAGTGTCTCGATCATGTCCGCATAATTCACGAACCGTAGGGAGACACACTTAAGGATTCGACGTTGTTTGAGTAGTTATGGTATTATGAGAAAGAGACCGAATGTTGTTCGGAGTCTCGGATGGGATCCGGGATATCACGAGGTGATCCGGAATGGTCCGGAGAATAAGATTCATATAAGGAAAGTCCCGTTTCGGAGTTGGGGAATGGTTCCGGTGTTTTCATCGGGAACATTCTAGAAGGTCCCGGAATGTCCCAAGCACTCGGAGGGGGAAGGGTACATGAGTGTGTCATTACATATTGGAATGATTGCATCATGTACTAAGTGTTCTTGCTGTCCCAAATAAAGGATTTATTTAAATCCTAAATTGAAAAGTCAAACGGCTAGTTTGAAAGTCAAACCAAGTTTTGGGAAGTGGAAAGAGGAGGAAGTGGAGACCGACTTGGGGGAGGACTCCCCTTGGCCGGCGCGCCTCCCAAGGCCGACTTGGGGAGGGATTCCTCTCCCCTTGGCCGCAGCCCTCCCACCTATAAAAGCAAGGGCAGGGCTCCCTCCTAGCACACACAAGTTCCTATCCTCTAAACTAAACCCTAGATCTAAACCCCGGTTTAGAGCCGTTTTGGTTTAGAGCTTCTAATTGCTTTAGCCAGCGGTTTAGAGCCTTCTAATTGGTTTAGAGCCTTCTAATTGGTGTGTCTAATTACTAGACCACTAATAGCCTCTCTCATAAGCTCCACCATACTGCACCGCTTAAGAAGCCTCTTGGATTTCCCTCTACCTCCGGTACTCACGCCAGTTGTCTTTGGGAATCGCGAGGAGAGTGCTACAACCTCCGCTGCCTTTGGAACAAGGGAGAGGAAGGTCTTCGTCCGAACGTGTGACCGATTCGAGCGCTGGCGAACGCGGCGCCGGAAGGATCGTCTACGCGATCTTGAGATCGGAAAGAGTACGACTACATCACCCACGAGAATCTGCTCTCGTTAACCGCTTTGGAATCTTCGAGGGTGAGTTCCACTATCGACTCGTTGCTACAATCTAGTAGATAGATCTTGGCTTGTTTGTTTGTATGCGATAGAAAATTTTTGTTTTCCATGCTACGAACCCCTACAAAGGGTATCGAGCCGTGTCTATATGTAGATCTGTTGACGAGTAGAACACAATGGTCATTGTGGGCATTGATGCTTTTATTGTAGAGTGCTTTTCGTGTACTTTGCATCTTGCGGTATGTTGGGATGAAGCGGCCCGGGCTAACCTTACATGACATCGTTCATGAGACTTGCTCCACGCTTGACATGCAATTTATATTGCATAAGTGGCTTTGCGGGTGCCTGTTTCTCCTAGCATAGTAAAGATCCAATTTACAACGGGTAATCAACAATGCTAGTATCAATGTTGTGGTTCTTGTTCGTAGGTTAGAACGACACCTATGGAAAGCCCCAAACCACGTAAAATATGCAAAGAAAGTAGAAGCGTCTAACTTTGTTTTGCAGGTGTGCAAAGTGATGTGATATGGCCATGATTGTGATTATATTTGATGTATGCAATGTTCCTTATTGTAAGTTGGCAACCGGTAGGAGCCATATGGTTGTCTTTAATTTCTGTTAAGACCTGCGTGTCTATTCAAAATAGTTGTAATAGTTGAAGCTGGTGGACGACAACCATGAAGAAGCATCATTGACCTTGATGCTATGCCGGTGATGATGGAGATCATGTTCGTGCTTGAAGATGGAGATCGGAAGCACAAAGAAGAAAGGCCATATCATATCACATATTATGAATTGCATGTGATGTTAATCCTTTATGCATCTTGTATTGCTTAGTAGACGACGGTAGCATTATAAGATGATCCCTCATGCACATAAATTTCAAGTTCTAAAGTGTTCACCCTTAGTATGCACCGTTGCCAAAGCTTGCGCTTCGAAGCACCACGTGATGATCGGGTGTCTTTGATTCTGCGGGTGAATACAACGTAAGCAAGCCAGATTTGCTTATGCGGAAGCTAAGGTTGATCTTGACGAGCCTAGCATGTACAGACATGGCCTCAGGAACACGGATTGCCGAAAGGTAGAGCATGAGTCATATAGTAGATATGATGAACATGTTGATTGTTCGCCATTGAAGCTACATCAACTCACGTGATGATCGGTTTTGATGTGGTGGATTTGGTTCGTGTGATCACTAAAACAATGTGAGGGATATTGTTTTGAGTGGGAGTTCACCTAGATTAATTTAATTATTAATTAGAACTCAATTTATCATAAACTAAATCAAAGTGAATTTGCATAGTTGTTGTAGTCATTGGCATCCGTTTACCTCCTTGCGCTTAGTTATAATTGAGATGATAGAACTATAGAATTCTGGTTAGTTACTTTACGAACTGGTATCGTATTGTTTTGAAGTGTTAATCTAAAGTTTAAAGTCCTATTGCAAACTTTCAAGAAGTTCCGTTACTCCATGAAGTTTAATAATTGGTATTAAAACAAGAGTGACAATTCCAAAGTGTTAGTATATGAGTATCATGTTTGTCTCCATGATTCTTGATATTCAAAAGATTATCTTAATATCAAGGTTATCTAGGATCTGAAAGAGTTGTTTCAGAAACCATGATGTGTGGAAGATATTGTGATATCTGAAACGAAGTTTTGGTTACAACATGATAGAGTATAATATGGCAAAGTCATGTTCTCATGTTTGATGAGAATTTGCAAAAGGTTGGAGACACTAATTGTCCTAATCTTCCAAAAGGTTTTGGAGAGCAACATTATACTCGCGATTCACCGTTACAAACTAAAAGTAGCTTGATCATGGATAAATCCATGATGAAGGTGAATATTTGATGTAGGTAAAATGTTTACTACGCCAAGAGATTACTAAAGAAAGGAATTTGAAAGAACACCAAATATTTGATAATGGTGATCTACTTCAAAGTGCAAGTTCAAAGACATTGGTATTTAACTATACATGCTTTGGACTATGTGTCATAAGTATGACTCCACTATTGATGTTGATAGATTCTTTCAAACAGAAAAGGAAATACTGAAAAAGAATCTCATAAGTATATGGCAGAAAAGAAAAGACTAGAATTGTTCAGTTTAAGTATATAGATGATATACGTGTTATGGCTATATTCTTTGCTTATTAAACAATGTGGTTCTTAAGTATTTGATACTGAATTTGTTGGTGTGAATCGTCATACGAAACAACACAATTCATGAACTACAATGGCCTAAGTAATTAGCAAAAGAATATGTGATGATGTTCATCGAGAACAAAATAAAGGGTTATTGTGTTGCTCGTTAAACATCAAAAACTTGCCTTCAAGATTTGTTTTATCAGGTATTATGAGAACAAAAGGGTTGTTCAAATAATTGCCGTAATCCATAAAAGATGGATGATTCACAAATCTCGTTGGATAAATCACATCCATAAAACTAGTGCTAAAATTGTCGAAAGGCAAATTGATTGAAAGATCACTTAGGAAGTGACATCGCCGTTTAAATTATATTGGAAAGAAAACATGAAGAAACTCCATGTGGATGGAATTTTGGAGTCTTTTGATTTTGATCAAATGACGTTTGTGAAACTTTCCTAGAGATAATTAAAACTTCGCTCATAGGCCAAAAGGAACGAAAGACTAGCTTATTGGAACTTGTGCATATTGTTGTACGAAATCCATTATGTGTAGTCAAGAGCGATGGATTTCAACTTCATATGCTTTCTCCAAAATTTGAGTGAATATGTGAATATTTACTTAATAAGGATGAAGTGTGAAATATTTGAAAAGTTCAAAGATTTTCAAGATGAAGTGCAAAATCATTGTAACAAGAATATAAATAGTTTATGATAAGATCATAAAGGAAGATATTTAAGTTACAAGTTTAGCATAATACCTAAGATTTAAGGAATCGTTCCGTGGATTTGCATTTCCCGAAACACCATAAGAGTATGGAGCGTTCGAGATATGTAATTGAGCCTTGTTTGACATGGTAAGATCGAAGGTATAATTCATAAAACTGCTATTATATTTTAAAGATTAAAAGCTTTAGAGACTACCGCTTTTCCACTAAAAGAGCTCCATCATAATCCGCTGAAATGACACCATATAAGGTTATGGTTTGGGATAAAACCCAAGTAGTCCTTTCTTAAACATTGGTATGCTATGCATAAGAAAGATGTGTGCAACCAAAGTCGGATAAACCTGTCTTTGTATAAATGTTAAGTATTCCTCCATAAACACCGGAGACAAAAGTGTTTGTCGCTTAGAACGTCAAGTTTCTTTGAGAAGGAATTTTTCGTGAAAAGTTAAGTGGGAGGACAATAGAACTTTGATAAGGTTAAAGGAACCTTAGCTATATGTGCAGAGTTGCGCAGCGCCGAAAAATGTTAGGAGGCGAATAATGCTCATGGCTCACGTGCCTCAAAGGTTGTGGTCACGGAGGTCTAAGTTTCTATTGAACCAAGTAGGTCAAGTAAACAATCAAATACCAAGATTTGAGGGTTGAATCATTATTTGAGAATAATGAACCTACTACATGCAAAGAAGCGATGATGGGCCCTGACTCCGTCAAATGGCTTGAAGCCATAAAATCCGTGATAGTTCCATACACGAGAAATCAAGTTTTGAACTTGAAGGACCCTCGAAAAAGGTGTAAGACCTTGCAGTTGTGTTTGGATCTATAAAGAAGTAGACATAGATGTTTCACATCTATGAAATAGTCGACATGTTGGGAAAGAGTTCACAACAATGTTCAAAGGTTGTATATGACAAGATTTGATCTTTCATAGCGATTTTTTGTCTAGACGGATTAATGTAGCAACCACTACATATAATTTGTTATATGGTAGTAGAATAAACAAAACAAGTTCTTCTAATAGAATGGTTACCTAGGACGTGTGCATGACACGGTCCAAAGGGTTTTGTTAATTGAAAGGGTGCTAAAAGCATATGCAAACTTCAATGGTTGAAGTAAGCATAGCGGAGTTGGAATCTTCACTGTGATGAAACTGTTAAAAGAGTTTAATTTCATCGAAAACAATGAAGATGCTTGCATTTGCAAGAAATTAAGTGGGAGCGCTAAGACATGTTTCTAATACATTATGTGGAAGACATATTGTTGATTGGAAATAATGTATCTTTTATTAACACATATTAAGAATTTCATCCCGATGAAAGACTTAGGCAAAACCCAAATATTTGGCATCAATAGACGCTAATATGGTTGTGCCGTATATTATAGACGAGATATTGAATGAATTCAATATAGAAACTACAAGAAAGGTTCTTGTTGCACAGAAAAGATTGAAAGAGTTCAATGTTGATGATATATTCAAGTGTATTGACATTTAATAAGTGAAACAAAGATTCAAGTATAGATTGATACTTGATGTATGAAATCACAAAGATTATTTATATCAATCATACTGTGATATGTACAAATCCAGATATGTCCTATGCTCTAAATGTTGTGAGCATATACCAGAATGATTTGTAAGATGATCATTGGACAATAGTAAGGATATTCTTATGATCTTTTGGAAGAACTAAGAGTATATTATTTGTAGAAGTGACAAATAGATGGTTAGTTCATTGTAAAAGTACTACATTGATACTAGCTTTGTCACAAAGTACAAATTAAGTTTATCTCAATCTAAATTAAGGGTGGCACAATATAATGGAAAGTGAGTTCCATAATGGATTTGGATGAATTCCAAAGTTAAGACATTGTGACAGATACTACAACAAAAGGCTAAGTATATAACTGCTATTATAGCAGCAAAAGAGGGCATTTGTGTCAAGTAGTTTGTTATCAAACTAGGTGTAGTTCACAGCGGGATAATACTATGAAGATATATTGTACGACAATATTGTCAACATGTTTTAACCCCAAAAAGAACTAAAGGTCACACCGAAAGACCGAATTTATACAAAGCCATCTCATTAGAGAATGAGTGATGCGTAGAGACGCAAAGACATGCAATTACACACGGACACGAAGTGTCGATCCGGAGATCGCTTAACCACTAGCAATCGTGTACATACAACACCAGAAAGCCATAGGTGTTGAAAACACAAAGGTTTGAAACTAGATTATTGACTCTAGTGCAAGTGGGAGACTGTTGGAGATATGCCCAAGAGGCAATAATAAAGTGGTTATTATCATATCTTCACACTTATGATAAATGTTTACATACCATGCTATAATTGTATTAACAGGAAACATTAATACTTGTGTGATTTGTAAACATAAAAGAGTCCCTAGTAAAGCCTCTTGTTAAACTAGCTTGTTGGTTAATATATGATCATTGTTTCCTGATCATGAACATAGAGATGTTATTAACAACAGGGTCATATCATTAGGAGAATGATGTGATGGACATACTCCTATAGATAAGCATAGCATAAAGATCAAGTCATTTCAATAGTTCAATTGCTATATGCTTTCTGATACATAGTAACCTAATTCCTTCGACCATGAGATCATGCATATTGCCTTTACTGGATGGATGCTTTGATGTCATCAAACACCACACCGTAACAGGGTGGCTATAAAGGTGGCATTGAGTGTTCGGAAAGTATTGGTTGAAACACATGGATCAAGAGTGGATTTGTCCATCCACATGACTGGATAGATATTCTCTGGGCCCTCTCGGTGAAATGTCATCCAATTAGCTTGCAAGCATGTGACTTGGTCACAAGGGATCACATATCACGAACGAGAAAAGAGTACTTATCGAACGAGGTTGAACTAGGTATGCAAAGATACCGACGATCATAACCTCGGATAAGTAACATATCGTGAGACAAAGGGAAATTGGTATCGTATGTAAGTGGTTCATTCGATCGCAAAGTAATCGTAGAAATATGTGGGAGCCATATGAATTTCCAGATTCCTCTATTGGTTATTGATCGGAGAAGTGTCTCGATCATGTCCGCATAATTCACGAACCGTAGGGAGACACACTTAAGGATTCGACGTTGTTTGAGTAGTTATGGTATTATGAGAAAGAGACCGAATGTTGTTCGGAGTCTCGGATGGGATCCGGGATATCACGAGGTGATCCGGAATGGTCCGGAGAATAAGATTCATATAAGGAAAGTCCCGTTTCGGAGTTGGGGAATGGTTAGGTGTTTTCATGGGAACATTCTAGAAGGTCCCTAATGTCCCACTCCGGAGGAAGGGTACATGAGTGTGTCATTACATATTGGAATGATTGCATCATGTACTAAGTGTTCTTGCTGTCCCAAATAAAGGATTTATTTAAATCCTAAATTGAAAAGTCAAACGGCTAGTTTGAAAGTCAAACGGCAAGTTTTGGGAAGTGGGAAAAGAGGAGGAAGTGGAGACCGACTTGGGGGAGGACTCCCCTTGGCCGGCGCGCCTCCCAAGGCCGACTTGGGGAGGGATTCCTCTCCCCTTGGCCGCAGCCCTCCCACCTATAAAAGCAAGGGCAGGGCTCCCTCCTAGCACACACAAGTTCCTATCCTCTAAACTAAACCCTAGATCTAAACCCCGGTTTAGAGCCGTTTTGGTTTAGAGCTTCTAATTGCTTTAGCCAGCGGTTTAGAGCCTTCTAATTGGTTTAGAGCCTTCTAATTGGTGTGTCTAATTACTAGACCACTAATAGCCTCTCTCATAAGCTCCACCATACTCGCACCGGCTTAAGGCGAAGCCTGGGATTTCCCTCTACCTCCTGCCACGCCACAGGCCGAATCGCGAGGAGAGTGCTACAACCTCCGCTGCCTTGGAACAAGGAGAGGAAGGTCTTCGTGAAAATTTAACGTGTGACCGACTCTGGAGCGCTGCCGAACGTGGCCGGAAGGATCGTCTCACGCGATCTTGAGATCGGAAAGAGTACGACTACATCACCCACGAATCTGCTCGTTAACCGCTTTGGAATCTTCGAGGGTGAGTTCCACTATCGACTCGTTGCTACAATCTAGTAGATAGATCTTGGCTTGTTTGTTTGTATGCGATAGAAAATTTTTGTTTTCCATGCTACGAACCCCTACAGCTTGTACTCGCCGAATCTCCGAGGAGAACTCAAACCTATGCAACAAATGAAAGGGCAAGTCCTTCACTCCCAAATTCCAACAAAGCTACAAAAGCTATTGGGGGAATAAGAGAGGAAGAACACAAGAGGAGAATACAAAACTCTCCAAGATCTAGATCCCAATGATTCCTTCACAAAGAAGGGATTTAGTTTGGGGGATTGTAGATCTAGATCTCCTCTCTCAAATCCCTCAAAAACATGCAAGAATCATAGGAAGGGAAAGGGGAGAGGGAAAGCTCTTCAAGGTCAACAATGGAGGAAGAGAGAAAGCCAAGAACCAAGAAAAGAGCTAGTACCCACGAAGGGGAAGGGGATCCACTTTTAAAGGGCTCCCAGATCTGCCCGTTATGGGCAATCGCGACTCTGGCCGGAACTTCTGGTGGGAGGCCGGAAGTTCTCGTGGCACAAGCCAACGGTTAGAAAAATGAGATGCGAGAGACTGAAAACGCGAGCCTGGTCGGAACTTCCGTTGGTCCACCGGAACTTCTGGTGGGAGCGGAACTACCGGTGGAAATTCCGACTGAAGTTCCGTCAAATAGATCAAACAAAATACAAAGGTTACAGTACGTGGGCGGAACAAGAGCCGGAAATTCACCCGGTACTACCGGCGGCATTTATGCCCGAGCGGTACTTCTGGTCCCTGGCCGGAACTTCCATTGGGGGCGGTATTACCGCCGGAACTTTTGACCCAAATTCCGTCAAATACAACAAACCAGACAGAGAGGATACATGACGTGAGCGGAAGAAGAACCGGAACTTCCACCGGAACTTCCGGTGGGTAGCCGGAACTTCCCATCAGGGAAATTCCAGAAACCAAAACTGCCATAACTTTCGCATCCGAAATCCAAACAAGATGAAACCAATTTTGTTGGAAAGATAACGACGAATAGAATCCAACAAGGTGTATTTGGTATCACCTAGGGAGAAAATACCATGAATATATATGTGATGTATCTCCCAAGGTGGAGCCGGAAAACTCGCAAGATCAAAAAACACAATAAGATATGCAAGTGAAATCCTTATTTGATGAACTAGAGATTGTTATGATGATGACCACAAGCTCTAGATCCTCTCATGGACAAGAACCAAATAACAACCAAGAAAGATGATGCTATGAATGCAAAGGTTTGAGCTCTCTTTGAACGATGCGATCGAGACACCCGCTTGAGAGCCCCTCTTGATAGTACGGCTATCTATCCTAAACCCGGTCGCCCAACTAACAACACGAGACCGGCAAAAGAGAAGCCCTATCAAGATTATACCTTTGCCTTGAGCAATCCACTTGAACTTGATGGAAACCGTCTTGTTCTTCTCAAATGGGAACACCTTTCTTGATTCCTCTTGCTTGATGAAGATGAGGACTTGCAAATTGCTCCTCCATACTCCATGGGGAAACTTCTTCTTTGAACTTGTCTTATCACTCCATGATCATGAGGATGGTAAGTTTCAAGCATGAGGTCTTATAGATATGGCGCATCTTGAGCTCGCCCTTCTTCATCCCTTCTTGAGGTTGATCCATCTTGATGCAACTCTTTGCACTTGTCTTGATCAACCTTCAAGCTCCTTCTTTCTTCATGATTCAACCTTGAGACCAACACATGGCCCAAGCAATGCCAATGGACAAACCTATAAGTGAAACTCAATTTACACATTAGTCCATAGAGATTGTCATTAATTACCAAATCCACACATGGGGCATACATGCCCTTTCACCAGCAAGGAAAGATCCGCTCAATCACCATCTGTTGGGGAGGTGACCCCGGATAAGGTAAAGACGGGGAAAGACGAAAGGGTGTTCCCCCGTCTAGTTTCCGAGTTACAGTCTGAGTCGGCCGAATCCTGTAGAGGTCGGCCGAGATAGGAAAGGGCAGGATCCTTATAATAATGGCAAGGCATTACCCGGCGATCATGCGTAAAGTCGGCGCCAGGCCCGAGTAATCTTAATGCGGTGAAGGACAAGCCGCCGAAAGCAAGGCGAAATAATGATACTAAGCTTGCAGAGAAGGAGAAGCCTAAAGTCAAACTCTAGCCGCAGCTGAGGAGAATCTGGCGAGCCAAGCACTAGGGACAAAGGCGTGAAGCGGAGGGCGTAAGGAGGTCACGGAGGTGACAGTCCTGCCCAGAGGCGCGAGAGGGAGGCCCTCTGGAACCTTGCCGTCGTTAGAGGAGCGACAGGGAAAGGAGGCCGCCGAACTACTATATTGGGACAAGCATATTCCTCGAATATGCTTGCCACGTCAGCCCTAAAGGAACCCAAGGCCCTCCTTTATAAGGGGAGGCTTGGACCCTGAGGAGGGCATCGGCTCATTTAGTACCGTTAGGCTAGTAAAGTTCTTCCTTTCTCCTTGTATACAGCTCGAGGAGCACTTGTAGCCCGAGGAAGGAGAAATAAAGATCTTTGCCTTAGTCTTTTGTGTGTAGAATCAACTACATCTTCCCTCCCCAGATCCCTCTAACATCCATTGGCCCCATACATTAGCCTACCCATGGCATCTGCCGTGCCACCACCACGACAGTTGGCGCCCACCGTGGGGCCAGTAGCGGTGCTAGCTGGAGTCATGATCCGGACGGGAAACTTCATCAACACTGGCGAGCGTGTTGTCTCTGGCTTGGTTCGGAGACTTGATCTCTGTGACTACGTCGGCCTTGACAACGCAGCCTTCAAAAAACTCCTCCGCAAGGCGTCTTCATCAACTTGGGCATGCACCAGATTTACGTCGGCATCGACATCTCGGCGTTATCCTCACCAGGTTGTTGTTGTGAGGAGAACCTCCCTTAGCGCCAGCAGTCCATGAGCGGAGCGGCCGAGGTGATGGTCGCCGGTGCGGGAGAATGTGACGCCGAATCAAGCAGAGACCCGGCGGCGGGCGTGCAGGTTGCACCCAGACAGACAGCTCCACAACCCACCGAGGTAATCCCTTCAGTGGTCAACCAGGCCGAGGTGCAGGAAACAACCCCAAAGGCACCAAGGGTAAGAGGGCCACCTCTGGAAAGACCAAAAAATATTCTTCAGGCAACCATAGATAACCTGACTACACCTGTAGCGCCGATACTTGATCCGGCAAATGCTCAGGCAGAGTTGGAAGAAACTAGGCAAAAGGTGCTGGTAGAGGCAAAAAAGGTGTCGGCCTTGCGGGAGTCCTTAAACAGGACCCTGCGAGAATATGCCAAGGCAAACAAGCTTGACGTCGCCCCTGAGTGGGTTGACGAGTTGAGATTAAGAGGAAAGAACCTCATAGATGATATCAACAAGGAGCATGATGCTCATAAGGCAGAATCAGTTGATTTAGGTTTGCCGAGGTACAGTACCCCGGCAAAGAACCTGAGAGCGGCAAATGCCACAGCATTAGAGCTAGAAGGATTAACCGGTGAAGCCCGGCAAAAACAACAAGAAAGAGTGAATGAGCTGGTGCGCATTGCGAACCAGCAGAATGAAGAAATGCTCAGAGCAGACCCGGCGAGACCAGGGGCCTCACGAATGGTTCACTCGGCCGGAGCAGCACCTGCCTTATCTGTAGCAGCAACATCTTCACCCGGAAACAATGCACGAAAGAGACGGTAACCGGAAGAGAAACAATCAAATTGTTCCCTATGATCCGGCAATAGCCGGAAAAGCAAACGAGAACAGAGGCAATGGGAGCCGAGGTAACAGTGGCGAGAGAAATCCCGGCCGTGCTGAGAAAGGCGGCGGAAGCCGAGGCAATGGAGACCTCACCAGAGGAGAACTCGGAAGAGGAAATCACGAGAATAATATCCCGGTCGAAGGAAGGAGAGAACCACCACCCAACCCGCAGCCGAGACATGAACCTCGGCAGGAAAGAGAAGCGAGACCAGCTCGCCACAATCAGGTGAATGAAAGGTACAATGATGGTTATTCCGAGATGGAATACGCGATCCATGGTGGAAATAACCACTATGGAATGCAAGAGAGAGTTCTGTACAGAGATCTGCCGTCAAATGATGTCAGACTAAAGCTAGACCGGCTATACCGATCCGAACTGCTGGAAGAACAGGGTCCGTCGGGTCCGACATGCTTCGGACCACGGATCATGGGCGAACCGCCTGTGCCGAACTTTCAGCTGGCAAGAGGCACAAAAACATATAATGGGAGCACCAAACCACAAGATTGGCTGATCGATTATGCCATAGTTGTAAAAATAATAGGTGGAAACTTACGATGGGCAGTGCGGTATATCCCGCAAATGTTGGAAGGACCAACTAGAGTATGGCTAAATAATCTGCCAGCAGGCAGCATCAACTGTTGGTTGGATTTTGAAGAAATGTTCGTTAGCAACTTCACCAGTACTTACAAGAGGCCAAACAGGCCGTAGCAGCTAGCCATGTGCAAGCAAAGGCCGAATGAGACGGACAGAGAATTCTTAACTCGGTGGTGCAACCTGAGAAATTCGTGCGAGGGAGTAATAGAGTCACAGGCACTAGCTTGGTTCGCCCAAGGATGCCGCTATGCCAGTGTATTATGGCAGCGACTGCAAAGAGATATGCCAACCACATTGGCAGAAACCATCAGGATAGCGGATTCCTATGCGTTGGGAGATCCGACGCAACCAGAATTAATGTCGGCAGATCATCGAGAGCATCAAGATCAATATGCAAGAGAAGTGGCCGGGTCATCCAGGCGCAATGACTTCAGAGGAAGAAGAGAAGAGAGACCAGATTATAGGTATGGTACAGCTCAGGTGGCAGCAGTAGTGCAAGATCAGCCGAGTCACGGAAATACTCAACGGCAAAAGAATGGTCCTCAGCAATGGACACCAAGGAATGAAGGAAAAAGACAGTGGACACCAGAACAAAAGAAGCAATGGAAGGAGAGGCCGAAGTACACGTTTGAGTCTATGTTAGATCAGCCGTGTAAATTTCACACGTCAAACCCGGCCAGGCCGGCCAACCATATGACCCGCCAATGTGCATGGATGAAAAATGCAATGGGTAACCCGGAGCATGCGGCGCCTCTCAAGGCACATCGGCCAGATCACCACGATTGGGAGCAAATGCACAAGAATCGATGTTGCCACCTCCTCTCCCGAGATATGAAAACTCGGACCGGAGGGATGCGGTGCATCAAGTGATAAACCAAGGTCCGGATGGAAGGACAAATCCAGGAAATAATGGACACAATGATTACAGAGAACATCATCAGTCATATTGCGTGTTCACAATAGAACAGCAAGACAAGCAGAGGTGCAGCGCCGGCATATGGAAGTAAATGCAGTTATGCCGGTAGTACCAAGATATGTGCCTTGGTCAGATCAAGAAGTAACTTGGAGCATAAAGGATCACCCCAAGATAATGCCGAATCCGGGGTCGTATGCACTCGTGTTAGATCCAACATTTGTCGGACCAAGCATTAATGTGAAATTTTCAAAGGTACTCATTGACAATGGGAGCAGTATCAATATCATGTACAAAGATACAATGCATAAACTCGGAATATCGCAGAACATGCTGCAATCCACGAGGACCACTTTCCATGGGATAGTACCATGGCTTTCATGAGAACCCATTGGTAAGGTTCGAGTAGATGTTTTATTCGGCACAAGAGATAACTGCAGAGCAGAAAACTTAGAGTTTGAAGTGGTGGATCTAGAGAGTTGTTATCATGCTCTACTCAGACGGCCAGCATTGGCCAAATTCATGGGCAGCTGCCATGTAAGTTTTCTGAAAATGAAGTTACCCGAACCACAAGGGGTAATAACAGTAGCAGGGGATTACAGGAAGTCAATGGAATGTGCTTCAGCCGGGTCAAATTTGGCCGAATCATTGGTCATAGCAAGAGAAAAAAGAAGGATTTAGGAGGTAGCAGCCCTCGCTCAGTCGGCACAGCTGAATATGCCGGCGTTAGCCAACCCACATGGAAGCGTCTCCTTTCAGCCGACTAAAGAAACAAAAAAGTTGAGCAGTTCCCAGAGCGCACCGTCACTATTGGTGCCGGCCTAGATGCCAAATAGGAAAGCGAGCTCACCAACTTCCTCCGTGAGAATCGGGATATCTTTGCATGGTCAACTCAGGATCTGCAAGGTGTGCCAAGGGAGTTGGCTAAGCACTCTCTGAATGTAAGTCCAGGAGCAAGGCCGGTGAAGCAACCTCTCCGCCGCTTCATCGAAGACAGGAGAAAAATAATAGGGGCTGAAATAGCTTGGCTCCTTGCGGCCGGGTTCATCATGGAGGTGCTGTATCCAGATTGGCTATCAAACCCGGTGCTAGTAGAAAAGAAGAAGGATGATCCAAATGTAGCCATTGTATGGCGAATGTGTATCGATTACACGAACCTGAACAAGGCGTGTCCAAAAGATCCTTTTCCTTTACCTAGAGTAGACCAAGTCATTGATTCGACCGCTGGTTTTGAACTATTATCATTTGTAGACGCGTATTCTGGTTTTCACCAGATACCGTTAAATCCGGCCGATCAAATAAAGACTGCGTTTATTACCCCGTACGGGGCTTATTGCTATCGCACCATGCCATTCGGCCTGCGCAACGCAGGAGCGACGTATCAGAGATGCATGCAAAAATTTCTACATGACCAGATAGGAAAAAATGTACAAGTATATGTAGATGATGTGGTTATTAAAACCAAAGAAAGCAAAACGCTACTGGATGATATTCGGCAGACTTTCGCGAACCTGAGAAGGTTCCGAATGAAGCTTAACCCGGAAAAATGCACATTTGGTGTACCAGCGGGAAAATTGCTCGGTTTCTCGTATCTAGCCGAGGTATAGAGGCCAACCCAACTAAGATAAAAGCAGTGGAAAGGATGGAATTGCCAAAATGTCTAAATGACGTACAAAAGTTCACAGGTTGTTTAGCCTCGCTCAGCCGATTTGTATGTCGGCTGGGAGAGAAAGCATTACCACTTTATCAACTGATGAAAAAATCGGATAAGTTCATTTGGACTCCACAAGCAGACAATGCATTTCATGAATTGAAAAAGATGTTGGTCACAGCGCCGGTCTTGGCTTCTCCATTATCGAAAGAGCCTATGTTACTTTACATAGCGGGCACCAACCGAGTAGTGAGCGCTGTGATAGTGGTGGAACGAATTGAAGATGATAAATCAGTACAAAGGCCGGTGTATTACCTAAGCGAGGTACTACCAGCCTCAAAACAAAATTACCCATATTATCAGAAGATGGCATATGAGGTGTACATGTCAGCAAATAAACTTAAACATTACTTCGAAGAGCACCCCATCAAGGTGATTTGTGAAGCACCCATAGCCGACATATTGAGCAACAAAGATGCAAGTGGCCGAATAGCAAAATGGGCAATTGAATTTTCACCTTATGCTCCGCAATTCGATAGGAGAGATGCAATCAAATCTCAGGCTATGGCCGACTTCTTCGTAGATTGGGCCGAGGTACAATATGAGCCACCATTACCAGATCCGAATTATTGGACGATGCACTTTGACGGTTCCAAACTAAGAAATGGTTTGGGGGCAGGAATAGTGTTAACCTCGCCAAAAAGAGACCAGTTGAGATATGTGCTGCAAATACATTTTGCCGCGTCAAACAATGTAGCCGAATATGAAGCACTAGTCCATGGATTGAAGGTGGCGAAAGAGATTGGCATACGCTGAATCTTGTGCTATGGAGATTCAGATCTAGTAGTACAGCAAGTCTCAGGCAATTGGGATGCGTTGGATGACAATATGGCTTTGTATAGATTTCATGTGCAAAAACTCAGTGGATACTTCGATGGATGTGAATTTCATCATGTACCTCAGGCAGAAAACGACGCCGCAGACACATTGTCAAAACTAGGATCAACCAGACAGTCAATTCCCCCAGGTATCGCCCTAGAGCACCTGAGGAAGCCATCAATAACACCATCTCCAGAGTCCGAATCCATCTTTATTCTGGCAAAATCAAGAGAGGACAATGTGCCGATGGAAATTGACAAGCAATGTAACCCGGAATTTCCAAAAATAAAACCAGCCGATACAAGGATGAGTATGGAGAAATCCGAGGTAGTTATGTCGGCAGAAAATATGGAAATAGATAGTGAGACGACACCAGAGAAAATCACACCTCCATGGGCGCAACCCATATTCTCTTTCCTTAGAGATGCAATTCTGCCGAACAACGAGATATTGGCAAGACAGACAGTGAGAAGAGATAAAGCTTATACAATCATAAACAATGAGTTGTATAAAAGGAGTGTCACAAGTGTGTTGCAAAGATGTGTGAGCTCGGCGGAAGGCCAGGAGATCCTCTTAGATATACATCAAGGAGAGTGCGGACATCACGCCTCATCCCGAGCTTTAGTGGCCAAAGCATTTAGGCATGGGTTTTATTGGCCAACAGCGTTGAAAGAGGCCAAAGAACTGGTCGAAAAATGTAATGGTTGCCAAAGATATGCCAGCAAAATACATATGCCTTCGTCCGAGTTAAAGACTATACCAATTACTTGGCCATTTTCTGTATGGTGCTTAGATATGGTGGGACCATTTAAGCTGACCCGAAATGGATGACCCACATATTAGTAATGGTGGACAAATTCACAAAATGGATTGAAGTGAAACCAATAAAGAAATGTGATGGGCCCACAGCAGTGAAATTCCTTAAAGATATTATCTTAAGATATGGGTACCCACACAGTGTTATTACAGACAACGGTACAAACTTTGCAGAAGGAGCCTTCGCTAGATTCTGTCAAGAAAAGCACATAAGACTAGATGTTGCCTCTGTGGCTCACCCAGCATCAAATGGGCAAGTAGAAAGGTCTAATGGACTAGTACTATCCGGAATAAAACCACGACTCGTCGAACCGCTGCAAAGGTCGGCAGGATGTTGGATTGAGGAACTACCAAAGATTATGGAGCCTCAGGACTACCCCAAACAGATCAACAGGTTATACACCATTTTTTCTAGTGTATGGGGCAGAAGCTGTGCTTCCAGCCGACATAATACATGACTCGCCAAGGGTGACCCAGTATACAACCACTGAAGTAAATGAGGTAGCCCGGCAAGATGATGTCGATCTGCTAGAAGAAGCCAGAGAACTGGCGCTATCAAGATCAGCTATCTATCAGCAGGACTTGCGACGATATCACAGCAAGAAGGTGAATCCAAGAGTGTTCAAAGAAGGAGATTTGGTTCTCCGGCTGGTGCAACGCACGGCCGGCATGCACAAGCTGTCGCCTCCATGGGAAGGACCATTCATCGTGAGCAAAGCATTGCACAATGATGCGTATTACCTAATCGATGCTCAATCACCAGAAAAGAACAGGGCAGACAAAGCCGGCGAAGAATCGAAAAGACCATGGAACGTAGCTTTACTTTGTCCATTTTACTCGAAGCAGTCATCTATGACACATTGTAAAGTGATGCCTCAGGAGGGAGCACCAACTATGTATTGAACCTCGGCGTCCAGAGCAGTGGCTCGGGGCCTGCACTATATTGTTTTTAAAATTGGTTTATGTATTAAACCCCGGCACCCTGAGCAGTGACTCGGGGACTGCCCCATATTGTTTCTAAGTTTGATTCATATATTAAACCTCGGCACCTCGAGCAGTGGCTCGGGGACTGCACTATATTGTTTTTAAGATTGGTTTATGTATTAAACCCCGGCACCCTGAGCAGTGACTCGGGGACTGCCCCATATTGTTTCTAAGTTCGATTCATGTATTGGACCTCGGCGCTTAAGCAGTGGCTCGGGGACTGACATATATCATTTTTGATTTTGTGTTATATATTAAACCTCGGCACCTTGAGCAGTGACTCGGGGACTGTCTTATATTATTTCTAAATTTGATTTATATATTAAACCTCATTGCCCTGAGAAGTGGCTCGGGGACTACCCTATATTGTTTCTAAGTATGGGTTATCCTTTGTTACAAAAGTGAGTATCAAACTTAGGCTCCCAGAGTGATATTATTGCGCTCCCCCCAAATACGGTCTTCAAGGTTTACGCCCAGATTAACAGTCCAAACCACAGTGGTCAAGTGGCAAAGTTTATCAAAGTCTGACAATAGTGGATGCCGAGATACGGGAGAATAAAGGCAAATATATACCCCAAACTCAAGAAGTTGAAGGCCACCAAAGCAAGGATTCGGACAAACAGGACCGGTTAAACAAAGTAATAACGATTACAACCACATATGTCTCAGCGGCACATGGCAAAAGAAATTCATACCGCGCAAAAGACGGACAAATGTTTGACATACATCATACGCCTGGCATACCAGGGGTAAGAAATGACCTAGAGTTCTTTAGCTGGAGAAGCAGTGGCTTGGTAGGTGGGCACCCGGTAGGGAACTTGACCAAGGTTGCCTCGCCTCCACAGACTCAGGAGCAACCGGAGGAAGCCGAGGCTGTTGAGGAGCGTCGGCTCTTGATGGAATGCCCAGTACCTCTGGAGGAAGATCGCGCGTCGCCGTTGCCATCCGAGCTCGAACTGGAATCACCAGAAGCAGCCGAGTCACCCTCATCTTCGCCCTGTTCAGCCGAGTTATCATCCAAGGCCTCCTCAACTTTGACCTCATCCTCCGGATTAGGAAGGAAACTAGGACCTTCATTCCAGGTGTGCACGTCGGCATACTCAACAAGCTGGAAGGCACGAGCTTGCCGGAGAGCGACAAAGTCTGGATCCTCAACCCAACGGGACCTAGTGCGCAAATTTCTCAAAACATCAAGAGAAATATCTTCATACCATGACATGATGACAGTGAGAGCCATATCAGCACCGGCTCGTACCGATTCCTCAAAGACCCAAATTGTCTCTCAGATGCCATTAATCTTTCCACCAATAATTTGACCTCATCAATATTAGGAGTCCCAGAAGTATTCGGCCAGAGAACATGGTAGGCTCGGATAGCTGCCTGCACCAAATCCCTGCCAATTATCTTCATCGGACCAATCAGTGGCGCTATGACAACAAGAAATCTTCCATCGAGTACTCTGAGTCCGCATCAGCAGGAACACCTCGGCGCACACGAGCACTAATCACCGCTTTAGAGCTCACGGGCTTAGCTTCTGGAAAATGGTCTACGCAGAACACAAGTGCGTCAGTAAGCAGTAAGTAAGGGAAAAGATAACTCGGCCAGTCGGAAGCTTCGATGAATATAGCTCAGCATTATCTCAAGATCTTTAGCCATCAATCTTGCTCTTCTCAAAGCGAGTGATCTCCTCGCTCATCCCCGTGTCTTCGATTAAGCCTCGAGGAGCTCTTTATTTTCTGCAATTGCGAGCTAGCCGATTTTTCTCCTTGGAGAACTCCTGTCGACCTTTTCTAATTCAGACTTCGAGAGAGCTTAAGGGACTCCACCTCGACGCATGAGCTATCTCATCATCTTTATCCTTCACCTATTGCTAGTGAGTAGCGCTTTGTTCTAAAAAATGCAGCATCACATCAGGCATGGGCGTGCAATCTTGGTGAGATGCTGCAAAGGTTTGTAACTCGGCTTTACCAAAGCCAAAAGAGTTAAAAGAAACTTAGTGCACATTTCAAAGGGGAATATATAAAGTAAAAAGAGTAACTAACCTTCCAGGGCCTTGACCTTCTTCTCAAGACGGATGTTAAGATTATTGATGTTCCCTGTTTACCAACAAAGTGAGCCAACATCTCATGTACAAAACAATAAGAGCTTCGGAGATGACGCAAGAGTTTGTCGACTTACCAGCTTTCTTTACCACAGGAATAACCTTCTCGTACTTTTCTTGCAATTTTCTATGCGCAAAAAGCAGCCTTTGGAATTCGGCAGTCCGCCGGTCATGCGCAACCTAAGCAATAGAGCAAATGGTAAATAGATATTCAAAGCTAAGACACATCTGAGTTAAGCAAAACTTAACCCTGATCTAGGTGGCTGGATATTCAAAGCTAAGACAGATCCAAGTCAAGCAAAACTTAACCCGGATCTAGGTGGCTGGATATTCGAAGCTAAGACAGATCCGAATCAAGCAAAACTTAACCCGGATCTAGGTGGCTGGATATTCAAAGCTAAGAAAGATCCGAGTCAAGCAAAACTTAACCCGGATCTAGGTGGCTGGATATTCAAAGCTAAGACAGATCCGAGTCAAGCAAAACTTAACTCGGACCTAGGTGGCTGGATATCCAAGGTTCAGACATACCCAAATCAAGCAGAATTTAATGCAGATCTAGTTGGACGGAGGTTCGAACTCTAAGATAAAACTAAACTAAGTAAAGCATCATAAAACTTCCAAACGAATAACAAGTTATTCGGTTGCAAGCTTCGGGGACTAGAGTATATATAATAGCATCCGGAGAACTAATCAAGACCCCATAAAAACGATTACCTCATTCATCTTGTCACTTTCAAGAACGATCTTGGCAGCTTGATGTAGGCGGCTGCTGATATCGGAGAGTTGAAACGGCTGGCTGCTTGGATTACCCTCGAACTGATCGGCAGCATTCCAATTGTTCGCATACTCGACCAACGAGCCGAGACTGTTCCCACTCTCCGTGCGAGTCAGAACTTTACCTCGGACATGTTGGGTAACAACCGTCGCCGCCGGACTCTTGTGGAGAGCAAGCTGTTTATCAACTGGGTATGATGCCTTTGGTCGAGAAATCCCCTTGCGCATCAGCAATTGTAGGCTGAGATGAGCTGGCAAGTCCTTTCTGAGAAGGCAAAGGTTTGGTAACAACAACCTTTCTTGCCTTAGGAGAGGCGTCAATAGGAGCCGATACCTCGGCACTTGGAGCAACATCCTTGGGAGCCGGAGGAATTACGGTTGCAGAGGGCGCCGAGATATTGATATCTTCGGCTGGAGTTGGTGTCGCAATAGAGACCGCGGGGGTCGGAGGAATCTCAACAGAAACATCAGGGTTCACGGAGGAGGCAGCAGGTTCGGCAGGAATATCTGTGGGCCGAGATGTATCGACATCAACAGAAGGAATCTCAGGCACATCATGGCAGGGCGGCGTCTGATTCGGAGCAGCAGGAGAAGCAACACGAGTAGGACTCGGAACTCTGGTATCCTCAGGAGGCGGAGGAGAAGGCGGCCGAGTCGTACGACTCGTCATGCTGGGACCGCTGGGCTTAACAGAGAGAGGAGCCCTACAAAGACAGAAAAGGTCAAGTTAGAAGGGAGAAAGAGAGAAACAAGAAATACAAACAAAACTAACTCACCCAGTAACCCCGGGCATAGTTTTACGCTTCGGAGGATGCTGGGCTGACTTCTTTACTCGCTTTCTGGGAGCAGCTTCTAAGGCATCAGCCGGGGCTCTACGTTTCCCCGAGGTAACGGGAGGCCGGGAGGCAAGAGGCTCGACGTTGTGAACCTGACCGGCTGGATTAGCTGATAAAATAGAAGCCGGAAATTCATAAGAAATTGGCATTGCGGCAACTACCACTAGAACTTGGACCTCATCCGAATCACCTTCCTCCTCGTGGGTCGGGGCCTTGCCCGCGCCAAATGAGCGAGATCCGTCTTGGGAGCGAACTCCTCGAGTCCGGCTCCCGCTGTCCGAGTATTCGATCCATGAGCCACGGGAGTGCCAAAACCTCGGCGTCCTTAGTCTTCTGCTCCTCAAACCTCTGCAGAACAAGAAAGAGAAAAATTAGCAAAAAAGAGTCACGGACGCGATTAGGAAGCAAAACACAAAGGCATAGACTTACCTCGGGAGGGGCGCCATGGGTGAACGGCTTCAATCCCAGGCCCGATCCTCGACATCTCCGTCTTAAAGATAGCCCGGACACGTTTGAAGATGAGGTAATTGTCCAGCTCCACCGTCGAGACTCGGTTGGGATCGAGAGGACCGCTCGTGTAGCAGAGCTTGTGCGTGCGTTTCTGGAAGGGGCAGATCCGGCTGCTGATGAAGGTAGTCATCGATCCTCTCCGCGAGTCCGAGCGCATCAATTCCTTCAGCCTAATCTCAAAAGCCTCGGCCAGAGCATGACTCTTCCTCGGATTATAGGTCCAGTTCTTCTTGGAAGGGGTGCCAATGGAAAAGGCAGGAAGCCGAATCCTATCCTCATTTCCAGAGTTCTTGACATAAAAGAACGACTTGTGCCATTTCTTACATGATTCTAAGCCTGCGACGCGAGGAAATTCGGATTTCCTCGAGGTGTAATTGACGCGCCACATTGGGTGAGCTTCTCGGAGGATGAAGAGATTTATGCAGGACAACGTTGGATCGAATCTGGAAAAACTTTGACCAAACGTGCAGACGGCCATAGGTCAAGTATCCCTCGAGGCAGATAAAAGCAGAGAGAGGCAATGGCATTAGCAGGCAGGTGATGCGGCTGCAGGCCGAAGTAATCGAGGAATTCCCTAGCAAAGTCACTAAGGGGGAGACCAAACCCACGAGCGAAATGTGACATGAAGACTACATATTCGCCCTCCCTGAGAACTGGAGAGCATTCGCTGCCGGGTAGGCGACAAGTTACCTCGGCAGGAATCCGGCGAGTTCGGATTAGCCACTTGATCTCTCGACGGGTGACAGAAGAGCCCTGCCACGAGCCTCGCTCGGGCCCAGAGGCAGCATCGTCCTCCTCAATAAGGGCACCACTGACGGAACTCGACATGGGGTCGCCGGAGGAATCTACGGAGGAAGAACTAGCGGCGGAGGAAAACTTAGAACTGCACGGCCCCGTCGTGATTCTACGCGGAAACGGCGGCGGAGCCGCAAGGGAGCTACCGCGCGAAAATGAAAGGGAAACAGAGGAATCTAGAGGAGAGCCTAGGCGATGGGACCGGAAGAACTCACCGGGGACGACGCCGGAGCAAGCGAACAAGGACGAGGCAGACGGAGCAGCGCGGCGGGGTCCTTGCCGTCGGAGATCCAGATGAACGCGCAGCGGCGGAGTCGCGAACGGGCGCAGAAGCGAGAGGAAGAAGAAGGGTGCAGGTGAGTGGAGGGGGAAAGTGAATCTCCCAACCCCGCGCCCCTCTTTATAACCGAGCCGCCTGCGAGGTAGTGGGATCGTGGGTGTGGCGGTTAACCGTGTAGATCGTGTGCGCCACATGAACGCACGCCGCTAAGCGGAACCGCACCAAGGACCACACGGTGGAAAAGAAGGTCACGATCCCCAACGGAAACGACACACGAGGCGTCGCATGGCGCTTGTGCAAAGTACAGTAGCAATCTTTGTCGTCAAGAAATACTATAGAGGAATAAAAAACTAGAGAAACAATGATGGGTATGACACGTAGGACGAGGCGTACGCGAGAAGATACGATGATACCTCGAACGAGAAAGAGATAACTCGGAAACAATGTAGAACGAGTGTCATGAAACTGATACGGCCTGGCCGAGGTTGTCGGCGGGACCATACCAGCTTTGGGGACTAATGTTGGGGAGGTGACCCCGGATAAGGTAAAGACGGGGAAAGACGAAAGGGTGTTCCCCCGTCTAGTTTCCGAGTTACAGTCTGAGTCGGCCGAATCCTGTAGAGGTCGGACGAGATAGGAAAGGGCAGGATCCTTATAATAATGGCAAGGCATTACCCGGCCGAAATACTGCGTAAGTCGGCCAGGTTAGCCCGAGTAATCTTAATGCAGGTGAAGGACAAACCGAGTTACGCGAGGCAGGGCCGAATGATACGAAGCTTGCAGGAGAAGGAGAAGCCTAAAGTCAAACTCTAGCCGCAGGCTAGGGAGAATCTGAGCGGAGCCAAGCACTAGGGACAAAGGCGCAGAGCGACAGAGGGGCAGAAGGAGGTCACGGAGGTGACAGTCCTGAAGCCCAAGGCGCGCAGGAGGGGCCCTCTGGAACCTTGCCGTCGTTAGAGGAGCGACAGGTAAAGGAGGCCGCCGAACTACTATATTGGGACAAGCATATTCCTCGAATATGCTTGCCACGTCAGCCCTAAAGGAACCCAAGGCCCTCCTTTATAAGGGGAGGCTTGGACCCTGAGGAGGGCATCGGCTCATTTAGTACCGTTAGGCTGGTAAAGTTCTTCCTTTCTCCTTGTATACAGCTCGAGGAGCACTTGTAGCCCGAGGAAGGAGAAATAAAGATCTTTGCCTTAGTCTTTTGTGTGTAGAATCAACTGCATCTTCCCTCCCCAGATCCCTCTAGCATCCATTGGCCCCATACATTAGCCTACCCATGGCATCTGCCGTGCCACCACCACGACACCATCTTATTCCGAATATTCCATAATGTCCAAGTAATGGCCGCAAACATCAACCAGAAGAGGTGGCGCCTTCTTTCGATATGGTTCGCCTCCATCTCTAAGAACTCACCAAGGTCCTGGACCTGCTAAGTAGGCCCAAGAGCTTCCCGGATGAAGTTCCACAGAAACTGAGCAGCAGGGCAAGTGAACATGTTGTGGGTGCACATCTCCAGCGTCCCACATAGCGGACACCGCCCTTTGCCCGGACCATTGCGCTTCAATACCTCCACCCCCAAAGGCATGCGATCCCGTAGCAGTTTCCACACGAAGATCCGCAAGCTCAGGGGGAGGGGGACTTCCATAGGTGTGACGTCCAAGGTAGCTCCGGACCCTGAAAGAGTGTCCGGTAAGCTACTAACAGAGAAGGATCCCGAGGGAGACTAGCCCCAAGTAACTTTATCCCTCTCAGCTGAGAGAGATAGAGGCAAGGAGCCCCACAGCCTCAAGAAGTCAGCGGCCTCTACATCGTTGAAGGTCCTCCAGAACGGGATGTTCCAGTGGCCTTCCTGGACTGCCTCGGCTACTAACATCAAGGAAGCTACGCAGATAGCGAACAGTGCAGGGAATTCCTGTCAGAGGGGGACACCCTGTAGCCAAGGGTCGAGCCAAAACAGGACCTCTCGACCATTGCCCACCTCCGGACTACCTAGCTGAGGTGAATGTGACTAATACTGCTCCAAGCTCACATACGATACAGCGAGCTCCTGCTCGTTGGGTGGCGCCTTAGCAAGGAACAAATAAGATCAACATTGATGGTGCATTAGAGAGGGATCTGAAGAGAGGTGTAGTGGCGTGCATCGGCCGTGATAGTATTGGAGCATTCATGGAGAGCCGTCCATTGTCTATGATGGTTTGATAAACCCTAAGGTCTTGGAAGCTCTATCCTTAGCAGCTGATACGCGGGTGAGAGGGTTGCTTTGTGGCACCTTACTGCCTAAATATGGTTAAGGAGATCAACGAAGGAGTTAGACGAGGCCATCACTGCATGATCATATCTGAGATTATGGAGGGGAAGCGAGGTTTTCTTCCGGCTATTTTTAGTCATGAACGACAAGAAGCAAACGAGGAGGCACATCAATTGGCACGATCATACTCTAGATGCGGGCAGACGTGTTTGGTTTTTAAATACCGTAGCCATCTAGAAATTTCTATAAGCATTATTAATTACTTTCTTTGTCTTAAAAAATGTTTAAGATTTATCTAAAATCACATGTATCTAGACATGATTTCTATAGATACATATGAATTTAGCAAATCTGAGAAACTTTATAAATCGAATATATCTACACGCTATTTAGTCGTATAGTAGGTTCAGTAGATCGCAACAGTCTGGTAGCAGTGTATTGGGCTGCCGGGAGCCCGGGAGGCCGTTTTGTGTGAGGCGCGCCGAGTGCCATTGGTGCCGGTGGTGATGCCAAGTTCCCCGATCGTGTCGATGGAGGATAGCCACAGAAGCTACGGTTAGCGCCGCCCCCTCCCTCCAAGCTCTGCCCCGCCGTCCTCCCCTACCGACGAGCCCCCCGCCACCAGCCTCCCTGCCGACGATACCCCCCGCCATCCACGTCTGCGCTGCCACCGACGGCGCCTTGGTTGCCTCCCGGTGGACGCGGCCGTCCCCGACCAACCGGCTACTCCCGGTCGACGCCCTCTGCGCTTGTCTCTGCCAACGACACTGTCCGGGCTAACGGAACTGCAATTCCTTCCCAATTCTGCACCATGGAAACTGCCCCTCATGAAGATAAGGTTAAAGAAGATGGATCAACCAAGGAAGAAATGGATCCATGGAATCCTCCCTACCCTCCACCTGTTCCTGGTCCTCCCGTTGCTGACCTGACCGTCCACATCAAATTAGCCAAGGAGTGGCTGGCACAGAAACGGGCCATACCCGCTACCTCCAGAGCAACCAAAATAATCACCCCAGACCGTACTCCTGACTCGGTGAACTATGCCCTCTTTGAAACACTGCCCCGTTTGACGCCCATCCTGGAGAAGGATAGCCACCGGCGCTTCCTCAGCTTGTTCGAACGCAATGGCCATGGAATGGGATGGGGCTATGTCATCACCCCAGAAACTCTCGACCACATCATCATGCACAATGCGCTCCAATGCACCAAAGTTGCCTTGAAGGGCCGGGCACCTCAGCTCGATGGGTTCCGGGCCAATCCCAACTACATGACACAGTATGGGTACTTCCCCCTCCACCGAGCTGCCGAAATGTTCTCTGCCGAGATGATAGAATTGCTCTTACGCCATCGAGCCTCGGCCAACCTAAGCATGATGCATCCAGACCAACTGACGAAGATAAATTTCAATAATCTAACACTGTCACTAGTTGATATAATTTCCCGAGCTGGTGAAGCTCTTGATTCATACATTCGGGCACACCCAAAGGTGCTTCCCTATGTCAAGCAGGTACCCCATTTGGAAGTCCTTGAATGTGTTTCACTGATTCTGAAGGAACATGGTTTTTGTCATACCGGAGGACGCATAGACATTGGGAACCTCTGCCCGTATACAAACGTGTTGCCCAATAAAGATATGCGTACACTTGAGGAAATGGTTGCAACCAAGTCAACCACTGAAGTTGGTTATCAAGCTGCCAAGAAGGAAGAGGGCCGAAAAAAGAAAATCGCTACAGGATGGGAGCTCAAATATGCAAGGAGAAGTTTCTTTCCATACCGGAGATCAGTGTTGGAACCCCAGTCTTCCGCGAAGATGTCCTTCATCAAACCGATGCTCACTGAAGAACAGATCAATCATGATAGAGGTTTGAGTAAATCAACCAGTATAGGATCTACTTTTGGTCGACCGAAGGGCGGAATTCTGCAACCAATAGCTAATCATCAACCCACAAGGCTCTTTTGTACAACGGAATCAACACTCTTGAAAGTGTTAAAGAATGTAAGAGTATAAAGGTGCTGCTGGTTAAATTGCGATATATAATGAGTGTACTGCAACCAAGTTGGTCACTCCCTACTGTTTTGCTTAATGCACATGACATAACATTATTCAGATCATAGATTTACGGGCAAAATTTCTGATGGTTGGCAATGTATGCGTTTGTATTATTGTATATGTGTGTGATGTCTACTATCCTGCACATATCTAGGGCGCTGAGCCCTAAATAACGACTTTAATGAAATACTAGCTGAATGACCGTGCGTTGCTACGGGTTAATTTTTATTAAAACATTTTTATCTAATAATAAAAATTCTCACTGCTGAAAAAGACCAACACGTAAGCCATGGTTGACCACAACCTTTTGCAAAATGATCTTGAATCAGCATTGTGGTTATTACAAGGACAAATGATGGTTTTGATAATAATGAAAAAATAAAATATTGTAGATAACTTACTCATCTAATGGAACTGGTACAAAGTCGCGGAATTGTGGTTATTACACGGACAAATGATGATTTTGATAATAATGAAAAAAATAAAATATTGTAGATAACTTACTCATCTAATGGAATTGGTACAAAGTCAACCACAACGTACAAACTAATACCGTCTTAATCTCACAACAATTTCTTGTGATATGGTGAAGCTACCAACGAGATACAAAATTGATTTGCCTCGTAGAAATCATCTACAACATGGTTTGGTTTAGTTACATATATTCACTTGGCACATTGCCTGGTCTGGTTTAGTTACATATATTCACTTGGCACATTGCCTAGTAATCACAGGGATTCATTAGAAATAATAATAGTTGTTGAAAATAGAAAGAACAATTCAGGAATGACAAGAACCCCAAGGCCTCATAGGAACCATAGAATAGCTGTAGAGAGTAAATCTGAAAAGCAATAAATGAGATTGGCCCTCTATAACCACTGAATGACCGCAGAAATATCATCAACAGTACAGTAGCAACATTTAACTCTTGTGAATTATGTGGGCATAAATAGTGAAACTATATGCCTGTTTGAGAAAACCAAGAAAAAGTATAATGGATCTCGTGTAATAAGCTCGGTGCGAAGGCAAAGGCATAATAAGAATCACTCAAAACATAAGAAACCACTATTAGCAACATAGAAATGAACAATATGAATTTGAAGATTAATCAGTACATAGTGGCCGAGCATTACAAAGCAAAGTAAGCTATACACATTGACACTAATCAACAGAGCATCTACATCTACAATCTGATTAAAAAGCCTGCTCTCTCTTGATTACCAACACCCGATAAATGGAACTCAAATCCCCGATGAATTTGACGAATAACCAACGCAGTCAGTAAATGGCCGTGCAAAGATCCAGCAAATACCTACAAAGGACTACATGAATTCTACATTGATCGTACATACAACAATATCTTGGATCCTAGATGATAAAACCTTAACTATTAGCTTGAGATCAGCGGAGTGTATTCTGCTTGAAAACTGTAGAACACATCGGAAACTATAGTCTACCACGAAGGAAATAACCAAAGTAGAAGACACCAGTCAGGCAGATAAGTCATGGACGCAACACATTTTTTCCATCATTTGGATCGAGTCAAGAGCAACATATATATAGCATCTGATCAAGCACAAAGATCAAAAAGGAGATGTGCAGAAAAATCAAGTATATATAGAGCAAAGGAAATCAAGGTTCCCACTGCAACGCCCCATTGTCTCCGTGGTTGTCTCCTTCACCTTTCGAACTCATCTGGTGGTGCCGGAGCTGGCGAGGCATGCCACCGATATGCCACCGTATCCTCTGTCCTTTACCACATTCACAGATACCATCAGGGTGTGGAAACGTGGAAGCGGCAAACTCTATGGCCTGGCTAGCAATGTGCTGGAAAGTGTTGCTACTTCAAAAGTGCGAAGATGCCCAAAGCTATGGCGAGAGCCGAGAAACAGTGAGCATTGTTCCAAGTGCAGGATGCCAGCAAGAGATTGTAACATCATATCTTCTTCTTCTTTAGATTTTCAAGTCATCAGTAACTAAAAAGAATAACAAGTCTGCAATTATTTAGATGCAATGGAACCGATGGGTGCTTCACACGAAAATTCCAAATATGGAAGAGGAAGGGAAACCCTTAGAATAAGAAATACGTACGGGGACACCAAGCGGAAGCAGCAAGGAAGTTGGCGGTCCTCCAGCTGGTCACGCGCGTCCCTCACGCACACCGGCCGGGCACACAACCTCGGCTTAAATTCGACGGGATTCTCGTCGGTTAGGTCGATTCGGCTAGAGCCGGTAAAGATCGTGGCCGATTTTTCAGATGGCTGCGGAGAGCTCGCTGGCCACGCGCACGACTTGTCGCATGGCCGTGGATATCATCCCGGAGCGCCGGAGGGAGGAGCCGCGGCGAGCGGATTTGGCTCCCAGACCATGTGCGTCGTCGGGGCAGCGAGGTCGATGTGCGCAGGTACACGACACATGCGACGCAGCCGCTGGACCGGAGCGCTGCCTGCCTCGCAGAGCAGAGCATGACTGCGGCCCGGAGCGCCGGAGGGAGGAGCCACGGCGACATCTGATCCTCCACGGCAAGGTCCGGGCTCTCCACGCTTGACGACGGTTAGAGACCAGGCGCGGCCGCCTCCCTTCTCTTCTAGACGGACTACGTGGTGTCCCTTCGGCGCTCGGGGAGGCGGCCTGGAGGGAGGTGATGCCGGTGCTATGGATGGAGGCGGCGGCACTGGAGAAGTGACTGGAGGGATGCGTCGACTGTTTGTTTATCCCCACGATTTGGTGACTGCTGGTTGATATCCTGGACCACGGGTTAATTCCAGTTTAGTGAGGGGCTAATTTGTAAAACTGTACGACGGACGAAAATTGCAGGAGACGAAAACCACCTCAACACTTTTTATATAGTAGAGATATTTCATGACGTATCTAACAATATCAAATTTTTATTTTATATGTTAATGGTTTTTCTAAAAATTGATCAAACCTTACATACTTCAACTTTAAGTTTGAGGTACGGAGGTAGTAGGATTGTTCTAAGTCAAACTAGTAGTTCAAGTTTAACTAAGTTTACAGAGAAATATATAAAAATCTACCATACCAACTTTGTTTTACTAGGTTTATTATAAAATATATTTTTATACTTTATGAATTAAATCGAACCGAGTAGGTGAAGTTGGGCATGATTCAAAAGAAGAGTTGCACCTCTGTAGAGTCAGTTCAGAAACCGGAGAAGCACGGAAATAGGACTCTCACATGTCAAATTAGAAACACAACCATAGTATAGAAGTATTTTTTGCTTTTACCTTTTAAAGGTACTATCTTAACAATAAACTTACAGTTTGCATGGATGTATGGAAATAGCCAAGCTCTATAGAGGTTGGATTTGCAAATGAATTATGAAAACAATCGACACAATACTTTAGGCCGCGGTAGAAGTTTAGATGTGCATTTTGCCACACCTTCTATTTTTTGTCGTGCACTTTTTATTGGTCGTTTTCCGGCATGTGGGCTAAGTTTTGGTCTTCTATTCTTTATTGAACCTCAATGGGTAGTTTCTATATGGGTTTTTGTTATCTTCTGTATGTAACATCGGGCTATGTTAGCAGGTTAAGAGTAACCAAATCATCTTATTTCTCGGGAGCTTGGAGTTTGTAAGGACTAGAAAAATATTATTATGTAGCACATACATTTAGTTAACAAATAAAACTTTCGCAATCATGATGCTTAAGGTGATCCGCCGGTACGCTATTAACTCGTCCACGGGCATGTTTTGTATGGTTTTCTTTTCCAAAGTAGCAGAAAAAATAAGCCCATCACATCATTCAGCACGTCACCTACCGCGGCAATGCCTTGGGCGCCAAGAACACTGCCACCTACAACGTCCTATTAAAAACACCACTTGTGCCTGTCCCTGTACACTTGGAAGTTAAGAGAGTAACCACAACATCTCATTTCTAGGAAGCTTGGAGTTTGTAAGGATTAGACAAATACTTCCTCCTTTCCAAAATAATTGATGATTTGGGTTTATTTAAGTCAAACTTTACTAAGTTTGACCAATTTTTTTTAAAGAAAATCCAATATTTACAACGTCAAATCTATATAGTATGAAAATACATTCTATCCTGAATCTGATAAAAAATAATTTGGTTTGTAAATGTTGATATATTTTTTATATAGATTTGTTCAAACTTAATGTACTTTTTTCAAAGGTAAAACTTAAAGTAATTTGACTTAGAAAAGGATGAAAAATCTTGGAACGGAGGTAGTAGTATGTCGTAGCACATGCATTAGTTAACAAACTAAACTTTTACAATCATGATGTTTAAGGTGATCCATTGGTACTTATTAACTCATCCACCAGCATGTTTTTTATAGTTTTCTTTCCCAAAGGAACCGGAAAAAATAAGACCATCACATCATACACCTACCGCGACAACGCCTTGGGCGCCAAGAAGGCTAGCTCTCGCCACCGGCAGTCTCCTATAAAAACCGCCACTTGTGCTTGTCCCTGTACATTTGCAACTTAATCACAAACTAGATCTGAGCAGGAGAAGTGCAGCAGCACCCTGTTCATGAAGCCTCAGGATGAGTATTTCATCCAATAGATTTCCCCCTTTCTCTTTGGAACCTCTTTTTTCTTCTTCTTTCATCGATCTCCTCTTTTGCGTTTGTGGGTACAAATGTATCGTCTATTTTGAGCTGCTAATTAAGTTGCCTGTGTTAAGTTCAGTTGCTGGTCGTGACATTTTGCGCCATATTTTTTTTTTGGCTTGGCTTGGTTTGGTTTTGAAGGACGATGATGGAAACAAACGAAGGCTCGCTCGCCGAACCTAACATGGCATATGCCTTGATGATCAGAAATCGTGATATGAACTGAGTCCTCCATGGTGCATCCGCCCTTTTTCTTCTAGTTTCCGATGAAAGAAAAAAGTTATATGGATTCGATACATTCGATATTTTCTTTTTATATATGTCTCTCTATGTCTTTGGCCCACCTAGGCGAGGTGGCCGATGATTGCGGCATCGTCTTCCGTGGTGAGAAGGGTCCGCGGCTTGAGCAGATTGCCGCCATTAAGACGCGCGAGGGGTATGCGGGCGCGATCGTGGCTGCTCGGGCACGGGATGCCCGAGAGCGGAAACGCGCCCTGATCCTCACCGAGACTAGGTTGTCAGGACCTGGTCCCAGCGAGGATCCCCCTCCTGCGCCTGATGGGAGGGAGGTAGCCCCGGAGCCTGCCCCTCGGGGTAGGCTGCGGGGAAGGCCTCCCAAGGCTGCTGCTGCCGCCCACCCTCGGACCGGTCGTGCCCTCTCGGTCCCCGCCAAGGGGACCCTGGAGGAGTGAGTTCCCCTATGGATCTCATCCGGGCCTTCCGGGTGTTCATCTGGAACATCCGAGGGTTCGGGCACGAGGGTCGTCGCCGCCAGCTAAAGGAGTACTTTCGCCATGAAGCGCCGGATATTGTCGGCCTTCAGGAAACGATTCGCCGAGATTTTTCCATCTCCGAGCTTGAGGGTCTTAGTCGCTGCAAATTTTGTTGGTCCTGGCTCCCGGCAGTTGGCCACTCTGGGGGCATTCTCCTTGGTGTCAAGGAGGACACCTTTGAGGTGGATGATATGGACCGCGGGGAGTTTTTCATGAGCATGGCACTCACCCATAGACAATCCCGTTTCAAATGGGAGATTATCATTGTCTATGGCCCCGCGGACCATAGGAGGTCCCCCGAGTTCCTGCTCGAGCTCAAGCTGAAAGTGGAACGGTCGGAGATCCCGGTGGTGGTGGCCGAGGACTTTAACCTGATCCGCTCGGCTGAGGACAAGAGCTCGGCTAGCGTGGACCTCCCTAGGATGCGTTTGTTTAATGACTGCCTTGCGGACCTGGCGCTTTGGGAGGTTGCACGTGTGGGGGCTAGATATACTTGGACCAATAAGCAGTTGGCCCCGATCCGCAGCGTCCTCGATCGGGCTTTTGTCTCGGTTGACTGGGAAGTGATGTTCCCCCTTTGCTCTCTGCGGGCTGTCACCCGGATTGGCTCGGACCACATTCCGCTCCTCCTCTCCTCAGGTGGGGGGCCTCCGCCTAGGCTGAACCGTTTCCATTTTGAATCCTTCTGGCTGCAGAGTCGAGGATTCGTGGAGGCTGTTTGGTCTAGGTGGCTCGAGGCCGCCACATCCCTCCCCCGTGTATTTTCGGTAGTTGATATTTGGCACCACTGCGCCAAGGTCTCCCGCCAGTTTATGCGTGGTTGGGGTGCAAACCTGGGGGCGGAACTCCGGGCCCGGAAGGGATCAATCCTGCAGGAGATTCAGGCGTTAGATCGAGAGGCTGACACTAATGGCCTCTCGGAGGATGCCTAGTCTCATAGATATTCCCTGGAGGCCTCCCTTATGGAGATCTTTAGGGGCGAGGAGGCGTTCTGGCGTCAGCGGAGCCGCCAGAACTGGACGGTTCAGGGGGAGTCGAATACAGCCTACTTTCATGCCATTGCGAATGGTCGAAGGAGGAAGTGTTCGATTCCCTGCCTCTGGGAGGGTGAGTCCATGTTGGAATCCCCTCAGGCTCTCTCTGCCCACATTTATAGCTTCTACAAGTCCCTCTTCTCGGCCACGGAGCCCTCGGGCATCTCTCTCGCCCCGGACTTCTGGCCGACAGGGGGACGGGTTTCCCCTGCTGAGAACGCGGACCTCACTAGCCCGTTTCTCGCAGAGGAGATTTCTGCAGCCTTGAAGTCCATGAAGCCGGGGTCGGCCCCGGGTCCTGATGGTCTGCCAGTGATTTTCCTGCAGTCCTTCTGGGAGCAGTTGAGACCGGTGATCTTGCTGATGTTCCAGGAGTTCTACACTGGGACCCTGGTGATGGCTCGTCTGAACTTTGGTGTGATAACTCTGATCCCCAAAGTAGTTGGGGCCACTGATATCCGCCAGTTCCGTCCCATCACAGTTATTAATGTGGTCCAGCGGCTCTTTGCGAAGGTCTGTGCTCTCCGTTTGGCCCCAGTCCTAGAGCGCCTCACGCACCCCCTCCAGTTTGCTTTCCTTAAGGGTCGCCTCATTCATGATGATGTCCTTGCTCTTCATGAGATTATTCATGAGGTCAAGTCACGTCATCAGAAAGGGGTATTCCTTAAACTGGACTTTCAGAAAGCCTATGACCGTCTGGACTGGGCTTTCTTGAGGCTAGTTCTGGAAAGAAGGGGCTTCGATGACCGCGTGATCTGCTGGATCATGCAGTTCGTGATGAGTGGTAGGACGGCGATCAACATCAATGGGGTGATTGGCCCCTACTTCTCCCCATCTTGTGGGGTTAGGCAAGGCGACCCGATCTCCCTCCTCCTTTTCAATGCCGCGGTGGATTCCCTTGCCGAGATTCTGGATAGAGCCAAATTAGCTGGCCACATCTCGGGTGTGGTAGGGCATCTCATTCCGGGAGGGGAGTCTCTCATCTCCAGTACGCAGATGATACCATGATCATGGTGCAGGGCTCGGAGGCCAACATTAGGAATCTGAAGTTCCTCCTTATGTGCTTCGAGGAGATGTCTGGGCTCAAGATCAACTTCGACAAGAGTGAAGTCATGGTGCTCGGCTTCGATGAGGCTGATCGGCGACGCCGATAACCTCAAGCCTGGTGGCGGAGTTCCCCATTACTTATCTGGGGATGCCCATTCGGGATACGAGAGTGTTGATCTGGGACCTTGCACCCCTAGTCACGAGAGTGCGCTCTCGGGCCGAACCTTGGCGTGCGAGACTCACGACTAAGGGGAGCAAAACGGTAGTGATCAACTCCTGTCTCTCGAGCCTTCCCATGTACCAGATGGGGCTGTACCTGCTACCTGAAGGAGTCCATGCCGACTTCGCCAAGGAGTTGCCTCGATTCTTTTGGGCGGCGAGGGATGGTCACCAAAAATACCACATGGTGAAGTGGGCGGACGTTTGGGCCCCCAAAGAGTTTGGGGGCATAGGTATCCTTGACTCGCGCCGCTTCAACGTGGCCCTGATGTTGAAATGGGTCAGCGTATTCGAGGAGGACGGGCCTGCTACAGACTTATCAAAGCCAAATACCTCTGGGCCGTCCCTCTGGCGTCTGGCGGGGAGGGTCGCAGCCTAGAGGTCGATCCAGGACATTAAGCATTACATTGGCTGGGGCATTTCTTTCGTGGCAGGCAATGGCAGGGGTCCCGCTTCTGGCTCGATGCCTGGCTGTCCCCCGTTCCCCTGGGTGTGCGGTTCCCCGCCTTGTGCGCTATCGCCACGTCCCCTGCTTCGCTCGTGGCTGAGAATTTCCGGGAAGACCAGTGGGACGTGCTTTTCCGCCGCACCTTTAATGAGGTGGAGGTGGGGGAATACCTAGACCTGCTGGAGACCCTTCCGGCATCTCTCTCGGAGGCGCAGGACGTGGTCTCCTAGCAGCTCTTACCCTCTGGCGAGTTCTCCGTGGGCTCGGCTTATAGGGCCCTCTTCCAGGGCCCTGAGCGTAGGTGGGTGGCTCCCCTTTGGAAGGCCCCCTTCCTCTTAGTATTCGGATCTTTGTTTGGCAGCTCCTTCGTGACCGCCTCCCCTCGGGTACGGAGGTAGCCAAACGTAATGGCCTGGTGTCCCTATGTGGGACCCGGAGCGTCGCCCACATTATGTTCTCTTGCTCTCATTGCAGTTTTGTGGAGTTTTATGCGCTGAAGCTCTGGGTCCGGCAGGCGGTGCAGGCTGGAGGAGTTCTGCGCAGCCAGCTACCCGGACGGGTGGTGGCCGTCGTCTCTTTTGGCTCCTCTTTGCGGCTCTGTCTTAGACACTTTGGAATATCCGCAATAAGATGGTGATTGAACGTGTGTTCCCCACCCGGGCATCTGACTCTATTTTCGCTTTGCTCGCTTTCTTGCAGCAGTGGTCCCCCTTGGTGCGGCAGCGTGACGGCCGGCTTTGAGTCCTCCTCCAGGCTCGAGGTCGGGCGTCTCCTTCTCGGCGCCGACTCCCCCCCCGTGCCGTCTGAGCAACTGCCGTGTTCCTTTCCTTTGTTTTTCTTTTTTCTTGGGCTGTGATGTGCTGTGGCCCCAACGGTGTGTGACCTTTGTCTGACTTTGTACTTGGGATTGTGCTTTATTTATAAAGCGGGGCGCGAGCCTGATTCGAGATGATGTGGTGAAAGAAAAAAAATTATATGGATTCGATAGATTCAATCTTTTCCTCTATGATGTCTCTTTGTTGTTGGCTTTTATTTTGCGAACAGAAAATTACTATTTACTGGTGTGCATAGTTTTCTAGTGGTCAATTCTGAGATACCAACTTATTTCTAGTGCAGGTTTCTTCGAACAAATAGCATGATCAAGATTTAGGAGGAGGTGACATCCAAGGGAGCAGCGCAAAAACTAGTGACAAAAGGTTTTAGAGGTAGCCACTAGCAATGCTGGGAGCACCGCTATCATGATGTCTAGCAGCATGGCGTCACAAGTTTCTGAAAATACCATTTCGTATCTAGTTTGCATGTTACAATGCCAATAAAGCTACTTTTATGTATGCAAGACAACCCAGTAAAATTAGCCTTCCAGAAACCACAAAATAAAGCATTGAAATTAAGTTATATATCAAACAACTCAAACATAATTATCACTCGCTACACTTTAGTACAACAATATTACTACATGGTTGGGTTTAATCCACAACAGATACAACAACACCATCATCAGATCCAGCACCATCTGCGATGGAACTACAGTGAACGACCACCAGCAAATTTATTTGTTAACCTAAGGCTAAGGTACACTCATTCCTCAGTTATGTTCTCACATCAGAGTACGCGTGTCCTACTTCCAGTTTCTCTCGTTAAAACCATGGAGCATCAATTAACGGCGTGTGTGTCATCATAGTACAACAGCCACCTGAGAGTAACCCTTCGCACGGGCTTTAAGCAGGCCCGCTGCTCCCTTGACCATGGAAGAAGCGCACGACGACGCAGGTTATGTTGTCGCTGCTCTCCCTCACGTAGGCCTCCTGCAAGAGCCTCTTTGCAGCTTCCTCTGGGTCTTGTATCGATCGGGTCATGTCGACAGCCTCCTGCATTAGAAACGTTGCTCAGGGTGTCAGATCAAACACACAGAATATGATACAGATAATACAGATCCTGAAATCGTTCTGTTCTTCTTGAATTACCTCATTAGAGACCACATCCCACAATCCATCGCTTGCAAGGATGAGAAACTCCAGACTGTCATCAACGATTTCCTCCTATGACCCAGCAAAGTATTACTAAAACCGACCATCATTTACTAAAAGTGAATAAAACAATATTCTTAATCCCCCCAAGATAGCATAGACAGGAGTTATGAAGATGGACATCTAATCACATGCATATGCATTTAGAGAGAGAAGTAATGTGAAAAATATTAAACTCTCCAGGAATTCATACCCGGATCTCTGGATCCACAACTACATACTGCTTTAAGAGCTTGTCACCAAAAGCACGAGAAACAGCGAGTACACCACCAACGCGCCATGTTCCTATGGAACAAAGTACCATCGTTAGGGAGGCAATCATATCCCATCCATAAAACTTGCAGATAATGCAGTGCATAGTACCTGCCCACATCACGAAACCTCCAGCTTCTTCAATGCGTTGCCGCTCATCTGTCTGATCAGGCTTGTGATCTTTCGAAACAGGTACAGCTGCAAAAACAAGCAGACCAGAATAAGTGAAAGAATGGTTACACAATATTTCCACTAATGTAATTCCTAGTGCATTAGTTTATCATCAAAATATGTCGAGTCTCTGTTAGGCAATTGTCTAGTTTAGCATGAAACAAGAATACTGATTTCTATGGGGTAAATACAGCATCTTAAGAAAACAAAGGCAAACATTTAAGACCTTAGAAAAGGTCTATTAGTAACAAAACAATCATAAAAGCTTGTTCTTAACTTTAACAAGCATGCATAAAAACATACTGTTGAGTAGGTGCCCCTAATGAACTCTCAACCTCATAACACACATCTGCAGAAAACTATTTCCAATGCATCCCTTTAGGATTTTTCCATAATCCGCTAAATGCCTGGAAGCCCAGTTACCAATGAAAAATATTGAGATCACTTGTAGTCTGAAATAAGTTTTAGTATGTTGATGGAGAATCAATGAAAATTATTACGATTTGTTCTATTCTGCTATATTCATTAAGCAGGATCTAGATGAAATCAAATTATCAGAAAATACATAAATCAAAAGCAATAAAATAGTTATAGATGGGATAATTAGTAGTTAAGTGTTAACAGTTGATTACCATCTCCACCCCTGCATATGATAGCCCTGGAGTCTCCAACATTTGCGACAAAGAGACGATTGCCGACAAGTACAGCAGTCGATGCAGTTGACCCACACTGGTTTTGAGTACTGTCAGATTCCAAGAAGTCATTGTCGGTACTTTTATAGGAATCATCTGCAGATAATAATGCCATGCAGCGATTCTGTTAGTTGTATTTACAGAAGTCATTGTTCCAACGGCCTAATAGCAAAAATAAAAAAGCGATACCTATGGCCACTTTTGTTTCACTCATGAACTTTGGATGCCTAAGGAGATGGCTGAAGAGGTTTTCTTTGACATACTCAGCTACTTTAGCACCACCATGACCTATAAAAATGAGCCATACAATTCACAATCCAATTCAGAAGAAAATGGCAAATTTGTCCCGCTTGTTCAACTTTATCCATTAACCCCTAACATTAATGGTTGCTTTAGCCACACAACAATATACATTTCAAGAGAAAATAATTTATGGTGGTAGCCAAAATATATTACAGAGGTTCAAGTCCAACATAAGAAATATCAGTGTCACCTTTTGGCACGTGAGTGCATGCTAAATTGAGAAACGATCTATTAGAGAAGTTATAATCTTAAATGAGAATTAAACATGAACAAAATCTATGCTCAAGAGAGATGATACATACCATCAAAAACTGCAAATAAACCAATAAGCTGCCCATCGACACTTTCAATTCTTGTCTCGTAGAAGTCTTCCATAGAAGCCCTCTTACCAAGGGAGCTCGCATAACCATAGCTAAACTTACCATTCTGGCTGGCAGAAAAATAAATGAGAAATGCTGAGAAAACAAGTATTGTAACTGCAAAGGAATAATCCTAATTAACCGGTCTTTTGGACAGTAATAACATCATACAAATATGAAGATACTATACAACTAGAGACCCCAGAGTACCACTCATAGAGTAGATACAATCATATCAGTGTATGTATCTGGATTAAACCACTATTACAATAACTAAAGCTAATACTAGTTTCAGATGCCACAGCAGATAGAACCATTGGCATGTACTCAGCTTGCCAAGCCACAGCAGGATGGAATGCTGCCTCGTATTACTTTAGGAGCTGACACAGCCTGATGCAACATGACACATGACTAGATCCACTGATGCAGCATGTCTTATAGTAGTACTGAAGGAATGACAATCAAGATTTTGTCGTGCGGGTGGTTAGGGGTGTGCAGCTGAGCAGAGCCAGCTAAAATTCCCTGTAT
Source organism: Avena insularis (assembly GCA_023614405.1). Classification (NCBI taxonomy): domain Eukaryota; kingdom Viridiplantae; phylum Streptophyta; class Magnoliopsida; order Poales; family Poaceae; genus Avena; species Avena insularis. The sequence goes on from CM042687.1 coordinate 387,006,451, forward strand.
CAACTAACAATATCGATAATCGGAGCCATTCATTAACATACTTGATATGAATGCTGAATCACTAGAATGTGTAAAGTGCACCTAAGGCAGTCTCTGATCTCACGCTACCATGCCCAATAGGGCGTTTCTGCACTAGTTCATCAACTTATAATCTAAAGGATTCATTTGGTATAGATTCAGAATAGCCTTCACAACTTATAACCTATAGGTATGATTAGGTCAGGTTCATAGCATGGGTACATATTTTTGGATAGGTAAACTATATACTCCGCTTTTTTTTCAGGGGAACTATATACTCCGCTTAAAAGAGGCGTGGCGTGTCCTACTTAAAGCAAACAACCTAGCTCCAACCAGATTTTCCTAAAATAACTTTGTGTTCATTTCATTGCAGAAATAGAAATGGCTTATGAGTTATAACTAACAGAATCCTTGCTCGCAGCAAACGAAACCCTCACAGTGGGTTGTGGGAATTTCGTGCGATGTGCGAGGAAACATATGCCAAATTACATGGCAGAAGCAACGAATCAAAGCGCCACTGCAGCAGCTCGAGCAGATCAGACACGAACAGAGCAAAAGCACGGGCAGAGGAGGAAAAGAGGAGCGTCTCGGGGAATCGGTCCCACCTGAGGCCGCCGCCGCTGACCGGCGATCCGTCGGTGGGGTGGCCGATCACCGTGCTCAGGTACCCCATCCCCCCGCGTAGACCACCTGCTCGCTGGAATCAAGGTTCACGAATTGGCCGTGGAACGAGTGAAAATTTGTGGGATTTGGGGGGAGCGGGGAGGGAGGGGAGCGGGACGGGATTGGTCCATTTCTATAGTGGAACGGGAAAGCTTCTCCTCCTCCTCCTTCCTCTCGCCTCGATGTCGGATTTTTGGCGGTTAGGCCCTCGGAGGAGCGCGTAATTGCTCGCTCGTGCTCGTGCTCGTGCTCGGGTTCGGGTTCGGGTTCGTACTGCTGTCGTACCGTGTCTGGCGGTGCCGTGCGAGCTGCGAGGACCGAGGGACATTTTCACGTGAAGGGAACGTGTCTTGGGATTTATGAAAGATCCTTCGAGAAGATCGAGGATGGATCACCGTCCACACGTTGCAACTGGGCAAGCAGGACAGGGACAGAGGTAAATTTCATTTAATGGCTTAACTAACAATTTGTATTTTTCTAGAAAATTATACAAACCTCCGACTATTTGGGTCAAAGTTATAAGGAACTACAACTATATTGAGGCTCAACTTTTGAATACATAAGTTGCAGATAGGACAAAATTTTAAACATTTCTCCTTCTTTAGTGTTTTAGCATGAGAGCCATGTCTGCTACTCTCGTGTCTTGAGTATGAAAACTTCAAGCTTTGTTAATTTAGCACATCCCCGCTTGTTGGGCGATCCCAGACCAAAATACGGATCAAGTTTGGATCGGACGAAACTCGTTTTCGGCCTGGGAACGTTTCCCACTTGCGTTCCTAGACCAAGTCCACATTCGACTAAATTCAGTTAAACACGGCGAAATTTGGCGAATATAGACGGATTTCATTAATTAGGGCAAGGACGCATATATTACATCGAATTTAACTAGGAAAATATTAAATTCAAACTAGGAAAAGGCCGACGCCATACGCCACTTCTACAGGCCGAGGCGGGGGTGATTGCCGGCCTGGATGTGCTCCATCACGGCGGCGAGAGTTTTCCCTGGAACGCTCCACCAGCTGCAGCGAAACGCCGCATTATGACGCGTCGACGGCGAGACCCGGCGGTCCCTCATGTCGGGCGAGATCCTGGAGGCGCCTGTCGGCGAAGAACTGTCTCCAGAAGACCAGGTTGCTAGGATCCTCGGCGAGATCCGGGTCTTCCATGGCGGCGATAGCCGCCTGGATCTCTCCGGCGATGTCCTCGTCGGCGAGCACTTGCGGAATAGGGATCCCGCCGGCGCTGAGATTCCAGCCGACGAGGAGACAAAATTCCGGTGGCGCCGTATAGGCCATGTCGTGGAGCAGTCGGGCTTCTCACGTCTGCAGCGTGCGGCGGCCGTTCGGCCGCCGCGATGTTGCCGGGAAATCTCTCGGCCATGGCTTTTCGGCGGAGTTATGGAGGTGGTGTGAGATAGTGTGAAGGGAGACGACAAGATTTACGCCTTTTATAGGCCGAGGTCAGCTGATAGGCTGGTCCACTCGGCGAATTCGCTTCGTTCGGCGTTCCTAGGGCGTTCCCGGGATCCTGGGAATGGCCTGGGAAGTCCGGACCAAAGTTCGTTCAAATTCGGACGAAAAGAGGTTCCTAGAAACACGACTAGACCGAATTTCAGCGTTCAGACCTAATTTTGGTGTCCGGATCGGCGTGCTGGGAATGCTAGTGGAGATGCTCTTAGACACGGTTGATGGGCAGTTTGGTTTGGTAGCTTTTGCTCTAGTTTGTCTTTTGTTTATTTTCAGTTTTAGCTGGTGTGTGCGTTGTGACTGTTAAGACTCTGTGGTTTCATTTAGGCCATGGAAATCCTTTTTAATCTCTACTACTAATAATATAAAAAATAAACATTTTCTTTTCTAGATCCATCCCGTTAGTATACACGACGCAGTTATTATCCACATTAGATCTCTAACTGTTCTTATTCACCTAATGCGTGCAACTTGCAATAACGCCTGCCATACCGCGCTCCACCAAAATTTTCCCTCGCAATACGTATCTAAAAAGCGTATTTCCTCAGTTTCTCAACCTCCCACCCTTCCCCTCCCTTCACAACTGCCTCGGCATGACAACCTCCTTCCACACGTCTGTTTCGACAGAATCCCGCCACCACGACCAACCCTTCATCTATCCTTCCATCTGTGTGTCGCCTCCTGACCACCCTCCCTTAGGGACGCTCACCCACGCGCTTCCCTGCCAGCATTTCTCACACACCTCCCCGCCCATGAGCCGCCCAGCAGCACCGTCTGCAGTGCCGCACGCCAACGCCCAAGCGCGCTTCTCGATGTTGCCTCTCCAAAATCTTTTGCGATTCGTGGAAACAGTTCCACTAAACCTCCACAACCCCTTTCGTGACAACGATGATCGTTGGCGGCGGCGCCACCACGGTAATTTGAGAATTGACGCTTCTTGTGCAGCCGCACTCGAGAGCTCGACTGCCCTACCTAGTGTTGTAACAAACAGCTCTGCCCACCGCCGCTCCATGAACACTTTCTCTCCACGGGTTGCCACACAAGCAAAGGCTCCACGGTGGGCGATGCACTGGAGAATGGGATACCCTTGGCGCAACAGTCGATGAGGGCCAGGCGTCAGCTGCATCTCTTGGGTAACCCCGTGGAGGTGTTCTTGGTCGTTGGTGATGGCGCTCACCCCTGTGGCTCGACGGGTGGTTCTACATGCCGAGGCGATAAAGTTTCGTCCTGCCTGTTTGCATCCAAGGGAAGTGTACGATGCACAACTCTTCCTACCTTTGAGTGAGTATGTGAGATTTCTTTGCTGAGTTTTCTATGGTAAATGTTAATTTCTTTGGTTGGCATGCTCAAAGCAGTGCTAAATTGGTAGTGTTGATTCTATTGCAAAGCACATGGTCCCAATTTATTAGGTCGTAAAGAACACATTGTTACACAAACTGACTCTAAGTTTAGAGTATTCTGAAGGCCCAACTATCATAAGTGAATTTTGTTGTTTCTTATATGGCTTAGTTTTGGTTGTGCTGGGCTGGCTTTGTTGGCATGTACTTTGGTGATTGGTAAGCTATGCTGAGATGTTAGAGCAATATAACCACATTCTTCTATTGGCCACCATCTTCTGCATGGTGGATCTTCACCGCCCCTACCACCACGCCGCGGATCTGAAAGGCTTATAGACACGATTAAAGAAGAGAAGAAAAACGACATGAAAGGCGATCTTTAGATTGCCTAAAGCCTTACCCTTCGGTGTTGGGAGAAAACTCAAGCCATATCCATGGAGTGGGGAAAGTTCAGATTGAGATAGTCGGGAGATTCAAGAGTACGATAGCTGGGTAGTAGGGAGACTACGCACTGGAGAGTGGGAAATGGTTTGATGTATTAGGAAAAGGATTCAGCATGAGCATTAGAGTTTCTGATGGCCTTTAGTACGTGCGGCACAGTATTATGAGCTGTGGTTTCTCCTAGGGCCTACTTATAGGCTAATCCGGTGTTCATTTGCCGATGGTACACACTAGTCGGTGAGGAAATCAGAGTGTGCTTGTGAAGTGATTTTAATTTATGTAAATGGCTGAATTTTGTAAAATTGACTATGATAAAATGAACACCAACCGACTATTCTTGCCGAAAATACACATATCTGTTTTACATAGCGCGTCAGCCACATTCACGCACATCGCCTCAATCGGGTTTATCGTAGGAGCCACCTCTTCTTTCGATTCCTTCTTCACTTCCTTTACCGTTTCCTTGTAGTCAGAGTCAAACAATTCATATAAGTCATACGATGGCCTTTCACAAGGACACCGACACATGTTGCAATTCCGACGAGTGTTTTTATCAACATAAAAGACGAAGTCGCACTTCGTCCGCTCGTGGTGACACCCAAGGCACTTGCAGCCGGTGTTCACATCCTCGTATGCGATGAGGCAACACTGTCGTAGGTTGCATTTGCAAAGTAGATCGGAGTACGATTTATTCAAATCTATCCACCTCGTCATGATGCCCTAATCGAGAAAACCCCAAATTAGTTTTTTTAGATAGGAGTTGAAGGAAATACCAAATTACATAACCATGTACTTTGCCATCACCCCTAGCAACACATCCACGATCCAACATCTTGCTATCGCCTTCATGCTCAGCACCTTGAGAATTCTGCATCATGATGTTGCCGTCGGTAGACGCCTTTACAAAGTGATAGGAAAAGGGTGTGGAAGAGATAAATAATAGAGACCAAAATGACTCGATGATGGTGGATCACACCAGTCAGTGAGATGGGCATGACCAGTTAACGGGTGATGGACATCCTGAGACACACTCTAAGCATCACGTACAATGCACGGCGCATTAATATATGATTCCAATCATCTATTGCGATATTAAAATACGCCGATCTACCGAATACCTACCAGAACTCCAAAGTTGGCCGACGCTACACGCTGGATCTGAAATTCAGACAAAATTAGGTCAATTAATGTCACGCCCCGAAAATTCGGGATCGTGACTAGAAATTCCACGAATTCGCCGAAGGCAAAATTTCGCGAAATTCCGAGTGATTACAAAACACAGCCATCGCATACAAACTCATAGGAATAATATTACAAGGGTAGATAATATCATATAAATATTTTCTTACAATCCAACATTAAACGAGGTTCTCATTGTCTTAAAATTATTAAACCATGACTAAACCATACAAACTTTATTGATTTTACACACATGGCTACATTTCTAGGATCGGCCCTCGAGCGTAGGAATGACCTAGAACTCGAAATCTTCTTCGCGAAGGAAGACATCAGGATCAACCTCCACGATATCTTCGGGTGTTTCTGAAAAATGTTTATATAGCAAGGGTGAGTACTAAAGTACTCAGCAAGTCACAAGATGGTTTCCAATTTAAAGTTTTATTCAAGATTAATTAACCAGGAAAGTCCCATGAGGTTTCCTTATGGTCAAACCCATAGTGGTATCATTTTAACCACTTTGCCAAACGGAGGGGAGAACATCGTCCATCCGTGGCATACCTAACTCCACCAAGTGATCATGCTTGGTATCATTCATTTTCTTCAGTATATATATATATATATATTTTTCTTTCATTCTTTATCATGAATTCTAGATATGTAAGTGTGTGCCTCCAATGGTTATGTGCTAAGCCATAGTGGCCCAAACCACTAGGGTTTGCGATATTGCTATCATTAGCATCGGAACCTTTAATCGAAAGCTAAGTTTTTATCTACTCTATCTTTTGAAAATTCTATCCGGAAATGTCTCATCACTCGAATCCCACTGGGAGTATGTCAGGGCCACGGAAATCGATAACATACTATAGCATCCCGACTCCGAGTGTCTCCCCGTTGATCACCCATACCAGGGTCATCTACAATGTTGAAAATCCATTGGAATAGAGTAGGGGGTTCATACAATTTATGTGGTGTGTTTTATTGTTTTGTGTCAGGGATGTACCACAGGTTTACTCATCAACCACGGCCACATACTAGGGCACATAATCCAAAATCAAGGATCTCATCCAGGTGATGAGTCCTTTTTATACCAAGATTTTTAAGGTAAATATGACCTCCAAGCAATCATACAAACAATCATGCATCATCCATCAAGCAAGTCCAGGGTTTCCACTAGGGTTGGTCTCAAGGAATAACATCAAATATTAATGGTTCAGGGGTTCTATTATTGCACATAGCTTCAATATTCTAAAATCATTTATCACCAAAATTTCATCGGTGAGAGAGGTGAATTGCCTAAAGAAAGGTCTCCCGGGAAATCCTCGACTCCGAGATGGTGCACTCCTATGCCAAAATCCTCCGAGGCTTCACCAATTGGTCCTAAAATGTTCAGAAATATTTTTCCCAAGGTCATTACTCGTATTTGTGAACTAAGGTTGAGATATAGATAAAAGTGGCCTTTATTTTCCTACATATACATAAAGTTTTTGAGTTTTAAACGCCCAACAAAATAATTTTTTTGAAGGCATTTGGAAATGTTGTTTGCATATAGAGGGTTATGAGGATCAAAATGGCCCTTTTTATTTTAGAGATATTGATCAAAGTAATGTTGCAAAATAGGTTATTTAAAACAATCCTTAAAATGAAAACATAAATTTAAATAGAAAAAGAAAACTCCTACGTATATTTTTTTTCTTCCCTGGGCTGGAAAGGGAGCCGGCCGGCCCATCTATAGGCTTGGCCGTAGCCTGGGAAGCATCCCGAAGCGGTGTACTGCTTCGTTCCCGTGAGGAAGGAAAAAAAGTAGAGGAACGGGAGAAGAGGACTCACCGGCGGCGGTCGGCGGCGCTGGAGGCGGGCTTGCAGGCGGCGGTGTTTGAAATTGATGAGACGGTGGCGGTTGGGAGGATAGGAGGGATCGATTCCCATAGAGAAATCGAAATTTGGAGAATGTTGGGAGGCTTTATAGGAGAGGGCAGAGCCCAGGGCGGTGACGCGTGGTGGTGGCGAGCTTATCCGGCCTCGCCGGGGTTCTCTGGAAGCGCCGCGATGCGGGCGACGTGTAGGACGAGTGCCAGGAGACCGCCGAGGTGGCGAGAAGCGAGCAGCTGGGCGGCGGCAGCGGCATGGCGAGTGCGTACCGCAGGGGTGACGGCGAAGCAGTGCAAGGTATGGCGACGGCGAGCAGTTCCGCGGGTGGGCAACACGCGGTGCTGATGCTTGCGTCGGCTACAGCGGCGGTGGGTCCAGGGGGCGGCGTGGCTGGCCGGCGATGGGGAATCGACGGCAGCTAGGGTTCGTCGTGTTCCTCCTTTGTTTTCTTCTCTCTTTTTTTTGTCTAATTTGTTTGATTCCAATTTGTTTGAATTTGTCTTTCCAAATTTGTTTTCAAATTCGCTTTAGTGTAGAAAAATTTGGATTGTTACAATTAATTTGGATAGAATGAAGTAGTAATTTTTTTTGATCGTCTGGTTATGCTTCGAGGACGTTGTGCAGCCCAAGCCCGGCCACGAACGGGCCGGTGTCCACCACGTACGAGACGAGAAGTCACCTGCAGCGATACGAAGAAGAGATCATAATTAATAAGGACACGTGGCGTCCCATCTAAGCGGATGAGGAAAATAACCTTTAGTTTTTTTTACGAGTCAGATCCGGAGAAAAAACAAAAAAACAAGTTCGAGTTAGCCCCGAACACATACTATACAAACCACCCAAAAATAATACTTTACCGTATTAAATGAGATACACATGGAACGCTAGTATTATTTTTGTTTGGAGAAGCAAAGTACTAGCTAAAGTAGTGATAAATCATGTAAAAAAAAATAGATCCTATTGAAAGTCCATCGATTCCCAATCTCATATTACTAGGATTTGTAAGACTCCTGGTTGGATTAAACGAACGTACGTGACACGTACTGTATTATTTAAACAACACACGTACGGATTCGTATACACAGCCAATAATCGACTCGGAACCGATTACGGTAGTAACCTAATCGATCGTATGGATTAACCTCAAACGTAACGTATGCAAATACTATGTAATCTCCGTATCAATCAACGAAACCAATTAACAACGAGTCATATTTAATCCCAAACACGCACCCAGCAGCGCTATTATATGTCCAAGAAGATAGATGCAATCTCGCCGGCCATAACAAACCCCCAACCGGTTAAACCCTAAACAGCTAGCCAGCAGCCCCCATACCGGCCGGCGCGCCGCAGCAGATCGACGATCGACGAAGACAATGGGCGCCGCTCCCTCCGTGCCCGCCGGCGACGATCCCAACGCCGTGACGGGATCCGTGAGCGACGTGCCCAAGATCACCGGCACACACGAGTTCACGATCCGCGAGTACAGCCGCACCAAGGGCATGGGCGTGGGCAAGTCGATCCTCTCGCAGTACTTCTCCATCGACGGCCGCAGCTGGTACATCCGCTTCTACCCGGACGGCTACAGCGCCGCCGACAGCGCCTGGGTCGCCTTCTACGCGCAGACGCTCTACAAGCCGCAGTTCCGCGCCGTCCGCGCCGAGTTCACCTTCCAGCTCATCGGCGCCAACGGCGAGGTCCGACACACGCGCCGCTCCGATCGCGCCTGCAAGTACGACACCTTCTGCAACAGCTGGGGAATCCGACGCTACATCAACCGGAACACGCTCGAGTCCGCCGCGCTCGCCGCCGTGCACAACGACTCCATCACCGTGCGATGCACCGTCACCATCCACCAGGCCAGCCGCAGGAGCGTCCCGGTCCCGCGCCCGGGGCTCGTCCAGATGCCCGATACGCCTCCCTCGGTCCACGCGGAGAACGCAATCAGGTTCCTCCTCGGCGGGAAGGCCCCCTTCGACGTGCGGTTCGACGTCGACGGCGAGATCTTCGAGGCGCACAGGATGGTGGTCGCCGCGCAGTCGCCGTGGTTCGAGGGACTCCTCTACGGTCACGGACGCGAGGCCGCGCAGTCGGACCTCGTCGACGTTGGCGGCGGCGTGGTCGACGCCGAGGCGTTCCGCGGCGTGCTCCACTTCATCTACAACGACGATCTCCCGGATGACTGCGCGAGCACCAAGAGGAGGTGGAAGAATGCGTACGGGGCGACGCTGCGGCTGTTCCAGGCCGCCGACTACTACCTGATGGACAGGCTCAAGATGATGTGCGCCATCAGGCTCGGCGACACCTTCATGAAGCCGTCCACCGTCGACACCATCGCCGAGTACGCCGAGGCATACTCGTGCAAGGAGCTCGAGCAGGCCTGCAAGAACTTCGCCGAGCGCCGCGGAGTCAGGCTGCTGCCGAATATACAGGTTATACAGAGATTGATCACGTTCCGCGGTGGCGCTGCTGCTGATGAGACAACCAGGAGGATCACGGACGCGCCGTCGACGAGCAGTACTCAGGCGGCTGACTGAAGCTCTGCTTTGTGCGTGCATGCATATGGTACGTACTTATATACGTAGTGGTGGTAGTAGGGTAGCGTGTCAGACACAATATCAGGATGGGCAGATGTTCCTCATATATAGTTATATATATACTGTAGTTTTCTTTTCTGTTTGGAAGGTCCATAGTTTTTGTAGTTAGGCTTAAGTACTGTTTATACTCCGTACTATGAACCAAAAGTTCAGTTTACATTTAGTTTGCCGTCAGAGAGAGGTCATGTGATCCAAACTTGATTATTGTCTTACAGGAGTTTGCACATTATATTACAATATGAAGCAAAAGTTCAGTTTATGGTTGTTTGCGTCTTATGACTGTCCCAGAGAGGTCATATGATCCACAATTTGATTGTCTTGATAGAGTTTGCACACTATATTACGTGCCCATGGTTAAAATCGGTTATTATGTCATTGGTTTTTTGTCGACGTTTACGTTGGGTTATGAGCTTGTTCGCTTCTTTTAACGAAGCGTCACACTATGATTGAGCAAAAGTGCTATCTATGATGAAGCAAAAGTTCAGTTTATGTTAGTTTGCCTCTCATAGCCGTCAAAGAGAGCGATCATATGATCCAAACTTGATTGTCTCGAGTTTGCACATTATACTAGTTTGCCATCAGTAAGAGGTCATATGATATTATGATCCACAACTATATTGTCTTGATTGAGTTTGCACACATTAAACTACCCATGGTTTTGTTATGATGTATTGGCTTTTCGTTGATATTTACGTTGGGTTGTGAGCTTATTCTGTGTTTTTTTTACGAAGCTGTCACACTATTTTCTGCCAAAATTGAGAGGTTGGTGAGGGGAAGAGATTATAACGCCTATACACACAATAGATTGTTTATTTGCTGGTGTCATTATTTCGATGCTGTGCTGGGAACGTGTGATACTGTTAAACCTCCTGCAGCTGTAGCGTGTACTCTCCTGGATGGCATGCATTGTGTAATAGGGCTTATTTGCTCTGCTAAATTACTGCTTATATACTATGAAGCAAAGTTCAGTTTATGGTCGTTTGCGTCTTATGGCTGTCGAAGAGAGGTCATATGATCCACAATTTGATTGTCTTGCAAGAGTTTGCATATTACATATCCATGATTAAAAATTGTTATCGTGTTCATGGTCTTGATGCTTACATTGGGTTGTGAGGCTTTTTTTTCTTCACAAAGTCGTCACACTATTTTCTGCGAAGTACTCCATCTGTTCCATAATAAGATGTTTTAGATTTTGTCAAACGAATGTATCTAGATGTCTTTTAGTGTAAGTTCATTCCAAACATATAAACTAAAAGATGTCTAGATACGTCCGTTTCACAAAAGTTAAAACATCTAATATTTTAAAACTGAGGGAGTATGTTACTGAGGGGAAGATATTACAATGCATACATACACAAAACGTTGTGTTTTTTGGTGTTATTTCGGTGCTGTGACATGTATTGCGTGCTATCTTTTTCTTGTTTTTGTCCTTTTTACCTGCAAACCTGAACGTCTCAATTGGTTGTTTATCGTTTGGCTGGGAAACAAAGTCGATGACAGGAGGTCATATCCACAATTGATCCTATTGATTTGCACTTTATTCTACCCATGATTAAAGTTGGTTTTCATGTTCTTAGTTTTTTCCATTGATATTTTATTTGGTTTTTCAACTTGTGATAATGTTCTTTTGCGAAGCCACCAACCTTGGTAAATAGGTCGGTAATGTTGAAGTGTATAAGTGGATCGCACTAGCCCTTTCTATTAGTTCGGACTTTTGGTTGCGTTGGCTAGTGCATGAAGCTTGACATGGTATCAGAGCCTAAGGTCTCGAGTTCGAGTCCTGGCTTTCGCAATTTATCCTAAAATTGCTGTAGACCCCTCTGTGTCCACGTATAGGCCTCCTGAGTCATACGTGAGTTTCGCGCGTCGTCGCTCTGTTTCGGTTGCACGTGCTGACTTCTCTCCGTCACACGTGAGAGGGGGTGTTGAAGTGTATAAGTGGATTGCACTAGCCATTTCCATCAGTTCGGACTTTTGGTTGCGTTGGCTAGTGCATGAAGCTTGACAGGTAAGAGGTTGGCATCCTCTAGATCCACCTCTGCGGCGTTGTGGCATGGAGGGTAGAAGGATTCCTATCTCATGTTTGGTTGTGTAGCAAGATCTTCAATCTGGTTTTGGTGTTGTGATCGTTTAGACGGTGATGAACCGTCTCGAATAAACGTCCTCCGATTCCAATCTTACCTTGGTGGTGTTTGGTCCTGCTACGCCGAGGAGCTTTGGGAGTATTGTCCCACCAATCAGTTGATTCTTGTTGCTCCATGTAGTCTTCTCCATGTGCATCATCGACCACAATGGTGTAACAAGTCCTTTTTCTGAGCCTTTGTGTGCAAGGTCGTTGCCCTGGTCAATATATGCTAACATAAATATGCTAATGCGGCGGCCTATATGGGGTTGGTGCGGTTGCTTATATCTGTTGTACATGATTACCCACTAGCTATTGTGGCGGTTTAACAAGGTTTTTCCCCTTCATGTACTCCACTATACAAGTCAACTTTACTTGAGTTTATTAATGTTTTCCATGGCCAACGAGAGCTATGGTGGTGCAACCACAACCATTTCGGATGTGGTTTTGGCAAGAATGTTGATGGTAGGGCCTTGGTTGCAATTTCTTTTATGTAGTGTCTTTTTTTATTGGTTCAATTACTTAGGATGATTCAAGGTCCTGTTTATCTAATATAGAAATACTTCCTCTGTTCCAATGAATAATGCGTATACATTTATCCATAAAATATATTTTCACAAACCAAATTTAGCAAACTTTGGCTTTACACAAAATTTATAGGCCTTATTCATTGAAAAAAAGGAGGTATAATATAAGCTACTACCTCTGATCCATAATAAGTGTCACCATTTTCAACTACGTTCAGTTTAAAACTACGACACTTATTATGGATCAGAAAGAGTAGTATATTTCGTTAAAAAAAATGGCATCGATTATAAAACAAACACAAAAACAATAACAAGACCTTGAAGGCTTGAACAGTATCGGCTGTTACATGAACAGGTGGATCATCGGGCATAGGGACTAGGTTGCCAATTCAATTGTCGCGCAATACCTTATTTCTGAATTAGCTGACGGACCTCTCACATACGTGTAATAGCATCGACGTCGCACTATAAAATCCCCTCCTTCATTTTCTTTCCAACATTACTCTGAAATCAGCACTTGTATGACTGAGAACAAAACCATGTAGAAGGCATGCAAACATATTATACTTCCTCAGTCCTAAAAAGATACCGTGGATTGTCTAAATTCTCGTATATCTGCATCGTTTTATGTAGATACATGAAAATTTAGACAGATTCGTGACATCTTTTTAAAACAGAGGGAGTACTAGCAATTTCATTTTGTGGCAGATCAAAAACAGCAAAAACTCTGATGTATATTAACGACATGGATCAAAATGAGTAATATTATTTTTAAAATTTATGCATGAAGCTTTTTAATTCTTTTTAAAGTTTTTTCTGAAAACATGTGTAGTTAAATAGTCTTAGCATGGCTCTGCCACCGAATTCCATGCTCTCATGAATATATAAAAAAAGGGTGAACCGTCCGTTTCATCGTACTGGACTGGCAGTGAGATCATCTCCAAGGTTCCTAGAGCATCTCTACTAGTATTCTCAGGAAGCCATTTCCAGAGCTTTTTTTATCCGGATTATACAAAACGACCCAATAGCATTTCCAGACAGAATTTAGCGTTGTTTTCATCCGGCTTTCCCAGGACGATCTCGACGCTAGATGTAACGATTGCCCACTCCCTCTTCCCACATCACCTGTCTGACCCCACCAACCACCTCGCCCACCACTCCTCTCTCTCGTGCGCGCGTATTCCAGCGCCCGTACGCCTGGATGGCGGGCTCGGGAAGGCAGCCGCCGCTCCTGGTGGCCTCATCGGCCAGCGAAACACCGTGCCGCTGCCCGCCGCGCCGGGCCTCCACGGATCCCGGAGGAAGATGGGTAGGGTGTTGCCTCCGGTGTACTGCGCCGCGCCGCCACAGATCCCGAAGGCAGATACGCCGGATCACCGCTTCCCGTGGGTCGTGCGAGCTCCGTCAAGCAATAACGAAGACCCCTGTGTCGACGCAGACCTCGACGCTCCTGGCGGACAGGTTCTTGCAGCAGACCCATAGCCGTGGCCTCATCGTCAAGCTATGGGCACCACATGTGGACATGCTTCTCCATAGATCTGCCTGAGCTACGCCGCCATGGATCCGCCTGAACTGCTTCGCCGGATCCGCCTGAGCTGCTTCGCCTGAGCGCCGTGACCGGATGGACGTGGGGATGGATGGATGGCACGGCGGGAAGCGGCGGTGCGGGCGGTGGGAGTTTGGGGCTCGAAATCTGTCTAGAAAAGTGGTGTTTCCAGGGCAAAAAAAATAGATCCATCCGGATCAAAATTGTTCCATCCGGGGCAAAAAATTGGCCTCGGAATGCTTCAACGAGTGAGGATACTCTTACCTTCTTCCCATAATCCCATGCATGACTCATCGCGATCTAGAAGTTGCTTGTTATCCTTGGTTCGCATGCATGAGCCATGTGTAGATCACTTTTCCCCCTCAACCCATCTTGCTCTTCTCCGGTACCTTGAGGAGCACCGGAGTAGATAGGGTAGGTAGTACTATTTTTAGGAGTTGGCTTTGTACCAGAGTGTGGCAGGCTTTCGCGCTCAATCTCGCTGGCCATTGTTGATCTCCTTCGCCAAGGTGCTCCTCCAGGTGCGCGGTTGCGGCCGTCGTTGACCTTTCTCGAGGCATCGCTTTAAAATGCAATAATGTTGTCGTACCCTTCCTGAACAGGTCTGGTCGACGGTGCAGTTCCCGGGAAACCATGATCTTTGTGATCGGACGATGGCAGCGCCTTCGTGCCGTATTCCCTCTCGAGGGCTTCATCTTTGGAGCTGGACATCGGCAAAGGGGGCTAATGGAAGGCCAAGGTTTTCGCATTGAGACTTCTTTCATAACAATGGTTGGGACGAGCGATGTAGGAGACATGTCTTTGGTTGAGGCAATCGTCTCTTCTCCGGCGTGTCCGTGTGTTTGCATCGACTTATTTGTTCCTGTGAAGTCGAAACAGCGGTGGCGGATCCGGCGGCGTACGATGACTGATGACGGGTCATCCATTCTGTTATCTTTCGTGACGCCATCCTTGCCTAGTTCTCCTTCGTAGTTCTTTGCCAGAGTTAGATTTGTGTTGTCTTGTCGCAGGTGGCTAATTTCTAGCCTGGATCTTCATATGGCTCCACACAGCGTGTACTTTGTGGGTTGGTATGAAGATTGTCTATGGTGAAGTCGGAGTCGCTTGCTCAGAGTTTTGGGTTGGCGTTGTTGTCTTCTAGGGGAGAAGTGATGACGATGACGCATGTGTGCTGTCTCGACGAGGCCCTCTTTGGAGGTGTGTGTGGGTTTCGGTGTCGCTCAGCAGTTTTGGATGGTTTTCGTCCGTTTTTATTAATTAACTGTGTAATTCTCTTATGCTGCTTAATTAATGTATGAGGCAAATTTGTTTGCCTCCGTTTCAAAATTATTTTTTCCATGTACATGGTTCTTCTACTCATCCTCCATGTACCCAAATTTTGTTCATATTTTTTTGTGAAACATAGGGCTTTATTTCTATTTCTTGTCAAGTTTCACACTACTAGGAAAACGGCTATAAGTAATCCACACTTCCATAGCGCACTAGGTCAATGTTTCCTACGGGTAAAATAGACGTGGCGCACTGTCCACAGGTGCCCTACGGCTAACTGTAGTAAGCGTGGCACACATGGGGTGGTGCGCCACGGCTATGTGTGAGCCAGGACACATGTGGCCACAACACACATACCCGTAGCGCACTAGGTTAAGGTGCGCTACAGATGCGTCACTTAGCCGTAACGCACCTTGACCTAGTGCGCTACGGGCATGTGTGCTGCAGCAGCTGGGTCAACTTAGCCGTAGGGCACTCTGTCCTAGTGCCCTACGGCTAAGTGGTCTGCACCAACTCCACCCCTGGATCGCTTTTTTAGGTTTTGCAAAAAATAAAAGAAAATAATAAACACTTCAAAACGTTAAATCCTTTTATATTTAGGTAGGTAATGTGGTATAGTTTCTAGGAAAATTAACAAACATGAGTTTCCACTCTTTCTGCAAAAAAAGTCATGCCACGGTAAAATGGCCGTAATTTTTGCATACGATGTCGAAAAAATCGTATAATATACCAAAATGACGAGAACGAGATTTCGCATCCGCTCGCAACCACCTCCGGTCGTTTAGCGATTATTTAGATTTTCAAAATTCGAAAAGAGTAAAAAGTTACTGTCAAAAGACCGTTTTTTCCTACAGAAAAAAAATAGAGGGCAACTTACCCGTAGCGCACCACCACCTAGTGCGCTACGAGTAAGTTGAGCAGGACTCAAAATTTGAATCCCCACCCCGCCCTTCTCCCTTTTCCTTCTCCCTTTTCCCTTTCCCTTTTCCCTCTCCCTTTCCCTTCTTCTTTTTCCTTCTCCTTTTTCCTTCTCCCTTCTCCTTCTTCCTTCTCCTTCTCCTTTTCCTTCTCCTCCTTCCCCTTCTCCTCTCCTTGCAGTGACGGCGCGACGGCGGCCTCCTCCTCTCCTTGCAGTGACGGTGGCACGGCGACGGCGCAACGACAGCCTCCTCCTCCTCTTGCAGTGACGGCGACGCGACGGCGGCCTTCTCCTCCTCCTCGCAGTGACAACGGGCGACAGCGGCATCCTTCTCCTCACCGACCTCCCTTCCTCCCTCTCTTCCTCCATCTCTTCCTACCTTCCTCTCTTCCTACCTTCCTTTCTCCAACCACACCCTTCCTACCACCTCGACGCCGGCGAGGACTAGAGCGGCCACGGCTTCCCGCACTTCCCTGCGGTGGTAGGTCATGCGAGATGCGGCGAGATGCACCCGATAGGGCTTTGTTTCTATTTCTTGTCAAGTTTCAGATACTAGGTTCATATGTATACCCATGATCAGACTAGCTAGCACGCATTTGTTGACCAAAGTAGACAACCCTAATCGATCGTTCCAAAGCCAAATCCTTCTAGTACAACAATAGTCTCAGACAACAAACAGGCTCGCACGCTCTTGGCCAACATGATCATCCATATCCACGAATCAGCGAAGAAACCCGATAGCGATGCTCGGTGGACACAAACTTCTTCCATCCCGTGAGTGAAATGCAACGGTCCTCGCTTCGCTACCCTTTACTATTTAATCCCATGATCGACAAGAAATCTCTACGATGTGATTTGCTCGAGATTGAATAAGTGTACTTTACTGACACATCGACGACTAGCACACACTGTGCAAGCGGTTGTTGGGCTTATTTCTCAGATGAAAACAAAAAAGAAGACAAGACGACGACTGGTGTGAAGAAGACTATCTATCTGGACCAGACCGGAGGGCTCGGACGGCTGCTCGATCGGTGGCGTTTTGCGCCTAAACCGATCCGGCCGCGAGACGGGACAAGACAAAGCTTCTCACCGGTCGATCCGGTTTGTCCCAGATCACACGCCAATCAGGTGACCAGCCTGCTCAGTCTCCGGTCAAGCTCTGAGCTCCGGAGTCTCTGCCTGTCCATCCATCCGGACTCTGGAGTCCGCCCATACCATACATCGTCAACTTCAAGCAATGGCGGCGCCGTCGCACCGCGGCAGCAGCCAGCGGCCCTTCGACCTCGCGGCCGCAGCTCCACAGCTCGACGACGACGGCCGCGCCGCGCGCACGGGGAACCTATGGACGTGCGTGGCGCACATCATCACCGGCGTCATCGGCGCCGGCGTGCTGGCGCTCTCATGGAGCGTCGCGCAGCTCGGGTGGGTGGCCGGCCCGCTCTCCATGCTCTGCTTCGCCGCCGTCACCTACGTCTCCGCCGTCCTGCTCTCCCACTGCTACAGGTCGTCCCCTGTCGTTGCCGGTGGTGATGGGTCGGAGGAGCCGTCGTCGGGCAGCAAGGCGCGCCGGAACTACACCTACATGGACGCCGTCCGGGCGCTGCTCGGCAGGAAGCACGTCTACGTCTGCGGCACCCTCCAGTACCTCTACCTCTACGGGATCGGCGTCGCCTACACCCTCACCACCGCTACCTGCCTCGGGTAAGAAAACCATTAATTGCTTGATCATCTCATCTGTCGAGTTATTATTCCTTGATTGTCGTAGCTAGTAGTAAGCTTATTATGGCCTCGCTCGTCTCGTGGCAGCGCGATCAAGAAGTCCAACTGCTACCACGCCCACGGGCGCGGCGCCGCCCGCTGCGGCTCCGGCGAGGGCGAGCAGCACCTGTTCATGCTCCTCTTCGGCGCGGCGCAGCTGGTGCTGTCCTTCATCCCCAACTTCCACAGCATGGCGTGGCTCTCCGCCGTGGCGGCGGCCATGTCCTTCACCTACGCCACCATCGGCCTGGCCCTCGGCCTCGCCAAGACCGTGGGAGACGGCGCGGTCAGGGGCGGCGTGGCCGGCGTCCCGACGGCCACGTCCGTGCAGAAGACGTGGCTGGTGGCGCAGGCGGTGGGCGACATCGCGTTCGCGTACCCGTACACCATCGTGCTCCTGGAGATCCAGGACACGCTGCGGTCGTCGCCGCCAGAGGGCGAGACGATGCGGAAGGGGAACGTGGTGGCCGTCCTCGCTACCACCTTCTTCTACCTCTGCGTCGGCTGCTTCGGCTACGCCGCCTTCGGCAACGCGGCCCCCGGGAACCTCCTCACCGGCTTCGGCTTCTACGAGCCGTACTGGCTCGTCGACTTCGCCAACGCCTGCATCATCCTCCACATCCTAGGCGGCTACCAGGTAGGTGGCCGCTCAATTCTCAACTTCTGAAGAACTGTTCTGAACTTGCTGAATTGGCGTGTAGATGTACAGCCAGCAGATATTCACGGTGGTGGACAGGTGGTCGGCGGCGAGGTTCCCGGAGAGCGCGTTCGTGAACAGGACCTACGCCGTGCGGGTCGTGCCGGGGCTGCCGAGGTACGGGCTGAACCTGCAGCGGCTCTGCTTCCGGACGGCGTACGTGGCGAGCACGACGGGGCTGGCCGTGGTGTTCCCCTACTTCAACGAGGTGCTGGGCCTGCTCGGCGCGCTCACCTTCTGGCCGCTCGTCATCTACCTCCCCGTGGAGATGTACTGCGTGCAGCGGCGGGTCAGGCCATGGACGGCGACGTGGGTCGCGCTGCAGGCGTTCAGCGTCGTCTGCTTCGCCGTCGGCACCTTCGCGTTCGTCGGCTGCGTCGAGGGCGTCGTGAAGAAGAGGCTAGGATAGTCTGGAACAGACGGTTTCGGCCTCTCTATTGTTGTACAGTTAGCGATTCAGAAACAACGTGACAAGCAGCACGCATATCACCACACAGTATACGTGTCGTAGAAAATCAGCTCTGTTTCTGCTATGGTGTACTCTGAGCTTTATCCTAGACAAGAAAAGAGATCATATGATTCAATTTGCAAAAAAAAAAAAAGAGATGATATGTCTTGCTTTTCTAGAGGCGAGTCAAACAATTTGTATGCTAATTAAACATCGTGTGAAAGTCAAGGTAGTGCTTCGTAAGCAACACGTTTTGACTAATGACCAATGTCCCTTTGACTGCTTGGATAGTGACATGCTAAATAATAATACCTACCTAGTGGAGTATCCTGAAAGATATCCACCGTAAAAACAGGTTGAGATCTTACAAAAGGTAGAAGAAAAATCAAAAACTAATAACCTCAATACCTTCTTTATAGATATATGTCCTTGGAAGATATCCCTCATGGAGTCATTGGAATATTAAACTCCCTCGAATATTTGTGGAATATCTTTTTATTAATAGTGATTTAACATAGATGATCCACAATAATTAAGGTAATGAGATTTGGGGTGGGAGGGGGAAGCCACCCCCAACCCCACCCCACCCGTCGAGGCTAGTTGTGTAGAGACTACTAGGGACTTGGTTTGTTTATATATCATAGTTGTATCAATGTTTTCACTTGATACAGTTATATCATAATATGAACTAGTTTGAGATATGATAATAAACTTATTTATTATTTTCCTCTAGAACATATCTCCTTTAGAGACGATGTTATTGCAACATTCTTCTTCTTCCTCCTCTTATTCCAAGGTAAACTCGGGTTACCAGGTTGTGCAATAACCTCTGGAAAGATCTGTTGCTGCATGTGCAGATACATCTGTTGGAACTGATGTGGAGGAAAGATCGGCGGGAAGACATGCCTTGGAAGCTGTGTCGGCTGATAGAACTGCCCCGACTGTTGGGACAACATGTACGCTGGAGGGCCGGGACGCCGAGACGGCGGCTGAAGCGGCACCACGCTCGACCCGGCACATAACGGGAGGGACGATCTGAGCAGAGTGGCCACAACAGCCTGTCCACCCCCAGACGAGAACACATCCACCTAAGATTGCATCAGAGGCGGCCCTACGGGCGCGGCGGGGCACCACCAGGACAGGGGTGCTTCGACATACCACCCCTAGACCCAGTCAGCGCATGGTGATAATTCTTACAACTACATTGAGAGAGAAAACATAATAATGATTGCTATGATAATTTAAATGATCCTCTTTATACGCCAAAAGTACAAAGTTGCACTCTTTTGGTGGTTCTGTTGTCAATTGTGCTTCTAATGCTTGTAACTACTATTAAAGAGGAGCTGACAAGTGCCCTATTTATGTTCCTAATAATTATAATTTGCAATCACTTATTGAAAATATGCATTGGTATACTTCTACTTATTGTGATTCATTCATATGCATAAAAGAAAGTTAGACTTCGTTGTTACTTGATTTATTCTTTATGGTGTGTTCTTTTATGTTTCAATATATTAAATATTTTTATTGGTTTGCTCACACCACGGGATCCCAATATCTTGTAACTAAGTATACCTACTATTATTCAACAAATAAAGTTATCAGTTTCAATAAAAATAGAAGTAGGGAACGTAAATGAGAAGGATGAGCTATTGAGAAGTTGGGGGCATGTGTTGTTTATGCCAATAGAACCATTGCAAAGTCTATATCATTAAAACTTCTCTCTAAAAAAACAAAATAAAAATAGTGCTTCTTTGTAGATATTTTATTTTTGAATAAAATGGTTTCGTAATAATAAGTTAGTTTGCATCTTGGTTGAACTACTGTATCATTTGTATGGACAACTAAGAATTTTGTTGGAACTATGGAGATAAAAAATATTTCTTTGTTTGAGATGAAATATGAGATGATGAGAAAGGAGTATAGGATAAGATCTAACAAATCCAGGGGTTTTCTTATTTCAAACTCATGTTCTAGTTTTGCTGCCATGATCTTTTGCATATTTGTGGGAACCACACGTTTCTTTACCTTTTGGATTTCTTAGCTTATGGTTCTATCAGAATAGAGTTTTAAGTTTTATTTTATGGAGTTTGCAAATAAAGTGTCAATTTTAAACCTATTTGGATACTATAAGATGAGCACACTTACGCGTGCATTTTGGTTGAAACTACTATATCATTTATCTAGGCCATGGTCTCGCTTGCCTGTGTTGTTGAACATGGTTCATTGCCCTCTCAGTATGGTGGCCGAGTTTTATGCTCCTCACTTCTTGAGGGGTGATATTGATTATGCCACATACAATTCTCAACAAATTTTGATCCTTGATTCCAAATATGAAACAAATTATGGGTAAGCACCAATGCCTTGATTTGTCCAGGAGTGTAGTCTCTGTACAATTATAGGAAGACTCAAAGTTATTAATGAAGCATATGCACCATATGGCACCATCAGTGGTCATGCTTACTTGACACCTTAAAAGTATAACACAACCAAATCTCACTAGTACAGAGCGGTGCTAAGGATGCCCCATCAGAAGCAGAAGCAACATGACCCATGGTAAGATGAAATTGCACGTGTCAGATGAGGCATGCCTGATACAGGCCGAGAATTGTAGGCCATGGATAAATTTGTGCCTTTGTTACCAATATGTTACCAAAACGCATATCTCGGGGACTGTTTCCGAGTGTGCCTCTATGAAAATAATTGTGCAGGACCCGTCGCCGACATGGAATGGCCCCTCTATATAATGCCCCTTAACTCTCAGAGAAAACCCTACATCTCACTCTCTCTCTCCCCACATCTGTAAGTTGCGGCACACGGTGTGACCTAGGTGTCTCTTTCTTACTATCCCTACGCGAGAGAGTGAATACTTCATGTCAAGGTACGGTCGCACCTTGCCCTCCTCTCCTCTGCGGCCAGATCTGGTCGCGCCGGGTGTGGGTGGTGGACCTGAGGCGAGAATGAAGAAGAATACTGTCGATGGTGAGCGCATGTTCCTGCCGACGGGCACAACCGGCTTACTCTATAGCCAGGTCAACCGTGTGATGGAGGCGGGCCGATGCCGATACAGATGGATCTTTCGTCCCATGGTGCGTTGATCCGTGGGTGGCGCTCTAGATAAGGAACCGCCTAGACCCGGGGACAAAGACTCCCAAAGGTAGAATCTTTGTGTGACCGGCCGTCGAGCCAATGAACTAGGATTTATATAGGGTATATTCATAGCAAGGGTTACATGGTGGTTTTTTAATAGCAAGGGTTACTCTTTGTGTGGCCAAATGTTTAGGTTATTGTAGTATTGTTTCTGTTTTGGCTACTGTAATTGTTATGAGTAGCACTCTGATTTTTATTGTGGTTATTCTGTTTAGATTTACATAATTCTATTTAGATTAAGTAGTTCATATGGTTTATTAAATTTAAATTCTTTAAATCAAGTGGTTTTTCAATAAGTGATAAGAAATTTGGAAACACGATTCTATTTATTGTGAGTGTTGTTTTTACATAATTTATTTTCTTTTGTTATCATATGTCTGTATAGGTTATTGGAAATAATTCTATTTAGATTAAGTGGTCATATGACTAAGTCGGATCTCATGTATAAATAGGAGTCCATTTCGGTCACATGTCATAAAATAAAAAGTTGGACTTGTGTGAAACCACTATACGCCGCTTAAATAATAGGCTTCCCAACTTTGTTTTACAACTAATATGCTTAGGAGACAACACCTTTTTTATATAACTATTATGATGTTGCCTTGTTCTTATACTAATGTCGATAAACATCATTATTTAATTTCATGTAGATAGGGTATCAACATATTCCCATTCAAAATCCACCATACATATTCACCTATCGCTATTGTGACGTTTTGCAGAACTGCAAAATATAATTTTTAAAATAAAAGTGTATCATACAATGTGACCGAAATGTCACATTAGTGACCATATATGTATTAGATTATATTTTGGTGACACCGCATAAAAAGGATAAAGCGGATGACTTACACGGCAAGATATTTGAGGTGTACCGTCATGACAAAGCTAGCCTAGCAATATCTTGTTGTCAAGACGTGGGTCAACAACGCGCGTTCGTCAACCAAAGTCACCTCAAGCTGTAGGTAAGTTATTATTTCTGTAGGGTTCGCAGCATAGAAAACAAAAAAAATTCTACGATGAGAACAACTATGTACCAAGATCTATATACTAGATACAATCAACGGACGGATATACATCCTTAGAGAACATATCCTTAAAGACCGACAAAGCTTAATGAGGTTGAACTCGTGGTTGATGTAGACGATCTCTTGCCGATCTCAAGATCGAGAGGAAGCCCTAGCACCGCAAATCAGCGGTGCATCCATGCTCGCACACACATCCGAGGCACCGAGTAACCTCCGCCTCCTCGCTCTAGCGATGCAGCGGAAGCACAACTCTTTCTTGCCGAATAGCCACCAGGAACATGTATCTTGCTAGTCCGAGACCATGGGGGATAAATACTAGAGGGGGAGAGAGATCCTTCACGAGGAGGTGTGAGTGAGAGAGAGGGAGGGGGCTCCTTTTATAGGAGGAGGGGGAACCCCAAGGGGTGTCCGGCGCATGGGGATGCCCCCTTGCCCTCCCTCCATTGATGTGGGTGGACACTCCACTCACAAAAATGCCTTTCAATTTCCACCACTCAAAAACCCACTCAAAATTCCGAATAAATTTTCACCAAATTTAACGCAAACTCTCATTAAATAAAACTCCTTTTATTTATTCAGAATTTTGTCAATTACTTTAATGAAAAACATTCACATATAACCCCTTGCTAGTATTTCATTTCACATGCAAAAACACTTTCTGCAATTTCACCCGAAAACCCGTTTCGGTATCTAGTGAAATAAATTCCTACGCTTGTTATTCTTTTCGGCATGAAACTTTTGCTCCAAATGGTGTCGGTGTCTCTTAAGTGTGTCACCCTACGGTTCGCGAATAATGCGGACATGATCGAGACCCCTCTGAGATCAATAATCAAAAGCGAGACCTAGAGATCCATACTGACTCCCACACATTCAACGATGACTTTCTTGTGATCATGAGAACCTTTTATGCTAGTATCTTAATCCTTTTGTTTCGCGATATATTACATGTCCAAGATTCGATCATCGGTATATCTTCATACCTAGTTTGATCTTGTTACCGACATGTACTTTCTCGTTCCCATGATATAACATTCTAGTGATCAAATCACTTGCTTGCAAGCTAATCAATGTGATGTCACGGAGAGGGCGCAGAGCATATCTATCTATCATAAGGATGAAAAAATTCGACTCTCGATCCATGGGCCTCAACATAACACTTTAGTTGTACTGAACACATTTTTATAATCACCCTGTTACGGTGTGACGTTTGATGTTATCAAGATACTCTTCCGGTGTTAGTGATTGACATGATCTCATGGTCTAAGAATTAGGATCACTTTGTATGATGTTATAGCAATATAAACTCAATGACTTTGATCGTAATGCTATACTTTGGATGAATGTTCATCACACTATTACACTAATGTTGTGACCTCATTATTAACAACATCCAATGTCCATGATCAGGAAACCTTGATCATCTTGTTAATCAACGAGCTAGTTTATGAGACAGGCATAACTAGGAACTTTCTGTTTATTTATTAAACACACATGTATTAACGTTTTCGTATTAATACAATTATAGCATGCAAAATAAACATCTATCATATAGTTGAAATATACATAATAACCATTTTATTATTGCCTCTCAGGACATATTCCCTTCAATTTCAATCTATCTACATTCAGTTGTTTACATGCAAACATATATACTTACCACTGCAACATGTGACCATTTAGTTTGTTTATATTCAGCTGGTTTGGAGGTTCTGACAACAACTTCCTCCGTGTCTACATCCTTCTCTCAAAAAATTGAAACGAGACGATATGGATAAACTGGTACTCGCGGGGATTGGTGAAAATGATTAAGAGAAGAAATTGTTAATTCTTTCCGCTCTTTATCAAGGCAACGATGCATTTTCTTAGCATTTTTCTTTGCGCAAAAAGTTGTGATGTTCTTACTATTGACATGTTTAGAAATTTTTCTCACAAAATGTTGTAATGTAATGTTTTTACTATTGACATGACATTGTAATATGCGATATTATGATATAAATGTAATGATGATGAATGAGATCTGTTGTAGTTTTTGTGTTTCTGCTATAGGCATTTTAATGTCATGTGAAATATATATTTCTTGTATAAAAACACGAAAAAATCTCGGTACAAATGAGTGAAAACAAAGTATCCATAACTTATGAGTTTCCCCTTAAGAAAAATGTCAGAAAAAGAAATCCGCTGCCAAAAGTAGTGTGTGGGTTTACTATCTATTTGTAAGTCTGCAAGTGTTCATTAATGAATTGTTACTCTAGCCATTTATTCCAAAAGTGTGAACTATGGAAAGACGATAGACAACATTTTATATTTTCAAAACTCCTCCTCACGTTTAGGCCGGTGGCCTTTTTCTCCTTCACAGACTGAGGACTGTAGGGGTTCGTAGCATGGAAAACAAAAAATTTCTACCGCATGAACACACAATCAAGATCTAATCTATGATCAAGCCAAGATCTATCTACTAGATTGTAGCAACGAGTCGATGGAATACTAACCCTCGAAGATCCAAAGCGGTTAATGAGAGCAGATTCTCGTGGATGATGTAGTCGTACACTTCCGATCTCAAGATCGCGTAGACGATCCTTCCGGCGCTGCGTTCCGGCAGCGCTTCCATAGTCGGTCACACGTTCGGTACTCGACGAAGACCTTCCTCTCCCTTGTTCCAGCAGGCAGCGGAGGTTGTAGCACTCTCCTCGCGATTCCGGCAAAGACGACGGCGGTACCTAAGTAGAGGGGAGATCTCGCAGGGCTTCGCCTTAAGTCGGAGCGAGTATGGTGGACTATGAGAGAGCCCTCGGTGTTCTAGGGTTTAGACACACCAAGGAGGGGTGCTAGGGCCGGCGGATAGGGCTTGGAGGTGCCCAAGTCGGCGGCTAGAGGAGAAACCCTAGGCGGCGGCTATGGTGGGCGGCGGCTAGGGTTAGGTTTAAAGGGGGCAATCTTGTGTGTCAGGAGGGGAGCCCTGCCCCTCCTCTTATAGGAGGGAGGCGCCGGACAAGGGGAGGGGAATCCCTCCCCAACTCGGATCCCAAGTGGGCCGGCGGTGGAAGAGGGACTCCTCCCCAACTCGGTTTCCCACCACTTCACAAAATAGCCGTTTGACTTTTCAATTTGGCGTTTGACTTTTCAAACTAGGATTTGATTAAACCCTTTATTTTGTTCAGCGATGACACCTAGTACATGATGCAATCATACCAACTTGATATAACACATTCATGTACCCTTCCCCTCCGGAGTGCCGGACATTCCGGAACCTTCTAGAACATTCCCGATGAAAACACCGGAACCATTCTCCAACCCCGAAACAGGACTTTCCTTATATGAATCTTATTCTCCGGACCATTCCGGATCTCCTCATGATATCCCGGATCCCATCCGAGACTCCGAACAACATTCGGTCTCTTTACTCATCATTCCATAACTACTCAACAACGTCGAATCCTTAAGTGTGTCTCCCTACGGTTCGTGAATTATGCGGACATGATCGAGACACTTCTCCGATCAATAACCAATAGAGGAACCTGGAAATTAATATGGCTCCCACATATTTCTACGATTACTTTGTGATCTAATGAACCACTTACATACGATACCAATTTCCCTTTGTCTCACGATAGTTTACTTATCCGAGGTTTTGATCGTTGGTATCTCTGCATACCTAGTTCAACCTCGTTACCGATAAGTACTCTTTTCTCGTTCCCGTGGTATGTGATCCCTTGTGAGCCAGTCACATGCTTGCAAGCTAATTGGATGACATTCCACCGAGAGGGCCCAGAGTATATCTATCTGTCATATGGATGGACAAATCCCACTCTTGATCCATGTGCCTCAACACATACTTTCCGAACACTCAATGCCACCTTTATAGCCACCCAGTTACGGTGTGGTGTTTGATGTCATCAAAGCATCCTTCCGGTGATGGTGATTAACATGATCTCATGGTCGAAGGAATTAGGTTACTATGTATCAGAAAGCTTATAGCAAATGAACTATATTAAATGACTTGATCTTTATGCTACGCTTATCTATAGGAGTATGTCCATCACATCATTCTCCTAATGATATGACCTTGTTGTTAATAACATCTCTATGTTCATGATTAGGAAACCATGATCATATATTAACCAACAAGCTAGTTTAACAAGAGGCTTTACTAGGGACTCTTTTATGTTTACAAATCACACAAGTATTAATGTTTCCGGTTAATACAATTTTAGCATGGTATGTAAACATTTATCATAAGCATGAAGATATGATAATAACCTACTTTATTATTGCCTCTTGGGCATATCTCCAACAGTCTCCCACTTGCACTAGAGTCAATAATCTAGTTTCAAACCTTTGTGTATGCAACACCTATGGCTTTCCGGTGTTGTATGTACACGATTGCTAGTGGTCAACTGATCTCCGGATCTGACACTCCCAGGTCCGTGTGTAATTGCATGTCTTTGCGTCTCTACGCATCACTCATTCTCTAATGAGTTGGCTTTGTATAAATTTGGTCCTTTGGTGAGACCTTTAGTTCTTTGGGGTTAAAACATGTTGATAATATTGTCGTACAATATATCTTCATAGCATTATTCCGCTGTGAACCACACCTAGTTTGATAACAAACTACTTGACACAAATGCCCTCTTTTGCTGCTATATTAGCAGTTATATACTTAGCCTTTTGTTGTAGTATCTGTCACAATGTCTTAACTTTGGAACCCATCCAAATCCATTATGGAACTCACTTTCCATTATATTGTGCCACCCTTAGTTTAGACTGAGATAAACTTAATTTGTACTCTGTGACAAAACTAGTATCAATGTAGTACTTTTACAATGAACTAACCATCTACTTGTCACTTCCACAAATAATATACTCTTAGTTCTTCCAAAAGATCATAAGAATATCCTTACTATTGTCCAATGATCATCTTATGAACCATTCTGATATATGCTCATAACATTTAGAGCATAGGACATATCTGGATTCGTACATATCACAGTATGATTGATATAAATACTCTTTTGTGATTTCATACATCAAGTATCAATCTATACTTGAATCTTTGTTTCACTTACCAAGTGTCAATACACTCGAATATATTATCAATATTGAACTCATTCAATCCTTTCTGTGCGGCAAGAACCTTTATTGTAGTTTCTATATTGAACTCATTCAATATATCTTCTATGTACTTTCGGCACAACCATATTAGTGTCTCAATCTATCTATATAGATATTGATGCCAAATATTTGAGTTTTGCCTAAATCTTTCATCGGGATGAAATTCTTAATATGTGTTAATAAAAGATACATCATTTCCAATCAACAATATGTCTTCCACATAATTTATTAGAAATATGTCTTAGCGCTCCCACTTAATTTCTTACAAATGCAAGCATCTTCATTGTCTCTGATGAAATTAAACTCTTTTAATAGTTTCATCATAGTGAAGATTCCAACTCCGCTATGCTTACTTCAACCATTGAAGTTTTGCATATGCTTTTAGCATCCTTTGAATTAACAAAACCCTATGGACCGTGTTATGCACATGTCCTAGGTAACAATTCTATTAGAAGAACTTGTTTTGTTTATTCAACTACCACATAACAAATTTATATGTAGTGGTTGCTACATTAATCCGTCTAGACTAAATATCGCTATGAAAGATCAAATCTTGTCATAGTCAACCTTTGAACATTGTTCTGAACTCTTTCCCAACATGTCGACTATTTCATAGATGCAAAACATCCATGTCTATTTCTTTATAGATCCAAACACAACTGTAAGGTCTTACACCTTTCTCGAGGGTCCTTCAAGTTCAAAAACTTGATTTCTCGTGTATGGAACTATCACGGATTTTATGGCTTCAAGCCATTTTACGGAGTCAGGGCCCATCATCGCTTCTTTGCATGTAGTCGGAACATTATCGTTAAATAATGATTTAACTCTCAAATCTTGGCATTTGATTGTTTACCCGACCTTCTTGTTTCAATAGGAACTTAGATCTCCGTGACCACAACCTTTGAGGCACGTGAGCCATGAGCATTGTTGCTGCCTCCGGAACACTTTTCGGCGCTGCGCAACTTTGCACATATAGCTAAGGTTCTTTTAACCTTATCAAAGTTCTATTGTCCTCCCACTTAACTTTTCACGAAAAATTCCTTCTCTAAGAAACTTGACGTTTTTAAGCGACAAACATTTTTGTCTCCGATGTTATGGAGGAACAGTTATTCGAAATAACATACAAAGACAGGTTCATCCGACTCTGGTTGCAAACATCTTTCTTATGCATAGCATACCAATGTTTAAGAAAGGACAACTTGGGTTTTATCCCAAACCATAACTTTATATGGTGTCAATTTAACGGATTATGATGGAGCTCTTTTCAGTGGAAAAACGGTAGTCTCTAAAGCTTTTAATCTTTAAAATATAATGGCAGTTTTATGAATTACACCTTTGATCTTACAGTGTCAAACAAGGTTTATTTACATATCTCGAACGCTCCATACTCTTATGGTGTTTCAGGAAATGCAAATCCATGGAACGATTCCTTAAATCTTAGGTATTATGCTAAACTTGTAACTCAAATATCTTACTTTATGATCTTATCATAAACAATTTATATTCTTGTTACAATGATTTTGCACTTCATCTTGAAAGTCTTTGAACTTTTCAAACGTTTCATACTTCATCCTTATTAAGTAAATATTCATATATTCACTCAAATTCGGAGAAAGCATATGAAGTTGAAATCCATCGCTCTTGACTACACATAATGGACTTCATACAACAATATGTACAAGTTCCAATAAGCTAGTCATTCGTTCCCTTTTGGCCTATGACCGAAGTTTTAATTATCTCTAGGAAAGTTTCAAAAACGTCATTTGATCAAAATCAAAAGACTCCAAAATTCCATCCACATGGAGTTTCTTCATGTTTTCTTTCCATTACAATTTAAACGGCGATGTCACTTCCTAAGTGATCTTTCAATCAATTTGTCTTTCGACATTTTTAGCATTAGTTTTATGGATGTGATTTCTCCAACGAGATTTGTAAATCATCCATCGACAATTATTTGAACAACCCTTTTTGTCCTCATAATACCTGATAAAACAAATCTTCAAGGCAAGCTTTGATGTTTTAACGAGCAACACAATAACCCTTTATTCGTTCTCGATGAACATCATCACATATTCTTTTGCTAGTTACTTAGGCCATTGTACTTCATGAATTGTGTTGTTTCGTATGACGATTCACACCAACAAATTCAGTATCAAATACTTAAGAACCACATTGTTTAACAAGCAAAGAATATAGCCATAACACGTATATCCTTTATATACCTAAACTGAACAATTCTAGTCTTTTCTTTTCTGCCATATATTTATGAGATTCTCTTCGGATTTCTTTTACTTGAAAGAATCTATCAACATCAATAGTGGAGCCATACACATGACACATAGTCCAAAGCGTGTACAGTTAAATACCAATGTCTTTGGACTTGCACTTTGAAGTAGATTACCATCATCAAATGTTTGGTGTTCTTTCAAACTCCTTTCTTTAGTAATCTATTGGTGTAGTAAACATTTTACCTACATCAAATATTCACCCTTATCATGGAATCATCCATGATCAAGTTACTTTTAGCTTATAACGGTGAATCACAAGTATAATGTTGCTCTCCAAAACCTTTTAGAGGATTAGGACAACTAGTGTCTCCAACTTTTGCAAATTCTCATCAAATATGAGAACATGAGTTTTGCCATATTATACTCTATCATGTTGGAACCAAAACTTTGTTTCAGATATCACAATATCTTCCACATATCATGGTTTCTGAAACAACTCTTTCAGATCCTAGATAACCTTGATATTAAGACAATCCTTTGAATATCAAGAATCATGGAGATAAACATGATACTTATATACTAACACTGGAATTGTTACTCTTGATTTAATACCAACTATTAAACTTCATGGAGTAACCGGAACTTACTGAAAGTTTGCAATAGGACTTTTAAACTTTAGATTAACACTTCAAAACAATACGATACCAGTTCGTAAAGTAACTAACCAGAATTCTATAGTTCTATCATCTCAATTATAACTAAGCGCAAGGTGGTAAACAGATGCTAATGACTACAACAACTATGCAAATTCACTTTGATTTAACTTATGATAAATAGTGTTCAACTTTTAATCATATTGCCGTTGAACTCCCACTCAAAACAATATCCCTCACATTGTTTTAGTGATCACACGAACCAAATCCACCACATCAAAACCGATCATCACGAGAGTTGATGTAGCTTCAATGGCGAACAATCAACATGTTCATCATATCTACTATATGACTCATGCTTTACCTTTTGGTGATCCGTGTTCCAAGACCATGTCTGTACATGCTAGGCTCGTCAAGATCAACCTTAGCTTCCGCATGAGCAAATCTGGCTTGCTCACGTTGTATACACTCGCAGAATCTAACACACCCGATCATCACGTGGTGCTTCAAAACAACGAGCTTTAGCAACGGTGCTTACTACGGATGAACACTTTAAAACTTGAAATTGTGTGCTTGAGGGATCATCTTATAATGCTACCGTCGTGAACTAAGCAATACAAGATGCATAAAAAGGATTAACATCACATGCAATTCATAATATGTGATATGATATGGCCTTTCTTCTTTGTGCTTCCGATCTCCATCTTCAAGCACGAACATGATCTCCATCATCACCGGCATTGCATCAAGGTCAATGACGCTGCTCCATGGTCGTCTTCCACCGGCTTCAACTATTACAACTACTTTGAATAGACACGCAGGTCTTAACAGAAATTAAAGACAACCATATGGCTCCTGCCGGTTGCCAACTTACAATAAGTAACATTGCATACATCATATATAATCACAATCATGGCCATATCACATCACAGCACACCCCTGCAAAACAAAGTTAGACGCCTCTAATTTTCTTTGCATGTTTTACGTGGTTTGGGGCTTTCAATAAGTGTCGTTCTAACTTACGAACAAGAACCACAACATTGATACTAGTATTGTCAATCACCCATTGTAAATTGAATCTTAACTATGTTGGGAGAAACAGGCACCCGCAAAGCCACTTATGCAATACAAGTTGCATGTCAAGCGTGGAGCAAGTCTCATGAACGACGTCATGTAAGGTTAACCCGGGCCGCTTCATCCCACCATCCCGCAAGATACAAAGTACACAAGAAGCAATCGATAACAAAAGCATCAACGCCCACAATGACCGTTGTGTTCTACTCGTGCAGCAGATCTACATATAGACACGGCTCTGATACCACTATAGGGGTTCGTAGCATGGAAAACAAAAAATTTCTACCGCATGAACACACAATCAAGATCTAATCTATGATCAAGCCAAGATCTATCTACTAGATTGTAGCAACGAGTCGATGGAATACTAACCCTCAAGATCCGGCGGTTAACGAGAGCAGATTCTCGTGGATGATGTAGTCGTACACTTCCGATCTCAAGATCGCGTAGACGATCCTTCCGGCGCTGCGTTCCGGCAGCGCTTCCGCAGTCGGTCACACGTTCGGTACTCGACGAAGACCTTCCTCTCCCTTGTTCCAGCATGCAGCAGAGGTTGTAGCACTCTCCTCGCGATTCCGGCAGCACGACGGCGTGGTACCGGAAGTAGAGGGGAGATCTCGCAGGGCTTCGCCTTAAGCCGGAGCGAGTATGGTGGACTATGAGAGAGCCCTCGGTGTTCTAGGGTTTAGACACACCAAGGAGGGGTGCTAGGGCAGTGACTAGGGCTTGGAGGTGCCCAAGTCGGTGCTAGAGGAGAAACCCTAGGGCGGCTATGGTGGGCGGCTGGGTTAGGTTTAGAGGGGGCAATCTTGTGTGTCAGGAGGGGAGCCCTGCCCCTCCTCTTATAGGAGGGAGGCGCCGGCCAAGGGGAGGGGAATCCCTCCCCAACTCGGATCCCAAGTGGGCCGGCGGTGGAAGAGGGACTCCTCCCCAACTCGGTTTCCCACCACTTCACAAAATAGCCGTTTGACTTTTCAATTTGGCGTTTGACTTTTTAAACTAGGATTTGATTAAACCCTTTATTTTGTTCAGCGATGACACCTAGTACATGATGCAATCATACCAACTTGATATAACACATTCATGTACCCTTCCCCTCCGGAGTGCCGGACATTCCGGAACCTTCTAGAATATTCCCGATGAAAACACCGGAACCATTCTCCAACCCCGAAACAGGACTTTCCTTATATGAATCTTATTCTCCGGACCATTCCGGATCTCCTCATGATATCCCGGATCCCATCCGAGACTCCGAACAACATTCAGTCTCTTTACTCATCATTCCATAACTACTCAACAACGTCGAATCCTTAAGTGTGTCTCCCTACGGTTCGTGAATTATGCGGACATGATCGAGACACTTCTCCGATCAATAACCAATAGAGGAATCTGGAAATTCATATGGCTCCCACATATTTCTACGATTACTTTGCGATCTAATGAACCACTTACATACGATACCAATTTCCCTTTATCTCACGATAGTTTACTTATCCGAGGTTTTGATCGTTGGTATCTCTGCATACCTAGTTCAACCTCGTTACCGATAAGTACTCTTTTCTCGTTCCCGTGGTATGTGATCCCTTGTGAGCCAGTCACATGCTTGCAAGCTAATTGGATGACATTCCACCGAGAGTATATCTATCCGTCATATGGATGGACAAATCCCACTCTTGATCCATGTGCCTCAACACATACTTTCCGAACACTCAATGCCACCTTTATAGCCACCCAGTTACGGTGTGGTGTTTGATGTCATCAAAGCATCCTTCCGGTGATGGTGATTAACATGATCTCATGGTCGAAGGAATTAGGTTACTATGTATCAGAAAGCTTATAGCAAATGAACTATATTAAATGACTTGATCTTTATGCTACGCTTATCTATAGGAGTATGTCCATCACATCATTCTCCTAATGATATGACCTTGTTGTTAATAACATCTCTATGTTCATGATCAGGAAACCATGATCATATATTAACCAACAAGCTAGTTTAACAAGAGGCTTTACTAGGGACTCTTTTATGTTTACAAATCACACAAGTATTAATGTTTCCGGTTAATACAATTTTAGCATGTTATGTAAACATTTATCATAAGCATGAAGATATGATAATAACCTACTTTATTATTGCCTCTTGGGCATATCTCCAACAAGGACGTGGGTTCAGGTGTCCGCATATATTTATTTTAATATTGCATCCAGGTGTCACATTGACAACCTTTTATAACTTCCAAAGTGATCTTGATGAAGATCTACAGCTGTCGTGGATCTCCTCCTCCTATTCTTGTGTTCTTATTCTCCTCCCATCTCTCTCTTAGATCTCTCTCTAAACTCTAAGAGTCTGTGTTTTGGTCCAAACTCGAGTGGTGAGTTATGAGCTATGGGATCTCAGGTAGTCCTCTATTTATAGTATTCTTAAGTGGATGTGCTCCTAACACCAATGCCATGCATTTAGGTGAATCACCTGCTTGTGTATGTGTGAAACCGCCTATGTTGGCTAACTTATTCATAGGTGGCAAGGGATTTTCGGTGGTTAAGCCTATGCTGGGTTTAACTATGTGTGTATGCTAAAATTGGCATATGACCCTTTTGTTTGTATGTGCAGGGGTGGTAGTTGAATATGCCTATTCAGGCATGTCGGTTTGGCCTTTGTCTTGTTCTGTCCTTTGGAACATGACAAGCGTTTATTTCTTTTATTTTTAGTAAGTTTGATTCATTTTAATCCATGAGTCCTTGCAATTCTATTTGGATGATTATTCATAGTTTCCATTCCCGTGAAGTTTGATTGGTTTAGAATTTTAGTTGTTCATGTTTTAAATTGCTAGTGTTCTAGGGTTCATGTTTTAAATTCTTAGTGTCCTAGGGTTCTTGTTCATGTTTTAAATTCCTCTAATCTCGGTTTGGCCTTTGTCCTGTTCAAGAGACACCTAGCATGTTAGCCCCCTTGTCTGTGTCGGGCATGGCTCGGCTACCACCAATATTTGAAAGGAAGGACATAACATTTGAAGATGCAGGGATCCCTCTGGACCAAGACATGGACAACGAGTTTGAGAAGGGGTCAGGGCCTTGGAGATTTAGTTACAATGAGTTGTCTCGGGCAACGCGGGGCTAAAGTCAAGCTACCGAGAGTTTGACCAAACTTTTAGAAAAAACTATCAAGAACTATAATATTATATAGATACCATGTGAAAAATATGTTTAAAAGTTTAAGACTTGTATTTTTTTTAAAGTCATGCTACGGAGAGTTTGACCAAACTTTTAGAAAAAACTATAAAAAACTATGATATTATATAGATACAATGTGAAAATATGTTTCATGGTATATCAAAAGATATGAATTTCATGTTGTAAATATTAATAATATCTTTTAAAAAACTTGATCAAATTTTACATAGTTTGACTTTAAAAAAAAATAAGGCTGAGGGATAATATCATATGCTTCATATGATACCAATTTATAATACTCTCCGCTATGATACCCGCCCTTGATCACGGTCCTGTAATCATCACGATATAAGTATATATAGTGTGTGTGAGAGAGATACAGTTCCGGCCCGAGCTAACATGTAGTATGTGGTTTATTATGCGCGAGCTGATTAATTGTTGAGCGTGTCCGCCAAGTTGCGCAACACACCTTGGACGGCGAGATCGAATGCGTCCTTGACCGTGTCGAGCGTGTGCCTCGGGTCGGCGTACACCAGCCCCGGCACTAGCCTGACGACCTCTGCCTGCATCTCACGCACGGTGGCCGGTGGTATCCTGCTGAGCGTCTCCTCGATGAAGCTCACGTTCCCGGCGGCGGCGCGCACTTGGTCCTCCGGTATGAAGACGGAGTAGCGGGCGTGATCCTTGGGCAGGTGCCACGTGTACTGGAGGTACGCCGAGGACGGGTGGAAGAAGACCGGCACGCAGCCGGCGAGCATGGCGTCGAAGGCGGACCGGCGCGTGTACGAGTCCCCGGGCGGCTGAAGGCAGAAGACGGAGCGCCGGAACAGGCGTATGATGTCGGCGGGGGCGTGGCACTGGGCGGCCCCGTTGGCGCAGCGCAGCTGCTGGCACTTGGACGAGCCGTTGCACTGGGCGATGACCTCCGACCTGATGTTCCGCGGGGCGTCCGGTCTGGGCGCGCCGACGAAGGACATGAGCCACGGGCGGCTGGAGGTCCTGATCCTCTTCTGCCAGTCCCGGACCTGGGCGTCCGTTCGTGGGTGGAAGTAGGTCGGGTAAGGCACCGCCATGTCGTTGCCTCGCATGGACGACTCCACCACCAGGACGGTCATGTTCCTGGCGGCGTCGAGCTCCATAAGCCTGTTGCCCCACTGCGCGCTCTGGATGTAGTCGCGCTGGAAGTCCCAGGCCGTGCGCCCCGCCACCAGGAAGTGGTCGCGGCCGGCCGCCCTGCGCCACTCCGGGCTGCGCGTGAGCCAGCGCGCCAGGTCGCGCGACGCGGCATCCCGCGTCTCGTTGTCGTAACCCCAGTTGTGCAGCATGAACTCGAAGCCGGCGTAGAAGGGGACGAACACGGCGGACGCCGCGGAGGAGTCGTTGGTGAGGCACCGGTAACTCCGCATGCGGCCGTGGAAGATGGCGTCCAGCGCGAACTGCTGCGTCGCGTACCAGCCGGTTGCGCCGGTGAGCGCAGCAGCCTCTCCGCCGTCAGGGTCGGGGCCGGTGGCGGCGAGCGGCGAGCCGAGGCCCGCGTTGCTGACTTGCTCGCACATGTCACTCCAGCGGCCCTCCGTGGTGGCGCAGCCGGCAAGAATGTCGGCGTTGAACCGCGGCGGGAGCTCCTGCATAAACACGTAACGCCCCACGCATGGATCGCGGCTCGCCCGTCGGTGTGTAGTAGTCAATGCAAACGGCACCGCTCGATCCGTCGGCATGCGGGAGTAGAGTATGCCGGCCCAAAACGACGCAGAGACGACGACGAGGAAGAGTGGAAGGCGCGTGACGGCGCTGGCCAAATACATTGTTGGATTAATTGCAGGCAGCAAATCTATGTCTCTGTGTCGGGAGCTCGTCGCGGATGGACCGCTTCTTTCTGAATTCTGATCGAGATCCATGTGTATATTTATAGTGGTGGTCTCTTTGAAGAGACGACCTCGCGATCAACAAGTAGTAGTATGTTGTTAACGAATCCGATAGCTGAGACGTGCATAGAGAGTTAGTTGCCCAGCATGTCCCTTTTCTAGGTTCTACTCTGGTTGGTTCGATCAGCTGCTACTTGCTTGCCAGATGGCTCTACCTAATAAAGAGTATAAATACACACTACAGTACATTAGAATGTCTGTCCACGACTACCTATTTTTTGAACAAGTGTCCACGACTACATTTTCATTTATTTTTTGAATAAGTGTCCACGACTACCTATCTAGAGAAGGAATAGTTTTATCAAGGGATAATAACTATTTCAGTGTCCAACTTGAGCTTATACTAGTACTCAGTTTTCGCCAATGCTAGAAACACTTCTCATTTTTGTCCTCGCCTTTCCAAACCAGCCTAGCAGCATGTTTTCATCATTCCGCGCTCTTTGACCATTCGTGGCACACTTAAATCTTTTAAGTGAGACCGGATGGGAGTCAACGTGGCAAAAGTCTTCTCTAAATTAGCGTGCCTTCAATATCGGCTAGGCCGCGCCTTCCCTCTCTTTTCTAGTATGTCTCGTTATGTCCTTAGTCTAGCGAGCCAAATCAAGGCCTCGCTCGTAGAATCCGATAGCTAGCTGAGAGAGTTGCCCATCATGACATAGTTTTAAATAGCCAAATATAGCTCGGTTATAGCCGTGCTATAGCCTTATGAGAAGTCTCCGGCTACGGCTATGCCCTTCGTAGGCCAAATAGGAAATAGTCGCTAATAGTCAGCTATAGCCCGATTTAGCTTTAAATTAGCCTCAATTTTGGTGCTAAATTTTTCTTTTTTTTGTTTCCCTTTTTTGAACTTATGTAAAATATAATTCAATAGAACTTGTGAGTTAATTGACTGAATACTTATTTGTGTTCTATAGTTACATGACTTGTAGCTCGAATCTTGTTTAAGTCATAGTTTTCCCTATCTTTTAAAAAGATTTGACTGAAATTTGCTTAAAATTTAAAAATTAGCTGCGCTATAGCCTTTCATAGCCTCTGAAAAATCGCGGCTAAATGAAATAGCCGGCTATTTTAAACTATGTGTCATGTTCCTTCACTAGGTTCTACTCTGGTTGGTTCGCGGTCAGCAGCTGCTAGTTGTTTGCGAGATCGCTCCTCGGATATATTGTCTAGTAAGTACAGTTTTCGGCTAGCTGAGATTTAACTTAAAATCATATAGCTAGGTCGTAGTCCATCGGACTGTGCATGTGCGTCAAGATTAGTGAAACTGGTTGCTGTCCAGGTTTGTCTCCGTCGCAGCCAGTGGTCCTGTCTCCCTCGGTTTTTGCTCGAGTTTTGTCTCAGTCGTTTTGGCCCATGTTTTATCTTGGTTGCTGTCCAGGTGTTGGACCGAGTTTTGTCTGCTTCAGTGGGCTGGGACGTTGTATGTAGTATCGGCCTCTCTTTTTTGTCTATTCTTGTCTTTATTTATGTGGGCTGGGCATGCGTATAGACCATTTCTTTTTTCTGTGTGAAGGTCACATCAGCCTTCTCTTAGAGTCGTAATGTTGGATTTTCATTTAGTTAGATGAGCGAGATTTTTTTTTTAAAAGTTTGTCTTCCTTTGCTAACAGATGATCCCTTATAAATAAAATAAGACTATTTTCTCCATTTTACCTTGTGCTTCCCTCTCCAGATCTGCCGCCACCCTCAATTGAGTTGTCATCGTGTAGAATGAGAGGCCGCCGATTCACCCTGGCACCAGGGGACCGGTCGTCGCCGCCCCCCGCTACGCCGACGCCAGCGTCATCTGCATCGCCCGTGATGGTGAGTTCCGGGTCTACGTTTCAATGCCCCAGATCCAATTTAGAGTCAAAAGAGGAGAAAAGCTTGGCGGATAGGGTGGCGCTTGAGGCGCTCGAGGACGTCATTGGGGATTTAGGCTGGACGACGATGTCTCGCCGGCACCAGCGGACGAATGATGAGCCACGGCAAGATTTTTGGGAGGAAATGGGGTTCCCAATCCCGGCCTCCAGGTTCTGAGACAAGGGTTTGTCTGCATCGACATCTCGGGGCTCAGTTTCGCCGTCCATGGAGCATACACCGGAGTTGGAGGTTGTTGCGGCGCAGAGGTCCTCATCATTTTGGCGTGGAGCTTCTGCATCTCCTACTGGGATTGTATTGTCCCAGGATCCTAGGGTTAAGCCGTGAAGGGGACCTCTTCCTTCGAGGCGGGCCTCTACACCACCGGTGCTTGGGGATTTCATGGTGGCGGCGACAGAGAGGGGACCTCCTCGGTCGGAGTCCGATCCACAATCAATGCTCAATGCTAACGTGCCACCTGATGTGGGGCCCATCGAGTCCGAAGGGTTCTTCTGGACTACTATGGCTCGTAAGTTGCGGGCCGCGTGGAACGAGGCGGTCGTTCCTCTCTCGGTCCCGTGTCCTTCACCAATACAGCACCCACAGTCGCCTCCTCCTCCTTCATCTGCCGAGACGTCGTCTACCTCGCCCTCACTTTTGTCTGCGCCGGCTCCAGTTTTCGAGTAGTCGTCGTTCTCGACTCCTAGGACGACTCTGTCGCCGGGCGGTTCTTTCACGGAGGTGGTAGCGTCTCCTGGTATGGCAGGGAAAAACCTGGGGCCAAACCCTAGGGGTCCTCCTCCCGCTGCACCACTTCCGTGTGGACCCCCAGCTGCTCCTACACCACGTGGACCTGCCGCTGCATCGCCCGCCGCACCTCCGACACATGGGCCGCCAGCTCAATCGGGGCCAACAGGGATGCCGCTG
Source organism: Avena insularis (assembly GCA_023614405.1). NCBI lineage: Eukaryota > Viridiplantae > Streptophyta > Magnoliopsida > Poales > Poaceae > Avena > Avena insularis. Next base: position 387,046,411 of record CM042687.1, read on the forward strand.
GGGCTGCAGTTCAGGCCTCCTGCGGCTTAATTCGGTGCTGCCCAGGATGTCCCGCATCAACCCCTTCAGCCGTCATACAGAGGACCGGTCCTTCCGTATACGCCTAGGTGCTGTCTCCCAGCTTTGGTGGTGGTATCTAGGGAGGGGCCCATGGATTTGTGCAACAAGGTGGGCACCACGGTGGTGGACCGTCGGTGAACCAGATGGGAGGAGCAGCTGTTGTGCCACAGTTCATCGTGGGAGTGGGTGCGGCTGCCGTCGCTCCAAAGAGGAAGAATAAAAAGAAACAGCAACAACCTCAGCCTCAGGTTCATCTGGGGCCTTTTGTATCAGCCTCAGACTCCTCAGCAGATACCTGTACAATAGTCAGGTTCGCAGCAGTAAACCCATGTCCCTGGTTCGTATGCTCATCCGTACCCGGCCACAATTTAAGGGAATCAGTACCACGATACCCCGTAGGGCTAGCCGTTGCAGTTTGTCCCTATTGTTTGAATAACCCTGCAAGAAGTACATAATGTGTCTGAAACTATTGTCACAAAAGTAAAAAGGTGGTAAGGTGTTGGAAGTGTGCGGTTGACACTCGCGCTTCAAAGGACCGCAAAGTTCTGCATTATTGTTATATTTGTATTGTTTGGCCAAACCAACTTTGAGATGCCCTGTTCTAAAGCAGCCGTGTCCTACAACATATATGGCTAGGGTTGGCAATGATGACACTCTATTTGCACAAATTCCAGACAGTGTGTTCCGTGAGCATCTTGCGCATAGTTAGACACCTATTGCTCTGGTTCAAGTCACTAGTGAGGTTGTCTCTAATGTGGTTGAGAAACATATCGAAGGAGATGCCCGGTCTGGTCTTAGTGGAAGTGGGAGGCTTTGATGTATAGAGAGAATTCCTTTCTGGTTAATTTTCCTTCGTTTGAGTACTTGAATAGAGTTGATGGGAGTTAGTTCTCTATACCTCTAGGCAAGACCCAGATCACTGTTTTTGCTTACAAGACTCTGGAGGTTTCTCATAAGTGTGAGCTTCAATAGGTGTGGTTGCATGTGGAGGGGGTTCCTCATACCGTGCATTCTTCTTTGGTATGTGGGCTGTTGGTTCGCTTATGGGAACTACTCTGGATGTGGATCTATTTAGTTTGCGAAGGCGGGGATGTGGTCTGTATTGCTATGTTTGATCTTCAGGTGTTTTTAAATAAGTAGGATGCTCTGGGATTTTATCTTAAGATGGTAGCCTCTTCTTACAATTAAAAATTACTTGGTCGTTCCTACAATCACAAATATAATTTTCACTTTCTCATCATTCTACATTTCATTTGATCTTCATCTATCAACTTGTATTTTTGTCATGCTAGATTGTTAGACGTGTCGATTTGCTACTTCTGAAACGTTGAATTGTATCATGATTTGTGGATACTATTGGAGTTGCAAGTAGGGTTGCAACTAAGATTTTTTTTTACAACTACGGTCGCAAATGAGTTTTCTTTGGTTGTTTGAGATTTTTTCAGTCATAGGTCGGGTAGTGACTGAGTATTTTTTTCAGTTACAAATGAGGTTGCAACTAAGATTTTTGTTGTTACAAGTCGGGTTGAGTTGCAACTAGGAGACCGGCAACCGATCTCCCTCGTTTCATAGTAAAATTTGTTAGACTTATTGGAACATTTTTCATAAATTAATATAGTTTAAACTAACTTTTTTTTTTACTTTCATCAGCTTATTCTAAGTTTTTTTAGGTGTAATTGGTGTTGCAATTTTGGATTTTGTTGTTATAAGTGGGATTGAACTAAGTATTTTTTCCAGCTGCAGTCGGATTTTAACTGAGATTTGTTGTCGTGTAGTACTTTAGACAAAAAACATAAACTAGGCCCTTATTATATTTTTTTGAGGTAAGGCCCTTAATATATTAGATATATAAAATAAAACATAAACAACCATCGGCAAAAATCCAATAAGAGCTAAATACACTTGTAGTCCCACAACTTTGTCTCAAGGTGCAAACTAGTGCCACAACTTGAACTCAATGCAAGTTGTATTACCTATTTTCCGATTCACATTTTTTCAAGTTGTGGAAGTAGTTTGCATGTTGAAGACAAGTTGTGGGACTTCGTACTCCCCGTCCGCAAATAGTATACTTTTAGATTTTGTCTAAGTCAAATTTTATTAAATTTAACTAACCTTTAGATAAATATGTCAATATATATTACATGAAATTGTCATATTATAAAATTAAATTTGAAAACAAATCTAATAATATTAATTTAGTTATAAATATTGCTATGTTTTTTCTATAAAATTAGTTTCAAAGTTTACTAAATTTGATTTAGGACAAGGCTACGCTTGTTTGCGGATCGGACTATCGGAGGGAGTAGGTATTTAGCTCGTTTGTAGGCTGCCGCATCTTTTCTCGCCCCGCGCAAGCGATATATACAGGGCATCTCGAGGATTCCAAAAAAAAAAAGGTTTATTCGAGAAAAAAAAACAGGTTAGTCCCCTCGCCGCCGCGAATCCTCTCGCCGCTTGCGCGCCGCCGTCCCGAGGGTAAAAATCGCGAGCGGAAACCTCGCTCCTTAGATTCCGGTGGCCGCGACGATGAAGCTCGTCCACCGCAATCTCACCCGCAACGGGCCCGGCTCAGCTAAGGTCTCCCCTTTTCTTCTCCCTCTCCCTCTCCCTCTTCCTCTCCCTTCCTCCCACCCCTCGTTCTCCTTGCGCTCTGTTTGCTCGGTCTGGGCTAACCCCCCCTTGCGAGATTGTCCGTGTGTGGCTGCTGATTAGCTCGCTCCTGGTGTTTGCAGCTGTTGCCGGAGGAGGAGGACGACCTGTGGCACGCGTACAATCTCATTGCCGTTGGGGACACTCTGCAGGCCGTCACTGTCCGGTGAGCTTTCAGTTTGCCTGGTTCTTGTTTAGATTTTGGTTCAGTTTATGGGGCCTCTGTCTTTGAAAGTTGAGGCAGATTACGCGACTCAGTTTAGCACTTCGGGATTTTTAATCTTGAACTTTTATGGATCTCGTTTGACCATTGGTATTGGAAATAGAGTTGGACTAGGTTGCTGTATGGGTATTGTAGACTTGATCTACCAGGTGAAACAATAAGGTCGAGCTGATTATGATGTATATTCCTCTCCTCTTGACTCCGGTTTGGGGGATTGTTGGCCATTCGTGTCACAAGTTAATCGTAGGCCATTCGTCCGAAAAATTACTTGTCCTTCATGATGATATGGTTGTGATAGTTCAAGACTCTGTCCGTATTATTCCTGAACAACTATTCAGTTTCCTTGGAAAAGAGAAAAAAACTTCCAATTGGCCTTCAAGTATACCTCTGAAACTCATTATTTCCTTGATAAGTGATCATCTTCTTCTGTTCGTTTCCAGAAAAGTTCTAAGAGATTCAGCTTCTGGAGGGCGTGATGCGGAGCGCGTGAAGCTAAAGTTAGAAATTGAAGTTGAGGTGAATACCATCTGTATTTTGGCTTTCAACATTAATAACCATCATCATCATCATCATTTGTCAAGACAACCTAATTTAGCGCATCACATATGGAAAATGGGAGGGTATTAATGCACTTCAAAAGTTTAGAGTTGTTACTGATTCTAGAGCAGATTTGTCAGATATGTGCTGAAAAGGCTCACATAAGTTGGATTGTGTACATGTTATATGCATGTTGCTGACTCTGCCTTAGAATAGTAACTTAGAGCTGTATAATGGGCACATAATCAAGTATCAGCACTTGAGAACTTGAAAATACATTGAGCAGCGCTGCAGCGGTAATAAGGCAGCGTGCCTTGTAGTTCAGATATACATCCTTACATCTTTATCTTCTGCTTTATTTATTGCTATTTCCAATGCTATCAATGTTTTTTCTAGTTTGATAACTGACACGATTCTTTATCTTGGGCATAGTCTGTAGATTATGACAAGGAGGGGAATGTTTTACGCGTACGTGGAAAAAATATTACTGAGAATGATCATGTGAAGATTGGCCAGTTTCATACTTTAGAGCTTGAGCTGAAGAGACCTTTTGTTCTGCGAAAGGTGTGCACACATTTTTCTTTAAGTTATTTTACCTGTTTACTCTGGGACTACTGTATTAGTTTCAGTTGATGATAAGTACCCTCTGGCTTAAATTGTAATCGATTTAAATTTTGGATATGACTCTGAAAATCTAAATAGTACTACTTCTACGGGTGTAGGAAAATTGGGATTGGTTAGCACTTGATACCATCCAACAAGCATGTGGTATGTGATTTATCTTGGACATATATTACAGCCTTTACCATTGTCTGCTTCATTGCTACTGCTTGACAAAAAACAGTATCTTTAATATGTGCATCTAAACCTCTTTAGATCCTACTGCAAGTGCTGATCTAGCAGTTATTCTCATGCAAGAGGGACTTGCCCACTTATTTCTCATTGGGAGAAGGTACGTAAAAATATTTTCCCTTGCTGAACAACATAATTTTTTTCTCTCTTCTTGAATTGCTTTAAATAATTAGATCCCTTGAAAGTCAGGCTAAATGATTATTTTTATAAAAGAACCTTCACAACTAAATTGTTTAGTTCCCTCAGTCTCAGGTTCAGTATACCTATCTATCTAGTTGCATAGATCTTTCCACCGCTTTGGTGAACTTCTAATTGGCTCTTACTCAGAATGTTCTCAGTATTTCCAAGATTACAAATCCATAAAATGTTAACAAAAAAGGATAATTTCTTGTGACGGTACTGATTTTCATCTAGAATATGAATATCAGACGGTGCTAACACCAAACTGAAGTTTCAAGAACTCTGTTCTCACTTGTCACTTCTCAGTTTGATGGATATTTTTCTTGAATATGCATACACCCCGTACAGTTACAGAACAGCAGCAGATATTTGTATAGTGTGATCTTCCCTAGATAAGAACTTCGAGCGTCATATAGATTATGACATTTTCTTATAACTTTTCTCTTGCTTGTGTCGTTTCTGCCTTTGTATTCAACTTACTAGCCATGGCTGCTTTAAACAGCATAACAGCAACCAGAGCACGCATTGAAACTTCGATTCCTAGGAAACATGGACCTGCCATTGCTGGTTACGAGTCGGTATGATAACTCCTCAGAGAATGTTGATTTCCTTTGTCTTATCTATCTGCGACCGAATTGCCAGCCTTTTGTTCTTATGCAGGCCCTCAAGAAGTTCTTTGAGCATGTTTTGCAAGTAAGTAAATAATATGTACTAAGTTCACAAGCAAATGGTAACATTCGTACATGAATTGGTTTATCATGCATTACATTACATTGTCTGCAGGCTTTGTTGAAGCACATTGATTTTGAAGTGGTCAAATGTGTTGTAATTGCAAGCCCAGGTTTTACTAAGGTAATCACAGACCAAAAGGAAAATGTTCATGAGAACATCTTCAACAATGTTTTGAAGGATGATAACTGAACTTGTTATGCGATTTTAAACAGTTTCTAAGTCGATCTTGATAGGTATATTAGGAACCAACCAAGTAATGTTAATAACCTACCAAATAGGAAAATTAATCATGCTTCATGGAAAAGGTCTGGTCGTAATATATGTCAGCACTGGTATGTTCTGTAGCTAAATGCCATGTACCAAGAGAGTACCCAAAGCCTGATGTTTTCATTTCCTCTGATAATCTCATTACCAACTTTAGTGTGTAATACGAATATCCACCACTTACATATGGTTTAACATCGTTGGTTGCTTTTTTATATGGATAACTCGAGAATTTGCTGAGTACGTGTTGTCTAATTTCATGTTCCTGTGTCATATTATAGAATTATCGCTGTTTGGCTGCACCTGGCAGTATAGTTAATTGCATGTTAGTCTTACCATCTAGACTTGTTTCCAATGTAAAACATGTGCTGTTTGTCGGTCTGCTTTTGTTTTGGTCCATCTATTGCTAGTCGCACGAGCTAACTGCCCAAGTTCATGAAAATAATGTCAGTTCCTAATTTCCTATATCTTTCCATATTCTCTTTATCTTGACAGGATCAGTTTCGTGATTACATGCATCTTGAAGCTGTACGGCGAGACTTAAGAGTAATAGTTGAGAACAAATCGCGCATTATTCTTGCACATGCCCCTTCAGGTTACAAGTGAGTTCTTCTATCTTTTCTTGTTCAATGGTGCTGTGTATTCTCAACCTATTTTAGTCGTCTATTTTTGTCATTTAAGCTGGAACAGTGCAATGCCTGGAAATTTAGGATGTGCTTCTGAACTTTTGAATAGCATTTACGTAGTTATAAGTTTCTGACTTGTTGGAAACTTATCCGATGTGATGCTATTAATATGTCTATATGTCTGATACAAGTGGTGACCTGTTGTATGATCATTCTGGAATACTCTAATCCTCCGCTGAGCTATATATATGCTAAATGAGCTACTGGTTTTATGTATTTACCTGTTCTCTATTTTTCCTTGCTCTCTCTAGTCCTGAACTCCTAATGTTGCTGTTGATGGTTTTATTCTGTTTTATTGGTTATGTTGGTAGGCATAGCTTGAAGGAAGTTTTGGACAGCTCAGGTGTGATGCCACTGATAAAAGATACAAAAGCAGCACAGGAGGTAAGTCTGGTTTAGAACTTAGTGTTTGCCAGTGTAGACACTAATAACTTACACATATGATTCCTTCTGAAACAGTTCCCTATCTTGATCAACTACAACGTACCAGACACTTTCAAAACAGATTCTAAGTATAGCTTCTCATATCTCCTTTGCTTTATCTTTCTATTGTAATTTACAGGTCCAAGCTTTGAAGGAGTTCTTCGCTATGCTTACTAATGTAAGCCTCTTGAAAAAAAGCAAACTTGCAACTATTGGCTTTTGAAATGTTCAGTAGTATGAAACTTATCTCATATGTTGCTACTGCTTAGATATTAACCATGTATGTGCATATACACTTGTATTTCACACCAGAAGAATAGTTACAGTACTGAGATTATATGTTTATGACTTGCAGCTACTGATTCTGCTTAGTTCTAGCATATCTGATTAGACCTAAACATTTGCTACTTAATTGCAGGACTCTGACCGAGCTTGTTATGGACCTAAGCATGTTGAGATTGCAAATGACCGTCTTGCAATCCAGACTCTTCTAATGACAGATACATTGTTTCGGTAATTCATGTTTATGGAGCTGTGATATACTGTTATTTCTTGTCTATACGTTTCCCTATGATAATAAATAGATACTGTCACGGCCTTCGCTACGGTTTTCAGTTTGAACACTGATTGGTTTGGTATTGGAACATGTGGATAAAAGCTTGATAAATAAGTCTTGATGCAATCATGCAACAGAACTGTGCATTGTGGCCATTGTGTTAGGTTAGTTAAACTTGCTGGCCTAACCTCACTAGGAAAAAAATTGATTAATGGCTTACTTGGCCTTTCTGAGTTCTAAAGTATATATTCGGCACATATTAGGTTCTGCTCCTTGTAGTTAATGTCATAAACGAGCACTTGATACCAAGAAAATCATTATAGTAAGTAACGACCATTTGTTCTAACTAGAGTATGATTTGTTTGAAAGGTAATTAGCACAAGCTTAGGTCAAGTTATTGCTTGATGTATCCTGCTCTGTTGAATTAGCATGAGCTGGTTCCTGCAGCTCTATCTTATGGCATTTACCATATTGTCTACAGAAAAAATAGCAGGTTTCTCTTTCATTAAATTCATTTTTGTTAGTCTGGCATTAAGTCCCATATTCCATAGTTGACCAGTGGCTTCGAGCTGAATATACATGTCCTGATTTTGATTTGAAAGTTCAAACAGAAGCTTATGAGTTGCATGTGGCAACTAATTTTACCTGTACAGCCTTGCTATTTATTTATTTAATCTCCTTTCCAAGTTACTGAACTTTCTCCTTGTAATATTCTCCCAATGGCAGATGTATGAACTCACAGAAAAAAGTGAAAAAAGGCACTAGGTTTTATACCAATCTATTGGTATGTATTATGAAGTTCAGTGATAACTGTTGAACATTTTGCTTCCACTTATAGGAACACGGACATCCGCACCAGGAAAAAGTATGTGAACTTGGTTGAATCAGTCAAGAAATTTGGTGGTACGGTGCACATATTTTCTTCAATGCATGTCTCCGGCGACCGTGAGTATCCTGCCATTATTGTATAGTGCATAAGCTCTGTTCTTAATCGCTCATTTCACATTACAGTCAATGACAATATTTGGAATGCAATAAACTGTTACTATGTTGGAAACGTGGCAAAGAGAACTACTAACAAGTACCTACTTAATATGTTGTTACGTTTTGTGACAGTAAGCAAGAGGATTTCCTTATTACACTGGAATGTTCCTGCTTTCTAAGATTGCATTTTTCTCTATATGTTTGAACAGAATTGGCGCAGCTGACAGGAATAGCAGCCATACTTCGTTTCCCCCTGCCCGAATTGGAGGACATTGAGATGTGATTTGTCCAGCCCTTGGGGAGTTGCTTAACAGTTGTGTTTGTACCTGACTTGTCAACTAACTGATATCATGTGTAGTATCATTCGGTTGATCTTATATAATTAACGTCAGAAAGAAATTGTCTGCGCCTGTAAGATGTCATAGATGTAATTGTTGTTGTTGTGCCATTATAAAATGCTGTTTCTTTATTCATCCTTGACAGTGAAGGCATGCTGAGTTAAATGTACTGAATTAGCAGCCATACAGCTGGTTTTTGTCCTCAGTCGATGTAGCAAACGTTCTAATCTTTCTTATGAGACACAAAGCTCCACCGAGTCGCAAGTTTCTCTTACAGCTGCCTGATACTACTTCTTTACTTCTTGCATGGCAGAAATGGAAAAAACACTTGCCGCTTTATCTTGCATATGTAACTTACTTAGCAAATAAATCTGATCGGCTCCTAATTCTCAGCTTTCATAAGAGCACCTTACATCATGTAACTCCTTATGTTCAATGCATCAAATGTAGATTCTTCTCTGGTATATTCGTATATGTTCTCAAGCAGCTAGTAGGGCAACTACTATCCAGCGACCAATTTATCGCATCCATCTGATGCAATATCATAACATGCGTGCAAGTCACATTGAACAGCTCCTGCTCATGAAAGCTCATGTAACTTTAATCTTCAGTCTTGGCATAACAGAAATACCACTAACGGCTTGAACAACAACTTTGTTAATAGCTCTAGCATCTACATGGTCATATCAGTTAGTTTGCCACCTGTACACGTTTACCTGCACTCCACGTATTCAGGCAGTGTCTCCCAAGATCATGATGAGCGACGACTCCCCATCAGAAGCTGCAAACTATCGAGTGGTACTTGGGACGCCTTTGGTTGGAAGAAATTCTGCTATATATGGCGAAAGTTACAATGTTTCTCTTTACTTATAATTACTAGCCAAAAATAGTATTTCTTTGTACAAAAAAGACAAAAAATGTCTTGTGAAAAACTATTTTCCAACACCAAAAATTGTCGTTTTTACACAATGAACATAAATTGTCTTTTTTCGTGAATTTTTTTTTTGAGGTTTTTTTTTCATGAAACTTAGTGTACGAACATATAATGTCAACATGTACATTCGAATATATTTTTCAAAATTTTCAAAATTTTGAAGTATATCTTTTTGGCAGTGGGTATATCTACACCTAGGAGCCAAAGTGGATTTCCGAACATTGTAGCGGTTCTAAACTCTTATTAGAGACCACCTTGAAGAAACAAGTTGCTCTAGCGAAAATCCACTTACTATATCAAGAAAGGTCCATTTAAACTAAAGTCTGGCAATTCAAATGATATGGTCACTAAAGTATGCCATTTTTGGTGTGCAAGAATGTCACTATATTGTAGAATTTCTTCCGTAGAGTCAATTATTGGCATGTATTTTTGGTGTGCAAGAGTGACACTCAATGTTACTGTTTCTTCCATAGAGTCAATTATTTGCCCTATTATTCTTGTCAACATACATATACTCCCTCCGTCCCAAACTAAGTGATTTGAGTTTGTCTAGATTCACATGTATCTAGACATGTTTTAGTATATAGATACATGCGAATTTAGACAAACCTAAGTAGCTTATTTTGGGACGGAGGGAGTGCAAATATATTTCTTGAGATGTGGTAAAACAAGAGTAAGATTCCTCATGAAGTTCACCATATCGACAGAGTGAAAGTTTTACAAATAATTAAATTTCATTTTTCATAGAGAAGACACGGTATTTTCTTTACTAGCAAGAATATGGTTCCATCACAAATAAAACTGCACCATAATCACACTTTTGTTCGGTTGCTAGTATCCCACTTATAAACATCATACATTTAGTTTAACTACTTTTGTGTGCTTCTATCTTCTTAATGGAATACTTATTAGTTAGTTCGGTCGCCACCCTCTATCTTGTAAGCATCCTATAATTTTGTTCAATTATACTTTGAATGTTGTATGTTCCTAGAAGGTTAATTTCTATATTTGGTTTCATGGTGTCAAATGATTTTATTTGAAAAAACAAGTAGGAGCATCCGCATATATGATGAATTATTATAATTAATTCCAATTCAGTGTCAATTCAAAGATAACACAAGTTGTCCAAATTACCGAAGAAGCTAGAAAAATAAAACATATTAAGGAGCATAGAAACCATTATATGAGAAGTTCATCATATTATTATTAATTATATTCTACATGCTTGCACCTCATCATACACTAGAAACCGCTGCAAAGATATTAGTTTAACCGCACGCCTTTATAGAGTGTGCTGACTTATTTAAGAGTATTGAAATATACACGAACGTGCACATATATAGAGTACAATTGACACAAGTGTCATAAATTATTATTTATTCTCACATTTAACAGTCTTACGTAATGTTTTAAGGGGCATAGTCTCAACAACGACAAATATTCTCTATTACAAAATATGATTTAAGTTTAGAATTATGTGTGTCTATTTTCCAACGAAATGTGTTACCAATGTATAACAAACTATACTATAAATATTTTTTAGCAAGATTGTCATGTGGTTATGTAGAAAAATATATCACTTAAGTTTTTTACTTTTATAAAATACACACATTGTAAAGAAGTATAACATTTTAGTATAAATTATGTTTACTTAATCAATAATTGTTTTACCATTCTCATAGATAAGTTCCAGTCTTGATAACTTGCTCTATTAATCTCAATCATAAGATAAAAAAGACACTGGATTATGTGACATAGCAAATATATTGTAGACAATCTCAAATTCTCGGACCTTGCAAGAATGGAGGATCCAAGATTTAAGAAGCTCAGGATCGCGCCATCATGTTTCTCTGGAAGAGACTAAATAATACAATGTCATATCTTTATGCAACAAAAATGAGAAATTGCAACTGATACAAATATTAGCACACATCTTAGTACTCCTTTGGTTTGCTCAGTAATGCCTACCCCTCGGCAACCTCAAATTTTTTTGAACTCTCCCCTCCTTGAAATTTCCGCATCCTCAGGTCTAATGATTTTATCCTTTTCTGGCCTTATTATCCCTAGGCTATCCACTTCTCCTTTTTTTCTATGTCGCTGCTCATCTTCTTGTAGGGGTTCATAGCATGGAAAACAAAAAAATTCTACTGCATGAACACACACAAGTCAAGATCTATCTACTAGATTGTAGCAACGAGTCGATAGAGTACTCACCCTCAAAGATTCCAAAGCAGTTAACGAGAGCGGATTCTCGTGGGTGATGTTGTCATTCACTTGCCGATCTCAAGATCGCGTAGATGATCCTTCCGGCACTGCATTCCGGTAGCGCTCCCGTAGTCGGTCACACGTTCGGTACTCGATGAATACCTTCCTCTTCCTTGTTCCAGCAGGCAGCAGAGGTTGTATCTTTCTCCTTGTGATTCCGGCAGCACGACGGCGTGGTGTCGGAAGTAGAGGTGAGATCCCGCAGGGCTTCGCCTAAGCCGGAGAGAGTATGGTGGAGTATAAGAGGGCCTTGGTGATATAGGGTTTAGAGGGCCGAGGGGTGGAGGTGGCCGACGGCTAGAGAGGGCTACATGGTGGCGACTTGGGAGATCCCTAGGGCGGCGACGACTTGGGGTGGCAAGGGCCGGAGGCTAGGGTTTGTTGTGCGGAGTAGGGGGCGCCCTACGCCTCCTTTTATAGGTGGGGAGGTGATACGTCCAATTTGCATCACCATTCTATATCATAATTTATCTCTATTCATTGGTATATTTAATATTAAGAGGTGATACTTATGTCTTTTCATCTGTTTTTGCATGTTGGATGAGTCTTGGAGGATGAACTGCCGAAGTCGGGATTATGATGGAAAAAACGGTGTTTTGATGCAATTTCGCGAAGATCAGAAAAATACCAGAAAAACTACCTAAAATTATATTTTCCCAGAAGACGAAGGATGCCAGAAGGGGAGGCGGAGTTGGGCCACAGGAGGCCCACACCCTCCCAGACGCGGGCCACCCTAGGCCACGACTACAGGGGGTGTGGACACTGGCCCACCTCTGGATCCGCCCTCTCGCCTATATCTTCTCCTCGAAACCTAAAACGAGCAGAGCGACCACAAAAAGATTCCGTTGCCTCTGCGGGGCGGAAAACATCGAGAGAGAAAGAGCTCTCCGGCAGACAGATTTCTGCCAGGGAAATTCCTTCCTGGAGAGGGGAGATCATCACCATCAACACCATCATCAATCTAGACTTCATCGGGATCATCACCATCATCCACACCATCATCTCCACCAGCACCATCATCTCCACTCCATCCCGCTGTAACAAATGTGTTGAATCTTGCATAGTTCTTAGGGGAAACTTTCCCAGTGTTGATTGCTATTGTAGTTGATGCTTGTGAGTGGAACCATTGAATTATTGTTTATGTTCAGATTGTTATTCATCATTATATCATCTTTGATCTTGATCCATATGATGTCTCGTGAGTAGTTCGTTTAGTTCTCGAGGACATGGGAGAAGTCATGTTGTTAGTAGTGGAATTGTGTTGAGGTATTATTCATTGTTATCTAGTGGTGTCATGTGAACGTCGACTACATGATACTTCACCATTTATGGGCCTAGGGGAATGCATTGTGTATTTGGCTACTAATTGTGAGGTTGCCAGAGTGACAGAAACCTGAACCCCCGTTAGGAAACCTTTGCACAAGGGAGTGTAGGATCTCAGAGTTTAAGGCCGTGGTTAGGTTTTTATCTTAATTTCTTTCTTCTAGTTGCGGATGCTTGCAAGGGGTTTAATCACAAGTATGTATTAGTCCAAGTAAGGTCGGTACATTAGCACAAGTTCACCCACATAACACTTATAAAACCAAAGAAGATTAATCAGCTATATGAAACGAAAGCACTTGACGGTATTCCCATGTGTCCTCGAGAACGTTTGGTCCTCATTAGTATTTCCACCGGCTTGTACTTTGCTAAGAAAGGATTGGGCCACTGCTGCAATTATTTGCTTTCTTATTTACCTGCACTTTATTTCCTTGCTTTATCAGAAAACCCCTAAAAAACCGTTTGCTAAGTATTTACAGATATTTCCTGCTCCATACCACTAGTCAACACCTTCTGATCCTTGTTGGGATCGACACTCCTATTTATCGAAAGTACTACGATACCCCCTATACTTGTGGGTCATCAGGAGGCGGCAAGGGGGAGGGAATACTCCCCCAACTCCACTTCATGTGGCCGGCGGCAAGGAGAGGGAGGAATAGCGTGAAAACACAGCTTGATATGCTTCAGCTTCTTGTGTGACCTTGGCTCCTACGCATTGGCTATGGCACCCATGTTATCACAGTAGATAGACATTGAGTCCAACGCACTGGGAACCACACTAAGCTCTGTAATGAACTCCTTCATCCATATCGCCTCTTGTGAAGCCTCGAAAGCAGCTATGTATTCCGATTCAGTTGAAGATCTCGCCACAACGCTTTGCTTTGCACTCCTCCAGCTCACTGCTGCACCATTCAAAGTAAATACGTATCCAAATTGAGATTTAGAATCATCCGGATTGGTGTTCCAACTAGTATCGGTGTAACCATTAACAACGATCTGTTCATCACCTCCATAAGAAACAACCATATCCTTAGTTCTTCTCAAGTACTTAAGGATATTTTTGACCGATGTCCAATGATTCACTCCTGGATCACTTTGATATCTGCTAGTCAAACTAACAACATATGCAATGTCGGGTCTAGTACATATCATGGCATACATTATAGATCCTATGGCCGAGGCATAGGGAGTCTTACTCATGCTCTCTCTATCTTCTGTCGTAGCAGGACTTTGAGTTTTACTCAAGGTCGTATTGGGCAACATGGGCAAGAACCCTTTCTTGTATCTTCCATTCCAAACCTCTTTAGAACTTTGTCCAAATATGTACTCTGTGAAAACGATATTAGACGTCTCAATCTATCTCTATAAATCTTTATGCCTAATATGTAACCAGCTTTGCCAAGATCCTTCATTGAAAAACTATTATTCAAATAATCTTTGACACTTTTAAGAAGGTCTACATCATTCCCAATCAACAATATGTCATCCACATATAATACTAGTAATGCTACAGAGCTCCCACTCACTTTCTTGTAAATACAAGCTTCTCCATAAGTTTATATAAAACCAAAACTTTTGATCACCTTATCAAAACATGGATTCCAACTTTGGGATGCTTGCTTCAATCCATAAATGGATCGTTGAAGTTTGCATACCTTATTAGCATCCTTAGGATCGACAAAACCTTTGGGTTGTACCATATATAACTCTTCATCAATGTCTCCATTGAGGAACACCGTTTTGACATCCATCTGCCGTATCTCATAATCATAATATGCAGCGATTGCTAACAAAATCCTCATAGACTTTAGGTTCGCTACTGGTGAGAAAGTCTCATCATAGTTAACTCCTTAAATTTGCCGGAACCCTTTCGCGACAAGTCGAGCTTTATAGACGGTTACATTACCATCAACATCTGTTTTCTTCTGGAAAATCCATTTGTTCTCGACAGCCTTCCGGCCATCTGGTAAGTCCACCAAAGTCCATACTTGGTTTTCGTACATGGATCCAATCTCGGATTTCATGGCTTCTTGCCATTATTGGAATCTAGGCTCATCATCGCTTCCTCATATGTCGCAGGGTCATCGATGTTGTCTACCAACATGACACTCATAACAATATTATACCAATCGGGAGTGGTATGAGTCCTTGTCGACCTGTGAGGTTCCGTAGTAACTTCGACCGAAGTTTCATGATCACCATCATTAGCTTCCTATCTTATTGTTGTAGGCGCCACAGGAACTAATTCCGGTGCTGCGCTACTCTCTCTCGAGAGAGAAGGTTCAACAACCTCATCAAGTTACTTTTCTTCCAGTCACTTATTTTAGAGAAACTCCTTTTCTAGAAAGGATCCATTCTTGGCAACGAAGATTTTTCCTTCAGATATATGATAGAAGGTATACCCAATAGTTTCCTTCGGGTATCCTATGAAGACGCATTTTTTCGCTTTGGGTTCAAGCTTGTCGGGCTGTAACTTCTTTACATAAGCTTCACAACCCCAAACTTTAAGGAACGACAATTTAGATTTCTTTCCAAACCATAATTCACTCGGTGTCGTTTCAATAGATTTAGATGGTGCCCTATTTAAAGTGAATGCGGATGTTTCTAATGCATAACCCCAAAATGGTAATGGTAAATCTGTAAGTGACATCATAGAACGAATCATATCTAAGAGAGTTCGATTACGACGTTCGGACACACCATTACGTTGTGGTGTTCCCGGCGGTGTCAATTGTGAAAGTATTTCGCATTTCTTCAAATGCTCATCAAACTCGTAACTTAGATATTCACCTCCATGATCAGATCGTATAAAATTAATCTTCTTGTTACGTTGATTCTCTACTTCACTTATAAATTCCTTAAACTTTTCGAAAGTTCCGGACTTATGTTTCATGAAATAGATATACCCATATCTACTCAAGTCATCAGTGAAAGTAAGAACATAACAATAACCACCGCGCGATGCTACACTCATCGGGCCACACACATCGGTATGTATGATTTCCAATAAATCCGTAGCTCGCTCCATCATACTAGAAAATGGAGTCTTAGTCATTTTTTCCATCAGACATGCTTCACATCTTTCAAGTGATTCAAGAAGTCCATCGAAATGGAGTTTCTTCATACACTTCACTCCAATGTGACCAAGACGACAGTGCCACATGTATGTAGAATTATCATTCAATTTCAAACGTTTAGCTTCTATATTATGAACATGTGTATCACTACAATCGAGATTCAATAAGAATAGACCATCTATCAAAGGTGCATGACCATAAAATATATTACTCATATAAATCGAACAACCATTATTCTTAGACTTAAACAAGTAACCGTCTCGCAATAAACATGATCCGGATATAATGTTCATGCTCAACGCAGACACCAAATAACAATTATTTAAGTATAAAACTAATCCCGATGGTATATTAAGAGGTAGCGTGCCGACCGCGATCACATCAACCTTTGATCCATTTCCAACGCACATCGTCACCTCATTCTTCGCTAGTCTCCGTTTATTCTGCAGCACCTATTTTGAGTTACAAATATGAGCAACTGAACCAGTATCAAATACCTAGACACTACTACGATTACTAGCAAGATACACATCAATAACATGTATATCGGATATACCTTTCTTCTTGATGTTGCCGTTCTTTAGATCCGCCAAGTACTTGGGGCAATTCCGCTTCTAATGACCTTCTCCCTTGCAGTAAAAGCACTCGGTATCAGGCTTATGCCCAGCCTTGGTCTTCTTCACTGGCGCGGTAGCTTTCTTACCGCCCTTCTTGAAGTTTCCCTTTTTCTTAGGCTTGCCTTGCTTATTGAAATTGGTGGTCTTATTGACCATCAACACTTGGTGCTCTTTCTTAATCTCTACTTCTACAAACTTCAACATAGAGAAGAGTTCTGGTAACGACTTATCCATGCGCTGCATGTTGTAGGTCATCACAAAGTTCTTGTAACTTGGTGGTAGTGATTGGAGGACACGGTGTATCCCCAAAGCATTAGGAATCACTATACCCAATCTCTGGAGCTTATTTGCATGCCCATACATCTTAAGCACATGCTCACTGACGAAGTTTCCCTCTTCCATCTTGCAATTAAAGAACTTTTCAAAAGCCTCATAACTCTCAACTGCCGCATGAGCCTCAAATATCATTTTGAGTTCACGGACAATATCATGTGGGTCAAAGTTCTCAAACCTTTTCTGAAGCTCTGATTTCAAAGCATACAAGATAGCACACTGAAATGTGGAGTACTGATTCTTTCGAGTAAGGTAAACATTTTTCACCTCATCGGTAGCATCAGCTGCAGGTGGGTCACCCAGCGGTGCATCCAGCACATAGGTCAACTGACCAACATTAAGGACAATCCTCAAATTGCGGAACCAATCCGCGAAGTTGCTTCCATTATTTTTCAACTTTTCTTTCTCTAGGAACACATTAAAATTGATGGTAGGGGCCGCCATTGATCTACAAAAATTTGCAATAGTTTAGACTAAGTTTATGACAAATTGAGTTCTAATTAATACTTAAATTAATGTAGGTGAACTCCCACTCAAAACAATATCCCTCACATTGTTTTAGTGATCACACAAACCAAATCCACTACATCAAGTCCGATCATCACGAGAGATGATTTAGTTTCAAAGGCGAACAATCAACATGTTCATCATATCTACTATATGACTCATGCTTTACCTTTCGGTGATCCGTGTTCTGATACCATGTCTGTACATGATAGGCTCGTCAAGATTAACCTTAGTTTCTGTATGAGCAAATCGGGCTTGCTCCCGTTATATGCACACATTGAATCTAGCACACCCGATCATCACGTGGTGCTTCGAAACAACGAGTCTTGGTAACGATGCTAACTAAGGATGAACACTTTATTACTTGATATTTTGTGAGAGGGATCATCTTATAATGCTACCGTCGCGATCTAAGTAATACAAGATGCATAAAAGTATTAACATCACATGCAATTCATAATATGTGATATGATATGGCCTTTCTTCTTGTGCTTCCGATCTCCATCTTCAAGTACGAACATGATCTCCATCATCACCGGCGTGGCATCAAGGTCAATGACATCGCTTCATGGTTGTCGTCCACCAGCATCAACTATTACAACTACTTTGAATAATAGACACGTAGATCTTAACGAAATTAAAAGACAACCATAAGGCTCCTCCCGGTTGCCAACTTACAATAAGTATCATTGCATACATCATATATAATCACAATCATGGCCATACCACATCACATCACACCCCTGCAAAACAAAGTTAGACGCCTCTAATTTTCTTTGCATATTTTACGTGGTTTGGGGCTTTCAATAAGTACCATTCTAACTTACGAACAAGAAGCACAATGTTTATGCATGAAATATCAAGTGCCCATTGTAAATTGAATCTTCACTATGATAGGAGAGACATACACCCGCAAAGCCACTTATGCAATACAAGTTACATATCGAGCATGGAGCAAGTCTCATGAACAATGTCATGTAAGGTTAGCCCGGGCCGCTTCATCCCACCATTCCGCAAGATGCAAAGTACACAAGAAGCAATTGATAATAAAAGCACCACTGCCCACAATGACCATTGTGTTCTACTCATGCAATAGATCTACATATAGACACGGCTTTGATACCACTATAGGGGTTCATAGCATGAAAAACAAAAAATCTCTATCGCATGAACACACACAAGCCAAGATCTATCTACTAGATTATAGCAACGAGTCGATAGAGTACTCACCCTCGAAGATTCCAAAGCGGTTAACAAGAGCGGATTCTCGTGGGTGATGTAGTCGTTCACTTGCCGATCTCAAGATCGCGTAGACGATCCTTCCGACGCTGCGTTCCGGTAGCGCTCCCGCAGTCGGTCACACGTTCAATACTCGATGAAGACCTTCCTCTCCCTTGTTCCAGCAAGTAGCGGAGGTTGTAGCTTTCTCCTCATGATTATGGCAACATGATGGCATGGTGTCGGAAGTAGAGGGGAGATCCCGCAGGGCTTCGCCTAAGCCGGAGTGAGTATGGTGGAGTAGAAGAGGGCCTCAACGATCTAGGGTTTAGAGGGCCGAGGGGTGGAGGTGCCCGGCGGCTAGAGAGGGCTAGGCGGCAGGGACTTAGGAGATCCCTAGGGCGGCGACGACTTGGGGTGGCAAGGGCCGGCGGCTAGGGTTTGTTGTGAGGGGTAGGGGCGCCCTACCCCTCCTTTTATAGGTGGGGAGGCGGCAAGGGGGAGGGAATCCTCCCCCAACTCCACTTCATGTGTCCAGCGACAAGGAGAGGGAGGAATCCTCCCTTAGGTAGGATTCCTTTCCTCCCTCAACTTGGAAACCAATGTTCCACTTTGACCTTTTCAAACTGTCTTTTTGACTTTCAAACTAGAGTTTGATTTCTCTCTTCCAAGTGTCCAACCAAGTGACCTAGAACATGATGCAACCATTCCACTTTGTTATGACACATCCATGTACCCTTCCCCTTCCGGATCGGTGAACCTTCTAGACCCTTCTAGAACATTCCTGTGAAAATACCGAAACCATTCCCGAACTTCGGAATTGGACTTTCCTTATATGAATCTTATTCTCCGGACCATTCTGGATCTCCTCGTGATATCCCGGATCCCATCCGAGACTCTGAACAACATTTGGTCTCTTTACTCACTTCCCATATCTACTAAACAACATCGAATTCTTAAGTGTGTCTCCCTACGGTTCGTAAATTATGTAGACATGACCGAGACTCTTCTCCGATCAATAACCAATAGAGGAATCTGAAAATTCATATGGCTCCCACATATTTCTATGATTACTTCGTGATCGAATGAACCATTTACACACGATACCAATTTCCCTTTGTCACGCGATACTTTACTTATCCGAGGTCCGATCGTCGGTATCTCTGCATACCTAGTTCAACCTCGTTACCGATAAATACTCTTTACTCATTCCTATGATATGTGACCCCTTGTGATCCAGCCACATGCTTGTAAGCTAATTGGATGATATTGCATCGAGAGGGCCCAGAGTATATCTATCCGTCATATGGATGGACAAATGCCACTCTTGATCCATGTGCCTCAAAACATACTTTCCGAACACTGAATGCCACCTTTATAACCATCCAGTTATGAAGTGGTGTTTGATGTCATCAAAGCATCCATCCGGTGATGGTGATTAACATGATCTCATGGTCAAAGGATTTAGGTTACTATGTACCTGAAAGCTTATAGCAAACGAACTATTGAAATGACTTGATCTTTATGCT
Organism: Avena insularis; assembly: GCA_023614405.1. NCBI lineage: Eukaryota > Viridiplantae > Streptophyta > Magnoliopsida > Poales > Poaceae > Avena > Avena insularis. The sequence goes on from CM042687.1 coordinate 387,066,695, forward strand.
ATGCTTAACTATAGCAGTATCTCCATCACATCATTCTCCTAATGATATGATCTTGTTGTTAATAACATCTCAATGTTCATGATCAGAAAACCATGATCATCTATTAACCAACAAGCTAGTATTACAAAGAGGCTTTACTAGGGAATCTAACAAGTTTACAAATCACATAAGTATTAATGTTTCCGGTTAATACAATTATAGCATGAACGTAAACATTTATCATAAACACAAAGATATAATAGTAACTACTTTTATTATTGCCTCTTGGGCATATCTCCAACACTTCTTTGCCTTTTGTTCTTTTCATACTACCTTCCTTACCACCCCTGACCATGGTTAGTTTCGAATCAGAGTAAGGGGAAATGTTACTTAAGCATAATCATATTATAACTGAGAGTATGTTGAGATTTCCGCAAACCCACATGCAAACATTACAACATATTCACCTTTTTGACCGCCACTGACAAGAATAACTTGATGCAAAAATTCACATGTATAGTAGGTCAATTTTTTTTTGAATATTGTACATGGTTAACCGTGAGAAACAACATGGTCGAACAACAAAATAACTCGATACAAAGAGATAAAACATATTGTAAATACTAACTTCAAGTTGTTAAAAGAATCAAAGTTTGAGCACCTAGTCTCATATAGTGCAATAGTGCATATGGCAAATAAGCTCAGTGCTACTTAACTCTGATGCTTTCTTATTGGAGAAATGAGTGAAAACTACTGGAATTTGAGTCCTTTTTTGTTGAAATTTGTGAGGTCCCCCTTTAGTGATCTTGCTAAGGAGCTGGTCGTCTATGATGAAAATTGGTCACTTTATAGGCTTCCCTTGCATATATATCAATATATTATTGAGATTGTTAGGGGATTCTATACTAGCCATACTACGTTCATAAAAGGATGGAGCTATTGAGGAGCATGTGGTCTCAAGATTAGAGAGAAGAGATTCAAGCTGGTGTTAAGAAACAACAACGAGAATTCTTCCGTATCAAACACATCCATCTATCTGGTTAGACACGACTCACCAAAGAGATTTGTCCCACCACTCGACGAGCATTGAATGCCGACTATTTATACACCACAACCACAAGATACCCCTATGCACCAAAAAAATACCAATAGTCCACACTGTGATCCGATGATGACCATGGCCCCAGCCTGTTGATGAGTCGTTAGATGCAAGTCATACTGAGCCGGTGTGTGTGTGGGGGGGAGGGGGGGCTCTGTCCCATGCGCGGCGAGCCACTAAGGCATGGTGGACTGATACGTGGGCTGGTGGGCACGCGTAATCGTCTAGCCACTAGTCACGTTACTACCAGAAGCTCAGCCGGTCAGCCTCCCGAGTACATTCTAATATTGCACCCTATAAACCGCTTTATCAAATATACGTAGGAGAGAGTGGCTACTAAATATGTAGTGAGAGAGCCGAGCATGTTGTTGTCAAAGGGAACCATCTCAAGGCTCGGGTGGAAACAGCCCTATTGGTCCCGGTTGGTAAGGGGCTTTAGTCCCGGTTGCCCAACCGGGACGGGACAATCGGGACTAAAGCCCTAACCTTTAGTCTGGTTACCCCACCAACCGTGACAAATGGGTGCACACGTGGCAGCAGCAGAGGGACGAGGTGGGTGAAGTATTAGTCCCGGTTCGTAACACGAACCGGGACTAATAACCTTCTGCTGCGGCAGAGATTTGGCCCATTTCTCTGCCGCGGCAGAGAATTCATTTTGGCACATTTTGTTGCCGCGGCAGCATTTTCGCCACTTTTTGTGCCGCGGCAGAGAATTCATTTAGGTTGTTTTATTGTTTATTTAGTTATTTGCACTTATCAATGAAGGAACCTTATATTACACAAGATCATCATGACAATATTACATTCAATACACGGATCGAGTTGATGCACTACATACAAAAGTTGATATTCGATGCTACCTCCCAATTCCTTCAAAGTTGCTATTTTTACAATCCATATTGTCTATACACAGCCGAATAGTATTCCCCCTTTGGGTCTAGGACTTCTGCATCCAAGAATCCCGCCAATTCCTCCTGAATTGCTCGTACGCGATCCTTTGGCAGAAGACCGTCCCGTAGACGTTCGATCTGATTTAAAAAAGGAGTCAGCCTATATGAATGAAACTAAATACAATTTGATTGTAATTAAAAACTATAGAAATTGTTTACGTACGTGGAGTTGCTCTAAATTTCTGCCCTTCTCATCGCACGTCTGCCGGATGAACTCGCAAACATAGTATCCACATAGATTGTTACCTGGTCCCTGCGTCAGGCACTTTACGAGAACAGAGTTCAATCAAAATAATAATCAAGCATGATAATAACTGTATCAAAACTAGAATCAAAGAGATGCGCGGATATAGCTAGTGGTGCTTACATTTAGTGGTTGAAATGTAAGCTCCTCTTTCCAAACACCCCTAGCCTTGTTGGTGAACCGTTTCCAAGCGCTGCCCGGCGTAGAAAACAAATAAAATAAGTTATTAAGTACTTGATATCATAAAATTCACGAACGTTGCCGATATAGTGTCGTAATGATTAGAATTACCGCTGGAGAAGTATCTGCATGTCCTTCCACGTCTCAAGGGGTTTCTGTTTCGAGTCCATGACTAGTACACGCCCTTTGTCAAGTTGAATGATTAACAGAATATAGTGGTAGCTGCGAATGCATAACTAATCAATTATATACTTAACATCGAGTAAGCAAAATAGAAAGTGTATACAAGACAATAACACTTACTCGAAGTTGTAAGGAAATAGTATTTCTCTTTTGGTTTCTTGAAACCTTAAGGCGTGTACTATATTATCCTCAGTATCCTGGGGGTTTGTTTTGAGATTAGCTTGATGAACCCAATATGGGTCAATGAAGCCAATGTCATAGATTTGTCCTCTGCTGCATTCGAGAATCTTCATTACGCATATTACAAGATGATTATATACATGCAATAAACAAGGTGAGATAGCTGGAGACTAAATTAATTACAGAATTAGTACTTACAGACAATAGGCACTGATGATCGATTTGTCCAAGGCGTCTTGATTTAATAATTGAAATAGTTCATCAAATTCAATGGATATCATGTCATCCATATCTTTCCCATAATGCTTTTTTGTAACCTTTAGCACTATCCAGTTAGCCCCGGCCTTTGTGGCATGCATGTACCAGTTATGCAATCTTCGCATTTTTGTTAAAAGATTGGTTACCTCCTCGAGTTTGTGAGAGGTTTGCGTCTTGGTATTTGTATGCTACTTCACTCACGGGAAGAACTCTAACTGGGATAAGTCTTGGCAATACTCATACCTTGAGCAGCGGCAGCTTCTCCGTATTGTGCAATTACCTGGATCATCTTTGCTCTTGACCCCATATTTGCTCGACCCACATTGGTTTGGGAAATCACCTTGAGAGGGGCGCAAGTCTATTTTGCTTGTTCTCCGAGCTGGGCAATAGATTTCGCTTGCATCGATCGCTCTTGAGGCTTTTGTGCCGCATGTGACTTGAGAATAGAACGCTCATAGTCGATGACAGCTTTGGCTCGGGTTGATGAAGAGTCTTTAGCATTTTCAACACTTTGGCTTTTTCTTCTTTGGTGCTGGGAACTCTGGCTCTTCCGCCTCAGCTTAGCGAAAAAAGTGTCGTTTCGCATCAACGATCGCGATCTCCTCTTGATAGTCATAAGCTCTCTTGGGAGGAACCTTTGGTACTTTTGGAAGAGGCTCTTGTTTATATTTCGCGATCGCTTACCACGGCCAAGATGGCAGTGCGCTTACGCTTTTTATCCTGAGGCGGCGATGGCTCATGGCGATGGCTGCGCCGGAGATTGGTGAGGCGACGGCGGGTGAGGCGACGAAGGCGGCTGCAGCGGCGACCTCGGCGGAGACAGTGAGGTGGCGGCGAAGATGGCCTTGGCGTGTGATTTGAACACGATACATTCCTTGACCATAGAATGGTGAAGTTTTTGCGTCTCCCGATGCATACATCCCCTTCACTGCAGGGTAGTGAAGATCCAAAACTTCAAAGGTGGGCATGATTTCATCCACCCGACAACGTAGCCCTCCGGAACGGACGGCGGTGGTAAGTTGGTGTGGGTCCAATTGGTAAGGCATAGCCGCCACCTTCATTGATATGTTCACAACTTTGACATGTAGCTCACAGTGTGTCATCTCTGTGATATCATCCACTGGGTAGCCAACAGGAGCCATCGTCGGTGCACCATCGTCATTGCCATTGTCATCACCCGGGACCTCGGTGGAAGCCACACTGCTTTTTCGATTATTCGATTGGCCGGTAGCATCGAATGCAGTGTACTGCTGAGATGGGCCGGTAGTACTTTGCTCTTTAAGTGCGTTAATTTCATCTTGTTGTTGCTAAACGCATTCGCTCTTTCTGACTATTTGCTTCAACTTCCACCCTGTCCTTTCTCCTCTGACGGCTTCTATCAGGATATTTCTTCCTCTCTTCGGGAAACCCAGTCCTCCATGGTTGGGATCCTCTTGTGCCTCGTGTTCGTCCATCATGTTCCTTATTTCCAAGGGCAAGTGTGAGCTCATCATTCTCTCTATCGGGAATGAAGTCCCCATCTTTAACAGCCTTTACTGCTTTTATCATCCTCTCGATTGGAAAGGGGTCTTCTTTATGTCGTATGTTATATATACACCTCCCTTCCGAGTCCAACGTGCCCCCATGCCCGTAAAACCAATTCCTTGCACGTTCTACCCAATAAATGTCATCTGCAGGGTGATCTTTTTAGCACGCAGTTCATTCTCAAGTTTCTCTCACTTAGGAATGCCAGCCCTGTAGCCACCTTGCCCCATAGTATGGTGATACTTCTTGTTAGCAGCATTCAGCTTATTCGTTTCAGACATTTTCTTAGCTTTTTCTGATTTCTTGTATTCCACAAACTCAGCCTAGAATGGTTTTATCTTCTCAAACTGAATATTCTTGAAATCGGGAGTCTTCTCTTTCACGACATAGTCAAGGTGCAATCTTTTCTTCCAGTTGGTGAAACACTAGGCCATCTTCTTCAAAGCCCACTCCCTGACCTTAGCCTCCATGGCTCTCCCATGTTGTAAGGCGTCCTCAACTGGATCCTCCGCATTTGGATCCAGCTCTATCTTCGGTAGTTTGAAATTAACCATGAGCCTCTTCCACAGTAAATCTTTGGCATGGTTAGGGACAAATAAACATGTTCCCTCTTCATCCGCATTAGCAGGCCTATTCCAATTTCTAATAGTGATCGGGATTAAGTCCCTAACGATTACTCCGCATTGTGCCACAAATTTGGTTGCGACAACTTCGGGAGCCGTCGGTTTGCCGTCTTCAGCGACATCTTCGATCCTGAACCTCTCATGGTCTTGCAACTTTTTGGTTGGGCCTCATCTGCTCTTTTCAGTAGATTCCTTCGATCCGGAGGGCTAAAAGAAGAAAGATCGTCGTTACTATTTCTATATAGATAGCAGATGATTAATTAATGAATTGATTATATTACATGCACCTCGCCGGAGCGGTTGTCTTCTCGATTACACAAGGCATCGCCTTCTCCCTCGCGGAAGGCAACACCTTCAACCTCAAACAAGTCGTCTATTCCGGTAAAAAGAGGATCACCCTCACCGGAGTTGTTCAGAAACGTTGATACGTCTAAATTTTGTTGATCCACGGATCACACCTTGGATCAACTCTTCCTTTTCTTCGTCTCTGACGTGTGGGTCCATATTTTCTGCATAGGTGGAAAAACGAATAAGTCAAAGCGGCTAAAGGATAAAGTTAGGTACGGTGTTGAGAGATATAAACCCTAATTCAGAGAAACCCTAATATATACATACACAATAATAAAAATGACGAGAAACCCTAAACCTAGCTATAAAAAGGAAACCGTGTAGTAGATAGGTAACTCTAGCCTTGGCGAAGGCACATCGTCGAACCCACATGCACCTAAGGGCATGCAATTTCATGGGAAGATTTACGCGCGACCGAGCCAGACCGAGCTTTCCTACGTCGAACACAATGGTTTGATGCCGACCCCTTATGTCCCATGTCTACATGCGTGAGCAGACGGGAACTCCCATCGCCCCTCCTCCTCTCTTACCTTCCCTCGTCGCTCTGTCGAGCGGGCCACGAACCTTGTTCTTGGAAAGCACCGTGATGTGACTTGATACCTAGATGTGGTGCATATCTACAGTAAATGTTAACCCTTTTCCAAGACAATTGATTTACTTACCTTTCACGATTCCACCGTCTATCCGATGTTTCTCGGCGCTTTCTCGGTAGCTAACGAATCCCGAGCAAGCAGAGCTTACGCTCTCTCTTGCCACAATACACCCTTGCGTCCCACCGCCGCCTCCATGTCTGTGAACCATGACATCCCCTTTTCGAGCCGCCGACGCCCAGGCCGCACGATGTCTAAGACTAGGACTAGTCGGGAAAAAATATTATAGTATTTGCCACGTCCACAATCTGAACACCACAATCCAATTGCACAACATACCCAACGTGATGCACATGAAGAACTTTGTGTAAGCCATCTATATTGATAGCAAAAAATACCAAAGCATCCATTATCAAATGCATTATCCAACAAATTGTGACAAATTACATAATTATTAGAATAACTATTAGACATAATTACGACAAGCAAACTAGCAAAATTCTTTCAACACAACAATATCACTCACATATATTGCAAATTCTTTCAACACAACAATATCAATCTACATTACAAACACCAATCAATCTACATTACAAACACCAATCAACCTAATACTACAAATTTGCGGAAATTTGGGGGAGAGAGAGAGGGAAGGGCGCGCGGGAGCATACCCGAGGAAGGGGGACAGGGGAGAGGCCGGAGGAGGTGCGGCCGGAGGAGCAGAGGTGGATGAGGTGCGGTCGAAGGAGGTGCGGCCGGAGGGGCGGAGGTGGATGAGGTGCGGTGGTGGCCGGTGTTAGAGCGGAGGGCGGAGGCGACCGGAGGGGCGGAGGTGGGACGGGCGCGCGGGAGGAGGAGGAGCCGATACGGAGCGCGTGGCGGTGGCGGCCGGAGGAGGATCCGCTACGGAGCGCGCGGCGGTGGCGGCCAGAGGCGGAGGCGTTGACGACGACGGAGGGCGCGGGCAGCCTGGCGTCATCGTCGATGAAACAGAGAAGCAGAGAAGAGAAGCAGAGAAGAAGAAGAGAAGATATAAAGGAGAGGGAGTATACGCCCCGGTTGGTGGCTCCAACCGGGACAAAAAGGGCATACGTCCCGGTTGGAGCCACCAACCGGGATGTATACTCCAATTTTCAGCGGTGAAGAAGGCGTGTAGGGTCTTTAGTCGGTTGGTGGCTCCAACAGGACATATTCTATTTTCAAATTTTTTCAGGTATTTTCTCTCTGTTCCCGCCTTATTTTTTATTTTGGGGTTTAAATTTGTATTGTTTTTTAAATGATAATTAATTTGGAATTTAGAAAAACTTTAAACATAAAAAGTGTTTGGATTTGAATAAATAATTCAAAACCATTTTCTATTTTAAAAAATAATTAATGTAACCATTTAAAACATGAACCATTTAAAATTAAAAATGAATTAACTTATATTTTTTTAATATCAATTTGGAATTTAGAAAAACTTTAAACATAAAAAGTGTATGGATTTGAATAAATAATCCAAAACCATTTTCTATTTTTAAAAAATAATTAATGTAACCATTTAAAATTAAAAATGATTTAACTTATATTTTTGGAATATTAATTTGGAATTTAGAAAAACTTTAAACATAAAAAGTGTTTGGATTTGAATAAAAAAATCAAAACCATTTTCTGTTTTAAAAAATAATTAATGTAACCATTTAAAATATGAACCATTTACAATTAAAAATGAATTAACTTATATTTTTTTAATATCAATTTGGAATTTAGAAAAACTTCAAACATAAAAAGTGTTTGGATTTGAATAAGTAATTAATAATGGGCAGAAAGAAAATTTGATTAGGATAGAACTGGAATTAAAGTACATAACGCAACTAACACAAAGTTACATAAAAGAACTGAAAATTAAGATACATGGCCAGATTAAGCCACAATCGGCCGAACTTGTTTTGCAATATTGGAATAATTCAGTCATACTCCTGCCTACACCTATAATACTCACCACTATAGTCGTCGTACTCGCCGCGGCCATCGTATCTATCGTCGTCGGGGTTGCCGTAGTTGAACCTTGAAGGTTGAGTACGAGTGGGCTGGACTTGAGGGTAGCGCAGGCGGGGGCTAGAGTCGGCGGTCGTTACAGGCCATGGCGCTCGAGAGTCCCGCGCCACCACAGCCGACGGCCGGCCTCGTTGAAGTTCGGAGGAGGTGGGCCCTCCTCCTCGTGCCTGGCGAGTGCCCTCTCACGCCGATCCACGAAGAAGGCTTCCCAAGTCGGGAAATAGTCGGGATGCCATCTGGGATTCCTCCGCTGCTCGGCGTGGCTCAAGTAGTAGTGGTTCGTGATGGCCATCCGACGCGCCACACCTAGAGGGACAGGAGGAACTGCACGCCCCACTCGACATCCGGTCAAGCAGGGACACGAGTTCGGCCGGAGGGGTAGTTCGAGGCGCAAAGCGCCTCCGCCTCCCTGGGAGTTAGTGCTACGGTGGAAGCCATGGGAAAGAGTGATGAGGTTGCAGATATGAGTCTAGAGATGTGCAATGACAATGGAGGCCAACCCTACATATATATATATAGTGAAGAACTGGAGGGAAGAACTGGAGGGAAGAACTGACGGGAAGAAAAATGGCGGGAAGAAAAATGGCGGGAAAAATGGCGTGTCGACATTATGTCGTGCGGCGTGTACCTTGTCCCGGATGGTGTCACCAACCGGTACTAAAGATGAAAAATGGCGCGTCTACACACATGCATAATATGGGCACAACATCACAAACTATGCCGTGATTCAGCACATAACCGAAAGCCATGAAACCTCGAACATGATAGGTCATTTTGTGAAGGTTTTTTCAAAGCATGATCAATATACCAAGTCTGATATTTTTCCTTTCAACTATGTAACATAATATGACACCACGCGAAGGATTTTCATTGTTCGGATTTTTTTTGAATTTATTATGCCCGTTTTGAATTATCTGAATTTCTAACTATGGTCGAACCGGTGTGCATGAAGATAGGGGACGAGCATCGTTAGAACTTGCATTGGATCTCTAAAGAAACCACATATTGCGAGTCTAAAAATGATTTTTTCAAAAAATCACGGGCGATAGATCATGTACCTGTAGTACAAACCAGACCCACTTCCTACCGATTCTGAGACATTTGTCCTTTTACCGGGATGGACGAAAAGGTTTGAGATGTACCGGTTGGGAGATAGTCCATGTAAGGTGGTCTAGTATTTTAGGAAAATGGGACGGTAGCATTCTGGAACGGCATTTTGGTGGTTACTTCACAAAATGACCCGTTTTTTGCGCTCGGAAAATGGAAAAGGGCTTTTCCGTGCGACAAAAAGGAAAACTTCCTCCTGCAACATTGTTCTCCATACCAACGTTCACACACATGCATAATATGGGCACAACATCACAAACTATGCCGTGATTCAGCACATAAAATCGGTTATTTGGACCGAAAGCCATGAAACCTCGAACATGATAGGTCATTTTGTGAAGGTTTTTTCGAAACATGATCAATATACCAAGTCTGGTATTTTTCCTTTCAACTATGTAACATAATATGACACCACGCGAAGGATTTTCATTGTTCGGATTTTTTTAAAATTTATTATGCCCGTTTTGAATTATCTGAATTTCTAACTATGGTCGAACCGGTGTGCATGAAGATAGGGGACGAGCATCGTTAGAACTTGCATTGGATCTCTGAAGAAACCACATATTGCGAGTCTAAAAATGATTTTTTCAAAAAATCACGGGCGATAGATCATGTACCTGTAGTACAAACCAGACCCACTTTCTACCGATTCGGCAGACATTTGTCCTTTTTACCCGGGATGGACGAAAAGGTTTGAGATGTACCGGTTGGGAGATAGTCCATGTAAGGTGGTCTAGTATTTTAGGAAAATGGGACGGTAGCATTCTGGAACGACATTTTGGTGGTTACTTCACAAAACGACCCGTTTTTTGCGCTCGGAAAATGGAAAAGGGCTTTTCCGTGCGACAAAAAGGAAAACTTCCTCCTGCAACATTGTTCTCCATAACAACGTTCACACACATGCATAATATGCGCACAACATCACAAAATATGCCGTGATTCAGCACATAACATCGGTCATTTGGACCGAAAGCCATGAAACCTCGAACATGATAGGTCATTTTGTGAAGGTTTTTTCGAAACATGATCAATATACCAAGTCTGGTATTTTTCCTTTCAACTATGTAACATAATATGACACCACGCGAAGGATTTTCATTGTTCGGATTTTTTGAATTTATTATGCCCGTTTTGAATTATCTCAATTTCTAACTATGGTCGAACCGGTGCATGAAGATAGGGGACGAGCATCGTTAGAACTTGCATTGGATCTCTGAAGAAACCACATATTAAGTAGTCTAAAATGATTTTTCAAAAATCACAGGCGATAGATCATGTACCTGTAGTACAAACCGGATCCACTTCCTACCGATTCTAGAAATTTGTCCTTTTACCCGGATGGATGAAAAGGTTTGAGATGTACCGTTGGGAGATAGTCCATGTAAGGTGGTCTAGTATTTTAGGAAAATGGGACAGAGCATTCTGAAGCGACATTTTGGTGGTTACTTCACAAACGACCCGTTTTTGGCCGAAAATGAAAAGGGCTTTTCCGTATGCGACAAAAGGAAAATTTCCTCCTGCAACATTGTTCTCCATACCAACGTCCACACACATGCATAATATGGGCACAACATCACAAACTATGCCGTGATTCAGCACATAACATCGGGTCATTTGGACCAAAGCCATGAAACCTCGAACATGATAGGTCATTTTGTGAAGGTTTTTTCGAAACATGGCCAATATACCAAGTCTGGTATTTTCCTTTCAACTATGTAACATAATATGACACCACGCGAAGGATTTTCATTGTTCGGATTTTTTTTGAATTTATTATGCCCGTTTTGAATTATCTGAATTTCTAACTATGGTCGAACCGGTGTGCATGAAGATAGGGGACGAGCATTGTTAGAACTTGCATTGGATCTCAAGAAACCACATATTATGAGTCTAAAATGATTTTTCAAAAATCACGGGCGATAGATCATGTACCTGTAGTACAAACCGGACCCACTTCCTGCCGATTCTGAAGGCTGGGCCAGTCAGCACTAATGATAGGGGTGAGTGTCGACATTATGTCGTGCGGCGTGTACCTTGTCCCAGATGGTGTCACCAACGGGACTAAAGATCAACTGTAGTCCTTGGAGACACCAACCGACAAAACAAGTCAAGACTAATGATAGGGGTGAGTGTCGACATTATTTCGTAAGTGTCGACACTATGCCGAGCTGCTTGTACTATAAATAGGCATCCTTGAGTCTAGTCCTCCGGTTTCGAGAGCGAGGACACCATCGGCCAGGCCAGGAGATGCCGACGAGCCCATCCTCCGCATCTCCGAGAAACTGGTCATAGAGGCACTCTAATATGTGAAATTAGTTAGCTCCGAGGCGTATTGATCTAGTTAGAGAAGTTACAAGCTGCAAGATGGTTTTCGAGAGCAGGGACACCACTGCGGCCAATTTCAAGGAGATGCCGACGGAGCCTAGTCCTCCGGCATCTCCGAGAAACTGGTCATAGAGGCACTCCCTAATATGTGAAATTAGTTAGCTCCGAGGCGTATTGATCTAGTTAGAGAAGTTACAAGCTGCAAGATGGTTTTTGAGCCGAGTAGGACACCACTACGACCAGTTTCAGGAGATGCCACGATCCCAGATCCTCCCAGATCTCCAAGAAACTGGTCATAGAGGCACTCCCTAATATATGATCGCTGCGCTTGGAGATAAGATCTTAATGGTAAGTACGAATCGGGACAACTTCTTCATAGTCCCGGTCCAGCCACAAAACGGGACTAACACTCAAGACATTTATTAATATTAAAAACTGAGACTACAAAACCGGGACTAAAGGCTACAAACCGCGAAAGATATCCTTGGTCAAGCCACAAACCGCAAAAGACATGAACTAGAGTTACATAATATGAGCATGAACTTCTTGGCATATGTCATTCCTTATGATCGCTTCAGACGTAACCATGGAGCATCTTCTTTACTTAACGGAATGCTTGGGTCAGTTTTCACTGTGAAGGGAGGAATTTCATCAAACTTATTATAATCTTCTGACATGTCTGTCTTGTCCTCGATTCCCATGATGTTTCTTTTCCCTAAAAGAACTATGTGACGCTTTGGCTCATCATATGATGTATTCGTTTGCATATTTTTTCTTTTTTCGGTCTGGAGGACATGTCCTTCACATAGAAAACCTGAGACACATCATTGGCTAGGACGAATGGTTCATCTCTATAACCAAGATTGTTGAGATCCACTGTTGTCATTCCGTACAACTGGTCTATCTTTACCCCTTCCCCATTCAGGTTGACCCATTTGCGGTAAACAAAGGGACCTTAAAAGAGACTCCATAGTCTAGTTCCCATATCTCCTCTATGTAACCATAATATGTGTCCTTTTGTCCATTCTCGTCTATTGCATCAAAGCGGACACCACTATTTTGGTTGGTGCTCTTTTTATCTTGGGCGATCGTGTAGAATGTATTCCCATTTATTTCGCACTTTGAAATTCAATACAGAGAAGATGGTGATGCGCCAACAAGTATAGCTGATCTCCAACAGTGGTGTCATTCAAGAGATGTGTCCGCATCCAACCACCGAAAGACTTCATGTGTTCATCTCAGAATCCATGATTCAGCTTCCCCGGTTTTTGAGCGCATAATATTCTTGTGTTCCTCGATATACGGAGCTGCCAAGGTGGAATTATGTAGAACGTAGTGTGCTTTAGTGAAAGAATCCCCCCTACATATCATTGCTTTCTTTCCCAGCCTTTTCCACTTAGTCTTCCCTCATGCCGCGAGTCAAACACCAATCGGCTTAAGGTCGAATAAAGTCAACACAAAACTCAATGACCTCCTCTATTCCATATCCCTTGGAGATGCTTCCTTCTGGTCTAGCACGGTTATGAACATATTTCTTTAAGACTCCCATGAACCTCTCAAAGGGGAACATATTGTGCAGAAATACCGGACCGAGAATGGCAATCTCTTCCACTAGATGAACCAGGAGATGCGTCATAATATTGAAGAAGGATGGTGGGAACACCAATTCAAAACTAACAAGACATTGTACCAAATCCTTCTATAACCTTGGCAAAATATCTGGATTAATTACCTTCTGAGATATTGCATTGAGGAATGAACACAGCTTCACAATGGGTACTCGAACATTTTCGTAGAAGCCCTCAATGCAATTGGAAGCAATCACGTCATAATCACGTGATACCATGAGACTTCAGGTTTTGGAACTTTTCTCTGCCATATTTATTATCCCTTTATATTAGATGAGAAGCCCGACGGCACCTTGATACCGTAAAGGACTTCAAAAAGATTTCCTTCTCCGCTTTGGTAAGAGCATAGCCGCATGACTTAAGTGATGCCTTTATCCGCCTTTGTTATGTGTATGCATGTTCTTTGGGTCTTTCATAATTTGTTGGTCCTCCCGTGCTTCAGGTGTATCTTTTGTCTTCCCATACACGCCTAGGAATCCTAGCAGGTTCACGCAGAGATTCTTTGTCACGTGCATCACGTCGATTGAAGAGCGGACACGCAGGACTTTCCAATATGGCAGCTCCCAAAATATAGATTTCTTCTTCCACATGGGTGCGTGTCCTGTAGCGACGCTGCTCGAACTGATTGACCGCCGACCCTTTCCAAAGATTACTTCTATGTCCTTGACCATACCAAATACATCATCACCAGCAGGAGTTCAGGCTTCTTCCTGATCTGCCTCACCTTTGAAATGCTTGCCTTTCTTTCTTACGGGATGATTGGTCGGAAGAAATCGTCGATTCGCCAGGTACACAACCTTCTTGCATTTATGCAAATATGTACCTTCGGTCTTATCTAAACAGTGGGTGCATGCCTTATATCCCTTGTTTGTCTGTCCTGAAAGGTTACTAAGAGCAGGCCAATCATTGATGGTTACGAATAACAACCCTCGTAGATCAAATGGCTCCTGTTTGTTCTCATCCCACGCACGTACACCTGGTTTGCCCCACAACTTTAAGAGTTCTTTAACTAATGGCCTAAGGTACACATCAATGTTGTTGCCCGGTTGCTTCGGGCCTTGGATGAGCAATGGCATCATAATGAACTTACGCTTCATGCACAACCAAGGAGGCAGGTTGTAGATACATAGAGTCACGGGCCAGGTGCTATGACTGCAGCTCTGCTCCCCAAAAGGATTCATGCCATCCGTACTTAGACCAAACCATAAGTTCCTTGCGTCACCTGCAAAGTCTGGGAAGTCTCTCTTGATTTTTCTCCACTGTGACCTATCAGCAGGGTGTCTCAACTTCCTGTCTTTCTTACGGTCTTCTTTGTGCCATCGCAACAACCTGGCATGCTCTTTGTTTCTGGACATGCGTTTCAACCTTGGTATTATAGAAGCATACCACATAACCTTAGCAGGAACCCTCTTCCGGAGGGGCTCTCCCTCAACATCACCAGGGTCATCTCGTCTGATCTTATACGCAACGCATTGCATACCGGGCATTTATCTAAATTCTCATACTCCTTACCGCGGTAGAGGATGCAGTCATTAATGCATGCATGTATCTTTTGCACATCTAATCCCAGAGGACAGAGAGTCTTCTTTGCTTCGTAGGTACTCTCGGGAAGTTCGTTATATTTTGGAAACTTCGGCTTCATTATTTTCAGCATCTTTTCAAATGAGGAGTTAGTTAGACCACACTCTGCCTTCCATCACAATAATTCCAGTGTGGTACCGAGCTTTGTGCTGCCATCTTCACAATTTGGGTACAACAATTTCTTGTGATCTTCTAACATGCCCTCTAACTTCAACTTCTCATTTTCTGTTTCACAGTCTCGCTTTGCATCATAAATGACCTTACCAAGTTCATCAGCCGGCTCATCTGATGCCCGTTCTTCACCTCCTTCCTCTCCATTGTCTTCCATTGCAGTATCACTGTATTCAGGAAACATATGATGATAGTTGTTATCATCATCTTCTTCTTCACCATCTTCCATCATAACCCCTCTTTCCCCGTGCTTGGTCTAGCAATTATAGTTGGGCATGAAACCTTTCATAATCAGGTGGCTACGAATGATTTTCGAGGAAGAGTACTCCTTGTTGTTCCGACATTGAACACATGGACAACGTATAAATCCATTCTCTTTGTTTGCTGTAGCCACATCGATAAATTTATCCACGCCTTTCATATACACGCTACCGGTCACCGTACATCCATTCCCGACCGTTCATCTGCATCATATAAGTAAGTTTATCAAAAAACAGGACATCATAAATAGTGAAATGACCAATTCACATCGACACATGCATTGTATCAATGGCAGAGAAAAGATAAGATTGCTAACCTCGATCGAGGGAAATAAAGAGGAGAAAGCTCAAGTGCGTCTCGGACACCTTCTATATTTTTGTTCTATGAGAAATTCAATGGGATTATTCACTCAAACATTTCATCAAACACCTTCAATGCATGCATACAAGATAAAAAACTAGCACACCTCTCACACCTTCCACCAAGAGAAAAAACAGAGTGGAGGCAGAGGGGGCTGGGGCGCTGCATTTATATAGGGCTGGAGAATACGTCCCGGTTGGAGCCAGCAACCGGGACTAAAGGTGTGTGCCACGCCACCTGGCTGTGGCCAAACCTTTAGTCCCGGTTGGCTCCAACCGGACGATTCCTCTAACCAACCGACGCATGCCTCTGCCCTGTGCCCGCCGAACCGATAGCAGTACAGCATTAGTCCCGGTTGGTGGCGCAACCGGGACTAATGCTCTGAGGGGTCACGAACGGATGGCCCTTTTTCCACCTAGGACACTGCTATGCCAAGAACTTCTTGATGACAACAAGCCTAGGCGTTACACAAATGCTACCAAACTAGAGCTCGGTCGTCTTATATGACTATTTATTACTAATGAATAAATCAAGGATTATGTTGTTAACATAATGTTTATATGTTTTCTACAAGATGATGAATTCCTATACACCATATGATTATATCATCAATTTTTATTGTGAAATGAATAACGGGGAACGATGCTCCCTTATTGACTGGTGTGTCCCACCACATAAGACCACCCCATTAGCTTACTATGGGGCTTTTTATGAAACGGGGCACATAGTTATGCCTCAGTTACTCAAAGAGTCATAATGCAATCTCTATCTTCACTATAAACTCACATTTCCTATATAATATAAAGATCAATCACCGCATTCCCCTATATCTAGACCTCGTAACACTCCCTTCTCTCTACCACGAACCCTAGATCTTGTAGCACTCCCATCCCCATCTCTCGCTAGAGTTGCAGATTGGTCTTGAAATGTACCATACAGTATACTCAATCATGTTTTGTATTGTTCTTCTTTATCTTATTCAATCGCTCCTATCCCTCTTTCAGACCCATCGCAATGAGGATGGCTAGCAGATCCTCAACCGGATGATGGCGAGCATATCCACGGCAATGTCGTCAGCTTATGTCGTGCAGATCGGTGGCAAGGTTGTCTACATTGGGTGAATCCTTCAACCCCAACGTGATGTAGAAGTTGTGCACAAGATAGGTGTCCTCAAGGACTCCAAGAACATCTAGTAGTTTTTCCTAACCAGGGGTACACTTGGGGGAGGAAGTTGTTAGAGATAGTTTTGTATATGGTTAAGGACCAACTTATTGTACAAGCTAAGCACCGCATAGTGCTCCTATAAATAGACACCAACAAGGCTCGAGTTGTATCGAGTAGAAACCCTTAACCC
Organism: Avena insularis; assembly: GCA_023614405.1. NCBI lineage: Eukaryota > Viridiplantae > Streptophyta > Magnoliopsida > Poales > Poaceae > Avena > Avena insularis. Next base: position 387,083,677 of record CM042687.1, read on the forward strand.
TAGTCGCTTACATGGTATCAGACGTCGGCTCTTCCGCCGCATCCTAAATTGTCGCCGAAACCCTACCCCGCCGCCATCCGCCGCCTTGCCACTATCGACCCCCCATCACCACAAATCCATATCGATCTTATCCACAACTAGCCTACTCCTACCATGGCGTTCTCCACAAGCTCGATCAACCTCGGGAATCCACCGAAGGATCAACTCACCCGGACAAACTATGCGCTCTGGCGCACGATCGTGCTACCCGCTATTCGGGCTAACAAGCTCACCAGCCTGCTCGATGGATCCGACGCTGCGCCACCGAAGACGGTCCCTGATGGAAAGGCAGCAACCGATACATCCAAGGACCCAAAGACGGTCCCCAATCCAGCGTACGATGACTGGCTCGCTTGCGATCAGCTCGTGCTTTCCTACCTGCTGCAGACCATCTCACCGGCGATCATGACACATGTTCATCGGCTCGAGCACTCCTCTGCAGTCTGGCAGGCCCTGGAAACAATGTTTGCCTCCATCAGTCAATCTAAGATCACGAATCTATGGGTTGCGCTGGCGACCACCAAGAGGCTCAATGACCCTGCTCCTTTCTTTCTCGCCAAGATTCAGACAATTGCTGATGATCTAGCCGCAACTGGCCGTCCTGTTCCGGAGGAGGAACATGTCTCTTTCATCATGGCCGGACTCGGCCCTAGATATGAGTCCGTCATTGCTGCGTATGGCGTCCTCAAACAAACGCCCTCGCTGAGCGATCTCTATGCTCAGATTCAGTCCTACAGCGAGAGACAGGTCCTTCAACACGGCCCAGATTCAGGAGGCTTCGAGACCTCCGCCAATGCTGCCATGCGCCAAAACCGACAGCCGCAATACGCCGGATACTATGGCGGCGGCCGGGGCTCCCCAAGAGATGATCGGCGTGATCGCCGAGAAGATAGGCGTGATCGCCGAGAAGATAGGCGTGATGATCGCCGCGACAATCGCCAGCCCTAGCATGGACGTGGGGGTGGCCGAGCACCTCCAGGAGGAGTGCGTGGACGGGGACGCGGCCGCAAGCGCACGATGCGGTGGGTCGACGTCACCTATCAGATCTACAACAAGGAGGGTCATCCAGCGCGCGACTGCTGGTACCGCTTCCAAGAACACGACGATGCTCCTTTCAATGACAAAGAGGCCAATGTCGCCTCCTATGGGGTCGATACAAATTGGTATCCTGATACCGGTGCCCCTCATCACGTCACTGGCGAACTGAACAACCTCACTATGCGTGACAACTACCACGACAATGACAGGGTTCACACCGCCAATGGTCAAGGTATGGAGATTACCCATGTTGGTCATTCTATTGTTCGTACCCCTATTCGTAGTTTCAATCTGAATAATATTCTGCATGTTCCTAGTGCTTCCAAAAATTTACTCTCCGTTCATCGCTTCACCCTTGACAATAGAGTCTTCATTGAATTTCATCCCTTCTATTTTTTGATTAAGGATCAGTAGACACGGAGAACTCTTCATAGGGGACGATGTGTCGGTGGCCTATTGCTTTGAGTTCGATCCGCCTATTATACCAGTGCTTTTCTTTTCTATCCGTGACTTATCTTTTACCTACCTTGCTTCTGCTTCTACTTGACCGGTGCTTGCTTATTAGATTAGCTATTCCTATCCACGCTAAAGATGAGGGCCATCTTTTGCAGTTCATATCAGACCCCCTTATTTTGTCCCTAGTGCCATCCCTCTAGTCAAAGCATGCTTTCCTTGCCATGACTCCCTCGCAAGCTAGGTGGCATAGTCGTCTGGGTCATCCGTCTCTTAAGATTGTTAGTCAAATTCTTAGCAAGAATAAATTTCCTTTTGTCAAAGATAATAGTATTGAGTCTGTTTGTGATTCATGTCAACAAGCAAAGAGTCATTAGTTACCCTATCCCATCTCCACTAGTGTGTCTATAGCTCCCCTTCAATTAGTCTTCTCTGATGTTTGGGGTCATGCTCCCACTTCTGTTGGTAGACATGATTATTATGTAAGCTTCATCGATGATTATAGTAAATTTTCCTGGATATACTTACTTAAGAAAAAATCTGATGCTCTTGCTGCGTTCATTGATTTTCAATCCCTTGTTGAACGCAAATTTAACACTAAAATCCTTGCTGTTCAGTCCGATGGTGGTGGTGAATATGTCAAATTATTCAATTCCTTCTTTCAAAAACAGGGAATTTCCCATCTTGTTTCATGTCCTCATGCTCACCAACAGAATGGTGCTGCTGAAAGAAAACATTGTCACATCGTTGAGGTGGGACTTTCTCTTCTTGCTCATGCTCATATGCCTCTAAAATTCTGGGATGAGGCGTTTTTAACTGCCACCTATCTTATCAATATTCTTCCTAGCAAGGTAATAAACAATGACAACCCTACCCATCGTCTTCTAGGCACCCAACCCAATTACTCCTCTCTTCGTGTGTTTGGTTGTGCGTGCTGGCCAAACCTTCGCCCTTACAACAAGCGTAAACTTGCGTTTCGCTCTAAACAATGCGCTTTCTTAGGGTATAGTCCCCGTCATAAGGGTGTTAAGTGCCTTGATATCTCCACGGGTAGGGTATACATCTCAAGCGATGTGGTGTTTGATGAAGCCGTGTTCCCATTCCAAAAGCTTCACCCAAACGCCGGTGCCTTGCTGCGGCAAGAAATCTTGCTACTTGACGACTCCCTTCGTAATAATGAACATGGGGATGAACAGTTTAATGATCCTTCCTTGGCTAATGCTCCTACTACTGATCCTTGTGCAAGTCCCAGTTGTGCTGTGCAGGTACCCGCAGCGACGCCTGAAAATTTGGGCCAAAATAGTGCTCACAACAGCCAATATTCGTCACATGAAATAACGATAGAAGAAGACGCAGCCTCAGAACACGAGGTCGATTCGCTGACTGAATCTGCCTCGGGATCCGCACGGATTCCCTCGGGATCGGCGCCGGTCAGCGCTGTCCCACCTGGCCGTGGCGCCCTGCCGCCACTCTCGCCTCCGCGCCTCTCGCCGCGTGCCATGTTGCCGCGGTCCCCGCCGACAGCGCCCACGCGCTCCACGACAAGGCTGCAGCGGTACCCGCTTCCCCGCAGATCTTTTGCGCCCTCCGACCCTGTGACACCTCCATCCATTGCGCCACAAGTCACACCAGAGGCCACGAGATCTTCTGTGCCGAGAGCATCCTCCTCGGCTGCCACCCCACCATTGGCTGATGCCGACAGCCTCCCAGGATCTCATGCGTCTGCATCTCCTGTGCACCAGCATGTGTCCCCTGTTTCCAGACCAAACACACGCGCCTCTAGAGGTATTCTCAAACCGAAAAAATATATACAGATGGCACTGTTCGATGGTGTTTGTCTGTTGTCTCTGATGAACCAGCCAGGTTGGAAGATGCTCTTGGTGATGCTCGCTGGAAAGGTGCTATGGATGAAGAGTTTGGGGCACTTCAAAAGAACAATACATGGACCCTTGTTCCTCCTCACCGAGGTAAAAATCTCATTGACTGTCGTTGGATTTATAAAATCAAAAGAAAGTCAGATGGCACTATTGACCATTACAAGGCTAGATTGGTTGCTAAAGGTTTTAAACAACGCCATGGTATTGATTATGAGGATACTTTTAGTCCTGCTGTGAAAATAGCTACTGTTCGGCTTGTTCTTGCTATTTTTGTCTCCAAAGGATGGAGCCTGCGACAGTTGGATGTCAAGAACGCGTTCTTACATGGTGTTCTGGAAGAGGAAATTTACATGCGACAACCTCCAGGGTATGAGGATAAAACTCGACCAGATTATGTTTGCAAGCTGGACAAGGCGTTGTATGGGTTAAAACAGATGCCAAGAGCCTGGTATGCTCGGCTAAGCTCTCAGTTGATTTGCTATGGGTCTGTTGCCTCCAAATCAGACACATCCCTGTTTATTTACCACAAAGGTCATGTCACCATCTATATGATCATTTATGTTGATGATATTATTGTTGCCAGTTCCTCCCCAACAACCACTGATGCTCTTCTAACAAAACTTCAGCGTGAGTTTGCTTTGAAAGATCTCGGTGATCTACACTATTTTCTTGGCATTGAGGTTCACTCCAATAACAATGGCTTGGTTCTGAATCAGACCAAATATGCTCGGGACATCTTGACTCGTGTTGGCATGCTCTCCTGTAAAGGTGTTGACACCCCTCTGTCTTCTTCTGAAAAAATATCAACCACGGGGGGAGAAGCATTGGGGCCTGAAGACAGCACTAGATACAGAAGTATGGTAGGTTCTCTTCTGTATCTTACACTCACACGGCCTGATATTTCTTATGCAGTTAACAAAATTTGTCAGTACCTTCATGCTCCTACTACAGTACACTGGACAACAGCCAAACAGATTATGAGATATATCAAAGACACTGTTGATGTTGGACTCACTTTTACAAGGTCTAATTCCACTCTTATTAGCGCCTTCTCAGATGCAGACTGGGCTGGATGTGTTGATGATAGACGCTCTACAGGAGGCTTTGCTGTCTTCTATGGTCCAAATCTTATCTCTTGGAGTGCCAAGAAACAAGCTACAGTCTCAAGATCAAGCACTGAAGCAGAATATAAGTCCTTAGCAAATGCTACTGCTGAAGTCATATGGATGCAGTCTTTGCTTGAGGAACTTGGAGTCAAGATATTTCAAACACCATGTCTATGGTGTGATAATTTGGGAGCAACATATCTATCAGCAAATCCAGTGTTTCATGCCAGGGCAAAACACATTGAGATAGATTTTCACTTTGTCAGAGAACGAGTTCTGAAGAAACAACTTGAAGTTCGTTTTGTTTTTTCTAAAGATCAAGTTGCTGATGGATTCACAAAGCCACTTCCTGTAAAGAATTTTGTAGAATTTAAACATAATCTCAACTTAAGTAAGTTGTGATTAAGGGAGGATGTTAGAGATAGTTTTGTATATGGTTAAGGACCAACTTATTGTACAAGCTAAGCACCACATAGTGCTCCTATAAATAGACACCAACGGGGCTCGAGTTGTATCGAGTAGAAACCCTTAACCCTAGTCGCTTACAGAAGTGTACTCCTTTTTTGTACTTAGTTTGCTAGTTATAGGGTTAGATGAAAATAACTTTGCTCAACAACTTCTCTTATCTGTACAATAATCTAATATTAACGGAAGCGTCCAAGGGATGGATCTCATAAACAACGATATCTAATAGAATTCTAAATCTTAAAGCAACCATAATAAAATGGAACTTATATCTAAGTGAAAGGAAAATTGTGATCTGCTTGATGTGCAACCAAATATTTTGTAATTTGATTGTGATTAAGTCATGTGTCGCCGACAACACGTACCTAATACGACAAAAAATTGTGTCATACCTTATATGATTGCGGCCAATTTTGCACCAACTTTTAATCTACCAAGGCGCAAGATACAAATTATTGTGCACATATCACGCGGTTTTTCGTGATGCGCCGATCGAAGAAGCGCCATGTGTACGCTTCCCCCAACATCGTTATTCATGTTGGCTTCTAAGTGTTGCCTAACCACAATTACGGCCTTGGTATGTGGCACACCTTTTATATGAGCCATGTAACACCTGCACCATGGTAGTGCAATCGAATGAAATCTCGAATACATGATGTCGGTACACATACATTTGGAGTTCTTAATATTAATTTCATCACAAACATTAAGATTTTTTCGATCAACATCTCGGTTTTTCATATTTGGGGATTGAATGTTATCACACATTTGCAGATTGCTCGATCTCATACATGTACAAAATTGTTTTTATTTATAGTATCACTCTAGTATTACCCAAGGATACCTATGGCCCGAGTTGGAATGGCCTCGACTATGAGTTGGACCAGGTTTGTATGTGCAGTATAATGCGGTCCAGTAGAAAGTGGCCTACGGACATCAGCCTCAAGTTCTTTCTATCATGAGAATATAGTTTAAGATTTAATGGACTAGATTTATCAAGAGCACGAATAAATCATGCTTCAACGCACCTTAATCCATTGATGGTGGCAAGTCCAAGCAACGTATGTCGCCCAACAAGAAGAAGTATGCGAGAAAGTCTTTGCTTAGAAGAAGAAATATCTAAGCAAGAATAAGGATGCCACGACATCTCTAGAAATATGGTGTTGGTTAAGACTAGATTAAACCACATAGCTTATAATATGTAGTTGATATCTCTAGAAATATGGTGTTGGTTAAGACTAGATTAACCACATAGGTTACCATATGTAGTTGGAAGCTCGATCTCTTGGTAGAGCAAATTAATTATCTAGTACAGATGAGACCATTTTATGATGTATTATATTAATTTCTTTCAAATTTATAATTAATTAATATTTGTATTCATTAATATATGAGTTTTTTAATATTTACATAATTTTGGTGGTTTGGAGAAATTATTCACGTACTTAGATGCCTCCTAACTTTTCCCCCTTCTGCACAAGTGTAAAGAGCTACCAGGCCCACCTAGGTTGTCTCAACCTTATCCTAAAAAACGTCCCAACCCACCGGAAATCCAATTCGACTCATGGGTGCAAACGAACACATTGTGTAAAAACATATTTTAAAATATCAAAAAAATTCAATTTCTTTTGCATGTACATCTAGACATTATATGTTTGTACATAAGTTTTCATGGGAAAAGAACATTTTAGGTGTCCTATGTAAAAAAGGAAAATTTCAGTGCTCCAGTGTCTATTCACGAACATGTTTTTTTTTGTCTTTTTACACAAGGCACATAAAATATTTATTTTTTCTGAAAACTTGTGTACGGACATAGAATGTATGATGTACATGCGAAATTTTTGTTCAGATTTTCTTGACAATTAAATATTAACTTTAATGTATTTTTATCATGGGGTCATTTGCATCTGCGAGCCCAAACACCACCTCCCCACACCCACCTCTAGTTCACCAACACAAAACCTAACACATTTCTAGGTGGTTTCACCCCTGCAGTGCCCTCCCCTCAAGCCCCCACATACAATCTTCACCCCTCCAACCTTTGTCATACAAGGATAATTTGACTTTAGTGGTTCTCTGATTGGTCCGGATCCGGCGCCGCACCTCTTCCCATGAGCTTGCTTCTGTCTGTCCCCGTAGCTTGCGTTCGACCTGCCATGGGGTCTTTGAAGGAGAATGAGGACAACGACCCCCTCGATGATTTGGGAACACCAAGAAATCATGTGACATGATGAATTTTCTGGGGTTTGGCTATTTGGGGTTTGGCTATCTGGGGTCTTTTGTGAAATCTAGCCGATTCGATCATTTTGCAAACTTTCTAGGAATCTCGATGTTATTGCGGTATGCATCCGAAGTTTAAGTTATCTGTTGAAGTTAAAGCACGCCTACTAGAAGATCCAATCTTTATAGTCGAGAAGAGTGAATGAAGAAAGATGTCAAAAGAGAAACCTATACCTTAAACAAGAGGGAACTAAGAATATGAATTAAGAAATAAAGAAAATAAAGGAAGAGAAGAAGCGGACTAGAGAAGAAAAGATATATGTAGCAGGAGCTGCATTCGGCCGATATGGTTCATGAACGGAATGTAAAGACATATGCAACTAAGTTCAATACCAAGAAGAAAAAATTCTCTCGATGAGAAGAAAACATGTCTGGAACATGCATCGGATGCTATTGTAAGAGGACTGGAGTATTTAAGTTGAATCGCGAATATAAAAACGTAAGCAAAAACATCTGCATCAAACAAAAAAGGAGAGACTTATTAGCCTGATGTAGGCAGCGGTTGTGCGAGTCGTCATTTAGAAGCGACATGTGATGCTTACATTGTTATAGTGAAAAATGCAATGTTTTGAAAAACATAGTGATCAATAGGGATGAAAGTAGAGCGGGAAGTTTCCGCCTTTTCCATGGAAAAACGGAAACATAATAAACATACGGAAATGGAATTTTGCAAAACGAAAATGGAAACGGATTTTTTTTGAAACAAAAACGGAACAATGTTTTCTGACGGAACAGACGTGGAAACGTAATTTCCATTTCCGTATAATATGGAATATCAGTTTCAGGGTTGATGTGCATGGCTAAATTCAACCGATCCATGACATGGCCTTGTCAAGCCAAACTTGCAAAGCATCTTATCCTAGAATCGGCGACCATGTAATCCCTTTATGAATTCAAGGAGGCTTTCACAATTTGACCTTTCTCTTATTCCCTTGTAAATCTAGAAATGTGCTAATATTTGAAAACAATTATATTGGTTTGTTTGAATGTTTGAGATTTTTTGCATGATTCCAGGGTTCTCCTGGTTTCGGGTAAATTCTGTATCGCTCCGCGTCTGTACTGTATTCGATCCATATATTTGCGACAGTACCTGCTTCCATTTTTATTTTTGGTGTTTATGTATTTATTTCCGCTTTCGCAAAAAAAGTACAAAATATGGCACCACTCAGTTCTGTCTGTTTCGGCTCCGTTTTCATCCCTGGTGAGTACAAGCTACATTGCACCCATCTAAAATGACAATGTTTCATGGAAGTTAGTTGATTACACAGGTGACACGGATCTTGAAGTATTCCTCCGTCCCAATTTAGGTTGCATATAAGTTTTTATCATAGTCAAATTGTACAATGTTTGACCAAGTAGTTTGACACAACTATAAACTTATACGGTGCCAAATTAATATTATTAGAATTATCTTGAAATATATTTTCATAATATATATTTATATCACATATATTCATATTATTTTATATATCCATGGTCAAAATTTGCAATGTTTGATTTGCATGCAAAATTATGTGCAATATAATATGGGATGGAGGGAGTATGGATCAAAGGTGTAACCTTAACGGTAGTTACCGGAGTTGGTAAGTTTTGGGGGCTGAGGTTGGGTGCACCACTGGGCACTTGAGCGATAAATTCGCAATATGGCAACAGTTTACGTCGGAGTGAAATCCACACCACATGGCCCACAATATCTGGTGACGACTTATCTGTCGTGAGAAGAATGTTATGAATTTCTTTCATGAAAGACAGAAACTTTTGACAATTCATAGAACTAAAGTTAACTTTCCTGACTTTTGTGTTAACAGTAAAATAGACTGTCTTGACCTATGGACAAACTCAGAGATTGTATGCGGTTGATTCTAGACTTTTTGTAGAGGATTCTGGGTTAGAATAAATGGTTCATGGGTACAACTTGGACAGGAGAAAGCATAAGGCATCTTAGAAACATACAACCCTCTTAGATTCCTTGTAGATTATCCCTCTTAGAAAAAAATGCTACTCCAATTTACCCATGGAACAAATTGATGGCCGCTTAGTCAATCTAGCTAAGCAGAAAGCACCAGCAACCAGGACAAAACAGGGCACTAGTTGAACTAACTAAGCCAGATACTGCTATGCTGCTTTATTTTAGTCATTCAGCCAAGGCGTGGGGCGGTGACGCCATTCTTGCAAGTGGCCGGAGCATGAGGTTTTCCTCTCCATTCCATTCGCGAAAGATTAGCTACTGTCAAAGCCCTAGCGATTAGGCAATCCCCTTACCTAACCATTAACCACCTGGATGACTATAGCCAATGCGTCATATACACGCCAGACCAATCAGTTAATTTTACCTAAGTTTAGTTAACTAGTCTATCCATCTTGGCATGACCCTCTTAGCCATCTCACACCAGCGTCCAAATCTCTCTCCTAGCTTTCCTCCTTAATCTAATACGTACAAGTAAAGCTACTTAGGCTTTGTTTTCTTCACACATCACTCTGATGAGCAAAGCCTTCCTGCCTATCTACATATATAGTAGTACTACTACGCATGCATCATGCATGGCTCCAATCATCAAGCCAACTGTAAATTATCCAACTTGTTGATTAATTGGTAGGCTCCTTTTGTGCCACGACAGCTAAAAATGTTTTTTTAATCTCTCATGAAAATGATAAGATATGAAATTAAGAAACCACAACGTATAATATCAATTGTAGGTACCTGAAAGGACCTACTAGGCAGTAAACAACAGCAAATTAATCCCATCTAATTCAGGCCTAGATTATAGCCTTTACTAAAATGCCAAAGCTCTCTCAACAATATCTTCCTTCGGAGTCCCAATACTTAGTACTCCTTCCAGCTCACCAAGAGCTATCTGGCCTTCAAGCCCTTATTTATACATTCAATAATCCATTATTAGTTTATCAATATAATTAAAGTTAACAGTAGGCCATGTTCTAAAATGGAAGCTAGTGATTGATCCAGCGGATTAAAGTTTCTCAAATGATTTAGCCAGCCTCAAAGCCGGCCATGTGGTGTATTTGTAAGCTAACGTGGCCATATTGCGGTATTACTAAGTAATATAGTACTACTAATTAATCTTTCTTTTTCTCCTAAAGGCTTACTTAATCTCTCCTAATTTGTAGCCACCGTATGGATGATATGATCGCATCGTTTGCTTGTGGGACATGCACACTTGGGCTGCATGCCATGCCATTAAAATGATTAGCATGTATTGTGCAGATTGTGAGTAGCTTAGCTAGCTTCCAGTGACGGCAAATCATCACCCCATCAACGTCATCACAGCAGGCTATAAATCATAAATCTAATTAGCATGTCAAATCACCACCTACTTAATTAGCTAGCTAATGGCCTGCCTCTCTCACTCGCTCCACTATAAATTGGAACTTCACTGATCGAGTCACGCAGCTAAGCCAGACAGGGAAGCTAAACAAGGTTGAACAGAGTGTGGTAGTGAACTCTAGGCATGTCGACGAGGCTAGCCGCCGTAGCGCGCTGGTGTGGCACGCGGAGGGAGCGGCAGAGACAGCAGCTGAGGCGGCGCCGGCGGCAACGATGCGGCGGGACGACGGTGTGGCTGGGCGGGCGGCGCAGGATCGGTGGCGGGTGCAGGCTGGCCGTGTCGCGGCTGGTGCAGTGGCGGTTGGTGACCGAGCTGATGCGGCCGATCAGGAAGGCGCTGATGGACATAGCGGCCGCGGCGGGGCGGCGGCAGCTGGTGGCGTTGCCGCTGCTCAACTTCCCCTTCGTCGGCACTCTCTCGCTCCCGGCCGTAGTCGCTTGAGGCTTGACCGAGAGCGCGCGGCCATGCTGCCCAGCCGGCCCCTGCGCGCCTGGTGCCCGCTGCGCTTCGCCACCTGGCTCGGGCTGCTGCGCGAGCTCGCCACCACCACCCCTCGTAATAAATTGCTATGTAGGGTATCGGTAAAAATCTATGATAGTTTTCTTTATTTCTATTTACCCTTTCTTTAGTAGTTGACTTAGATTTGTCTAAATTTAGTGTATCTAGACACTATTTCGTACATAGGTTCGTCTAAATTTTAATAAATCCAAGTCAACTAATATGGATCGGAGGGAGTAATAATTTTATATGCAATTTTGATGTGCGATAAAGCCATTTTTGGTGCCCGCCGACATAATTCTGGTGTGCGTCAAACAAACTTCGGTGTCCACCAAAGCAACATTTGGTATCAACTGCGCAGGTACCATAGAGAGCAATTTATGTAACTTTGGTGCCCGACGAAATTTTGGTGCGGTTCAGAGCAACTTTTTGGTGCCAGATGACGCACTTTAGTGATCGACGATGCAACTTTGATGCCTGAGAGTAACTTTGTGCCTGCTAGCGCAAGTTTGGTGCGCTACAAAGCAATTTTTGTTGCTCGACGGCACAATTTTGGTTTTCGATATCGCAAGTTTTTTGGATTTACTTAAAAGAAAAAATCTATTAATTTTCATTTTTCCAATTATTTTTATTTTGTTTAGTTTTTCTCTACCGTGTACTAAATTTGTGTCATCTCGCACACAAAAAATACTTTGTTTGACACCAAAGTTTATTCGTTGGCACTAAAGTTGCGTCATTGACATCAATTTTTTTATCGCACAATAGAATTGCCCTGTCAGACACCAAAGTTGTGTCAACGGTCCTAATACTGCTCCCTCGTTGAATTGTCGGTCACCAAAACGTCATCTGTGGGCACTATTGTTGTATCGTTGGGTACCAAAATTGTTCTATGAGACACTAATAAAGTTGCTATGTTGGCAACAAAAATTGATTTATCGGGTGTCGTAGTTGCTTTACTTTCGGTGCACGCACAGACACGTGTAGTCAAAGCAACAAAACACCATGTGGTAAAAAACACAGTAGTGATTTTGTTTTTTTTACAGGAGATCGAGGGGGAAAAGGCATTTTCCAAATAAAGCGAAACTCTGTATCTGTCTCCTCCTGGTCCATAGCACAAATCAATGGAGATGAGTGAGCAATCCTCTTCGTTGTTGGCTGAAGTCTGGCTAGCTGGCCGCCCGCCTCCCTCTCCTGTAAAAGCCATGTTCCTTGTCGATCCCGCGCCCTCCCCGGCCCCTTCAGGCATGCATGCTTGGACTTGGTGCTCCATCTGTAATCCTCAATTGATTGCCCCCACCCCATGGATTCACAGGAGAAACGATGGAGCAGCCTCCTCAGTGCGTGCCGGCCGGCCAATCCAACCCTCGCCCACCAGCCATACCCAACCATGCCCAACCCAGACCAAAATCAGGCGAGATCTCGTCTAACCGTCAGCCGGCCGGCGTAGGAGAGCGGCGTGGATGCAGGGCGATGCAGCAACGTAGGGATGCCTGCTAGACGGCGGAGGTGATGTGGGAGTGCGGCTGGAAACACGCGGTGAGGTAGTTGCGATTATCTGGGGACTCGACATGGACGACGGAGGAGTGGTCGCCGGACCTGCAGAGGAGCGACGGCGGGAGATGGAGATGATTTTTCCCGATTTTGGGGCGGATTGGAGAGGTGGCCGAGGGCTTCCCCGCGGGTGGCCTACCCGGTGCAGCGCCGGCGAGAACCCGCGTGGGAGGTGGTCTCTGAGCCGGCCTGGAGCGGCAGGCGAGGATGGCGGCGTGATGCGAAAATGGAATCGATAGGGAGGAGGCGGCGTCGACCACGTGGAGCTCCGACCGAAAAGCACCTGGTTGCCGCGTGCGCGTCGTTGTGGGGCATGGTCGCTCGATCCGGCGGCACGGCCCGGGTCTGCTCAATGTGTCCAACGAGCGCAGCTGCGCTTTCTGGTGTTTAGGTTTGGACGCGTCTAGCAGGCGCTTAGCCGCTATATAGTAATCCTTGGCGCATCTTTAAAGATAACAAGTTTCTAACTTAGGTAGAACATAAAAAAAACCATGGAATTACCGTATCCTTCACCTACCATTGTTCTAGATTGCAGTCTCGAGCGCACCAACAAAAAAAAAGTTCTATTTCCCTTAGTAGGAAAGAAAAACTAATCATGTGGTCAACTGATTCACACCTCATCACGATTATGACATCGTGCAATTAATTTCGTTTTTCTAGAAATTGAAATTATTATAACATGTCGGAATTAAGATCCATTTCACTTTCGGAACGCTCACAACGAACTTTTCAAAACTAGATCCCATTTGTATATGTTTCGTTAACAAAACAAAAAAAAACAGCTCCAAAAGCATGCGCTAGCTACCTGGAATATGGGTGGCCGGCTCAGGATAGAGGAGGACATCAAGGTGGTTGGCAATTCCTACCTCGAAAAGGTCGGGGACGACGGCTAGGGCGGTTGTGCGAAGGAGGCAACCTCACATGCAAGCTCGGGCAACAGCGCGACGACAAAGGAGACACCAGGTCGCCTCCGTAGCGTCCGCTTGGGTGGTTTCTTCTCTCCCGCAAAGCTTTGTCCTACGTGGCACACATTTAAATAGTCTTAGGTATTGGACTAGTGGGTACCTAAATTAAGGTACTGTCCATTGAATTTTAAGTAGCTACCAATTTTTTTTGACTTTTAGGTATGCTCTTGGAGCAAGTAGTTTTTAGGTATTGTGGAAAAAAAATTAGGTATGCTCTTGGAGATGCTCTAAGAATGCACCGGAAAAACCTTAACATGGACTCAAGTCATAACATCGTTCTCTATGCTCTTGGAGATGCTCTAAGAATGCACATGAATGTTCTCTATGCTCTTGGAGATGCTCTAAGAACACACCCGATATGGAGAGAACGACAACCAACGGCGAAGATGTACACACACGGTTTTGTGTGCGTGGCACGACGATAGCACCCCCATCGATGGCGAGGCTAAATTACGGGTAAAGCTATGCATCTAGTGTAAGGAAAGTGTGGCAAGTAACTCGTTTGCAACAAAAACTATGATCTTAATGGAGAAGAAGTCACCTGAGATTCTAATGACGTAAAAGTCACTGATATAGATTTTCATACTCCCTCCGGTTCATATTAATTGACTTTGATTTGTCAAAATTTAGATGAACCTATATACTAAATAGTGTCTAGACTCATTTAAATCTAGACAAATTTGAGTCAATTAATATGGGCCGGAGGGAGTGGCAAAAATATAACTCTTGACTAAACGAAAAGTGTCTTTGGCACATACGCAAGAGTGCTTTCATTCTTTTTAAATTGAAACTTGTCCCCAAAAATTCTGTAAGAAATACATAGCTAGATACTACCTCTGTTTTAAAATGTAGTATTTTTTGGAGAGCTAATTTAGCTCCCCAAAACGTTCCACATTTCGGAAGGTAGGTAGTACATACATTCAGAATGTACATAAGAAATTTGGTTTGGAAAAAGCTAAATTTCTGACAAATAAAATACATATTTTTAGTCCTACACGCCATCAAAAATTGTTTTTCTGTTGCCCAAAATAAACTAGTTTTGTACTAAGCTTCGCAAGAATATCTAGTCCATGTACAAGGATGCCCGAGATTTTGTGAACTTTTTAAGTACCATTTTTTTTCAAGATGAAAAAACACGGAAGCTCATGTGCAGCAGATTCCCACCCCACTTGAAGAAATGATTATAAAAATGACATCAAGTTTTGACCTGCCGTGCACCACTGTACGTACCTTGGCATTCTATAATCACCTTATTATCTCTTAGCTAAAATTGTTGAGTACGATGTCTTCATCCCTCTCGATTCCGAAATTCTGACATCAACTTACATCAAGGTCCAGCAGTGAAATACATTTGGTAAACAGTTTTTTTCAAACAAAATAAAAACACTCAATGGTATAAACTACTCCTTTAGTTTTAAAATATAAGATGTTTTAGCTTTTTAAAGCTGATGTATCTAAAATATTTTTAGTATGTAGGTCACTCAAGTTTAAAGTGAATCTACACATTAAAGGAATTCTAGATTTATTTTTATATTTTAAAACGGAGGAACTATCACATTAAAGTTAACTTAAAAAAAATAACTTGCCATGAACATTACCGGTGGGCGGTGGTGCGGCCGTGCGGGTGCGCGCCTGTTATCTCCATGGGATCGATGGAAGAAATCGCCTCGTCCGCTCGTCCCATCCAACTTCAGTCCACCACAACTTACCTGGTCGCTGGCGGAGTGGCCGGCCAGCGGCGTGGCAGGCAGGGAGAATTGACCGCGCCCCTATAGTTGCTCTTTGTCCTGGTCTCCTCCAACGGTCAATGGTCAATTGGATTCCTGTGCCTGCCATGCACACTACGCGCCCTTTCACCCTCTTTTTTTTTGTTCCTACCTTCTAGCTCACGGCAGTGTATACGTTTTGTATTGGGAACAGTGAGTTAATGTTTTTTTTTTGCGTGGAACAGTGAGTTAATGTTGCCACGGCCAACTTACTAATAACCAAGGGCGGATCCAAAATTTGACCATAGGAGGGGTTAAGATGATAGTGACGATAAAATAAAACTAAATCGAATCTTAAATATATGTAGGTTTGTTATTCGAACACATGTTCTATAACTAAAATATTTATTTTATTTGCTTTACGAGTGCAAACCCATTAAACAAGTCTATGATCTCATGAACGGTAAAATTTACAGAATTTTTTTTATAAATAAGAATAACTATATAAGGTTATGTAAAAATACTAAATAAATCAAAGGGCGGATCTAGTATATGTGCATGTGGGGCAATAAGAAATTCATCATAAAAGAGATGAATATGAAAATATATCAAGTCTTCTAATGTATACTATGGACATCAAACCATAACATACTACATTCTACTATTTTGAGTGTAGGTCTATACCCAGACCTATTAAATAAATCAATAATTCAATAATTAGTTAATTACTAAATAATTCATAAACAAATATCGGTGTATATAATCTGCAATTGATCCCACAAAACAATTTCTATTATATGGGGTAATCAAACTAGCAATTATACTAGCCAACATGCAATATATTTGGGATCATACCTTAGGACGATCAATTCACGAATTGGGCATGACGCGTAGTGGTGGCATGCCGTATTTGATAGTTACTAGATGTATGGGAGCTGTAATTTATGCCTTTGCTAATCGGTAATCATGGACACGACGACGCCTGAATACAAAATCCCGATCCTGGTGACGACGCTCAACCAGCGACACCTTGACCCAGTGGAGGATGAGAAGGAAGAAAGAAGCTGACTAGATCATCGAGGGAAACCTAGTAGTGCACAAATTCGGATGCGTTCGACAGATCAGTTGATCGATCTTTAGTATTGATCATGCTTAAATATGTATGTATTATTTCTTAATGGCTAATTTTTTGGACTTGGCCCATAAAGCTTCAGCAATCACCACATTGCACACATTGGTCTAGGCTGGCCAGAGTATTAGAATAGCACTATAGCATCAAAACTAGTGCTATCCCCGGCTACATATCCTTGAAGGGGCAGAGCCATAGGGGGGCCTGGCCACCCCTCGCCCCTCCCTAATAATCGGTTAAAAATACCCAGTATGTAGTGCATCGTTTACGGTGGTAACAATTCCGTTCTGTCCATTTAGGTCATCTTCAATGGTCGACTCAAACGAATAACTCGTATCCGTTTGGGACATCATGGACCCATGGACACAAAAAACACGCCTCAACGGACCAACGCAAATGGATCGCAGACAGGTGGACCAACGCAAACTAGGACCAAAACTGGCCTCGGTTTACGATCCGATCGCATCGCGCGTGTCCACGCGTGTCCTCCTCATATCCGGCCAGGGCCACCCGACACTCAGAGGGACAATTTTTTTCTCATTACTGATCTAACAACAGTTGTAGTAGGGTTGGATGGGCACCGGGTGGCGCAGAACCTACCCTACTACTACGCCTCATCAGGTTTGGGGTCGAAGCCGTCGACCAGGCAAGTACTACCCTACTACTACGCTTGGCCGTGTCGAGAGCTATCGGGACCTGCTAGGCAGCTCCCCTTGCTCTTGTAGGGTTCGCAGCATAGAAAACAAAAAAAATCCTATGATGGGAACAACTATGTACCAAGATCTATCTACTAGATACAAGCAACTGGCGGATAACATCCGTAGAGAACATACCCTTGAAGACCAATAAAGCTTAACGAGGTTGAACTCGTGGTTGATATAGACGATCTCTTGCCGATCTCATGATCGAGAGGAAGTCCTAGCGCCGCAAATCAGCGGCGCATCCGTGCTCGCACACACGTCCGAGGCACCGAGCAACCTCCGCCTCCTCGCTCCAGCGATGCAGCGGAAGCACAACTCTTTCTTGCCGAATAGCCACCGGGAACATGTATCTTGCTAGTCCGAGACCATGGGGGATAAATACTAGAGGGGGATAGAGATTCTTCACGAGGAGGTGTGAGTGAGAGAGAGCGAGGGGGCTCCTTTTATAGGAGGAGGGGGCCACCCAAGGGGGTGGCCGGCGCATGGGGGCTGCCCCTTTCCCTCCCTCCATTGATGTGGGTGGACACTCCACTCACAAAAATGCCTTTCAATTTCCTCCACTCAAATTCCCATTAAATTTCCACCAAATTTAATACAAACTCTCATTAAATAGAACTCATTTTATTTATTCAGAATTTTGTCAATTACTTTAATGACAAACATTCACATATAACCCCTTGCTAGTATTTCATTTCACATGCAAAAACACTTTCTGCAATTTCACCCGAAAACCCGGTTCAGTATCTAGTGAAATAAATTCCTGCGCTTGTTATTCTTTTCGGCATGAAACTTTTGCTCCAAATGGTGTCGGTGTCTCTTAAGTGTGTCACCATACGGTTCACGAATAATACGGACATGATCGAGACCCCTCTCAGATCAATAATCAGAAGCGGGACCTGGAGACCCATACTGACTCCCACACATTCAACGATGACTTTCTTGTGATCGTGAGAACCTTTTACGCTAGTATCTTAATCCTTTTGTTTTGCGATATATTACATGTCCAAGATTCGATTATCGGTATCTCCATACCTAGTTTGATCTCGTTACTGACATGAAGGGTTTCGCAGCATAGTAAATCAAAATTTTCTACGGAAGCGAACAGAGGGAAAGCCAAGATCTAATCTAGGAGATGCAAACAACGAGAGAGATTGGATTAGATCTTCATACCCTTGAAGATTCGCACAGCGTAACGTTCGTCGGAACGTGGGTGATGTAGTCGTACTCGCTTCTCCTCCTCGCGATCCGATCCGATCTAGCACCACAAGTGGCGGTGCCTCCGTGAGATGCACACGTGCAGCACCTCGACGTCTCCTCCTTCCTCGGACCAGCAAGTAGGGTGGAGAGATGGATTGGATCTACAACACGACGGCGCGGTGTATATGGTGGAGAATTTCTGCAGCAGGGCTTCGCCTACAAACAGTCGGGAGGGAGAGAGGAAGGGCAGCAGGGCAACTGGGTTTGGAGAAAGGAGTAAGGGGTGTCTGAGAGGGGGCGCACCAGCCCTCTATATATAGAGGGGGGGTGCAGCCAGCCCTAGCCTCTCCTCCAAGCCTATCTCCAGTTTAAACAATTTAAACTCTCCCTTATCTAGAAATCCTATCTTATCTTATCTCTAGTTTAAACGATTTAAACTCTCTAGGATCGGCTGGGCCCTATGGGTCCTTGTGCCCCTGGCCCAATGCGGCTAGGACACTCCCTCATAGGCCCATGCCCCCTCACGGAAGGTGGGACCACGTTGGCCCCCTTCCGGAAGGTTCTAGAAGCTTCCGGTACAATACCGATTAACCCGGAACTATTCCTAACTCCAAAACTGCACCGCCTTATATGAATCTTATTCGGACCATTCCGAACCTCTCGTGATATCCCGGATCCCATACGAGACCAACAAAATTCATAAACCAATTATCCAATCTATCCTAGCGTCCGACACGTTATGTGTGACCTCTGGTTCGAGAATATGCGTATATGATCTTCTATCAATAATCAGCGGGTCCAGGCACCCATATTGACTCCCACACATTCATCGATGATCATATCGGATGAACCACGATGCCAGGATTCAATCAATCCCATATATATATTCCCTTCGTCTCGCGATATTTTACTTGCCCGAGATTCGATCGTCGGTATCGTCATACCTAGTTCAATCTCGTTCACGAAGTACTTTACTGCTCCGTAATCCGATATCACTTTGTGATCAACTCCTTAACCACATGCTTGCAAGCGGTGTTGATATCGACACCGAGTGGGCCCAAGTATATCTCTCCGACTTGGGAGGGACAAATTCCATCTCGATACATACAACCCAATGATACTTTCCGATCACCTAAGAGACACCTTTATGATCACCCTCTCATAGGATGACGTTTGATGACCTCAAAGCTTTCTTCCGATACCAGGGAGTTGTATTATCTCATGGTCTAAGGAATACAATATTTGACATGAGAAAAGCTTCGCAAAGATGAACACAATGATATGATCTAATTGCTTCGCTTAGTTTGGGTCTGTCCACCATATCATTCTCCCAATGATATGATCTCATTATCAATTGACAACTCATGTCTATGGTTAGGAAACCTTAACCATCATTGATCAATGAGCTAGTCCATAGAGGCGTACTAGGGACACGGTGTTGTTCACAAACCACACAAGTATTAAAGTTTCCGCTTAATACAATTCTAGCATGGAATATAAACTTTATCATGAACAAGAATTATAATAATAACATCTTTATTATTGCCTCTAGGGCATAATTCCAACAGTCTCCCACTTGCACTAGAGTCAATAATCTAGTTTACATTTGGCAACAATCTCACACCCATGGCACTGAGGTGCTGATCATGTTTTACACGTGTAAGAGGTTTTGTCAATTGATCTGAGACATTAATATCTGTTTGTACTTTGCTAATCTTCGATCTCCATCGCTATATAATCTTGGATTATATGAAACTTATGTTGATATGCTTGGTCTTTGGATGATATCTTGGTTCCTTAGCGAGTGCTATGGCGCCAAAGTTGTCACACAATATCTCCAAGGTCCAATGCACTTGGAACCACGCCAAGCTCAAGGATGAAGTTCTGATCCAAACTCCTTCACTTGACGCTTCTGCGGAGCCATGTGTTCCGCTTTCATCAGATCCCGCGATCACGCTTTGCTTGCAGCTTCTCCAAACTCACAGCTCCTCCATTCAAAATATACACGTATCCTGTCTGAGATTTACAATCATCCTTGTCGGTGTAAACTAGCATCGACGTAACCTTTACGACGTTTCATCACCCCCATAGACTAAGAACATTTCTTTTGTCCTATTTAGGTACCTTAGGATGTTCTTCACGGTTGTCGATGTTCCACTCGGATCACTTTGATATCTCGTCACAAACTAAGAGCATTGGACACATCCGTCTAGTACACAGATGGCATACATGATGGAACCTATGGCCGAGGCATAAGGCACTTTGCTCATAGCTTCCCTATCATTTCATCAGAATGGACACCGAGCCTTGCTCAATATCTTACTCGACAACATAGGCACCGAACCTTTCAATGCCTTATCCATTCGAACCTTTTAACTTTGTCTAGGTATGTACTTTGGCTTAAAGCTATCAGCGTCTTTTGTCTATCTCTATAGATTTTGATGCCCAATATATAAGCAGCTTCACCTAGGTCTTTCATTGAAAAACACTTGTTCAAATAACTCTTCACATCGTTAAGCATGTTGATGTCATTTCAATAATCAATATGTCATCCACATATAGTACCGTAAACGCCACCGAGCTCCCACTCACTTTCTTGTAGATGCAAGCTTCATAGCAATTTGGAACAAATCCAAAGCTCTTGATCACTTGATCAAAATGAAGGTTCCAACTCCGAGATGCTTGCTTTAGTCCATAAATGGAACGCTGAAGTTTGCATACTTTATCAGCATCCTTAGGATCGACAAAACCTTCGGGTTGCATCATATACAACTCTTCATCAATGTTGCCATTGAGGAAAGCGATCTTGACATCCATTTGCCATATTTCATAATCATGAAACGCAGCAATTGCTAATAAAATCCGAATGGACTTAAACATCGCTACGGGAGAGAAAGTCTCATCGTAGTCAACACCTTGAACTTGTCGAAAACCTTTCGCAACAAGCCGTGCTTTATAGACGGTAACATTACCATCTGCGTCCGTTTTCTTCTTGAAGATCCATTTGCACTCAACGGCCTTTCGATCGCTAGGAGGGTCCACCAAAGTCCATACTTGGTTTTCGCTCATGGATCCCAATTCGGATTTCATGGCTTCTAGCCATTTCTCGTAGTCCGGGCTCATCATCGCTTCCTCATAGTTCGTAGCTTTGTCTTCTACTAACAAGACAGTCAAGACAGGTTGCCGTACCACTCAAAGTGGGCACGCGACCTTGTCGACTGCGACGCTCAAGAGCAGCATCGTCCGAAGCTTCATGATCCTTGTCATTAGCTTCCTCTATTGTTGGCGCAGGCGGCACTGGAACAATTTCAGGTGCCGCGCTACTCTCCAATTCAAGAGAAGGTTCAACAACCTCGTCTATCTCTACTTTCCTCCCACTCACTTCTTTCGAGAGAAACTCCTTCTCAAGAAAGGAACCGCTTCATGCATAAACACTTTGCCTTCGGTTCTGGATAGAAGGTATACCCAATAGTTTCCTTAGGGTATCCTATGAAGACGCATTTCGCTTTGGGTTCGAGCTTGTCCGCATCAATTTCTTGACGAAGCTTCATCCCCAAACTTTAAGAAACGACAACTTAGGTTTAGCACCAAACCACAGTTCATACGGTGTCGTCTCAACGGATTTAGATGGAGCCCTATTTAAAGTGAATGCAGCGGTTTCTAATGCATAACCCCAAAATGATAACGGCAAATCAGTAAGAGACATCATTGATCGGACCATATCTAATAGGGTTCGATTCCGGTGTTTAGACACACCATTGCGCTGTGGTGTTCCGGGTGGCGTGAGTTGTGAAACGATTCCACGTGCTTTGAGATGCGTGAGAAAATCATAACTCAAATATTCGCCCCCACGATCGGATCGTAGAAACTTAATCTTTCTGTTACGATGGTTCTCCACTTCATTCTGAAATTCTTTGAACTTTTCAAACGTTTCAGATTTATGTTTCATTAAATAGATATACCCATATCTACTTAAGTCATCGGTAAAAGTGAGAAAATAGCGATATCCACCGTGCGTCGAAACACTCATCGGTCCGCATACATCGGTATGTATGATTTCCAACAAGTCCGTTGCTTGCTCCATTATTCCGGAGAACGGGGTTTTGATCATCTTGCCCATGAGGCATGGTTCGCATGTGTCAAATGATTCAAAATCAAGAGACTCCAAAAGTCCATCAGAATGGAGTTTCTTCATGCGCTTTACACCAATATGACCTAGACGACAACACAAATAAGTAGTATTATCACTATCTACTTTGCATCTCTTAGCCTCAATGTTATGGATGTGTGTTTCATCCCTTTCGAGATTTAGAAGAAATAAACCACTCACAAGAGGTGCATGACCATAAAAGATGTTACTCATATAAATAGAACAACCATTATTCTCCGATTTAAATGAATAACCGTCTTGCAATAAACACGATCCAGAAATAATGTTCATGCTCAACGCAGGCACATAATAACATTTATTAAGGTTTAAAACTAATCCCGAAGGTAAAACTAAGGAGAGCGTGCCGACGGCCATCACATCAACTCTTGATCCGCTGCAACGCCAAGCATCGTCACCTCATCCTCGCAAGCCGCCTATTCCGCAGCTCCTGCTTCGAAGTTACAAATATTAGCAACGAACCGTATCAAATACCTGTGCACTACAACGAGGGCTAGTAAGGAAAACATCAATAACATGTATATCAAATATACCTTTGATGGTGCTAGCCTTCTTGTCCGCTAAGTACTTGGACTATGCTTCAGGACCCTTGTCCTTGCAATAGAAGCACTCGGTCCGGCTTGGGACCAGACTTGAGCTTCTTCTCAGCAGGGGCATTGCGCTTGCCTCCTTTCTTGAAGGGCTTCTTTGCTCCCTTACCTTTCTTAAAGGAGGGCTTGTTGACCATCAACACATGATTATCCTTTTTGATGTCCACCTCCGCAGCCTTCAGCTTTGCGAAGAGCTCGGTGATCGTATCAGTGGAACCAATCTGATTGTGAGTCACTACAAAACTCTTGTAGCTGGGAGGGAGTGATTGCGTAACCTGTCAATCTTGAGCTCCTCCGAAATCTTGCACCAGCTTGCTCATGGCGTTGAGTGTAGCCCGACATCTTAATGGCGTGCTCACTAACGGAACTCCCTTCCTCCATCTTGCGCTTAAAGAACTTCTCGAGATCTCATATCTCTCGAACGGGCCTGAGTCTCAAACATGGTTTTCAGCTCCTCGAGAATCTCAAAGGGCCTGGATAGTTTTCAAAACGATTTTGAAGTTCCGTTCCATAGCAAACAACATGGTGCTCTTAATCACACCATAATCATCTTTATGCGCGATCGATAGACCTTTCTCATCACCACGCAGCTTGATTAGGGGTTACCTAACGCTTTCTCAAGGACATAGTCCTTTGTCCGCCGATGTAATGATTCTTAGATTGCGAACCAGTTGGTGAAGTTAGACCCATTGTTTCTAAGCTTTTCTTTCTCAGCAAAAACGTTGAAGTTGAAGTTGGACTTGGCCATGTGATCTACAGTATTTGCAAGTACAATTTAGACTATGTTCATGATAAATAGTTCAACTTAATCAAATTACTAGATGAACTCCCACTAAATTCAACATCCCTCAAGTTGTTTAGTGAACACGATCCAAATTCACCACACCTAATCCGATCATCACGAGAAGAGATGTGGTTTCAATGGTGGACAACGAAGTGTCGATCATATCATTCATATGACTCATGCTTAACCTTTCGGTTCATGTGTTCCGAGGCCATGTCTGTACATGCTAGGCTCGTCAAGTTAGACCCAAGTATTTCCGCGTGTGCAACACTGGCTTGCACCCGTTGTATGTGAGCGTAGATTCGCACAGCGGAACATTCGTCGGAACGTGGGTGATGTAGTCGTACTCGCTTCTCCTCCTCGCGATCCGATCCGATCTAGCACCACAAGTGGCGGTGCCTCCGTGAGATGCACACGTGCAGCACCTCGACGTCTCCTCCTTCCTCGGACCAGCAAGTAGGGTGGAGAGATGGATTGGATCTACAACACGACGGCGCGGTGTATATGGTGGAGAATTTCTGCAGCAGGGCTTCGCCTACAAACAGTCGGGAGGGAGAGAGGAAGGGCAGCAGGGCAACTGGGTTTGGAGGAAGGTGTAAGGGGTGTCTGAGAGGGGGCGCACCAGCCCTCTATATATAGAGGGGGGGTGCGGCCAGCCCTAGCCTCTCCTCCAAGCCTATCTCCAGTTTAAACAATTTAAACTCTCCCTTATCTAGAAATCCTATCTTATCTTATCTCTAGTTTAAACGATTTAAACTCTCTAGGATCGGCTGGGCCCTATGGGGCCTTGTGCCCCTGGAACAATGCGGCCAGGACACTCCCTCATAGGCCCATGCCCCCTCCCGGAAGGTGGGACCACGTTGGCCCCCTTCCGGAAGGTTCTAGAAGCTTCCGGTACAATACCGATTAACCCGGAACTATTCCGAACTCCAAAAACTGCACTGCCTTATATGAATCTTATTCTCCGGACCATTCTGGAACCTCTCGTGATATCCCGGATCCCATCCGAGACTCCGAACAAAAATTCATAAACCAATTATCCAATCTATCCTAGCGTCGAGACACGTTAAGTGTGTGACCCTGCGGGTTCGAGAATATGCAGACATGATCTTCTATCAATAATCAACAGCGGGGTCTGGGCACCCATATTGACTCCCACACATTCATCGATGATCATATCGGATGAACCACGATGCCAGGATTCAATCAATCCCATATATATATTCCCTTCGTCTCGCGATATTTTACTTGCCCGAGATTCGATCGTGGTATCGTCATACCTAGTTTAATCTCGTTCATGGCAAAGTACTTTACTCGTTCCGTAATCCGATATCACTTTGTGATCAACTCCTTAACCACATGCTTGCAAGCGGTGTTGATATCGATTACCGAGTGGGCCCGAAGTATATCTCTCCGACTTGGGAGGGACAAATTCCATCTCGATACATACAACCCAACAGATACTTTCCGATCACCTGAGAGACACCTTTATGATCACCCTCTCATAGGATGACGTTTGATGACCTCAAAGCTTTCTTCCGATACCAGGGAGTTGTATTATCTCATGGTCTAAGGAATACAATATTTGACATGAGAAAAACTTCGCAAAGATGAACACAATGATACGATCTAATTGCTTCACTTAGTTTGGGTCTGTCCACCATATCATTCTCCCAATGATATGATCTCATTATCAATTGACAACTCATGTCTATGGTTAGGAAACCTTAACCATCATTGATCAATGAGCTAGTCCATAGAGGCGTATTAGGGACACGGTGTTGTTCACAAACCACACAAGTATTAAAGTTTCCGCTTAATACAATTCTAGCATGGAATATAAACTTTATCATGAACAAGAATTATAATAATAACATCTTTATTATTGCCTCTAGGGCATAATTCCAACATGACATGTACTCTTTTCTCGTTCCCGTGATATAACATTCTAGTGATCAAATCACTTGCTTGCAAGCTAATCAATGTGATATCACCGAGAGGGCCCAGAGCATATCTATCCGTCATCGGGATGAACAAATTCCACTCTCAATCCATGGGCCTCAACATAACACTTTAGTAGTACTGAACCCGTCTTTATAATCACCCTGTTACGGTGTGACGTTTGATGTTATCAAGATACTCTTCCGGTGTTAGTGGTTGACATGATCTCATGGTCTAAGGATTAGGATCAGTTCGTATGATGTTATAGAAATATAAACTCAATGACTTTGATCGTAATGCTATACTTCGGATGAATGTTCACCACACCATTACACTAATGTTGTGACCTCGTTATTAACAACATCAAATGTCCATGATCAGGAAACCTTGATCATCTAGTTAATCAACAAGCTAGTTTATGAGAGAGGCATAACTTGGAACTTTCTGTTTGTTTATTAAACACACATGCATTAACCTTTCTGTATTAATACAATTATAGCATGCAAGATAAAAATCTATCATATACTTGGAATATACATAATAACCACTTTATTATTTCCTCTCAGCGCATATTCCCTTCAGTTCTCCTACGGAGCTGGCTCCACAAGCCTCAATGCTCCGTCGCGCACCTCCTCGCCGCCGAGACACCGAGGGCTGAGTTGTGCCCATCCTCTCCCTCTTCTACGCCGCGAGCCTTGGCCTTGCACCACTATTTCGCCTTTCTTGCTGCCTCCTGGACGAGGCGTGCCTCCCTCCGGCGCTTGTTATGCCGCTTCATGAGGGCGCACAACCTGGCCTCCCACTCGGCAGCCATCCAGTCGGCAGGCGTAACCGCGACCTATTTGTTGGAGATATGCCCAAAAGGCAATAATAAAGTGGTTATTATCATGTCTTCATGTTTATGATAAATGTTTACATCCCATGCTATAATTGTATTAAACGAAAACATTAATACTTATGTTTTTTGTAAACATAAAAGAGTCCCTAGTAAGCCTCTTGTTAAACTAGCTTGTTAATTAATAGATGATCATGGTTATTTCCTGATCATGGACATTGGATGTTATTAATAACAAGGTCATATCATTAGAAGAATGATGTGATGGGCACACTCATATAGTTAAGCGTAGCATAAGATCAAGTCATTTAAATAGTTCATTTGCTATAAGCTTTCAAATACATAGTAACCTAAATCCTTCGACCATGAGTTCATGTTAATCACCATCACCGGATGAATACTTTGATGATATCAAACACCACTTCGTAACTAGGTGGTTATAAAGGTGGCATTGAGTATTCTGAAAGTATGTGTTGAGGCACATGGATCAAGAGTGGGATTTTTCCATCCATATGATGGATAGATATACTCTATGCTCTCTCGGTGGAATGTCATCCAATCGTCTTGCAAGCATGTGACTAAGATCACAAGGGATCACATATCACAGAACGAGTAAAGAGTACTTATCGGTAACGAGGTTGAACTAGCTATGCAGAGATACCGATGATCAAACCTCGGATAAGTAAAGTATCATGAGACAAAGGGAAATTGGTATCATATGTAAATGGTTCATTCGATCACGAAGTCATCGTAGAAATATGTGGTAGCCATATGAATTTACTGATTTCTCAGTTGGTTATTGATCAGAGAAGTGTCTCGGTCATGTCTGCATAATTCACGAACCGTAGGAAGACACACTTAAGGATTCAATGTTGTTTAGTAGATATGGAATGTGAGTTGGAGACCGAATGTTGTTCGGATACTCGGATTGGATCCAGGACATCACGAGGATATCCGGAATGGTCCAGAGAATAAGATTCATATAAGGAAAGTCCAATTCCGGGGTTCAGAAATGTTTTTGGTGTTTTCACAAGAAGCTTCTAGAAGGTTCTGGAAGATCCACCACCTCGGGGGATCGGTACTTGGAATGTGCCATGACAATGTGGAATGGTTGCATCATACCCTTGGTCACTTGGCTGGGCAATGGGAAGAGAGAAATCAAACTCTAGTTTGAATAGTCAAACTCCAATTTGAAAAGTCAAATCCCAACATTGAAAGTCAAAGTCCAAGTGGAGAGAGGAGAGGAAACCTACATGAGAGAGGTTTTCCTCTCCCTCCTTGACACCGACCAATCAAGAGGAGTTGGGGGAGAATTCCCCTTCCCTTGCCGCCACTCCCACCTATAAAAGGAGGGGGTGGGGCGTCCTCTTGGGATACCACCCCAAACCCTAGGTCGCCGCCCCCTCAAGATTGCTGGCGCCCTAGCCCTGTCCATAGCCGCCGCCTAGCCCTATCTCTAGCCTCCGGCTGCCCTCCTCCACTTGGTGTCTAAACCCTAGCCACCGACCATACTCGCTCCAGCTTAGGCGAAGCCCTGCGGGATCTACTCCTCCACCTCCACCACCACACCATCGTGCTGCTGGAATCGCGAGGAGATCTACAACCTCCTCTACCTGCTGGAACAATGGAGAGGAAGGTCTTCATCGAGTACCATACGTGTGACCGACTACGAAAGCGCTACCGGAACATGGCGCCGACAGGATCGTCTACACGATCTTGAGATCGACATGTGCTCGACTACATCAACCACAAGAATCCGATCTCATTAAACACTTTGGATCTATGAGGGTTAGTTCTCCTAAATCTCATTACACCGATCTCGTAGATTAGATCTTGGCTTTGCCATAGATTGGATCTTGGTTTTGTGTGTTCATGCGATAGAAATTTTTTGTTTTCCATGCTATGAACCCCTATAGTGGTATCAGAGCCGACTCTATGCGTAGATATGTTGCACGAGTAGAACACAATGGTTTTTGTGGGCGTTGATGCTTTTGTTGTCGATTTCTTTTTGTGTACTTTGCATTTTGCGGGATGGTGGGATGTGCAGCCTGGCTAACCTTACATGACATCGTTCATGAGACTTGGTCCACGCTCAACATGCAACTTGCATTGCACAAGTGGCTTTGCGGGCGTCTGTCTCTCCCACCATAGTGAAGATTAAATTTACAACGGGAACTTGATAATACTTGTATCAACATTGTGGTTCATGTTCGTAAGTTAGAATGGTTCTTATGCGAAAGTCCCAGGCAGGTGGTGGCCGACTCTGAGGACTACGACCCAAACTCCTCCAGGCGAGAAGCTCGGGCAGCCGTAGCTTAGAAGACAGCTCGAAGACCTTCGGAGTCCACGCCTGAACACGTAAGTACTTGTCTATTTTACTCCTTTGGGGAGAGGCCCCGAGTCTTTTTTTGGGTGACCTATTGGTCGTTTTTGCTTTTGCGGGGCGGAGCCCCTGAGCCCTTTTGGATGGTTTCTTGATCTTTTCTTTCTGTTTCTCCTGCAGCCCTTTGTGCATAGCGCCAACCTCCTTATTCAGCAACATCTAGCACTGGAGGCTAACCTGCAGCAGCTTCAAGGTACATAAATCTCACCTTGTTTTCTTTTGTCTGTCCCAAGGGTTTCCTTGTATTGATCAGGTATTTCTTCATGTTGCAGTGAAAACAATGTGGCTCTCTGAAGACTGGATGCTCTCGAAAAGAGCCTTGGTCGAGCGGAGAAGAAAGCCGCTGATGCTGCGGAGGCCAGGGAGCGCTTGCAGAAAGAGGCCACTAATCGCGAGGAGCAGCTTGCGACTGCTGCCGCTACCCGGGAGAAGAAGATGGCGGAGAAGCTTATGGCTGCAGCCAAAGCCTTTTCTGGTGAGTTTCCCTTGACTTGTTTGGGTCTTGCATTTTTTCGACTGCGTCTTGTCTTTTCTCACCGGAGTGCTTATCTTCCTTGTTTCGGATGCTTCAGGCATCACGTTTGATCATGGTTTGTTGGATCATGGAGATGCACTGGCTGACGCTACCGCAGCGGTCAAAGATCGCTGCGCCGCTGCCGCTGGTACCTTGGCGAGGGCCAAAGAAGTGCTCACGCGCTTCTACAAGGAGGTCATCTACAAGGGTGTTTCCCTTGAAGATGTCGACGCCCTTGCGGATGCTTTGTCAGAGGAAGCCCTAGCGGCGTATAAGCGCAAGCAGAAGGGCATCGGCGCCTCCTTGGGGCTGGCGATGGCGATGGCATCTGGGGCTAAGCTGGACCTGCCGTACATCACCTCCCAGATGCCGACGGCTGCAGATGGCTCGGAGGTAGCTTTCACCCTCTTTGACTCTCGTTGTAAGCACTATGGGCCTAAGCTCATTGATCTCCTGGCTGAGTATGCGGCAAAGCAGCAGCATGAGGCAAAGAGAAGGCACTCAGGCTCCGAGGCTGCTCTGGATGCAGGTGCTTAGGCCCTTTGTGTTGTAGCTAGAATAGTTCACTCTTGTGCTTCCCTTTGTAACATCATGCTGATGAACAAGTCCAATTTTGCCACGAGGTGGCTTTATTTATGTATATAAGTTTGTCTTTCGAGCTGCTTCCGGAAATTCTTGTGATGTTCATGCTTGATTTATTTTGCCTTTAGGGTTCTTTGAGTGAGATTCCGATTGTCACTCCGACTGCTCCTGAGCCACGGCCATCCTTGGATGATGCGTCGCAGTTAGTTTTTCTGCGCGATCGTGTCCACAACTTGGAGAAGGATATCCGTAGCATTCGAGGCCACATGGATGTTTGGAAGTCCAAAGATGAGTGAGCCACAGCCTGGGAAGAGTTCTTGATGGGGGAGTTGCGGCAGATGGGCGAGCAACTGCAATATGAGTCTTCGCGAACTGCTGTTCTTTCGGACGTAGCTCTCTATGTTGGCTCACGGCATGTGTTATGCAGATGTGAATCTCATTCCGGAGGAAGAGAAGGAGAGCGTCGCCATTCGGATGAATTGTTTGACGCATCAAGACCTGGAGGCTGGTGCTTTTTTTGGGTGGATCGTGATCGAGCCATCGTCCTTGCAATGGTGCAAGATCGTGTGAACCAGGTTCTTTGGGTGCTGGGGCAGGCGAGGTCGTCACTGGCGGCTATCTGGGCTGTCATGTTCCCCTTGGATGCTGCACCTTCTACCTTCCTGGGTCTTCTTGCTAAATTTCGGAATGTGGGCAACGTCAAGGAGTTTGTGCGACATCAGCTGGCTGCAGAGGTCAAAGCTGCGTTGTCTCTCGTTCGGCTGCATCGCCGTGATGTCAATCTCGCGGAGGTGGCGACTGGGCCACCCCTTTGGCCTGATAGCACCTTATGGGACATGCGCCCACATTATGCGGCTGTGGTGCAGCATGTTGAGGAGATTGCAGATCTGTTCGAGCAGCGGGCAAATGTGATGCTCTAGAATAGGTATATCCTGTAAATAAAAACTTAATGTAAAATTTGTATTTATTCGAGTGGGCTTGTAGTGCCCTTTGTAAAGTTTATATGTACTAGCATGTGGTGCTTTGTTATGTGCATGTCCTTTTCGTTAGCCTAACATGGTCAGCTACTCAGGTTGTATGCATTGTTCTCAGTCGACGAGGTCATGAGGTGAGGCGTAGCCCCCGAGCGTATTTAGCAAGAAATAATGTAAGGTGAAAAGATATTTGGGCCAAGGAATTTATCTTTTATTCATATCGTAACGAGGGGGTACATTGTTCGGCTGAGTAGCCTTATTGAAAGTAAATGGTAACTAGGGGTAGAAGTGTCATAGACGTGCGATGTTCCAGGGGTTGGAGTATTCGACTCCTGATGCGATGTCCATGAGGCGGTAGGCGCCACCTGGGATGACTTCTGTGACGATGTAGGGTCCTTCCCAGGGTGACTCGAGCTTCTTCGGCCGCTCTTGCTTGAGTCGTAGGATGAGGTCTCCTTCGACGAAGGACCTTGGGCGCAGCCGACGGCTGTGATAGTTGCAGAGGCTCTACTGGTAGACCGCTGAGCAAGCCGCGACGATGTCGCATGCTTTGTCGAGCGTGTCGACGAAGTCTTCAAGTGCGGCTGATGATTCGGCCTTGCTGTAGGCGATGACCCGCGGGGCCTTGTGGCGTACTTCGGCGGGTACTACGGCTTAGGCTCCGTGCGCCATGAAGAAGGGCGTGAAGCCGGTTGAGCTGTTTGGCATTGTACACAGGCTCCAAAGAACGAAGGGTAGCTCCTCAGCCCAGGCTCCCGCAAGCCTTCCGAGTGGGCATAGCAGGCGCTTCTTGATGTCGTTGCCTATGAGGCCGTTGGCCTTTTCGACCTGTCCGTTGGTCGGCGAGTGCGCCACGGAGGCGTATGATATGTTGATGCCAAGGACCTCGTAGAAGTCTTGGAATTCCTTCGAGATGAAGTTCAAGCCGTTGTCCGTGATGATGCTGTGTGGCATGCCGAACCTGTAGAAATGGACTCGAAGAACTTGACGGCAGTTTGTCCGCTTTGGTTGGTGACGGGCATGGCCTCGATCCACTTGGTGAACTTGTCGACTACGACCAGGAGGAAGACGTGGCCTCCTTTCGAGGATTTGGGCAGTTTGCTGATCATGTCGAGGCCCCATTGGGCGAAGGGCCAGGCCCACGGTATGGGCCTTATCTCGGATCCTGGTGCGTGCGTATTGTCCGCGTACCTCTGATAGGCATTGCACCTTTGGACGATGTCCTTGGCGTCGTTCATGGCTGTTGGCCAGTAGAATCCATCTCGTAGAGCTTTGGCGACTAGGGCCCGGCTGCCTGCATAATGGCCACAGATGCCCTCGTGGATGTCTTGTAGGATGGTTTTGCCGTCGCCGATGGTGACGCACCTTTGACGCACACCCGAAATGCTGCGCTTGTATCGCTCGCCATTGTGGACGGTGTAGGCCTTAGACCGGCGAGATATGCGTCGGGCATCTGTCGGGTCATCGGGCAGTTCATTGTTTATTAGGTACTGAAGGTACGGTTGCGTCCATGTTTCTTCGATTGCCAAGACCTGCATCAGGTTGACCACCTCGACTTCTGTGTCGAGTTTTCCGGGTCCTTCTTGTCCTTCGGGTAGCGCAGCCCCCGAGTGCTCTGCTTCTTCGACCGAGCCCTTTGGGAATTTCCTCTTGATAAGAGGGTACGTAGATTTGCTCGAGGAACACACCTGGCGGTACCCGTGCGCAGGTTGAGCCGATGTTGGCGAGCCTATCAGATTCTTCGTTGATTTTCCTTCTGACGTGCCGAAGCTCGCAGCCGTCAAAGTCCCCTTCGAGTGAGTTGTAGAGCGCGCGGTACGCGATCATGTTGGCACTATGAGCTTCGCACTCATTCGTCGTCTACTGGACGAGAAGGTTAGAGTAACCGTAGATGACGAGGCGCGTTGCACCGCAGATCTTGGCCATCCTCATGCCATGGATGAGGGCCTCATATTCGGCCTCATTGTTGGAGGCTCAAAATTTCATCCGAAGGACGTATTTCATCTTGTCGCCCTGAGGGGACGTCAGTATGACACCAGCTCTTGCTCCAGCCTCACGCTTGGATCCCTCGAAGTGCATCGTCCATGATTGCGACATGTACGGAGTGTCCGGCAGCTGGAGTTCCATCTAGTGGAGGAGGAAGTCAGGGAGGACCTAAGATTTGATGGCCTTGCGTCGCTCATAGACTATGTCTAGGGGAGACAACTCGGTGCCCCACAAGGCTACTCGTCCTGTGGCCTCGGGATTGTTCAGGATGTTGGACAGTGGGGTATCGTTGACGACCATGATCTGATGCTCTTGGAAGTAGTGGCTTAGTCGACGAGTCGTCATGAATATGCCGTAGGCGAGCTTTTGGTAGTGAAGGTACCTCTGCTTTGTTGCAGTCAGTACCTCGCTGAGGTAGTAGATTGGGCATTGGACCCCATGGGTCTTGCCATCTTCGGGTCATTCAACCACGAGTACGGTTCTTACCACCTAATGCGTAGCTACGATGTATAGAAGCAAAGGCTCTCGCTCCTTTGGCGTGACCAGGACAGGTGAGGTGGAGAGTAGCCACTTGAGGTCCTTGAATGCATCATCGACTTCGGGTGTCCACTCAAACTTGTCCGCCTTGTGCAACAGCTGGTAAAAAAGTAGGGCCTTCTCGCCCATGCGGCTGATGAATCTGCTCAGCGCCGTGATTCGCCCGGCTAGCTGCTGGACACCTTTGAGGTTCTTCGGCTTCTCCATGGCCATGATGGCCCTGATTTTCTTCAGGTTCACCTCGATCCCTCGATGAGAGATGAAGTAGCCGAGTAGTTGGCCATATGGGACGCCAAAGGCGCACTTTTCTAGGTTCATCTTGATCTTGTAGGGGTCAAGGTTATCGAACATCTCGCGGAGATCGTCGATCAACGTCTTGGCCTCCCTGGTCTTGATTACTATGTCGTCGACATAGACTTGAATGTTGCAACCGATCTGGTTTTTCAGGCACGCCTGCATGCACCTCTGGTACGTGGCACTTGTGTTCTTCAGCCCGAAGGGCATAGTGTTGTAGCAGAACACTCTGAACGGCGTGATGAACGCCATTTTCTCCTGGTCTTCGACCTTCAGCCAAATCTGGTTGTAGCCTGAGTAGGCGTCGAGGAAGGAGAGTTTCTCGCATCCTGCAGTAGAATCGATGATCTGATCGATCCGCGGTAGAGGGAAGTGGTCCTTGGGACAGTACTTGTTGAGAGATGTGAAGTCCACGCACATTCGTAGGATGTCTGTGTCCTTTTTGGGGACCAGCACGATGTTGGCCAGCCACTCGCTCTCCTTGATTTCTCTGATAAAATTGTCGTCGAGTAGTCTGTTGACTTCGACTCCAACGACTTCGGCTCTTGGCTATGATAGTCGTCGGATTGACTGTTTGAAGGGCTTTGCATCCGGAAACACATTGAGTGCATGCTCGGCGAATTCCCTGGGAACTCCTGACATGTCCGCAGGACACCAGGCGAAGATTTCCCAACGCTCATGGAGGAATTCGATGAGCGCGCTTTCCTATGCAGGGCTGAGGTTGTTGGCGATTAACGCCATCTTGGAGGCGTCCGTCGGATGGACCTGCACCTTCTTCGTGTTCACCGTGGAGTCAAACGACATGTCAGGTGTGTTTTGTCTAGCGACTGGGGGTGCCCCGTTGTATGTCACCTCTTTAAGCCTTGTGAGATCCTCCTGCATGCCGAACGACTGGGAGATTCTGTTGAAGTCTCTATCGTAGTGGTCGGATCGGGTGAAGCTTCCCTGGACGGTGATAATGCCCCTGGGTCCTGGCATCTTCAGTAATAGGTACGCGTAGTGCGGTACTGCCAGGAATCTTGCGAATGCCTTGCGTCCGAGGATGGCGTGGGACTGTGATGGACAGTCCACCACTTCGAACTCCAATCGCACACGCCTAAAATTTTCGGGCTGGCCAAAGATGACGTCGAGCCATATCTTCCCCAGGGGATATATGCCCTTCCCTGGGACTATGCCGTGAAACGTCGTGTTTGATTGTTCTAGGCTGCACAGCGGGATCCGCATTGCTGCGAGTGTGCTGGTGAACATCAGATTGATGCCGCTGCTGAAAGAATATGTGGGCCCCCATGTGTGGTTTTGGTAATTAATGACAATCTTTATGGACTAATGTGTTTACTAAGTTGCACTTGTAGGATTTGTCCATTGGTATCGCTTGGAGCATGTGTTGGCTTCAAGGTCGATGAAATGAGAAGAAGATGTGTTGTGCAAGCTCAAAATGCGCTATCTATAGAATATCTCATGTTTGTTGCTTGCCATCCTTGGTGACCATGGATCGACGATGAGGAATTAAGAAAGGCGTTCCATCTTGAGAAGGAAAAGATTGTCTACATTGAGATCAAGTGGAATGCTCAAGGCAAATGTATAATCTTGATAGGTTTTCCCTTTTGCTGGTCTCATGTTGTGTGTGGAAGACCGGGTTTAGGATATATAACCGTACTACCAAGAGAGGCTCTCGAATGAGTAATTCGGTCACATCGTTTGGAGAAAGCTCAAACCTTTGCATACTTGCATCGTCATATTTGGTTGTTATTTGGTCTTATCCATGTGAGGATATAGAGCTTGTGGTAATCTCCATAACAAGCTCTTGTTCATCAAAATCGGATCTCCCATATGTATCTTGTTGAGATTTTGATTTATGCGGCTTTTCGGTTTCTCACCAAGGGAGGTATCTCACATTATATTAATTGATACACTCTCACTTGGTGATAATCAATATTGGGAAGCCCTTGTCGTCCTCTATCCAACGCAATTGGAATCGGGTCAATCTGAGCTTCCAATCAAAAGTTATGACCGTTTGAATATTCGCCGATTTTATTCATAGAAGAAAAGAGAAAATCTGTTCTCTGGGCTGAACGGTAGTACCGCCCAGGCGGGCCGGTACTACCGCCGTCCCCTGGGCACCCCGTAATATCTCTTTGCCTGGCCTAGTACCTATTCGCGGTAGTACCGGCCGGCCCGGTACCCTCGGGGCCGGAGTACTACCGACCTGGAAAGAAAACCCCAGCCTCTAGCCTCTCGCGTTAGATCATCTTGCGCTGCCCAACTAATCCTGCGTTGACCGCTGGCTGCCTCGCCACAAGATCATTGTCTCGCTGCCTTTCAAGGCTGCTGCATGCTGGCCTCGCTATTCACCAGCGTTAGCGACTCTGCTGCTACCTTTGACTGCTGCGTACCGCCCTACCCCCAGCGTGTTCTGATGTCTTGCTGCTGCGGGCCCATTGCTGCTGCCTCGTCTTTGGCCATGGTGCCCCACTCCCTACCCTTGCTCGCGCGCACGCGCATGCCTGGCCTCGCGCTGGCCCCATGTGCCGCACAGCTGCTCTTCCCAATCCCCTTGACCCGATCTGGTTTGCTCATTTTCTTCGGTTGGCCCAGGTGCGGTAGTACCGGTCGCATCCGGTACTACCGGACCGTTCAGAAAATTAGCCCCAACGGCTAGATTTTGGGGGCCCCTATTTAAGGCTTTGCCCATTTTGAGTTTTGTTAGCTTCTTCCTCATCTTTTAGGCTAAGCTTTGTCCACACTTGCTATAGATCTTAAAGCTTGCCTAATCTTTTCCCTCCGATGATTCTTGCCCATATTTGAGTGGAAGAGAGAGGAGATCTAGATCCACATTTTGACCTAACCGATTCATCTCTTTGTGAGTGCATCTTTGGGGATCTAGATTTTGGGAGATTTTGTGTCTCTCTTTAATTCCTCCTCTCTTGTTCCCCCAATAGCTTTAGTAGCTTTGTTGGAACTTGAGAGTGAGGGATTTGAGAACCTTTGTGGTGTTGCATCGGTTTGAGTTCTCCTCGGAGGATTTGGTTTGTGTGACTCTTTGGAGCTTGTCCCTCTTGGGTTCTTGGAACCCTAGATGGTTTTGTGGCCTTGGTGGCATTGTGGCCTTTTGTGGCATTTGTTGGGAGCCTCCAATTAAGTTGTGGAGAAGTGCCCCAACCTTGTGAGAGGTTCCGGTTGCCACCGACAAGTGCACCGATAGTGGAAGCATGGATCGATCCCATTGGGGTGAGATTCACCGGAGAATAAGGGAGGACTTTTGTGGCATTGGTGGTTTGATACCACCCCCTCTCCAAACGAGACGTACTCCATGTTGGGAGGAACTCGGTAAAATATCGTTGTCCCCGCGTGCCTCGGTTATCTCTATACCCGAGCTCTTTACTTATGCACTTTACATTGTGATAGCCTTCGTGCTTGAAGTAATATATATCTTACTATCACTTTGTTGCTTGTATTGCTTAGCATAAGTTGTTGGTGCCCATAGGTGAACCTTAGTTGTTCTAGGTTGTGCTTAACAAAGTAAACAGTAGTTTTATTCCGCCTTTGTTGAGCCACTCTAGGAAAAGTTTTAATCGCCTATTCACCCCCCCTCTAGGCGACATTTGTATCCTTTCAGCTGCCACCATCCATGAAGACGTGGCTCATCTCGAACCCCCCGATCTGTGCCTCGAGCACCAGGGTAGCATGTCCTGGGTGAGGGATCTGGCGTGGGTGATCCAAACTGTCAAAAGTGATGCAGGATTCTGATCCACTGAGGTACTCAGGGATGGCTGGTGGGGAGGTCACCGCCAGGATGACTTGGTGGGTTATCTTATTCTGTACCCTGTTGGTTGGGCGCCCCTTCTGGATCATCAAGGACCCCTTCGGTGGCGGGTACCCTCCTGTGGCGTTATTTGGTGCTGGTGCAATTGCTGGATTCGATGGTCCAGCAGGTGGTGGTGGAGGAGCTCCATGGGCGATGTCACCTGGTACAGGTGCGTGCCCAAATCCAGGGTTCACGATCTGACGCCGTATTTCGAGTGAGACTCTCGTAAGTTTCAGGAACTCGTGGCAGTCCTTGAGCATATGGCTGGCCTTCTTCTTGCCATCCTGTTTGTCGATGTAGAAGTGGATGGTGCAAGGTACAGACAACTTGTCATATGCCGAAGGCTTGTCGTCATGTCTACGACGTTGCCACGTCTACGTGGGTCGCCCTCCGTCGCGGTAGTTGCCCTCACGGTATCCGCTGCTGCGATTGCCGTCATTGCATCGGTCGGCGTAGCCGCGGCCATGTCGACTCTGTCGCGATAAATCGTGAGAAGCCAGCGATCTTCGTTCTTTGCGGCACTCTCTCGCCGCGGCGTAGTAAATCCTCGTCATCCGAATGCATTCGGTGGACGGAATCCTCGCCATCTGCCCATCGGTTGGTGATGTCCATCAGGTGATCCAGCGTCTTGGGCTTGACGCGCCCAAGTTCTTCCTTGAAGTCTGGGCGCTTGACACCATCCTTGAAGGCGTTGATTGCCCTTTCTTCGGAGATATGTGCAGCCGAATTCTTGATATGGGACCAGCGTAGGTTGTACGAGCGAATGGATTCGCCAGTACATTGCGTACAGGCTCGCAGTTCCTCAATCGAGGCTGGCCTCTTACTGGTGCCCTTGAAGTTTCGGATGAAGCTGTATGCCAGCTCCTCCCAGCTTCGGATGGAGCCGGAAGACAGGCTGCTGAGCCAGATCCTAGTTGCGCTTGTCAGCTGTAGCCGAAGGCATTGCAGGGCGGTGTTCCTGCTGCCGCCGTGCAGTTTGACGGATGAGAGGTGGTCGCTGAGCCAGGCATTCGAGTCCTGCGTGCCATCGAACTTCGGAGTGTCATTTTAGCTTGGTACCCATCCTCGTTAGCGAGCGGATCTCTTGAGCATCAAGCTCTCCATTGTTGTCCTCGTCGGATTCAGTTAAACACGCTTGTTTAGCGCGTGCCTTGTCGATCTTGCGCTGGGTGAGGTCGTTTCGAGCATCGTAGTCATGGCTGCGACGCCGTGGGCTCTTGCGACGTCGAGGCAGATCGTCCTCGTCCTTGTCAGATGAGGGTGTAGGGCTATAGGTGAACTTGACCGCAGCTTTTTTCTTTGGCTCCAAAGGAGCCTCGTCATGGAGCGCAGCTCCGACGAGTTTGAGACCGGCTAGCGCGGACTTGTGC
Organism: Avena insularis; assembly: GCA_023614405.1. Taxonomy (NCBI): domain Eukaryota; kingdom Viridiplantae; phylum Streptophyta; class Magnoliopsida; order Poales; family Poaceae; genus Avena; species Avena insularis. The sequence goes on from CM042687.1 coordinate 387,122,789, forward strand.
ATGGCGCTCTTCGGGTCACCCACCAGAGGTGGGTGGGACACGAGATATGTAGTGGTCTCCATGACCGCGGCCTGCGGTGTCTTCGGCATGACGTTGTCGTTTACGTCCATCGTCATGCAGGACGTGTTGAGGGCCTTGGTGACTTCGCGGCGCGCGGCGGGGTCTATGTGCTCCATGCGGGAGCGATGCTTGTTGGCGTTGTTGCCGTGCGAGCTAGAGCCACCAGCGGCAAAGAGCGCAGCTCGCCGCACGCTAGACTCCAAAGCCGCCTGCTTACGTTTGTCGAGTTCCTCCATTAGTTTCACCTGCCAGTTATGCTCGTTGATGAGGAGGAGGTGATATGCCATCAACAGATCCCGTGAAGCATTCACAAGTAGGATGATGTTTCCCGCCACGGCTTCGCGCGCTTAGCGCCATCCTTCCTCGTTGAGGTTGACCTTCTGGTAGGCGTTAGCATTACCTTCGTTGGGCCTGAGCGGTGGGTCTCCCCCGTTTCCTCCATTCCCAGCTTGCAGGTTGGGAGGTGGGTCGGGTGCACTTGAACCTGGCGGCAGTTCCGATTCGTTCTGGATGACCATGGCACACATGTAGCGTCCGCGGACTGGATCGCTGCTGCTGCATCTTTCGGATCCGGAACCATAGGTTCCTTCATCTGAGGGAGGACCGCATAGATCTGAGTTGCAGCTGCTGCTATCATCTGACTCATCTGTCAGCGTTGACGCGCGTAACATGCCGATGGGTGGGACCCATGAAGCGGGCCTGGTGGATGGTGGTGGCACCCGCTCTAGGAGGCGGAGGGTGCCGGTCTACCCCACCTGGAAGCAGAAGCTCCCGAACAGCATCTCAAGCCCGTCGCCGATGGACTCGAAATCCTTCAGGGTGGCCGGCGAGTGGGCGGTGAAGTCGAAGGCGCCGAAGAGGAGGTGACTCTCCGTCGCCGATGAGTTGTAGATCGCTCCAGATGGGACCGTCACGATCGCACAATCAGCGCCCTAGTTCCCACAGACGGCGCCAATTGACGAGGTTCGATCTCGTCAATGCCCATTGTTATGGACTTGGATTTTTGAGAAGATGGGGATGCTGGAGATCGCGGAATGGTTAACAGACAAGAAATGTGGGACACGAGATTTACCCAGGTTCAGGCCCCGGAGGGAAAACCCTACTCCTGATTGTCTGCTCTTGATTACTGCGGAACCGAAGGTTATAGGGGTGCACAGATGCAATCTGGCGTGGATGTGTGTATGCGATGGTGTTAGGTCCTCCTCGCCATGCCCTCCTGGCCTATATATAGATAGGCAGGTCCCGAGCCTAGGTCGAGTCGGTTACAAATTAGGATTGGTACCCTTTGAAATTATATCTACTCTAGACTTTTCCTCCAAGGATCCGAAGGCATCATGGGCTTGGGCCACCCAAAATCTTCATGGGCCGTGTTGTCTTAACGTGGGCCTCCTTGGGCTGGACCAGGTATACCAAAGTTGTGTACCCGTGGGGTATAACCATGTCACTATATCCTCCGAGTCAGCGCTGATGTCGGCGTAGAGCGCATCCAGGACGGAGTCGGAGGGTGCCGGGGCCTCCTCGATGACGGGTGGTGGTGGTGCGACAGCAGCGACAATGACTGGAGGCGCTGGTGGCGGTGGCTGAGGCGGCGGGGCGCCAGGTACTGCCGCGAGCACTGCCTGAGCTTCTGCTTCAGCTGCTGCGTAGTTGTTGACGGTGTGAACCATGCCCTCGAAAGTGAGGAGACCCGCGGCCTGCTGCTGCCTTAGCATATGCTGGAGAAGTGTACCGCGGTCCAGTCCTTCCACAAAGTGATAGATGGCATCATCATTGGGGTAATGCTCCAGGTCGCCCGTATACGAAGCCACCTGGCTAGGTAATCGCGGGGGTTTTCACCCTCTCTCTAAACGCAACGCGCAAGATCAAAGATAGTCACCATGCTGACGAACTTGGATCTCTGTTGTCAAGATGCACGGGCGAAGCCGGCGGACTTGCAGCGATCTTCCACCACTATATCCTGCACAGGGGCGGTTTGGGTGGGCCTTGAATTTTTCCGATCTATGTCGGCAAACTCCGAAGAGAGATCCGACTTTGATCCTTCCGCGAACGTATCCTGCCCATAGGCGGTCCATGCGGGCCTTGACGATCCTCCGACTTCCAGGGAACTAGTGCCCGAGTCAGTTTCGCCGATGAAGAGGTGGATGTCCCTGATTGGGACGATCAAGCAGCGAGTGAGGTTTGTCTTCGCCGGGATCCAGAACTCGTCGGGAGAGACAATCGGAATGTTGCCGGAGAAGAGAGCACGGCCGATGGCTACGGTTTTGCCGATACACGCGAAGAGCTTGGACCTTGCCCGTTGAAGAGCCTAAAGCGCCTCTTGTCCCACGGTGGGCGCCAACTATCGTGGTATTATTTAGAGACGTGGGGTAAGGCGGAATGTTGGCGGGTACGAGGTAACACATCTTACCTAGGTTCATATCCCACGACGGTGGTAGGATCCTACTCCTGCCATAAATCACTATAATGGCAATATGCCGAGTTATAGGGATCGGTTCGCTGTGCGCGATATGAGTGTTGGAATTATGCCCTAGAGGCAATAATAAAGATGTTATTATTATAATTCTTGTTCATGATAATGTTTATATTCCATGCTAGAATTGTATTAAGCGGAAACTTTAATACTTGTGTGGTTTGTGAACAACACCGTGTCCCTAGTATGCCTCTATGAACTAGCTCATTGATTAATGATGGTTAAGGTTTCCTAACCATGGACATGAGTTGTCAATTAATAATGAGATCATATCATTGGGAGAATGATATGGTGGACAGACCCAAACTAAGCGAAGCAATTAGATCGTGTCATCGTGTTCGTCTTTGCGAAGCTTTTTGTTATGTCAAATATTGTATTCCTTAGACCATGAGATAATACAACTCCCTGGTATCGGAAGAAAGCTTTGAGGTCATCAAACGTCATCCTATGAGAGGGTGATCATAAAGGTGTCTCTCAGGTGATCGGAAAGTATCTGTTGGGTTGTATGTATCGAGATGGGATTTGTCCCTCCCAAGTTGGAGAGATATACTTGGGCCCACTCGGTGTCGATATCAACACGCTTGCAAGCATATGGTTAAGGAGTTAATCACAAAGTGATATCGGATTACGGAACGAGTAAAGTACTTGCTATGAGCGAGATTGAACTAGGTATGGCATACCCGGCGATCGAATCTCGGGCAAGTAAAATATCAGCAGACGAAGGGAATATATATATGGGATTGATTGAATCCTGGCATCGTGGTTCATCCGATATGATCATCGATGAATGTGTAGAAGTCAATATGGGTTTCAGACCCACTGTTGATTATTGATAGAAGATCATATACGCATATTCTCGAACCCAGGTCACACATAACGTGTCTCGGCTAGGATAGATTGGATAATTGGTTTATGAGTTTTTGTTCAGAGTCTCGGATGGGATCCGAGATATCACGAGAGGTTCGGAGTGGTCCGGAGAATAAGATTCATATAAGTCGATTGCAGTTTTGGAGTTGAATTGTTCCAGTTAATCGGTATTGTACGAAGCTTCTAGAACCTTCCGGAAGGGACCAACGTGGCCCCACCTTCCGGGAGGGCATGGGCCTATGGGAGTGCCCTGGCACGCATTGGGCCAGGGCACAAGGCCCATAGGGCCCAGCCACAAGAGGTTTAAACTCTAGATAGAGTTTCTAGAAGGGGTTTCCTTGCCCCCACTCTTCCTCCTTTGGGGCGCGGTTTGGCTTGGGGGAGGGGCTAGGGCTGCCCACCCTCTATATAAAGAGGGCTGGGGCGCACCACCCCTACGCCTTCCTCCAACCCTAGCTGCCTGCTGCCCTTCCTCTCTCCCTCCCATTGTTTGTGGCGAAGCCTGCTTTGAAATTCTCCACCATATACACCACGTCGTGTTGTAGATCCAATCCGTCTCTCCACCATACTTGCTGGACGAGGAAGGAGGAGGCGTCGAGTGCTGCGTGTGCATCTCACGGAGGCACCACCACTTGTGGTGCTAGATCGGATCGGATCGCGAGGAGGAGAAGCGAGTCGACTACATCACCCACGTTCCAATGAGCGTTCCGTATGTGAATCTTCAAGGGTATGAAGATCTAATCCAATCTCTCTCGTTGTTTGCATCTCCTAGATTAGATCTTGGCTTTCCCTCTGTTCGCATCCGTAGAAAATTTTGATTTACTATGTCGCGAAACCCTTCAATGAGTTGATTGGTCTAACTTGAGCCCTAAAGGCTCCAATAGGTCCGGCTTATATAGACGCCAGATCCTAGGGTTACAGGCAAAGTCCTAGCCGGACAGGTTACAGAGTCCTACACAGTACAAAACTAGTCTAACGTGTCTTGCACTCCAAGGCTCCGGGTACGCTGGTGACTCCTCCGTAGCCTTCCTTTATCCGGCATGGGCCTCCCTTCTAGATCCATCTAACTGGGCCTCCCAGCAGGCCATGGGACTTGCTACCAACTATGGGCCACCCGGGTTATCCGGATTAGAGACATGCCATGGTGATACCCATTTAACATATCCCCAACAGTAAAACCTATCGGTCGTATTTGGATCTATAAATAAGACATGGATGTTTCACATATATGAAATTGTCGACATAATGGTAAAGAGTTCACGACAATGTTCAAGCAGTTTACTATGACCAGATTTGATCTCTTATAGCGATATTTAGTATGGATGGATTAATATAGCAACCACTACATATAATTCTGTTATATGGTAGTTAAACAAACAAAACAAAGTTCTTCTAATAGAATTGTTACCTAGGACGTGTACATGACACGATCCAAGGGGTTTTGTTAATTCAAAGGATGCTAAAAGAGCATGCAAACTTCAATGGTTGAAGTAAGCATCGTGGAGTTGGAATCTTCACCGGGATGAAACTGTTAAAAGGTTTAATTTCACCAGAGACGATGAAGATGCTTGCATTTGCAAGAAATTAAGTGGGAGCGCTAAGACATATTTCTAATAGATTATATGAAAGACATATTGTTGATTGGAAATGATGTATCTTTTATTGACACATGTTAAGAATTTCATCTCGATGAAAGACTTAGGAAAAACCCGAATATTTGGCATCAATGTCTATATGAATAGATTGAAATGCTAATATGGTTGTGCCAAAAGTACATAGATGAGATATTGAATAAGTTCAATATGGAAAATAACAAGAAAGTTTCTTGCTACACAGAAACGATTGAATCAAGATACAAGTGTATTGACACTTGGTAAGTGAAATAAAGATTCAAGTATTTTGATACTTGGTGAATGAAATCACAAAGAGTATTTTTTGATCAATCATACTGTGATATGTACACATCCAGATATGTCCTATGCTCTAAATGTTATGAGCATATAACAGAATGATTCATAAGATGATCATTGGACAATAGTAAGGATATTCTTATGATTTTTGGAAGAACTAAGAATATGTTATTTTAGAGGTGACAAATAGAAAGATAGTTCATTGTAAAGCATTACATTGATACTATTTTTGTCACATGATACAAATTAAGTTTATATCAATTTAAACTATGGTTGTCACAATGAAAAGGAAAGGAGATTCCACAATGGATTTGGATGAGTTCCAAAGTTAAGCCATTGTGACAGATACTACAACAAAATTGTTAGGTAGTTTGTTATGAAACTAGGTGTGGTTCATAGTGGGTTAGTACTATGAAGATATATTGTACAACTATTGTATCGACATAGTTTAATCCCAATGGAACTAAAGGTCTCACCAAAGGACCAAATTTATACAGTGCCATCTCATTGGAGAATGAGTGATGCATAGAGACGCAAAGACATGTAATTCCACACGGACCTGAAAGTGTCGGATCCAAAGATTATGTGTACCACTAGCAATCATGTATATACAACACCATAAAGCCATAGGTTTTGAATGCATAAAGTTTTTCAAAACTAGATTATTGACTCTAGTGCAAGTGGGAGACTATTGGAGATATGCCCAAGAGGCAATAATAAAGTGGTTATTATCATATCTTCATGTTTATGATAAATGTTTACATACCATGCTATAATTGTATTAAACGGAAGCATTAATACTTGTTTGTTTTGTAAACATAAAAGAGTCGCTAGTAAGCCTCTTATTAAACTAGCTTGTTGATTAATAGATGATCATGGTTTCCTGATCATGGACATTGGGTGTTATTAATAACAAGGTCATATCATTAGAAGAATGATGTGATGGACACACTCCTATAGTTAAGCATAGCATAAGATCAAGTCATTTAAATAGTTCATTTGCTATAAGCTTTCAAATACATAGTAACCTAAATCCTTCGACCATGAGATTATGTTAGTCACCATCACCGAATGAATACTTTGATGACATCAAACACCTCTTCATAACTGGGTGGTTATAAAGGTGGCATTGAGTATTCGGAAAGTATGTGTTGAGGCACATGGATCAAGAGTGAGATTTGTCCATCCATATGACGGATAGATATACTCTAGGCCCTCTCTGTGGAATGTCATCCAGTTGTCTTGCAATCATGTGACTAAGATCACAAGGTATCACATATCAAGGAAAGAGTAATGAGTACTTATCGATAATGAGGTTGAACTAGGTATGCAGAGATACCGACGATCAAACCTCGGATAAGTAAAGTATCGTGAGACAAAGGGAAATTGGTATCGTATGTAAATGGTTCATTTGATCATGAAGTCATCATAGAAATATGTGGGAGCCATATGAATTTGTAGATTCGGGAAGTGTCTCAGTCATGTCTGCATAATTCACGAACCGTAGGGAGACACACTTAAGGATTCGATGTTTTTAGTAGATATGGAATGTGAGTTGGATACCTAATGTTGTTCGGAGTCTCAGATTGGATCCGGGACATCACGAGGAGATCCGGAATGGTCAGGAGAATAAGATTCATATAAGGAAAGTCCAATTCCGGGGTTCAGAAATGTTTTCGATGTTTTCACCGGAAGCTTCTAGAAGGTTCTAGAAGATCCACCGCCCGAGGGATGGGTACTTGGAATGTGCCATGACAATGTGGAATGGTTGCATCATACCCTAGTTCACTTGGCTGGGCAATGGGAAGAGAGAAATCAAACTCTAGTTTGAATAGTCAAACTCCAATTTGAAAAGTCAAATCCCAACTTTGAAAGTCAAAGTCCAAGTGGAGGGAGGAGATGAAACCTACATGGGAGAGGTTTCCCTCTCCCTCCTTGTCGTCGGCCAACCAAGAGTAATTGGGGAGGACTCCCCTCCCCTTTTCGCCTTTCCTACCTATAAAAGGAGGGGGTGGGGCGCCTGAAATGGATCGTATGGGCACCTAGAGGGGGGAGGGGTGAATAGGTGCTACCAAATTTTTAGTTCTTTTTCAATTTTAGGCTTGACACAAAGTAAATTCTCTGGATATGTAACTACGAGAATTTCCCTATATGTAAACCTAGCTACTAAGCACGTAAAGAGAGGAGCGAGGGAACCGTAGTGGAGCATGCGGAGACACAGGGATTTGTTTTACCGCAGTTCCTTCCTTGTTAAGGGAAGTACATCTGCGTTGGAGGGGTGGGCGGTTCTAAGACCACCACGCCACAATAGGCCTCACCCTATTCTCCGATGGATCTCGCTACAAAAGGCCTGATCCACCTTCTCCACTATTGGTACCCTTCGAGGCGGGAACCGGTGCCTTTACAACGCTACCAGGGAACACACCCACAACTGAATTGGGGGCTCTCGAGATCACAACAAGCTGTCACAAGAACAAGGTTTATCAATATAAACAAAAACAAGGATCTAGGTATTTGCAAGAAATACTAGATCGGTGATTCTCCAAATGAATGGAGAGGAGATGAAGCGCTTGATTGCAGTTGATGAAGATCGAGTCCTCCTCCTTTGATTCCCCAAGGGACGTGTCAACAACCGGATTTTTAATCCTAGATGCCTGTTATGCCATACATCGCAATCCCAGGATTACCATTTTTGCGAGACATAACAGATTTGGATATCACTGTACATCATCCATTACAAACCATACATAAGGCCGTACACAAATAAGGATCTCATGATCCAGTTCTTAATACAACTCAAGCAGCGGAATAACATAATAGTAAGGATAGCGTAGGCGAAGCTCCATCTTCGGGGTCACAGGCAATGCTGACGATGGGAGATGATCCTAGTTGTCGTAACCTTCCTGCGGTCCATCATCCTGATACTCCTCTTCATAGCCTGGCCACGGGAATAGACAGGGACAAAGCCATGAGTACTCTTCAAGTACTCGCAAACTAATACTAACAACTTAAGGGGGTTTTTGTAGTAGGACACTAGGCTCTAGGGTTGTTTTGCAAAAAGCCAGATTTACCTCTACTAAGTTCAGAAGCAAAGAAAGCTAGTTGAAGTTTTATAACACCTAAGTGGGAACTTGAATCTCATATCACAACCCGGTTATGGTCAAGTCAAAGTCTCAATTCATTTCCCAAGTCATTTTGAAAACATCGGCGAGGAACAGTGTATGGCCCTCAAGCTGTCCATAATCATGAGATGACTATTCGAATAGTTTGACACTCTGCAGAGATTGTACACTTTCACCACAACATTCGATACATCCGTCAGGAACAAATCCTGAATTCACCATACTCAGTATGCGGATAATCAATCCTAACCTTTCAATTATACGCCCTAGTATAGGCACCTCTCCTGTGAGTTTGGCCTCCCAACCATGACCAACTGTCATCTTGGGTACTGCACAGGTGGACAATCTTCACAAGGTAGCCTCATCTCAGACCTTGGCCGCGAGGGAACCCATACTAAGGTATATAAATTTCCAGTCAAGCCCTACCCAATTTTCCGGTATTGTGGTTGTACGGTAAAATTGGAATGGTATCGCATCCAGACAACCATCAGTTTTATAAAGGGCTAATGCTCATGCCTTAACATTTTCATCATCCAAATTATCTGGTGTTCGAGAACACATGTCAAAACATTTCAGTAGAATGACTCATCATTCTAAGGTTTTCATAACCAGTTTCACCAAGTATTCCCATCTAAAGTTTGATCAATTTTTATGCTTAGCACTAGCATCTATAAGGGGTGATAAGTACTAAATAGGGGTGGTAAACAGGTGGAGATTAACTAAGTTCAATCTCATGCTTTAGGATGGTATCAAGATTATCTAACTTAGGAAAAAATTTATGTTCTTTATGCAACCTTATATTCTCTTTCTAGTATCTACAATTCACCATGTAAACTCTAAGAGAAAGCTTTGATAAAGAAATACAGCATAAAGCTTGCAAGTAAAAACTAGGAATGGGGTATCAAGTGGTATAAGATTGCAAGTAGAACTTGCATGGTTTGGCCTGCTAAGATAGTAGTATAAACTTGCTAAGTTGCAAGTGTTAGCTTGCAAGGTTTCAAGTATTGGCTTGCACAAGTATCAGTATCAGCTTGCCTTGAGCAGAGCAGTGGTTGAAGTTCTCCTCGGCTTCTTCCTCGTAGTATCCTCCTTCCTCCTCGTATCCTTGGTTGGTACTAGCGTCTATAAATAAATACGAGGTACAAATCACCAAACAATACTTAACTACTTTCAATCATCACACAAGGATGTACCATAGATGATCTAGCATCATCACCTATCATTACAAGATTAAAGCATTTGTCTAATTCATTTTAATTTGAGAAAAGTATTTTCTACTCATTGAAAAACTAATTAAGATTTAATATTCTCCAAACCAAACATGGATCATGTTGACACATGTCATCACCACATATTTCAGTATATGGGAATGTGATTTAAAGTGGTGTCACAATTTAATAAGGTTTAACCTTTTATTTTAAATAAATAAAGTGACTAGAAATGCCTATGTGGTATTCTTTTATTACTTGGACATTATTTCTGTAAGTAAACCCATATATTTTTACATATTCTAAAAGGTATGATCAAATGTGATTTTTGAGAGTTGGAATCAACTCAAAAGCTCTTATGGTTGAAATTTGAAAAATGTTTGAATACAGAAAAGCTTCTACCTTGTTATTTTTACCAAGGTTGATCTACAGATCCAAATGGTTTCAATCCAACAGGCCTGGATTAAGCTTTTCAGTACCTTTCTAACAAAATTGGTTTCATGCAATTTGGTTCATTAAATCAAGTTGGGTTGATTTTTGAAACTAGGTACAGAACTGGGTTTGAATTAAAAAGGAAAATCTAAATTCAAACTGTTGGGTCTCACGGGAGAGCTTAATGGGCCGGCCCAGTGTCACTCCGCAGCGCGTGGTGCAGCTGACAGGGGGTTCCACCAGTCAGTGGCTCATAACGCGCGAAGCGATTCGGGGCGGTGTGGTTTGTTGGATTAGAAGGGAGATCGACGGTTGAGGGTCGTCATCGACGATGAACATGTCACCGGCGAGCTTGAACCCTAGCGGCTCGGTGGGGGTGCATAGGGGGCATACCAGGGCTCCAGCAACGACGGCGAGGCGGGCAAACGAACGAGTGGTCGACGACGAGCTCAGGGACGGTCGAGGCAGCTCCGGGGGTGGTCGCAATCAAAGGCCCCCTTCTCCTCCAGAGGCGGCCTGCTCCGGCGCAATTCCGGCGAGCTGCTTCTCCTCGTGCTCCGGCTCGAGGGTGGAACGATCAGTGAGGTGAGGGGAGTGGGATGGTGTGCTTCAAATGTCTTGGGGGTGGCCTCCTTTTATAGGCTCGACGGCGAGACCGAGAGGGATGGGCAGGCGACGGTGGTGACATGGCTACGAGCTGCTAGCGGCATGGCTGAGTTTGGTGATCGACGGGCGGTCTCCTGGCGATGCTCTAGAGCTTAAATGCGTGCGTAGGGGTGGTGGCAATCGGTCGGGAACATGCGGTGCTCTGCGAGGCAGAGGCGGCGAACTCCGCGGCGAGCGGTGGCTGCGGGGTACGGGGCGACGAACGTGGGTATCTGGCGTGTTCCTGGGATCATGGCAAAGCGGTAGGCACGGGCTGCGGTCGAGGGGCGGCGTGTGCACGCGTGCCGGGTGCGGCGCTCTGGGGCAGGCTCGACATGTCACAGTGGCACTGGGCGCGCGGCGTTCCTGGTGGTCCACGGCTTGCACTGGCTTGGGGAGGGGACAGTGGGTGGCGGTGAGGTGCTGGCTACCTCCCAGACAAGGTGGGCAAGGCTAGGGTGGCTTCTATCTGGCCGACGATAATGGGGTGGCATGGTGAGGATCGGCCTGCTCACCATTGATGGCAAGGCAAGCTCATAGTGGTGCTAGATGTTTACAATTGAGCTAGATGATCTACTAAAGACTAGTTGCAACCCGAGAGGGAACAAGTTAGGCCAAAATCACTGCACACTATAGTGTTTATGATTTGTTTGATTTGAATCTGCAAGGTGTTTGATGAAATGGCCGCAAGAAACTTTCTTTTGAATTTTGAAAAGATTTTTGGTGGGTGTATTAGGCATGTGCTGGGGATTCTGTGGGTGCTTGGGTTTTGAAAATTGAGCTTGTTTGAGTGGTTTTTGAAATAGTGGGATCTTCCCATATGAGATAGATTCAATTTTAAACTGTCATTTAAACTTAGCATTTGAATGTTTTTGGAAGATCAGAAAGTGGGCCTTGATACCTCATTATTAGTACTAACAAGGGGTGCAAAGATCCACAAATTTTTCTGTTAAGTTTTGAGTGCTTGGAATAGCCAAAGTAGGCATGATAGTTAATTTGGCCAAAGTGACCATTCATTTCATTTGTTTATTTTGAGTTGTTTGTCTTTGGGAAAAGTTTGGGGATTGTTTAGATGATGTTTAATTCACCTAAGAATCATTTTACAAGCAAATAAACACAGAACCATGGCAATTCAAAAGAATCCAAATTTTAAACACACATACATATGAATGCTTCCATATTTTAGTTAGGGAAGTTTTTGTTAACCCTAATTTTGATGATTAGCATTTGATGATCCATGTTTAATATTTTTGGGATGTTACAGGACGGAGCCTTTGGGTGGATCTAGGTGGAGTTCTCTTGGATGAAGGTTGCAGATCAGGTCTTGACTTTTTCGAATCAACCAAGAGTTCTGGCCAGAGGGAGAAGACAGGCTTAAATACCCCCTGCCCCCTTTGGGGCAGACTATCCGCCCTGGGGAGAAAATCCGCCCCCAGGACGGAAACTCCGGGGAAAACTCCGTCCCCTATACAGAGAGCAACGCAGCCTTGACTTGAAGACAATTCCTGAGGGGGCGGATTATCCACCCGCACTCAGGGGCGGACTATCCGCCCTAGGGAGAAAATATGCCCAAGGGCCGGAAAGTCCGAGGGAAACTCCGCCCCCATACAGAGAGCAACGCAGTCCTGGGCTTGAAGAAAGTCCTCGAGGGGGCGTACTATCCGCCCCCAAGGGGCGGACTATCCGTCCGGGCCGGAAAATCCGGCAAAAAACTCTGACCCCTCTCTAGGGGTTGCGCACGCTTGAAAGAGGGTTGGGGCGGATTATCCGCCCCTGGGAGGGGCGGAATATCCTCCCCCTAAAAAGCAGTTTCCTTCCCTTTTCAGTGTACAGATCTTCAACACTTCAACACACGTTAAATGATCCTTGATATTGTTATCTAACACACAAAACACTAGGGATTATGAAATGTTCTTTCAATCTCCCCCTTTTTGGTGTTAGATGACAATACTAGGATTTGCAAACGACTACCAAAGACACCCTTAAAATAAATGAAAGAGGCTCCCCCTAGATGTGTGCATATTTATTATTTGCCTTTGAAACACACATGCACACACTAGAGAAAACACAACTTTCATAGCAAAGACAATTAAAACAAGATGGGTTGGTAAACAAGATAATACCACCGGGATGTGAATATTGTCAAATAAACTAATGAGATTGTCCGGCTCGAAGCACATCCCACAAAATTGATGCATACATAAGATAATCCCATGATTCCATATGTCATCAACTAGAATGCCAGACTCCATAGATAAATCCAGAATTCCATGATAGTAGGTCTACAATATAAATCCAGAATTCCATAGGACCATACAATAAATCACGACAGAGTCTTACAATAACCAAGCAAGCACAAATAGCAAATAAGTTCACGCTAAAGGGGCACAAGCATGCAAAGAAAATGAACGAATGGAAAAGCAAGTGCTTGCACCCGACCCATGCAAATCCGGTGACCTAATAGAACTACTTCTCCCCCTTTGGCATCGAAACGCCAAAAAGGAAGAAGAGCGATGCTAACGCACCAGAAGATCACGCCTCCTCATCCTCGTCGTAGTCAACCCCTCTGATTTTGTCTGTGAAGACAGAATCAGGCCGGAACATCCTAGCAAAACCCCTCGATGGTGTATAGAGGACTTGCGTGCAAGAATAGGAGGTTCAAGGAGAGAAAAAGGCTTGGGTGTAGATTAACAAACTGTGATGGTACTACACACCCAAAGTTGCAAGAACAAATCGAACAAGAGCCAAAGTTGGGTGCGTTTTCCATAAGAACAAGAAATATGCAAGAACATCCAAAGAGAGCCATTAGAAACCAACTCTTCTAAAGGAAGAGGGCGGTGGCCGAAACCACCATGTTGGAGCGCATGGCATGACACCGCGAAGATGTATCTTGAGTTCAAAACCAATGCTCATCGATGACCCACATATCACAAAGTGATATTAAGGGAAATGATTTTTTCTTGCTTTTCGGCATTATGGGGGAGGGTTAGCCCAATCAATTAGGACCTCACTCCCCCTATGTCTATGCCCGCATCTAAACCAAATACATGAAAAAGAGCAAGTGAGTGTGCAAGGGTAGTCAAGCCAAGCTCCTTGAATCTATGATATTTAGCTCATTCCTCAAATAACAAAATCTTGCTTCATCAAGTGGCTTCGTGGAAATATCTCCACGAGCAACATGATCCCAAATGAAATGGTTGCGAATCTCAATATGTTTTGTTCTTGTATGTTATACGGGATTGTAAGCAATTGTGATAACACTTTCATTGTCACATAATAGAGGCACTTTGTCACAAATGACACCATATTCCTTTAAAGTTTGCCTCATCCATAATAACTGTGTACAAGCACTTGCAGCAGCAACATATTGAGCTTCGCCGGTTGAGAGTGAAATACAATTCTGTTTCTTTGAAGACCAACAAACTAGAGACCTACCCAAGAATTTACATGCACCAGAAGTTGATTTCCCATCGTCTTTGTCACCAGCCTAATCAGAATCAGTGTAACCACATAGAGAGAAACTTGAACCCTTGGGATACCATAACCCAAAATTCGGGGAATGAACCAAATATCGGAAGATTCGTTTGACCGCCACTAAGTGGCTTTCTTTAGGAGCAGCTTGGTACCTTGCACACACTCCTACACTTAACACGATATCGGGCCTAGATGCACAAAGGTAAAGGAGAGAGCCGATCATGGATCGGTATACCTTTTGGTCCACGTCTTTACCCTTGGGATTGAGCTCAAGATGACACTTTGTTTGCATTGGAGTAGCAACGCCATTGAGATCTGTCATCTTGAACCTTTTGATCATGTCTTGGATGTACTTAGCTTGATTAATAAAGGTTCCCTCTCTAAGTTGTTTGATCTCGAATCCAAGAAAGAACCTCAATTCACCCATCATCGACATCTCAAACCTGTCAGTCATAAGCTTTGAAAATTCATCGTTAAAATCTTGGTTAGTAGAGCCAAAAATAATGTCATCTACATAAAGTTGGCATACAAAAAGCTCCCCATTAACCTTCTTAGTAAAAAGAGTGGGATCGATTTGCCCAACTTCGAATCCACGGTCTAACAAAAGCTCTTTAAGATTCTCATACCACGCACGTGGGGCTTGTTTAAGGCCATATAGCTCCTTATCGAGTTTGTAGACATGGTTCGGAAATTTGGGGTCCTCAAAACCTAGGGGCTGCTTGACGTATACCAACTAATGTAGTGGACCATTAAGAAATGCACTCTTAACATCCATTTGCTGTAATTTAAAATTATGATGGCAGCGTAGGCAAGAAGGATACGGATGGACTCAAGACGAGCCACAGGAGTATAAGTCTCGCCAAAGTCAATTACTTCCACTTGAGAGAATCCTTGAGCCACGAGTCTTGCTTTATTCCTCACAACAATGCCATTTTCATCTTGTTTGTTCTTGAAAATCCACTTGGTGCCAATAACATTGCGGCAATCCTTGGGTTTCTCTACTAGCTTCCAAACTTTGTTGCGCTCGAAGTTATTTAATTCTTCATGCATTGCAACAACCCAATCGGGATCTTCAAGAGCATCAAAGACCTTCTTCGGTTCAACCATGGAAATGTGAGCTTGATGATCATAGAAGCTTGCAAGTTCTCTTCTAGTAGACACCCTTCTTCGTAGATCACCAACAACCTTGTCAAGAGTGTGACCCCTTAGTTCAAGGTTCCGATCAGCATGAGCCTTGCGACGAGCCTCAATGTCCTTATTGTTTCTAGAAGGAGTTGATTCAATATTTGTATCCTTGTCTTGACCACTGCCTTGCCCTTGATCTTAATCTGAGTTAACAACAGGAGCTGGCTGCTGAATTTGTTCTTTAGGGCCGAATAATCCGCCCCTTGGTGGGGCCGGAATATCCGGCCTGGGAGATGAGGCACCAGTTTCTTCTTCCTGAGAAAGCCTGACAGAACTGGGAGATCCAGAGCCGGATAATCCGCCCTTGGGGGCCGGAGAATCCGGCCTGGGAACTTCATGGCTGTTGCCTTCTTCTTCGAATCCCCCGGAACAAGTTGGAGTGCCAGGGGCGGATTGTCTGCCCCTTGGAGGGGGCGGATAGTCCGGCCTGGGACTACCATTTTGTCCAAGAGACTAATGATCTTGAGTGGATTGTGGAGTCGGTGCAGAGTTTTCTCCAACAGTAGGAGCTTGTTGATGTTGTGTAGATGAGGGCTCCACTTGAGTGGAGCATTGTCCTTCCCGATCCGCCACAAGGGGTTCCTCAATGGGGCGGAAAAATCCCACACCCATTCTTCTTATGGCATCTTGGGGTATTTCAACATCTGCATCACAAACATCAACTTGCCCTACAAAGGAGCCGTTATTTTCATCGAACTCCACACTACAAGATTCTACAACAATCCCAGTGAGCTTGTTGTAGACTCTATAAGTGTGGGATTCGGCACCGTAACCAACAAAAATACCTTCTAAAGCCTTGGACTCAAATTTAGACAAGCGGACACCTTTAATAAGAAAGAAACACTTACACCCGAATACCCTGAAGTATGAGATGTTGGGCTTGTTACCGGTAAGTATTTCATATGGAGTCTTGTCCAAAATCTTTTGGAGGTAGAGCCGGTTCGATGAGTGACAAGCAGTGGATATGGCTTCAGCCCAAAAATTGTAAGGAGACTTGAATTCAGCCAACATTGATCTTGTCATATCCATCAGAGTCCGGTTCTTCCTCTCGGCTACACCATTTTGTTGAGGGGTGTACATAGCGGAATATTGATGTCTAATCCCCTCTTTGCTTAGAAACTCATTCAAAGTGTAGTTTTTGAATTCGGAGCCGTTGTCACTTCTTATTGCCAAGATAGGAACATTGTGTTGATGTTGAACTTCATTGGCAAAGTCAATGACAGTTTGTTGAGTCTCACTCTTTAGCTTGAAGAAATAGACCCATGTATATCTTGAGTAATCATCGATAATAACCAAGCAATATTTCTTCCCACCAAGACTTGCATGAGAAGGAGGACCAAATAAATCCACATGAAGTAATTCCAAGATCCTCTTTGAAGACACAATAGTCTTCCTCTTGTGGGGAGAGTCATGCATTTTGCCTTTAACACAAGCCCTGCAAACACGATCTTTGGCAAAGGAGACATTGTATTTTAGTTCAAGGATGTGGCCACCCTTGTGGAGACTTTGCAAAGTTCTCATGTTGACATGGGCTAAACGGCGATGCCATAACCAGCCCACGTCGGCCTTTCCAAATAGACACATCGGACCCGAAGTGGTTTTCCCCGAAAAGTCCACCACATACAGGTCATTTTCGACGTACCCAACGAAAGCGACCTTTAGAGATTTGCTCCACAAGAGTACCACCAAATCATCATCGATTAAAACAGCAAAACCCATCTTGCCAAGGGCACGAACAGAAAGAAGGTTGTAACCGAGGGTCTCAACAAGCATGACGTCCACGAGAGAGATATCGTGGGCAACCACAACCTTGCCAAGACCCAATACCTGAGATTTACACTTATCACCATAGGAGACTGTAATATTATCATGATTTGGACGCATCTCCGTGATAATCTCCTTGCTTCCGGTCATATGACTAGTGCATCCACTATCCAGCACCCATTTCGACCCACCGGAAGCATAGCCCTGCAAGAGAATTACTTCTTGGTTTTAGGTACCCATTTTTCAATGGGTCCTTTCATGTTAGTAACAAGGGTCTTTGGAACCCAAATAGACCAAGCAATATATTCATCAAAGGGACCGACATAATAATCATAAACATCGCCATAATCATCACAAAAGAGTTCATAATTTGGATTGTGAGACCCTGCAAAACCAATATTGTTAGTTTTGTCTCTTGTGACATTCTTCTCAGCGGTGCTTGGCTTTGATTGCACATTCTTGGTGTTGTTCTTCTTGTTTTTCTTTTTCTTGGACTTGGTGACATATCCAAGTCCCTCTTTACCATGATTTGACCTTTGCTTGCCAAGAACTTCATCAAGAACACCCTTATCCTTGGGAGTGATGTCCTTGACCACTTCTTTTTCCACACTAGCATTTTCCTTGTGACTATATGTTGAATTGGATGTGCTAGGAACATCATACTTGGCCAATCGAATTTGGAGCTGATCATGTGACTCATTGAGAATGGAGAAATCGCTTTTCAATGCCTTGTGAGCGTTGTCAAGTTTCTCCAATTCCTTGGAGAGTCTATCATGAGCAGCACCAAAGTCAATCTTTTCCTTCTTTAACTTCTTTGCTTTGGTGACTGCATTGTCATGTTCCTTAACAAGTTTAGCCACTATTTCTTCATGTGACTCCTTAATGGACTCAATCCTCTCTTCAAGAGAGACCCGAGCTTCTTCTTCTTCTTCAAGAGCATTTTTTAAGGATGCAATTTCCATTGCATCCTCCCTTTCAATTCTGCCCTTTTCTTAGAGGAGAGCTTCGTTTTGGGCCAACTGATCCATAAGAGCTTCAAAACATACTTTGTGCTCACCTTGCAAGTTAGTATAGAAATAATCCAAAGCAATAATCTCTTCTTTAACCTTAAGACTAGTAGGATCATCCATGTCAATCATAGCCTCAAGAAAAGAAGAGTTAGAAGTAGTTACCTCGGAGCTTCTTGCCATGAGACAAGTAGCATTCTTGTTGATGATGTTTTCGTTCGGAGAGTCGAAGAGAGATGTTGATGTAGATGTGGTGGCTATAGCAGCCACCTCTTGAGAGCTATTGTCCTCGTCCTCATCTTCACTTCCCGAAGAATATTCTTCTTGGTCCACTAGAACAATCTTTGGTTGCTTCTTGAAGGGAGCATTCTTCTTTACAAACTATTTCTTGTGTGGAGCCTTTGACTTGTCTTTGAAAATAAGTCTTCCTCCATTATCTTCCCTACTTTGATATGGACACTCAGCTACAAAGTGCAGCTGTTCACCGCAGTTGAAACATGTTCTCAGCTTGGGACCATTTTCCTTTCTTCCATAGGTTCCACTCTTGCGTTCTAGTTCAGCTTTAGCCTTGGCTGGATCTTTCCAAAAGTTTCTAGCATAAAGAGCCAATTATTGTCCATGGATCCTTTTTATATCCTCAGGATAGTCCATACCTTCTATGGCATATTCATCATGATCAATCACACTAGTCTTCAAGGCCATGTTGACCCTCTTTTGCATCCCCATAGCTCGTGCACGAGCATCTTCGGCATTCTTGGCAGCCACCTTGAAAGCGGCCATTTCTTGCATTACCTCATTGAAGTCATGTGGTGGTAGTTATGCCTACCTTGGAGACTTTTCAAATTTGTGGGCTCAAATGGCATAAGAGCACTGACATACTTGCGCTTGATCCATGCATCATCAACATGAGCGGCACCATGGTTTCTGAAAGTTGTGGCTATTGCCTTGAGCCTCCTATACATGTCCTCGTGGTCTTCTCCATAGAAAAATTAGAATCCTTCAGCTTCGTTGCTCAAAGCATCATATCTATTCCTTTTCATACTTTCATTTCCTATGAAGATCTCGGTGAGAGCATCCCAGGCTTCCTTAGCTGTACTAAGATGCTGAATGTGTGGCATATCTTTGTCCCCCACACCAAGCTATATCATGTGTAGAGCTGTAGCATTGAGTTGGCTATCGACAACTTCTCTTCTTGTGAGATTCTTGGGGTTTCCAACATCAAGACCATTTTCGATGATCTTCCACAACTCAATGGAGGAACTGCACACATGAGATTTCATCAAAAATTGCCATTGAGTAAAAGTAGATGCTAAAAGTTTGGGTGGATCACCCCTATTATGTATATGTGGGTGAGGGATAGGTGGATCAGGAGAATACACATGAGACACCTCATTGTATCCATCCTTACCACTATTCTTTTTAGAGGAGGAACTCTTGCTAGTGTCATCACCAACCACTTCGTTATCTTTGGAATTGGTTTTACCCGTTTCCTTGGATTGCGGAGTGGTAGCCTCAGAGTTAGATGGAGGTGATGTTGCGGATGTGGAGGGACGCATTATCAATTGACGCATCTCTTCCATCATAGCCTCCATTGAACTCACCAAGGTTGTTTCCAACGTCTTGAGATCGTTCATGGTGACTACCTCCGGAGCATCACTCCCATCTACCTTGGAACCCATACTTCTCTTAGGCGGTTAAGCCCGAAATAAGAGCCGGGGCTCTGATACCAATTGAAATGGATCGTATGGGCACCTAGAGGGGGGTGAATAGGTGCTACCAAATTTTTAGTTCTTTTTCAATTTTAGGCTTGACACAAAGTAAATTCTTTGGATATGTAACTACGAGAATTTCCCTATATGCAAACCTAGCTACTAAGAACGTAAAGAGAGGAGCGAGGGAACCGTAGTGGAGCACGCCGAGACACAGGGATTTGTTTTACCGCAGTTCCTTCCTTGTTAAGGGAAGTACATCTGCGTTGGAGGGGTGGGCGGTTCTAAGACCACCACGCCACAATAGGACTCACCCTATTCTCCGATGGATCTCGCCACGAAAGGCCTGATCCGCCTTCTCCACTATTGGTACCCTTCGAGGCGGGAACCGGTGCCTTTACAACGCTACCGGGGCACACACCCACAACTGAATTGGGGGCTCCCGAGATGACAACAAGCTGTCACAAGAACAAGGTTTATCAATATGAACAAAAACAAGGATCTAGGTATTTGCAAGAAATACTAGATCGGTGATTCTCCAAATGAATGGAGACGAGATGAAGCGCTTGATTGCAGTTGATGAAGATCGAGTCCTCCTCCTTTGATTCCCCAAGGGACGGAGCCTTTGGGTGGATCTAGGAGGAGTTCTCTTGGATGAAGGTTGCAGATCAGGTCTTGACTTTTTCGAATCAACCAAGAGTTCTGGCCAAAGGGAGAAGACGGGCTTAAATACCCCCTGCCCAGAACAAGCCATTGGAGAAATTTGGGGGCGGATTATCCGACCCTCTTTTGGGCGGACTATCCGCCCTGGGGAGAAAATCCCGCCCCCAGGACGGAAACTCTAGGGAAAATTCCGCCCCCCATACAGAGAGCAACGCAGCCTTGACTTGAAGACAATTCCTGAGGGGGCGGATTATCCGCCCCCACTCAGGGGCGGATTATCCGCCCTAGGGAGAAAATCCGCCCAAGGGCCGGAAAGTCCGAGGAAAACTCCGCCCCCCATACAGAGAGCGATGCAGTCCTTGGCTTGAAGAAAGTCCTCGAGGGGGCGGACTATCCTTCCCAAGGGGCGGACTATCCGGCCGGGCCAGAAAATCCGGCCAAAAACTCCGCCCCCTCTCTAGGGGTTGCGCACACTTGAAAGAGGGTTGGGGCGGATTATCCGGCGGAATATCCGCCCCCCAAAAAGCAATTTCCTTCCCTTTTCAGTGTACAGATCTTGAGCACTTCAACACACGTTAAATGATCCTTGATATTGTTATCTAACACACAAAACACTAGGGATTATGAAATGTTCTTTCAGCGCCCCCTTGGGATCCCACCCCAAACCCTAGGCCATCACCCCCCTCAATGTCGCCGAGGCCCTAGTGATGGATGTGAAATATAGCCATCCACGTTCGCATTTAAACTAGATATTATTCATATATTTTATGAAATATCTCTCTATTTCCTGCCACTAATGCCTAATGATCAGAGGGATATGCAATCCTTTTTTTCTATTTTTTGCATGCCTAGATAATGACGTATTATGAAGTGAATCACTACATAAATGCCAAAGATACAAGATTTCCAACACGCCAAAGAAACTAGGAGCCCTGAGGAGGCAACTGCAAGTTTAACGACCAACTATATGGCCCGCCGCTGTATAGTTGCTGCCGTATAGTTTGCACCGACCTCCTTAGGTCAAACAGAACAACTTTCGTGAAGGTACCCCTATATAGAGAGTCTTCAAGCAATGAGAAACGATCCCCCGACTCCACAACATCGCTTCTTTCATCCTCAACTCTCCCTGCCGCCACGTCGGAGGAATAGATCTAGATCTAAACCTCTAAACCCTTCTCCACCACCATAGCCATCTTCCATGTAACACCCCAGTTTTAGTTAATCTTGTATTAGGGTTTGTTTTGTGCATCATGAGCATCATATCTTAAATTGTGCATTAAAAAATTAAAGACAAAAATTAAAAAACAGATTTGAAATGGGTTTGCAAAAGAAAGAAACAAGAAAACTAAATAGAAAAATGATTTCTAAAAAAACAGCAGCAACAGCTACCCAGGCCGCAGCCCACTCCCTCTTCCCTCTATGCAAGCTTTGCCACGGCCCAACCTCGGCCCAAGCAGCCTAGCACCAGGCCTGTACCCCTTTTCCCTCCTCCCTCGTCGTCTTCCTCCTCCCAGGTGCACAGCTCCGTGTCGCCGGCGCCGCCGTTGATCACCACCGCCTTCCCCTGGCCGTCCGACGATCCCCGAGGTGGGGATAAGGTCGCCATGCCGTCGCCCTAGCTCCCCAATCCATTCCTCCCCCTCCCCAGCGACCTCCCTCTCCCGTTTCCATCCCCATGGCGAAACCCTAGTCTCGGGCTCCGCCCCTCGCTGTCGTCCTGCACCGCCCCGAGGCCAGCCGAGCACGCCACGAGGTCCGCCTAACCTTCCACGTTCTTCCTGACAAAGCACGCAAGCCCCAGAGCACCCTGTTCGCCGGAATCGAAGTTTCCTCCCTGCCATCGATGACCACCACCGGCGCCATTACCGTCGGCCTCGACCTCCTCCGGCCTCGTCATCACCCCCGTTACAACCACGGTGAGCCCACGGTCCTCCTGGACCATCCCGCTAGCCCCCTCCCTCACTGGTTCGACTCAGCGCCGTTTTCCGCCACCGTGCGCCACCAGTCACCACCATAGCCGTCTCTCCGGCGACCAAAACGAGGCGGCGCCGCCAGGGTTAGGTCCCTTTCGGTGAGCTCGTTCGAACCTGCCCCTTCGCGCTTCCCAGTTTGCCATCAACCGCCGTCCTGTGCCGCCGTCTGGCCGCTCCCTGGCGATGTCCGCGTGGCGCCTGCGTGGCTTGCCCGCGTGGACTAGGCCCACCCGGTAGTTGCTGTGGCTAGTTTCTGCCTAGGTGAAAAATAACAACCACCCCCCTTGTCCCACTTTGCTTGCGCGGATGCCAATGTGGCCTCGGCCCCACCGATCAGTCTCTGAGGGTAGACTATGACTGGGTTAATAAGCTTTTAATAATTTCAGAATTTGAATAAAACTTGTAAATTCAATATATAATTATTTATAAGTCAGAAAAATACAAATAATATATCAAAATGTTCAGAAAAATGAAACCCTATCATGATTCATAGATCAATCACTAAAATGACAAGTTTAATTAGAACACTAATCAACCCCTCTCATATGCCTCCGGAGTTTTCCTCGAGTTAGGGTTTTCACCCCTCGGAACCCTGATTAAGTTGTCGAGCATGCTTTATGGTTTCAATTCAATGCAAATTAACTTTTCATATCATCATCCTTGCTTGAGCATTGCATAGATGCCATATGTTAATTGTTTCCCCTCTCTTTTCGGTGTTTTGGTTCTTCGCGGTAGAATACGATATCGAGATCGAGATCGAAGACCAAGGACAACACCATCGAAGATCGAAGATCGACGAACAATACTTGACCAACTATAACCAAGTCAAGTACAAGCTTTCGAAGATCTGTTTATCTGCTATCAACTGGCAAAGGCAAGCATAGCCCCACCATGATATAATCCTATGATTTCGAAAGCATTTTAGTTATTGCCATGATTCATATGATTCTCCTGTGGTCTTTTATCGATAGATAGAGTATCCTATCTGTTGCATTATTCCCTTTGAGCTTATATTACCTGATCCACTACTCCTAGCATAACTAGGTTTGGCTTGTGTGCACTGCTAGAGCTTGTATATGTGTCTGCTTAGCCATGCATAGCTGCCAGTTCTGGTCCAGCTAGATGATGTATCAGATGCAGAGAATCTAGTACGACAGGAGAATGTGATGAGATGATATCAAAGGTGATATGAGTTAAACATGCTAAGGCTTGTATGGGAGGCCACGGTGGGATGTGGTTTTTCTAGTCCCATGCTCGCCACCACTAGGACCCGAGTTCTTGACTTTGGAACCGAGACGAGTGTACAACCACACGGGGCCTGGAAAACCTCATGAGCAACTAACTTGCCTAGTAGATTCCATGAGTCACATAGTTCAGGCATTCCATTCGACATATGCATTGAAAATGTTTTCGAAAGAGGAGGTGAAAGAGGTGCATTCATACAGGTAGGGAAGCGTGGCCGCGGTTGCTTGGGGTTGATGGCGCCCCTAGTAAACCAACCTCGCCTCACATATTTAAGTACCGTCTTCGGGATTTGACCCATTACGGCGGAATCATACTTATTGCGTGACTCATGGTCTCGGCGAAAGCAAGGTAAAGGTCGTGTCTAACCACCCTCTGCCGGTCTTCCTAGGAAGAGGGCTATTACTAGTGGCATTAAGAGAAGGTTAGTACGTGTGGGTAAAGTTGTACACCCCTGTAGGGTTAAAACTTTTCGAAAAGCAATGTTCACGGTTATGAACGCTTGGTGACCAGATTCTAAGATCATAGAGAACTTGTGTCGTAGGGTCACTGCTATGTTACCGATTCTTCACTGGATATTCTTGATCTCAAGGTTAAGCTTATTTCAGACGGAGGTCTGGGATTTGTTTAGCCCTGATCCCGGGGGTGTCACAGTTCTTGGTATCAGAGCAGTACCGACCGTAGGAAAACCTTGCTATCGGTCGATGTTGAGTCTAGTGTTTGTGAAAACTATTTTAAAAGATGAAAAGTATTTGCGAAAACTCTAGTATGCTTCTTTTTCTCCTTAACCAGTTTCTCTTTAACTCTTGGTTATCCTATCTAGTGTTGATTTTGGAAAACTTTTGATATCTCTTCTAGTCTTTCAAAACTTAGGTGCCTTTTTGGCATGTCGTTTCTCAACCAGTTGACCTAGTGTTGAGTTCTCTAGAGTCGTGTGTGTTGTGTATCCCTTGTTACCCTTTGGTCTTGTTCATCTGAGAGATTCCTTTCTATCATGATCTCTCTATCCTTTGGACCCACAATATAATATTGTTGTTCCACAGTGTTCTGTTCTAGGCTTTGAGGTTTCCTTTCACCTCGTGTGCCTCCTTTCTCTATTTGTTCGGGTACTTCAGAAGTTATATCTTCTTTTGGAAGCTACCTTGTGGTTACTACCTTGTAGTGTACACTATGTCACTCAAGTAGTAGTTACTCCTTTCTTTGGGTTTTAACCCTTGGACTTGAACTTAAGAACCCCGATTGTGCTGGATTCCGTTGTTGTGAATCTTGTACATGAAGCTTACCTTTAACCCAAGATCTTTTCTTTGACCTCTGTTGCGAATGTTCACACATTACCTCAGGATGGCTGGTGTTATCTTTCTAGCCTTCAATCTTGTGGTTCTTGCCACGATTGAATTGTGACAATTAAGGACTTCCCCTACCACTAGCTATGGCAGATGTTCTTTAATGGAACCAAATAGATCACGACAAGACTGTTCCTCGAGAGTCTCGCATCTATACTCGTGACTCTGCCACACCTTACGTTTTCTATGCATTGGTTTTCGGAAGATTATTGACTTAGGCATCCACATCTCGGGATTCTAACCTGAGCATGTTCTTTCTCCCTTGTTGTTTTCCGACCTTTGTCTACCAGTTGGTAGCCAAGTAGTAAATGTGCATCGATGTCTTCCAATGTAAGATACTCTTGTGGTCCGTCATGACAAACCATTTCGGAATGTCTAGGAGAAACAAACTCCAGTACCTTGTCACATCTAGGACCAGGTCAAAGTGTTGTAATCCGCAGATCAAGAGGCATTGATTGTCTTCTATCTATTCTATCTTAAAGTATCACACTCTTCTATACTAAGAGGTCGTGTTAAGTTCCATGACCCCTTAATGAAGTGATACTTTACACAACGTTACCCACCCTTCGTCCAGCTTTCGCGCTCGTGAGTGATGCGTGTGCGTAATAATGTGGCCATCTGAGATTCTTAGCAATTATTATTGTTTTGAACTCCAGGGACATTTGTGTCATTCTTAGCGTGATTGGTTAACCCTATCACTAAGCAAAGGATGATCGTGCTACCAATTCCGTTATCCAGGTGCACTCTCTTCGGTCAAAGAGTTAGGCTTGTGTTGAAGCTCTAAGACTATGTCTCCTTGCCTTACAAAGCAAGTTCCCTCTCGAACTAAGTGACATAGCGGTGGTTCGTGATATTCTGGATGTCTTCTAGAAGTATCGCCATGCTGCCACATGATCGTGTTGTCAAGTTCTTGAGCAAGTAAGTTCTCTGAACTGCTATTTTCTCCAAGGATCCGTACTAGATACCCCTAAGCAAGTTGGTTGAGCTTAAACAACAACTTGGAGAGTTGTAGAACAAAAGTTCTATACAACCCTGTTCCTTCTTAAAGGGATGTCTAGTTTTGTTAGTGTTGAAGAATGATAATATTTCCTTCGTGGATATGTTATTTTTCCCCCACCTTTGATTTTATTTGGGTAATCGTCAAATCAAACTCAGTTCCAAGGACTATCTTGATGATGTTCCTTCTTGTGATGTTTCACTTGAGTACATCTTCATGTTCTTTGGTCTGACCAATATTGTTGTCTCGTTCAAGCAACATATGAGTCCATCTTCTTGGTGTGTCTCGATAAGTTTGTTGTTGAGCCCATCAAAGACATCCTTATCTTCTCCATGCTAGATTAAATTCATATGGAATAGTTGGCATAAATGTTGGAAAATTTCAAGAACCGTCTTCGGATCATTTCGAAGTATGAGTTCTGGATGTTAGACGTAACCTCCTCCGATTTATGTGCAGTTGTTGAAAGATGCCGCCGTGAATTCGAGAAGACTTATCTCTCTTTCCTTAAGGACACATGTGTGTTTGATTGTCAGTACCTTATGTGTATGCAGTTGTCTTTCGACAAGTTTCTAATATATGGGTACATCAATCTAGCTCAGTCTTTTGGAGCTTGACATTGTAGTCCATATCTTGAGAATCTAGTAACTTTACCTTTGTGGTAAATGTTGCGAACTTTCTATTTGGACATGCTGAGTCTGAAATATCATTCCACCTAACCAAAGCTGAATCTCAAGCAACAATGATGGTTGGTGCTCCTCAAGGTTTTGGCATAGTTCCCTTTGTAAGTCTGGCAAGATTGTTGTAATGGTTAACACACTTAGCGGGAAAGACCTCTTGTCATATTCTCTTGGATCAGCAATAACAACCGCTCCTCATGAGGCTTCTTCTGTAATTAATCATAGGAGTTTCTTATGGTTTCCTCTGTATCCGAAGTCCGACCTTTACTTGATGTTTGTTTTCCCGAACATCGAGGAGAACATTTAAAGTAGTGTTGCTAAATATCTCTCGGTTGATCCTCCATACCCTTCTATGATGGCAAGCATTTTGTTGTGCCAAGTAATTGAAGTCTGAGAATGAAGTTTCTTCTTTCTCGTGTCATCCGGAAACTGCTTAACCATTCATCCTAGTGATGTAAAGTGATATCATGATCTTTGGCAAAGATTTTGATAGCCTAGATGAAATAAAGAGTTTCCTCTGTTCTCTCAACCATGTTTTAAGAGTGACTATGATTTTGGTAATCAGAAGTTTCTCTTGCTACATGTTCCTTGCGACTCTTGTGAGTCCTCCTCCACAAAACACCTTTCCGTTTTTGCCTTCTGTTGAATGACAAAGTGACCCTTCTGTGTCAAAAGTAGTTCAACAGCTTGGTTTTGTTGATCCATATCTCTGCAACCTGAAATCTCTACTTAAGCTGTTTAGTAGAGGTTCTCGATCGAAGTCTGTGGTCATGTTCTCTCTGTTGGAAGCTTTCTTCTTCAGAAGCTTCAAAACCTTCTGTAAGTTCCATGGTCTCAATTCTTATAAAGACCATCTATCTAACAACTTGAAACTTCTCCTCTTGTTTCCTCCTATACCTTGATGTGTTTCATGTTTGTCATCTCAGAGTTGTTTCTAAACACTCCATCCAAGAGTTAACCATGAAATACTCTGTGTGTTGGTTAGTGTGTTTCCCTCATATCTTTAGAGTGGCCCTGTTCTTTTTCTCTCTGTCTCTCTTCCTACCTTTGGAATCTCGGGTCGAGATTCTCGTAAGGGGGATAGAGTTGTAACACCCCAGTTTTAGTTAATCTTGTATTAGGGTTTGTTTTGTGCATCATGAGCATCATATCTTAAATTGTGCATTAAAAACATTAAAGACAAAACCCTAAAACCCTAGCTTCCTCCCCTCTCTTTGAAAAACATTCAAATAGTTTGGATTCCAAAAATTACCAAAATAAAGGGAACCCAAATTGTTATAAGGGTCCTTACAATATTTTAACATTTGTAAAAGTTTTGGTATTTTTGAAATGATCAAAAAACAGATTTGAAATGGGTTTGCAAAAGAAAGAAACAAGAAAACTAAATAAAAAAATGATTTATAAAAAAAACAGAAACAGCTTCCCAGGCCGCAGCCCACTCCCTCTTTCCTCTCTGCAAGCTTTGCCACGGCCCAACCTCGGCCCAAGCAGCCCAGCAAAAGGCATGTACCCCTTCGCCCTCCTCCCTCGTCGGCTTCCTCGTCCCAGGCGCACAACTCCGTGTCGCCGGCGCCGCCGTTGATCACCACCGCCTTCCCCTGGCCGTCCGACGAGCCCCGAGGTAGGGATAAGGTCGCCACGCCATCGCCCTCGCTCCCCAATCCATTCCTCCCCCTCCCCAGCAACCTCCCTCTCCTGTTTCCATCACCCTGGCAAAACCATAGTCTCGGGATCCGCCCCGAGGCTAGCCGAGCACGCCACGAGGTCCGCCTCGCCTTCCCCGTTCTTCCTGACGAAGCACGCAAGCCCCGGAGCACCCTGTTCGCCGGAATCAAAGTTTCCTACCCGCCACCGACGACCACCACCGGCGCCATTACCGTCGGCCTCGACCTCCTCCGGCCTCGTCGTCACCCCCGTTACAACCACGGTGAGCCCACGGTCCTCTTGGACCATCCCGCTAGCCCCCTCCCTCACTGGTTCGACTCGGCATTGTTTTCCGCCACCGTGCACCGCCAGTCACCATCGTAGCCGTCTCTCCGGCGACCAAAACGAGGCGGCGCCGCCAGGGTTAGGTCCCTCTCGGTGAGCTCGTTCGAACCTGCCCCTTCGCGCTTCCCAGTTCGCCGTCAACCGCCGTCCCATGCCGCCGTCTGGCCGCTCCCCAGCGATGTCCACGTGGCGCCTGCATGGCTTGCCCGCGTGGACTAGGCCCACCCGTCAGTTGGTGTGGCTAGTTTCTGCCTAGGTGAAAAATAACAACCCCCCATGTCCCACTTTGCTTGCATGGATGCCAATGTGGCCTTGGCCCCACCGGTCAGTCTCTAAGGGTAGACTGTGACTAGGTGTAAAAAAGTTTAATAAGCTTTTAATAATTGATTTAATAATTTCAGAATTTGAATAAAACTTGTAAATTCAATATCTAATTATTTATAAGTCAGAAAAATACAAATAGTATATCAAAATGTTCAGAAAAATGAAACCCTATCATCATGCATAGATCAACAACTAAAATGAAAAGTTTAATTAGAACACTAATCAACCCCTCTCATATGCCTCCGGAGTTTTCCCCGAGTTAGGGTTTTCACCCCTCGGAACTCCGACTAAGTTGTCAAGCATGCTTTAGGATTTCAATTCAATGCAAATTAACTTACCATATCATCATCCTTGCTTGAGCATTGCATATATGCCATATGTTGATTGTTTCCCCTCTCTTTCCGGTGTTTTGGTTCTTCGCGGTAGAATATGATATCGAGATCGAGATCGAAGACCGAGGACAACACCATCGAAGATCGAAGATCGACGAACAATACTTGACCAACCGTAACCAAGTCAAGTACAAGCTTCCGAAGATCTGTTTATCTGCTATCAACTGGCAAAGGCAAGCATAGCCCCACCATGATATAATCCTATTATTTTGAAAGCATTTCAGTTCTTGCCATGATTCATACGATTCTACTGTGGTCTTTTATCAATAGATAGAGTATCCTATCTGTTGTATTATTCCCTTTGAGCTTATATTACCTGATCCACTGCTCCTAGCATAACTAGGTTTGGCTTGTGTGCACTGCTAGATCTTGTATATGTGTCTGCTTAGCCATGCATAGCTGCCAGTTCTGGTCCATCCATATGATGTATCAGATGCAGAGAATCTAGTATGACAGGAGAATGTGATGAGATGATATCAGAGGTGATATGAGTTAAACATGCTAAGGCTTGTATGGGATGCCACGGTGGGATGTGGTTTTTCTAGTCCCATGCTCGCCACCACTAGGACCTGAGTTCTTGCCTTTGGAACCGAGACGAGCGTACAACCACACGGGGCCTGGAAAACCTCATGAGCAACTAACTTTCCTAATAGATTCCATGAGTCACATAGTTCGGGCGTTCCATTCGACATATGCATTGAAAATGTTTTTGAAAGAGGAGGTGAAAGAGGTGCATTCATACAGGTAGGGAAGCATGGCCACGGTTGCTTGGGGTTGATGGCGCCCCTGGTAAACCAAACTCGCCTCACATCTTTAAGTACCGGATTCAGGATTTGACCCGTTACGGTGGAATCATACTTATTGCGTGGCTCATGGTCTCGGCGAAAGCAAGGTAAAGGTCGTGTCTAACCACCCTCTGCCGGCCTTCCAAGGAAGAGGGCTATTACTAGTGGAATTAAGAGAAGGTTAGTACGTGTGGGTAAAGTTGTACACCCCTGTAGGGTTAAATCTTTTCGAAAAGCCATGTTCACGGTTATGAACGCTTGGTGACCAAATTCTAAGATCATAGAGAACTTGAACTTAATCGTAAAACTTGGTAGATCAACGTGTGCTTAAGGATGCTTCCTCATGGGTACGAGGGGGTGATCCTAGTTCAGGTGGTGATGATGATTTGGTGGATATCAAAAGATGATGATCAATATTTTGGAGATGTCGCTCTCTTATCCCCTTTTAAAATACTCTGAGTAGACGAGCTTCTTCTCCCTCTTGTTTTATAAACAAAAGATGGCTTTATGCAAAACAAGTCCACCAGCCATAAGTCTTGCAGAGTACACCCTGTACTCACCCTTGCTTTGTTGTTACTTTTGGCAGAGTAAGTGTTCCCTGAAGATCAGTTTGGTACTACATCGACATTGACGAGTAGCTTGGGGTTCCCGGCCGGCAGCCTGGAATCTATGGGCTAGGACATCATCGTTATGCTTCAGGCCTCTTAGGCCATTTGTTAAGTTTGCTATACTTAATAGCATAATTTGCCTTCCGTTGTTTGATGTTTGTGGTCAGTGACCTCTGCTTGTAATAATTTGCTTCTCTGCTCAGTTGTGAGCTTGATGTAAAAAAATTGTGTCGTAGGGTCACTGCTATGTTACCGATTCTTCATTGGATATTCTCGAGCTCAAGGTTAAGCTTATTTCAGACGGAGGTCTGAGATTTGTTTAGCCCTGATCCCGGGGGTGTCACAGTTCTTGGTATTAGAGCAGTACCGACCGTAGGAAAACCTTGCTATCGGTCGATGTTGAGTCTAGTGTTTGTGAAAACTATTTTAAAAGCTGAAAAGTATTTGCGA
The DNA here is from genome assembly GCA_023614405.1 of Avena insularis. Classification (NCBI taxonomy): domain Eukaryota; kingdom Viridiplantae; phylum Streptophyta; class Magnoliopsida; order Poales; family Poaceae; genus Avena; species Avena insularis. The sequence goes on from CM042687.1 coordinate 387,154,085, forward strand.
AAACTCTAGTATGCTTCTTTTTCTCCTTACCCAGTTTTGCTCTAACTCTGGGTTATCCTATCTGGTGTTGATTTTGGAAAACTTTTGATATCTCTTCTAGTCTTTCAAAACTTAGGTGCCTTTTTGGCATGTCGTTTCTCAACCAGTTGACCTAGTGTTGAGTTCTCTAGAGTCGTGTGTGTTGTGTATCCCTTGTTACCCTTTGCTCTTGTTCATCTGAGAGATTCCTTTATATCATGATCTCTCTATCCTTTGGACCACAATATAATATTGTTGTTCCACAGTGTTCTGTTCTAGGCTTTGAGGTTTCCTTTCACCTCGTGTGCCTCCTTTCTCTATTTGTTCGGGTACTTCAGAAGTTGTATCTTCTTTTGGAAGCTACCTTGTGGTTACTACCTTGTAGTGTACACTATGTCACTCAAGTAGTAGTTACTCCTTTGTTTGGGTTTTAACCCTTGGACTTGAACTTAAGATCCCTGATTGTGCTGGATTCCGTTGTTGTGAATCTTGTACATGAAGCTGACTTTTAACCCAAGATCTTTTCTTTGACCTCTGTTGCTAATGTTCACACATTACCTCAGGATGGCTGGTGTTATCTTTCTAGCCTTCAAGCTTGTGGTTCTTGTCGCGATTGAATTGTGACAATTAAGGACTTCCCCTACCACTAGCTATGGCAGATGTTCTTTAATGGAACCAAATAGATCACGACAAGACTGTTCCTCGAGAGTCTCGCATCTATACTCGTGACTCTGCCACACCTTACATTTTCTATGCATTGGTTTTCGGAAGATTGTTGACTTAGGCATCCACATCTCGGGATTCTAACCTGAGCATGTTCTTTCTCCCTTGTTGTTTTCCGACCTTTGTCTACCAGTTGGTAGCCAAGTAGTAAATGTGCATCGGTGTCTTCCAATGTAAGATACTCTTGTGGTCCATCATGAAAAAACATTTTGGAATGTCTAGGAGAAACAAACTCCAGTACCTTGTCACATCTAGGACCAGGTCAAAGTGTTGTAATCCGCAGATCAAGAGGCATTGATTGTCTTCTATCTATTCTATCTTAAAGTATCACACTCTTCTATACTAAGAGGTCGTGTTAAGTTCCATGACCCCTTAATGAAGTGATACTTTACACAACGTTACCCACCCTTCGTCCAGCTTTCGCGCTCGTGAGTGATGCGTGTGCGTAATAATGTGGCCATCTGAGATTCTTAGCAATTATTATTGTTTTGAACTCCAGGGACATTTGTGTCATTCTTAGCGTGATTGGTTAACCCTATCACTAAGCAAAGGATGATCGTGCTACCAATTCCGTTATCCAGGTGCACTCTCTTCGGTCAAAGAGTTAGGCTTGTGTTGAAGCTCTAAGACTATGTCTCCTTGCCTTACAAAGCAAGTTCCCTCTCGAACTAAGTGACATAGCGGTGGTTCGTGATATTCTGTATGTCTTCTAGAAGTATCGCCATGCTGCCACATGATCGTGTTGTCAAGTTCTTGAGCAAGTAAGTTCTCTGTGAGTAATTCTCCTTGGGCTAAGGGCTTCAGCCTAGCCATGTAGTTTTTGTGCATGTTATTTATCATAGATGGTATCATGTATTAGTTTATATGACTTGATGATTGTAGTACCCTCTCTTGCCTCAATACTCCCTCTATCCCAGTTTATAAGACTTACGCGTATACCTAGGTCGTCCGCATGATCCATATAATATGAATTATATAATATAAAAATTATATCGTTAGAAAATATAACATTTGAAGTTTCTAATAATATAGTTTTTATCTTATATACCTCATGCTAAGTTGGTTAATTTGTCAACCTAGAAATACGCGTAAGTCTTATAAACCGAGACGGAGGGAGTATAAGGACTTGTCAGGTACCCAAGAACCCGAGGATTGATCTAGGTAAAGGAAGTGTGAGTAACGACTGATCTGCAGGATAGGAACCCCAGTGACAGAAAGGGTAGTATGGCTGTATGTGAGGAACTTACTTGTGATTAACGGTGTATCACTATGCATATCATTAGTTCTTTTTCTTCCATGGATGATACTAGTAGGTTATTGCCATAAGCGGTTGCGGAGGCCATAACATTTATGGATGCACTGCCCACATATAATTATCTTGCTCTAACAATTACATGACTACTTTATTAGTATCTATTATTCCCATCAGATGTTTTGCACAGCTACTGGTGAAACCGAAGACCCTAGGCCCTCTCTCTCTCCATCGTCAACAACAACAACATCAACAACAACAACAAGATCGCAAAATCTTGGTCTGGTGAAAACAAAATAGGAATTCTAAAACTCTCGAAGGTCCGTTAAGGTAATCTCACTTTGCTTTCTGCTTCCCGAGGATTCGATAAACCTAGGTATACTAGGGAAAAAGAGATATACTACATCCGTAATCCGGATCGAAGGAATCAACCCTTTTTCTTGTAGGGTTCACAGCATACAAAACAAAAAAATTCCTACGATGGGAACAACTATGTACCAAGATCTATCTACTAGATACAAGCAACAGGTGGATATACATCCATAGAGAATGTACCCTTTTAGACCGACAATGTTTAACAAGGTTGTACTCGTGGATGATGTAGACGGACTCTTGCCGATATCAAGATCGAGAAGAAGTCCAGCGCCGCAAATCAGCAGCGCATTCGTGCTCGCACACACGTCCAAGACACCGAGCAACCTCCTCCTCCTTGCTCTAGTGATGCAGCGGAAGCAACAACTCTTTCTTGCCTAAAATCCACCAGGAACATGTATCTCGCTAGTCCGAGACCATGGGGATAAACTAGAGGGGGAGAGAGATTCTTCACGAGGAGGTGTGAGTGAGAAGGAGTGAGAGGGGGGCTTTATATAGGAGGGACGTGGGCACCCCAAGGGGTGTCCGGCGCATGGGGGGATTCCCCCACCCCTTCCTCCATTAATGTGGGTGGAGCTTCCACTCACAATTTTGCCCTTCACTTCTCCACTCAAAATCCCACTCAAAATTCCCATTAAATTTCCACCAAATTTAATGCAATCTCTCTTTAAATAAAATTCCTTTTATTTATTCAGAATTTTGTCAGTTACTTTAATGGAAAAACATTCACATATAACCCCTTGCTAGTATTTCATTTCACATGCAGAAACACTTTCGGCAATTTCACCCGAAACAGTTTCGGTGTCTAGTGAAATAAATTCCTGTACTTTGTAAATCATTTCGACATGAAACTATTTGTTCCAAATGGTGTCGGTGTCTCTTAAGTGTGTCACCCTACGGTTCTCGAATAATGCGGACATGATCGAGACCCCTCTCGGATCAATAATCAGAAGCGAGACCTAGAGATCCATACTGACTCCCACACATTCAACGATGACTTTCTTATAATCATGAGAACCTTTTACGCTAGAATCTTAATCCCTTTGTCTCGCGATATATTACATGTCCGAGATTCGATCATCGGTATCTTCATACCTAGTTTGATCTCGTTACTGACATGTACTCTTTTCTCGTTCCCATGATATAACATTCTAGTGATCAAATCGCTTGCTTGCAAGCTAACCAATGTGATATCACCGAGAGGGCCCAGAGTATATCTATCAGTCATCAGGACGAACAAATTCCACTCTTGATCCATGGGCCTCAACATAACACTTTAGTAGCACTGAACCCATATTTATAATCACCCTGTTATGGTGTGACGTTTGATGTTATCAAGATACTCTTCTAGTATTAGTGATTGACATGATCTCATGGTCTAAGGATTAGGATTACTTCGTATGATGTTATAGCAATATAAACTCAATGAATTTGATCGTAATGCTATACTTCGGATGAATGTTCATCACACCATTCCAATAATGTTGTGACCTCGTTATTAACAACATTCAATGTCCATGATCAGGAAACCTTGATCATCTTGTTAATCAATGAGCTAGTTTATAAGAGAGGCATAACTAGGAACTTTCTGTTTGTTTATTAAACACACATGTATTAATATTTACGTATTAATACAATTATAGCATGCAAAATAAACATCTATCGTATACTTGGAATATACATAATAACAACTTTATTATTGCCTCTTAGGGCATATTCCCTTCATTTCTGGCGCCGTTGTCGGGGAAGCAGTAGCTACCCTGGTGAGGTTAGTACGAACCTTGCTAGTTTTAAATTCTCGTTTTTAAGTTTGTTAGTTTGCTTTCAGTTTTTATTTTGAAAAACCCAAAAAAATTAGTTAATCTTTTTAATTCTTGCTTTATCATCATTAGTACTTGTTTAAGAAAATACAAAACATAGGAAGTATGGCTGAAAAGAAGCTTGGGGAGTTTGCAACTCGTAACAATGATTATTTGCGTACTCCTATTACTCAGCAAGCAATTATTGCTGAAGATTATAAAATCATGCCCCACTATTTAAGTTTGGTTCAGCATAATCAATTTGAAGGCTCTGCTGTGGAAGATGCAGGTATGTTATACGTCAGAAACGTATCTATATTTTTTGATGCTCCATGCTTGTTTTGTATCTACTTTCTTTTGCTTTGTCTATACTTTGAGGTGTTTTATATCTTTTCTGGAACTAACCTATTAACAATATGCCATAGTGCCAGTTGCCTGTTTTCTTCTGTTTTTGGTTCCAGAAAGGCAGAAAATCAATATTCTCGGAATTGGACGGGACAAAAGCCAAAGTTATTATTTTTTCTGGAGCAACACGGAACCACGAAGCAGAGCCGGAGGGGGGCCATAGGGTGGCCAAACCCCCCTAGGTGCGGGCAAGCCCTAGAGGCGCCTGGAGGGGGTGTGGGCCCCCTGAACCCCTACCGACCTTGATTCGTGCGCCTATAAGAAGCCTCCTACCCCAAAACCCTAAAGGATCTATAAGAAATCCACGAAAACCTCCATAGAGCCGCCGCCACCGAAGGGGAGATTTAGGGGACAGAAAGTCTCTGTTATGGCACCCTGCCGAGATGGGGAAGTGCCCCCAGAGCCATATCCATCGATCTCCATTGCCATCTTCATCACAGTTGCTGATTCCCATGATGAGGAGGGAGTAGTTCTTCCTCGAGGCTAAGGGCTCTACCGGTAGCTATGTGTCCATCTCTCTCTATGCATGGTTATATTGTGATCATGAGCTTTGTAATCAAGTAGATCTACCTTGCTACTCAAGTTCTTCATTAGATCTCTGCTCTCCCCATGTGTGTGAAAGTGACAGCGTGCACACCATGGTGACACTTAGGTTTGAGTCTACATAAATACTCTTTGTGCTTTAATAGATCTATGCTTTTCCCCACGTGTGTGAAAGTGACAGTGTGCATACCGTGTGTGGCACTTTGGCTAGATTGAATATTTGTTATGAGTTATATTTGGAGTTGGATGTCTCTATGAAATTGTGCTGTTTGTTGGAACCATCTAGTGCTCAAGGTGACAGTGTGGGGTTATCTAGATTGGGGAAGGCAGACTTTGAGGTGTGTTATTATAGCCCTACCATGGATTAGAGTGTCCAACCGGAGAGTAGTTAAGAGTAGTATCATGAAGAGAGGATATTTATATGAGAGAGTGTTCACTAGTGAAAGTATGATCCCTAGGCCTTGTTTCTAAACATTGAAACACCGTTTTCTACTATATCTGTTGCATGTTTGCTTACTTCCTTCTTGTTGCCTTTAGTCTTTACCTCACCGTCAAGCTCTTTTCTGTCACCGTTACCACTTGTATTTTACTATATCTTCGCCGAACTAGTGCATCTATACACCTGACAAGTGTATTGGGTGTGTTGGGGACACAAGAGACTTCTTGTATCTTGATTGCAGGATTGCTTGAGAGGGAATACCTTTGACCACTTCCTCCCTGAGTTCGATAAACCTTGGGTAATCCACTTAAGGGAAACTTGCTGCTGTTCTACAAACCTATGCACTTGGAGGCCCAACAACTGTCTACAAGAATAGAAGTGCGTAGACATTAGTATGCATTTAAATACTTTCACTGAAATATGTGATATGATGCGCATTAAAGATGTCGACCCCGATGCGGTCAAGTTGCACTTATTTCCTTTCTCTTTTAGAGGAAGAGCAAAAGAATGGTTGCTATCTTTGCCTAGAAATACTAGTGCATCATGGGTGGAATGTACTTTATTTATGACTAAATTATTTCCACCTGCAAAGACTATGCAACTCAGATCTAATATTACTGGTTTTAGATAGGAAGAGCGTGAGCCACTAGCACTTGCATGGGAGAGAATGAAAGAATGCATGAGAAACTGTCCCAGCCATGGGATGGAAGATTGGTTAATTCTTCATTTATTTTATAATGCTCTTAACCCTGTTTCTAAGTCTATGCTAGATACTCCAGCTAGAGGAACATTTATGGGTAAGAAAATTACCGAAGCAAAGAAGCTGCTAGACAATATGCAAGACAACCATGCCCAATGACATGTGGAAAGATCAAACACGAAGAAGGTGAACTCCGTCACACCTCAAGAGAATGAAGAACTCAATGCTAAATTGTATGAGCTTATATTAGCCGTTAAATGTAAGGAAACCCCGGTAAGAACTACTCCGGAACCAACTATTGAAGAAGTAGACTTCATAGCTTGTAATGACTTTAACCCTGCTTGGAAAAAGAATTACAATCCAAACTTTCAGAAACATTACTCTAGTCTTGCAGGTAACTCTAATAATAATATGGCATCAAGTAATACTAGTATCCAAGAAACTCTTAAAGCTTTTATGGACTCACAAAATGAGCAAAATAATATTCTAGTCAAAATTACGGAGAACATGATGATATGTTTGGTAAATTATCTAACCAAGTTGTTAGTTTAATAAATGATTTGCAGGACCTCCAAGAAAGAACAAGGATCGATGAGGAACAGCTAGGTAAGATAACTGAGAGCCAAACTCTCATTCTAGCAAAATTTGCAGGTAACGCTGAGCCCAATCCAGTTGAAGAGCTCAAGATGATAAGAATCCAAAGAAAGGACCCGAAGAACTTGATTATAGTAATGCTCCTTCACCAAACTACACTGTTGAACTGTTTGCTTGATGGTCATGTCCATTTCAAATGGAACGACAAGAGTTTCAAAATCCAGAACGTAGACAAAGCCCTACATAATCATTAAGTGTGTCATTATATAAGCAATTGATGCGGATTAGGAAAATCGTTGATGAACCAACCATTAAAATATGCACATACCTATATCGTTTTCGAACTAGGATGATTGAGCGCAACTAATTGCCCACTGATATGTGAGACACCATATGAACTGTCACCTTTCACATAGTAGGCTGGTTGGACTGCACAGAAAGAAAGAACATGTCAAGTCAATCTAGCTCCTGGAGCTAAAATGGTTTATGTTCAATTGACATGTCAATGATCATAGAATAAAAAAGAATAGAAGGAACTTCATCCTAGTAAATCTAAGGCTGGAAACTTACCAACAGAGACTGCGCGAATGCAATGAGCATAGCTGCATCAAAGATGGACCAGAGTTAAACCTTCATTAGTGTTATGAGAGATAAAGAGATTACGTGTAGCAAAGATTGTTGGGATTGTTGGTCAGTGACTGAAGAGCATCAGCTGTGAAATGATTCTCATCATAAAGAACATGGTAATGTGTTGGCCTACTAGTACCGTGAGAAGAATTTACAAGCAATAAAATATCTGAACAGGGAACAAGGATGTGCATTCAAAGTACATGTGGGCAAGAGGCTACCTGAATGCCAGCATGGCTACACAAGTAGAAATCAAACTCAGTAGGGTGGCAAATCATGAGGTCAACCACAGTTTGCAGTACAGTAGAAATGGAAAAGCACCCAATCAGAGTCGGTAATGTTTCAAGAAGTAGCAGATAATTTTTATCAATGACATAAAAATACCAAAAATACTAACCACGAAGAATGTTTCCACTCTTATCAGTCATCTCACGCTTCCCATGAACCTCAGGGAATAGCCTGGTATGATGCCTTTTCTAGACAACCACGAAAGTGAATGGGGGGCATATAACCCTCCTCCAAAGAGGCACAGCCGCACAAGCCTTGCAACACACAAGTAAAAAAACCATCAAAATGACAATGGCGAAGGAAAACCAAAGAAGATAGACCAAATGAGATATTGATAGGTAATCATCTTGTTGGCTTACCTTCCGGAGTGCATCCATTTCATGCAGCAGAACATGACTGAATTGACTTTCACTTACCCCGTCTCTACAGACGAGAAATATTAGTTAGACAGTTTCATTGAGTGGGCAAGATGAAAGGAGTATCATAAATTCAACCACGGACCAACAACCTGTTGATTAGTTGTCCCTGAACAAAGAGACTACAAAAAGATGGAAATATAAGGCATGTGAGGAAAAGATTTGTACATGAGCTGGCTCATAGGGATAGGAGTAAGCCCTGTTATCTTGTATCTTCTGATTTGGTCTTTCTGGTGGTTTGTTTCAACACGAACTCCTCTCGGTGCTTTCTTTATCTGCACATATTGGATGGAAAATAGATTGGTCAACTGTTTACAACAAAGATCCATGTTGTAGTCTGCATATCAGGTACATTAAATCGCTGAGTAGAAATAGTACCTTCACATGGTCCCTGTCATTCAGAGGCCGAGAGACATCATGCAAGTTGAGGAACTCTTGCACAAATCGGATCACTGTCACGGGCTTGAATAAGGATGTTGTAGATATGCCAGAATAAAGCAGTTTTAATAGATCACATAAATAATCCAAGAACAGACTTGAATTCAATAACAAAGGACGAAGAGGGGAGTACTCGGAAATATTAAGAGAAAGCCCCATCTATGTTGGACACAGGCTCTGGTAGTAACATCTCGAGCACTCCGATCCTTCACCAATGTCTCATCTGTGACCAAATGTGGTAGAGAAAAAGGATCTAGACACCGTGACATAGCTGTAATGAAAAGATATGGCCAAAATGTTGTTAGGGCTCAAGAACGCAAGTATTACCAAGACAAATCATAGCAACAAGGTCGGGAGGAGATTTTATACTTCCAAGATGGATACTCCCTGAGGACAACATCGAGTACTTGGATAGTTTCTTGAGGCATATCCCTCTGCCTTCCTAGTAGAAACTGCTGAAGGTGGTACATGTTTGTCCTCCCAGCTATTCGAATGGTGATCTTGTACTCCCTTTCAGCCCTACAAATTGAGAGAGGTTAAGTGGGTATAACTAATAAACAAGTTGGTCAAACTAAAAACAGTGAGCCTAAAAAAGTCAGCTGACCTTTCTTTATCTTTCTTTTCAGGATCATCCAGCGCAACTGTAAATTCCTCTGATTCAAAAGAAAGTGAAACATCAGTTTACAGACTCTTCCTTCCATCATAGGCAGGCGATTTTCCGCCAAGAGATGTCTTCCCATGCACCTTGATAAGCTCATTAAGTACTTCTTTGTTGGTTTGTCTTGATTTTGACTCTGGGTTAATGGAAACCTATGGCAGATTAAATACAGAGCAAATATTGACAATCTTTCATATAAGGAAATCAAACAAGAACAACACATGTAAACATCATAATGTAACCTTTCTTAGAAGAAAGTCATAAAAGGAACTGCACATTTCATAAACATCATAATGTATGCGAACACAAAATAGCTAATAAGCACAAATAATTGACCCATCATTAAAAATAAATAAACCTACCGCAGAGTAAATACAGAGAAAATATTAGCAACCTTTCATAGAAGGCAATCAAACAAAAATAACACATGTAACCATCATAATGTAACCTTTCTTAAACGACATTCACATTTCATCATAAACATCATAATGTATGCAAACACAAATGAATCTCTGTTCTAGATAAGTCCACAAAATATCTAATAAGCACAAATAATTGACCAATCATTAAAAATTAATAAACCTGCAAAAATAATTTCACTTATCTAGCCTATGATCCAGTCAAAAGAGTAGACTAGTGGAATTAAAGTAACATACAGTATTATCTAGTAAAAATATAAGAAAAACTATCGAACCCTAGCAACTAGTACTAAACAAATGCACATAACAAACGAATCACAACTGTCGGCAATACATGTACACAAATATAGCAAGCAATTGGCACCACATACCCTCTGGTGGATCCCATTTTGACCTAGCTTGAAGAAAACATCCACAGGAAATTGGATATTCCATCATAGTTAAGAAAATGTTGGGGAAGAACACTCAATCCGAAGGGGAACAACAAAAATCCAAGGAGGGCAGAGCATAAGGAGTTCGATAGAGCCATAGACCGGAACTAGGGATTCAAGAAGACCGGAACTAAGGGCCGCCGGCCGCGGCAGAGCAGAGCGGCGGGCAGAGATTGGGTGGCGGCGGAGGGGTTTGGTGGTGGGGTGCTGAGTCATAAACGAGGTGGGCCGGGTGATGACTCCACGAATCTCGTCCTAATCTTGCGGGCATAGGAAAAAAACGTACAGATACGTACAGACGCACACACCTACGCACGCACAGATACGCATGCATGCACACCTATAGGCACTGGAACGCTCTACCAAGTTTTTTAGATATTCAAAGATCAATAATTAGGAATAAAAAGCTTTATAATGTACATTTAAGTTTGCTTAGACTTATTAAAAGAGATCAATAAAATATTGTGTTAAACATCAAAAAATGTTCCAAAAAATCAGTTTTAGTTTTTAATAGAAATTATGTCTAACATGGTAACATTAGAAATGTATCACAAAATATAAATCTTATTAAACATGATTGTGTGGTACATATTAATGCTAAATTATAGTGTGAAATTATATTAATTCTAAATTATACCTAAGCATATATTAATAAAGGAAATCCTACATTTAGTGGCAATATGAGTAATTATAAAGAAAAAAAAATAATGTAAATTGGGGCATACAGCTGATTTTCACTCCCAAGTGCGTAAGGAAATATGAAGGGTTCTTCTTATAATTGTCGCCACAATTTTGGACTGTTGTTTTGAGGTCAAGAACTAGGTCTACTAGCATAGGTAGTAGCTTTTTTCACTAACAGACTTAGGACCATGAATGGAAGGTGCACTGCTGCGTAGTAGTGACTCATCAAAAAGAAAAAGATGAGAAATGACTATTCCTAAGTGAAAATAGGTTTTGAAATCTTTGTGTGTAAATTTAACAAACCTTATGCTTGCTCGAAAGAAGAATGTTTTTGTTTTTTCGTTATACATGATATCATCATACAATGAAATCATGAGGATCTAACTTTGGATAGCGTGCATGCACTAGATGAATCAGATCTATTACATAACTAATCGATAAGTCACTAAGCCTTACAAAATATGGTGTCATATTCGGATAGTGTAGCTCTTATGGAAATAAAACTACGTCGAACAGAACTTTACATTTTGAATCAAGCGGTTCTAAGATATTGATTGAGCTGCATAAAAGAATTGGAAAAGTATAAATGCTAGCTAACATTGCACAATAAAAATAATCTGTAATACGTAAAAATAATAGATATGTCACCTATCGCCACCACGAAGCCTCGACTTGATGTATAAAGAGAAATTATTGGCAGTTCGCACACGAATTATGACAACTTTTGATCGAAGTATGCATTGCGTCCATTCACCTCAACTCGTGCATCGAAGCAAACGTGGGCCTTAGCAAAAGCTAATGCCACAGTTTTCTTGACGGTCATGTCCATTTCAAATGGAACAACAAGAGTTTCAAAATCCAGAACGTAGACAAAGCCCTGCATGATCATTAAGTGTGTCATTATATAAGCAATTGATGCAGATTAGGAAAATCGTTGATGAACCAAACATTAGAATATGCACATACCTATATCGTTTTCGAACTAGGATGATTGAGCGCAACTAATTGCCCGCTGATATGTGAGACACCTTCTGAACTGTCACCTTCCACATAGTAGGCTGGTGGGACTGCACAGAAATAAAGAACATGTCAAGTCAATCTAGCTCCTGGGGCTAAAATGCCATAGGTTGTAAAGAAAACAGCCAGTCATTCATGCACCAAGTCTAAAAACGTCAAAGGCAAAAAATGGTTTATGTTCAATTGACAGCAAAGGTAGATAGCATAAACTAAGCTAGAGATTATCATGTCCAGTACATAGTTAAATCATACTAAACTAGCTACTAGAGTATCATGTAAATGATCATAGCAGAAAAAAGAATAGAAGGAACTTCATCCTAGTAAATCTAAGTCTAGAAACTTACCAACAGAGACTGCGCGAGTGCAATGAGCATAGCTGCATCAAAGATGGACCAGAGTTAAACCTTCATCAGTGTTATGAGAGAGAGAGAGATTACATGTAGCAAAGATTGTTGGGGTTGTTGGTTAGTGACTAAAGAGCATCAGTTGTAAAATGATTCTCATCATAAAGAACATGGTAATGTGTTGGCCTACTAGTACCGTGAGAAGAATTTACAAGCACTCAAATATCTGAACAGGGAACAAGGATGTGCATTCAAAGTACATGTGGGCAAGAGGCTACCTGAATTCCATCATGGCTACACAAGTAGAAATCAAACTCAGTAGGGTGGCAAATCATGAGGTCAACCACAGTTTGTAGCATAGTAGAAATGGAAATGCACCCAATCAGAGTCGGTAATGTTTCAAGAAGTAGCAGATACTTGTTATCAATGACATACAAATACCAAAAATACTAACCATGAAGAATGTTTTCACTCTTATCAGTCATCTCACGCTTCCCATGAACCTCAAGTAATAGCTTGGTATGATGCCTTTTCTAGACAACCACGAAAGTGAATGGGGGAGCATATAACCCTCCTCCAAAGAGGCACAGCCGCACATGCCTTGGAACACACAAGTAAAAAACCATCAAAATGACAATGGCGAAGGAAAACCAAAGAAGATAGACCAAATGAGATATTGATAGGTAATCATGTTGTTGGCTTACCTTCCGGAGTGCATCCATTTCATGAAGCAGAACATGACTGAATTGACCTTCACTTACCCCGTCTCTACAAAGGAAAGATCAGTTAGACAGTTTCATCAAGATGAAAGGAGTATCATAAATTCGAGCACATACCAACAACCTGTTGATTAGTTGTCCCTGAACAAAGAGACTACAAAAAGATGGAAATATAAGGCATGTGAGGAAAAGATTTGTACATGAGCTGGCTCATAGGGATAGGAGTAAGCCCTGTTATCTTGTATCTTCTGATTTGGTCTTTCTGGTGGTTTGTTTCAACACGAACTCCTCTCGGTGCTTTCTTTATCCGCACATATTGGATGGAAAAGAGATTGGTCAACTATTTACAACAAAGATCCATGTTGTATTCTGCATATCAGGTACATTAAATCGTTGAGTAGAAATAGTACCTTCACACGGTCCCTGTCCCTGACATTCAGAGGCCGGGAGACATCACGCAAGTTGAGGAACTCTTGCACAAATTGGATCACAGTCACGGGCTTGAAGAAGGATGTTGTAGATATGCTAGAATAAAGCAGTTTTAATAGATCACATAAAAAAGCCAAGAACAAACTTGAACTCAATAACAAAGGACAAAGAGGGGAGTACTCACAAATATTAAGAGAAAGCCCCATCTATGTTGGACACAGGCTCTGGTAGTAACATCTCGAGCACTCCGATCCTTCACCAATGTCTCCTCTGTGACCAAATGTGGTAGAGAAAAAGGATCTAGACACCGTGACATAGCTGTAATGAAAAGATATGGCCAAAATGTTGTTAGGGCTCAAGAACGCAAGTATTACCAAGACAAATCATAGCAACAAAGTCGGAAGGAGATTTTATACTTCCAAGATGGATACTCCCTGAGGACAACATTGAGTACTTGGATAGTTTCTTGAGGCATATCCCTCTGCCTTCCTAGTAGAAACTACTGAAGGTGGTACATGTTTGTCCTCCCAGCTATTCGAATGGTGATCTTGTACTCCCTTTCAGCCCTATAAATTGAGAGAGGTTAAGTGGGTATAACTAATAAACAAGTTGGTCAAACTAAAAACAGTGAGCCTAAAAAAGTCAGCTGACCTTTCTTTATCTTTCTTTTCAGGATCAACTAGTGCAACTATAAATTCCTCTGATTCAAAAGAAAGTGAACCATCAGTTTACAGACTCTTCCTTCCATCATAGGCAGGCGATTTGCCGCCAAGAGATGTCTTCCCATGCACCTAGATGAGCTCACTGAGTACTTCTCTGTTGGTTTGTCTTGATTTTGACTCTGGGTTAATGGAAACCTACAACAGAGTAAATACAGAGAAAATATTAACAATCTTTCATATAAGGAAATCAAACAAGAACAACACATGTAAACATCATAATGTAACCTTTCTTAGAAGAAAGTCAAAAAAGGAACTGCACATTTCATAAACATCATAATGTATGCGAACACAAAATAGCTAATAAGCACAAAAAATTGACCCATCATTAAAAATAAATAAACCTACCGCAGAGTAAATACAGAGAAAATATTAGCAACCTTTCATAGAAGGCAATCAAAGAAAAATAACACATGTAACCATCATAATGTAACCTTTCTTAGAAGATAGTCACATTTCATCATAAACATCATAATGTATGCAAACACAAATGAATCTCTGTTCTAGATAAGTCCACAAAATATCTAATAAGCACAAATAATTGACCAATCATTAAAAATTAATAAACCTGCCAAAACAATTTCACTTATCTAGCCTATGATCCAGTCAAAAGAGTAGACTAGTGGAATTAAAGTAACATACAGTATTATCTAGTCAAAATATAAGAAAAACTATCGAACCCTAGCAACTAGTACTAAACAAATGCACATAACAAACGAATCACAACTGTCGGCAATACATGTACACAAATATAGCAAGCAATTAGCACCACATACCCTCTGGTGGATCCCATTTTGACCTAGCTTGAAGAAAACATCCACAGGAAATTGGATATTCCTTAAGAAAATGTTGGGGAAGAACACTCAATCCGAAGGGGAACAACAAAAATCCAAGGAGGGCAGAGCATAAGGAGTTCGATAGAGCCATAGACCGGAACCAGGGATTCAAGAAGACCAGAACTAAGGGCCGCCGGCCGCGGCAGAGCAGAGCGGGGGCAGAGATTGGGTGGCGGCAGAGGGGTTTGGTGGTGGGGTGTTGAGTCGTAAACGAGGTGGGCCGGGTGATGACTCCACGAATCTCGTCCCAATCTTGCGGGCATAGGAAAAAACATACGGATACGTACAGACACACACACCTACGCACGCACAGATACGCATGCATGCACACCTATAGGCACCGGAACACTCTACCATGTTTTGTAGATATTCAAAGATCAATAATTAGGAATAAAAAGCTTTATAATGTACATTTAAGTTTGCTTAGACTTATTAAAAGAGATCAATAAAATATTGTGTTAAACATCAAAAAAATGATCCAAAAAATAAGTTTTAGTTTTTAATAGAAATTATGTCTAACATGGTAACATTAGAAATGTATCACAAAATATAAATCTTATTAAACATGATTGTGTGGTGCATATTAATGCTAAATTATACTGTGAAATGATATTAATGCTAAACTATACTTAAGCATATATTAATAAAGGAAATCCTACATTTAGTGGCAATATGAGTAATTATAAAGAAAAAAGTTTAATATAATTTGGGCATACAGCTGATTTTCATTCCCAAGTGCGTAAGGAAATATGAAAGGTTCTAGCAGGCAATTGGCACAAATCTAGTAGGCAATTGGCACCGCATACCCTCTAGTGGCTCCCATTTCGATCCAGCTTGAAGAAAACATCCAGGAAGTTGGATATTCAATCACGGTTAAGAAAATGTTGGGGAAGAACACTCAATCCAAAGGGAAACAATAAAAATCCAACGAGGTCAGAGCATAAGGAGTTCGATAGAGCCATAGACCGGAACTAGGGATTCAAAAAGACCGGAACTAAGGGCCGCCAGCCGCGGCGGAGCAGAGCGGCGGGCGAAGATTGTGTGGCGGCGGAGGGATTTGGTGGTAGGGTGCTGAGACGTAAACGATGTGGGCCGGGTGATGAGTCCACGAATCTCGTCCCAATCTTGCGGGCAAAGGAAAAAAAAAGTTATCCGACAGATAAATACTAAATTAATCGCTAAAATAATTGCACCAGTTCGCACGAGCTACTCATAATTAAAAAAGGAGGCACCCTTACTATTACTAATTCGCCAAAGATGTCAAATAAAAAACTCTGAATGACAAGTTTAATTAAAGACTAGAATCATTGACAAGGCAATCATGGAACACATTAATTTAATGAAGAAAATCCGGTTAATTAAAGATATCACAATGTCAAGGTAGCAGCGAAATTCCAGAATCTAGCAGAACACGTTTCATAATGCTTCATCCAAACTCCCATTCATCGAACATTTGGTAAAAACAGATCTACCACAACTACCCGGCCGAAAAGTTGAGAGAGCCAAAAAAAAAAACAAGGAGCAAAAGTTGCCAAAAACGTCCCAACATGCAGAGATGAACCGAAAGAGACCAGGCTGCTACAAGGACCAACGCAAGGACATGCCAACAGAACAGATCCGAACAACGAGAAGCAAAAGGATCGAGACTGCAGCGGATCTCGTCTGGTCACGGGGCGACATCTAGTGTGTAGGGCTGGAAACTGCCATAACAAGACGAGGACCAGAACCACCAGATACGCACCCTACCGAGAACCAAAAGAGGCAAGCAAGCGGACCGGAGGCCTTCCGTTTGCAGGGAAATGGCAGCCACGCACAAACAAACAAACACGGCCATGCATGGTCCGGGAAGGTCAGCAAGATGTGACTGGTGGCGCAACTGAAAACCCCACCGGCTTTATCTCGTGGCTTTTGCCATTAACTCGCAAGATCCCAGGAAAAACAAAAGCCGAACTCATCTAGGACGGATCGCTTTGCACGAGACAGGGAAAGCGCCGACCAGCACCCACATGGATGAGATCGAAAGCTCCCCATGAACGCTCTAGTACTGAACACACAAAACGTTGCACGGCGCGTCGATCAGTATCATCATCTTGGTGAAAACTCCAAAAAGCTCATGGATCGGCAGCTTGGCCACTGCCATCCTTTTGGCTATATGTGGTGCCTTTGCCATCTCGTCGCCGAACCAAAACAAAACGTCCATAGATCCGGAGGAAAAACAAGATCCAGAAACGTGAAAAACCAAACCCATGTCCATAAATCGTAGGGGCGGACGACTTTGCATGAGAGGGGGATGCTGATACGACCGGCGGCACCCACGTGCAGGGATGCGGTCGCAGGATCCCTAGCCTAAACAAGCCCGAGAAATAGGGACAAAAGGGTGCAGAAGTGAAACGAAGTAGTTCTGTCCCCTGAATGTCATGGAGAGGAAACTTGGTAGTTTCTATCTCTTATATGAACATCTCGGTTTTACGGGCCGAGAGAACTCTCGCAAAGCACAGATCATCTCATTACGCAAAAAACTGTTCGGAACGACCAAAGCACCAACTGCTCGTAGCAGATCCGGAACTTGGTCGAGCACCCGTAGTTGTAGGCGGTGGCGCGCGCCCGACCAAACACCCATATGGAATAATGAGATCGGAAACAGCATAGCCTCAGAAATAACCAAGGAAATCGAAGGAAAACCCACATCAAAACGGATCAGGAAGCGCGAACAGCGAAAACTCGAAAGAGCGAAGGCAGGAAGAAGCAGATCTGCTAGCTAAACGACACAAGCAGAGCACACATGTAGATGAACAGAGTACGTAGCACGGTAGCAGGGAGGGTTCAGCGCATGAGGCTTACATCATAGTGTAACAGGTTGTTGTCGGAGATGTTGACGAGGAAGTGCTCCGCTCGGAGCTTGACCTTGCTCCCGGCGGTCGTCGCGCCCGGGCGCGCGGGGTGCGCGAGCCCCTTCTTGGAGACCGACGCGAGGTACACCTCGGGCGCCTTCTCGTTCTCGGGCCCTGTCCCGCCCGCGACGTCGTGGCGGCCGCTACAGCTGGCGGAGGCAGCGCTTCTCTTCGAGCTCCTTGGCGGTGGACGCGTCCGACGGCGCCGGAGTTGGCGTCAGCGTCAGAGCGGGGGGCGAGACGCGCACCGGCTGGAACGGCAACGCGGGGGTCGGGAGGACGCATGGACAGTCGCGGGAGGCGAGGGCGGGGAGGGAGCTGCTGTGACATTTTGATGATGTTGTCCCAAAATACACGAGCCACTTGAGCTGCATTGAAAGGGTGTTTAAGAGGCACAAAGTGTGCAAACTTTGTCAGTCGATCAACCACCACCATGATGACATCAAAACCCTCAGATTTCGGCAACCCCTCAACAAAATCCATGGTGATGTCGCGCCAGGGTTCCTCGGGTATCGGTAACGGCTGCAACTTCCCAGCTGGCCTGAGGTGCTCATGCTTTGACTGCTGACAAATCTGACACTGTCGAACAAAATCCTCCACAGCAGATTTGAGACCCTTCCATGCGAACAATTTGCGCACTCGCTGATAAGTAGCCGTGGCGCCGGAATGCCCACCCACGGCACTATTGTGCAAGGCACTGATTAATTTTGTCTGCAAGGCGGTGTTGGCGCCAATCCACAATCGCCCATGAAATCTGATCACTCCCTGGTTCAGAGAGTACCCTTCCTCATCAGGACTGCACACAGCGAGTCGTGTCAGTAGAGCAACAGCTTCAGAATCAGTGGCATACGAATTGGCCACTTCTTGCAGCCAACTTGGGTGACTGACAGATATCGCAGTTGCAGACAAGAGATGACCCACTCGAGAGAGAGCATCCGCGGCGCTATTCTCCACCCCCCCTCTTGTACCGGAACTGGAATTGAAGACCAACAAGCTTGGACATAGCCTTGCGTTGAAGCTCCGTGTCTAGTTGTTGATCGCCCAGATTACAGAGACTCTTGTGGTCTGTGATGATCACAAAGGGCCCCCTTTGCAGATATGCACGCCAACGATCTACTGCCATCATCACAGCGAGGAATTCCTTCTCGTAGGTGGACAATTTCTGATTCCTCACCCCCAACGCCTTACTGAAATACGCAATTGGATGGTTATCTTGTGTCAAGACGGCGCCAATACCTGTATCACAGGCGTCAGTCTCGATCGCAAATGGGCGATCGAAATTTGGCAAAGCTAGAACAGGTGTGTTCACCATCGCTGCCTTCAACTGATCGAACGCCAATTGTGCCACCTCGCTCCAATGAAATCCCTTCTTGGTGAGGAGCTGAGTCAGAGGCTTGGCGATTATACCGTAGCGTGGCACGAACTTGCGGTAATAGCCAGTAAGGCCCAGGAACCCGCGAAGTTCAGTTGCCGTGGTTGGTACCGGCCACGCATGCATAGCGCGTGTCTTATCCCCATCCGTGGCGACGCCATCCCGAGAAATCACATGCCCCAAATATTCAATTCGATCCTGGGCGAAAGAACACTTGGATTCCTTGGCGTACAACTGATTTTGGCGCAGAAGCGAGAGATCAATTCGCAGATGCTCAAGATGATCCTGTAAGGTAGCACTGTACACAAGAATATCATCGAGAAAGACGATAACAAACTTACGAGTATGCTCCGCGAAAATTGTGTTCATCAAGCACTGGAAGGTGGCTGGCGCATTCTTGAGGCCGAATGGCATCACAGGAAAATGAAAATGCCCGTGATGAGTCTTGAAAGCTGTTTTCTCCTCATCAGCATCCCGCATACGTATTTGATGATATCCTGCGCGTAAATCCAGCTTGGAAAAGAAAGCCGCGCCTGCCAGTTCATCTAGAAGTTCATCCACAATAGGCAATGGAAACTTGTTCTTCACAGTAATCAGATTTAGTCGACAAAAATCAATACAAAACCGCCATCTACCATCCTTCTTCTTGACCAAAAGCACCGGTGCTGCGTATGGGCTCATGCTATGGACAATCACACCAGAATTAAGCATCTCTGTTACTTGCCTCTCGATCTCATCTTTTTGCAGTGGCGAGTAGCGATATGGTTTGACATTTGGTGGTTGGGCATCCGGTATGAGAGAAATGGCATGATCATACTGACGGTGTGGTGGCAAGCCAGTGGGTTCAGCGAACACATCCTCATATTCCAGTAACACGGCTCGCACAGCTGGACAGGTCGAATCAGCAACTACAGTATGTGTTTCATGGACATGCTCTAAGGAAGCCAGTGCCCAAATCTCATTATTGTCATGTAGCTGCTGTAAGAGAGCAATGTCCATAAGCTCAGGTGGTGGTGTGGATTGTGGTGTAATCCCTTGCAATGTAACCCAACTGCCCTTGTAATCAAAAGAAATGTGTTTCTGTTTCCAATGGCAATTCATAGGACTAAATGAATCCAACCAATCCATCCCAAGCACAACATCATAAGCTCCCAGTTCAAGCACCCTCAAATCAGTCTGAAAGGCATGCCCCTGACTGATCCACTCCAGCTGTGGTACCATGCTGTCACAGTGAACTATCTGTCCATTCGCCAATTTCACCGGAACACTGTCGATGGGAACTGGTGTAGCATTGATCCTTGCCAGGAACTCCACATTAACAAAGCTGTGAGAACTACCTGAATCCAACAGTAGTAACATAGCTTGATTCCCCACCCGGGCTGGTAAACGGATGGCAGAAGGATGTTCAGTTCCTGCCAATGCATGTGCTGACAACATACAACATGCCACTGCAAGTGCCTCCGGTTCCTCGAGCAATTCCAGGGCATGGACAACATCTTCCGATAACAACTCCCCAAACTCACCCACTTGTATGGTCAGTAACTGGCCCTGCCTCTTGCATTGATGTTCCCTCGAGTATCGATCACCACACTTGAAACAGAGGCCATTTGCACGGCGAAAATCCCTCAGTTGGCGCTCCCTGCCAAAATCATCAGCCCCTGCTCGCAGAGCTGCAACCGGCCTAGGTGGAATTGCTGCAGGCAGAGCTGGTGGCGGTCTACCAGGTGGTACTGGTCGATGTCGTGGACGCAACACCTCCAGCTCCTCTTCCTGAATTTTTGCAAACACTGTTGCTCAAGTGATGCTAGTAGGAGCCTGAATTCGGACTACTGCACGCAATTCATCCTTCAACCCTAACAGGAACTGAGTGACGAAGAATTTGGTGCTCAAGGATGGATCCAGCGATAAAAGATGGTACATATACACTTCAAACTGCTTCCTGTAATCAGTCACTGTGCTTGTCTGACGAAGTTGCAACAGCTTGTGCATTTGTGCTTCAAACTCATCAGGCCCAAACTCTTCCACCACAGATTGTTTGAAAAAATCCCAAGGTATATGAGGGTGTTGCTGACGAAACGCCTGCAACCAGAGTGCCGCATGTCCCTCCATGTACAGTGACGCCGTAGTCACCCAGTTGTGTGGTGTCACACAGTACAGCTCAAAATAGGCCACACAACGATCAAGCCAGAGATTGGGAAGAGATCCTTCAAACCGTGGAAAATCGTGCTTCGGAGGCTTTACGTAGCCTCCGTCCTCGGCGAACTCTACACGCTATCGTGGCTCGGCATTCTGTCGAACAAGGTGTGGGCGTGGAGGCACAGGTGAGAACTGAACGCCAGATGTTGGCACCACTGGAATCAACGGCGGCCCCTCGTTGGCGAGACGAACTGCTGGAGCCGAAGAGCCCATCCCCCCAAGCGTCGCCTGCAAGGCAGCGGTCGGTGCCACCGTCGGCGGCTGCAACGGCGTGGTGACGCGGCGCGCTTCATCAACGTCTGCCTGAGTAAGATCCAATTGCTTTCGCACATTCTGTAACTCCAGAGAGACTTGGGCGTTGAACGTGGACTGGTCCTTGTGGCGCTTCTCCGAAAGCACCGCCTGATCATCCAACCGCTTGAGGATTTTCTCCAGCATAGACTGCGTCTGCGCGGCGCTGTCCTCGACCGCCATGAGCACGCACTTGGTTTGAGCCGAAGGCTTCGCCGTCGCGACTCGCTCCAAGCAGATCGAACCGGCTAAGGATTTTGTGCAGATTCACCGAAGCAAATCCACACCTGTCGCTCGGATTTACGGATCAATGCCGAGAGGATGTGAGTGCGCAGCGAAAATTTGAGAAAGAAAGAAAAAAAAGGTGGCTCTGATACCAAATTGTGACGACCCAATCAAGTCGTGATCGGGATCGACACGTTTGGGGATAGCAATTGAGAAGAGTTGAGGTGAGAGGAGCAGATGGGGTGAGGAACAGAGAAGGAAGGTGAGACACGTGAATTCAGTTTCTATTTCATCGATACCCAATACAGAGTTCCTTTCAGTATTTAACTCCCACGCCACCTGAGTCACAACACAAACCCGACCCAAATGCTTACAACTGCACCACGTGCACTTACACATCACACAGCAGCTTATCCATAGTCATCTGATGCTGCTGGTGTGACAGCTGCGCGGGAGGTTGCGGCGTTGCGTGTACGGTCGGTGAAGGTGAAGCCCGGGCCTTCAGTCGGAACCTCCGCGCCATCCACCTGGAGAGGCGCTCCTCCGGTTCAAGACGCCACTGCCCGTGCCTCATCCGCCTCCGCGGCCGCGGCCTCCTCCGATGCCGGGGCTGGCCATGCTCATGGTCGGAAGAGGAGGGGGCTAGCCAGAAAATTCCTTATTTAACACTATTTCTCAATATGATTTTTTATTTGATACCGAATTTTTTTCACTTTCTTATTTGGCCACTTCTGTAAAACTTTTGACTTATATGACACTTTAATGCAATTGAAGAGATAACGGGGTTAACTTAGGACCTACAAAGACGTTTTTGCCTTTGGTACATAATCTGACAAATTAAGGCCAATGTTGTTGTCTTGTGATGGAAACAATTAATCAAGACATACACTTGAAAATCAAACTGTGCATGTGGTCATTTGCGAACATATGACAACAAAAGAAGAGAATAGTCCTCTATTTAGGCTAAAAATGCTAACTTAAATATTAATTTAAAATTTTTAAAAATTGGACAGAACCTTCCCTATAAATTAAAGCTATATTCATGCACACAGTTCACAAAGATATACATTCATATCTCTGTGAACCATAACATCACAGGAAGAGCACACAAACATATGCAAATCACAAGCTGAGCCTTCTTTTGCTTCTTGTGCTCATTGTAGAGCTAGGAGGGGTAAATTTTCTACTCCTTGTACTCATTACTGGACTGTCCACTGGCACCATTGAAATCTTCTCACCAATATATTTCTTTTTCTTCTTAGGCTTTACCTTCACAAGAACATCTGTTTGCTCACTAGGCATAGAACTCTCAATGGATAGTTGATTTGAGGCAGTTTTTGATCTGCACATACATGTATATTGCAGTAGTAAGTTTGAAGTAATTAAATACAGAAATAAACACAAAATTACCAAGGTTTGGCTATAGTGATAAATTACCTCTTTGATTCTCCAGATTTAGAGTTGACATGTTTTCTCTTTTTCTTAGATGTAGTTTCCAAGGTTTGGCTATGACAAGAAATAAAAGCTACTTAGAACATAAACTAAGTTTTCATATAACCAATAGCATAAGTACAAAAGGGCTACCTTGGTGGAAAACACATCCTTGTTGGTGCAACATTCTCGCAAGGTACAATGGAGGACTGGACAGTTTTGGTGGTTTTTGTCCTCTTCTTTGGTGGTTCTCTACATGAGCAATCAGAGAAGTAGTTAAAATATTTAGTTGCTTACAAAATAATAATAGAAAAGCTAAGTTAATCTATGTTACCTAATAGCCATCATTGCAGCAAGGTCATCCGGATTACCCTTCTTACAATTCTGCCAATGATGCCCATATTCCTTACAAATAGGGCATAAGTGTTTGCCTTTTTTACTTTTCTTGTCGCTGCAGCCTTTATATCTCTCAGTTTTAGGCCTACCAGCTGAGGCTTTTAATAGTGGTGGATGCACGAAGAATCCATGGTCAGATTTAGGCCACTGAGTCTTTTCAGGCATAACGGGGACTAGTTCAGCATAGGTTGCTCTAAATTTATCAATGGAGTAATACAAGTAAACATAATTCTTTATATGTGCATTGATAAGTGATGTGATGAAAGCAAGAGCATGTTTGCAAGGAAGACCACAAACTTGCCATTTTCTACAAGAGCATGTCCTCTCTTGCAAGTTAACAACAAACCTAAAGCCGTTGCCTCCTAATGTGGTCACTTCAGCCACTTCTTCTAAGCATTCTACCACCTCCAAGTTTAGTTCTCTAATTATCGCATTCAACTTCTTTATTATGTGGGGCAGAATCAATCCATCCAACTTCTTTGCTACTTTTATCCTTTCATTCCACTTGATCATAATCAGTTGTCTCACCTTGTCCATGAAATCATCCAAGTTCAATGACTTGTGGTGCTTAATCCAATTGTTAAAGCACTCAGCCAAGTTGTTGGTCACATAGTCCATCTTGCATATAGGATAGACCACATCCTATTGTGCCACTTCCTTATATATGCAGTTGCAGCTGGTTTGGCTTCCTCCATTGCAACCCAATGTTTGTCAGATAAATATGGGTTCCATGAGTAAGCAGCAGTCCATAGGTGGTCATCAAACACTTTTCCATGAAATTTCTTCTTGAAGTTGTTCACCAAGTGAAACATGCATTCCCCATGTTCTGCCTCCGGGAACACTTCTTTTACCCCTGTCATCACTGATTGGCTAGCATTCGTGCATATAGCTAAATCTATTGGTGATCCTATGGATCGTCTAAGCAATTGCATGAACCAGAATCAGTTCTCATTTGTTTCAGAGTCGAAAACTCCAAAACAAACTTGATCCATCCAATTATGCCCATCAATGGCAGTAGCACTAGCCAATTTCCCCTTGAATCTGCCTGTCAAGAAGGTGTTGTCTACTGCCAAATACGGCCTACAACCACTACGAAATCCATCTATGTCAGGTTTCAAAGCAACAAAAATTCTTCTAAACCTGATCTTATCATTTATTGTATGTTGGTCGATTTGCACTATGCTACCAGGACAACAACTTCCAACTTGTGCCTTAAACCTATACAAATTGTCAAAGCCGCTATCCCAATCACCATATAGTTGTTTCAGAGCAAGCAACTTACCCATATATACTCTCTTGTGGTGGATTTTGATCTTGTAGTGTTCTTTAAGCTTCTTTCGCAATGCCTTTGCTCCTAAAGTTGCATCTTCAATGAGCCAATCCTTCACCTTCTCACATATCCAATGCTTAGTTGCATTTTTCACTTTCTTTTTCCTTGTTGTACTAGATAAATCATGATCACAAGGTTTTTTTCCACCTACAGAATATTAATACAAGTTAGCTAAAACCACTTAAACAATTATGCAAGAAGCATTTCTTAGAAATGCGTAAAGTTAGACAGTTACCACTACGGTATGCATATCGGCTGTTGTAGAAGCATGTATCCTCCATGGACAACCATCTTCATCTCTTCTTTTACAATAGCCCCTGAATCTACGTGGTGCACTCTTCTTCGTGTTATACTCAAATTCACGTTTGATTGCATGCTGAGAAAGGACCAATTTAAACTCAGCCATACTAGGATATGTGGAACCTACGGTCATTGGAGGGTCTTCCTTATCATACTCCACATTTGGGGAATGGTTTGCCTCATGAAACTCCTCCTCCTCCTCGACTTCAAGCTCATCCATGCTATCTTCCTCGTTGTCATCCTCGCTATCATCCTCAAGAACATAGATTTTGTCCTTATCCTTATCAGAAAAAGAACAACATTTAGAGGAATATGTTCTTTGTCCAAATACATTTTCTCCTCATCAATATCAACATGCTCATTCTCGGGGATTGGGTTGCGAAAATAACTATCCTCGGACTCTTTTGTGTTGTTGTCGGCTTGGATATCCACATCACTACAATACTCTGTGATAGGCTCATATGGTTCAGATGGATCACAGTATTGAATAAACATTTGCTCAACGTTTGTCTTGGCGTGTTTCTCAAACATAGACATCAACTCTTGGTCAGATTTAACTTCTGGAAATATTTTGAGAACATCGCCATAGTACTGAACATGTGCAACTTCTAAATAACGTGGTGTGTACTGCTCCACGATTGATTCAACCAAATCCTTATAATTTGTTAAATCAGAATCAATGACATTATCGAAACAAAAACATCTAATCTCCTTTCTAGCCTTTTTCGGTTTACAAACAATCTAATTTTGAGTAAATAACTAGAATTTGGATCCATCCTGCAAATGGCAGAGAAATACATAAACATTGCAACTACTTTTCACCAAACTACACCGCATTCGAGAGTAATTAGTCGAATTACTAAGGAAAGAGTACCAACCCTTCTTGCCAATTTGTCCTTGCTGAACCTGTAGCCGAGCCGGCACCTGTTGCCGAGTCCTCATCATGAGCAGAGCACACGCGCAGAAGGGTTGGCCTCCACGCCAAGCCCACCCACCGCAGCGCCATGCCCTCCCGTTGTCGGGTCGTCGCTTCCCTTGCCATCCCCACCTTGGCCGCCCTCCGCGGCGCCCGTGCCTGCCGTAGCAGCGCCATGCCCGCTCGCTGTCGGGCCGTCGTTCCCCTTGCCGTCCCCACCTTGGTCGCCCTCCGCGGTGCACGTGCCTGCCGCCGCATCGCCAATGCCCGCCCGCTGTCGGGTCATCGCTCCCCTTGCCGTCCCCACCTTCGTCGCGCTCCATGGCCCCTTGGAATCAGGCCACGACCACCGCCGCCATGGCTAGCACCGCCGCCGCCACTAGGTTTCAGGGGAGACACGGGTTCAAAGAAGAGAATTGGCCTTTTTTTACTTACTAGCAGAAGTGCCCGTGCGTTGCTACGCGTTGATTTTTTGATTTTTTACTCTCTCACGATGACACAAGTAACCACTCTGTCCCAGATCGCTAATTGACAAGTCTTACTATGCTTAGACCCTTGTCTCTACACCCACGGCCTAGAATGTATCAATATACTTCTGAGTGGATTCCAATTGTTGTTTTTTCAAAACCGAAGCATTGCATTTTCCTAATGAGCCTGTACATTTCTCGGAACATATTTTTTATTTTTTTGACATTTCATAAAACTGTGAACTTTCTTTCTCTACCGTGTGTATTTTCGTGATGGGTACTTAGAAGTTACACGGTGTTGACCACACGCCGATGTAGCCATCTTTATTCCTCGTGTTCATGCACTTCCTCTCCACGCGCCTTCTTGAAGGATTCATGTGGTCTTATAACTGAATGTTCAATCCAGCAAGTTCAATAAGTAAGGAAGAAAAAAAGAAATCCATCAAATGCTCGTTATTCGATAATTAAAACGTGTAGAAGGTAGACATTTGGTGCTGAATAATCGTGTAGAAGGTAGACATTTGGTGCTGAATAATCTACTATTTTTTTAGCCGCCGGTGGTCGCCGTCTCTTCTTCCGGTCTCCTTTCTTTCAGAACCACGAAGTTCTCACTTTCCAGCTGGTTCCGAGCCGCCAAAGGCCCTATTCTTGATCGGGTCCTCGTCCTCTCAGCTCTCTCTTCCCGTACGTGAACCCCCTTCCCCCTCCTCTTTGCACCTCTCATTCCCATGGGGGTATCCGTCTACCTGTTCCGACCTGGCATGTGCCGCCACTGCTAGCTCATCCACTCAATTCCGTTTAGCTCACTCATGGCCCAGATGCATATGTAATTAGGCAACCATTATATCCAAACCAATCAAAGGTGGGCTGCTTGGTGATTATCAAGTCGGTTTGCTGATACTCTGGGTTATTTGTCAATCTATATAAACCGGTGGGGCACGGTTTAAAGAAGCAGTATGGGACTAAATAGGGTTGAAAACGGTAAGGAAACTTTCCGTCCGCTTCCGAAGAAAAAGGAAATGGAGAGCTAAAAAGGAAACGGAAACGGTATTTTGAGGAAAAGGAACGAAAACGGAATATTTTAAACGGAAACGGAAAAGGAAACGACGGAGCCATTTCCGGCGGAAATGGAAAAGGTAAGGAAATTCCGGATAAACAAATACGGAAACTTTCCGGTAATATAACCATCCATGCCCATGCATGAAATAGTACTTTGTATCAGTAATTTCCATTGCTCTTGTCGGGCCATAGAATATATGTTGGATCTACGTAATATATACAATTAGCCTAGTCTACATACTAATCAGGTGAGTGTCTTAGCATTTATGTGAAACTATTTATGTAAATTTATGTACTTGTCAAAGTATTGAATTATGTGTGTTGAAGTTGTGAGCTATTCCTTGTGTATTATATGTTTCTTTTGGTGTACAAGTACTATATTCCGATAAATGTCCGTTTTCGTATCATATCCGTCCCGTATCCGTTCCATATCCGTCTCCGATGATTTCCGATTCCGCGTTCGTTTCCGGAGTATTCCCTTTCGTTTTCGATTCCGACGACACAAGAGGAAACAAAAACAATAACGCATGTTTCCGTCAGTTTCCGTTCCGTTTTCAACCCTAGGACTAAATGCCGTACGTGTAACCTTGAATCTACCTAAAGATCCTCGTTTGTTGCTGGTGCACTTGGCCTATACGCACGTGTTGGCTGGACACGCATGATATGCTGGGCTGGGCCTTACAATCATGTTGTAGATGGTTGACGGAAAAATTTTGGTGATTACGAATAGAACAACAAACTGACTTATGTGTGACACGGTGGGTAATACATCCAAACTATTAGGGGCAAAATTGTCTAAAAAAGTATTGGACCGGGAGAAACACTTCGTGCTTTATTTATCAAGTCGGTTTGCTGATACTCTGGGTTATTGCCAATCTATATAAACCGGTGGGGCATGGCTTAAAAAAGCAGTATGGGATTAAACGTCATACGTGTAACCTTGAATCCACCTGAAGATCCTCGTTTGTTGCTGGTGCACTTGGCCTATACGCACGTGTTGGCTGGACACACATGATATGCTGGGCTGGGCCTTACAATCATGTTGTAGATGGTTGACGGAAAATTTTTGGTGATTACGAATAGAATAACAAACTGACTTATGTGTGACACGGTGGGTAATACATCCAAACTATCAGGGGCAAAATTGTCTAAAAAAGTATTGGACCGGAAGAAACACTTCGTGCTTTATTTATCAAGTCGGTTTGCTGATACTCTGGGTTATTTGCCAATCTATATAAACCGGTGGGGCACGGTTTAAAAAAGCAGTATGGGACTAAACGTCGTACGTGTAACCTTGAATCCACCTGAAGATCCTCGTTTGTTGCTAGTGCACTTGGCCTATACGCACGTGTTGGCTGGACACGCATGATATGCTGGGCTGAGCCTTACAATCATGTTATAGATGGTTGATGGGAAAATTTCGGTGATTACGAATAGAACAACAACTAACTTATGTGTGACACGGTGGGTAATACATCCAAACTATCAGGGGCAAAATTGTCCAAAAAAGTATTGGATCGGGAGAAACACTTCGTGCTTTATTTATCAAGTCGGTTTGCTGATACTCTAGGTTATTTGCCAATCTATATAAACCGGTGGGGCACGGTTTAAAAAAGCAGTATGGGACTAAACGTCGTACATGTAACCTTGAATCCACCCGAAGATCCTCGTTTGTTGCTGGTGCACTTGGCCTATACGCACGTGTTGGCTGGACACGCATGATATGCTGGGCTGGGCCTTACAATCATGCTGTAGATGGTTGACGGGAAAATTTCGGTGATTACGAATAGAACAACAAACTGACTTATGTGTGACACGGTGGGTAATACATCCAAACTATCAGGGGCAAAATTGTCCAAAAAAGTATTGGATCGGGAGAAACACTTCGTGCTTTATTTATCAAGTCGGTTTACTGATACTCTAGGTTATTTGCCAATCTATATAAACCGGTGGGGCACGGTTTAAAAAAGCAGTATGGGACTAAACGTCGTACGTGTAACCTTGAATCCACCCGAAGATCCTCGTTTGTTGCTGGTGCACTTGGCCTATACGCACGTGTTGGCTGGACACGCATGATATGCTGGGCTGGGCCTTACAATCATGCTGTAGATGGTTGACGGGAAAATTTCGGTGATTACAAATAGAACAATAAACTGACTTATCTGTGACACGGTGGGTAATACATCCAAACTCTCAGGGGCAAAATTGTCCAAAAAAGTATTGGACCGGGAAAAACACTTCGTGCTTTATTATTAGGTATAGATATAGATATATATAAAATAGATAATAGATAATAGATATATATATATATATAGATATAGATTTTACATTTTATATTTTTTACATAATTGGTCAATTTTGAAATATCTTGACTTTTGACTAAAGATATATATACCTCTTTTTTAGTGGAGTTAGTATGTACTAATGGATCTTTCGAATACTTTCATAATCCGATAGAGTACTTTGTGTACAATGTACTGGACAATTTTCTGTTATAGACAATTTAAACTCACAATATGATTCTCACACCAAAAAATGTAAAGGAAGATAAATCCAGCCATGAAAGTATTACGAGTAGAAAAAAATATTATTTCCCAAAGAAATTGATTTTCAAGATATTCAAAGCTATTTTTTTGTTCCAGTGTGTAAATTGGATTTGAAAATTAATTTAAAATTTATCGGACCATATATCTTGCCATGATTCACTACATTGAAACATTGTCCCAGGATAGCAAAAGTGCCTGTGCGTTGCATCGAGAGAAAGAAACCTAAGAAGATCTAAGAATTAGTGACATAAATATGAACTGAGATAATATTGTTATTATTAGGTATCACTTTTGCTCCGGTCCCCCCCCTCCCCCTTCTTTCAAACTTTGACAAATAAAAACTCGATACCGATTGTTTACAGGACTGTATGAACCCATCCGAAGTCCATATGACCCTCTTAGACGTATACTCACCGTATACATATACTCATGTGCCCGCGGAAGGTGAAAATCGAAAGTTATATAATAGTAACAAAACAAATTTAAAATATGACATGCAAAGACGTAGATCGCGATAATGGGAGGTGGGATCAGCCGACTGGAACGTCGATTATACCCAGTTCGACCGATTATACATATACGGAGATATACGTGGCCTCGATATGGGTTTCGACGGGTAAAGAAAATAAAACGGCACATGCAGCTTAAGTTTGGGGGTGGAGGGGGGGAGGACCGAAGCACACCTTATTAGGTATAGATAGTGACCTGACCTTGCGTTGCAATGGAGTTAGAAAAACTTTAATCTTTGGATGAAAAATTGTTAGCATGGGTGTCAAGCAACACTGTAAGATGACACATGTAATGTTTTGTTTCAGTGTCATTCCTATTTCAGTACTCATCTCCCATAATTATGCACAATTCAAGGCACCCACCCACAATCTCGTTCGATTCGTATTACATATTTACATTCCTGTCCATGCATGTGAAGGATCTCTTTTGCTTCATCTCTTCTCCGTTGTGCCATATAATATCCTCTTGTTCACACGGTCTCAGGCAGCCATCAGCACATGGGATTGGTGCTGCTTGGATTTCAGTCAATCCGTGAAGAGGTATAAACTGATAAAACAAGGCGTAAAGGAGTGAGGTGGAACTATTTAGTACTCCTTCCGGTCCATATTAATTGATTCAAATTTGTCTAGATTTGAATGAATCTAGACACTATTTAGTATATAGGTTCATTCAAATTTTGACAAACAAAATCAATTAATATGGATCGAAGAGAGTAATACAAAATATTCATACCTAGACCAGCATCTATTCGCAATCTTTTCTTTGGTTCTAGAAAGCCCGTGACCGATCAAATGGATAGCGATTGATTTCAAATATAATGCGTACACGTCATGCGGTGTCAGAGAGCAAGTCCAAGTAGAAAAAAGGCCACACAATTAATCGTTTCATGTGGCCGACTCTCAGCTCCACGCGGCCACGCCCTCCTCTCCGCCCCGCCGCCGTAGGCCAGGCGCCGGCTCGTTCCCCCTGCTGCTCGCCCAGACCCGTGCCCTTGCAGCACCCCGGCAGGGCCAAACCTTCAGCAGAGCGCGCCGCTCGTCCTCCTCCACCTTGTAACCGCCATGGTCGCCGACGCTCACGTGTCCTGTCTGTCGCATATTGCCTATCCTCTGTCTCTTCCAGTCCTCTTTTGATTCGTATGCATGCAAAGTCCAACAATGTATTCCTCGTTTCCCATCATCGGCACATAGAGATTTTATTCCTTTCTGAAGACAACCAACGTCTTCTCTATTTCTCAAGACAACCAACATCTTTTCTGCTTAATTTTCGAGGCAGCTGGTTGATATCCAACGAAACTTTTCAAGGTATATAAACGGATGAAACGCATAGCAAGAGACCGAGGTGAGACTATTCAGCAAAAAAGTCCATTCATTTTGTCTCTTTTCTATGGCAGATGTGATACGTGTGGTATTCTTTTTCGGTTCGTTTATATGTGCGTGATATGCTTGGTCTAAGCCAGCCCAATATTGGATATACTTATGGGCGAGCGAGAGGTGGGTGGGCTAGAGAATTAGACAAGGGAAACATAAAATTAGCAGGGTACAATGGCCCATCACAGCTGCCCGCGTACGGCGCCGACCGGGCGATCCTGATCCCGACTACTAACTTATGGGTGGTAGTGGGCAATAATTTCAATATTATAGGGATAAAAAGGTCTAAAAAGTGTTGGACCGGGAGAAACACTTCGTGCTTTATTATTAGGTATAGATATAGATTGCGTGCGATGAGATCAGGAGCATTTGCGTCAAGCCTGAAATAAATTGACGGGACCGTTTGACGGAACTGTCGGTAGTGTTATATGAGGCAAAAAAAATACACAAGTGGCCAAATAAGGAAGTGAATTTTTTTATATGAAATAAGGAAACATATTGAGAAGTAGTGTCAAATAAGGATTTTTCTTGAAAAAGAAAGCAGACGAGCGGTCGCTTGCTCGCTCGCTCGCTCTCCTCTTTATAGTGTGTCGGATCACAAATCGAGCAACAAAACCCTAGCGGCACGGTTACGGTGTGGCTACCGCGCGGTGGCTAAGGATGGCAATTTTACCCATGGGTATGTGTACCCTTCGGGTACCATACCACATGGGCAGGTATGGGCATACTTTTATGCCCACGGGTAATACCCATACCCTACCGTTAAGTTACGGGCATGGTATAGACTTATATCCATGGTATACCCATATCCTATCCGTTTAAACTGACATGTCAAATTTACCTGTAGAGTGTCAACCTATATGGCCCAAAAGCCTAAAGATAAGTATGCGATTGTGAATTCTAAACTTTGATACTTTCACGTCCTCGTCTACCTATTATTATGTAGAGAGATAATTGTCTTTTTTTTCAAATATGTTAATGATGAACATAAAATTATGAATAATTTGTGTACTATTGAATCTACTCACCGAATACCCAATGAGTATGGGTACCCGGCGGGTATGGGTATGGGTAAAATTTTATACCCACAGATACGGATATGTGTAAACTTTTATACCCATTAACTATACGGATATAGGTATAATATTAGTCTATTCCGTCTATACCGTGCCTATTGTCATCCTTGCGGTTGTCCCATATGTCTGTACGAACAAGGGAGTGGTTGGAGAAGGGCCTTTTTCGAATTTTGAATCCTAAGCGTGGCTGACCCGTGCGGTGCGCGACGTTGCTCCGGAAAAATATCTTGTACTCCCTTCGTTTTAAAATAGATGTCTTAAATTTGTCAAATTTTTAATGAATCTAGACACTATTTAGTATATAGATTTATCTAAAATTTTAAAAACTTAAGACATCTATTCTGAAACGGAGGAAGTAGAATATTCGCTGGAGGGGTTTCCGAAAAGGAGGAGCATAGGGTGCTTTCTGAAAATTTTCACTCTTGGCAGCCAAGTGATGGCTGCGCCCGTGACTACCCACGCAGCTGCCGGCTGTACTTACGACGCGGTCTAGTGTGGACCGGCCCGAAATGTCTCGTACATCGAGCAAGCCGCTGCGAACTGGTGCGTACACCACGTCTATGCGCCTCACACAGATGCAACCCATTCCGTCCCCTTGGCCCCATTTCGTCCCCTTGGCCCCCTTTTTTTTTATCTCCACTATATCGTGGCCGGTGCAACTCGCCGCGGCATGGCCAGTTCTGGCTGCCAGCAGCCGCGGTACCCGTTGTAAACATCAAACCAAATATACATGAACGAAAATTAACTAAGATCATTCATATTTTAGCGAAAATAAACTTAGATCAGCATACATATTTTAGCGAAAATAAACTACGACGAGGCTGGTCCCCTTGCCAACCGGAGGTCTACGACAGTGGCGGCGGCTTAAGAGCACTGCCGCCAATGGAAGGCTACAGGATGGAGACTCCACGATAAGAACATTGTCTTCTAAAGCATCGTCGTCTCCATCCCGTAGCTGCCACGGGAGGCTTGGCCGGGGAAACGGCTGCCCGAACTACAATCCTTCTCGCTCGCTCGGCTGCACTAGCCACGTCGTCTTCCGCCGCAGCGTGCCCGAGCCACGTCGCCGTTTCTGGGCCGCGCTGGTCCTGCTCAGCCGTCACCATCGATGTCCAGATGGTGCCGGCCTGGTCGTTGGGAGGGACCAGCGGCATACAGTCAGGGGCGGAGCCGGGGGGGCTAGCAGGGGCTAGACCCCCCCTAACCATCGGCTCCTCTCAATACATAGGTGCTGATTTTATTACTAAACTAATGGCCTCATAGTCTTAATTAACACTAAGTCCAAATTAATTGATTTGTCGTGCTTCTTTATACCGAAAGCCAAATATATCCCATGAATTTGTTTTATTAGTCAACCATGGTAACATGTTCTAACATTTTTCGTTTGTGTAACTAGACCTAATAGCTAGCACCATATGCAATTGTTCAAATCAACTGAACCATCGCTCGCTCCTACTCAGTAGTCAGATGTCACACGATGTCGTGGTCATGGCGCCATGCTGCTAGCCATGTTGTTTGCCAGTTTTTACCTTTGTTAATCATGTCGCAACACCAGCAACAAGCATGCTGTGCCATCTGAGTATAGGAATCAATCTTCCTTACTCTAATTGAAGGTACTAAATCGTCTTATTTTGTCGATAGATTGCATAATAGTCTAATTGATTAATTTACAAAAAAATATGCGTCTTTTGTTTGATGTTTGCTCGGTGATGACGACAACTTATTGCATAATAATTAGAAAATAATAATAGGAAGGTCACCTGCAATGAAATTATCAGGCTTTATACTCATAGAGATAAAGTAGATCCAATATAAACTAATTTTTTGTTTTGTATTGTCTAAGATTTGGTGCTACATATTAATATCAGTTCTATGCCGATACTTTGATACTGTTATGTTTTTTATCCAAACAGTTCTTCCAACACAGAATGATAGGTAGTTGTTGTCTTTATGAGAAAAAAAAATCTTATATATGATCATCAGTATCTTCGCCCCCCTCAATGTCAAATCCTGGCTCCGCCCTTGCATACAGTCCCAGTCGATGTCTTCGAGGTTATCGGAGTCCTCCGACAACTGCACCTCCTCCTCCGACGATGGCTACTGCTCCTCCTCCGGCTCCACCATCTCCTTCGGTGCCGGCTCCTCCTCCATCCTCCAAGCTGGCCAAGGAATCTCATCAGGACCAGGCAAGCCTCCCCCATCTGTGGTGGCAGTTGTTGCTGCTCCCGCAGCTGCCGCTGCTCCCGCCAGACCTCATCCAGGTCGTGCCACTCCCCTGAGTCCTCTTCCATCCACCACGTCGGCCAAGGTCCTCGTCTGGACCAGGAAGCCACCTACCTAGACCGGTAGGCGGCACGATACACCGCGTTAAGATGCTCCCAGGAGCGCAGGCAGCCACGTGGGAGGCCAGGCATGGTGGCTATGGTGTAGGAGGAGGGTGGTGTGGTGGAAGAATGGCTGCCGGCGGCCGTTTTAAAAGGCTCGGGCATTGGATGTCGGCGCGACAGACAAAGCAATGGCATTGATGCAGCTTTGCGTGGCGCTGCCAGTGCAGAAGCGCATGCGGTGGGGCGAGCGCAGCTACGCAGGCCACTCCATTGATGGCTAGAAGGGAGAAGGCACTTGGGTCGCTTCCAAGCGGGCCCGCGGTCGACGTGGGAGGACACGCTTCATGTTAGCCCATGTCTGGCCCGACGCATCTGTTCCCCAAATTTGGTGTGGGGATGGGTTGTGTCGGACCGGTCGGTCCGGATGGGGTGCACCGCTGGGGTGTTCGCGCATACCGTTTCGGACCGGCTCGGACGGGTGTGGTCGTGCCACTGCGGATGCCCTAAGATCTGCTTTAATGGATGATTTAGGATACCCTAGTTTTTCAAAAAAAAAAACCTGTTTTACAAACGCATGCCTTATATACATGCTTTTGTCCCAAATTTTTTTGAGCTTGCCCTACAAGACAACCCATCCTGTTATAAATATGCGGCTACCACGCGCTGCCAACCTTCACCCTCTCCTTTATTTTCCCCTCCCGATTCCACCCGCAACCACCGCCGATGCGTCTAGTCGATTAGCCACCAAATTTGCTCAATTCAATCGCCGCTCTTCCGTTTCCCCTAGTCAATAGAGCCTAATCGAGCTCGTTGTCGCCCCGCCGAAGCCCACCAACAAGATGCCGCCACGTGCGTAGCTCCACCGGCTACCACGGCGTCCGGGAGCGGTTGTCCGGCCACTTTGCGACGGAGATCACCGTCCACGACCCACGCTAGTAGCTCGGAACCTTTGAGGAGAAGGTGGAGGCTGCGCGCATGTTCGACCTCATCGGGTCACGACACGGCCTGCCGCAGTCGATGCTCAACTTCAACGATGTCGAAAACAGCATAGGGCTGAGTTTGTCGCCAGCCTGTAGGAGGTACGCCTCCACATCGGCATGGACGAGCAGGAGCAGCACCGTGCGCGGCGGCCTCTCGCCACATGTGTGTCCGACGAAGCACTGATGCGGCTTTCATGGAGACGCATCTCGAGCACGTGTGTGCTTCCGATTCATAATAAGTGCCACTTATTTTGTATTAATTTAGCACAAAGTTAGTACTAAACAAGCTATACTTGTTATAGATCACATAGTTTATTTGTTTTAGGATAGATCATTTTATATTAATTAATTTTCTTTAAATTCGGGGTTGTATTAGAGCAACTCTAGCGGATATCGGAAAAAGGGGTAAAAACTAAAACGGATTTGCTAGTTCTCAGGCGTCTGAGAACTTCTTAAGTCTCAGTCGCCTCTTTTACCGTTTGATTTACCTCATGATTCGTGCTACACATTAGTTGCAACTTGGTTGTAACTGAGAATTGAATGAGTTGCAACTAGGTTGTAACTGAGAACTAGTACAAATCTTATAAGTTGCAAGTAGGTTGCAACTGAGAATTAGCACAAATATTAGAATGACATCAGCGACTTAAACATAACTAATTCTCAGGCGTCTGAGATCTAGGCACTTCCAAACTAAAAGTCTATCGAAAGTTCACGGAAAGATGGTTCTTGCTATATGCACTACACAATGGCACAAAATTACCTCTTCTGACCAAGCCAACAGTCGCCAGCTTTGTCGGCCAGCCGCTCCCTCCCTCCTCCCCAACCACTTCCTATAGTAGCCTTCGGGTCGTCGCCTTCAAATGATGGACTAACAACGCTCGCGTGGATCTTAGAGCATCTCCACCTGGCCGATTCATCCGGTCCGAGCGTGTTTGAACTTGTCCGCACATACACGCGGGACGTGTGCGGCGCCCCAGCGGGTCGACCCATTCGGAGCAACACGTCCGGACACATCCATGCATCTAATTTGGGGCTTGGTTGCGTCGGCCCGGACGCGCGCGAACATCGCGGGTGTCCTGCCCGCGCATGCCACTGGCCCACCCGTCAGCCACCGCGACCCGCGGCATTGACTCACACGGTCAGCGGCACCGATTCAGACGCAACCGCGACAACGATTTAGAGACGCTGGCGGAAGGCTGACCGGCGGTAGCCTGCGCCATCAATAGCGACACGACGCCACGCTGACCTACTGGGCGCCGCCTGCGTTCTCGCACCGGCATTGATGGCGAAGGAGCGGGAATTTGCGTGTGTTCGCGAGCGAAAGGGGCTATTTAACCCTTCGCCCGTCGATGCCGCACTCCTCGCTTTTCGCCATCGCAAACCCTAGCCGCTGCCACCACCACCAACGATGCAGACGCTGTCGTGGCTGAAGAAGGGGAGGAGCAAGAACGAGAACGAGGCGTCTGGCTCTAGCAGCTAGCGCTCCCGGTTGTCGGCCTTCCTCCGCGGCACATCCCTGCCGCCTCCACCGCGGCCGGAGGATTTCCTGGGCCTTCCCATTCGTTCGCCACCGCGGCTGGAGGGGGAGCGTCGCGAGCGGCAGTACTTCCGCATCGCGGAGTGCGAGCGTCGCTGGAGGGAGGGCCGGGGCATCAGGCACAACGACGTGTCCCTCCCCACCGGCTGGCACCTCAACCGGGACCGTGTCCCTGTGCCGCCCGTGCCCAAGATGGGCAAAGGGCCGGAGGAGGAGATACGCCGTCGGATCAGGGGCCTCCCGCCGGCCCAACGGGGGGATGTCGCCTACCACTCTGAGGCGTACTAGAAGGAGTTCCTCGAGTCGGAGCACAAGGTGCGGAGCGCCACCACCATCCGCCGCGACCTGCAGCCGAGTGAGGTCTACCCCATCGCTGACATCGACTTGGACGAGGAGGGCGCCGTCAACCACTCTGACGCCAAGCTTGACAGCGTGGACGGCAACGACGACGAGGACGACAACGACAACATCATCGTCAAGCAGGAGGCGGTGGACGACGTCGCCGTGAACCTTCCCCCGTAGTACCGCGAGGTGCTGGCGCGGTGCTGCGACGAGGACGCCTTCACCGCGCAGGCCATTGCGACCAGCGCGCGGGACGAGGAAGCCCAGTGGGTCGGCTTCGAGGAAGGGCGGGGGTGGGGGATGGGGGAGGGGGCTTAGGGGTCGAATTGCTCCTTGTCGTAGCCGCTCTCCACCATATCCAACCCAAATCTGACCTGCTCTATCGATGCTCCTTCTACAAATCTTGCTCTTCGCGTAGAGATGGGGAGCAGACGGCGGGGAGTTTGTAGGGCTTGATAGTGGCACGGGTGGGAATGGAAAAGACTAGAGGGCGCAATTGTATGGCCAAACCCTATATCCCGCCCATTATGTGGCCATTTATAAGGCAACAACGTTTTTTTAACGTTTTGTCTGGTTTTCGGATTTCACATGGTTTTTCCTTTTTTGTTTATTTTCTAGTTTTCCAAATTCAAACATTTTAAAAATCAAAATATTTTTCAAATTTGAATATTTGTTGAATCCGAACATTTTTCGCATATGAACATTTTCTAAACCTGAGGTCTTACAAATTTCATTTTTGCAAATTTTCACCAAAATTCAAATGTAAACTTTTCCAAATTTTAAACAAATATCAAATGTGAACAAATTTTAAATCTTTTTTTCTTCAAAATCACATTATTATTCCAAATTAAGGAACAGAAAAAAAAATGTATCTCTTACTAGGCCGTGGTGGTGCGGCTCATCAGAAATCCCCGTTGGGGGCACCCAGCTGTATGGGTTCAATTTATGTGGTCCGAATATATGTTTCTCAATGAAGGAAACATGCCAAACCCTATGTACCCCTTGATCGATGTCAAATATAGTAGTACTGTTATCGTGTTCTCCACAGGAAAACAATCTATCAGATCTACTCGGTACAGAAAGCCTTGCTACTCAAATATCAAGGATGAACGAAAGTAAAACAACTCAAGCACAAGTCACGATTCACCACGGTTAACAGCAACAAGTTTAGTAGTTCAAACACTAGCACGGTAGAGTTGATTACAGAGGGTTTAGCAACACAATAACTCAAGCACAGAGGGTGTACGGGATCGAGAAGAACAGACATTCTTATTTGCTCAACCGGGACTAAATGCCCAACCATTAGTCCCGGTTCTTTTATAAACCGGCACAAAAGGGTCTCCATGTGGGCGACGCAGGCAGGAGGACCTTTAGTCTCGGTTCGTGTTACTAAAGTGTTTTTGTCGCGGCAGAGTTTTGGAGCGGATTTCTGCCGCGGCAGAGTTTTGGAGCAGATTTCTGTGGCGACAGCATTTTGGCGCGGATTTTTTGTTGTTGTTCGACGCTACTACATACAGCAACGAAGGAACCATTATACAACATTGTCATGAATATAGAGAAGTGACCTCTTTCCCCGTGCTTGGTCGAACAACAAGTTTTCGTATAGATATTAGACGCTACTACATATAGTACACGTTCAAGCATATATACAATATAATATCTCTTACAATCCCTACTGTCTAAATACCAATTCCTTATGGTATTCTCGGGTTTGTAATATGACCTTTTCAAGTAAGAATCCCGTCAATTTCTTTTGAATTGCTCGAGCAAATAGTAGAAGAGCCCCATTTCCACTAGTGAGCTGGACTTCGTCCTGCTACAATCTTTATTGATCAAATGACAATTGCATCGTGTTGTCGATTAACAAAGCAGCTAAGAACTCCGGCGGAACCAACCCAAACAAGTGGGAGTGAATCCGTCTCTCTTGACACCTATCAGCAACACAATTTGTTTTCCTACAAAAACTAAACTCACAAGCAGCAAAAATGGAAGCTTTAACATATAGATATCATCATAGACTGTTGCTGCTGCCGTAGATGAAAACCTACCTGATTGCAATACTTCAATCACTTGCAAATATATAGTCCGATTGAATCCTTACCTTTGCATATCCAATTTGTTGTGCCAAAGCAATACCTCTACTAACTGCTCGGGCTTCCCGGGTATTGGCATCAATTGCATAATGTATTGGGGCACAGCAGGCTGCAATGAACCTACTTGTGTCATCTCTGATTACTGTAGTAGTAGTGCACCTAAGATGTTACAGTTACAGTATGTGTTTGCTGTGCTTGAACTTGGTTCCAGAATTAACTTCGAAACATAGGTAGGCTTGTTGATATTTCGGGCCTGAAGCCGGCCCGACTTGAGGCGGTGCCCCGTGGGATTGATCTGCAGATCCACCGTCCGCTACTATACTAGCACAATCCCACATCCAACGACGATTCCCATCGATCGAGAACTACTACTATTAGAGAGAGGAAGGAACATAGGGCCGTGCCCGGAAGAAGAAAACCTAACCGAGCCTCTCGCCGGTTCCCCTATCCTCTCCTCCCCGTCGACTCCGACGCCTCCCATAGATCGATCCATCCCCATGTTCCCCTCCGAGTGCGTGCTTGACTACCGTGTGCGTCAGGACGACGATGAGTTCTTCGCCGCGACCAACCTCCAGGGCTTCATCTTGTGACATATTTTGTCTTTTTTATAGTCGTATTCCTGTGACATATTTTACCTTTTTTATACACGACACATAAAATGTTCTTTCATCTCGAAAACTTGTGAACAAACGTAAAATGTTCTAATGTATATATAGACCTTTTTTATTTTTTTGAAATTTTGAAATATGTTTTTTCATAATGGTTGTATTTGCACCTGCGAGCCGAAGTGAATATCCGCACAAAAAACTATAATTGTTTTCACGTCAAGGCGCACTACTAAATCTAGTAGCACCAAATCCAGTTCAACACAACCTGCCTCATTGTAAGCCTTCCAGTGTTCATTGTTGCAAGGTAATTGACGTCTGTCCTGAATCTTTTTTTTTCTGTTCTTGTTCACTGGAGCAAGGGCATTTTTTGGTTATTCATGCTGGATTTAGGTGTCGCGTAGATGTACAGACACTTATGTAATATCATAAATTTAGATTATACCATTCACTTGGTGGGAACAGTGGTGAGCCGTAATTTACAATGGTTATGTCAGATGTTCGTACCAAAGTTTAACCATTTAAATACTTATGATGAAAAAAAATGAGCCTAGCTCACTTGGTTAGAAAAATGGATGTACAACCCGGCCACCTAGGTTTAAGTCCTCACGGATACATATTTGGGTTTTTATTATTTAAAAAACTCGCTGTAGGAGCTTCCTCTACTGCATTCCTTTTGGAAAAAAAATACTTATGCTGAGTCATTTGGTGTGAGAACCAGGATAATGCTAACAAGTTTGTAGCATGGCGGTTAAATTCCCACTATGCTCGCCAAAGTTTAGATTGCAGTGATTTAATATTATTGTGGATTTCTTAAGTTTTCAGTTTGCTTGTTTGTGTGAGTTGATATGGAAGGACTTGTTTTATACTTTTTTTTCGAAAAGGACTTGTTTTGTACTTGGCATATTAATTTATTAACTTCTTACACGTTGTCTCTAATTAGTGTTATTTTATTTAGCAATAGCATCTGCTTTTGACCACAGAAGATGGCTACTGTGCTTGCTGTTTGGTATGTACCGTGCTTTTAAAAAAATCTGAAAAACGGTTCAAGTTATTCATTCTTTTTGTTTTGGACACTCCACTAATTTTATTTTATTTTTCTATTTGCAATTGCAGATCTCAATGACACCTTGTATCCTCTTAGTGCTCGCATCAATCTTGCTTGCCGCAAAAACATACAAGGTGTGAATGATAATAATCATTTTTTCATAGCTTTCTGCTTTACAAATTGTTATGTTCAGAACTTCGGATAAATGATTGGAGAGATTAAATTTGAAAATAAATGGCTACCAGCTTACATGTGTGATCATCTGCAAATTAAAGAAAGCCAAATGCCAGAAATGTGTGTGGAACTTTACATGGAATATGGCACCACAATGGCTGGTCTTAAAGTAGAATTTATTTATTTATATTGTTTTTAGTGAAAGAGCGTGTGATTCCCCCCTAATCAGATGGCTGTTACTTCTCTTCAGGCATTAGGTTACGAGTTTGATAACGATGAATTTCATGCAAATGTTCATGGTAGGCTGCCATATGGAAATCTGAGGCCTGCCCTGTTTTGAGGATCCTTCTACTTTCCATTCCACAGAGAAAAATAGTATGCAAATTTATGAGTTTATTTTCTCTTATAATGTAAAACATAATAATTTGTATTAACAATTAATTAGGAAAATTCTTTCTGAAAGTCTCATTATCAAGTGAAATCTGCTTGTTGCAGATATTCACAAAGTTAGACAAGGTTCACGCAGAGGAGGTTCCGCGTAGGCTGGGTTTGGGGTACTGCTTTGAGGGTGTGATATGCTTCTAGAACTGAATTCTCCAGCCGTGCCAAGCAATGGCATATGCCAGTTCCAGAAGGATCATGTGGCTCTCTCTCTGGTGAACCAACCGACTTGGATTATCTCAATGGCTCGGATGTCAGACCTAAATCCCCCATTCTCTGCAACCCACTATTGAATCCATGGAAGCTGTAATCTGGAATGCGAATGATGATCCCCAGAAGACGGTATGAAATACCCATGTTTCATAACATGGCAATAACACTTTGTGATGGCTATTACAGTATGATAGTTGCTAATTCGATTTTTGGTTTCAGATCTTCTTTGATGACAGCTTTTTTTTTTTGAAATGGGGGGTCCCCGGCCTCTGCATCCTAGGATGCACACAGCCCTTTATTAAAGAAGTCGGTAACCAAAGTATTACATCTTAAAGGTTGATACAAACACCAACCCTCGAAAGCATGAAAAAAAGTCTCACACGAGAACACACTTCCGTAATAATGCACGGTGCTCCCACATTTAAGGAAAGTGTTACGTCGTCAACTCTTGGGATGCTGCATGGCAGCTCAGAGCTTGTTCCAGGAGCCGGTCACGCACTGGAG
Organism: Avena insularis; assembly: GCA_023614405.1. Classification (NCBI taxonomy): domain Eukaryota; kingdom Viridiplantae; phylum Streptophyta; class Magnoliopsida; order Poales; family Poaceae; genus Avena; species Avena insularis. The sequence goes on from CM042687.1 coordinate 387,197,592, forward strand.
AGCATTCACAACATTAAGGAGGGATTTCCCGAGATATGGGAAGGCCATGACTGGGCAGAGTATGATGCAGATGTTGTTCCTGCTTCTGCTGCTGCCGCCGAAACAGCCGTTGTTGCTTGATGTCGGGTTCCAATGGATTATCAGTGGGAAATTGAATGTTTGTGATAGAGTATGCTGGAGATTGGGTACTTACTGGAGTAAAAAGAGAATATGTGCGAGCATATGCAGAATCGGTCACCTTGTCCCTCTTATCATCACAATAATTGCTAATTTCAAATATACAAAATGATCTATTTTCTTAACCCTTAACCCGATTAGCAATCCGTTTTCATCGTTGAGTTTGTATCGTCGGGGATTTCAAAGTAGATCACATGTCAATATGTGTTTTGACGTTCCGCGACGCACCGGTTCGCGCCCTTATAAGTAGTAGAGATTTAAAGATGTGCTGAATCTTTAAGGCCCACCGCACCTGAATGTCTGTTGGCCAAGAACAGGAGAAGAGCAATGTCTGGTGTGTGTGTGTGCAAGCTTTTGTTGCACATGTGAAATGTTACGAAGTGCTTTGCTACAATTAATGGAGATTTTGTGCGGATAGATAGTTGATTTTTTCCTACAGTAGTGCACCTAAGATGGTACAGTTACAGTATGTGTTTGCTGTGCTTGAGCTTGGTTCCAGAATTAACTTGGATTTTATTTTATTTTTGACATGAAATTAACTTGGAATTAGTTTTGTGATTTGGACTTGGTTCCGGAAACATAGGTAGGCTGAGTTGAGGCGGTGCCCCGATCCACCGTCCGCTACTAGCTAGCACAATCCCACATCCAACGACGATTCCCATCGATCGAGATTCGAGAAACACAGGGCCGTACGTGCCCGGAAGAAGAAAACCTAACCGAGAGCCTCTCGATCGTTCCCCTATCCTCTCCTCCCCGCCGACGCCGACGCCGACGCCGACGCCGACGCCGACCATAGACCATGTTCCCCTCCGAGTGCGTGCTTGACTGCCGCGTGCGTCAGGACGACGATGAGTTCTTCGCCGCGACCAACCTCCAGCACTTCATCCTGGAGTGCAAGGACAGGAAGGCGGAAGGGTACGAAGACGACAAAGTCGAGATCTACAACGAGCTGCTGAAGGTCATCAACATCGGCCTTCGTCTCGCGGAATTTCCACCGGCTATCTCCTACCTATCCATCCAAGGCGCCCAGATGACGGGCTGCATCGTAGCCCTCGACAAGAACGTCATCATCATCATGATTTCCTTCAGGGGCGGGTTGTCCCATCTCATCTACGACGCCGCCGCCTCGTCGCTCCGCTGGATCCCCCTGCCGCCACCCTCCTGGAATTACATCATTACCTCCAGCGTCTCCATCACGCGCCCACGCCAGGGCGACGCCTACGCCCTCGTCCACACTGGTAGGCTGGCCGGCGTCGACCAGGTTAATTCTGTGTGCGTGTGGAGGCCCTCCTCGTCGCGTTCGCGGCGGCCCTGGTCGGAATACAAGAAGTTCAGCTTCCGTAGCTTCGCCGTGGTTGGAACCGACAAGGAGTTCTGCTTCAATGGCCAAGCCTACTGGGTGGACCTCCTGCGCGGCGTCTCCTACTGCAGCTGTGACGCCCTCTTCAGCGGCGGCGACAACCGCGGCGAGCTGGAGTTCCGCTTCCTCCACCTGCCCGTTGATGAGGGGCACCCCGACCTGCCCCAGCGGCGGGCGCAGACATTAGCGTACCGGAACATGGGCGTCGCCTCTGACTCCATCAGGTTTGTCTCCATCGACAGCTTCATGGACCCCCGCGTGGAACCCAAGGACCGCAAGGTGACTGTGTGGAAGCTGCTGGGCCACGACGACCATCCGTGGGCTGAGGAGCATGAGTTCACCATGGAGACGCTGTGGGGGTTCGAAGGGTTTGGCGAAGATGTGCCCAAGGACTTGATGCCCATGTTCCCCCTCCTGAGCACCACCAAGGACGACTCACACCTTGTTCTCTACTTGGTGCTCTGCGAGTGCTTCCAGAAGCTGCACTCGATGAAGTACACCAGGATCGATCCGAGGTACATGCTCGCCGTTGACTTGCACAAGAAGATGGTCACATCTGCACCTCTGGGGCATTCGGTTCACAGGCCATTCTCCCCTTGCAATGTAGGGGGTCTCCGTCTATCCCCTCACCCAGCATCTTAATTTGCACTTTTAGTTACCGAGACACTGTTGCTCTTCAGTTTCCGAGACACTGTTGCTCTTCAGTTTCCGAGACATTGTACTTTGTCATCTGTGAACCATGTTGCATATTTATATACTACTGTAATCTTGTCTTCAATTATCATGTTTCGATTATTTTAATTGGATCCATGCTGGAGATTATGTAATGCACTTGCTGTGAAATGATGGTAGATGGACCATGTTGGGCTAATTTTAGGTACCCCTTACCCTTTTATTTTTGAGAAGGTGGCAAAGTTTTAAATAGCCGGCTATAGCTCAGCTATAGCCGCGCTATAGACTTCTGAGAAGTCTTCGGCTACGGCTATGCCCTTCGTAGGCTAAATGGAAAATAGCCAGCTATAGCCCAATTTAGCCGCTAAACTTCAGCTCTTTGAATTTTTCTTCTTTTTGTTTCTCTTTTTCGAACTTATGTTAAATATGATTCAATAGAACTTGTGAGTTAATTCGTTGAATACTTATTTATGTTTAATAAGTATTCATCTCTGGTTTCGGTTCCTCTGTTTACCGGCCGCTCTCATTGGTCTTCCGGCAGAGAGGTAGTACTGTAGGTGTTATTAGGATGTGCTAGTCATGGCTAGCGTGGCCGGCATGGGAGTAGCGGGATGGTCTCTATATTTTCCGGTGACGGTGGCGGTACTGGCACTTGAGGGCGGCAGCAGATATGTGACGATGAGTGGGTTGTCGGCTGTTTGGTCCTATTCGATTCAGTCGCTTGGTGGGTGGAGGTGGTCAGGCCAGCGTGGGGTCCTGATTTTTTATTTTGTTTGATTGATTTTGTGCTTGGGAGCTCCATGCATGGTTGGGGCTCCGTGTGTGGTTTTTCAGTTTCAGTTTATTGTCAACGAGAAATTAGATGGCTAGCTGCCTAGCTGGTCGTGTGTGGGGGGCAAGACCGCAAGAGGATTAACCTAGCTACAAGTTGGTAGGATATTCTGATATGTGCACATTATTCCCCCCATCTCTCTGCTGAGTGTATGTGTAACAATTTTTGTCCCTCTCTATGTTCCTCTACTTTTCTCGTACACTAAATTAAATTTGTGAACCTGTGCTGTATGAAATTTTAACTGATTGAATTTGTTCTGGGATCGTATTTCTTTGTTGCTGAAGCCTGTGGTTCCCTGTGAATTGTTCTGAATTCTCCAGAACCTGCATTGAAATCTGATTCTTCAGCTCAATTTTTTGCAGATAACCTGTGATTTTTATGTAGATTTTAGGGAATCTTTTGAGTTTTCCGTGATATGTTATTGTTCCCTGCAAATTGTTCTGAATTTTCCAGAACCTGCAATGAACATGAGTCTGAGTCTTCAGCTCAATTATTTTGCAGATAATAAGTAGATTTTAGGGAATCTTTCGAGTTTCCTGTGGCCTGTGGTATCCCTGCGAATTGTTCTGAATTTTCCAGAACCAGCATCGAACACGAGTCTCTGAGTCTTCAGCTAGTTTTTTTTTGCAGATAACCTGCTATTTTTAAGTAAATTTTAGGGAGACTTTCGAGTTTCCTGTACCTACTTTTTACGCATAGGTAGTCGATGAACCTGATTATTAGTCACGATCAGTTACAAACATATCAGAATAGATAGTGGTTTAGTATCGGCACTCAGGCACTACTCCGTGTATATATATACGTACGTGTCATATGTATGTCTATTGTAACTGTAACCCTAACAGGCCGTGATGGGCTTACCAAAAACCGGTACGTACAAAAGCACTCTGTCCCTTCATTTTTAAAAAATATCTTTGAGTTTTAAAAAATAGAGAAATAAGTCTCAGAAATAGGTGTATATGGTTTGTATATCCGTGCAAAGTTTCGGTAAAAAAAGTCATTCTCCCTTTGGGCTAGAGAAAAATAGCAAATTTCTGACTATATATATATAACTTAAAAACGCGCTTGTACCGCCCCCCGAGCTCATTATGCTAATCCATCTTATACTCCTAGTGGAAGAGAACTAATGGCTGCATTACCCGAGGATTCTCCCCTTCGTGGAAGGGGTTCTTTTTCAGCATCTCGTGTGTCAACGGCTCAGTTATAGGAGGATCTTCACTCTCTTACTGTGGCTGTTCAGCGGGCTCATTCTGCTTCGCCGACGAGGTCAAGGACGCATGTTATGGTAGATCTATTGCTGGTGACCGTCCTCGGCCGGTTCTTGAGAAGGTTGTTCCGATGGAGGGCTTGCGGAAGCTGACCCAGGAGGGGTCGGCTGACCGCGTAGTTCGTGGTCGATGTTCTTGCGGGGCTGACGCAAGAGGGGTTGGCCGACCGTGACGTTGTGGCTGAGAGAGTGGCTCTGGTCAGGGAGGACCAGGAGCTGCATCTGGACGGGAGACCTCCCTTAGATGTCCAGGAGACCTCGCTGGTCGACGAGAGTGGCCATCATAGCGCCGCAACATTAGCTCATTTACCTTTAGATTTTTTATCTCAATCTAGTAAACGCAACAACACTTTTTCCTTTTGCTATGCCTGTCAATTCGGGAAACAAACCCAACAGCCTTTTTCGCTTTCACATTCTTGTGCCGTGGCACCTTTTTTTCTTATTCACTGTGATCTATAGACTTCACCTATTATTATTTGCTCTGGCTACAAATACTACCTTGTTGTTCTCAACGACTACTCCCATTTTTCTTAGGTCTTTCCTCTGCGTGCCAAATCTGACACATGTGACACACTCTTGCGCTTCATTGCCTTCGTTTCCACCCAATTCAACACTACCATTAAATGTATCCAAAGTGACAACAGCGGCGAGTTCTTAACCACCACCCTCCGTGAACACTTGTCGTCTCATGGCATTTCGCTCCGCCTCTCCTGCCCATATACCTCCCCGCAAAATGGCCGCGCTGAGTGCATGATCCGCACTATGAACGACGTGGTCCACACCCTACTCTCCAAGCCAAGCTCCCACCACAGTTTTGGGTTGAGGCCCTTCACACCGCAAATCACCTTCTTAATCTGCAACCTTCCCGTGTCATTACCCATCTCACTCCACACTATCTTCTCTATGGCGCCCAACCCACCTACAATCACCTCCGCACATTCGGGTGCCTTTGCTTCTTGAATGCTTCCTCCATCGCCCCACATAAGCTGGCCCCCGCGACACTCGTTGTGTGCTTCTCGGGTATCCACGTGAACAAAAAGGGTGTCGCTGCTTTGATCTAGCCACTCGAAAAGTCATCATCTCCCGTCAGGTCACCTTTGACGAAACGCAGTTTCCCTATGTTTCAGCCACAAGCAGCACCACACTGTCGTCTTCCGCACCCGATCTCCACCCACCTGATCAGGTCAGCCTCGGATCGCGCGCAACCCCATCCTCCTGCCCTCCACCTACCTCGGAACCACCGACGACCGCTTATGCTCTGCCATGTCGCGCCCCGGACCACCCGTCGTTGCCCCCACCCCAGTTGACCCACATGCCCGGTACCACCCACACACCCACTCCCCAGACTGCATCACCCTCCTCGGGCCCGCCGCACGTGCTGGCTCCGTCTGTCGTGCCCTGGCCCACCGAATCTACCTCGAGCTACACCCCACCTCTCTTTCCGTCTCCATCCAATCACCGGTCGCTGCCTCAGCTGGCCCCGCCCACCACCTCTGTTCCGGTTGATCCACCCTAAACGCACACAGAATAATGACCCGTGGTAAATCCGGTTATTTCATGCCTAAGCAAAATTTTGATCTCTCCATTCCATCATTATCTCTCCGATTCCCTCTTCCTACCGTGCAGCTCTCAATGACCCCCGTTGGCACGATGCAATGCTTGATGAGTTTAATGCTTTAATCAAGAATGATACTTGGTCTTTAGTGCCTTGCCCTGGAGATGTAAATGTCATGACGGGGAAATGGATTTTTCGCCACAAGTTTCACTTGGATGGCTCTCTGGCTCGCTACAAGGCTCGTTGGGTTGTATGCGGATTTACTCAAAAAGTTGGTGTGGATTATGGAGAGACTTTCAGTCCTGTGGTGAAGCCTGCAACAATTCGCGTGGTCCTCAATCTTGCTACCTCCAAGTCTTGGCCCATCCATCAACTGGACATCAAAAACGCCTTCTTACACGGTGAGCGACTGTTTACTACACTTAGCCCTCTGGGTTTGTTGACTCTGCACACCCTGACCATGTGTGTTGTCTCTAGAAATCCTTGTACGGCCTCAAGCAAGCCCCCGTACATGGTTCCTTCGCTTCACAATGTTCCTCCATTCTCTCGGATTTGTGTCCTCCAAAAGTGACTTCTCGCTCTTAATTCTCCATACACACAATACCAGTGCCTATCTTCTAATATATGTAGACGACATTATCCTCACTGTAAGCTCCACATCCACCCTCCACTCCATCATTGAGACTCTCCACCAAGAGTTTTCCATGACAGATCTGGGGGATATCCACCACTTCTTGGGTGTCAGCGTGCACCGGATGTCTCGTGGTCTCTTTCTCTCCCAGCACCAATATGCCCTTGAAATCCTTGAGCGTGCACACATGGCGAATTGCAATCCCATATCTACGTCGCTTGACACCAAAACCAAGCTTTCCTGTCTGGATGGCCCCAAAGTCTTCGATCCAACTCATTATCGTAGTCTGGTGGGTGCCATGTAGTACCTCATCCTGACTCGCCCGGATCTCTCTCATGCTGTTCAATAGGTCTGTTTGTTCATGCACTGCCCTCGTGAGAGTCACCTCCAGCAGATTAGACGCATCCTATGATATGTCAAAGGTACTGCACACCTCTCCCTCCAAATTCATGTCGACTCCTCCGAGCTGGTCGCTTACTCTGATTCCGATTGGGCGGGTTGCCCTGACACACGGAAATCAACTTCTTGCTTCGATGTGTTCCTTGGCAGCAATTTGGTGTACTGGTCTTCCAAGCGGCAGTCAGCCGTGTCCCGATCCAGCGCAGAAGCGGAGTATCGAGCTGTTGCAAATTGTGTTGATGAGTCCGCCTGGCTTTGTCGGCTTCTGGAGGAACTTCGTCAGCCAGCATTGACAGCGATTGTGGTCTACTGCGACACCATCAGTGCAACGTATCTCTCGACCAATCTGATTCAACATCAACGAACTAAACATATAGAGATTGATGTGCATTTTGTTCGGGATCGTGTTGCACTTGGTGAAGCCACATTTCTACATGTGCCCACTAGCTCTCAATATGCTGACATTTTCACCAAAGGGGCTGCCTACAATGGTTTTTGAAAAATTTCGTTACAGTCTCAATGTGCTTCTAGGCCTAGCTTCGACTGGGTGTGTGTGTTAAATAACGTTTGTATATTCAGTTGTGTTAGTCCTAGTCTCTCGGATAGACCGGTTCTTCCGCACGCACGCTCCTGCGTGAGCCTCTACGTGGGCTGCCGGTAGGCTCTGTCTCCCTGTCTTTCTCTGTAATCTATATTTATCCCTTTGATGATTCAATACAACACATCTTCAAACTCTAGTCATCTTCTATCAGAGCTCCGCCCTATCATTGTCGCGTCCGCCGCCCTTTTACCACGTCAAAGTTGAAAGGGCATGGGATTTTCCCTTATATAAAGAAGGGGACACTTGACAAATTAAATACAACAATTAATCAATTCAAGTAATTTATAAATTTCAACTCTCTCTTCCGCAAACTGTGGCCCCATTGTATGGGTCGCACTAGCCGAAGTTATATTCATCGTGAGCATCGTCGTGCTGTCGGGATTCCGTCGAGAAGTTCTGCTTCCATCTCTCGGCCGGATCATAGGAGTGGGAGTCGTCGTACACCATAGTGTGTGATCCCCATCGAGGGTGCTACCACTTGCGGCAGCATTCGCGTCGGAGGGGGAGCTGAGCAAGGAGGATGAGCAGTGAGTAGCTTCACGACCTTGATGTCGGATACGATGTCGTCTTCATCAACAATGTTTCCCCATCGGACGTGAAACGTTAATCGGTCTACGAGGGTATGTGATCGATAATCTTCTCTAGTTACTACATTACTAATAGATAGATCCTAACAATTCGGTGTTATGAGTTAGATTTTTTTGTTTTCTGCTGCATAACCCAACAATTATTATGTAATATACAACTCCTTAGAAGTAATACAAAATGTTTGAGAATTACGAGGTCTTAACGTTGGGCTAAGTCCCTCCCCATTGAGGTGTGAGATGGCAGACCAATTGTATTCCATTGTCTAGCTCATGAGAACCATTGATCTTGGATCCATTTTTGATTGCATGCCTCCTTGAGAGAAGAGACGAGGAAACGGAACTCTATTTATCTTGCCTCTTTGTAAATAGCTCAGGGGAGTGTTGTAAGAGAGCAACAAAGTAGTAAAATATCCAGACACAACAAGGTTAGAAGAGAGGGAGAGGAACTTTATCCAAATTGGTTGCTTTCTACTAGTTTTCACCAAGATTGTTTATTTGATTATCTCCACACTTTGTGAGTTTGTTCCACACTAAGAGGGCTTTGATTTGGTTAGTTGGTTTGAAAAAATTATTGAGCGGAGCACATGATTTGGCAGTGGTTTAGTCAGGTCTATTTGGTGAGAAATCACAAGTGTATGGTCTTTGGAGATTGTAAGTCGGACGGGTCAAACAATGTCAGATTGAGCTGAATCTTGATAACATGATGAGTACTAAGCATATATTTACAAAGTCCTATGGAGTTTGGTTCAGCCATTTACGAACATTTGTCTCAAAACCCAAGATTACAAAAACTATGGTTTCTTTGTTTAGCTATTTTAGCTATTTTAGCTATTTCTTGTTTGCTCCAGTTAGGAGTGGTTGTTGGTATCGCTAATATTGAAAGTTGTAACTTGCCATGCTTATGTTTTGATCCACTAGAGATTTTAGATATGTCTCCGTTATACCCATTTTCTAATGGTGGAGTTAGAGTTGACCGGTTGGTCTCGTGATATTAACTCCTCACATTGAGGAGGCCTTCCATGTACATAATTGTGTCTCTTGTGCATGTCATTTCCATATGCCTTTTTATTATGTTGTTGAAGTTGTCCACAAAATTGGCTACAAGTTGAGGGATTGTGTCATGCATCTTTGTTGTAATGGTAATTCGTACATTGCTTTGTTGATAAATAGGCCCAATGCCTAAAAGACCACGCCCATAATCAATATAGATATGAAAAACTAAGATTAAAAGAAAACTCTTTCGAAATGTTCACCGGGTAGGTCCACACTCCACTCGCTTCCATCATCTTGGCCATTGTTTGGAGAGAGTGTGGGGGGGGGGGGGGCACTGCCGAGGTAACACTTCCACCAAGGTCCTTTTGCGTGCTGACCAGTGTATATGTAGCTTAATAGCACTATAACTATGCTCTATATATTACGGTAATCTAATTTGGTGTCGACAAAAAGTCATCAATTGTATAGTTAGCACGTAGAGTACGAAAACTAAAAAAAGCGTGCATGAGAATACTAGGGAATTAGCAAACCAGTCGTGAATTAATTTGTTACAATGTCTGGTGCTTAATAAGGCCAATGTGTCAATATGTGGTGACAATGGACAATGTCCTAACAGGGACTTTTTCATCCCGGTGAAAATTAACTTTGTGTGTAACCTTACTCCCAAAAGTGGTATATTTTCCCACCAACAAAGCAAGGGGTGCAACAACTTGGTGATTCTTTTTGGAGCTTGAGCTCGACAGATCTTGGGTGAAAATTAACTTTTGGAATTTCATAAGTTCTAGAAAAATAATTTGCATGTAAAGATTGATTATAAGGTATACCTCCAAAATACTTTTCATTGATAATACACAGCGATGTGATATGTGCAACAACAAAACAATATTCCATATTAGGCCTACCTTTTTTTCAAGAAACAAATGGAAACAATTTCCCATATTTTTTTGGAATGCTATAGTTAATTTCCGCGCATACATGTGGGGGTTTGTTTCAGGTTGATTAAACTTCAATGTATAGTCCTAAATTTTTCGAGAATGAGATGGGACCCAAAAAGCCGTCGCAACTATGAAAGCCTACTCATAGTTGTACTCGGTTGCTCTTGCTCGACCTGAATACTAGTGACCTAACTAAAGAGACACTCTTGTATTATGCCGATGCATATGCATGATAAAATAAAAAAATTGGCATGTCTAAAGGGAACACCTCATTAAGTCAGAGTTATTTACTAGACACGGCTTGAAAATATCTAAGCTAGCTAGCAAATCATATATGTTACAAAACTTAAATAGATCAGGAAGTAAATAAGTAGCAGACATCTAAGATGGGATGAGGGCTACACATATATGAGTGTTAATACAAAATTCAAATCCATGAATAATCAGTATAGTGCACCATGTTGATCGAGCATCATTATTTTGTTTAATATTTACTCGTTTTCTTCATGTTTATTGAAACAAAGGATGATTCATGGCCAGCAAATGAGTACAGCTACCTAATCTTCTAGAGGACCAATTATGATCTGGTAGACTGCAAAATATCATTAGCTGTTGATTTGTGTACCATTTTTTGTGATGTGAAATGGCTTTATAGTGATCTTATATGACTATAATATGTGGTCAGTGCAAAATATTGGACAATGACTTCTCCTAAGTGTAATGCACATATGCATGCAACTTGTCGTGTCAAAAGATGGAGATTCATGGAAACCCTTTGTCACATGAATATTTAATTGACAACAGTAGGGCAATGCCAATTTTGTAGCCATGTGGTATTACCATTCTATAAAAGAAACAGTGGTATCATTATATAGGGAAGTGGAAACTTCAAAACTGTTTTGCACACAACAAGATAAACATATATGATATAGATAAAAAAATAATCGGCACAAATATAGAGGAACTGAATGCATTTTTAGGTATTTGTATTGTTATATAATGGATCAATCTCTTCCAAGAAGGTGCATATGTGACTTTGTAGATATACCTACTCCTATGTACTCCCTCTGTCTGCAAATAAGTGTACATCTAGGTTTTGGCTAAGTCAAACATAATTTAATTTGACCAATTTTATAGAGAAATATAGAAACGTATATTACATCAAATTGACATATTACAAAACTAGATTTAAAAATAAATCTAATAATATCAACTTAACGTGATAAATATTTGTATGTTTTCCTAAAAAGTTAGTCAAACTTAGTATAGTTTGACTTAGGACAAGGCTAGAAGTACACTTATTTGCGGACAGAGGGAGTATACTGATTAGTACCACACACATGTATAAATACTTTCATTTATATATACGACTACCAAGCATCATATGAATTTAATTACCCAATTAGGTTAATTTTTGCATAGGCAGATTTTATTTATGTCTTTTTTACCATGAGTTAAGATAAACATTCAGCCTATACATGACAGCTTAATTACTTCTCATTTTTTGAGGTATTAGTTGTAGTATTAATCCCTTAACACGCATGGAGTAGAAAGCAAAGAAGGCATGTGTCTGAACTCTGAAGACAACTAAGAACACGGCAAAAGAGAACCAAACGGAGAAAACCCAGCATCAGGTACACACACGGAATAATCCGGTGGCACCTAAAAAGGGACAGGCATAAGCTGGTAGTTGAGAGTGAGAGAGGGAGAGATAGAGATATTATTTCCAAAGGGAAAAACAAAAGGGATGCCCTTTAACCAAAAGATGCTAACCGCCTGTGGAGAGAATGTCTTTGGTCCGATCACTTTGGCTACAAGTTATGTCTTCTCCGGCTCAAAGATTAGCTATCCCTTTATATCTTGCATAGATTGTGGATCCCACTTTCTCAAATTTGGGAGGAGCTTGGAAATCAAACACTCAATCAGACAGCCTCAACATAACCAACCCCCAAGGCACCCCAATCACATAAGGCAAAAGGTAGCTAGCCATAGCAGCAGCAGCCAGCTATACATGCATGCATGTGCAGGGAACTACTCTTGATTGTATAGACCAATTGACATATGAGTGTAGCTAGCTCAGCAGCAATATGTTCAGGCACATGCATCAGGATAAAAATACTACTTCATGCTTTCATGTGACTTGCATATTTGTATTCATGCATGTTGATTAGTTACCTTGTTCGCCAATCAAAGTTGTTCAGATAGACCTACAACAGAAGGCAGGTGTGTATATGCTCCATAACCTACATCTGTAGCTACAGAAAGATAGCACATGGCATGGTATCATATATAGAGAGTTCAAGACAATGAAGAACAAAAAAGAGATACTAACCCAACAACATTGCGCTGGTAGTATTATGTAACTCAATATCGATTCTTCTCTGTATATATATGTTACAATTAATTACCTTCCTATATATTGTTTCTGCCTGGTGTGGTTCCAATTTGTACCCAACCTATACAAATGCTTATACCCAATATTTTCTCACCAACTATTTCTACTAACAATAACCTTACCGACTCAACATATATACTCCCCCCATACTCTTCCTCTTGTTCCACCTAATTCTCCTCGGTACGTATTCCTCTACCTGAATCATGCGCGATCGATCTCGCGGCGCATGAACAAGAGACGCATCGATCGATCGATACGATGAGGGCAGCTGCAGCATCGTGTGATGGATCGAGGGTGCAAGAAGAAGGGATAATTTAGAATTACTGGAGCGGAGCGGAGCGGAGCGCAGGCAGGATGGATGGTATCGATCATTGGCAGGCGAAGAGGTCGGCGAGGCCCTGCATGAGCTGCACCTGCGCGCGGAGGCAGCGCACGTAGTCGGCGGTCTCCTCCAGCAGGCTGCAGTACTCCATCCCGGCGCCGCCCGGGACCAGCCGCCGCAGCGCGTCGCTCCTGGACGGCTCCCCCGCCTGCCTTTGCGCCGGCGGCAGAGGCCGAGCGACCGCCGCCCCAGCCGGTGTCGCTAAGGTGCTGCCCCTGGCGCTGGAGGCAGCGCGTGCTGGTGGTGGTGGTGCCGGTCCTGCGACGACGCGCCGCCGCACCAGCACCGCGGTACGCCTGGACGCCAGCGCCGTGGATCTGCGCGCCTGGGCCTGGCGGAGCAGCGCGCGGCTCCAGGCGCGGCGAGTGCCGGTTGCGCGCGCCATGGAGGAGTAGGCTGCGCGGTGGATGGTGCGCGTGCGGCGCCGCGCCGGGCCGCCGTGCACCCGGGACAGCGCGCGCAGGAAGTGGAACGCCAGCATGGGCTTGGGCGACGCCGCGTCTGCAGAGGCGCTGGCGAGCCGGCTAGGGTTAGGGCTCGTCGGCGCGCCCTTGGCGTCCATGAAACGGCCGGCACACCCTCGTCTAGCTCACCTCACCTCGGCAGGCAGAGATCGAGGAGCGAGAGGGTGGAGGAGGAGGAGGAGGAGGCGTACGCGGGGGGAGAGGGGAGCGTGGCTTAAAAGGCAGGAGAGGGAGGGGGAATGGGTTAAGGTTGTGGGATATGATAGGGTGGGGGAGAAGGAGCGAGGAGGAAGATTTGGTTTCTGACACAAAGCAGGGAGGGAGGGGAGCAGGAGGGAGAGGGGCCGTGCTGTTGTTGTGATCTTGTTGAAGGAGAAAGTACTACGGGAGCCCCCGAGAAACACGGCTCTGACACAAAATGTCCTGCCCAGGATCCGATCCGATGGTGCCTGCTGCCTTTATAATACCCAGTTGACAACCAGAGACAAAAGCCATTTCTAAAGAGATGGAGGAACTAGGGCCATGTGACTGTGGTTGTTAATTTTGATTTCTTTCTTATGGGACAAGCTAGGTAAGATTAAATTAGCTAGTCACCGGCTGAACCCAGGGATAGGGATGGCACAATTGTTGTCGCCGATCTTATCCGTCATCCGTACCCATATACCCGTCAATATTACAAGTTTTTTTTGTACCTGTCATCTGACAGGGTAGATGGGTATCCGGGGGTAAAAATATCCGCGTTCACAACATAGAAAATTAAGAAAATAATAGCGTAATTAACAATTGCTCATAAATAACAATACATCATAAAAGATGAACAACACATAACATAAACATCAGAGCTACACTTTAAGTTCACTAATTTACAACAAAGTAGAGAGGTAATTGGACCGCACATAAGACCACAACATTTGCATTACAGAAAGTTCCAACACCATAACAAATTCGACCAAAATAGACTTGAGCATTCTAATACTCCCTCCGGTTCAAATTAATTGATTTGGATTTGTCTAAATTCGGATGTATCTAGACTGTTTTAATACTAGATACATCCGAATCTAGATAAATCTAAGTCAATTAATTTAGATCGGAGGGAGTAGTATAAAAAACAAAGACCATGACCCAACATTTATTCAATCTTGATGGGAAAGCATGAGGTTTGGCTTAGCTAGCGTCTGCAATTGCATATTAGTATGACAGATACATGGTATGTGGGTATGGGTTATATGATTCCATACACCCATCCCTACTCTACCCAAGCGGTAAAATATTTTCTTATTTACGTATCATACATAATTTTTCAACTCATACTCATACTCTTAATGGGTTTTTACCTGCTAAGTACACGGGTAATGGATACCCATCGCCATCCCTGCCCATATAAGTGAACAACCCTGTCCTAGGTAGCCCGGCCATTTGCATGTGATGGGGATCTAAATGCACATGCATCGTGGAGATATGGCAAAGATATAGAAACCTACTTTGGTCGGACGGCGGTCGGAGATATCCATGTGTTAACTGGTCTAATCGCATCTACTCCAGATGGGCAGTACGTAAAGTGATATTACCTGCCAGCATTGACGAGCAAGATCAAGGCCGATGTGCATCATCAACTAAACAAGGTGCATTACTAACGATGCACTGGCTGGCCCCATGGTCTTCGCACATGCACCATGTGTTCTTTCTCTACAGAGAAAAACACTTTTCCTTGACTTCACTTTAGTCTCAATTTGTTAGGGTTAAAAGCAGGTTAACGTGCACATTAACTCGATACTAAATGGTGCGCAACCGGCTCTATGCGTGCAAGCAAAGTAAACGTCCGAGTAATTGCATGGTCTCCCAACCTAATCGGGTCAGAGCATCTCCACTAGCGTGCCCTAAAGAATTTTCGTCGGCGCTATAGGATGAACAGGAAGTTGTTCCATGAGCCTCATGCATGGTGTGAGGCCTTCGACACCTATTTCTTGCTGAAGAAAGACATTGTTAGAGTGATCAGTCTTTTGTCAATTCAGGAATGCATGGCTATCATGAGGATGCTTGTAAACGGAGCTCTTGTAGATTCAAAGGAAGTGTACCTTCGCATGTCTGAGTCCATGGCCACTAAAGCAATGTATCAATTCTGCAACGGTGGTCAGAGTGTTTGGACCAATGAAGCCGTGACAGCTTTTATCAAGGCAGAAAATGCAGCGAGAGGATTTTTCTACGATGCTTGGAAGTACCGATTGTACGCACTAGTCCTCGAAAAATTGTCAATTTGCATGGCAAGTTTTGTACAAAGGGCATCATGGATATTATAGTGTGGTACTTGAAGTTGTGGAGATCAAGATCTCCAGATTTGAAATGCTTTCTTTGGCATGGTGCAACAACACAATGACATCAAATGTGTTGCAGCGCTCTCCGTTCTTTCCAAAAATTGTTGAAGGCCATGCTGCATACACCAAAGGGTAGTACCTAGCCAATGGCGTCTATCCAAAATGGTTGACATTTGTGAAACAATCACCGACCATGTAGATTCGGCAAAGTCCCACTTTGGTTTGCTCTAGAAGAGTTGCAAGAAGGATGTTCGAGCGAGCATTTGGTTTGCTCCTATCTTGATTTGCTATTGTTCAGTACCCTGCGCTAGCCTGGTCTTAAGATCAAATGTGGGAATTGCTGAATGCACGCATGACCATGAACAACATGATCATCGAGAGTGAGCATGAACATCCAGCAAACGATGATCTCCCGGTCCTAGTGTCGATTTTGATCACAAGGTGCCCAGAGATTGGGTTGATTTCCTTGCCATACGTTCGGAGATTCGTGGTGAGGTTGTTCATAACCAACTGAAAAAATGATCTGATAGAGCATTTGTGGAGACTCAAAGGATAGGCGGACGCATGAGAATCGGGGTTAGATCTAGCTAAACTTCTATTTATTTAAACGTTATGGACTATTGTATAATTTTTTATTTTTGATGTGTTCGAACTATGTCTGCAACATGCGGTTGGGATTTTGAACTACGATCGAAACTATTAACATTCTGGTTCGAATTTGCTGTAAAGAAAATTGGAAAAACAATGTGAGACGCATTTGACAAATGAACCAACACTTGTGTTGGCGCATCCCAAACGACTGATCCGATGCTTCTCGCGGCGCTGGAGATGCCCTTAGTGGGTGGCACGCTCTCCTCCTCCTAGCTAATCACTATAGCTAACATGTACTCCCTCCGTTCGGAAATATAAGATATTTTAGCTTTGTAAAATAAATATATCTAGAGCATTTTTAGTTCATTTTAAACCTTTAGGAACCTATATATATACTAAAGAACATCTAGATACATTTGATTCACAAAACTAAAATATTTTATATTTCTAAACCGAGGGAGTAGTACACACGCGGGCATACGATACACCACCAGGTAGCTAGCAATGCACGCACCACACGACTACCCATGAAACGAATGAATGATGGCATCACCAAATCTTGCGAGCACATGTGGCGTGCGCTTTGGACAGCCGCTAGCTAAGCTATAGTAGGGGTAACATGCGAGCCCCGATTCGTTTCGTTTCCGTTGCAACGGCGCGTGCATGTTGCTGCCGCGGCCGGCCTTGTTGAATGACAACCAACCAGATAAGACGTCATGAGACGAGCGAGAGAGAGAGAAACATGCACGGGGAATCAAATTGATCGATGGCGGTGGTGGTGTACGTACGTACGTGCGTGGTGGGTGGTGGGGCCAGGTGCCGCGAACCACCACATGAGCGCACATGGCCTGTTCTGCCCCCACACCGACGTCTCCTCCTCATTCTATCTAGCACCGGCCGCGCCCGTAGACTATCATGGCCCCAACGGCGGCAGAACTACGTACGAACGTACACCGGCCGATGATTGCACCGGCCGGCCGGCCGGCCGTATAAAATTCTCTCTCGGGTCGAGTCTCCTGGAGTACTCTACGTACGTCGAAAACCGAGATACTTACCTCCTCATCTGGTCGACCGAGCCGTAACGTTTCGGTCTGTTTGGCGCCAACTAGGCTAGATAGGGACATGTATGTACAAACGCGGTATTCAGATGTTGTGGTACCAGGATTGACGCGTATACATAGCGTATTTTATTTATTTATGTTCTGACACTACATAAAATATGCTACGTCGTATTTATTTTTGCTTCGAAAGTGGGAGAGCATGTGAGACGTGCCAACTTTGGAAATGACCCCGTGTCGCCTCCCCACCAGCCCCTCCCCACCACAGCCATTCCCTCTGGCCGCTACCGACGCGGGTTGCGGGCACGCGGGTCGGCGGCAGTGACACTTCCTCTTCCCGCGTGCACGGATACCCGTACGGGAGGGCATATCTAGCGGCGGTGCTCCCAGGTCGGCGATGTTTCTGGCGGTGGTGCGGCCTCCTCGGGTGAATAGCGATGTGGTTGTACGGCCCCTTCGCGGCAGGGCGCTGCTGCGTGCAGGAGTCCCACAGATCTCTCTAGGCCTAGATATAGGCATGTTTGGGCCAATCTTGGTCCGTGCGGGTTGCCCGTGCAGTCTTGCGGTGTTACTCCCTGGAGGCGAGGTTGGAGGGGACGACGGGTGCAGGGTGGTGGTGCTCAGTTAGCCTGCTACAACATGGCAGTGGGTGTTTCAAGGGACCTATGCGGGATAGATCGGGCTTGGCGGGCCTGGTTTGCCCATGTTGCTGCGTCGAGTCGACTACCGGGAAAGTGTTGGCAGTAGTTTCCTCTTGCACGGTGGTGGTGTTGTCGCTGTCGTTACTTGAGGTTCTTCGTTCTTCCTCCTCTAGGCCCCGCATCGGTTCATAGTGAGGCGTTGATGGTGGCGTCAAGACCGTGCTGGCGTGTGTTGATGAGCAGCGTTGATGGGTGGAAGACTCCGGAGCGTTCAGGGTAATTGTTTTTTGGGTTAGGAGAAATCCCTTATAGGTTTTCGACACCGACAAGGACGGGGTGACGCATAAGGTGTCGTCATTCCTTCTTGAAGAGCGTCAGGTATACTCCTTTCCTACGCACCTTTGTGTACAGGGAAAACCCTAGGTCCTGTCCAGGCATCAGCGCCAGTCGCTTTTCTTCTCGAAAATGTCGCTTGATATGTGACGTGGAAGGCATAACGGTTGCGAGCCATGTTCATTTAGTCCATTTTCCGTTGTTGACATTATTTTCTCTACTGTTTTTTTTTTGGTTTGGACTTGACTGTGCTAAGATGGTTGCTATATTAATATAGGGGTGCCAAAGTCTACTTCGAGGAGGAGAGCATGTGAGACGACACACATTGATTAGCATGCTCCTAATCTGGTGCACCGTTTGGTCCGACGTCTAAACACGAACCTAGCTATCACTCGCACGAGCGCTTGTGACCGATGGTTAAGACTTGCTAATCACACATGATCCATCGAGCACACACCAGACCAGACACAACGGTGTACAACGAGAGTGAGAGATCGATCCTGCAAGAAAGAAAGAAAGAAAGAAAAACTATACAGAGCGTTGCACCTGCACCACCCCAGCCGGCAGCTCGATCCATCGACAGTACGGATGACTGTTAACCTGTTCCCATCGACAGGATAAGCTTGCGTGCGTGCGTGCAATGGCGACCGGTTCTCTTCATGGGGGCCAAACTTTCTGAGTACTGAGCAAGTTAGACAGAAACATAAAACCTTGACCTTTGTTCCCAAATTCCCCATAAGAAATTCAAGATTCTCCGATCCACTTGTGGATTCGAAGCTATCCACTCGCATCGTCTCGCTCTTCCCTTCTCTGCTCATACAACAATACTTTGTACTCTTTCGTACTACTACAAAGCTAACTTAACTACTATTGTGGTAGTGTATAGAATTAACCATGCGTGCCACACCTAGACTTGCGACATCGACGGGGCGACGCATGCGGGTGCCACCATTCCTTCTTGTGGGGCGTCGGGTATATCCCTTCTCGCACTCACCCCACGTATAGGGGAAACCCTAAGACATGTCCGGCAACAACGTCGTCATCGTCGCATTCCTTCTTGAAGGTGTTGTTTGTACGCGACGTTTCGGGATCTAGGAGTGTGGCAGAACATCTTCAGTGGGCGCAGCGGTGGCGAGCCATCTTTGTTTCGTCGATCTGCCATTGTTGGCATTATTTTATTTTTTCTTTCTCTCTTTTTTTATTTAGGCTTGAATGTGTTGTGGCCCCGACAGCTATATCGGTTGGTTTGTTATATTAATATAGCGGGGTGAAAGCCTATTTTAAGAGAGACTTGCACCAATTTCACAGGCATTTTGCTAGGGCAAAAAGCACTAGTGTACCATCTCCGATGACAAGAGGTCATGACCTAACATGGATTCGACCGAGCTAGGCTACTGTTAGTGGGTTAAGTACTTCCTAATCAATTCAATAAATATTTGTATTTGATACTTTAACAGATAACACCGAGGATTGATACGGAAGCCTTCGTCAATCATAAGCGTCCTCTGGTCCTAATCCCAAAAGTAAAACTCAATTTAAGCGTACGTGTCTTTACGTACACGAGCCCTTCCCAATAACTGAATTAATTTCAAGTGGTTATGCGATAAATCCAAAGTCGCTACCGACTGCTCACACGATCGATTGGAGATCATAATCATGCTTAGCGGATGACATTAACTAGTCTCCAACTGATAATGAACCGTACGTGCATATATGCTGCTAGCTCCGGCAGTCGTCTAGTCATGGGCCATGGCTGCCGCATGCCACATGCATGCACCATGTTCTTGGAGCTGTCGGGCAATGCATTGTTTGATTTCAGAACCTATAGAAACCAATCTGTGTCACGAGTGCTGTTGATCACATGGTCACCAGATGACACAGCCAATTTCTCTGCCGTCATTTGCATAATTATTTTT
The DNA here is from genome assembly GCA_023614405.1 of Avena insularis. Taxonomy (NCBI): domain Eukaryota; kingdom Viridiplantae; phylum Streptophyta; class Magnoliopsida; order Poales; family Poaceae; genus Avena; species Avena insularis. The sequence continues at coordinate 387,217,693 of CM042687.1, forward strand.
TATTTTTTTGGAAAAGAGCATATATTAATATCACAAGGACACCAATTACACCCAGCCTCTGCAACAACGCATGACCTAGCGGCTCTACGGATGCACACAGCTCAGAAAAAAGAAAGAGAAATTACAAAAAAAAAAATCCTGCTACAGAGGACTAATCCTCAAAGAAACGACAGTGACACCATCAGAACAACACTCCTCCACTCCAATAACAACGCCTTCAAGAAGGAAATAATGCTCAAGCGCCGTCGTTGCCCGACCAAAGGCCATAGGTTTTCACCCTGGAGAAAGTCCTTACTCACAAAATAATGCCTTCAACAAGATCATTGCCAGGCACAACCAGCTAAGGCCAGACATTGAATTTTCACCCTGCAAGATAAGACTTGAAACTCCCCTGTGTTGTCTTCCCGCACCAACAGTCGCTGCAACGAGTCTCAGATCACGCAGCCAGATCTCCGTCACCACAAGAACAAAAATCACCATCGCTATCCTCAAATTTCCACTTTCCTGACATTCTCCTCATCTGACATCACCCTGGCTCAAAGCATGGCACTTGGTGGGAACAAACAACAGAGCTTCGCACCGCTCCCGCTGAAACCAATCGGCCAGAAAAGCAAGGTGCGCGCGACCGAATACCTTCCGATCCAGCAATCTCCTGGCATGATACGCCCATGGGAGTTCGCCGACGGAGCCTTCCGGAACCCGCCTCTCCAGACCAGATCAAGGAGGACAGACATCAAGTAGATCTTCGTCTACGTGCGAAAGAAATCAAAGGACCACCACCTTTATTAGATCCGACACAGCGATCCCCACACCGCCGGCTGGTTCCCGGAGGACGGATCGAGCAGGCAAAAGGAAGCAAACCGAACCACTGCAGCGCCGAGCCACCACCAACAAGATCCCAGTGCCACGCTTGATCACGCTACCACACGGCTTCGCCGAGGGCTGACCTGGCCTAGATGGCCCTAGATCTAGCCCACGCGACGCACCCGCAGACGCCGCCGCCGACCTGCCAGCCCAGTACGGGCCCAGATCGAGCCCGCAGAGCCGCCGGAGGCGCCTCCCATGCCTGCGCGCCAGGTCGCGTGCCCGCGAATCGCCGACGTCCGCCTCGCCCATCCTCCTCCGTCCCACCACGACGCAGATCTGCAGCGCCGCCACCCGCGACCCCCCAGACCACCGCCTCCCCGCGCGAAGATGCTTGTCGTCGGGGTCCGCCTCCACTCACTCCGTCTTCGACGGACGGCCAGGAGAGCACAGGTGGCGCCGCCGGCCAAGAGAGCACAGGTGGCGGCTGCTTTGCTAGGGTTTGGGGAGCCCCCGGGGTCGCCCTCGCGAGCAACCCGGGAGGGAGCGGCTAACAGTTAGACACTGCCATTTGTATGGATTTTATGTGTTGGATTTTATGGTTTACAGTATATTTTGTCTTTTGGCTCACGGTCCATTTGTAATTTATAAAATCCTGAAAATATTAAAAGCTCAGTGTCATACATGGCATATACTTTCCTCTATCCATAATTATGTACATTTTGGTTTAGCCAAAGTTAAATTTTGTAAACTTTGACCGGGGATAGAGGGATCAACATCTAGAATATAGTATCTTCATATTATATGAATTTCGTTGATACTTTTTTCTACATGTTTGGTAAAACTTTACAGAGTTTTACTTTGATCAAACACATGACAATTATGGACACGGGTGTAGAAAGTTTAGTCTTGCACTACTAGCTAGTAGAGGAAGAGAATGATGAACATATAATTTGAGGTTTTCTACTCTTCTTCTAGCATATGTCTAGTTTGTGCTATGTGATTAGATTTTCTAGTGCATTTGTGATGTTTCTTTCGTAATCAAACTCACTGTTCAAAAAATAGGCCGAATCAGGGATTAATAGGCCGATTAATCGCTACTAGGGACCTGACCGTGTCGATTACCACTAATCCTTTGTGTTAATCATTTAGCCCGATTAATAGGTCTGACACTCCGATTACTAGGTATGTTCCCGATTAACCACTACACTTGGTCAAAAAAGTTGCAAAATTATCAACACATATCGCCCATCCATCCGCTAGCCCGCCCCAATGAAGTAGGTTTTGCGAAGCTCCCGTTCGATCCCTGCCTCCAGGAGCTTGATTCAGCCATCACCAACTAGTTCCTTGTCGTTGTTGACCAGTTTCTCGTAGTTGCCAACTAGAAATCAGATACAAAAGCTCGAGCGCCTTGAGGATCTCATCCGGGAGCTTAAGGTTGAGGATTCATACGTGTTTTAGGTGCTAATTTTTCTAGGCTACACCGATTAATAGACGACCGATTAAATTAGTTAATCTTCTGAATTCCGATTAATCGCTACTCCCAAACCAACCGAGCAGCTAACGATTACCGATTTCCTTAACATTGATCAAACTCATCCAAAATAATGCAACTAAATTTTCTTTTAAAAGTTGCATGTAAGGTTCACTTAATACTCAAATATATATGTAGCTCCGTTTAACAAACTCTTACAACTCAAATAATTGAAACTTAAGAAAAAAATAAGTATGGCTATAGGATTTCTACAAGATGCGCCAATAATATCCAATAATTGATAAGAGACAAATAAGTAATTGACTGACACATGCTGCCTACCTTCTAATGCCATTCTCATGTTTAAATATTTCAATGTAGATATTTTCATGATTATGTTAATTTGTGAAGCATGGTCATCATATATACATATGGTTTATACCATAAAAATTATATGGCCATGTATTATACGAATCATATGCAAAAAAATGCAAACCAACATATATAGTGAAACCATGTGATATATAGTGATACCATGTGTATGTAGACATTTAGCTCATCAATAAACTCATTATTTTTTCTTATTTCGTGTGACTCTTACGTTTCAATTTTTTGACAGATTTGTATGTAAATGAATAGATGGCTAAACAATTTAATTGATCATTTTGTACTAGGAAAATGATATCATGAACACTAACACATAATATATTGTTTTTAAAACTTAGCAAAGATCACGTTATTTTAGTAACAATGAAATTCAAGCATCTCTAGGTATTTGGTTTTTTTACCTATGAGAAAATCATAACATGGATTTCTCAAATACATGTTAACTAACTTGAATTGTAGTTTTGCCAGCAAAATTATATCACATGTCTCGGATGGACTTTTATGTAAAATTGCATGGGTAAGTTTCTAGTCAATTCCTATGTGCATTATTTTTTCCTATTTTTTAAAACTTACAGACATGATTTTTACTAAGAATTAACTGAAAACTTCATATGTATACCCACACTCCAAAAAAAATAACAGTAAAGTTAATACTCCCTCCGACCCATATTAGTCGACTTCAATTTGGATGTATCTAGACAAGTTTTTGTGATAGATACATCCAAATTGGAGTCAACTAATATGGGTCAGAGGGAGTACATACACCCACACTCTAAAATTAGATTTCGTAGAAAAGTTCATACATATACCCACATTCCAAAATTTGTATGAAATCCATTGCTTCAGGTGAAAATAGTTCCAGTGTATATTTGCCATACTGCATTTTCATGTTATCAATGTTCATAAAATTTTCCATAGTGACAGTGACACTAAAGAATGTTTGAGTAGTCTAGATTGTAGGACTTACATTTGCGGTCAAACAAAGAGCAAGTACAGTATAGTTGTGTTTGAACATGTATGTACACCGAACTTATATGTGTGCGGTAGAAGAAATTTGTTAGAGCATATATCGAAGCTTTCCCATGATTAGTGTTCGTGGTCCCAGATAATCTAGGATTCCTTACATGCTCAATATATTTCCAGTTGTAGGAACTAATTATGTGTTGATCGTACGATTACTATGATATCGAATACGGTTTTCTCGCAAAAAGTTATGGAGTATGATTAGTGTGTGCGTGTGCTTGGGATAGAAGTCTGCAACCAAAAGCATTCTTTTTTGGTATATATAAAATATTTTTGTTGATCTATGAAACTACCATCCTTGTATCCCGTAGCCATAAATCCAAACTAATTGGAGGTCAACTTTATATGTAGGGTTTAATCATCCTTTTTTTCTCTACAATGTCAAAATGTACAAGCATCAAGGAGAAAGCTAAGCTTATCCCACCTAACCATGGTCATGTTTTCACTTTCTCTTTCTGGTATACCACTTTTTTCACAATGCATTATGCATGTTGATCTCGTGCACCATGACACGGAAGAAAGCTAACTAACTTTACACTACATCCTTACAAAAACCTAACACCATGTCCCTCTCACCATGCAAGAAATTGGTGCCCATGCAGACCAAAAGGCTAACACCCCACCCAAAAGAAGAAGGAAACGATGGAGGAGATATAGATAGGTCCATGCACGCACGCAACTGACCAGTAAAGCTTTCCTCGTCAGCGGAAAATCAGTATGGAGCACAGGCTTCATGGTGGACTTTTTTGAATTTTTCAAAAAGTCTCAGAAACATTTAGAAAAGATATCTATGTACAGCCAACAATACGAAATACAAGTCTGCAAATTTTCAACAAAAAATACTTTGTATTTCGATGCATCAAAAAAGATAAATATGACAAATTCTGGGAAAATTTAGGCCTATTCAAAATTGTACTGTTGACACCCAGATCTGAAACTTTCTCTTTTTTTTCCGAGGCCAAAATACAAAGTTTTTTCACATGAATTTTTGCACGTAGGTATTATAAATCACTATCTACATCCCGTTATTTGTTTTGGATTTTTTTCAATCTTTAAATTTTGAATTTTTTTGAAAAAAAAATGTCCACCATGGTGGACATCCACCAAATCCACGCTCTCCTTAGCGGAAAATCAATATGGACCACGGGCTCCATGGTGGACTTTTTTGATTTTTTTCAGAAAAAATAACCGAGTGGATGCATGATGAGCAATTTTCAATAATCACAATCTCCTCGTCAGTTCCCAAACCGAGTGCAATTTTCAAGCATACATGAGCTTTACAACGTGGGGAATAGGCATAAATGTGGCCAGCCAATGACGACGCAACAAGTCGTAAGTACACTTAGCACATATGCACATGCATCATGTTCCACGATGGCATGGATGGATAGAAAGGTTCAGTTGTTTATATGATCATAGGGGGTCGTTGGCACTTGGCACTTTTTTTTGCGGGTAGGCACTTGGCACTTCGGGAGTAGATTATCAGAAGGTTCCTAGAAGTTTGTAGAACGGTAGGAGTATATATGTAGAAGATGTGACCCACTTTGGGAGATTGCTACAGGCCCCACCCCTTCGATCGTATTGTACTCCTACACCTTATTGATTTGGTCCCCTAAAGTGGTGTTAGCCCACATGCATGCATGAGACGATATTCATCAGTTAATCGACGACGCCGAACGTGCAAAAGTCATGGAAGAGGCCGTACTGATCACTTTAATTTAGGTCTTACGTGGCAATCGAATCACATAAAACTATGCACAAAAATGTGATGAAAACATCAAAACTATTCAGGATATGGACATATGGTAGTATGGTACACCACTCATCATCCGTAGACTGTAGCTGGCAGCTACATATGGGCAGTGTGGGATGGAGGTTACACCTGATGATGAACACCAACTTTGCCAAGTTCTCAACTAAAATGACGATGCTTCCATGTAGCATGCCTTACAAGACACTTCACCCTCTATTTTTTTCGGAAGAGAACACGTCATCCATTTTATAATCCACTACTCTCTCCATTTTAAAATAAGTGAATCTACACCCTAAACAAGTCTACATACATTTTTTTACAAACTTAAAACATCTTATATTTTAAAACAGAGGGAGTAGTTTTGTTCTTCTGTTCTAGCTAGCTAGCTAGCTATCCAGCAATTCATGAGTAACATGGACGCGGCGTTGTTTAACGTCCGGCCGCGTCTTAATTTCCCATTAATTGGCATGGTTAGCAGTCGTGTGCCGGCACATTAGTTGCAAGCTAATCATACGGGACCAGCAAACACTTGTTTATATATTATTTTCTTTTTGAAAAAGAAACAAATGATTGCTTAAATATTGTGTCCTGGACTCGCTGGACAATCGCAATGGAAGCGTCATGGTCATGGAGCTAGCTGTAGCCAGCATGAGACGTTGCCGTTGTCCTGGAGGAAGAGAGGTTTAAGGATTAATTGGATGTCGTCGGCCGGCAGATGGAGGTGTCTACTGTTGCATCCACGAGGTTGCCTAGATTGCTATAGTGTGGAATTCAAGGGTCCTCTTGTTAGGTCAATAGTGCTTGTCATTATGGCTTGCTAGCTAGACACTCTCTAATTAGAGATTGTTCATAGCTCAATCGTTTTTTTTTTAAAGGAGCATATATATTAATATCAAAGGATACCAATTATAATCATCCTCTGCACCAATATATTGTCTTAGCGGCCATACGTATACACACAGCCAAAAAAGAAAAAATAATTATAAAAAAAAGTCCAGCTACAGATTCTTATTCATTGAAACAGCAGTACTACCATCACCAAGACAACACCAGAAGTTCAACTTTTCCAAAAACTAATACCTCAATTTTTTCCTTTACTAATACCTCAAATTTTTTAGACCAATTGATTTTAATCAAACGGCCAATGATTTGTTTTTTTTCCAATAATGCTATACCTACGGAAATAATCTCGGCAATCACTTTACGGATACGGTATGGCCTTATGTGATTAGGAGAGGTTCAGAAGTTCTCTCGATTAATTCTCCTTCCATTGCTTCACCTCCAACCACGTAGCCCGTCAATAGAAGTCCATAGAAATCAGTCCGTAGGTCTAGTATCACTACTGGATGCGCGTGTTACGCTGAGGGCAAAAATCCGTCAGCGTAGGCCAAAATGCCCTCGGCGTATGGTACGCCGACGGCTGCCCTCGGTGTAGCCTTCTCGGCAAAGGTCTCCCTCGACGGAGCATATACAGGCCGTCGGCGTATCAAAATGCCGTCGGTGTACGCTACGCCGACGGTTTTGTTCTCGACGTAGCGGCCGTCGGCATAGCCTGTCGGCTGGTTGCAAAAACATTTTTTATAAAACAAATTATTTTTTTTATTTTTTTCTTAATTTTTTAATCTTTAAATTGTTAGAATCGTTAATCTCTCATTTTGAATATTTTTAACACTAATTACACTTAATATTTGATTAAATTGCAGTCTTGGTCAAACTTTCTGGCCGGTCACTCATCCCAATACTACCTCCATTCCGGTTTATAAGGCAAATACACACTTCAAAAAAAATGTTTGACTATAAATTTGGTCAACAAAATGCAAACTATATTTAACAAAAATTATACCATTAGATTTATATTTAAAATACAGTTTCGATGGTATAATTTTTGTGACATATGATTCATATATTATTGATCAAAATTATGGTTAAACTATTTCTCGAAATACGTGTCTGCCCTATAATCTAGAATGGAGGGAGTACTACTCCAGCTCCAGCACGCTTAACTTTTTCGTTCCTTCAGAATCTGTTTCCGCAAAGTAATTCATACATTGTTGTCAATTCTATGATATCAATCCTATTAACTCTTATATCATCATGTCACATGTTTGTATTTTTTGAAATTACAAATAATTATTTAAGTAAACATTAATGAATAAGTAAAAATATTATTGAATTCAAATAAAAATATAATAATTTTACTTTTTTGTATTTTTCTATTTAATATGAAATAATTAATATCTTTAAATCCATAAATCGTAATTCGATAAATAATATGTCTAAATTGATCAGAAAAATGAGTGGAATCCAAATATGATATCCATATCAACTAAACACTAACCCTCCGTTTTTGAATTAGCTATTTGGTGGTTGCTTCAAAAAATCCCTCTTTTTGCGCTCGGAAAATGAAAAATGTCTTTTTGGTGCGATAAAAAGGAAAACTTGCATTGGATCTTTGATGAAATAGCATATTATGAACCTAAAAATGATTTTTGTAAAAAAACATGAGCATCGGATCATGTATATGTAGTTCATATCTGACCCACTTCCTATAGATTCGGCAAGAATTTGTCTTTTTCACCAGAGGTGGATGGAAAGGTTTCGGATCCCCCTATTGGTACATTGTCCATATAAGGTGGTTTAGTATTTTTGTAAAATGTGGTGGTAGCATTTTGAATTAGCCATTTGGTGATTGCTTCACAAAACCGTTAGTTTTTTATGCTCGGAAAATGGAAAATGCCTTTTTGGTACGATGAAACGAAAAACTTCCTTCTGCAATATTTTTCGTCATCCTATGATGCATATGTATGCACAATATGGACACAATATCACAAATTATTCCTCGATTCTAGCCATAACATTGGTCATTTGACCCGAAAGCCAAAAACCTTTAATAAGATAGGTCATTTTGTGAAGGGTTTTTTCAGACATAATCAATATACCAAGTTTGATATTTTTCCTTATAACTATGTCACATAATATGACACCACGCAAAGGTTTCGCATTGTTTCGATCGTTTTTTAATTTTTTTTATGCCTGTTTTAAACTATCGTTAAACTTTGTCGAACGACGGGCATGAAGATTCTTAGCTCGGGGCCGAGCCTCGCTAAACTTGCATTGGATATTTGATAAAATATCATATTATGAACCTAAAAATGATTTTTGTAAAAAAAAACATGAGCATCGGACATGTACCTGCAGTTCATATCTGACCCACTTCCTGCCGATTCGGCAGGAAATTGTCTTTTTTACCAGGGATGGACAAAAAGGTTCGGATCCCCCTGTTGGAACATTGTCCATGTAAGATGGTATAGTATTTTTTTTAAATGTGGTGGTAGCATTTTGAATTATCCTTTTGGTGGTTGCTTCACAAAACCGTCCGTTTTTTGTGCTCGGAAAATAGAATATGGCTTTTTGGTACGATGAAAAGGAAAACTTCCTCCTGTAACATTGTTCGCCATCCCATGATGCACTTGTATGTATAATATGGGCACATTATCACAAACTATGCCTTGATTCTAGTCATAACATTGGTCATTTGATCCAAAAGCCAAGAAATCTCGAATGAGATAGGTCATTTTGTGAAGGTTTTTTCATACATAATCAATATACCAAGTTTGGTATTTTTCCTTGTAACTATGTCACATAATATGACACCAGGCGAAGGTTTCGTATTGTTTCGATCGTTTTTGAATTTTTTATACTCGTTTTAAACTATATATAATATTTTATGTTTCACTTAATTTTTATTTACAAATGTATAATATTGAAGTGTAGATAGATATATCTTATTTTTCTGCAATTTTTTTTGTATTATTTATATTTTTCTGAATTAGAATGATTTAGTTATGATTTTTCAAAGTTTAATAAGGTAAAAGAAAAAATAGCTACGCCGACGGCTGCTTACGGGGCTGCCGACAGCCAGCATTATGCCGAGCTTCCTATTCCTGGCATTATTGTGTTCTTCACCTGCCCGCGGGCCACACCACTACCGCTTCGTCGTTCTCTCTGAAGCACGCTCATTATCCTCGACCCAAGTGTACGGTTTTATTCTCGGTGCAAGTGTCCCACCCCAATTCTGTAACCCAGGGATATGCTTTTCTTCTCGGTGTAGGGTGCCCGGTCCCCAACTATAACCCTCACACGATGAACCTCAGCACGTCCTCACAACCGGCAGGTCACAGGTCGTGACTGGTGAGCAATGTGTATCGTGCAAAGATTGTCATTTGTCAATCGAGCCCTGCCGAAGTTGCCACATGGAAGTAGCATTTATCCATTGCTGAAATGTCAAATTAATCCAGGATATGTTTTGTCTTTAACTTGAAAGGATTCATAGAATATGGCCACGCATGTCCTCTAAATCTCAGCCATGGATGGTTGTCCAATTAGCGATTCATGCGAGCATTAACATGTAATGATAAACATATGCGTCCCATGGGGACCCACTTGTAGAGGGTAAGAAAAACTTGGATAAGCTAAGAAATTTGTGGCATTCTCTTTTTTTTTTGCCAGGAAAGAGAGTTTTTATTTAAAAAATGATAGGGTTATAATCTGCAGTAATGTATCGGCAAACTTCTTGTGGGAAGTTGCTCAACCATACCGCCGTTCTAGGTTCTCCTCTACCATACTTTGCTAGTTCATGACTTACACGATTTGCATATCTGCTAATTCTAGCAATGGTGGTAACTCTCTCCCTCATCAACTCTCTGATCCCTCTTACTCGTGTGGAGTACATGGAGGTATTGGGCGTATTCTCCGCAATCAACAAACACGCCTCCGCACAGTCCGTTTCTATGACGATTGGTAGCATCATTCAGTGTAGAGCCAGGTTGAGGCCTTCATCAAGGGTTGTCAATTCCGCTTCTACAACGTCCGCGCAATTGAACAATTGTCGGCAAGACGAGAATATGACGGCCCCCTTGCTGTCCCGCAGGATCATACTCGTGCCCGCTGCACCATCTGGAGTGAACGAGCCATCTACGTTCAGTTTGGCATGTCCTTGCGCCGGGGGCATCCAGCTCGCTTTGCCCTTTGGTTGTCCGTCGCTTCTCGTCCTAGGTCTACCCATACCTCGCTCGTGCGACACCACCTCCTTCCCTTTGATCGGGTCTGCATTAGGATACTGCTTTAAAAGAGTTAGCGAATCAAGGTAGCTCATTAGAAAGCGTCGCGATCCTTCGACATAGGGCATTAGTTTATCATGTGTTATTTCGTTATGGACAAACCAAATACGCCAAAAAAAAGCATGAGAATGGGGGCCCGCTTTATCTCTGTTTGGCTTTGCAGCAGATGTAGCAGCCATTCGGTGCCTATGTGTACTATTGTCATAGCATCACGAAGTTCCCAATCCTGACTCATTGCTGCCACAGACTTCTAGCATGAGGGCATCTTAGGAAGACATGGTAAGTATCTTCATCCTCCTGCCCACAGATCGGGGAGGGGGGTGATGCCACGTCTGTTTTTCGCCAATGCATTCCGTGCAATTTTCCATGCCAATGTTCTCACCTTCGGCGGCACCGGGCATTGCCAAATGAGCTTCCAGGATGGTCTCTCCCCTCCTGGTCTTGCACTCGTAGCCCTGACCTCCGGCGCATTCAGGTGCTCCTCCATCGCCACCTGCAGTCTCGTAGTAAAAAAGCAAGCTTGGCAGATATTCATATTATGTCTCGGCTATGGATGTTTGATCGTGATTTTTTTTGAAGATATTTTACCATACATGCGAGAATATGTTACTGTATTATTTATTTATTTGCTACGACCTAGAAAATTGTATTCTCGAAATCTATATCTATTTTGTTTGCCTTTTTATCATCTTATTACACGGATGTACAAAGAGGATATTATAATCTTCGTGCTGAACTCATGCATCAAGGAGAGCCATGCATGTGCATCGTGTAGCCCGAGACGTTGCACGTGAAACGTTGTTATACGTGTTAAGGCGACCTTTGCTTTGTAGCAAAGTCTACGTACATACCACTATATTTCCATGTAAAGTATAGAATAAGAGTGTTTTAAACCTACTCGTTAACTTTCAGTTAGAGGCATACTGGACGGACGGGCGGCGAGGGCAGAAAAAAAATGGAGTGGTTGCGTTGCGAAGGTTGAGTGGCGCGCGTCGTCCTTGTCTCGTGTGCACGGCGCGGTCGTTCTCCGGCCAGACGGCGGCAAGCCTAGGCAGGCCTGGCCCAGCGGGCATGTGGCTGACACGCACGATTGATCGATGGATCCAACCCCCCGCGCGACACGGCACCAACCGCCCGCCCGCCCGCCCCTGTCAGTGTCAGCCCGCACACACACACGACGCAGCCCCCGGAATACTCGCGCGCTATGTGGCCCGGACATATATATCCACCCCGCTCCTGTCCGTGAATTTGCAGATTGCACTAGCACCGCACTGTTCCATTCGAGCATTCCAGGGACAAAATAATTGGCACGTACGTGCGCAAGAGATGGGAGCCTGCAATGCAATTTGATGGACGCATAGTAGTTACACCAAATTCGATGATACTGGTATCTTGGTCTGCATCTATATACTCCCTTCGTTCACAATTAGATCGTATTCTGGGTTTAGTCAAAGTCAAACTTTTTAAAGTTTGACCAAATATTTAGCAAAAAATAAAAATATCTATGATATAAAACTTATAGTATTTGAATCTTTGTAAGTTATATTTTCATAATATATAAATTTGAAATAATAAATGTTTATATATTTTTCTATATTTTTGATTAAAGTTGACAAAGTTTGACTTTAAAAAATCGTAGAACACGAAGTAATAAAAAAACGGAGGGAGTACGTAGCTCGGTGAAGGAAGTAGTACTTCGTATGGGAATGGGGTCCAGCTGCCTGCCGGGCGGCCAGCCAGACGACGATAGGTGTTCGATCGAGTGGGTATCCGACGACAATCGAGCGGCCGATCGACCGACGGGCCATTCTACGTACCAGCTCGACGGAGATGACACCAGCTGCAAAAGAAATAGACGCAAAGAAGAGGATGCGCGGGTGCCGCCGTGTAGGCGCACCGGAAGGGACGTGGCGCCCCGGCCGGTGGCGACGCCGCACGTGGTGTGTCATCCGCGGCGACGGTGACGCACCGCCGGGATGGGCGGGCGGGCTGGACGGATAACGAGAGGCCGGCCGGCTGGGGCAAGTGAAGTGACGGCTGAGGGTCGTCGATCCATCGTCGCCGCTCGCTCGCTGGGGACCAGGGGCAGGGGGTAGGGCTGTAGTAGGCGACTAGCTAGGCGGGTCCTGCCCTGCCATACCGGACTCGCTCGTGCACCGAGTACGTACGGTGACATGCCGCCTACGGACGGCCCCGCCCGATCTCTGTCCTCCTCCTCCTCCTCCTCCTTTTTTTTTTGGCCTACAGGCACGCACCCGGCCGCGCGCGTATCGCTCTGCTTCTTCTTAACTCTTCTTGTATTCTTGTATGCTTTGTGTGTACGTACGTGCTCCATACGACGACAGGGACCTGCACGTTCACATTAATTCCTGCTCTGGAACCCAGCTAGGCAGCTACTAGCTTACAATTATGCGGATATATACGGGATATCGCATATACTTTTATTTAAAATATAAGATGTTTTATCTTTGTAAAGAAAATGTATATAGAGTTACTTTGGTAAGTAGGTTCAATCGGATTTAAAGTGATTCTATACATTAAAATAAGTCTAAATATATTTTCTCCATAAATCTAAAACATCTTATAATTTAAATCGGAGGGAGTGGTTCTTATTTTCTTCGAAACTGACGTCTGTATACTTCAGCGCGAGCAGCTGATCTAAGGAGCTTGGCTTGAAAAATGCTGCAAATTTAAGCTGCTACATACCAGCCACAGAATCGTTCAAACCCGAGTGATTATTGCTATACATGTACGGTACATGGCTGCTGGATGATTGGATGGGAGGGTTGCGTCGCAGTACGCGGTAACGTGCACGGGTGCGCGGCGACTGCACGCCGGCCACACGGGTCAGCCTAGCTTGTTTCAGATTTCAGTATCAATGCGGGCTGCGGCCTACAGTATCCTCGCGCCTGAAGAACTTGCGTGATTTGTCTCCCCTCCCAGAAGAAACTCGTTCGTTGACTTGCCTTCTCGTCAAATCATCCGTTGACTTTTAGTAGTCACCTGAAAATCTAATATAAGGGACATGGCGTTGGGGCTTTGACTTATGCAAGGTTCAGGTTAGCAAATTAAGCAGAGACGACGACAGCCCAGTCGTGCGAAGCAGCAGAGATGGAACCAAGAAACATGGCACACTTTGATTAGCATCCTGCTAATCCGGTGCACCGTTGTTTGGTCCGACGTCTAAACCAAACCTCTAGCTATCACTCGCACGAGCGCGCTTGTGACCGACCGATCTCGATGGTTAAGACTTGCTAATCACACAGGCATGATCCATCAAGGCTCGAGCACACACAACACCAGACACAACGGTGTACAGCGAGAGTGAGAGATCGATCCTGCAAGAAAGAAACAAAAATATTCACATAGATATATAACCTTGCCACGGTAGTACTACTAGCTAGTCACTGTTAAACTGTTCCCATCGACGGGATAGAGCTTGCATGCGTCGGGGTTCGCCCGGGGACGGATGAATCACGTAGTTAGAAATTGCTACTAATACGTGGTCGACTTTATTTGTGGCGTTTAATCACCCTACAATGTCAAAATGTACAAGCATCGTCAAGAAGAAAGTTAAGATTATCCCACCTAACTATGGCCATGCTTTCGCTTTCTATTTTTGGGACACCACTTTTCACATGGCATTGTCCATGTTGATCTCGTGCACCATGGCACATATGGAAGCTAAGAGCATCTCCACTCGGCTACCCACGACGCCGTTTTGGACGCCGAATTTAGGTCCGGGCGCGTTCCCGGGAACCTCTTTTCGTCTGGATTTGGGCCAACTTTGGTCCGGACTTCCCAGGCCATTCCCAGGATCCCGAAAACGCCCTAAGAACATCGAACGAAGCGAATTGGCCGAGTGAACCAGCCTGTCAGCGACAGAAACCGAGTCATCGTCATCCTTCCTGCCGTTTCCCCTTTTCCCACCCTCGCCACCGACCTCGGCCTATAAAAGACGTACATCTCGCCGTATCCCTTCACACTCTCTCACACCGCTCCCAACTCCGGCGAACTCCAGACGCTCGCACCTTTTACCTCCACAACTCCGCCGAAAATCCATGGCCGAGAGATATCCCGACGACTGGCCGCCGCACGCTACAGACGTGGGAAGCCTGACTGCTCCACGACGCGGGCTGTATCCGACACCGCCGGACTTTCGTCTCCCCGTCGGCTGGAATCTCAGCGCCAGCGGGATCCCTATTTCGCCGGTGCGAGCCGACGAGGACATCGCCAGAGAGATCCAGGCACCTACCGCCGCCATGGAAGACCCAGAACTCGCCGAGGATCCTGGCAACCTGGTCTTCTGGAGGTAGTTCTTCGCCGACAGGCGCCTCCAAGATCTCGCCCGACACGAGGGACCGCCGGGCTCGCCGCCGACGCGTCACAATGCGGCGTTTCGCCGCCGCTGGTGGAGTGTTCCAGGGCGAACTCTCACCACCATGATGGAGCACATCCAGGCCGGCAACCACCCCCGCCTCGGCCTGTAGAAGCGGCGTCCGGCGTCGACCACGGCGGCGGCCTTTTCCTAGTTTGAATTTAATATTTTCCTAGTTAAAATCGATGTAATATGTGCGTCATTGCCCTAATTAATAAAATCTATCTATATTCGTCCAAATTTCGCCGTGTTTAAATGAATTTTGCCGAATATGGGAACTCGGCCTGGGAACACGAGTGGGTAACTCAACGTTCCCAGGCCGAAAACGAGTTTCGTCCGGCCCAAACTTGGTCTGAATTTCGGCATGGGATCGCCCGGCGAGTGGGGATGCTCTAACTAACAATCATTACACTACATCCTTGCAAAACATAACACCATGTACCTCTCACGAAGCAAGAAACTGGCGGCCATGCAGACCAAAAAGGTTAAATCCCCACCCAAAAGAAGAAGAAAAAGACAGAGATATAGATAGGTTCATGCACGCACGCAACTGACCGGTAAAGCTTTCCTCGTGAGTTCCTAATAACCAAGCGCAATTTTCAAGCATGCATGAGGTTTACAACGTGGGGAATAGACATAAATAAATGTGGCCAGCCAATGACGACGATGCAACAAGTCGCAAGTAAGGTTAGCGCATATGCACATGCATGTTCCACGATATGGCATGGATCGATGGATAGAAAGGTTCATTTGTTTATATGGTCATAGGGGTTCGTTGGCACTTTGGGAGTAGATTAGGAGGCTGATCATTGCAACGTCATATTAATTAGGTTATAGACACACTTTGTCTTGGTATGTGTGATGTTACAGTAACATAGCTAGTTACTCAATATATATATCTCTTTATTAAATCATGTCATATAAGTAAAAATGATAACTTAAACTCTTAGTTACTAGTGAACTTACCTCCACTATGACCAGACTGAAAAGTTTTTTAAACTATGTAGGATAGTAGGAGTATATATGTAGCCTACATGTTGCATACCTTATTACTAATTTGGTAGATGTAGGAGATGTGTCCCGCCACTTGGGAGATTGCCCACCTTTCGATCGTATTGTACTCGTACACCTTATTGATTTTGTCTCCTAAAGTGCTGTTAGCCCACATGCATGCATGCGGCGATACTCATCAGTTAATCGACGACTCCGAACGTGCTAAAGTCGTGGAAGAGGCCGTATTAATCACTTTAATTTAGGTCTTTGCATGTTAGCCCTGCATGACGAACTATGGTAGAGGTCCACTAGAATGAACAAAAAAAAACTCGCGCCCCTCTCGTCACCAAGGAGAGGGAGCGCCGCCAACCCCTCCACCGGCCAGTCCACCCCCTCCCTCCTTTCCCCGTCACCGCCGCTGTCAAGGGCCGCTGGGCGTTGCCGGATGGCACCGGCGACAACGGACAACCTCTTCCCAGCCCGTGCGCTCGGAGGCAGGGTCGGGGCTCTCCCATCCCGGCGGCGGTGCTCATGGGGCGGCGGTGGTTCAGCTCTGGCAGGGTGGGGACGACATGGCGGCGAGTTTGTGGTGTTGCGGGGCGGCGCGACGCAGCGGAATGGTGGGCTGCTACAGGGCGACGCCGCCCGGGCCCTATGAACCAGATCTGGGCCCTTCAAGTCCTAGCTGGGTAGGGCCGAGCGGGCCTACTCGATGCGCAGCGTGTTCTGCGGATGGCGACGGGGTGTAGGGGAGCAGGGTGCAGCAGCGATGGCGACCGCCCCTACTGGACCCTACTGGGACTGGTTTGCCTCCTCAGGGCCTTTACAGGCCAGCTGGGCCCGGCCAGAAGCAATGGGACTGGTGTGTCCTGCGGCCGCGTCCGGTCGACTACCTCTCCTTGTGGTGGAGGCAGTTCCCTCCCGCGCGGCTGCGGTACTGCTGACCCGTTCAAATTGTTCTTCTTCTCCGTCATGCTGGCCTCGTGACGTAGCTTCGGTGAGAGGGCGATGGCGGTTTCGTGACCGTAGTGGCGTTTGTTGGTGGCGGTGAGCTTGGTGGTGTCAAGGCCTCGATATTCCGGGGTTCCTGTGCAACGAATCACCTGGGGGTTGTGGATAGGTTTTTTTTGGAGAAACCCTTGTCGGCTTGCTCGGCCCCGATGCGGTGCCGCCCTCGGGTGTTGCCATTTCTCACTGGAGGGCATGTGGCTATCCCATGTCCGCTTCCCTCAGTGCGTAGGGGAACTCTAGGACCAATGCATTGGTTCGGGCAACAACGTCCTTGCTCTCCTTCTTGAAGGTTCTGCTTGATACTTAAAGATCCGGTGCTAGGAGCTAGGTGGGAATTCTCCGGAGGACGTAGCGGTTCCGGGTATTTGGTGTTTAGTCAATCCGCCTATGTCTTCGTTTTGTTTCTTCTTTTACTTTTGGATCTGTGCTTGCAGCTGCCCATGCATTTTCTTTCATATCATGACTCGTTGGTTGTATCTTGTGAGTGCTATATAATACAGCGGGCGAAAGCCTATTTCGAGAGTCCCGTGTGACTGCATGAGATATGATGTGTTTTTTGTTTTATTTTTGGAAACTCTGATGTTTTTATTTTCCAACTATTTCACGAGATTGCCTTTTTCTTCTTCAATTAAACGAGTCCGACGAAAACCTCCCGTGCCATGGTTATCAAGTTAAACATAAAAACTATTCAAAAAAAATGCGATGAAATGTCAATAATATTCAGGATACGGTCAGACGCATCATCCGTAGACTGTAGCTAGCTAGCGGCTACACGCGAGGTTACACCTGATGATCAACAACAACTTTGCCAAGTTCTCAACTAAGTTTAATGCTGATGCTTCCATGTAGCATGCCTTCCAAGACACTCCAGCCTCTCTTTTTTTTGGAAAGGAACAACATCCATTTTATCATCCACTAGTTTTCTTCTTCTTTGCCTCTCTGTTCTAGCTAGCTATTTTATCCAGCAACCTGAGTACTACCTCTATCTCAGCTTATAAGACTTACGCGTATACCTAGGTTGTCCGCATGAGCTATATAATATGAATTATATAATATAAAAATTATATCATTAGAAAATATAACATTTGAAGTTTCTAATAATATAGTTTTTATCTTATGTAGCTCATGCTAAGTTGGTTAATTTATCAACCTAGAAATACGCGTAAGTCTTATAAACTGAGACGGAGGGAGTAGTAACATGTACGCAGTGTTGTTTAAGGTCCGACCACATCTTAATTTCTCATTAATTGGCATGGTTAGCAGTTCGTGTGCCTGCCCATTAGTTGCTAGCTAATTATAGGGGACCAGCAAATACTTGTTTTATATACTTATTTTCTTCTGATTCTGAAAAAGAAGCAAGCGATTGCTTAAATATATTGTGTCCCGGACTCGATGGACAATCGCAAGGAAGCGTCATGGTCATGCAGCTAGCTGTGCCAGAATGAGACCTCGCCTTTGTCTTGGAGGGAGGGGTTTAAGGATTAATTTGATGTCATCGGCCGGCAGATGGATGTGTCTAATTTGATGTCATCGGCCGGCAGATGGATGTGTCTACTGTTGCATCCACTAGCTTCCATAGGTTGCTATAGTGTAGAATTCCTCTTGGTAGGTCAATAGTTCTTGTCATTATGGCTTGCTACTCTCTCTATTTAGGGATCGTCCATAGCTCGCTAGTATGTTTTTTCTTTTGTAATACCTCGTTTTGTTTAGACCATTAGATTTTAATCTAACGGCCACCGATTTCATCTTCCCATGCCCACATGCCACACCA
This sequence comes from Avena insularis, assembly GCA_023614405.1. Classification (NCBI taxonomy): domain Eukaryota; kingdom Viridiplantae; phylum Streptophyta; class Magnoliopsida; order Poales; family Poaceae; genus Avena; species Avena insularis. The sequence continues at coordinate 387,236,407 of CM042687.1, forward strand.
CGACAGCATTCCTCTCCAGCACACTCATTCCTCGACCCAAGAGTGAAGAGTAAGTTTTTTCTTCGCTGTGCAAGTGACTCACCCAGGGCGGCCCATAGATTTTGGGGGACCTAGAACAACACGACAACAAGGACCCTTTGTTTTAACGTGGAAGATCTTCCTTGGGGTCAAGGGGGACAATACCCCCCCCCCCCCCACTACTCTAGAATATTTCTATATTTATAATATTTATATGAAATTTTAAAGATTATTTTATGTTCAAGCATGATTAGAGCTTTTTTTTCAAAAAGTCTGTCGAGCTCCACCACTTCATCACACAGGAAAAGCCTTAAAATATTAGTATTCCAAAAAAAAAAATTAGTATAATGCAACAACAAGTTAAATAGTATGTATATTTGATAGATTCATTGTCTTTGGGATCTTGGTGAAGAATTTCAAAACTATTTATTCATATTTATCGAGCAAACTATATACCATGATATTTAATTCTGCCAATTGCTTCTTGTGTACACATGTATATAAATATGTGCCTCTAGAATTTAATCATAAAACAACATTACATGAGTAACACATTCATATGCATGAGAAAAAAAAGAATAAATAAAAAGTAGACATATAACGCACAAGATTAATATAGGACGGAATAGTCAATAAGACAAGTAGAAGCGTTGAAATCAGATGAGAGCTGCTTGTGAAATTGTATAATTATATGACTACATATTTAGTCTCCACTATTGAATACTCATAACCTTGTAAACACGCATGAGGATCCTTGTTGGTCTATACATTTGGAGAGGCTAGTAGAAATGCAACATAAAAAAAAATAAAAAAAAAGTATGTTTTTGAGAAAGAAGAGTTAGTAGACTACACTTTGGGCCATTTATATTTTCTATAATATCCTACAATGTTGGGTCTCAAAAAAGAAGACTAATGTAGATACACAAACAAGTCTTTACCAAGGGACCCAGTGATATGGTTTTGTTCTCGGTGCAGGTGCCCGTTCCCCAACTATAACCCTTACATGATGAACCTCGGTATGCGTCCTCACAACCGGCAGGCCGGGTGGTCACTGGTCAACATTATGTATCATGCAAAATTTGTCAATCCAGCCCGGTCAGAGTTGCCACATGGAAGTGGCATTTACCCGTTGCTGAAATAGCAAACTAATCAAGGATATGTTTGTTTTTAACTTGAAATTATTTATAGAATCATGTCATGCGTGCTCTCTCAATGCAATTTCATCCACCAATGGTGGACCGATGAGCAATTCATGGGAGCATAACACGTAATGTGAGATAGGAAAACTTAGAAATTGAGCCTAAGTTGGGATATTTGTGGCATTCTCGTTTTAAAAAAAGAAAACTTAGGAAATAACCATATTCTTTTACAAAAATGAGCAAAGTCTTGGCTCCGGACGTATGTAAGCATGGTTTTTTTAAAGATATTTTACCAAACTTGCAAATATGTTACTCCCTCCAATCCATAATAGCAGGCCTGCATAATAGGTGTCCATGAGTTTTTTTTTAAAATTTTGCTACGACCTACAAAATGTGTTCTGAAACCTATATATTTATTTGCAGATGGATGGATACTCATCAGTCTTGGTAGAAGAAGAAATGGAGTGGCTGTGTCGCGAAGGTTGAGTCTTGCGCGCGCGTCCTTGTCATGCGCACGGCGCGGTCCTTCTCCGGCCGGCCGGATGGCGACACGGCTAAACGGCGCGACAAGGCAAGCCAAGGCAGGCAGTGGGGCTGGCCTGGCCGGTCCGGGAGATCGACGTCTGGGCCCCACCGTGCATGTGGCTGGCACGCACGACCGATGGATCGATCCAATCCAACACCCCCCGCGCGACACGGCACCAACCGCCAGTGAGTAGACACAAAGATCGCCCAGCCCCCCGGCTCTCGCGCGCGCCAGCCGGCCCGCCCGGCCCTATCCACCCCGCCGCGCCATGCTCCTGTCCGTGAATTTGCAGATAGCACCGACTGCACTGTTCCATTGGAGCATTCTAGGGACACAATAATTGGCACGTACGTACTTACGTGCGCAAGAGATGGGAGCCTGCAATGCAAAAGCGATATGTATACGGAGGATTACGTGTACACGCGTGCACGTAATATGCGTCTCATTAATATTGATGGATGCGTAATTTATTTATACCTAAATCGATGTGATCTTGGTCTGCATGCATATATGGTTCGGTGAGGAGGGCAAGGAGGAAGCCGTCGTACGGGGGTCCAGCTGCCGGCCGACGATAGGCCGTCCATCGATCAAGCTGTATGCAGACGCGGATAGATGATCGATCGACCGCCGAAAAACCAGACATCCATCCATGTACAATCGAGCCTGCGATTGATCGAGGCTACCTACGGCCGGCTGGGTGCACATGCACCATCGATGTCGATTCCATCCTCCTGTCCGGCTGGCTACATGCACGTACGACGGTGGTTGAGACGTTGTGCTTCTGCTTATGCACTAGTAGCTAGTACTATACCGGAAGCTAGCTAGATACACGCATATTTCCACTGGATTCTCTCTCTCGAAACAGGTTCTCGCCCCGCTTTATATATAAAACAAAATCCAAATACATATCCGGACATACCACCCACACGGCCGAAGCCAAAGCAAAAACAGAAACAAGTCAAAAGAACGCTGGGGCCACAGCACATCAATGCCCAAGAGGAAAAGGCAAAAAAAAAGGAGGGGGGGAAATCCGTTCGATCACCATCTTGTTGCGCACATTCCACAGCGTCCAAGATAGAGCAGCGAAGAGGAGCCAGAAGAGACGGCGCCCTCCTCCGGTCCGGTTTGCCTGGGCCTGCAGGAACTCTCCCAGTTCCTGCGCCAGCCAAGCCGGGCCCAGAGCCTCGCGAACAAAACTCCATAAGAACTATGCCGCAGAGCACGAGAACATAATATGAGCGCACGACTCAGGTGTCCCACATAGGGGGCAGCGGCCGTCGCCGGGACCGTTACGCTTGGAGATTTCCACCCCCGAGGGGGACCGCTCCCGGAGAAGTTGCCAGACAAAGATACGAATGCTAAGGGGCAGGGGGGCTTTCCAAAGGGGGGCTAACCACGACCTCTTCGGGCCCTGAAAGAGGGCCTTATAGGCCGAGCTCACCGAGAACTCCCCAGAGGGGAGGAGCAGCCATGTGGTCGCATCCTTCTCCTCGGAGAGTGAGGCGGGCAAGGACCCCATCAAGCTCTGGAACTCGCTCGTCTCCACCACGTTGAAGACGCGGCGGAACAGGAGATTCCAGGAACCATCCCGGAAGTTCTCCGCGATAAGCGACGCCGGGGAGGCCGAGATAGCAAAGAGGGCGGGGAAGTGGATCCCCAGTGGAACCGGGAGCAGCCAAGGGTCGAGCCAGAAGCGGGTCCCCTGGCCGTCCCTAGCCACGAAAGAGATCCCACGGCCAATGTAGTGCTTAATGTCCTGGATGGATCTCCAGAACTGAGACCCCTCCCGCCGCTCGCATGCCAAGAGAGGCCGACCGCGGAGGTATTTGGCCTTGATCAGCTGAAGCCACAGGCCCCCGTCGTCCCTCAAGATGCGCCATACCCATTTCAACATCAGGGCCACATTGAAGCGTCGGGAATCCAGGATACCTATGCCCCCAAAACATTTGGGGGCGCAAACGTCCGCCCACTTCACCATATTGTTGGAGATATGCCCTAGAGGCAATAATAAATGTAGTTATTATTATATCTTTGTGTTTATGATAAATGTTTACATTCATGCTATAATAGTATTAACAAGGAAACATTAATACTTGTGTGATTTGTAAACTAAATTAGAGTCCCTAGTAAAGCCTCTTTATAATACTAGCTTGTTGGTTAATAAATGATTGTGGTTTCCCTATCATGAACATTGAGATGTTATTAACAACAAGATCATATCGTTAGGAGAATGATATGGTGGACATACTCCTATAGATAAGCGTAGCATAAAGATCAAGTCATTTTAATAGTTCAATTGCTATATGCTTTCTGATATAGAGTAACCTAATTCCTTCGACCATGAGATCATGCATATCACCTTTACCGGATGGATGCTTTGATGACATCAAACACCACACCGTAACTGGGTGGCTATAAAGGTGTCATTGAGTGTTCGGAAAGTATTGGTTGAGACACATGGATCAAGAGTGGGTTTTGTCCATCCATATGACGGATAGATATACTCTGGGCCCTCTCGGTGAAATGTCATCCAATTAGCTTGCAAGCATGTGACTGGCTCACAAGGGATCACATATCACGGGAACGAGAAAAGAGTACTTATCAGTAACAAGGTTGAACTAGGTATGCAGAGATACCGACGATCATAACCTCGGATAAGTAAACTATCGTGAGACAAAGGGAAATTGGTATCGTATGTAAGTGGTTCATTCGATCGCAAAGTAATCGTAGAAATATGTGGGAGCCATATGAATTTCCAGATTCCTCTATTGGTTATTGATCGGAGAAGTGTCTCGATCATGTCTGCATAATTCACGAACCGTAGGGAGACACACTTAAGGATTCGACGTTGTTTGAGTAGTTATGGAATGATGAGAAAGAGACCGAATGTTGTTCGGAGTCTCGGATGGGATCCGGGATATCACGAGGAGATCCGGAATGGTCAGGAGAATAAGATTCATATAAGGAAAGTCCCGTTTCGGAGTTGGGGAATGGTTCCGGTGATTTCATCGGGAATGTTCTAGAAGGTTCCGGAATGTCCGGCACTCCGGAGGGGAAGGGTACATGAATGTGTTATATCAAGTTGGTATGATTGTATTATGTACTCGGTGTCATCGCTGAACAAAATAGAGGGTTTATTCAAATCCTAGTTTGAAAAGTCAAACGCCAAGTTTGAAAGTCAAACGGCTAATTTTGGGAAGTGGAGAGGGAGGTGGAAACCGACTTGGGGGAGGAGTTCCTCCACCCCACACCACCACTGCCGAGTTGGGAGGGACTCCCCTCCCCTTGGCCGGCCCCCTCCACCTATATAAGGAGGGGCAGGGCTCCCCTCCTAGACACAAGTTCCTACACCTCTAAACCCTAGCCCCAAGCCGCCGCCGCCTCCATAGCCGCCGCCGGCCCTAGGGCACTCGCCGCCGCCGCCTAGGTGAAACCCTAGCCGCCGGCCTAGCCCCCTCCTCGGCGTGTCTAAACCCTAGATCGTCGAGGGCTCTCTCATAGTCCACCATACTCGCTCCGGCTTAAGGCGAAGCCCTGTGAGATCTCCCCTCTACTTCCTGCATTCACGCCAGCCGCTGAATCGCGAGGAGAGTACTACAACCTCCGTTACTGCTGGAACAAGGAGAGGAAGGTCTTCGTCAATCACGAACGTGTGACGATCATGGGAGCGCCGCGAACGCAGCGCCGGAAGGATCGTCTACGCGATCTTGAGATCGGGAAGAGTACGACTACATCACCCACGAGAATCCGCTCTCGTTAAACACTTTGGAATCTTCGAGGGTGGGTTATTCCATCGACTCGTTGCTACAATTTAGTAGATAGATCTTGGCTTGTTTGTTTGTATGCAATAGAAATTTTTTGTTTTCCATGCTACGAAACCCTACAGTGGTATCAGAGATGTGTCTATATGTAGATCTGTTGCACGAGTAGAACACAATGGTCATTGTGGGCGTTGATGCTTTTATTGTCGATTGCTTCTTGTGTACTTTGCATCTTGCGGGATGTTGGGATGAAGCTGCCCGGGCTAACCTTACATGACATCGTTCATGAGACTTGCTCCACGCTTGACATGCAACTTGTATTGCATAAGTGGCTTTGCGGGTGCCTGTTTCTCCTAGCATAGTTAAGATCCAATTTATAACGGGTGATTAACAATACTAGTATCAATGTTGTGGTTCTTGTTCGTAAGTTAGAACGACACTTATTGAAAGCCCCAAACCACGTAAAACATGCAAAGAAAGTAGAGGCGTCTAACTTTGTTTTGCAGGGGTGTGCAGTGATGTGATATGGCCATGATTGTGATTATATTTGATGTATGCAATGATCCTTATTACAAGTTGGCAACCGGCAGGAGCCATATGGTTGTCTTTAATTTATGTTAAGACCCGCATGTCTATTCAAAGTAGTTGTAATAGTTGAAGCCGGTGGACGACAACCATGAAGAAGCGTCATTGACCTTGATGCAATGCCGGTGATGATGGAGATCATGTTCGTGCTTGAAGATGGAGATCGGAAGCACAAAGAAGAAAGGCCATATCATATCACATATTATGAATTGCATGTGATGTTAATCCTTTATGCATCTTGTATTGCTTAGTAGACGACGGTAGCATTATAAGATGATCCCTCATGCACATAAATTTCAAGTTCTAAAGTGTTCACCCTTAGTATGCACCGCTGCAAAGCTTGTCGCTTCAAGCACCACGTGATGATCGGGTGTCTTTGATTCCGCGGGTGAATACAACGTAAGCAAGCCAGATTTGCTTATGCGGTAGCTAAGGTTTGATCTTGACGAGCCTAGCATGTACAGACATGGCCTCAGGAACACGGATCGCCGAAAGGTAAAGCATGAATCATATAGTATATATGATGAACATGATGATTGTTCGCCATTAAAACTATATCAACTCTCGTGATGATCGGTGTTGATATGGTGGATTTGGTTCATGTGATCACTAAAACAATGTGAGGGATATTGTTTTGAGTGGGAGTTCACCTAGATTAATTTTATTATTAATTTGAACTCAATTTGTCATAAACTTAGTCTAAACTATTGCAAATATGTTGTAGATCAATGGCAGCCCCTACCATCAATTTTAATGCGCTCCTAGAGAAAGAAAAGTTGAAAAACAATGGAAGCAACTTCGCGAATTGGTTCCACAATTTGAGAATTGTCCTCATAGCTGGTAATTTGACCTATGTGCTGGATGCACATTGGTGACCCACCGCAGCCATCGCTACCGATGAAATAAAGAATGTTTACCTCACTCGAAGACTCAAGATCTACGCTCAAGGTGCTATCTTGTATGGTTTAGAATCGGAGCTTGTAAAAGGTTTGAGAATTCAGACCCATGATATTGTCCGTGATCTCAAATTGATCTTTGAGACTCACGCAATTGAGAGCTATGAGGCTTGAAAATTTCTTTAACTGCAAGATGGAAGAGGGCTCCACAAGTGAGCATGTTCTTAAGATGTCTGGGCACGCAAACAAACTTCAAAGCTTGGGTATAGTGATTCCTAATGCTTTGGGGATTTACCGTGTCCTCCAATCACTACCACCAAGTTACAAGAACTTTGTGATGAACTACAATATGCAAAACATGAACAAGGAGTTGCCAGAACTGTTTGCTATGTTGAAATCTGCAGAAGTGGAGATCAAGAAAGAGCACCAAGTGTTGATGGTCAATAAGACCACCAAATTCAAGAAAGGCAAGTCTAAGCAAAAGGGACACTTCAAGAAGGGTGGTAAGAAAGTTACCACGACGAAGAAGACCAAGGCTGGACCTAAGCCCGATCTTGAGTGCTTTACCGCAAGGGAGAAGGTCACCGAAGCGGAATTGCCCAAAGTACTTGGCGGATTTGAAGAACGGCAACATCAAGAAGAAAGGTATATCCGATATACATGTTATTGATGTGTATGTCACTCGTACACGTAGGAGTGCATGCGTAGTTGATACTGGTTCGGTTGCGCATATTTGGAACTCAAACAAAGTCGCAGAATAAACGGAAGCTAGCGAAGTTCGTGGTGAGGATGCGCGTGGGAAACGGATCAAAGGTTGATGTGATCGTGGTCGGCACGCTACCTCTTCATCTACCATCGGGATTAGTTTTATACTTAAATAATTGTTATTTGGTGCCTGCGTTAAGCATGAACATTATATCGGGATCTTGTTTATTGCGAGACGGTTACTTGTTTAAATTCGAGAATAATAGTTGTTCGATTTATATGAGTAATATGTTTTATGCACATGCACCTTTGATAGATGGTCTATTCTTATTGAATCTCGATAGTGGAAATACACATATTAATAACATTGAGGCTAAACGTTTGAAATCGAGCGATAACTCGACCTATATGTGGCAATCGCTGCCTTGGTCACATTGGAGTGAAGCGTATGAAGAAACTCCATTCCGATGGACTTCTTGAATCACTTGATTTTGAATCACTTGAAAGATGCGAAGCATGTCTGATGGGTAAAATGACTAAGACTCCATTTTCTGGTATGATGGAGCGAGCTACGGACTTATTGGAAATCATACATACCGATGTATGTGGTCCAATGAGTGTAGCATCGCGTGGTGGTTATCGTTATGTTCTTACCTTCACGGATAATTTGAGTAGATATGGGTATATCTATTTCATGAAACATAAGTCCGAAACTTTCGAGAAGTTTAAGGAATTTCAAAGTGAGGTAGAGAATCAACGTAACAAGAAGATTAAATTTCTACGTTCTGATCGTGGAGGTGAATATCTAAGTTACGAGTTTGGCGAGCATTTGAAGAAATGCGGGATACTTTCACAATTGACACCGCCGGGAACACCACAGCGTAATGGTGTGTCCGAACATCGTAATCGAACTCTCTTAGATATGGTTCGTTCTATGATGTCACTTACAGATTTACCGCTATCGTTTTGGGGTTATGCATTAGAAACAGCCGCATTCACTTTAAATAGGGCACCATCTAAATCTGTGGAAACGACACCGTATGAATTATGGTTTGGGAAGAAACCTAAATTGTCGTTCCTTAAAGTTTGGGGTTGCGAAGCCTATGTAAAGAAGTTACAGCTGGACAAGCTTGAACCCAAAGCGGAAAAATGCGTCTTCATAGGATACCCGAAGGAAACTATTGGGTATACCTTCTATCATAGATCCGAGGGCAAAATCTTCGTTGCCAAGAATGGATCCTTTCTAAAGAAGGAGTTTCTCTCGAAAGAAGTGACTGGAAGGAAAGTAGAACTCGACGAGGTTGTCGAACCTTCTCTCGAACTTGCGAGTAGCGCAGCAACGGAAGTAGTTCCTGTGACGCCTGCACCAGTAAGAGAGGAAGCTAATGATGATGATCATGAAACTTCGGTTGTAGTTGCTACAGAGCCTCGCAGGTCAACGAGAACTCGTACCACTCCAGATTGGTATGATCCCGTAATGAGTGTCATGTTGGTGGATAACACCGATGACCCTGAGACATATGAGGAAGCGATGATGAGCCCTGATTCCAACAAATGGCAAGAAGCCATGAAATCTGAGATTGGATCCATGTACGAAAACCAAGTATGGACTTTGGTGGACTTACCGGATGGCCGGAAGGCTATCGAGAACAAATGGATTTTCAAGAAGAAAACAGATGCTGATGGTAATGTTACTGTCTATAAAGCTCGACTTGTCGCAAAAGGGTTTCGACAAATTCAAGGAGTTGACTACGATGAGACTTTCTCACCGGTAGCGAAGCTAAAGTCTGTAAGGATTATGTTAGCAATCGCTGCATATTATGATTATGAGATATGGCAGATGGATGTCAAAACAGCATTCCTCAATGGAGACATTGATGAAGAGTTGTATATGATGCAACCCAAAGGTTTTGTCGATCCTAAAGATGCTAACAAGGTATGCAAACTTCAACGGTCCATCTATGGATTAAAGCAAGCATCCCGAAGTTGGAATCAACGTTTTGATAAGGTGATCAAAAGTTTTGGTTTTATACAAACTTATGGAGAAGATTGTATTTACAAGAAAGTGAGTGGGAGCTCTGTAGCATTCTTAATACTATATGTAGATGACATATTGTTGATTGGGAATGATGTAGACCTTCTTAATAGTGTCAAGGAATATTTGAATAATAGTTTTTCAATGAAGGATCTTGGCGAAGCAGCTTACATATTAGGCATAAAGATTTATAGACATAGATCGAGACGCCTAATATCATTGTCACAAAGTACATATTTGGACAAAGTTCTAAAGAGGTTTGGAATGGAAGATATCAAGAAAGGGTTCTTGCCCATGTTGCCCAATACGACCTTGAGTAAAACTCAAAGTCCGACAACGGCAGAAGATAGAGAAAGGATGAGTAAGACTCCCTATGCCTCAGCCATAGGATCTCTAATGTATGCCATGCTATGTACTAGACCCAACATTGCATATGCTGTTAGTTTAACTAGAAGATATCAAAGTGATCCAGGAGTGGATCATTGGACAGCGGTCAAAAACATCCTTAAGTACTTGAGAAGAACTAAGGATATGGTTCTTTCTTATGGAGGTGATGAACAGCTCGTTGTTAATGGTTACACCGATGCTAGTTGGAACACCGATCTGAATGATTCTAAATCACAATCTGGATACGTATTTACTTTGAATGGTGCAGCAGTTAGCTGGAGGAGTGCAAAGCAAAGCGTTGTGGCGAGATCTTCAACTGAATCGGAATACATGGCTGCTTCGGAGGCTTCACAAGAAGTGATATGGATGAAAGAGTTCATTACAGAGCTGGATGTGGTTCCTAGTGCGCTGGACCCAATGTCTATCTACTGTGATAACATGGGCGCCATAGCCAATGCGCAAGAACCAAGGTCACACAAGAAGATGAAGCATATCAAGCTACGTTTTCACGCTATTCGAGAACATGTCCAAGATGGGGACATAAAGATTTGCAAAGTACACACAGATCTGAATGTGGCGGATCCGTTGACTAAACCTCCCGAGGGCAAACATGACCAACACCAAACCGCCATGGGTGTTCTAGATATTACCATGTAATCTAGATTAGATGACTCTAGTGCAAGTGGGAGACTGTTGGAGATATGCCCTAGAGGCAATAATAAATGTAGTTATTATTATATCTTTGTGTTTATGATAAATGTTTACATTCATGCTATAATAGTATTAACAAGGAAACATTAATACTTGTGTGATTTGTAAACTAAATTAGAGTCCCTAGTAAAGCCTCTTTATAATACTAGCTTGTTGGTTAATAAATGATTGTGGTTTCCCTATCATGAACATTGAGATGTTATTAACAACAAGATCATATCGTTAGGAGAATGATATGGTGGACATACTCCTATAGATAAGCGTAGCATAAAGATCAAGTCATTTTAATAGTTCAATTGCTATATGCTTTCTGATACATAGTAACCTAATTCCTTCGACCATGAGATCATGCATATCACCTTTACCGGATGGATGCTTTGATGACATCAAACACCACACCGTAACTGGGTGGCTATAAAGGTGGCATTGAGTGTTCGGAAAGTATTGGTTGAGACACATGGATCAAGAGTGGGATTTGTCGATCCATATGACGGATAGATATACTCTGGGCCCTCTCGGTGAAATGTCATCCAATTAGCTTGCAAGCATGTGACTGGCTCACAAGGGATCACATATCACGAGAACGAGAAAAGAGTACTTATCAGTAACGAGGTTGAACTAGGTATGCAGAGATACCGACGATCATAACCTCGGATAAGTAAACTATCGTGAGACAAAGGGAAATTGGTATCGTATGTAAGTGGTTCATTCGATCGCAAAGTAATCATAGAAATATGTGGGAGCCATATGAATTTCCAGATTCCTCTATTGGTTATTGATCGGAGAAGTGTCTCGATCATGTCTGCATAATTCACGAACCGTAGGGAGACACACTTAAGGATTCGACGTTGTTTGAGTACTTATGGAATGATGAGAAAGAGACCGAATGTTGTTCGGATTCTCGGATGGGATCCGGTATATCACGAGGAGATCCAGAATGGTCCGGAGAATAAGATTCATATAAGGAAAGTCCCGTTTCGGAGTTGGGCAATGGTTCCGGTGATTTCATTGTGAATGTTCTAGAAGGTTCCGGAATGTCCGGCACTCCGGAGGGGAAGGGTACATGAATGTGTTATATCAAGTTGGTATGATTGAATTATGTACTCGGTGTCATCGCTGAACAAAATAGAGGGTTTATTCAAATCCTAGTTTGAAAAGTCAAACGCCAAGTTTGAAAGTCAAACGGCTAATTTTGGGAAGTGGAGAGGGAGGTGGAAACCGACTTGGGGGAGGAGTTCCCCCTCCCACCGCCGGTGCACCACCAAGCCGAGTTGGGAGGACTCCTCCCTTGGCCGGCCCCCTCCACCTATATAAGGAGGGGCAGGGCTCCCCTCCTAGACACAAGTTCCTACACCTCTAAACCCTAGCCCCAAGCCACCGTCGCCTCCATAGCCGCCGCCGGCCCTAGGGCACTCGCCGCTGCCGCCTAGGTGAAACCCTAGCCACCGGCCTAGCCCCCTCCTCGGCGTGTCTAAACCCTAGATCGTCGAGGGCTCTCTCATAGTCCACCATACTCACTCCGGCTTAAGGCGAAGCCGTGCGAGATCTCCCCTCTACTTCCGGTACCACGCCATTGTCTTTGCCGAATCGCGAGGAGAGTACTACAACCTCTCACGCCTGCTGGAACAAGGGAGAGGAAGGTCTTCGTCAGTCCGAGCGTGTGACCCATTGCAGAACCTTAACGCAGCACTGGCCGGAAGGATCGTCTACGCGATCTTGAGATCGGGAAGAGTACGACTACATCACCCACGAGAATCCGCTCTCGTTAAACACTTTGGAATCTTCGAGGGTGAGTTATTCCATCGACTCGTTGCTACAATTTAGTAGATAGATCTTGGCTTGTTTGTTTGTATGCGATAGAAAATTTTTGTTTTCCATGCTACGAAACCCTACACATATGGTATCTCTGGTGACCGTCCCGAGCTGCCCAAAAGAATCGCGACAACTCCTTAGCGAAGTCGGCATGGACTCCCTCGGGCAGCAGGTAGAGTCCCATCTGATACATTGGAAGACTTGAGAGGCAGGAATTGATTAGGTCCGTTTTGCTCCCCTTCGACGTGAGACGCGCGCGCCACGGCTCCGCTCTGGAGCGCACACGCGTAACCAGGGGAGTGAGGTCCTTGATCAACACCCTGGACTCTCGCATGGGGAACCCCAAGTAGGTAATGGGGAACTCCGCCAAGCAGCAGTTGAGGTTGTCAGCAATCCGCTGCCGATCGATGTCGTCAAAGCCTAGTACCATGACCTCGCTCTTGTCGAAGTTGATCGAGAGTCCTGACATGGCCTTGAAGCAGAGGAGCAGGAACTTCAAATTCTGAATGTCAAGGTCCGAACCCTGAACCATGATCAAGGTATCATCCGTGTACTGCAGATGAGAAATACCCCCTCCCGGGATCAGATGCCCTACCACACCCGTGATGTGGCCAGCGAGTTTGGCTCTATCCAAAATCTCTGCTAGGGCATCCACCGCGGCGTTAAAGAGGAGGGGGAGATAGGGTTCCCTTGCCTCACCCCACAAGATGGGGTAAAGTAGGGGCCAATCTGCCCATTGATGTTGATCGCCGTCCTCCCACTCATCACAAACTGCATAATCCAGCAAATCATACGGTCATCAAATCCCCTCCTTTCCAGGAGAAGTCGCAGAAACCTCCAGTCCAACCTATCATAGGCTTTCTGGAAGTCCAACTTGAGAAACACCGCTTTCTGATGGCGTGACTTGACCTCATGGATGATCTCATGAAGGTAAAGGACGTCATCATGAATGAGGCGTCCTTTCAAGAAAGCGAACTGGAGGGGGTGGGTGAGCCTCTCCAGCACAGGAGCAAGCCGGAGAGCGCAGACCTTCGCAAAGAGACGCTGGATGACATTGATCACTGTGATGGGGCGGAGTTGGCGGATATCGGTGGCCCAAACTACCTTGGGGATCAGCGTAATCACACCAAAGTTCAGACGCGACATCACCAGGGTCCCTGTGTAGAGCTCCTAGAACATTCGCATGATCACCGGCTGGGCCTGGCCCCAGAAAGCCTGCAGGAAACTAACCAGCAGGCCGTCGGGGCCAGGTGCCGACCCTGTCTTCATAGACTTTAGGGCCGCCGACACCTCCTCAGCGAGAAACGGGCGAGTTAGGTCCGCGTTCTCAGCCGGGGTGACCAGCGCCCCACCTGTCCAAAAGTCAGGCGCAAGCGAGATGCCCGAGGGATCGGCCGCAGAGAAGAGGGCTTTGTAGAAGGAATAAATATGGGAGGAGAGTGCCTGCGGGGAGTCCAACAGGACCCTCCCCCATCCCAGAGGCAGGGGATCGAGCACTTCCTCCTCCATCCATTTGCGATGGCATGGAAGTAGGCCGTGTTCGATTCCCCCTGGACCGTCCAGTTCTGGCGACTCCGTTGACGCCAGAACGCCTCCTCGCCCCTGTAGATCTCCATAATGGAGGTCTCCAGGGAGTATCTATGGGCCCAGGCCTCAGCTGACAGGCCAACAAGGTCAGCCTCCCGGTCTAAGTCCTGAATCTTCCGCAGGATAGAGTCCTTCTGGGCACGGAGTTCCGTCCCCAGGTTGGTGCCCCATCCGCGCATGAACTGGCGGGACACCTTAGTGCAATGATGCCAGATATCCACCGCAGAGTGCGCCCGGGGAGGGGAGGAGGCCGCCATCAGCCACCTGGCCCGAACTGCCTCCACGAATCCCTGCTTCTGGAGCCAGAAGGATTCAAAGTGGAAGCGGTTCAGTCTAGGAGGGTTGCCCCCTCCCGAGGAAAGAAGGAGGGGGGGTAGTCGAAGCCAATCCGCGTGATAGCCCTCAGCGAGCAGAGCGGGAACATCACCTCCCAGTCCACAGAGACAAAGGCACGTTCGAGGACGCTGCGAATCGGGGCAAGCTGTTTATTGGTCCACGTGTACCTAGCTCCCCCCCGCGCGATCTCACGAAGAGCAAGGTCCGCGATGCAGTCATTAAACATCCGCATCCTAGGGAGATCCACGTTCGCCGATCTCTTGCCCTCTGCCGTGCGGATGAGGTTGAAATCCCCGGCCACGACCACCGGGATCTCAGCCCGCTCCACTTTCAGCTTAAGCTCGAGCAGGAACTCAGCGGATCTCCTATGGTCCACGGGGCTATAGACAATGACCATTTCCCATTTGAAATGGGTTTGTCTATGGGTGAGAGACATGCTCACAAAGAAGTCCCCGCGGTCCATATCATCCACCTCAAAGGTATCCTCCTTGACCCCAAGAAGGATGCCTCCCGAGTGGCCACTAGCCGGGAGCCAGGTCCAGCAGAACTTGTGACGAGACAGACCCTCAAGCTCAGAAATAGAGAAGCCCTGGCGGATCGTCTTCTGAAGGCCGACAATATCCGGCGCTTCCAAGCGAATATACTCCTTGATCTGCCGTGGCGTGCCGAACCCCGGATGTTCCAGATGAATGCCCGGAAGGCCCGGATGAGGTCCATATGGGACCTCAAGCCTCGGGGGCCCCTTGGCGGGGGCCGAAAGAGCACGACCGGTCTGGGGACGGGAAGCGGCAGCCTTGGGAGGTCTACCCCGAGGCCTACCCCTAGGGGCATGCTCCAGGGTCACCTCCACTTCATCAGGGGTGGGAGGGGGATCCCTGCTGGGGCCAGGTCCAGAGGGCCCAACCTCGGCCAGGATCTGGGCGCGTTCATGCTCCCGAGCATCGCGAGCTCGGGCCGCAGCGATCGCACCCGCGTACCTCTCCCGCGCCATAATGGCATCTAGCTGCTCAACCCGTGGTCCCTTCTCACCACGAAACACGATACCACAATCATCAGCCACCTCCCCCAGGTGGGCAAGCGACACCTCAGACAAGACACAGAATGAAGAACCAGGAGCACCAGAAGGGCCAGGATCAGGGGGGCAGGCAGAGGGGGCAGATGGAGTACCTGAGATCTCATCACGCGCCGCGACACGAAGGGCGGCCCGCTCGGCCACCGTCGGCTCCGGGCTAGAGAGACCAGCCCGCGCACCTGCGAGGCGGACACTGTGGCGGGACAGCGGCGGCGAAGGAGGCCTGGGTGTCTTGGCCTGACAGGGCTTCAGGCCCACCCCCGAGGAGCACAGGCCCACGTCTCCAGGGGCCACCACCGCGGGGTCCGGAGTATCCGGAGCGAGGGAGTAGCAGACCACCCCCGGGGAACGAGGGGACTGGGGAGAGCAGACTACCAGCCCCACACTCCCCGAAGTGTCCTCATCCGAGGACAGCAGTGCCACAGGGGGGACGACAGGGGACAGGCCCACACCCGCGCCAAGGTTGGAGCCGTATTGGGAGATGGGGAGGTCGATGGAGAGCGATGGGTCGGGGCGGAAGCAGCGGGGGACATCGACCGGGGCCAGCTTGGCCGGGGCGCTCAGTGATAGAGGGGGGAGTCCTGGGGGAGAAGCAGCACGGAGGAGGGCTACGGGGCCCCCGGCGTCGCCCTTATCTTAGGGAGACGCCTTGAGGCGAGGCGTCGGTGGTCGAGGGAGGGAGGTCGCACCTGTAGTCGCTGTCCTCCGAGCCCCCACCCCGACCCCCATCCCCGCGCCCAGAATCGTCGGTGTCAGGGGCCGGGGACAGAGGGGGGAGGGAGCTCCTCCAGGGCCCGACACCTCCTCGTCGAGCTCCACTAGGAGGTCCCGGCCCACCCGGTCCAAGAACACGCGAGGGAGGGAGACCGGGAACACAGAGATCGCCGGGCAGAGTAAGCGGAGGCTAATCGGCCCGAGGCCCGGGAGGGAGCTCATGTCTAACTCCGTGAGTTTGCCCACCGCCTGAGACACCAGGGCCACCACCTCAGGCCGCCGGGCCTCGTGAGGAAACCCCGACAGCCGCACCCAGACCTCCGAGAGAGTAGCCACAGTCTCCTGCGCGACGGAGGAGGGCTGGATGGACACCCGCAGCTGGTGAAGCGGCAAAGTGAAAGACGAGCCACAAGCGCACATGCGTAGGATTGCCACCGAGGGGAAGTGAACCGCGAACTCAGACGCCGAGACCCGATGGACTGGCCAGGGGTGTCCTGGCAGGACCGCGCGGAGCTCCTCCTGGATCAGATCCTCCGTGACTACCAGCCCCGGGGGGAGGGCCTGGTCAGGGAGGATCGACACCATGGCCAGGGTCTCCGGCACAGTCATCTGCACGCCGCCCATGTCAATGACGTAGAACCCACCATCCACCCCATGGCCATAGTACTCCAGGGCCTCCCTACGCAGGGGGATAGCAGCCGCGGGCAGCACGTCGGGGCGTCCCGCAGTCGCGGCCCTAGGGTGAGGCCCCAGAACACCAGGGGCAGCGGTGACCACCGCCGAGGGATCAACCGACGGAGCTGACACCACCTTCTTCTTCTTCTTCTTGGATTTACGCTTCTTCTTGGGCGCCGATGACTCGCACATATCCCGTGGGCGACGACGTGCCCACAGAGAAGGGGCGAGGCCGCCCGGTCGCGGCGGCCGCCTGGCCTCGGCAAGAGGGCCGCATCCCTGGAGTGGAGCGCCGCCGCTCGCAGGTGCTCCTCCCGTGCCAAGCCTGGCCGCGGGGAAGACGAGCGGGAGGACTCCTCCAACCTCCGACGAGCTCGAGGAGGCAAGCGGGAAGGGTGACGGGGCTGCATGGGCTCTCCATCCGGGTGCAGATGCACCAGCGTGGCCGCTGGAGGTCGGCGACGATCCTGGGGAGGAGGGCCGAGCGTGGGAGGAGCGACGGGGGGAGAGGCGCCGCCGTGCCGGCGGAGAGGCCCGACACGGGGAAGGGGACCGACGCGGGGGGGCGCGTGACGGGCGAGGCGGAGCCGCGGCGAGGCGGGCTGCGGCGAACGCCATGGCTGCAATGGCACGAAGCGGAGGAGCGAGGGACGAGGCGGGAGGCGGCGGAGGGGAGGGGTCAGAGGCGGCGGAGACGGGGGATAGGTCGGACCACGCGACCCTATCCCCCCGCGGCCTCGCGGGCTGGGCGGGCCGAGGGCCAGAAGGGCCGGTGGGGATCCGGTCGACCAGGCTGCCAGCGGGCCTCGGCCCACGAGCGGCCCGGCTAACCAGCCCATCAGCGCCCGCTCCTCCCCTGGCGCCCCGACCCCAACCACCCCACCCCTGCTGGGGCGCCGAAGGCGGCGGCCGAGCCACCTCTCGCCGCGAGGCGGACCGAGCCACGCAGCGGCGCAGAAGTCGCCAACGACGGTGGTGGCGGGAAGGGCAGCGCGTCGTCGGCACCCCCACCTCCTCGTCGGCCGGCGACCCCTCCACGACAAGGGCCCATGCCCCGGACGGCGGCTCCAACACCGGCGGGAGCTCCTCGCCAGCCGGCTCCTCCTCCTCCACATCACCCCATGCGAGTCCATGGAGGTCCGCCAGGGCCGCTACGCGCTCCGGCGACAACGGCCGAGGGGGCCTCGACACGGGCTGCGCGGGGGCAGGGAGAGGCGCCGACGCCGGCAAGGAGCGCGCGCCGACCTTGACGATGTGGGCGGGAAGACCAGCGTCGCCGCGCGGCGGACGAACTCCCCGCGCCGCCGGTCGCGAGCGTCGATGACGACCCCCGTCGCCGAGAGGAGCACGAGCCGGCGGTCCTCCGGCCGGAGCACGACGACGGAGGGGTACCACCCTTGCCGACACCCGGCGAAGCGCGAGGACGTGGAAGCAAGCCAGCGGAGGGGGGTGGGGAGGGGGAGAGAGCCCGCGGGGGGAGCCATGGCGGCCGGCGGCGCGCCGCCGCGGCGAGGCAGGGTTCAAAATTCAAACCTGCTGCCCGCGAGCCCCGCCAGGGAGAGACAGGACAAGCTTCCCCTATTTGATTCCATAGTAATCTACTTATGCAGTTTAGGCAGGTTTTAAGGCTCGGAATGTCCTGTTTGGTCTGATGACCTAATCCTAGCTAGTAGAGCTAGCTAGTTCTTCGTTCACTCCCGCTTGCGCCATGTCAGTCTGGAGCTGGCTGCCTGGAACTGGAACTGGAACTGGAACTGGAACTGGGATCGGTGGATATAATATCCGGAGCTGATGACCTCCAGCGGATTCTCGGTACCTAGCTAGTGATGACCTCGATCTATCGCTACTTAGCTCTTTTCGATTAGTTTCGTTTCTCCTTGTAATTAAGCATGGGCGGCTCTCCAAGTACAAGGTCGATCGAGAGTGTACACAGCTCGATCGGCGGAGATCGATGACACGTCCACCAGCTAGCTGGATGGATGACCACTGCAAAAAATGCAAAGAACGACGCGCACCGTGCACGTAGCCGTGCGGCGCCGGAACGGCCGGACGTGGCGGCCCGGTCTGTGGGGCACGCACGGTGGCGACGCCGCACGTGGTGGGTCATCCGCGGCGACCTCGACTTACCGGCCGGCGGGATGGGCGGGCGGGCGGGACAGACAGCGAGAGGCCGAGCGAGTGACGGATGAGGAAAGAAGCGGCAGGCCAAGCGATCACCACCGGTGGATCCATGGTGGAAGCTGGGGGCCATTTGGGCGAGCGGTCCCGACCCACCGGGGCCGGCTCGCTCGTGCATCGCGTACCGCGACATGCCACCTACGGACGGCCCCGCTCAATCTCTGTCCTCTCCCTCTGTTGACTCTATCCTTCCCCCGCATCCCGCCTCCAGGTCCAATGTCCCGTCCAGTTCCAGCACGCACGCTGGGGCCACCGGCAACCACGACCACACACAGGCCGCCTACGTACGCATCGCTCTCTGACTCTTCAAATTTTCTTGTATGTATCTATGTACGTACGCGTATACTCCATGCGACGACAGAGAGGGACGCGCACGTTGCTGCTCTCTCTCTGGAACCATCTTCAAAAATAATACTCATATACGGTATACGGACATTGCAACACGCGTATACCTGGTATTTGACTTTTGAGATAAACTGTTACGATCCCGGTTGATATGGTAGCAAGTACACAAAAGATTACACGATTTGGGGGTAATTCTAGGTATTGGGATCTAGTAGGAATTCTTGGATACAATAGAGATAGAGTTCAGGGAGAAAGGAGTAGTCTCCGCCCTTGCCAGCCAGGGTTCTCCGTGTCTAGGTTCTAGTTCTTCGACACCACCTCTGTTCGTCTCGATCCCCATCAAGTACAGACGTTGCTTGCTTTGTTCTGTCGATGGGCCTTGGGCCTATAGCCCCCTCCTCGCACCGGCCCATGCGACCCAATGCAGCAGTGCATACGGTTCATGACATAAACCTGGGCTGGGTGATCGGTATATGAATAATATGATCCAACACCACAAATTTTGCTGCAAAATTAAGCCGCCAGCCGCGCAGAACTGGTCAAAAGAGAGTGATCGGTATATGTACGGCCGCCCATCAGCCGGTCGCCGTATGCGTTAACGTGCACGACTGCGCGGCGATTGCATGCCACACGGGTCAGATTTGTTTCAGATTTTCAGTATCTCTGCTGCCTAATTCTACTATAATTCATATACTAACCTGAACAACGTGCGTTGATCTCCACTAAAAATAAACTCTCGCGCTGTATGGATGGCTCGTTCGTTCACCTGTACGTACGTCTTCTCTTGGACTATTCCTGCAGTGACCTCTCTCTTCTCATCGGCGACATGGTAGCTACTGCTACTACTACCAGCTACTAGGGCCGTGACTGATAGTAGTATGGATCAGAGGGAGTAGAAAAATGTGTCAGACAAGTAACACAGAGTCAGGATGTTCGAGTTTTCAGAACCTTCCTAATTCATATCCTGCCATGGAGAATGTGTCGTATGACCAATTGCAGTCTCAACTCTCCTTATGCGTTGACCTCATCTTTTTCCATCGGCGACAATGGCAGCTACTGCTACTACTCCTAACTATTAAGCCCCTGACCGTGCTAGTAGTGATCTGAAAACGTAAGGGAGTTGACATTGGATTTTGACCTCTGCAAGGTTCGGCTCCACAAAGCAGAGGACAGCAGTCTAAGCAACATGTTTCAGGATGTGATTCGACTTTTGAGAGAACAGGAACCAAGAAACACCACACTGTGCAGAGCAAACTGCAAATCATCACAAGGTAAAGAGCCAGGATAACACCTGCACATCAACAGGAGCAAGCCTAAGGCCTGCATTTCAAGTCGGAACAATACGTACGTTTCTTTGGAACAATGATCTGCATCTTTGTGTATACATAAAAAGGAACTACTCATATTCACTGATACAACCTCTCCCGTTACAGAAAAAAGAGTATCAGGATAAGGGCCTTTTGCTACATCATCTTCTACTAGTATCTATCAACAAAAATGTGGGAGGCGCTCAAAAGGACCCGTCCTTTGGCCTGACTAACTGACAAGCATATGTTCCCAGGGGGCTGGTTCTCCAGTTGCTCAAAAGAATGCTGCGATTATTACTTTAGCATGGCCGATTTCTGCAGCACAGGCCAACATAGCACAAAACTGAAACTCTAAAAAAAAACTAAGTAAACAGGAAAAGAAAATCCATCCGTCCACTCCACGTAATAAACCAGATCAGCAAAATTGGGCAGATTCCGATGCATTTCTAAGGTGCCATAAGCCCTTCGATTGTATACTGAAGAGACTTGGCCCAGTCTTCCTTGAAAAGTAAAGTTTGCAATGTCTTCATAACATTGTAATCTGGATCCAACTTGCGCTGCCAGCCCTGTAAAACAAATCCAGGGGAATCAGTTGTTTTATTTTACATTAAAAAATCAATTTTATCAATACGAGAAACTTAACAACGCAGCAGATAGAAAGAAAATCAGTCCACAAATGCATCATGGGCAAAAAAAAACATACTTTTTGCTAATAAAATGTTACTTTGACACTTCTGCCAGACTGCCACCATCCACAGTGGCAGACACGGGGTCTAAAATCCCCATTCCAAAGCCTTCTTTAACAGAAACCAGAAAAGACGGCTACAAGTTTACATTTGTCCAATGTTCTCTAGTTACAGAAAGACATATCAACTAAGGTATAACCAACCTAAAATCCCTGTACTTGTAACCTACTAAAGCTCACTGAATACTTCTCCCATATGACACAATTTCTGTAGGCACTATAATCACGAGCAATTCTAAGTAGCCTTCAGGCGGTCACAATGCTCTATTGAATATCTAGGACAGCAATTGAGTTTTTGAAAGATTGGTAGCATAAACAGCAATTTGGAATTCCATGACAAGAAGTTATAAAATTTACCTCAAGAACTAATGTAGTCACCATAACAGTGCAAACGTTCCCATCAATGTTTACTTTATGACGTCGGACTTGCTCAAGCAATTGGTGCATACAATCAGCAGGATGGACAATATCACCTTCAGGGGTACCCCAGAAGGAAAATGATCGTTCAACTTCCTGTTGGCAAAATCAAGACAAGATTTATAAAAAACTGCAACCATGAAATAAACCTACTTTACATCATAACATCGGAATACAATTACTCATGGATCAAAACAGAAAGTGACATAAAAAATGTAATTAAATTAATCTATATGGTCTGTTATGAAAAATATTCTCGTTCGTCGGGCAGCTTGGACAATCCAACGCATGGATCAACGTTTACTGCCACGATGGCGTCCATTTAGTGGCAAGCTTCATGGCAACGTCATGTCCCTACTAGCCTAGTTGACCACCAGTCCACCAGTAACGGTACTAGCATTAAGTATTGCCACATGACAATAGAAATGCGGCATTAGATATCAACAGATCATAGGAGATCAAATCCAGCTTTTCCAGCTTTCTAGAATGCGTTTTACACTTTAATTACACATCAGAGCTTCAATATCACACTTTTTTCAACTAATAAATGCCAAGAGATCGCCTAGCAAATTGTGAAAGAAAAAATACTCCAGTATCCACTAAGAAGGTATAACATTCAAGATAAATGCACACACCACTTTTCATGGTTCGAAAAGGTTCTGTTAGACACCTGCCTAGGCACAAGGCGATGTGTTATATGGGGAGCCACATATGGCAGGAGGGCCCCACCCTGACCACAGCACCTCCTGGTCCAGCCCGAAGTGGCTAGTATTCCCTTATTACTATAAACTATTCATTAGGTTCAGATTCGGATTAGGTGCAGAGTCCTGTTTAGAATCAGTTCAAAGTCCAGATTGCATCTCCTTTGGCATGTCAGCCAAGATATCCCTCCTATATATTGGGCTTCTCCCACAATCAATTAAGCATCAGAATTCAGAGTATTACTTTCTATCAGGTCTGGGGTAATTAGAGTTTGTTCCATGATGGCCAAACACCTAGCCTAAGGCATAAGTGAGGTTCTAGGGTCCAGGCAGAGGTACAGCCGAGGGTGACGCCATCCAGAGAATAATTGCCCCCCCCCCCCCCCCAGCGAGGAATCGGCCATCTTGAATGAGGAATCAACCTCTCCCTATTTGTCACTTTAATAGGAGGCATACATGGCCATGTCCTTGTGCTTTAATGGGCCAAACTAGCCCATGCTAGCCTATTTTTCTTTTTTCCTTCCTATTTTTCACATATTCACATGTTCTGCTAGCCAATTTTTCTTGTATACTTCCTATTCTTTTACATTTTCACATCTTCAACCTAGTGCGTCTTAGAGCACGTACAATGCAAGATGATTAGGGCGGTGCTTAGAAAAATAAACCAGTTTTTCTTTAAGCACTGGTGCTTATTTATACTAGGTAGATGCCTAACTAGGCACCTCTTCTACAGAAATAAGCACCAATGCTTAACAAAATGGTTGGTTTATTTTTGTAAGCACTCCTCTAAGCACCTCCCATTGTACATGGCCTTTTTTTTTACAACTTTACCATAGGGGAAGCCCCTACGGTGTGATTTTATAAAATTGTACATGGCCTTACTGCTGCTTTTCCAGGCAGCTGCCTAGCCACGCTTAAAATGAAGCTAAGCAGGCTAGGCAGTAGGTGGATTTTTGAACCTTGCTTATTATGGTAGTGCAGCCACTAGTTCACTGCAGCAACCTAGTTTATCAATGAAAAGGAGAAATTCAAATTGAAAAAACGAGTTTGTAATCCCAGGAGACTATTGGCAATAAGAAGAAAATGATTACCTCGATGAAAACTTTTGGGTTTGGGCAATTCTGCTGTTTTGACAACTTTAGCGTACTCTCTGCTGCTGTACGACCATCTCGACGTGCAACAGCCTTGAAAAACTCCAGCAAATTCACACGGTCATTACTTGAAAGTTCAGCAGTCATTCCTACATCGAGGAATACCACGTGTGGCCTCGACTTCCGAAGGGTGTTATCCGTTTTTTGGGGTTGTACAACACGGACTAGAATATTTCCAGGATGCATATCTGCATGGACGAAATTATCAACCTGGAAAAAGGTGGATGTTAATGAGGTCACAAAGCGATGAAGGGCATGAAAACGTAAATACAAGTTATAAAATGCTACCAAGTACCAAGTACCAATGAGTATGTACACAACACTACAATAATGTGCTAAATAAAGACAAGACACATACTGAAGCAATCTGACCAAAATACTAGTGATGATTTATTAATACTGTGGCCTGCATATGCAGAAGTTTTGTAAGAACAAAACCTCATCGGTGTCAATCTGGTGCATAAAATAATATACTGATGCACTTTTGATGTTCTAGAAAATATCTACTTCATATTTCGTGTTACATCAATTCACTCAATTATTCGAGTTCATTAAGCCTACACTATGAACAAATTATCTCCTGCAGAGATAATTCTTTTAAATAATACTGTTGTCTTATAATAAATTTTTGAATCCACATCAATATGGACTGGATATGTTTGTAAATAAGTATTCGACTTCAGAAATTAATTTCCTAACTATGAGTAGATGCAATCACAGTCAACTGGGAACCTACAACATAGCCAATACTCCCTCTGCTACTAGATTCATGTCATGCTACCTTTCAAATTTGTTTCGGAATACATGCTATTATACTATATTGAGATAATGTGCACTTTTTTTTCCTTCGTATATCTTTCTCATTACATATTTCCAATGACGATTTATTCCACACCGTTAAAGAATAAATAAGCAACACAATAAGGGTGATATGTTTTTTGTATCTTTGGTTGACATACAAATTCTTTACCTTTCAAGAAGTAAAGAAGATCATAATATCTAAGAATCATTCAAGAGGAATCTCTAACATTATGTTGTTTCATACAGAAATCATCCACTCTCAACTTCAAAGGCAAAACTGAAATAAGAATAAGAAGACTAAGGTATGGCCAAATGTGTTACCAGTAGCATTTTCAAGAGTGCGTGAGTGCCAATATGTGCAAGAGCACTTTTAAGCCGTTCATGCCCATCAGGATCATCAACATAGTGTGAGATGCTCTCACCATGCTCATAAGTCTCGACCAAGACAGCAGGATGAACAAGTGGATAAAGAGGTTTTGGAAATGACACATCTTTCCACATGCGGAAGTTGTAGATAAACCGGCTCAAATGAGCAGCCTCCCTTGCAAGGTCAACTTGTGACATCATAAAGACAGCAAACTGTTGCACACTCTCATCTAGCCGTAACCAATTCAATGCTGGAATGTATCTTGAAGTTTTAGCTACTGCATTAATGATACTGAAATCCCTCCGTATCGAGTCTCCCACACCAGGATGTCTTACTTTTACCGCGACTGTTATAATCTTCTTCTTCTGGCCAGGATGTTTGAACTCCAAAGAAGCTCGGTGCACTTGAGCAACACTTCCAGACGCTACAGGCTCTTCTTCAAAGTTCACAAAAATATCAGATATTTTTCGACCAAAAGCTTTCTCAACAGTTTTCTTGGTGTATGCATAGCTGTGAGCTGGTGCTTTGGTGTGCAGCTTTGACAATTCAGTACAAAGGTCATTTGCAAATAGATCAGGGCGTGTCGCAGCCCACTGGCCCCATTTGATAAACGCAGGACCTGCCTTCTCTAAAGTACGGTGCACAAGCCGGAGCCATGTTTTCCTATACTTACAGCCAAGATTATCCGCAAACGGTGCCATCAGTATACTGGGAGTGAACAAGAATGCCAGATATATGGATCTGAGGATTATGATAACCATCTCTACTGCCGAAAATAGTAACGAGGTCACATAAACACGGCTATCCTGAGCCCGATTGTAAATATTCTCGCGTATTTGGAGGTACTCGCCATCTGCACTACCCTTCTCAGCTAGCATCAACTCTCCAGCTACGAAAGCGACAAGATAAGGAACTAACTTGGATCTGGTGGCAGCCAGGGTAACGGCACAAGCAGCTCTACTCAAAAGCGGTGATGCTTTTGGTACATGAGATCCAGCTGCCATGAGTTGCTTCCAAGCAAGTTGGCTGTGAAATGCATTCCGGCTACAGGCCGACAGAACCGAGAAGTTTCTGGCACCAGGGCTCGAGTGCAAGCTCTCCTTTGCCCGTCCGAGCATGAACGAGGTGCTCGGACCATTGTGTACTCCCCCGTGCAAGTATGCCCTGCCTTTGTGGGCCAAGCCGGACGCGAAGCTCGATCCGATGTTCTGCGCGCCGGAGCTGCTGGGCTTGGAGTTGGCCAATAAAGCATGAGCAAGCTTTCTGCTGCTGCTCTTCCCTAATTGCATAAACCTGGGAGCAACAGCAAAGCCATTTACAACTTCAGCATTGGGTGAATTGTAGCAAATCGACAGAGAAAAAAAAACACAGGATGCCAACAAAATAGGACATTCTGAGCCACGGGAGCTGACCTCGACATCACGAAGATCTCCTGCAGAGGGCGCCTCGGCGGAGGCGAGATCCCTGCTCTGGCGAATCAAGCAAAGCTGGTGACAGGACACGCACGCATTGAGAATTGGGATTCAGCGCGGGCGATTGCGAGGAGATCGAATCCCGGTTGTGGATACAGAGGTTGGGGAGAGATAAGACGCTTACCGACACGGTGTGGTCGTTCGGCGGCTTGGGGGGCGATCACCATGGCGAGGGCCGTGAAACCCTAGAGGCGGCCATGATCGGCGGCGTGGCGGTGGCGCATGGAGGAGGTCGGAGGTCGGAGGTCGGCGGTGGGCGGTCGGCGCAGGGTTAGGGTTTGGTGTTGGCGGAGGAGACGGGAGCGTGTTTTGCCTTTTTGGTGGGCGCGCGCGATGCCGACGGGGAGAGACGTGAGGAGGAAGAGAGGCCGCGTGGGGAGCTGCGCGGACGGCAGCGAGGCGAGGAGGAGGACGAAAGGGTGCGGAGACGAGGAGAGGAGAGGAGAGCCGCGCCGTGTCCGTGGACCGGGCCTAAACAATAGGGTCCGCGTCGGCCTGCGAATTGGGACTTTTTCTTCCTATATACTCAGCTTTTGCTAATACATACTTGCTCTGTTTTAAAATATAAAATATTTTAGTATTGTGAAAGGAATGTATTTAGACTTGTTTTATACGTAGGTTCACTCAAGTTTAAAGTAAATCTACACACTAAAACAAGTCTAGATGCATCTTTTTCACAAACCTAAAACATCTTATATTTTAAAACGGAGGGAGTAGTTCCTAATTACTTGATGGCGCGGGCGCTCGTTCGACGAGCTCGGTGCGCTACGGAAACGGAGAGGCAGCGCAGGTCGCACACGCGGTTGTAACGGACGTCCTCCAGCGTGGCAACGTGGGGTAACGGGATCAGGTCCTTTTCTGCCCGTATCAACCCCCACTTCCCCTCATCCCCCCATTAACTCTCTTTCCGTATCGCTCGCTCTCGCTCTGCTCTCTCTCGTTTCCTCGCTCGCAACCGCCGGTGCGGGGCGGATCCGTTCCGGCGATTGGAGGCTTTGGTGGAGCAGTTCCGGCTAGAGGGAACTGGCGCGGCCGGCGGAGGTCTACATCAGGTCCCGGCGCGCAACCGGGGCGTTGATTTTCTCGGGGATTTCTCGCCGGAATCTGACGATTGGGCACAGTTTCGCGGTGATCCTTGTAGGATTAGGCGAGCACATTTTCGTCACATTTTCGAGCTCCGTGACGGATTAGGCGATACGTTTTTACCTCCTGATTCCATGAAATTTGTCGCCTCTCTGTGTGTTTTTCACGCGATTTTGTGTGGTTCTCTCGGGGTGGATTGGCGCCAGGGGTTCACCTATGATTTTGCATGGTTATATATGGTTTTGATTCATGGTGGATTGCTCTGTAGGGGTTCTATGAAGCGCATTCATACTGATAGTCATTAAGGAAGGGGGGTCTGGGGATTTTGATGCGCAATGTTACCAAAAGAATATGATTTAGTAGTTGATTAGTTGCTTTTGTTGATTAGTTGCTTTTGTTCTCAAATAAGTTGTCAGTACAAACATTGTTTGTTGCATACATAACAGTACTAGTTGCTAGTAGAAGTTGTTCTTTCGTAGTCTGCAAGTTCATTATCACATACTAAAAGTTGCTTGTCTCACACTTTTTAGTTGCTCAACCTGGCAAGTTTGTTGGCTACATGATAATAGAAGTTGCTTGTCT
Source organism: Avena insularis (assembly GCA_023614405.1). NCBI lineage: Eukaryota > Viridiplantae > Streptophyta > Magnoliopsida > Poales > Poaceae > Avena > Avena insularis. The sequence continues at coordinate 387,264,515 of CM042687.1, forward strand.
CACACTATTAGTTGCTCTGTAGGGGTTCTATAAAGCGCATTCATGCTGGTAGTCGTTAAGGAAGGGGGATCTGGGGGGATTTTGATGCGCACTTTTACCAGAGAAATATGATTTAGTAGTTGATTAGTTGCTTTTGTTCTCAAATAAGTTGCCAGTACAAACATCATTTGTTGCATACATGACAGTACTAATTGCTAGTAGAAGTTGTTGTTTCGTAGTCTGCAATTTCTATTATCATGGATTAAAAGTTGCTTGTCTCACACTTTTTAGTTGCTCAATCTGGCAAGTTTGTTGGCTACATGATAATAAAAGTTGCCTGTCTCACACTATTAGTTGCTCAACCTGACAAGTTTGTTGGCTACATGATAATAGAAGTTGCTTGTCTCACACTTTTTAGTTTGCTCAACCTGACAAGTTTGTTGCCTACATGACACTAGGAATTATGTTCACCGACATGCTTCACTTAAAGTTGTTTGTCTGACATTTATTAGTTGTTGAACCTGACATTATTGTTGCCTGCATGACAATAGAAATTGGTTGCCTAGCATTTAGTAGGTGCTACGACACAAGTAGTTGGTTTGTGGTGAGTGCGTGAACACTTCGTTGGGAGACCCCCAAGAGGAAGGTATGATGAGCATAGCAGCAAGTTTTCCCTCAGTAAGAAACCAAGGTTATCGAACTAGTAGGAGGAATGAAACGACTCAAAGATGTTGCTAACAACTTGGAAACCTGCACAACACAAACTCAAGACTTTGCCCACGAACAGTGAGATTGTCAATCTCAGCGGTTTGCTGTAACAAAGGATTAACTGTATGGTATGAAAAGTAATAGTGGTTTGCAACAAGTAAACAGTAACAATGGAACATGTATCAATGGTAAAGATTGGACCGGGGTCCATAGTTCACTAGAGGTGTTCTCCTTAGATAAACAAACATGGCATGATGGGTAAACAAATTACAGTAGGGCAATTGATAGGACTGAGCAAGGCATAACAATGCAATACTAGACATTCATGATCCTATGAGATTCGATTGGGCAATACAACAAGATACATAGACCGCCATCCAACTGCATCTATGACTAGAAATCCACCTTCGGGTTATCATCCAAACCCCCTCCAGTATTAAGTTGCAAGCAATAGACAACTGCTTTAAGCAAAGTGTGTAAGGTAAACAATCCACTTGTTCCATGAACAAGAGACCGTTGTTTTCTCCCTAGTGGCAACAGCACATCTACAACCTTAGAGATTTATGTCACTTCCCTTAGATTAAATAGAGGCATGAACCCACTATCGAGCATAAATACCCCCTCTTGGAGTCACTGGCAACTACTTGGCCAAGATAGCTACTAACAACGGAGAGCATGCAAGATATCAAACAACACAGACATGATAGAATCAATAAGACAAAACCATTAATCAATCTGACATAGTAATCTCAATATTCATCGGATCCCCGCAAACACAACATGCATGATTACAAATAGATGAGATCTTGATCATGAATGGAGCTCACAAGATCTAAACATAAAAGCACAAAGGAGGAGATACAACTATCTAGCTACTACATGGACCCGTAGTCCAAAGTGGAACTACTCATGCTTCATACTGGAGGCTGGCATGATGAAGAAGAAGGCCTCCGAGATGATCTCCCCTTTGGCAGGGTGCCGGGAAGAGCTTCAGATCCCTCCGATCTAGGGACGATGGTGGCGGCGGCTACAGACGGTTTCGTGGAATATTGATGGGGTACTTAGGGTTTTGACATTGGGGGGTCTTTATAGGCGAAGAGGTGAGGCAGGGGACGGCCAGGGTGGTCACACCCCCCAGGCGCGGCTAGCCCTAGCCCGCGCCTCCAGGGGGTGTGGCCCCCTGGTGCCTCCCCTTTGTCTCGTACTTTGGCTCCTTGTTCCCCATGGTAAAATATTGACTTTGGCTTTTCTCCCGTCCAATTCCGAGAATATTGATTTTCTGCCTTTCTGAAACCAAAAACAGAAGAAAACAGGCAAATGGCACTGTGACATCTTGTTAATAGGTTAGTACGAGAAAACATATAAAAACACCTCAAAGTTTAGACAAAGCAAAGCAAAGCAAAGTAGATACTAAAAAAGCATAGAACATCAAAAATTATAGATACGTTTCCAACGTATCAAGCATCCCCAAGCTTAACTCCTGCTCGTCCTCGAGTAGGTAAGTGATAAAAAGAATAATTTTTGAGGTGACATGCACCATCAATATCAAGATCAAACCACTTGCAAGCATTGAAAGCTTGGATCAAAAGAACTCTAAACATGAGCATGAAAGATGGAGTTCTAACAGTAAGACAAAGTAACTATGCATCCAACATGAAAGGCTACAAACAAAGATCATGAATAACATGCATTAAAAAACGTTTGTTTGTTTCACATACAGAAAACATGGCATAGTGGCATTCAGCTGGTCCCTCATGGAGTAGCAAATAGATGCATAGGACACCTTCAAAGTTCATAAGAGTGACTAGATACAAATAGCACAAGAACAAGTAATATCAACAATATGCACCAATCAAGAAGTTTTGGGACAATGCACATAGAACTAAGAATGGAAACTATGCTCTCTTAACTGGTGCCTAAAGGTAGAAGGTGGAGACTCAATATAATGGCGGAATAAAGGCCCTTCATAAAGGTAAGCAGGGATTTCAAGTCTCAAAAAGAGCTTCCAAAAATTATGGTACTTATTAGCTTTCAGCTCTCATTGTTCCTATCATAAGCATCTTGAAATGATTAAGGTTAAAGTGAACAAACTATGGAGTATATGCTTGACAAAGTATAATTTGGCAATCTCATGTCCCTTGAATACGAGGGCCGCTCCTCATGCTACTCAAGTTTAGTTACTTGCAAGTTCTTGTCATAGTAAGTACATGTGTATCATAGAGAACCGCCAACGGGGTACCCCTTGCACATGGTACATGAGCTATCCCGTAACCAAAATGACAAGGCAAGCAGACAATGAGCACCTCAGCATTCTTCTTATTTACCATGGGAATATGGTGCTTTTTTATCTCTTTCCTCTTTTCTCATATTTTTTTCTTTTTTCTCAATCTCTTTTTTTATAAGAAGAATGCTTCATAAATGTCACTACGGTGATGCTGCAAGTTTCCACCATGATTAGGCATGGATTAGGCTAGCGGCCTAGGCGTTTCTCTAACACACATACATAACTTTATGGACTTGCAAGATCCCCTTTCATTTCACACCGATGACACCCATAGACAAAAGAGCATGATATCAACTATGTACAAAGTACAAGTGTAATGTTGAAAGCGTTCCTCATGATGGCATGGTTCTGCTAATTCCAACGTATAAGTGCAAGCATATACAACATAGATGACACAATGGTTCAAGTTTATTAGGGTCAAGAAATATAAAGTGTGCCATCAAGTTCGTGAAAGCTTTAATCACTAAGTTTTCACATAACAAAATACTCTTTAATTGGAAGATAGATGAAAACAAGAATATACTTGGAATGGTGTAACACACCATGTATAGGAATTTATACTGGACACTTTGGAATAACTTGGTTTCTTTGGAGTTGGATGCATGAGTAGAACTTACTCATACAAGTGGAGGCTAGCAAAAGACTGGGAGCGACCAACTAAGAGAGCAATAATGGCCATAATCATGCAGAGCGACAAAACATTACTAATCAAAGCATAAAGTGGTACTACAAGTCAAGAAATAAATGATAATAGAGGCTATGGTGACTTGTTCATAGTCATAACATGGTGTAAGCATGTGTCAAGTCAACCCAAACAAAGCATCAAAGGAGAATACCACAATAATATGTGTTTGTATGCTAAAACAACGCATGATTCCTTCAAGACACACTAAGAAATCCCAATTGTTTGAAACAAGTCATGCTACAGCAATAATCACTAAGCATAAGGTCAAAACAATACCTAGCATGACATGATAAAGTCTAAGTCACAGTCAAAGCAAGCTCCTCTTGTACTACTCAAGCAAGAACTTTCTACTCCTTTCCAACACCAATCAACTTATTTGAAACAACACAGCGAGAACGTGGGTCCAAACTACTTTATTTAAGAAAACTAAGCAAAGCAAACGAAAACTAAGACGCTCCAAGAACAACACAACAGTGCATGAAACAATAAAAACGAAGTGTCTAGAAAGACCTGAGCTTTTTATTGATGAAGAAGTGGATGCCTTAGGCATCTCCAAGCTTTGACGCTTGTACCTCTTGAATATTTCTTTGGGTGACACGGGGCGGCATCCCCAAGCTTTAGTTTATGTCCATTCTTCATCTCATTACATCATTCTCTCTCTACACCGGAATTTTTTCCTTCATACAAAACTTCACACAATCTTCATTAGCAACATTAGTGTATTCAAAAGATAATAGACCCTTGGGTTTAGCTTTAGAATAGCAAAACTTTCACTAAAAACATAAGATACTGTAGCAATTCCCTCAAAAATCTCAATTTCCCAAAAAGAACCCAAAAAGGAATCAATAAGAAGCAAATGCAAATAATGGCAGAAATTTGTCAAAACAGATCAGAGGGTAGAAATCGATTTTTTCGGAGACTTTATGTTGCTCAAATCAAAAAGTGTTGAACTAACGAAAGTTAGCTAACATCCTAGGATATTTATTCGAAAAATATCAGCTCAATCCGACTTATAGAGATTCGTCACGATTTTTTACGGTGGAGCACAAAATCTATTTCGGGACAACAACTCCCCAAATCTTACTTCCCTCTCATTAGAGGTTATTCTTAGCACAAAAGGCAAACAAAAAGGATAAGGAGAGGTTATTACTGAAGTAATAACTTCTAAGACTCAAGAAAACTTTTGGGTTATCTCCCAACAAGTACTTTTCTTTAACGCCTTTAAGTTAGGCATAAGAAGCAAGAATCAAATGTTTTCAAATGAAGAATTAAGATCAATACTTGCAATCTCTTCAACTAGGAAAGATATCTCATTCAAATGAGTTTTGGAGGATCTCTTCTCATCTCTCCTTGGTTCACTACTTTCATCAAAAGGATTTTCAAGAACAATCTAATCAAAATTATTTTCTAAGGCTGCATGCATTCCTACAAGTTTAAAGGGTATGGGTATCTTAATTTTCTCTCTAGGTTTTATTTTATCTAAAGTACCCATAACATCTACACATGAGCCTATCATATTAAATTGTTCAAAGACCTTTTTGTTAGCAACATCATTGAACTCTTTTAGTAAAGTTTCTAGAATAAAATCTCTCTTTCTAGGATCCTTTTCTTCTTTTAGTCTAAGGAACAAGATTTGCATCATGGAGTTAAGGTTAACAAACCTAGCCTCCAACATATTAACTAAATAAGATGCATCAATTTCATAATTAGGAGCAAGTTCTGCTATAGATCTATCCTCAATATCCTCATGTTTGCTAAGATGATTAAAGAATTTCTCATTATTTTCTTTCCCAATTATGGAGTCACTTCCTAATGAAAGGTCTTTCAAGGTGAACTTGGGGATCAACATGGTGAGCTAGAGCAAGGTGACAACTAGAGAAGGAACTAGTTTTTCTTGTGTTTTTTTATAAGAGAAAGCAAACCAAACCAAACTAAAAAAATGGAGTTTTTGATAAAAAGAGGCAAACAAAACCAAGCAAAAGAAACTAAGCAAAACAAAAACAAAGTAAATAGAAAGGTTGTCGAAGACTCCCCTTGTGAAGACGTCCTTAGCCTCCCCGGCAACAGCGCCAAAAATGGCTTGATGAGTGCGTGAACACTTCATTGGGAGACCCCAAGAGGAAGGTATGATGAGCACAACAACAAGTTTTCCCTCAGTAAGAAACCAAGATTATCGAACCAGTAGGAGGAAGGAAACGACTCAAAGGTGTTGCTAGCAACTTGGAAACCTGCACAACACAAACTCAAGACTTTGCCCCAACGAACAGTGAGGTTGTCAATCTCACCATTTTGCTGTAACAAAGGATTAACTATATGGTGTGGAAGGTAATAGTAGTTTGCAACAAGTAAATAGTAACAATGGAAGATGTATTAATGGTAAAGATTGGACCGGGGTCCATAGTTCACTAGAGGTGTTCTCCTTAGACAAACAAACATGGCATGCTGGGTAAACAAATTATAGCAGGGCAATTGACAGGACTGATCAAGGCATAACAATGCAATACTAGACATTCATGATCCTATGAGATTCGATTGGGCAATACAAAAAGATACATAGACCGCCATCCAACTACATCTATGACTAGAAATCCACCTTCGGGTTATCATCCGAACCCCCTCTAGTATTAAGTTGCAAGCAACAGACAACTGTTTTAAGCAAAGTGTGTAAGGTAAACAATCCACTTGTTCCATGAACAAGAGACCGTTGTTTTCTCCCTAGTGGCAACAACACATCTACAACCTTAGAGATTTCTGTCACTTCCCTTAGATTAAATAGAGGCATGAACCCACTATCGAGCATAAATACCCCCTCTTGGAGTCACTAGCAACTACTTGGCCAAGATAGCTACTAACAATGGAGAGCATACAAGATCTCAAACAACACAGACATGATAGAAACAATAAGACAAAATCATTAATCAATCTGACATAGTAATCTCAATATCTATCGGATCCCCGCAAACACAACATGCATGATTACAAATAGATGATATCTTGATCATGAACGGAGCTCACAAGATCTAAACATGAAAGCACAAAGGAGGATATACAACCATCTAGCTACTACACGGACCCGTAGTCCAAAGTGGAACTACTCACGCTTCATACCGGAGGCTGGCATGATGAAGAAGAAGGCCTTCGGGATGATCTCCCCTCCGGCAGGGTGCTGGGAAGAGATTCAGATCCCCCCGATATAGGGACGATGGTGGCGGCGACTACAGACAGTTTCGTGGAATATTGATGGGGTACTTAGGGTTTTGGCATCGGGGGTCTTTATAGGCGAAGAGGCGAGGCAAGGGGGAGGCCAGGGTGGTCACACACTCCCAGGCGCGGCTATCCCTAGCCCGCTCCGCCAGGGGGTGTGGCCCCCTGGTGCCTCTCCTCCATCTTGTACGCTGGCTCCGTGTTCCCCACAGTAAAATATTGACTTTGGCTTTTGTCCCGTCCAATTCCGAGAATATTGTTTTTTTGCCTTTCTGGAACCAAAAACAGAAGAAAACAGGCAACTGTCACTGTGGCATCTTGTTAATAGGTTAGTACCAGAAAACATATAAAAACACCTCAAAGTGTAGAAAAAAGCAAAGCAAAGTAGATACTAAACAAGCATGGAACATCAAAAATTATAGATACATTTCCGATGTATCAGTTTGCCCAACATGTTTTTTGCCTATATTGGACTAGTAGTTGCACAGTTTTTCTTACCATGTTGCCTATAAGTATTGTTTTCATGTCTTCAGCAGTTTGCTCAACCATGTATGTTTGCTTATCTGACATAATTAGTTGTTAAAGCCAACATGTTTGTTGCCCACATCCAACAAGAAGTTGCTAGTTAAAGTTTTCAAACTTTTTCTGTGTTTCCATGCTATTGGTTAAGCAGGTTTGCATGATGGATGGGTCAGATCCATTAGTAGGTGGGGTCTCATCTTCAGAGAGCCAACAAACTAAGGTTCCACCTATGAAGGAACCTACTAAGCAAAAGAAAATCAAGGCTCTGGCTAATCGTGGACCGTCTCCTGGGAAGCAGTCTAAAAAGACAATTGCAAAGAAACATGTTGGTGATATTGTTGATACGACAAAGAATCCAAAGAATAGGTAAAAAAGGCTGCAACCACAAAAAAAGCGGACAACTCTGATGTAAGTTCTACCCATCCTATCTACATTGTACTCAAGCTAAATCCTATTACTTGTCATTTTTATATTCAGTAGGTAGTTGCTTCTCTGCAGTAGGTAGTTGCTTATCTGCAGTAGGTAGCTTCTTCTCTACAGTGGGTAGTTGCTATTTTCTGCCATATTTTGTTGCCTATATGGAAACTAACTAATACATCTGTGTTTGCATGCTTGAATTATAGGCTCAGGAAATTGTGGAAATCAGAAACAGATCATCGCCTTTGCGTTTTGTCACACTAAACAATAGTTTGACAGGCGCACAGAAGATTACACTGATCGAGAAGAAGTTTGGTGGCATGTTGAACATCGGCGCATGGACCATGCCTCTTGAACTCAGTCAGTGGGTTATGAAGCGCTATGACCCCGACACCTCTGAGTTGATCATACCTGACGACGGAAAGATACCGGTCGATGCAGACAGTGTGCACATGATTTGGGGGTTGCCCAAGTCTGGGTTAAAAGTGTGCTACAAGATGAATACTGATATTACGCGAGAAATGATGGAGGATTACGGTTTCCCTCCAACCGGCAGTCCCGATCTTACTAGCTGGTGCAAGATGATTAAGGACATGGGCGGGAACTCAGATGATAAGTTTGTTCGAGCTTGGGCTGTAATGGCCTACAACTTTCTCGCTCCCGCAACTGGTCTAAAAGTTAGCCCATGCTGCTTTCCTGCTGTATATGACATTGACCTCCTTCCCGATCTTACTAGGCTATAATGGCCTACAACTCAGTTTTTATCGACCAGATCATGCTTGCTTTTAGTTCACTGAAAAACAAGAAGTCTGTGTGTTGCTGTGTTTATCACCTGATGGTAAGTGCACAACTTTTTTTATCATGGACATATGTTCCATGTAGTTGCTTTTGTAACTCATCTAGTTGCTCAACACATCCTGTTTGTTGCTTATATACAACTACAAGTTGCTAGAATATGTTCTTTTAGCACCTCTGAAGCATGTTTATCTCTTGCGTAGTTATTTTTACTGTCATATTAAGTTGCTTAAAACAAACCTGTTTGTTGCATATATGTAACTAGAAGTTTTTAGTTGAACACAAAGTTTCTCAAACCATCATGTTAGTTGCCTATATGATACCATGAATTGCTAATAACCATGTTTTCACTGCAGCCCCTTATTTAAGAATATATTTTACATTTAATTCATATCATTTCCCTGTTTTCCCTGTCGAGCAGCTACTATACCTAGATTCCGTAGAGGTTGACGAACTCATCAGTCATTGTTACCCTCGAGTAGACGCTTGGAACAGCGCCTTGATAAATAAGGTCAAGAAGAAAGACATGATCAGAGCAGGGGTTTTTGAGAAACTGCAAGTAAGCGTGATATGCTTTTTTTTACATTTCTTCTCCTTCTATGCGTACTTTTCTACATCACTCTAATTAACTAGTAATTTGACTAACCTGCTTTGTCAAAAAATAGCTCAAGGAAAAATACAGAGACACACAACATGGAGGACTTTTTGACGGATTGCTAAAGGCTAAAAAGTTCGTCACCGCAATTTTGCCGCCAAATTACGACCAGTGTGTGAGTACCTCAATTTTATTGTTTCTCTGCATTCCTTTCTTTTTTTAGTTGCTTAACTATGCACTTTTAGACTTATACTATACACAAACAGAGACATTTTTTGGGTTTTTGTTTTCTTATGCACATGAAAAGTTGCCTGATGCATACAGCCAGTTGCTTATTAGCACATGAAAAGTTGCTTTAATACAGAGAGTTGCATAATTTTTAAAAATATTTTGTTTTTCCTTGTACACTATATGCACAGGACTTGTTTCAAAGAACTTATAATTTGGGTTTTCATTTTTAGCCAACTAACTTATGTTTTTATTCATTTTTTGGCACCAATCCATGGTTTTGTTGCATATATGACATATTAGTTACTAGTATAAGTTGTTTTACCGTAGTATGCAAGTTCCTTATCACAGACTAAAAGTTGCTTGTCTTTTTTTAGTTGCTCAACCTCACAGGTTTGTTGCCTACATGACAATAGAATTTGCTTGTCTTACAATATTAGTTGCTCAACATGACAACTAATTTGTGTTCTTATTCATTTCTTTACAACAAACTTGCATAGGAAAAATAAACTTTCTGCTTTGGTTCATGTAGCATGCTCAGATTTTGAAGAGACCATGGCAAAGTTTGTCAATGGCATTGGCAAACTAGAAGAAAGTTTTATAACTAGCAGAGGTCAACCAAGACCTACAAAGAGACGAAGAAACAATAAGCAAGACGAAGAATCGGTGTTGCCTGATAAGGACTTTGACAACTCTGATGAGGAAAACAGTAGGCAAGACTATGATCATGTGGTTTATCACTATAGTTTGTCAATCTTTATTTCAATTACTTTTTTATCACTACCTTACTTTTACTTTTTTGGCCCTTTTGTTGTAAACAACAAAGAATACGTCGATGATGACGACGATGACGAGACCGACCAGCGGAAAAATGATGATGAGGAGGAAGGGGATGACATCAGCAGCAACGATAATGATGACGATGGCGGCGTTGGGAACATAGGTTCTGGCAGAGGAGTAGACGAAGACGATGGCAGCGACAATGACAAGAGCATGGATGATAGTTGCACGGATCAGTACTATGTTTAAAACAGGGAAACAAGGTCCGTCGCAAGGTCGGGGGGAAAAGGAAGAGGGCGATGTTGAACAGACTTAGGAAGAACTTGCCTAGGCTAGAGAACAAGTTGGTCAGGCAAGTAAGCAAGTTGCTCATCCTAGTGAAAAAATTGGTCAGCATACCAGGGTTGAAGTTGCTAAGAAGACAATGGATGAAGTTGCGCAGAACAAGAAACAAGTTGCTCAGACAAGTAAACAAGTTGCTTAGACCAGCAAGGAAGTTGCTCATCGATTCAACAAGGATTTTGCTAGGAAACCAATTGAGGTAGTTGCTCAACAGTCAAGGGGGCAAGTTGCTAGTTCTAGGGAGCAAGTTGCCGAGACCAGTAAGCAAGTTGCTCAGACCAGGGAGAAAGTTGTTGATACCAGGAAGGCAGTTGCTGCTGCCAGGAAGGAAGTTGCTGAAAGTATCCAGAGAACTACTGAAACTAGGGATAAAACTGACGGACAACCCACAAAGGTTGTTGAACAAAAAAGCATGGATAAAATTCCACAAACCAGGGAAGAAGTTGCCCCTACCGTGCAACAAGTAGTTCAGCAAAACAAGATTAAATTTGTCCAACAGACAATGCAGAAAAGTGTACCGCAAACCATGCAAAATGTTGTACAATAGGCCAGTGGAAAAGTTACTGAGACCAAAGTTAAAGTTGATGAGACCAGGGGTAAAGTTGATGAGGACATTGGGAAAGTTGCTAACACCAGTGGGAAAGTTGCTTAGGCCATGGAAAAAGATGAACAACCTACCCAGCAGCAAATACCAACTGAACAAGTTACATATATCAAGAAGGCTAAATTGGTGGCTCGCGATGGAAAATTGTCTTGCCCCGCTAGCATCCCAATAGTTATTGCTGGAATCACCACTCTTTTGGATACTTCAAAAACTGTTCCTGATGCACAGTTAGGGAAGATATTGATCAGAACACTAAGAAAGTTGCTCAGGATAGGGAGAAAGTTGCTCCTGGACAGTATGGTGATGCTGGGAGGAGCCAGGAACAAGACTATGCAAAAATGTCTTTGTTGGATTTGTGCAAGATGAACATCGGGAAGAACAAGTTGCAAGAAATTCATCTCATAAAAAAACCCGCCATCTTTGAAATGAATTCACATAGTGATTTGAAGTCTATTTTGAAAGAAGAGATGAAAAAATCATGTGACTCACAAGACACTAGTTTGGAATGGATTGATGGTGGTGTACAATGTAGTCTAGGGACTTTTAATGGGTATCTTGATTCAGTTGACATGGAGAAGAAGACGAATATGCAGTCCAGCAAAGGGTAGCCAACGAAACTGAAGGAACCAACAAGGTCTGCAACAAAATTCACAGAGAAGCCAACTGCAGATACAGGACCCTTGCAAGAGCAACCAAGTTCAGGGGTTCCTCAGGCAACTTCTGCACAGAAACATACAACTTCTTCTTGGCCTCAAGCAACTAGAGTGCATATCCAGCCAGAGAGAATTCTTGTGAAACAAACAACTTCAGAGAATAAGCAGGCAACTTTTGTTGTTCTGCATACAACTTCTCCGGCTCTATAGACAACTTCTCGAGCTCTACAGGCAACTTCTCCAGCTCTAAAGATAACTAGTGTACAAACCAAGGCAACTACAGTGCACCCAAAGGCATCTGCACAGGAAAAACAACTGCTGAACATCCATCAATGGCAAAGAGAGTGCACTTTAGCCCACCACCAACTAGACAAACTTGCCCGCCACCATAACCCATCCGAGGGGGGGAAAAGCAAACAAGTTGCCCAATTCCCAAGTGTAGGAACAACACACATACAAGATGCCGCTTCCAAGGTCCAGGTCTGCTAGAGATATGGATTGCCCATCTTTCATCCTAGGTCCAAATTTCGATGATGACGATGGTCTAGAAGTTGATGATGACGATGATGAAGTTTCTCAGAAAGTTTAACCTACTGAATCTGATGAGCTCGACGTTTTAGCGAACATCAATCCTGAAGAGATTGAGAGAGTGTGTGCTGAAGCAAAAAGCTCTCGGAGGGCAGTGGCTTAGGCAGCAAACACTGGAGACAAGGAAGAATCACATGGCGTGCTGCAAATGGCCGACAAAGCCCCTACCCCCGCAGTACCAGAACCAGCCACTGATGGGTCAGGCAGCTCCACAACTTATCAAAAATATGTAAGAAGGTTAATCAAGCCTCCCCCTTGCCAACTATCGCCGTACGTCAATGTAGACATCAAGAAACAGTTCACAGACACGGAAAGTGCTAACAAGCTATACGCAAAAGTAATTCAGCACGGAGGAAGCATCAGAACAAACCAACAGAAAATTAACAAAAGGTGGTCTTCTATTTTTCTCCCTGCTTTTTTGCCAACCTTCTCTTATTGCTTTTAGTTATAGTACAAGTTTCTTATACATGATTTGTAGTTGCTTACTGACCAATACAAAGTTACTGGAATACATGTGTTTTTTTTGCCAACATGACTATGTGTCTCATAAAAACTACTTTGTGCAGCCCGGTAGTCGTCAACTTTGACAACTACCATGTTACAGCATGGGAGCTTGCAACTTCTATGAAACCAGAAGGATGGCTCCACACTTTGGTCATGTAAATTGGAATCATGGCGATTGCGAAAAACATTCCAAAAACTGTAAAGAAGATAGTCATGCCTTTGAGGATATCTGTAAGTGAAATCATGGCTCGAACCAACCTTGTTTACCTTTTATTGGTCTTACAAAAGCACGTAACCACCAACAAAAACCGCAACTTGTTTTGTTGTTTCGTTCATCGCAGTCACTACTTTTTTGCTATTTTTTCCAAAGACATGGCAATTAGAGTTTGATCGGAAAGAACTAAAGGCACTGTTTAGTAATTCAAGGCGTATGGACCGACAAGATATGGTGCATACACTTTCCCACATGAATAGAACACTCCCTACCACCCCACTGTTTACTACTTGCTTTATTTTTTTAGGCTACTAGTTGCTTACTTCAGCTTACTTGTTGCTTTTTCACTATGACACTAGTTTCCTAACTAGAAGTAAAAATTGCCTCAATGAGTTTTTACTGTGCAACATTTCAAAAGTTGCTCCCACTATCTCATTAGTTGCTTACTATATGTTAGTACTTGCTTCTGACTATACCACAACTTGCCTAGCTGCAGCTTTTCCTGCAAAAAATTAAATACTATCTATCTTGGTCTATTTTTCTATATGCTTCATCAAGCTCACTAGTTGCCTACACAATGTAACTAGTTGCTTCCATACAATTAACTAATTGCCTAACTACACAGGTTATGTTCCCAATTATCCAAGCCCTCAACCCAAAAGCAAAGGATGTTGTCCACCATTATTGGTTGTTCAACTTAAACATCACAGACAAGCGATTTCAGATCCTTGACTCGTGGAGGACAATTAAGTATAAGGTTCTAAAGAAATGTTACTAAGTCATCATCGTCTCTATTTTGCATTCACTGGGATAATAACTATGGTGCATCCAAAGTCAAACTTGACAATTTTTGTCTTCAAGAAATCCAAGTTCCAAAGCAGAAAAACAAGCAAGCAACCTCAACGAGCAACTTTCCCACATGCATACTATTTTCCTGTTCACTGCAGTCATACTGATTTTTTCTCAACCTATTAGTTGCTTATGTGACACTATTAGTTTGCTCAGCCTGACATGTTTGCTCAACCTATTAGTTGCTTGCCTGACACTATTAGTTGCTCAAACCAACATGTTAGTTGTTTGTCTGACATTGTTAGTTGCTCAAACTAACCTATTAGTTACCCTGATACTAGGAGGTTTTTACACTAGGATTTGTTTACACTAACATGCTGTTTTTGACTAAAAGTTGCTTTGTCTAGCATTATTAATTGGTGGGACCTCACATGTTTGTTGCCTACACAACACTAGAAGTTACATACATAAGTAGTTGGTTTGCCCAACATGTTTGTTGCCTATGTTTGTTCAAATATAGCCATACTGGATTTTTTCTTGTGTTTTACAGTGATGACTGTGAGGTTTTCACCCTAATGAACATCAATTGGGATGGTAGAGCATCTCAGAACTACTAAGCAAAAGGATATCCCAGATATCAGGAAGATAATGACAAACAGTTGGGTCACGTCGAAGGACAACAAAGCCAACTAGAAGAAAGTCCTCAAGCTTTAAGCAATGAAGGCATGCCCCGCACAAACTCTGATCTCCATTTGTTTTTGTTCATATCAAATGCCTATAGTTGCTCAAGATTAGATACAAATTGCTTTCTTTTTTGATCTTTTTGCTATTTTGTTTTTTGCTTATGCAGATTTAATAGTACCTAGTTGCCACTTCAAATGTTGAAAGTTGCTTTTCACAGTCACAGAGTTGCCACATTGACTTAGTTACTAGAGGCAAAAAATGAAACTGATAGATCATAGTGACAAAAATCTACGAGGTGTAACATATATTCTAAAATTTACATTAACTGTAACAACACAAGTTGCCACATTACTGGTAAAAGTTGCTTTGTCAGATGTATATAGCTTGCCAGGAATAATGGTACTAGTTGCCAGAACTACAAAAAAGATAAAACAGTGACAAGACAAAGTTGCCACAAAACTCATAAAAGTTGCCTAGCTGTGGTGAAATTAACCCTCTAGTTTCTTACAAAGTTGCCTAGCCTACAAATTTGTTCCTACCTACACCAGCCTCTCTGTGCATGTTGCAGAATTGTGCTCGAACGAACCACACGTCCTGCACTGGTTTTTCTGCTTTGGATGAAGTTCAAGGGCAGATTTTGTCTGATGTGCCTTCGTTCGCCCCTTGGTAGTTGAATTTGGCGGGTCCCTAGGAATAGTAGGATCAACAGGGGCACTTGATGGTTCAGCAGCAGCATGTTTCTTCCGTGACTTGTTCAGTTGAGTGATTTCCGTCCCTGCAACATGCATGTGTTTGTTCACAATCGCAGTAGCTGCATCCGTTGTGAAAGCCACAGGAGCAAGTTTCTGAAATGACATGTTCAGGTTTGCATGGCGCATTTGCTACTGTGACTCTGGTGGCATGACATCTGGCTACTCCATAGCTGCGGCTTGCTGTCCACCAAAGACTTCTTGTGGCATCCACCTTTTTAGGATGTACCGCTTGGGTATCTCATCAACACCAAGGTGGGTGAAAACCTTCAATATGTGGCAACAAATCATGCCATCCCTATCAAACTTTGAACACTCGCATGAGTAGATGCCCTCATCCTTGTTCGCTGTAACCATGTAGGTCCTCGACCCATACTTGGCACACCATGTCCTATTTGTCTCAAGCCTATAGTACAAACCACCAAAGTGACTCACATTGTACCTAGCAATAAGCTCAAACTCATATCGAAACTTCAAATACGTGTCTCTGTAGTACACATTGAACGCCTGTTCCTTAATGGGATATGGCGACCATCTCTAGACCTCAAGAAATTTTGTACGGTAGTCGTCGCCACCCTCCTTCAACAGAACATGCACCTGGATCTTTTCATACTATTTCACAAAGTTTAACAGTGACTTGTGTGGGTTCACATAGCATTTTAGCACCGCATTAAACCCCTTCACTGCGCTGCGTGGACTGGAGGAAAGGGAAAAATCGATGCAGGAAGTAGCAAGGAACCCACTTGTCCCTAATGTCATGCAGCTCCCTAAAGTGCGAGTTTCCAGCAGCAGCAGGCCACTTGCCTAAAAACAGAGCCCATTTTTCCTCAAACTCCTCCAGGGAAAAGGTGAAGTCTATGCATGCGTTGAAATCTTCTGCTAGACCAGGGTTTCTGCCCAGAACAATACCACACTTAGTCTGTGCTTTCCGCATGATGTGACAGCGGCAAAAACGGTGGATAGTTGCTAGGAACATCCTGTAAATTGACATCTTCATAGCAACGTATTGGTCAGTGATGATGTTGTCCGGTGCTCGACCATCCATCGCGATAAGAAAACTCTCAAACAACCAATCAAAACTGGTTGCCAACTCCTTCCTCAGAAAACCGCAACCCAACATGATAGATTGCCCATGCTTGTTGATACCTATGAATGGTGCAAAAGGCATATTGTACTTGTTCGTTAAGTACGTGCTATCAAAGGAGACACAGTCATGGTAAGCCTCAGCATACGCTCTCTTCGCAGGGCCATCAACCCAGAAGATGTTTTTCACCCTGTCCTCCTCATCACAATCTATTCTGAAGTAAAAGTCAGAATCCTTCTCTTTTTGCTCTTGAAATGGTTGATCACTTCGGTCATGTCGCCATCTTTTGTTTCTTCTGCAGTCAAAGTTGCACAGTAGTTGGTGATAGTTTTGGCAGTGTACGGGGCTAGCAACTCTGAACCATAGAACTCTGACATTATATCCATTATCCTCCCTGTAAAAAAGAAATTGTACCAAGCAACTGAGTGAGGAAACTTTATTTTTGCAATAGCTACTAGCAACTAACATACTGATTTCTGCCAAGGTTTATGTTACTACCTAGCAACAAATACATACTGTTCTGGCAACTTTTTCCTGATTACTTTTTTGAAATGCAGCAACTTTAAGAAGGCAACTAGTAGTGCACTAATATATAACCAGTTATCACTACCAAGCAACTTTTTGTTTCCTTTAAACCATAAGGTAGTTAGCACTGGAAACTAATCAAACAGTACTAACAACTTTATCTGTTACACCAGAAACTATGTATACTGCAACTAGCAACTTCATCTAGTCTTCCAGCAACTATGGGTGCAGCTAAAAAACACAGGGATAGATTTAGTAACATACCAGCAGTCAGGTTTGTTTTGTGCAAATTCTTCACGAATTCTTTTTCCTCTGCTGGTATACCTTAGTGTGACCTAAGATACTTGTTCAGCGATGGCTTGTGGACAAGAGGATGATTATGCTCTGGTGTAAAAGCAATAACTTCCCATCTACCATCCTTTAGCTTCACCACCATCTCTGCCTTGCAATTGGTTGGTATTATTGTCTCCCTTTTCTGCTTCTTTGGATTATTTTTTTGCCCTTTCTGCTTAGCAACAACATATGCAAGTTCTGCGTTCTGTCGGTCCTCCTCATCCGATGAATCTGAGGCTGGTACTGGCCCAACTACATCTGGTTTTTCACCTCCGCCATCATTGTTCCTAGGTTTCCTAAATTTGTTACATACAAATTGTTGTGTATTAAGCTCATTGGTGCGCTTTGACCTTCTGTTCCTATTGAACTTGATTGAAAATTCAGTCCTAGCAGCGTATGCGTTGTAGTGTTCCTTATAACCCTGCAGTGTGTCATAACGCATTCGAATATGTGGGTCCATTGGCTGAGATGAAGCCTCGTTATCATCTCCATCTTCTTGGGCAAGCGATGTTGTGTTTGTACCGGTAACAAACACACCAGTTTCACCGTCAGTTGGTACTGTATGTGAAGGGTTTCGCAGCATAGTAAATCAAAATTTTCTACGGAAGCGAACAGAAGGAAAGCCAAGATCTAATCTAGGAGATGCAAACAACGAGAGAGATTGGATTAGATCTTCATACCCTTGAAGATTCAAGATGGAACGCTAAATCGGAACGTGGGTGATGTAGTCGTACTCGCTTCTCCTCCTCGATCCGATCCGATCTAGCACCACAAGTGGCGGTGCCTCCGTGAGATGCACACGCAAAGACTCGACGCCTCCTCCTTCCTCGGACCAGCAAGTATGGTGGAGAGATGGATTGGATCTACAAGACGGCGTGGTGTATATGGTGGAGAATTTACGCAGGCTTCGCCACAAACAATGGGAGGGAGGAGGAAGGCAGGTTACTAGGGCTTGGAGGAGATGTGTGGGGGAGGCGCACCAGCCCTCTATATAGAGGGGGTGCGCCAACCCTAGCCCTCCTCCAAGCCTATCTCTAGTTTAAACAATTTAAACTCTCCCTTATCTAGATAACCCTATCTCTAGTTTAAACGAATTTAAACTTATCTAGGATCGGCTGGGCCCTATGGGGCCTTGTGCCCTGGCCCAATGCGCCAGGACACTCCCTCATAGGCCCATGCCCCTCCCGGAAGGTGGGACCACGTTGGCCCCTTCCGGAAGGTTCTAGAAGCTTCGTACAATACCGATTAACTGGAACAATTCCAAACTCCAAAAACTGCCGCCTTATATGAATCTTATTCTCGGACCATTCCGAACCTCTCGTGATATCCGGATCCCATCCGAGACCAACACAAATTCATAAACCAATTATCCAATCTATCCTAGCCGAGACACGTTAAGTGTGTGACCTGGTTCGAGAATATGCGACATGATCTTCTATCAATAATCAACAGCGGGTCCAGGCACCCATATTGACTCCCACACATTCATCAATGATCATATCGGATGAACCACGATGCCAGGATTCAATCAATCCCATATATATATATTCCCTTCGTCTCGCGATATTTTACTTGCCCGAGATTCGATCGTCGGTATCGTCATACCTAGTTCAATCTCGCTCTCAGCAAGTACTTTACTCGTTCAGAATCCGATATCACTTTGTGATTAACTCCTTACCCACATGCTTGCAAGCGTGTCGATATCGACACGAAAGTGGGCCCAAGTATATCTCTCCGACTTGGGAGGGACAAATCCCATCTCGATACATACAACCCAACATATACTTTACGATCACCGAGAGACACCTTTATGATCACCTCTCATAGGATGACGTTTGATGACCTCAAAGCTTTCTTCCGATACCAGGGAGTTGTATTATCTCATGGTCTAAGGAATACAATATTTGACATAGGAAAAGCTTCGCAAAGATGAACACAATGACACGATCTAATTGCTTCGCTTAGTTTGGTCTCCACCATATCATTCTCCCAATGATATGATCTCATTATCAATTGACAACTCATGTCTATGGTTAGGAAACCTTAACCATCATTGATCAATGAGCTAGTCCATAGAGGCGATTTAGGGACACAAAGGTTGTTCACAAACCACACAAGTATTAATGTTTCCGCTTAATACAATTCTAGCATGGAATATAAACTTTATCATGAACAAGAATTATAATAATAACATCTTTATTATTGCCTCTAGGGCATAATTCCAACAATCTCCCACTTGCACTAGAGTCAATAATCTAGTTTACATTTGGCAACAATCTCACACCCATGGCAATCGAGGTGCTGATCATGTTTTACACGTGGAAGAGGTTTAGTCAATGGATCTGCGACATTCAGATCTGTATGTACTTTGCTAATCTTCGATCTCCATCTCGCTACATAATCTCGGATTATATGAAACTTATGTTGATATGCTTGGTCTTTGGATGATATCTTGGTTCCTTAGCGAGTGCTATGGCGCCAAGTGTTGTCACAATATCTCCAAAGGGGTCCAATGCACTTGAACCACACCAAGCTCGATGATGAAGTTTCGATCCAAACTCCTTCACTTGACGCTTCGCAGCAGCCATGTATTCCGCTTTCATCAGAGATCCCGCGATCACGCTTTGCTTGCAGCTTCTCCACTCACAGCTCCTCCATTCAAAATATACACGTATCCTGTCTCGAGATTTAGAATCATCCTTGTCGGTGTAAAACTAGCATCGACGTAACCTTTACGACGAAATGCTCATCACCCCCATAGACTAAGAACATTTCTTTAGTCCTATTTAGGTACCTTAGGATGTTCTTCACGGCTGTCCAGGTTCCACTCGGATCACTTTGATATCTCGTCACAAACTAAGAGCATTGGACACATCCGTCTAGTACACAAAGATGGCATACATGATGGAACCTATGGCCGAGGCATAAGGCACTTTGCTCATAGCTTCCTATCATTTACCATAGCTGGACACCGAGCCTTGCTCAATATCTTACTGACAACATAGGCATGAACCTTTCGATGCCTTATCCATTCGAACCTTTTCGTAACTTTGTCTAGGTATGTACTCGCTTAAAGCTATCAGCGCCTTTGTCTATCTCTATAGATTTTGATGCCCAATATATAAGCAGCTTCACCTAGGTCTTTCATTGAAAAACACTTGTTCAAATAACTCTTCACATCGTTAAGCATGTTGATGTCATTTCCAATAATCAATATGTCATCCACATATAGTACCAGAAACGTCACCGAGCTCCCACTCACTTTCTTGTAGATGCAAGCTTCATAGCAATTTGGAACAAATCCAAAGCTCTTGATCACTTGATCAAAACGAAGGTTCCAACTCCGAGATGCTTGCTTCATTCCATAAATGGAACGCTGAAGTTTGCACACTTTATCAACATCCTTAGGATCGACAAAACCTTCGGGTTGCATCATATACAACTCTTCATCAATGTTGCCATTGAGGAACGCAGTCTTGACATCCATCTGCCATATTTCATAATCATGAAACGCAGCAATTGCTAATAAAATCCGAATGGACTTAAACATCGCTACGGGAGAGAAAGTCTCATCGTAGTCAACACCTTGAACTTGTCGAAAACCTTTCGCAACAAGCCGTGCTTTATAGACGGTAACATTACCATCCGCGCCCGTTTTCTTCTTGAATATCCATTTGCACTCAACGGCCTTTCGGTCGCTAGGAGGATCCACCAAAGTCCATACTTGGTTTTCGCTCGTGGATCCCAATTCGGATTTCATGGCTTCTAGCCATTTCTAGTCCGGCTCATCATCGCTTCCTCATAGTTCGTAGGTTCACTGTCTTCTACTAACAAGACAACAAGACAGGTTGCCATACCACTCAGAGGGGCACGCGACCTTGTCGACCTCGACGTTCAAGAGTGACATCGTCCAAGCTTCATGATCCTTGTCATTAGCTTCCTCTATTGTTGGTGCAAAGTGCACCTTTGGAACAATTTCAGGTGCGTGCTACTCTCCAATTCAAGAGAAGGTTCAATAACCTCGTCTAGCTCTACTTTCTCCCACTCACTTCTTTCGAGAGAAACTCCTTCTCAAGAAATGAACCGTTCTTTTCAACAAACACTTTGCCTTCGGTTCTGTGATATAAGGTATACCCAATAGTTTCCTTAGGGTATCCTATGACGACGCATTCGCTTTGGGTTCGAGCTTGTCCGCATCAACTTCTTGACGTAAGCTTCAGATCCCCAAACTTTAAGAAACGACAACTTAGGTTTAGCACCAAACCACAGTTCATACGGTGTCGTCTCAACGGATTTAGATGGAGCCCTATTTAAAGTGAATGCAGCGGTTTCTAATGCATAACCCCAAAATGATAACGGCAAATCAAGAAGAGACATCATCGATCGGACCATATCTAATAGGGTTTGATTCCGCGTTCAGACACACCATTGCGTTGTGGTGTTCCGGTATGGCGTGAGTTGTGAAACGATTCCACTTGCTTTGAGATGCGTGAGAAAATCATAACTCAAATATTCGCCCACGATCGGATAGTAGAAACTTAATCTTTCTGTTACGATGGTTCTCCACTTAATTCTGAAATTATTTTAACTTTTCAAACGTTTCAGATTTATGTTTCATTAAATAGATATACCCATATCTACTTAAGTCATCGGTAAAAGTGAGAAAATAGCGATATCCACCAATCGAAACACTCATCGGTCCGCATACATCGGTATGTATGATTTCCAACAAGTCCGCTGTGCTCGCTCCATCATACCGAGAACGGGTTTTGATCATCTTGCCCATGAGGCATGGTTCGCATGTGTCAAATGATTCAAAATCAAGAGACTCCAAAAGTCCATCGTAATGGAGTTTCTTCATGCGCTTTACACCAATATGACCTAGACGATTGCCACAAATAAGTAGTATTATCACTATCTACTTTGCATCTCTTAGCCTCAATGTTATGGATGTGTGTTTCATCCCTTTCGAGATTTAGAAGAAATAAACCACTCACAAGAGGTGCATGACCATAAAAGATGTTACTCATATAAATAGAACAACCATTATTCTCCGATTTAAATGAATAACCGTCTTGCAATAAACACGATCCAAATATGATGTTCATGCTCAACGCAGGCACATAATAACATTTATTAAGGTTTAAAACTAATCCCGAAGGTAAAACTAAGGAGAGCGTGCCGACGGCCATCACATCAACTCTTGATCTGCTGCAACGCATCGTCACCTCATCCTCGCAGTCGCCGCCTATTCCGTAGCTCCTGTTTTGAGTTACAAATATTAGCAACTGAACCGGTATCAAATACCCAGGCACTACAACGAGGGCTAGTAAGGAAAACATCAATAACATGTATATCAAATATACCTTTGATGGTGCTAGCCTTCTTGTCCGCCAAGTACTTGGACGCTTGCCCAAAGGACCTTGTCCTTGCAATAGAAGCACTCAAAGGTCCGGCTTAGGACCAGACTGAGCTTCCTCTCGGCAGGGCAACGCGCTTGTCACGCCTTTCTTGAAGGGCTTCCTTGCACCTTACCTTTCTTAAAGGTGGGGGGCTTGTTGACCATCAACACATGATTATTCCTTTTGATGTTCACCTCCGCTACTTTCATCTTAGCAAAGAGCTCAGTGATCATATCAGTGGAACCAATCTGATTGTGATCAACTACAAAACTTTTGCAGCTAGGAGTGCCAATCTTGAGCTCCTCCGAATCTTGTAGTCCAGTTGCTCAAGGCGTTGAGTGTAGCCCGACATCTTAATGGCGTGCTCACTAACGGAACTCCCTTCCTCCATCTTGTAGTTAAAGAATTTCTTAGAGATCTCATATCTCTCAGAACGGGCTTGAGTCTCAAAACATGTTTTTCAGCTCCTCGAGAATCTCAAAGGGCCCGACGAACTCCTCAAAACGATTTTGAAGATCCGATTCCATGGCATACAACATGGCGATTTTAATCAAATCATAATCATCCTTGCGCGACTGATAAACAGCTTTTTCATCAGCCGGGCATCTATGTAGGGCGTCACCTAGCGCTTTCTCAAGGACATAGTCCTTTGTCCGCCAATGAGAATGATTCTCGAAATGCGAACCATTTGGTGAAGTTAGACCCATTGTTTCTAAGCTTTTCTATCTCAGCAAAAACGCTGAAGTTGAAGTTGGACTTGGCCATGTGATCTACAAGATTTGCAAGTACAATTTAGACTATGTTCATGATAAATAGTTCAACTTAATCAAAGTACTAGATGAACTCCCACTAAATTCAACATCCCTCCAGTTGTTTAGTGAACACGATCCAAATTCACCACACCTAATCCGATCATCACGTGAAGAGATGTGGTTTCAATGGTGGACAACGGTGTCGATCATATCATTCATATGACTCATGCTTAACCTTTCGGTTCTTGTGTTCCGAGGCCATGTCCATACATGCTAGGCTCGTCAAGTTAGACCCAAGTATTTCCGTGTGCAAACTGGCTTGCACCCGTTGTATGTGAGCGAGAGTCTATAGCACCGATCATCACGTGATGCTTGGACACGATTTAACTTTCGCAACGGTGCATACATGGGGAGAACACAGTTTTATCTTGATCTTTATGAGGAATCATCTTATAATGCTACCGTCATGATCTAAGCATAATAAGATACATAAAAGGATAAACATCACATGCATATAACTTTATGTGACATGGTATAGCCAATCTTCAAGAATGATCTCCATCTTGTGCGTTCAGGCATGATCTCCATCACTCCACCATGATTGCCTCCACCATGAATAGCAACTACAACTATTGCTAACTACTTAGCGATAAAGTAAAGCTATTACATGGCGTATAAGAAGTTGACTAAGGTCATACACAATTATAAAGACAACCATATGGCTCCTGCCGGTTGTGTACTCATCGACATGCAAGTCGTGAAACATTACAAAACATGATCATCGCATACAATATACACATCACATCTTGGGCCATACCATATCACAGAAAACACTCCCTGCAAAAACAAGTTAGACGCCTCTACTTTGTTGTTGCATGTTTTACGTGGCTCATGGGAGTAGATGCTAAGAACGATTCTTACCTACGGAAAGCCACAACGGTGATATTATGGTTGCCAAACTCCGGTGTTAATCCCATGACAACTATAGTGAGAGAAACTGACATCCACCAGCCGCATGTGTGGTACAAGCCACACGTCAAGTGCGGAGCCGGTCTCGCGAACGACGTCGCGTAAGGTTGGCCTGGACCGCTTCAATCTCACTATCCCGCGCCATAAGAAGAACACAACCAAGAGGCTTGCAACAGAAAACATCAACGCCCGCAACAACCATGTTGCGTTCTACTCGTGAATCACATCTACGCATAGATCTAGCTCTGATACCACTGAAGGGTTTCGCAGCATAGTAAATCAAAATTTTCTACGGAAGCAAACAGAAGGAAAGCCAAGATCTAATCTAGGAGATGCAAACAACGAGAGAGATTGGATTAGATCTTCATACCCTTGAAGATTCAGCAATGAACGCTCATTTTAACGTGGGTGATGTAGTCGCATCGCTTCTCCTCCTCGCGATCCGATCCGATCTAGCACCACAAGTGGCGGTGCCTCCGTGAGATGCACACGCAGCACCTCGACGCCTCCTCCTTCCTCGGACCAGCAAGTATGGTGGAGAGATGGATTGGATCTACAAGACGACGGCGTGGTGTATATGGTGGAGAATTTCACGCAGGCTTCGCCACAAACAATGGAGGGAGGGAGGAGGAAGGCAGCAGGTTACTAGGGCTTGAGGGAGATGTGTGGGGGGGAGGCGCACCAGCCCTCTATATATAGAGGGGTGGCGGCCAGCCCGAGCCCCTCCTCCAAGCCGACCGCTAGTTTAAACAATTTATACTCTCCCCTTCTCTAGCTAACCCTATCTCTAGTTTAAACGAATTTAAACTTATCTAGGATCGGTTGGGCCCTATGGGCCCTTTGTGCCCCTGGCCCAATGCGCCAGGACACTCCCTCATAGGCCCATGCCCCTCCCGGAAGGTGGGACCACGTTGGCCCCTTCCGAAGGTTCTAGAAGCTTCGGTACAATACCGATTAATCCGGAACAATTCAACTCCAAAACTGCACCGCCTTATATGAATCTTATTCTCCGGACCATTCGAACCTCTCGTGATATCCCGGATCCCATCCGAGACCAACACAAATTCATAAACCAATTATCCAATCTATCCTAGCCGAGACACGTTATGTGTGACCTCGGGTTCGAGAATATGCGACATGATCTTCTATCAATAATCAACAATGGGTCAGGCACCCATAATGACTCCAAAACATTCATCGATGATCATATCGGATGAACCACGATGCAAGGATTCAATCAATCACATATATATATTAACTTTGTCTCGCGATATTTTACTTGCCCTAGATTCGATCGTCGGTATCGTCATACCAAGTTCAATCTCGCTCAGCAAGTACTTTACTCGCTCCGTAATCCGATATCACTTTGTGATTAACTCCTTAACCACATGCTTGCAAGCGTGTCGATATCGACACGAAAGTGGGCCCGGTATATCTCTCCGACTTGGGAGGGACAAATCCCATCTCGATACATACAACCCAATGATACTTTCCGCTGACCTGAGAGACTCCTTTATGATCACCCTCTCATAGGATGACGTTTGATGACCTCAATGCTTTCTTCCGATACCAGTGAGTTGTATTATCTCATGGTCTAAGGAATACAATATTTGACATAGGAAAAGCTTCGCAAAGATGAACACAATGACACGATCTAATTGCTTCGCTTAGTTTGGGTCTGTCCACCATATCATTCTCCCAATGATATGATCTCATTATCAATTGACAACTCATGTCTATGGTTAGGAAACCTTAACCATCATTGATCAATGAGCTAGTCCATAGAGGCGCATTAGGGACACGGTGTTGTTCACAAACCACACAAGTATTAATGTTTCCGCTAATACAATTCTAGCATGGAATATAAACTTTATCATGAACAAGAATTATAATAATAACATCTTTATTATTGCCTCTAGGGCATAATTCCAACAGTCTCCACTTGCACTAGAGTCAATAATCTAGTTTACATTTGGCAACAATCTCACACCCATGGCAATCGAGGTGCTGATCATGTTTTACACGTGGAAGAGGTTTAGTCAATGGATCTGCGACATTCAGATCTGTATGTACTTTGCTAATCTTCAGATCTCCATCTGCTATATAATCTCGGATTATATGAAACTTGCGGTTGATATGCTTGGTCTTTGGATGATATCTTGGTTCCTTAGCGAGTGCTATGGCGCCGGTTGTCACACAATATCTCCAATGGGTCCAATGCACTTGGAACCACACCAACCTCAAGTGATGAAGTTTCGATCCAAACTCCTTCACTTGACGCTCGCAGCAGCCATGTATTCCGCTTCTCATCAGATCCCGCGATCACGCTTTGCTTGCAGCTTCTCCAGCTCACAGCTCCTCCATTCAAAATATACACGTATCCGTCTGAGATTTAGAATCATCCTTGTCGGTGTAAACTAGCATCGACGTAACCTTTTTACGACGAAATGCTCATCACCCCCATAGACTAAGAACATTTCTTTAGTCCTATTTAGGTACCTTAGGATGTTCTTCACGGCTGTCCAGAGGTTCCACTCTGGATCACTTTGATATCCGTCACAAACTAAGAGCATTGGACACATCCGGTCTAGTACACAACATGGCATACATGATGGAACCTATGGCCGAGGCATAAGGCACTTTGCTCATAGCTTCCCTATCATTTACCATAGCTGGACACTGAGCCTTGCTCAATATCTTACCTGACAACATAGGCACTGAACCTTTCAATGCCTTATCCATTCGAACCTTTTCGTAACTTTGTCTAGGTATGTACCGCTTAAAGCTATCAGCGCCTTTGTCTATCTCTATAGATTTTGATGCCCAATATATAAGCAGCTTCACCTAGGTCTTTCATTGAAAAACACTTGTTCAAATAACTCTTCACATCGTTAAGCATGTTGATGTCATTTCCAATAATCAATATGTCATCCACATATAGTACCGTAAACGCCACCGAGCTCCCACTCACTTTCTTGTAGATGCAAGCTCAGAGCAATTTGGAACAAATCCAAAGCTCTTGATCACTTGATCAAAACGAAGGTTCCAACTCGAGACGCTTGCTTCATCCATAAATGGAACGCTGAAGTTTGCATACTTTATCAAGATCCTTAGGATCGATAAAACCTTCGGGTTGCATCATATACAACTCTTCATCAATGTTGCCATTGAGGAAAGCGCCTTGACATCCATCCGCCATATTTCATAATCATGAAACGCAGCAATTGCTAATAAAATCCGAATGGACTTAAACATCGCTACGGAGAGAAAGTCTCATCGTAGTCAACACCTTGAACTTGTCGAAAACCTTTCGCAACAAGCCGTGCTTTATAGACGGTAACATTACCATCCGCGTCCGCTTTCTTCTTGAAGATCCATTTGCACTCAACGGCCTTTCTCGCTAGGAGGGTCCACCAAAGTCCATACTTGGTTTTCGCCATGGATCCCAATTCGGATTTCATGGCTTCTAGCCATTTCTCGTAGTCCGGGCTCATCATCGCTTCCTCATAGTTCGAGGTTCACCGCCTTCTACTAACAAGACATAAGACAGGTTGTCGCATCACTGTGAGGGGCACGACCTTGTCGACCTGACGCTCAAGAGCAAGATCGTCCAAGCTTCATGATCCTTGTCATTAGCTTCCTCTATTGTTGGTGCAAAGTGCATCGAACAATTTCAGGTGCGCGCTACTCTCCAATTCAAGAGAAGGTTCAATAACCTCGTCTAGCTCTACTTTCCTCCCACTCACTTCTTTCGAGAGAAACTCCTTCTCAAGAAAGGAACCGTTCATGCATAAACACTTTGCCTTTGGTTCTGTGATAGAAGGTATACCCAATAGTTTCCTTTAGGGTATCCTATGAAGACGCATTCGCTTTTGGGTTCGAGCTTGTCCGCATCAACTTCTTGACGAAGCTTCGCATCCCCAAACTTTAAGAAACGACAACTTAGGTTTAGCACCAAACCACGCTCATACGGTGTCGCCTCAACGGATTTAGATGGAGCCCTATTTAAAGTGAATGCAGCAGTTTCTAATGCATAACCCCAAAATGATAACGCAAATCAAGAAGAGACATCATCGATCGGACCATATCTAATAGGGTTCGATTCCTGCTCAGACACACCATTGCGTTGTGGTGTTCCGTGGCGTGAGTTGTGAAACGATTCCACTTGCTTTGAGATGCGTGAGAAAATCATAACTCAAATATTCGCCCACGATCGGATCGTAGAAACTTAATCTTCATTACGATGGTTCTCCACTTCATTCTGAAATTCTTTGAACTTTTCAAACGCTTTCAGATTTATGTTTCATTAAATAGATATACCCATATCTACTTAAGTCATCGGTAAAAGTGAGAAAATAGCGATATCCACCGCGTCAAACACTCATCGGTCCGCATACATCGGTATGTATGATTTCCAACAAGTCCGTTGCTCGCCCATCATACCGAGAACAGGTTTTGATCATCTTGCCCATGAGGCATGGTTCGCATGTGTCAAATGATTCAAAATCAAGAGACTCCAAAAGTCCATCGAATGGAGTTTCTTCATGCGCTTTACACCAATATGACCTAGACGACAAGCCACAAATAAGTAGTATTATCACTATCTACTTTGCATCTCTTAGCCTCAATGTTATGGATGTGTGTTTCATCCCTTTCGAGATTTAGAAGAAATAAACCACTCACAAGAGGTGCATGACCATAAAAGATGTTACTCATATAAATAGAACAACCATTATTCTCCGATTTAAAT
Source organism: Avena insularis (assembly GCA_023614405.1). NCBI lineage: Eukaryota > Viridiplantae > Streptophyta > Magnoliopsida > Poales > Poaceae > Avena > Avena insularis. The sequence goes on from CM042687.1 coordinate 387,293,654, forward strand.
GAATAACCGTCTTGCAATAAACACGATCCAGAAATAATGTTCATGCTCAACGCAGGCACATAATAACATTTATTAAGGTTTAAAACTAATCCCAAGGTAAAACTAAGGAGAGCGTCTTGACGGCCATCACATCAACTCTTGATCCGCTGCCAACGCCAAGATCGTCACCTCATCCTCGCAGTCACCGCTCATTCCGTAGCTCTGCTTTGAGTTACAAATATTAGCAACTGAACCGTATCAAATACCTGTGCACTACAACGAGGGCTAGTAAGGAAAACATCAATAACATGTATATCAAATATACCTTTGATGGTGCCAGCCTTCTTGTCCGCCAAGTACTTCTGGAGCTATGCGCCCAAAGGACCCTTGTCCTTGCAATAGAAGCACTCGGTCCGGCTTAGGACCCAGACACGAGCTTCCTCTCGTTAGGGCAACGCGCTTGCCGCCACCTTTCTTGAAGGGCTTCCTTGCACCCTTACCTTTCTTAAAGGTGGGGGGCTTGTTGACCATCAACACATGATTATTCCTTTTGATGTTCACCTCCGCTACTTTCACCTTAGCAAAGAGCTCAATGATCATATCAGTGGAACCAATCTGATTGTGATCAACTACAAAACTTTTGCAGCTAGGAGTGTCAATCTTGAGCTCCTCCGAATCTTGCAGTCCAGCTTGCTCAAGGCGTTGAGTGTAGCCCGACATCTTAATGGCGTGCTCACTAACGGAACTCCCTTCCTCCATTTTGTAGTTAAAGAATTTCTTAGAGATCTCATATCTCTCAGAACGGGCTTGAGTCTGAAACATGTTTTTCAGCTCCTCGAGAATCTCAAAGGGCCCGGCGAACTCCTCAAAACGATTTTGAAGATCCGATTCCATAGCATACAACATGGCGATTTTAATCAAATCATAATCATCCTTGCACGACTGATAAACAACTTTTCATCACGCATCTACAGCACGGGCGACACCTAGCGCTATCACAAGGACATAGTCCTTTGTCCGCCAACAGAATGATTCTCGAATGCGAACCATTTGGTGAAGTTAGACCCATTGTTTCTAAGCTTTTCTATCTCAGCAAAAACGTTGAAGTTGAAGTTGGACTTGGCCATGTGATCTACAGTGTTTGCAAGTACAATTTAGACTATGTTCATGATAAATAGTTCAACTTAATCAAATTACTAGATGAACTCCACTAAATTCAACATCCCTCAAGTTGTTTAGTGAACACGATCCAAATTCACCACACCTAATCCGATCATCACGTGAAGAGATGTGGTTTCAATGGTGGACAACAAAGTGTCGATCATATCATTCATATGACTCATGCTTAACCTTTCGGTTCTTGTGTTCCGAGGCCATGTCTCACATGCTAGGCTCGCCAAGTTAGACCCAAGTATTTCCGCAGTAAAACTGGCTTGCACCCGCTGTATGTGAGCGTGAGAGTCTATAGCACCCGATCATCACGTGATGCTTGGACACGACGAACTTTCGCAACGGTGCATACATGGGGAGAACACAGCTTTATCTTGATCTTTATGAGGAATCATCTTATAATGCTACCGTCATGATCTAAGCATAATAAGATACATAAAAGGATAAACATCACATGCATATAACTTTATGTGACATGGTATAGCCAATCTTCGCTAATGATATCCATCTTGTGCTCCCGCATGATCTCCATCACTCCACCATGATTGCCTCCACCATGAATAGCAACTACAACTATTGCTAACTACTTAGCGATAAAGTAAAGCTATTACATGGCGATAAGAAGTTGACTCATGGTCATACACAATTATAAAGACAACCATATGGCTCTGCCGGTTGTGTACTCATCGACATGCAAGTCGTGAAACATTACAAAACATGATCATCGATACAATATACACATCACATCTTGGGCCATACCATATCACGTAAAACACTCGGAAAAACAAGTTAGACGCCTACTTTGTTCTTGCATGTTTTACGTGGCTCATGGGATTAGATGCTAAGAACGATTCTTACCTACGGAAAGCCACAACAGTGATATTATGGTTGCCAAACTCCGTGTTAATCCCATGACAACTATAGTGAGAGAACTGACATCCACCACCGCATGTGTGGTACAAGCCACACGCCAAGTGCGGAGCCGGTCTCGCTAACGACGTCGCCAGAAGGTTGGCCTGGACCGCTTCAATCTCACTATCCCCGCCATAAGAAGAACACAACCAAGAGGCTTGCAACAGAAAACATCAACGCTCAAGAACAACCATGTTATGCTCTACTCGTGAATCACATCTACGCATAGATCTAGCTCGATACCATCAAGGGTTTCGCAGATAGTAAATCAAAATTTTCTACGGAAGCAGAAGGAAAGCCAAGATCTAATCTAGGAGATGCAAACAACGAGAGATTGGATTAGATCTTCATACCCTTGAAGATTCAGACAAATGAACGCTCTGCGGAACGTGGGTGATGTAGTCGCACTCGCTTCTCCTCCTCGCGATCCGATCCGATCTAGCACCACAAGTGGCGGTGCCTCCGTGAGATGCACACGCAGCACCTCGACGCCTCCTCCTTCCTCGGACCAGCAAGTATGGTGGAGAGATGGATTGATCTACAGCACGACGGCGTGGTGTATATGGTGGAGAATTTCTGCAGGCTTCGCCTACAAACAGTCGGGAGGGAGGGAGGAAGGCAGCAGGGTTACTAGGGCTTGGAGGGAGATGTGTGGGGGGGGGGGAGGGGGCGCACCAGCCCTCTATATATAGAGGGGGTGGTGACGGCCAACCCTAGCCCCTCCTCCAAGCCTATCTCTAGTTTAAACAATTTAAACTCTCCCCTTATCTAGATAACCCTATCTCTAGTTTAAACGAATTTAAACTTATCTAGGATCGGCTGGGCCCTATGGGGCCTTGTGCCCTGGCCCAATGCGGCCAGGACACTCCCTCATAGGCCCATGCCCTCCCGGAAGGTGGGACCACGTTGGCCCCTTCCGAAGGTTCTAGAAGCTCGTACAATACCGATTAATCCGGAACAATTCAACTCCAAAACTGCACCGCCTTATATGAATCTTATTCTCCGGACCATTCCGAACCTCTCGTGATATCCCGGATCCCATCCGAGACCAACACAAATTCATAAACCAATTATCCAATCTATCCTAGCCGAGACACGTTATGTGTGACCGGGTTCGAGAATATGCGTATATGATCTTCTATCAATAATCAACAGCGGGTCAGGCACCCATATTGACTCCCACACATTCATCGATGATCATATCGGATGAACCACGATGCCAGGATTCAATCAATCCCATATATATATTCCCTTCGTCTCGCGATATTTTACTTGCCCGAGATTCGATCGCAGATCGCCATACCTAGTTCAATCTCGCTCTCGCAAGTACTTTACTCGTTCAATCCGATATCACTTTGTGATTAACTCCTTAACCACATGCTTGCAAGCGGTGTCGATATCGACACCGAGTGGGCCCAAGTATATCTCTCCGACTTGGGAGGGATAAATCCCATCTCGATACATACAACCCAATGATACTTTCTCGATCACCGAGAGACACCTTTATGATCACCCTCTCATAGGATGACGCTTGATGACCTCAAAGCTTTCTTCCGATACCGTGGAGTTGTATTATCTCATGGTCTAAGGAATACAATATTTGACATAGGAAAAGCTTCGCAAAGATGAACACAATGACACGATCTAATTGCTTCGCTTAGTTTGGGTCCATCCACCATATCATTCTCCCAATGATATGATCTCATTATCAATTGACAACTCATGTCTATGGTTAGGAAACCTTAACCATCATTGATCAATGAGCTAGTCCATAGAGGCGTACTAGGGACACGGTGTTGTTCACAAACCACACAAGTATTAATGTTTCCGCTTAATACAATTCTAGCATGGAATATAAACTTTATCATGAACAAGAATTATAATAATAACATCTTTATTATTGCCTCTAGGGCATAATTCCAACAGTCTCCCACTTGCACTAGAGTCAATAATCTAGTTTACATTTGGCAACAATCTCACACCCATGGCAATGAGGTGCTGATCATGTTTTACACGTGGAAGAGGTTTAGTCAATGGATCTGCGACATTCAGATCTGTATGTACTTTGCTAATCTTCAGATCTCCATCTGCTACATAATCTCGGATTATATGAAACTTGCGGTTGATATGCTTGGTCTTTGGATGATATCTTGGTTCCTTAGCGAGTGCTATGGCGCCAGTGTTGTCACATAATATCTCTAGTGGGTCCAATGCACTTGAACCACACCAAGCTCAATGATGAAGTTTCTGATCCAAACTCCTTCACTTGACGCTTCAGAGCAGCCATGTATTCCGCTTTCATCAGATCCCGCGATCACGCTTTGCTTGCAGCTTCTCCACTCAGCTCCTCCATTCAAAATATACACGTATCCTGTCTCGAGATTTAGAATCATCCTTGTCGGTGTCGAAACTAGCATCGACGTAACCTTTTACGACGAAATGTTCATCACCCCATAGACTAAGAACATTTCTTTAGTCCTATTTAGGTACCTTAGGATGTTCTTCACGGCTGTCCAAAGGTTCCACTCTGGATCACTTTGATATCTCGTCAAACTAAGAGCATTGGACACATCCGTCTAGTACACAAGATGGCATACATGATGGAACCTATGGCCGAGGCATAAGGCACTTTGCTCATAGCTTCCCTATCATTTACCATAGCTGGACACTGAGCCTTGCTCAATATCTTACCTGACAACATAGGCACTGAACCTTTCGATGCCTTATCCATTCTGAACCTTTTCAGAACTTTGTCTAGGTATGTACTCTGGCTTAAAGCTATCAAAGGCCTTTGTCTATCTCTATAGATTTTGATGCCCAATATATAAGCAGCTTCACCTAGGTCTTTCATTGAAAAACACTTGTTCAAATAACTCTTCACATCGTTAAGCATGTTGATGTCATTTCCAATAATCAATATGTCATCCACATATAGTACGGGAAACGTCACCGAGCTCCCACTCACTTTCTTGTAGATGCAAGCTTCGTAGCAATTTGGAACAAATCCAAAGCTCTTGATCACTTGATCAAAACAAAGGTTCCAACTCCGAGACGCTTGCTTCAGTCCATAAATGGAACGCTGAAGTTTGCATACTTTATCAGCATCCTTAGGATCGACAAAACCTTCGGGTTGCATCATATACAACTCTTCATCAATGTTGCCATTGAGGAAAGCGATCTTGACATCCATCGCCATATTTCATAATCATGAAACGCAGCAATTGCTAATAAAATCCGAATGGACTTAAACATCGCCACGGAGAGAAAGTCTCATCGTAGTCAACACCTTGAACTTGTCGAAAACCTTTCGCAACAAGCCGTGCTTTATAGACGGTAACATTACCATCCGCGTCCGTTTTCTTCTTGAAGATCCATTTGCACTCAACGGCCTTTCGGTCGCTAGGAGGGTCCACCAAAGTCCATACTTGGTTTTCGCTCATGGATCCCAATTCGGATTTCATGGCTTCTAGCCATTTCTCAGAGTCTGGGCTCATCATCGCTTCCTCATAGTTCAGAGGTTCACCGCCTTCTACTAACAAGACAAGTCAAGACAGGTTGCTGCACCACTCAGAGGGGCACGCGACCTTGTCGACCAAGCGACGCTCAAGAGCAAGATCGTCCAAGCTTCATGATCCTTGTCATTAGCTTCCTCTATTGTTGGTGCAAAGACCGAACAATTTCAGGTGCTGCGCTACTCTCCAATTCAAGAGAAGGTTCAATAACCTCGTCTAGCTCTACTTTCCTCCCACTCACTTCTTTCGAGAGAAACTCCTTCTCAAGAAAGGAGCCGTTCTTTGCGACAAACACTTTGCCTTCGGTTCTGTGATAGAAGGTATACCCAATAGTTTCCTTAGGGTATCCTATGAAGACGCATTCGCTTTGGGTTCGAGCTTGTCCGCATCAACTTCTTGACGAAGCTTCGCATCCCCAAACTTTAAGAAACGACAACTTAGGTTTAGCACCAAACCACAGTTCATACGGTGTCGTCTCAACGGATTTAGATGGAGCCCTATTTAAAGTGAATGCAGTTTCTAATGCATAACCCCAAAATGATAACGACAAATCAAGTAAGAGACATCATCGATCGGACCATATCTAATAGGGTTCGATTCGTGCTCGAACACACCATTGCGTTGTGGTGTTCCGGTATGGAGTTGTGAAACGATTCCACTTGCTTTGAGATGCGTGAGAAAATCATAACTCAAATATTCGCCCCATGATCGGATCAGAAACTTAATCTTTCATACGATGGTTCTCCACTTCATTCTGAAATTCTTTGAACTTTTCAAACGTTTCAGATTTATGTTTCATTAAATAGATATACCCATATCTACTTAAGTCATCGGTAAAAGTGAGAAAATAGCGATATCCACCTCGCGTCGAAACACTCATCGGTCCGCATACATCGGTATGTATGATTTCCAACAAGTCCGCTGTTCGCTCTATCATACCGAGAACGGGTTTTGATCATCTTGCCCATGAGGCATGGTTCGCATGTGTCAAATGATTCAAAATCAAGAGACTCCAAAAGTCCATCGAATGGAGTTTCTTCATGCGCTTTACACCAATATGACCTAGACGACAAGCCACAAATAAGTAGTATTATCACTATCTACTTTGCATCTCTTAGCCTCAATGTTATGGATGTGTGTTTCATCCCTTTCGAGATTTAGAAGAAATAAACCACTCACAAGAGGTGCATGACCATAAAAGATGTTACTCATATAAATAGAACAACCATTATTCTCCGATTTAAATGAATAACCGTCTTGCAATAAACACGATCCAGAAATAATGTTCATGCTCAACGCAGGCACATAATAACATTTATTAAGGTTTAAAACTAATCAAGGTAAAACTAAGGAGAGCGTCAAACGGCCATCACATCAACTCTTGATCTGTTGCCAACGCATCGTCACCTCATCCTCGCAGTCACCGCTCATTCCGTAGCTCTGCTTTGAGTTACAAATATTAGCAATCGAACCGTATCAAATACCAGCACTACAACGAGGGCTAGTAAGGAAAACATCAATAACATGTATATCAAATATACCTTTGATGGTGCCAGCCTTCTTGTCCGCCAAGTACTTGGACATTAACGCTTCTAGTGACCCTTGTCCTTGCAATAGAAGCACCAATTGTCCGGCTTAGGACCAGACTGAGCTTCCTCTCGCAGGGCAACGCTTGCCGCCTTTCTTGAAGGGCTTCCTTGCACCCTTACCTTTCTTAAAGGTGGGGGGCTTGTTGACCATCAACACATGATTATTCCTTTTGATGTTCACCTCCGCTACTTTCATCTTAGCAAAGAGCTCAGTGATCATATCAGTGGAATCAATCTGATTGTGATCAACTACAAAACTTTTGCAGCTAGGAGTGTCAATCTTGAGCTCCTCTGGAATCTTGTAGTCCAGTTGCTCAAGGCGTTGAGTGTAGCCCGACATCTTAATGGCGTGCTCACTAACGGAACTCCCTTCCTCCATCTTGTAGTTAAAGAATTTCTTAGAGATCTCATATCTCTCAGAACGGGCTTGAGTCTAAAACATGTTTTTCAGCTCCTCGAGAATCTCAAAGGGCCCGGCGAACTCCTCAAAACGATTTTGAAGATCCGATTCCATATCATACAACATGGCGATTTTAATCAAATCATAATCATCCTTGCGCGACTGATAAACAGCTTTTTCATCAGCCGGCGCATCTACAGCAGGGGCGTCACCTAGCGCTTTCTCAAGGACATAGTCCTTTTGTCCGCCAGCGAGAATGATTCTCAGAATGCGGAACCATTTGGTGAAGTTAGACCCATTGTTTCTAAGCTTTTCTATCTCAGCAAAAACGTTGAAGTTGAAGTTGGACTTGGCCATGTGATCTACAGTATTTGCAAGTACAATTTAGACTATGTTCATGATAAATAGTTCAACTTAATCAAATTACTAGATGAACTCCCACTAAATTCAACATCCCTCAAGTTGTTTAGTGAACACGATCCAAATTCACCACACCTAATCCGATCATCACGTGAAGAGATGTGGTTTCAATGGTGGACAACGAAGTGTCGATCATATCATTCATATGACTCATGCTTAACCTTTCGGTTATTGTGTTCCGAGGCCATGTCCGTATACATGCTAGGCTCGTCAAGTTAGACCCAAGTATTTCCGCTGCAAAACTGGCTTGCACCTGTATGTGAGCGAGAGTCTATAGCACCCGATCATCACGTGATGCTTGGACACGAACTTTCGCAACGGTGCATACATGGGGAGAACACGTTTTATCTTGATCTTTATGAGGAATCATCTTATAATGCTACCATCGCGATCTAAGCATAATAAGATACATAAAAGGATAAACATCACATGCATATAACTTTATGTGACATGGTATAGCCAATCTTCGCAATGATCTCCATCTCGTGCTTCGCATGATCTCCATCACTCCACCATGATTGCCTCCACCATGAATAGCAACTACAACTATTGCTAACTACTTAGCGATAAAGTAAAGCTATTACATGGCGTATAAGAAGTTGACTCGCAGGTCATACACAATTATAAAGACAACCATATGGTTCCTCCACGGTTGTGTACTCATCGACATGCAAGTCGTGAAACATTACAAAACATGATCATCGTGATACAATATACACATCACATCTTGGGCCATACCATATCACCGAAAACACTTCCTGCAAAAACAAGTTAGACGCCTCTACTTTGTTGTTGCATGTTTTACGTGGCTCATGGGAGTAGATGCTAAGAACGATTCTTACCTACGGAAAGCCACAACGGTGATATTATGGTTGCCAAACTCCGGTGTTAATCCCATGACAACTATAGTGAGAGAAACTGACATCCACCAGCCGCATGTGTGGTACAAGCCACACGTCAAGTGCGAAGCCGGTCTCGCGAACGACGTCGCGTAAGGTTGGCCTGGACCGCTTCAATCTCACTATCCCGCGTCATAAGAAGAACACACTCAAGAGGCTTGCAATAGAAAACATCAACGCCTCAACAACCATGTTGCGTCTACTCGTGAATCACATCTACGCATAGATCTAGCTCGATACCATCAAGGGTTTCAAAGATAGTAAATCAAAATTTTCTACGGAAGCGAACAGAAGGAAAGCCAAGATCTAATCTAGGAGATGCAAACAACAAGAGAGATTGGATTAGATCTTCATACCCTTGAAGATTCGACAATGGAACGCTCGTTAAACGTGGGTGATGTAGTCGACTCGCTTCTCCTCCTCGCGATCCGATCCGATCTAGCACCACAAGTGGCGGTGCCTCCGTGAGATGCACACGCAAAGCACCTCGACGCCTCCTCCTTCCTCGGACCAGCAAGTATGGTGGAGAGATGGATTGGATCTACAAGACGACGGTGTGGTGTATATGGTGGAGAATTTCACGCAGGCTTCGCCACAAACAATGGGAGGGAGGGAGGAAGGCAGCAGGGTTACTAGGGCTTGGAGGGAGATGTGTGTGTGGGGGAGGGGGCGGACCAGCCCTCTATATATAGAGGGGGTGGTGGCGGCCAACCCTAGCCCCTCCTCCATGCCTATCTCTAGTTTAAACAATTTAAACTCTCCCCTTATCTAGATAACCCTATCTCTAGTTTAAACGAATTTAAACTTATCTAGGATCGGCTGGGCCCTATGGGGCCTTGTGCCCCTGGCCCAATGCGCCAGGACACTCCCTCATAGGCCCATGCCCCTCCCCGGAAGGTGGGACCACGTTGGCCCCTTCCGAAGGTTCTAGAAGCTTCGCATAATACCGATTAATCCGAACAATTCAACTCCAAAACTGCACGCCTTATATGAATCTTATTCTTGGACCATTCCGAACCTCTCGTGATATCCCGGATCCCATCCGAGACTCAACACAAATTCATAAACCAATTATCCAATCTATCCTAGCGCCGAGACACGTTATGTGTGACCTGCTGGTTCGAGAATATGCGTATATGATCTTCTATCAATAATCAACAGGGTCCGGCACCCATATTGACTCCACACATTCATCGATGATCATATCGGATGAACCACGATGCCAGGATTCAATCAATCCCATATATATATTCCCTTCGTCTCGCGATATTTTACTTGCCCGAGATTCGATCGCTTGTATCGCCATACCTAGTTCAATCTCGCTCGCAAGTACTTTACTCGTCCGTAATCCGATATCACTTTGTGATTAACTCCTTAACCACATGCTTGCAAGCGGTGTCGATATATCGATTACCGAGTGGGCCCAAGTATATCTCTCCGACTTGGGAGGGACAATCCCATCTCGATACATACAACCCAATGATACTTTCTGATCACCTGAGAGACACCTTTATGATCACCCTCTCATAGGATGATGTTTGATGACCTCAAAGCTTTCTTCCGATACCAGGGAGTTGTATTATCTCATGGTCTAAGGAATACAATATTTGACATAGGAAAAGCTTCGCAAAGATGAACACAATGACACGATCTAATTGCTTCGCTTAGTTTGGGTCTGTCCACCATATCATTCTCCCAATGATATGATCTCATTATCAATTGACAACTCATGTCTATGGTTAGGAAACCTTAACCATCATTGATCAATGAGCTAGTCCATAGAGGCATACTAGGGACACGGTGTTGTTCACAAACCACACAAGTATTAATGTTTCCGCTTAATACAATTCTAGCATGGAATATAAACTTTATCATGAACAAGAATTATAATAATAACATCTTTATTATTGCCTCTAGGGCATAATTCCAACAGTATGTACATCAACAACGAGGGCGTCGGTGTCAATATGCAACTCTGGAGTCTCGTCAATAGCTTCTTCCATCAGAAGATGCGTGAAGTAATTAGGCGGTAGTAAACCAGCCTGGTCATTGAGGTCAAACAACACCTCATTGAGGTTAAGGATACCCATTGCCTACACAACAAATGAATCAAAAAAACAAATTAGGGAAAAGGAAACTTCCAAAACATATATAGGCAAAAAAAACTATGCATTGTTGGCTAAATAGTACCTCTAATTCTATTTTAGCCTCACAAATTCTCACATTTTTATTACTGTTTTTTCACATGTAGGTACTGGACAAGAGCCTCTTCATGTGGAAAAAGACGAGGAAGCGATGACCAGATGCAGAAATGAAGGCAAAAAATTTCAAGTCATGTGTTACATGTGTTGTAATTAGTGAAAGAACATGTGTGCCCCCATGTGTGGTTTTGGTAATTAATGACAATGTATTATGGACTTATGTTTGCATTGAGTTTTACTTGTAGTATTTGTCCATAGACAATGCTTGAACCATATGGTGGCTTCAAGGTTGGAATAAGAATAAAGCGAAGAAGATCAAGTGTTGATCAAGGTTTCAAGGAATGATCTGGAGATTGGTCAAGTAGAAGTTGAGCCTATGGCAAGTGTGTCTTGAATGATAAGATGATCTCAAGTGTATCTTGCCATCCTTATGGTGATCATGGATATGTGAAGATATGCCTAAAAGAGAGGCTCTTCCATAGTGGAGTATGGGGGAGCAAATTCCAAGTCTTCACCAAGCTAGTGCAATAAATAAAGGTGCTTCATCTTGAGGTGTGGAATATACAAGGCAATGGTTTGATCTTGATAGGGTTTCTTTCTTACTGGTCTCGTGGTGTTAGTTGGGGAGACCAATTTATAGGATAGATAACCGTACTATCAAGAGGGGCTCTCGAGTGAGTAACTTGATCATATCCCTCGGTGAGAGCTCAAACCTTTGCATACTTGGCATCCTCTTTCTTGGTTATTATTTGGTTCTTATCCATGAGAGGATTTAGATCTTGTGTCAATCTCTATAACAAGCTCAAGTTCATCGAAAACGGATGTCATATGCATTCTTTATTATGTTTTCGATATTGGAGGTTTTACCGATTTGTCTTTTATAGATAGGTTAAACCTTTCATCATTTGGTTCTATACTCCCTTGATGGACTATGATTGTTCCCTGCATTATCTTGTAGAGATCGTTTCTATCTTCGAAACGAGCCCAAGATCATCAAAATCAGAGTCTGAATGCAAAAGTTATGATGGTTTCAGTTTTGTTGTTCCTGCCAGTTTTCAGGGGGGCGGATTAGCCGGCCATGGGGGAGGATTATCCGGCCCATTTTTTGGAAAACGGCTAAGGACTCTGAGGCGTGGCTCCCAGTAATGGGGGCGGATAATCCTCCCCCTATATAGAGGGTCGCGCCACGAAGTCCTTAGCCATATTTTGGCCCGGAGAACCCGGAATATCCGGGGGAGGGGCGGATTTTCCGGCCCGGGAGGTCCCAAATGGTCATATTTCGTTGGGGAGGGGTATAAATAGACCCCTTCTTCCTCCTTAGGCTGGTGGCTTGCATTTTCTCTCCCCTCCATTGTTTTGACCTTCAACAGCTTGCAAATACTCTCAATCCCTCCCATATTTCTTGAATCTTTTTGGGGGATTTGAAAGGGGACATCTAGATCTACAACTCCACCAATCCATCTCTCCTCTATGTGACGGGAACATATTGGGATCTAGATCTTGGGGTTTCTTTTGTGGATTTCCTCGTGTGTTCTTCCTCTCTTATTCTCCCACTAGCTTTTGTAGCTTTTGTGGAATTTGGGAGAGAAGGACTTGAGCACTTCATGTGTTCTTGCCATTGCATTTGGTGCATCGGTTTGAGTTCTCCTTGGAGGATTTGGTTGTGGCCTTGGTGGCGTTTGTTGGGAGCCTCCGATTAAGTTGTGGAGAAGTGCCCCAACCCCGTGAGAGGTTCCGGTTGCCACCAACAAGTGCACCGATAGTGGAAGTGTGGATCGATCCCGTTGGGGTGAGATTCACCGAAGAATAAGGGAGGCCTTTTGTGGCGTAGGTGGTTTGATACCACCCCCTCTCCAACGAGACGTACTCTCTTTATGGGAGGAACTCGGTAATAAATCATCGTCTCTGCGTGCCTCGGTTATCTCTATACCTGAGATATTTACTTATGCACTTTACTTTGTGATAGCCTTCATGCTTGATTTCTTATATCTAGATATCACATAGTTGCTTGTTTTGCTTAGCATAAGTTGTTGGTGCACATAGGTGAACCGTAGTTTATATAGGATTTGTGCTTGACAAAGTAAACGCTATTTTTATCCTCTCTTTGTTAAGCCCATCTCATAAAAGTTTTAAACCGCCTATTCACCCCCCTCTAGGCGGCATCTGTATCCTTTCAATTAGGATTAGTATGTTGAAAACTCTGTTATTTTTGGTAAAAGTATCTACTGTTTTATGATACAAAATTGCATGACAATTGTGTGAATCTAAGTTTCCTACTTATCTAAGAAAGTTGCCCACAGATGCTACCAAGTTGCCTACTTATGTCAATTAGTTGCCTACTGTTCACATGATGATTCTATGAATTCAAAAACTGATGTGTTAAGTTGCCAACCTATTCTGTTTATGCATGGATTTTTTCCTTGCAAGTTTCTCATCTGGCTACATAAAAAAGGAGCATATTTTGACTCACACTATGTAGCTTGCATGTGTATCATAAATCCAGGTTTTTTACATGTTGATACTCTGTGTAGTTGCCATGAACAAAGGTCGCCTTTGACACAAAGTTGGTTGAACTAAGATGCAAGTTGCAAACTACTAGTGAAAAATTGCCCATAGTTTATAAAAAGACAATAAATCATTGAGTCAGAAAAGAATTTTACATGGGGATCGTTTGGGGGTGGTTGATGAAAAAGGAGTATGTTCATGATAAAAGAAGTTGCCTACGATGTGATAGAAGTTGTTAGGAAACAGGGAATAATTTCCCACCCCTCAGAAAAGTTGCTAGGAAACAGGAAAAATTTGCCTCCGCCCTCAGAAAAGTTGCTACGAAAAACATGAAAAGTTGCAACTTTTTTCCATTTGAACTGCAATCTACGAAAAATAAGTTGCCTAGGATATGAAAGAAATTGCTACAAAATAGAGAAAAGTTGCTAAAAACATCACAAAAGTTAAAACTTTCATCTGAATTGCAAGGACAGAGAAAAACCTAAAAGGACATGGCAACATAGGTTGTCGAGGATTTGGGGAAGTTATTAAGGAGCATATCCAAGTTGCTTGTGTTTGGAACAAAGTTGACTCGAGCAATAAATCAACAAGAGAATAGTAGAGAAAAAGATGGATGAGTACATGTGTTTAATCTAACAGAGCAATTCCAGATGTAGGTGCATTTTTCGAGCTGCTCTCCGCATGGAACATGTTCGTATGGTTGAGGATCGGGAGGTTGCCATGTTTTGGTGGGTTAATGGAGCCAACAAGAGGAAGAAATGGCGGCTGGGGCTAGAGGAAGAAGATGATCTAGGGGACGAGATCTGTGGGCGGTAGGGTTAGAGAGAGGACATAAGGATTGCTTTTAAGGACAGGCTGGCGCGGGGGATCATGGGCTGGGGTTACAGTGGGGGCACCAGGTAAAGCAAATGAGCGCACCCTTGCAGGAACCGAGAAAAAGCAGTCAAACGCGACAAGAGAACTTTCAAAAAGTGGAAAGGTGCCCAACTAGCAAACCTGGCACGCCCAACTCGTTGTTTTGGCGCCCGGGCGCCCGCTAGACTCGTCCTACATAGTTTCCCGAGTATACTTTTTTGATGCTACACCCAAAATTGGTGTAGGTCTTATTCATCCGTTCGAGAATACAAATTGTTAGGGCATTTTTCCCGGGCCGACTCAAACCATTTCTGTCTGTTTGGGTCGGGTGACGGTCGATTTAGATCATGGTCCGTCCTGTCCAGCCAGTCGCATTCAGCGGTACAACCCATCTCTCCGCGCTTGGCAAATAGCCCATCGACGATGCGGTGTTTTTCTAGTGTGTTTTCGCTGCCCTGTCGTCTCCTGCCATTTTTTCGCCGCTTCTCGCCAGTTCTGGGCGTTTCCCGCCGCGTCCAGGCATAGCCTTAAAAAGGAGAGGCCAAACAAGATATGCTCAACCAGACACACAATCACGAACCACCATGCCTGGCCGTCTGCGTCGCCGCGCTGGTCTCCGTGGTAACCCCTACGTTCGCAAAGAAGAGCGGACAGATGGGTCGCACCACTGGATGGTCCAGTGTCTCTGGCGGGTTCGGCCACCACGACGGCAATGGTCACTCGGGCTGCTTTTCTATATAGACGTCGGGGTTGCCATGGAGGTCAGCGCAGCAACGCAGACAGCCAGACATGGTGGTTCGTGATTGTATGTCTGGTTAAACATATCTCGTTTGACCTCCCCTTTATAAGGTTGCGCCTGGACGTTGCGAAAAATGCCCAAAACTGGCGGAAAGCAGCGGGAAAAAAGGCAGGAGACGGTGGGACAGCGGGAACACACTGAAAAACGCCAGCGTTGGTGATGGCCTATTTTCCAAGTGCGGACAAATGGGTCACACCGCTGTACGCGGCTAGCCAAACAAGCCGAACCACGACCCAAAAGCAACTATGGCCCGACCCAAACGGATAGAAACGGACCATTTCGGTCGGCCGTTTGGGTTGGCCCGGTGGAGATGCTCTTAGCCATAAATAATCTTGTCCCGGGTCGCTCCCACCTAAGCAGCTCCAAAGGATCCTTGTAAAGCCTATTCGCCTCCCATCCAGCACTCTCGTGGTCGTCACCGTTGTAGACAACTCCAACAGCGATGGTGGCGCTCAGCCCGCTAAAGGTGGAAGGGTGGAGGAGGCGCAGCTATGTTGCTTCAGATGGAGAAGTGGTTGAGGGGTTTGCAAGAGAAAACAAAAATTCATGATTAGCACAATATCAATTGCCCAGATCTATCTAGGAGTAATGTTATAATAATGGTTAAGGTTTCGGTGATAATCTTCCTGTAGTCCTAAAGCGCTTAACGTTCATGTGAAGCATGGATGATGTAGTCGTAGGTTAACAAGCTCCTCGTAAGTCACTCCAGGTCCTTGCAAGACAATCCTGGTGCCACAAGCAGCAGCACCCTCGTGGTCTCGCACATGCCCGGTGTTCGACGATGACATCCATTCTACTTGATCCAGCCAACATGCCAAAGTAGACATTCTGAAACTGGGATCTAGCAGCGCGACGATGTGCTGAAGTTGCATCATCTCCCGCAAGCGCAGTTCTTCTTGAAACCACGCAAGTGCAAGCGCAAACGAGAGATATATATTTTCCTAAGAAAATTTCCTTAGAGAATATTGTGTGTCTTTTCCCTACCATAAGGACCTTCTTATATAGGTAAAAGGGGAGGCCTCTTCCTTGCCAAATCATGGGTGCCATGGGCAGCCGACCGGGTGGACCCCTCACCCTCGTGCGCAGCCCAAGGCCAGCTGGGTGGGAGCCCTAGGCAACGGCTTGCCCCTTGGGAGGCTTGATTCTTGGGCCTTTTCCCTCCATGGATTTGGCCCATTTGAGAATTTGCCCTTTTAAATCTGTTGCTCGGCCTGTGGAAGGCAGGAGAAGGTTGGTAGCATTGGTGGTTGGGCGAAGATAGACACACCATCTTCCATGGATGCAACGCTACCACATGCCCTCCTCATCTCCCATCTCTCCCCCTTCCCCCTAGTGTGCGCGCTTACGTCTCCCTTACTCTTGCTCAGTTATCAACCATGCCATTTCCTCTCTCACCTCTAAGAGCATCTCCACTTGTTGGAGACCCCAAGCCAAAATCCGGCGAATTATTTTGCCGGATTGGGAGAACGTTTGGCCCAGGGGGGGCAAACTCCCAGTGACCCCCAAGGACCAGGCCCTGGAGATTAGAAAACAACGACATTTTTTTGAATTTGTTCTTCCCGCTAGCAAAACATGATCAAGTCCAAGAGTTCGGCGACACAAAATGGTCACAGTCCAGCAAAAAATAACAAAGTTCGGCGATCAAACTACAACTATGGCAATCAGATGGTAGGCTCTGTTGGAGATATGCCCAAGAGGCAATAATAAAAATGGTTATTATTATATCTTTGTGTTTATGATGAATGTTTGCATAACATGTTATAATTGTATTAAATGGAAACATTAATACTTGTGTGTTTTGTAAACATAAAAGAGTCCCTAGTAAAGCCTCTTGTTAAACTAGCTTGTTGATTAATAGATGATCATGGTTTCCTGATCATGGACATTGGATGTTATTAATAACAAGATCATGTCATTAGGAGAATGATGTGATGGACACACTCCCGTAGTTAGCATATCATAAGATCAAGTCATTTAGAGTTCGTTTGCTACAAGCTTTCAAATACATAGTAACATAATCCTTCGACCATGAGATCATGTTAATCACCATCACCAGATGGATGCTTTGATGACATCAAACACCACTTCCGTAACTGGGTGGTTATAAAGGTGGCATTAGGCATTCTGAAAGTATGTGTTGAAGCACATGGATCAAGAGTGGGATTTTTCTATCCATATGACATATAGATATACCCTGTGTCCTCTCGATGGAATGTCATCCAATTGGCTTGCAAGCATGTGACTAGGTCACAAGGGATGTCATATCACGGAACGAGTAAAGAATACTTATCGGTAACAAGGTTGAACTAGGTATAGATATACCGACGATCAAACCTCTAATAAGTAAAGTATTGCGCGACAAAGGGAATCAGTATCATATGTAAATGGTCCATTCGATCACGAAGTAATCATAGAAATATGTAGGAGACATGGATTTCCAGATCCCTCTATTAGTTATTGATCAGAGAGGTGTCTCGATCATGTCTGTGTAGTTCACGAACCATAGGGAGACACACTTAAGAATTTGATGTTGTTTAAGTAGATATGGAATGTGATTTGGAGACCAGATGTTGTTCTAAGTCTCAGATTGGATCTAGGACATCACGAGGATATCCGTAATGGTCCGGAGAATAAGATTCATATAAATGAGCTTCTATAATGTTTTGGAAGGTCCACCAACCCGGGAGGGGGCACTTGGGATGCTGTAGGGTTTCGCGGCATAGTAAATCAAAATTTTCTACGGATGCGAACAGAGGGAAGCCAAGATCTAATCTAGGAGATGCAAACAACGAGAGAGATTAGATTGGATCTTCATACCCTTGAAGATTCGCACAGCAGAACGTTCGTCGGAACGTGGGTGATGTAGTCGTACTCGCTTCTCCTCCTCGCGATCCGATCCGATCTAGCACCACAAGTGGCGACGCCTCCGTGAGATGCACACGTGCGGCACCTCGACGTCTCCTCCTTCCTTGGTCCAGCAAGTATGGTGGAGAGATGGGTTGGATCTACAACGCGACGGCGCGGTGCAATTGGTGGAGAATTTCTGCAGCAGGGCTTCGCCTACAAGCAGTCGGGAGGGAGAGGAGGGCAGCAGGGCGGCTAGGGTTGGAGGGGAAGGTGTAGGGGGTTGGTGCGCCCCCATCCCTCTATATATAGAGGGGTGGGCGCAGCCCTAGCCCCTCCCCCAAGCCAAGGCCAGCGGCCCCAAGGAGGAAGAGTGGGGGGCAAGGAAACCCCCCCTTCTAGAAGCTCTATCTAGAGTTTAAACCTCTCTTGGCCGGCTGGGCCCTATGGGGCCTTGTGCCCCCTGGCCCAATGCGTCCAGGGCACTCCCTCATAGGCCCATGCCCCCTCCCGGAAGGTGTGGCCACGTTGGTCCCCTTCCGGAAGGTTCTAGAAGCTTCCAGTACAATACCGATTAACCCGGAACAATTCCGAACTCCAAAAACTGCACTGCCTTATATGAATCTTATTCTCCGGACCACTCCGGAACCTCTCGTGATGTCCCGGATCCCATCCGAGACTCCGAACAAAAACTCATAAACCAATTATCCAATCTATCCTAGCGTCGAGACACGTTAAGTGTGTGACCCTGCGGGTTCGAGAATATGCGGACATGATCTTCTATCAATAATCAACAGGGGGGTCTGGAAACCCATATTGACTCCCACATATTCATTGATGATCATATCGGATGAACCACGATGCCAGGATTCAATCAATCCCATATATATATTCCCTTCGTCTCGCGATATTTTACTTGCCCGAGATTCGATCGTCTTGCATCATACCTAGTTCAATCTCGTCCACGAAGTACTTTACTCGTTCGTAATCCGATATCACTTTGTGATTAACTCCTTAACCACATGCTTGCAAGCGTGTTGATATCGACACGAGTGGGCCCGAAGTATATCTCTCCGACTTGGGAGGGACAAATCCCATCTCGATACATACAACCCAACAGGTACTTTCCGATCACCTGAGAGACACCTTTATGATCACCCTCTCATAGGATGACGTTTGATGACCTCAAAGCTTTCTTCCGATACCAGGGAGTTGTATTGTCTCATGGTCTAAGGAATACAATATTTGACATAGGAAAAGTTTCGCAAAGATGAACACAATGACACGATCTAATTGCTTCGCTTAGTTTGGGTCTGTCCATCACATCATTCTCCCAATGATATGATCTCATTATTAATTGACAACTCATATCTATGGTTAGGAAACCTTAACCATCATTAATCAATGAGCTAGTCCATAGAGACGTACTAGGGACACGGTGCTGTTTACAAACCACACAAGTATTAATGTTTCTGCTTAATACAATTCTAGCATGGAATATAAACTTTATCATGAACAAGAATTATAATAATAACATCTTTATTATTGCCTCTAGGGCATAATTCCAACAGATGCGCCATGCCCTAAGGGGCTGGCCGCATCATGCCCAAGGGCAACTCGGCCAAGGACTAGGAGGAAAGGATCAAACCCTAGTTTGAAAAGTCAAATCCTAGTTTGGGAAGGAAAGGAAAACTTAAAAGGCAAGTTTACAACTCTCCCCTTCCTAGCCGAGTTGGGGAGGGAATCTCCCCTTCCTAGCCGAGATTAGGGGGTAATTCGTCTAGGGCAGGGAGGCCCTTGGCAGTCGGACCCTCTCCCATATAAGGAGGGGCAGGGCGCCACCCCTTGGCCCCTTGTCCCTTGGCGCCTAAACCCTAGCTGCCACATCTCTCTCTCGTCCACCGTCCTGCTCCGGCTTAGGTGATGCCTTGTATAAATCTCTCCTCCTCCACCACCACCACCACCACACCGTCGTGATGTTTGGATTCCAAGGAGATCTACGACCTCCGCCGCCCTTATGGAACAAGGGATAGGAAGGTCTTCATCAACTACCATACGTGTGACCGACTGCGGAAGCGCTGCCGGAACATGGCACAGGAAGGATCGTCTAGGCGATCTTTAGATCAGAAAGTGATCGACTACATCAACCATGAGGTCCTAATCTTGTTAAACGCTTTGGATCTACGAGGGTTAGTTCTCTACAATCTCGCTGCACCGATCTCGTAGATTAGATCTTGGTTTTATGTGTTCCTGTGATAGAATTTTTTTTGTTTTCCATGCTGCAAACCCTACATGCTCCTCGAAGGTGGCCACCTCGATGGCGGCGGAGGCAAGATTCGGTGATGTCTCAGGTGTGGAGCTCGGCTAGGATGCAGAAGTGGAGGTTGGGCCAGAGCTCGGCATTGGCACCACGGTGGAAGGCGCATGTAGGCCACTCAGGATGGCGTTGCGCTCGACCATGTACCCTGTCTTGACATGTTCGTCCATTGCCGTCGTGTTCACCTCCATCAAGAACGCCAGATCAGTGATCCTCTTCTTCGCCATGACGTTGGTCTTGATGAAGTCAAACTTGACGCCTTGGTTCTACAACATCACCCTTGACCTCTCGTCGAACTTCTTGTCCCGCTGTGCGGCATGGGTCTTGGCACCCTCCATGCACTTCTCGATAGAAGCTTGGAGCTTTTCGCCGGGTTGTCCTTTGGCCTTGAGTTCCTTGGCCGTATTTTGGCCGAGCTCAGGTCGACCTTCGGATGCTGGCGACTTCGGATCATCTGGATTTTACATGGCGTCATTTCCTCCGGCGAGATACGTGCGCACATCCCTCCACTTCTGGCACCCCCGAGATCTGTGAGTAGATGTGGAGGAACTTGAAGTCCTAGCCATTTTTGTCGTCATGGAAGAAACTGAATGCGCAGTTCATCTATGAACAGAGTGGCGCGATTGTGCATAGGTTGTGCCAATCTTGGGCGAAAGTAGGCGACATGCGAGAGAGTTTACCTGGCGTTCGAAGTCGGCGCCGCTCTCTAGGCGATTCTCGATCTCCTCTTGTACCCCATGCCATTTGCTACAGTCTTGTTGGATGAGTACCCAATGGGTAGCCATGGTCCTCTCGCCACGATCCATGTGAACCGTATTGAATTGAAGATCACAAAGATTGCATTCATCAAAGGCAAATTTGATCCTATTCCAATAGGTGTCGGAGTTTTGGTTTGTGCAGGTGATCGGGTCAATGGAGACAGTCTTCCATGCTTCGACGAGGCACTCGTCCTCCTTCGTCGCCCACTTCATGTGGGCTTTGCCTACATTCACCGACGCGCCCTTCTTCTTCTTCTTCCTCCTCTCTTTGCAGCTCACCGAAACCTCCTATAGGTTGACCTCAGGCTCGGCCTCTTCTTCCTCCTCGTTAGCTTCCGCTTCCTCCTTATCTTCGTCTTTGTCCATGCCAAAACCTTCCGTGTCAAGGCCAGTCTCGTTGGCTATTCGGGCTTCCTCCTAGGTGAAGTACCCTGGAGCCAAAGCCGTCGCGGCCGAACCGGACGCGATCATGTCATGCATGACAGATTCTCTTGGCATTCTGTCGAACAGGCTACCTGTGCTGGCAGAACTGGCGCCGAACTGGTGGAGAGGCCCATGGCAAAGGGCAGGCGACATCCTAAGGAAGACAGTGTTGGGGTTGAAGCCGCCTATATGGTCGCCCTCGTACTCCGGCGATGAGAACCTTGTGTGCGGCGTGACGTGGGCGTCGGCTTCTTGGAACATGGCTTGTGGGAAGGCATGTAGTGCGCTGGGGACGGCGTGTACTGCACGGTGGAGGCGCTGGAGTGGCTGCCCCAAACCCCGCCGGGGAAGAACTAACTGTCGCGTTGCGGCGGATACATGCCGCCAGCATGCGCGGACACCTGCGCCTGAGATTCCTCATCCGCCCGCGCCAACGCCTCCTTCTTCGCTAGGGTCTTCCTCTCTCTCTATTTCGGCGACTGTCGATCTCCACCTTCCTCCTCGCCACAAACTTCGCCCAATCAGCATTGATCATGCATTCGGGTTTTTCCTTGGGATTCATTGGCTTTCTTGGCTTCTTCGACTTGATGGCACCATCAGCAGTGGCAGCGGCCGGCCTCAGGCCGTTGAATCTCTTCGGCGGCATGGCGACAGGGTGGAAGGTGGAGGGAAGTGGAGAGATTGCGAGAGGTGGCGGGAGCTCGCCATCGAGTTGGGAGGAAAAGGAGGGAAAGGAAAGAAAATGAGGGAAATCGGCTTCTATCGCCGACATCCGAGGCCCGTCCGACTTTTCACTCCATCCGGTGACCCCAGGCGAATCTCGAGGTGTTGAGTTTGGCCTGACTTTGCCGGATGGATTTTTCGCCTAATCCAATGAATTTCAGACTCCTAGGGCGTGGCCAGGGAGAATTTGCCAGATTGAGCCAAAAATAGGTCGGGGTGTCCATGGGGGCTGAGTGGAGATGCTTTAACACAAAAAGCTACAAAGAACCCCACATGTGTCGATCATTGCCCCCCTCGTTCTGGGTGTAACGACACATCAGTCTTAAGGATATATTTTATACTCCCTCTCTCTTGAAATAGATGTCGAAAATTTATCAAAATTTAGATGCATCTATATACTAAATAATATCTAGATTCATCCAAATTTTGATAAATCTGCGACATCTATTTTAAGACGGAGGGGTACATAAAACATGCAGCAGTCAAATATAAACATATATCCATAATGTGATCGGTGCATACCAATCAGCAATTATTGTACTATTTCTACATAACATTTTACTTTGTAACCTCAATAAAAGTTGTTATGTTAATGTGTTTTCATATCTTTCTGCCCCAGATAGGTGAGCAATTCATTGTGGGCTTGTATCAACCTGGTGTGCTTTTGTTCCACTGATAATAGGCATGCCCTGCCGAAAAGTAGTTTATAGATCCAGTTTGTAACAATGGTTAAATGACAATGTGGATGCAAAAGAATTTAGCCGATGCATCCGACCTTTTTCGTTCCTAGGCACATGGTGGCAAGTGGCATATATGGGTTGTCGAAAAATAAAAGGTCCATGGTGGCATGGGTCACTGTGCTCTGCTCGTCGATATTGACCATTCAACCTCACTGATCGGACGCTTCTCTGCGACGACCCAACGGGCGTGCCCAAACAGACAGAAGGAAGCGCCGTACGTCGTCCCGTCGCCGCGCTCGCATCCGCCTCCTTCCCGGACTCCGTATCGAAACGCAACCCTACTGAGATCATAATAATAAGCTAAGCGGCGGAGCTCCCAAATCCGACCTGCACCAGCTACTACCGTACCATGGCGGGATCGTTCCCTGCCTCGTCCTTTCAACCCCCAAGGGTCGCCGCCGCCGCCGCCAGCATCCCCCCTCGCTATCCCGCCTGGGTTCTCCTCGACAGGAAGGCCTACTTCGCTGACGTCGAGAACGCCACCACCGCTACGGCCACGTCAAGGACCACCGGCCACACCGTAAGGGTCACCTTCTGCCTCGCCGACCCGCCGTCCCTCTCCCACTTCTGCGTCCATGGACCTACGACCAAGCACCTGGCTGCTGAGCCCCAGGTCGTGTTCTCAGACAAGGACCTCGTCCTCCTAGTCTTTTCCTTCACCGGCGGCGACTCCGTGCAAGAATGCGAGTACTTCATCTACAAGGCTGGCCGAGGCAATCCTTCGTCGCTGGAACCCATCCCGGGTCCTCCTCCCCCGGGCACGAGGAACACAGAGTGTAATGTCAGCATGGTGGCGCGCGACGGCGGCGAGTTCCTCCTCGCCCATCTCTCTCTTGCATCTGCCATCTCATACTACAACCTCAGCATCTTCTCATCCAAGACGGGGAAGTGGGTCACCAGGACATTGCAGGTGCAGGCGCCCGCTAGTGAGCTCAGGGCAGAGGACCTGTTGGCCGAATCTCACAAGGTGATCTCGCTCGGAGGAGGCATGGTCGGGTGGGTCGACCTGTGGCGTGGAGTGGTCGCCTGCAACCTTCTCGCGGAGGACCCCTTCATATATCTCATCCCGCTGCCCAAGCCCGGCTTCAACCTGCCCCGGGTGGGCGACCCGAAGCCGGTCCGGGATGTTACCGCCAGCAATAATGGCGTCATCAGGTTCGTCGAGATGGAGCATTATTTCAGACGGGAGGTTATTGATGTCGTCGATGAATACGCTTCCAATAACACGTTCAAGGTGACAAAGGATCTTGATACTCTAGACAGGATGTACGACATGGATCTGCTCCTCCTCCCTCACGAGAGTTTCGCCGAGGCGGGGGCCGAGCAGATCGTTTATTTCCACGATGGTTGGAAGATCCGGACATGCTACAGGAGTATTCACTGGGAATATTGGCGCAGGGGGCACTGTGTTCATGTTGATGATATCTCGGCCACCAACCCGAAACATTCTAGTACCGTGGTGCCTCAACTAGTCGATTTTGATGGAAAACCAACATTCAGAGACCTCGCAACAGCGTTTCCGACCCTTGGCATGAATGGAGACGACCATGTAGTCTACCTCATGTCAAAGCTGGACGATGATGGTAAGCATGCATGGATAGTTGGTGTTGACCTTCAAAACAAGATGCTGGAAGTACTTGAACAATATCCTGCTGAGCGAGCCCGTCAATTCAAGCTAGACTGCGTCACATGTGCATTCTCTGAATTTCTGAACACAACTTCAAGATAATGATACTTTTTTTTTTTACTTTGATTGCACATATAACTTTGTTTCATGAACATTTTTACACAATGATAAATAATAGTCATAACTAGATTTGTTGCATAAATGTTCCCTGTTATATTTTTATATATATCTCACCCGTGGTATTTAACATATATACTTCTACGAGGAGACCACCAGCTTCTCACGGTACTTTGGATCTTGTGTATGTGCACACCAGACTGCACTAGTGAAGTACCTACAATGAGAGGCATTTTGCTAGAGGTCTTCTTTTACTGCCTATGCCTTTTGAGGCACTTTGACACATGGTGCCTGTTGTCGTGGTGGTTCCGCTTCACGAGATTCTCGGTCCACCAACTCAAGCCAACCGGAGACCAACACGAACATACATTAGGCTTTGGATCCTCTTCTCCCAAAGACTTGCATGTTAGGGGAGTCACTCTTAGCCTTATAAGTAGCTCAAAATCTTCTCTCACAACTGATGTGGTACTAAAACCAATAAATCTCCTCCTCATACATCGGTCACCATGGGCTCGCTTAACATGGTGTTTCTAGCCCATAAACCATGACAACCAACCAATGTGAGCACACTCGAGATTTGCTTCCGGAAACCTGACTCTGCTACCAATTGTTATCGTGGTGGGCCCGCTTCACGAGCTTCTTGGCCCACCAACTCAGCCCAACCAGATACCAACACAAACTTACATCATGATTTGGTCTCTCATGTTGGGGAGTCACCCTTAGCTTTATAAGTCGCTCTTAATCTCCTCCCACAACCGATGTGGGACTAAACCTAACAAATCTCCTCCTCACACATCGACCACCATGGGCTCGCTTAAGACAAGGTTTCCAGCCCACCAACCATGATCGACAAACGTCAGTACACTCGAAATTTGGATTCGGTAACCTGGCTCTGATACCACTTGTTATCATGATAGGCCTGCTTCACGAGCTTCTTGGCCCACCAACTCAGTCCAATCGGAGACCAACACGGACTTACATCAGGCTTTTGGTCATCTACTCCCAAAAGACTATCCTGTTAGGGGACTCACTCTTAGCCTTATAAGTCGCTCCCAATCTCCTCCCTCAACCTATGTGGGACTAAACCCAACAGTGCCTTAAAAGGTTAAGAAATTAGAAGCAGCTTTTAAAACTGCCACAAAAGGTTAACCTTTAGAGACACTATCAAGAGTGACTCCAATGGTTTAATCTCTTGATGAACATTTGAGTGCCTCCAATGGTCAACTATTTGTGGCACTTTTATAGGTGCCTCAAAAGGACAGTGTTTGTAACACCCCGGTTTTAGCTAATCCTTAATTAGGGTTTGATTGTGCATTGCATGAGCATCGTATTCTAAAATTTGCATGCAAGAAATAAACATACAAAACCCTAAAACCCTAATCTTCCTCCTCTATTTGAAAATACATTCAAATGGTTTTGAATATTTTGAAAACTACAAAATTACTGGATCCCAAAATAAATAAAAGGGCCCCACAATATTTTATATATTTTATAAGTGTTCTGATATTTTTGAATGACTCAAAACAGAAGTGAGTTTGAAAATAAAAACACAAAAGGCAAAACAGAAAAAGAAAAGGGTTTGCAAAGAAAAACAAAGCCAGTCACCTAGCAGGCCAGCCCAGCTCTTTTCTTTTCTCTCCCTGCCGCCTAGCGTACACCCCCGCAGCGCAATAGCAGCCCGTAGCCGGCCCAGGCCCACGTACAGTTTCGTCTGTTCTGTCTCCATCGTCAACCTCACGCTGCACCCGAAGCAGGTGCGTGTCGCCACCGTGTTGCTCGTCGGCGCCAAGATCCTTGCCGCCGTTGTTTGCCGTCTACAAGACCCCTTGGACCTGCGAGGAACCCTATCCGTGCCTAGTTTCTCTTGTCCCACGCTCTCTTCCTCTCTTCTGCGAGCTCCCCAAAACCCTAGCTTTGGCCGCCATCTCGCGCCACCGTCTCCGGCCTCCCCTTGCCCATCTGAGGATGCCATGCTCTTCGCCTCGCCGTGTTGAGCCTCCGTGCCGAAGGAATCGAGCAGGGGCGCCTCAAATCCTCGCCATCGATGTCGTCTTCCCCGACCCCGACAGTGCTCACCGTCGTCGATTAGCTCGCTTCCGGCCTCGCCGGGCTTCCACGACCCTACGTCGAGCACTATGGTGAGCTCCTGGTGCCCCAGGCACCCTCCGCTCGCTCGCTAGCTTGTTGTTTCGCTGTTCGTCGTTCATCTGCAAGCACGACCGTCATCGCTCGTCGTAGCCGCTACTTCGACGACCCAATCAGAGGTGCGCCGCCCCTATTTGGTCCAGCGCGAAGCCCTGGTTCGAACGGGCCACGACGCACAGCCCCGCAAGCCCCTGTCGCCGTCCCCGCCATTCGTGAGGAGCACTGCCGTGGTGACGTCATCCCGACGTCACACGCGCGGGCCAGTCCCGGTCAAACCAGTCTAGGTCCCACCCTGCCTACGTGGTTGTCGATGTGTCACCGGGCCCGTCTATCAGCCACTGTAGCTAGGTTAGCCCCGGTGTGAAAAGTTTCATTGTGGTTTAACTAATTTCAGAAATTGATATAAAACTAGTAAAATCAATATCTAATTATTTATAAGTCAGAAAAATGTGAATAATATATCCAAATGTTCAGAAAAATGAGATCTATTAAAGCTATAATCATGAATTGTTAAGCAACTTACATGACAAGTTTAAATATAAGAACATAGTAACCCTCACAGGTGTTTCTGGAGTTCTTCCGAACTAGGGTTTCTACCCCTCGGAACCCCGATTAAACTGCCGAGCAAGTTTTAGGGTTTCAGTTTAATACAATTTAACTTGTCATATCATTGATGTGGCTTAGTATTAGAGCTTCGTTGGGAGACCCCAAGAGGACGGTATGATGAGCACAACATCAAGTTTTCCCTCAGTTATGAAACTAAGGTTATCAAACCAGTAGGAGCAAGGAAACAAATCCAAGGTGTTGCTAACAACTTGGAATCCTGCACAACACAAACTCAAGACTTTGCCCCCACTTACAGTGAGATTGTCAATCTCATTGGTTTGCTGAAAACAAAGGATTAAACGTATGGTGTGGAAGGTAATGGTTGCTTGCAGAAAGTAAACAGTAACAGTAGATGATGTATCAATGGTAAAGATTGGACCGGGGTCCATAGTTCACTAGAGGTGTTCTCCTTAAGATAAATAACATAACATGCTGGGTAAACAAATTACATCGGGGCAATTGACAGGACTGAGCAAGGCATAACAATGCAATACTAGATATTCATGATCCTATGAGATTTGATTGGGCATTAAAACAATAAACATAGACCGCCATCCAACTTCATCTATGACTAGTAATCCACCTTTAGGTTATCATCCGAACCCCCTCCAGTATTAAGTTGCAAGCAACGAATAACTGCATTAAGCAATGTTTGTAAAGTAAACAATACAATTGTTCCATGAACAAAAGATTGTTATTTTCTCCCTAGTAGCAACAGCACATATATAACCTTAGAGATTTCTGTCACTTCCCCAGATTTAATAGAGGCATGAACCCACTATCGAGCATAAATACTCTCTCTTGGAGTCACTAGCATCTACTTGGACAAGATAGCTACTAGAAACGGAGAGCATGCAAGATCTCAAACAACATAGACATGATAGAATCAATAATCAATAAGACATGATAGAATCAATAATCAATCTGACATAGTAATCTCAATATCCATCGGATCCCCACAAACACAACATGCATGATTACAAATAGATGATCTTGATCATGAACGAAGCTCACAAGATCTAAACATGATAGCACAAATGAAAGGGCATGTATGCCCCCATGTGTGGTTTTGGTAATTAATGACAATCTCTTTGGACTAATATGTAAATTGAGTTTCACTTGTAGGTTTGTCCATTGGCGTCGCTTGGGCCATGTGTTGGTATCAAGGTTGAGAGTTGAAGAAATGTCCAAGGGCTTTGTGCCATTGGAATCATGAAGAAAGAAGGAGCTTGAAGGTTGATCAAGACAAGTGCAAAGATTTGCATCAAGATGGATCAACCTCAAGAAGGGATGAAGAAGGGCAAGCTCAAGATGCGCCATCTCTAGAAGATCTCATGCTTGAAGCTTGCCATCCTCATGATCATGGGGTGATTAAGACAAGTTCAAAGAAGAGGTTTCCCCATGGAGTATGGGGGAGCAATTTGCAAGTCTTCATCTTCATCAAGCAAGAGCAAACAAGAAAGGTGTTCCCACAATAGAAGAACAAGACGGTCTACATCAAGTTCAAGTGGGATGCTAAAGGCAAAGGTATGTTCTTGATAGGGCTTCTCTTTTACCAGTCTCGTGTTGTTAGTTGGGAGACCGGGTTTAGGATAGATAGCCGTACTATCAAGAGGGGCTCTCAAGCGGGTGTCTTGATTGCATCGTTCGGAGAGAGCTCAAACCTTTGCATTCATAGCATCATATTTCTTGGTTGTTGTTTGGTTCTTGTCCATGAGAGTATTTAGAGCTTGTGGTCATCATCATAACAAGCTCTAGTTCATCGTCCAAGGATTTCCCTTGCAAATCTTATTGCGGTTTTTGATCTTGCGAGTTTTCCGGCTCCACACCTTGGGGGATACTTCACATATATATACTTGACATTTTGTTCCTTGGTGGTATCCAATATTTAACATTTTGTTGGGTTCTCTTGGTTTTATCTTTCCAACAAAATTGTTTTCATCCCAATCGGAGTTTCCAAGCTCAACTTCTTGTGTTTTGGGTTTTGGAGGTTTTACCGGTTCATCGCTTCTAGAGAGGTCATACCTTTCTCAATTTGGTTTATCCTTCCATGCTGGACTATGATGTTTCTTTGCATAATCTTATAGAGCTTTTCGTTCTCTTCAAAACGAGCCCAAGATCATCAAAAACGAAGTCCGGAATCAAAAGTTATTGAAGTTTTTGTGCAATGATATCCTGCGTTTTTGCTTGAGCGGAAGTTTCGGCCCAAGTTCCGGTCAGGTCCAGTAACTTTTGTTTCTATTTTCCGGAACTTCCGGTGGGGGGCCGGAAGTTCCGGTGGTGCGCGAATCTGGCCCAAACGGTCAGTTTTTCCTTGTCCTATTTAAGGGGGACTTCTGCCCCAATGGTTCCCCATCTTTTGAGCTTGTTTTTGCCCCCCCATTGTTGACCTATTTGAGATCTCTTACTCTCTCTCTCCCTCCCATGATTCTTACATCTTTTTGAAGGAAAAGTGAGAGGAGATCTAGATCTACAATCCCCCCAAGTCAAATCCCTTCTTTGTGAAGGAATCATTGGGATCTAGATCTTGGAGAGTTTTATGTTCTCCTCTTGTGTTCTTCCTCCCTTATTCCCCCAATAGTTTTTGTAGCTTTGTTGGAATTTAGGAGAGAATGACTTGCCCTTGCATTTGGTGCATAGGTTTGAGTTCTCCTCGGAGATTCGGTGAGTTCAAACTTGTGGGCTTGTTTATCTTGGGTTCTTGGAACCCTAGACGGTTGTGTGGTTGGGTTGTTGACCTTTTGTGGTCTTGTTGACCTTTTGTGGTCTTGTAGCCTTTTGTGGCTTTGTTGGCCTTTTGTGGCGTTGTAGCCTTTTGTGGCTTTGTTGTTGGGAGCCTCCAATTGAGCTGTGGAGATAGCCCCAATCTTGTACGGGTTCAATGACCGCCCTCAAGAGTCCCATAGTTGAGCGAGTGCCCGCCTTTTGTGGCATAAGTGAGTTGCATGCTTCCGCATCCAGGGTGAGGCCTTGTGTGGCGTTGGGTGAGCATCGAGCCACCACACCTCGAGGTGAGCCATTTGTGGCGTTCGGAGAGCATTGCGCCATCGCACCTCTCCAGCGAAGACGTAGCTTCTTTGGAAGTGAACTTTGGGAAACAAATCTTCGTCTCCGCATCCATCGGTTATCTCTCAACCGAGCCCTTTACTTATGCACCTTACTTTGTGATAGCCATCGTGCTTGAAGTATTTATATCTTGTTATCACCTTGTTGCTTGTATTGCTTAGCATAGGTTGTTGGTGCACTTAGGTGAACTTAGTGGCTAGGTTTTGTGCTCAATAAATTAAACGTTAGTTTTATTCCGCATTTACTTGATCCTAAACCGTAATAATTTTAAAAGCCTATTCGCCCCCCTCTAGGCGACGTCCATTGCACTTTCAATTGGTATCAGAGCGAGGTCTCTCGCTTTTAGGCTTCACCGCCTCGAGAGTAAAGATGTCTCCTAGGGGTTTAGTGAACTCTCACACATTTACTTTTGATGGCACACATTATGATGTTTGGCGTACTCGCATGCTTAGTCATTTCCGGGCCATTGACCCAAATATTGAGCAAATTCTAGATATGGGCTTGTCTCCTCCTAAGGATCCCCAAAATCTATCTTTGGAGGAAGAGACAAACTCTTATCTCGAAGCTCAAGCATCTAATGTGTTTGTTAATGTTGTGAGCTTTGTAGTTCTTTATTCAATCATGCCTTTCCGGAACACTTATGATATATGGACCAAGCTTCAAGCAAAATATGATGTGTCCAAGCTTAATGAGGATGATTGTGTTCCCTCCACCTCCGGCCGCGATGAGTTCTCATCTTCTTCCACTACACCAACATGTGAGTTGTCACAAGGTAATGATATGGTGAGTGGTGATAGAACTTGCAATGTAGATAGTGAGATTTCCATTCATGATCCTTTGTCTCTATCTCATTGCAATGTTGTATCTTTGGGCATGAACACGTGTAGGACCATATGTGATTCACATCCTAGTGTTGATTGCCCTTGCATATCATGTTGAAATGCCTTGAATATGTATCATGATGATATGCTTGCTTTTCCTTGTTGCCATGATAAATGTGTGTCTCTTTCCTCTAGTACTTGTGTTGCTAACCATGTAGAGGAAATTGAAGAATGTGTGGGCCAAGGAAAGGTTGCTATTGGAGCTTCATGTGTTCCCCCATCATCACATTCTCCCAATGTTCACTTGTGCCTCATGGCTAAGGGTTCAAAGGTAACCTCTCCTTTGGATCCTAATATATCTCATGATGATGTGAATGTTGATCATGTAGAAGTAGATGATGATGTTGCTTATTTAAAAGAGAAGGGGGGCTAGTACTTCGTGCTCTTCATCCAAATAAAAATGCTTTCTCTACTTTCATTGAAATCTTGACTTGTGCTATTAAAAGTAAGCAACTAATATATGAGAATGAGGACACAATAGATAAAATAAGTAGTCTTGAGCGTGAGTATGCTAATGAAATTGCAAATCTAAATGAAGCTCTTGAAGAGGAACAAACCACTAAGGAATCTCTTGAGGAGACCTTTGCTCTAGAACTATCTAGAGTAAAGAAATCTCATGATAGAGAGTTTGAGGTGGCAGTTCCCTTCAAATTAAAAATGATGAACT
Source organism: Avena insularis (assembly GCA_023614405.1). Taxonomy (NCBI): domain Eukaryota; kingdom Viridiplantae; phylum Streptophyta; class Magnoliopsida; order Poales; family Poaceae; genus Avena; species Avena insularis. Next base: position 387,325,809 of record CM042687.1, read on the forward strand.
TGAAGTTGCTTATGCTAAACTACTTGAGGATTTTGAGAACCTCAATAATGGCTCTAGGGTCATTAAGAGGGAGCTCATCAAACTCATCGAGTCACATGAGCAACTTAAAGCTTCATATTCTAAAGAACTTTACAAGTTTCCCTCACCCCTTGCATTAAATGATGATGCTTGTGCTACTAACTCTATTTCTAGTGAAGCATCTATCTTGAAGGAGAATGTTGAGCTAAAGGCTCAACTTGCTTTGCTAACTAGCAACTATGGGAAATTAGAAGAAAGTCATGCCAAGCTCTCAAGATCGCATGATGATCTTCTAGTCTCCCATGGTAGGCTAAGATTAGCTCATGAGGCCATCATGTCAAAGGTAACATCTAGTGGGCCTCATGTGGACATTAGCACTATATCTACTCCAAATGTTATATTGCCATGTGCTAGTCCTTGTAATTCATCCTCTCACAACCATGCTATATCTTGTGATGAATTGCATCCCTTGCCTTATTGCTCTAACAATGTAGCATCTACTTCCTCTAGTATTGTTGTTGATACTAACCATGTAGGGGAAATCAAAGAGCTCAAGGCTCAAGTCATTTGTTTAAAGAATGACTTGAAAAGGTGTCATGAAGGGAAGACCACACTCAAGAACATGTTGAGTGTGCGAAGACCCCCAAGTGACAAGAGTGGGCTTGGATTCAACTCCAACATCAAGAACAAGCCCACTTGCTCGTTGAAGAATAAGGGCAACAACAAGAAGATCCAATGTCAAGTGAAGAATCCGGCCAACATTGTGTGCTTAAAGTGCAAGGAAGAAGGGCATCATGTGAGGGATTGTCCATTGAATAAGAAGCCTATTAGTGAGAAGCAACAAGGGAAGCAGCCTCAAGATCCTCCATAAGCTCAAGATGGGCCACTTCCTAAGAAGCCTCAAGCTCTTCTTCATGGTGCAGCTCCTCCCAAGAAGAAAGATGCAAGAGAAGAACTTGCTACATATGTCGTGATAAGGGGCACATTTCTTCCTCATGCACCATGGGTATCTCCTTATCTCATCCTATCTTGATTGATGACACTTATTTTCTTTGTAAGGATGAGATGGGCAATGTGTTTGCCAAATTTGTTGGTGCCCAAAGTGGTGTCAAGAGAAGAACCATTTGGGTGGCCAAACCTATTGTGACTAACTTTTTAGGACCCAACTTGGTTGGGGACCAACAAGCTAAAACTTGATCAATAGGAGTTCTTGGAGGGCATTGGAGACTTGGATACCTTATGAAGATTTGAGGGATCTTCATCAATTATTTTTTATTAAAGTCAAGTCATTTGGGTTATCATGCTTCTATTCCATATCCAATGTTCCTCCTTTCGGTAACTTGTGCTTAACTCCTTTACATTAATTGTTACTTAATCCCTTGTGCATGTGTTGGTTTTGTGCCTTGCATGTGTTTGTACATGTTGTGCTTCCCACTTACTTATATTGACCTATGTATATTTGTTTATGTTGGTTGGCACACCATGTATTTGTGTTTCTTGGTTTGGAGCCTTTATTGTTTCTAGTAGGTATCTTATTTGGCTCTTGTGAGGGATTAATGGACTATTCCGTTTTGGGGGAGTGTCATGCTTGGGCATTCCACAAACCTAAAATGTGTGTACATGGGGAAAACCACGTAGTAGTTTTATTGCATGATTATCTAGTCTCTATGTGGTATGTATCTCTCATGAGAAACTCAAGTTCCATAATATCCATTAATACATTTATTTTGATATTGCCTCTTGTTGAGATTTCTTGTTTTTTCACATTATGGGGGAGTTGTATGCTTTGTGCATATTACAAACCTAGAAAATGTGGACATTTGAGGTAGTGCCACTTAGAATTAATATTGAAAATTATCTAGCTCCTATGCGACACATTTGCTCACACAAGTTCCAATTTGCTTGGATGTTTCATTGCTCATTTTTGGATCTTGTGTGTGAGAGTGATTCTTGGTATGTGTTTCCTCATATTTGATCTATATATCCTCATGGGAACCACTTGCTTCTATTTAATCCAATCACTAGTGATTGTGCGACTATTTGAAGCAATCAAGAATCTCTCTCGAAGCATCAAGCTCATTTCTCATGCTTTGTTATATGCTTCTTGATGTGAATATGATCGTGATATCCTTGCAAACTACCTAGGGAAAATTTCCCTTATATTTATTGTCTTTGGACAATTGGTACTCCATATATGGTAGATTTTATTGATCATATTCACTTTGGCCTTTGCCTATTTGCCTTATTTTTGGCCAAGAAAATGTTTTTCTTTTTGCTCCCAAGATTTCTTTGCATCTTGTGGATCTTTTTTGGTATCCCCTTGTGTTTTATTTAGTGTAGGTAGTAGTGATGATCTCATTTGTGGGCATTTTGCATTCAAAGGAAAAATTATATATAATGCTCTACTTATGGGGGAGCTCTCCTATATTATCTAGAACATTGTTTTATGCCACTTGATTTGATCCATTTTTCTTGGAAGCTCAAAATCCTTTTTGTGTTGGTAATTTGTGTGCTATCATGAAAAGTGTGAAGAGTTTGTTTTGGTTGTTGTTTCCTTGCTCTCGTTGGGAGTTGGTTTTATCTCATTCCCTGTCACTTGTTTTGTTCTTTTAGGATGATATAAATCCTTGAGCCTTGGTATTTTTTTATCCTTTTTTCTTTGGCTCTTTATAGTTCATTTGTTGAACTTGTGTTCTTTCATGTGTTGATTTGGCTCTTTGATACAATTTGGACACCTTGTGTCGAGTCACACTTTTGTGTGTCTTATTGGTTTACTTGGTGTTTTTGTTCAAATTATATCTCCTTTTGGTTCTTGAAAGTCTTATGCATGCATATTTACTTCATGTATATATTATGGCATGCTTGCTTTCTTTGATCCAATTCATAGGGAAAACTCCACCAAATCCTAATGGGCTAAGATGCGCATGAAATTCAATTTCATATTAATATGCACATATTTGTGTGGAGGTTCTCCTATGTATTGTAGTTGCACTAACTACTTTAGACCCAATTTGTTTGGTGACCATAGTGTACTTAATTATGTTTTAGGTACATTGGGGATATATATTGGGTGCTCGTATCTTGAACAAGGAAGAAGTGACGTCTACATGTCAATTGGATGCAAGCTAGGATGATCAATAAATTCATATTTTCATCATCCTATCAATTATATCTCGGTAACAAGTATCTCTCTCATGCATACATATCTTGTTCCCAACCTTTTGTAGGTTGCTTGTTGGCATGATTTTGTGAACTTGCCATGGTTGGTTTCTTGCTTTGGATTTGAAGAGTTTTCTCTATTGCAAATGTGTGTATGTTGAGATGACTGCATATAATGGGGACTATACTAAATCATGCTCATGATTCACCAATCCCAAATATGTCAATCTAGCAATTTTGCTGCATATCGTTTCCTCAGTATCTCTCATGTGCAATAGTGAGTATCTTTGCCAAGTTGATTTCTATCTTGTGATACTTTTTGCCTTTCTCCATATATTCCTTCTATCCCTTCTTCCCTTGGTTATAGTAGTAATTTATGGAGTTTGTTGGTGTTTGAAGCTCATCGATGTACAATAAGATATATTTGAGCCCTTGGGCATGCTTTCTAGCAAAACATCTTATTGGTATATTCTATGACTTCCTTTTGTTTTTCATGTGCTTTCTTGAGTATCTACCTTGTTCGTGCATATTTATTTGTGGGCATTTGTCTTTGTGATATTTTTCACCTAGAAATTTACACACACAAGAGAAGATCTTTCTTTGGTTGTTTTTTGCATTTCTTGGAAACCACCTCTTATTTCTTTGTGATCCTTCAGCGGCTTCCAAATTTTTGATCTTTTTGTGCATTTTTAGATGAGTTTGGAGGAGTGAGGAGTCCCTGATTGTGCACGTTGTTTCCAAATACAATTACTATAATTGGTGCACAATCTTTGGGGAGCTTCTCTAATTCATTTAATAGTGCATATTTTCCTTCTTTCTCATTTCTTGTGGTTTAAATGCTTATGGGGGAGCGAGGATTCCATATTTGTACATATTGTATTCAAATACAAGTATTCTAAACTTTTCTCAAATTTTGGGGAGCTTCTCTATTTTCATTTAAACACTCTTGGTTGTTGTTTCATTTGGACATCATTTGTTGGTGTTTCAATTGTTTCGTTTGGATCTTTTGATTGCTCGCTTCATTTGTTGAAGCTGATTTATCTTTCTTTTCTTTTTGCTATCTTTGGGTCCTCAATATAGTTTTACTTCCTCCCAAGTACTCATCATTTGACATGTGCATTTGCACACCTTTGGAGGAATTCTCACTATATTGGCCGTCTAGAACTTTTCATCCATTTTGGCAATCGATGCCAATGGGGGAGAAGTTTTGGAGGGTTTACGGGAAGTTGGTTGTTTCTTTAAGAATTTGCATCTCATGCTCTTGCATATTTGTGGTTGCTTTGCATGTCAAATATATAGAGGAAACTCAACCAACGGTAATGGTTGGCAATCTATGCAATGAAACTCAAGTTCATCACACATGCATAGATTGTGGGGGAGTTTGATCTATATATTGTGGTTGTACCAACATCACATAATTCTGTAGTATTTGATATTGGGGCAACCGCTTTGGTCGTTAATTGTCATATCTAAACCCTCGCTAAGGGATTGTCATCAATTACCAAAATGGGGGAGAATTAAAGGGCATGTATGCCCCATGTGTGGTTTTGGTAATTAATGACAATCTCTTTGGACTAATGTGTAAATTGAGTTTCACTTGTAGCCATGTGTTGGTCTCAAGGTTGAGAGTTGAAGAAATGTCCAAGGGCTTTGTGCCATTGGATCATGAAGAAAGAAGGAGCTTGAAGGTTGATCAAGACAAGTGCAAAGATTTGCATCAAGATGGATCAACCTCAAGAAGGGATGAAGAAGGGCAAGCTCAACATGCACCATCTCTAGAAGATCTCATGCTTGAAGCTTGCCATCCTCATGATCATGGGGTGATGAAGACAAGTTCAAAGAAGAGGTTTCCCCATGGAGTATGGGGGATCAATTTTCAAGTCTTCATCTTCATCAAGCAAGAGCAAACAAGAAAGGTGTTCCCACAATAGAAGAACAATACGGTCTACATCAAGTTCAAGTGGGATGCTCAAGGCAAAGGTATGTTCTTGATAGGGCTTCTCTTTTGCCGGTCTCGTGTTGTTAGTTGGGAGACCGGGTTTAGGATAGATAGCCGTACTATCAAGAGGGGATCTCAAGTGGGTGTCTTGATTGCATCGTTCGGAGAGAGATCAAACCTTTGCATTCATAGCATCATCTTTCTTGGTTGTTGTTTGGTTCTTGTCCATGAGAGGATCTAGAGCTTGTGGTCATCATCATAACAAGCTCTAGTTCATCGTCCAAGGATTTCCCTTGCATATCTTATTGCAGTTTTTGATCTTGCGAGTTTTCCGGCTCCACACCTTGGGGGATACTTCACATATATATAATTGACATTTTATCCCTTGGTGGTATCCAATATTTAACATTTTGTTGGGTTCTCTTGGTTTTATCTTCCCAACAAAATTGGTTTCATCCCAATCGGAGTTTCCAAGCTCAACTTCTTGTGTTTTGGGTTTTGGAGGTTTTACCGGTTCATCGCTTCTAGAGAGGTCATACCTTTCTCAATTTGGTTTTATCCTTCCATGCTGGACTATGATGTTTCTTTGCATAATCTTATAAAGCTTTTCGTTCTCTTCAAAACGAGCCCAAGATCATCAAAAAACGGAGTCCGGAATCAAAAGTTATTGAAGTTTTCGTGCAATGATATCCTGTATTTTTGCTTGAGCGGAAGTTCCAACCCAAGTTCCTGTAGGGGTTCGTAGCATGGAAAACAAAAAAATTCTATCGCATACAAACAAACAAGCCAAGATCTATCTACTAGATTGTAGCAACGAGTCGATGGAATAACTCACCCTCGAAGATTCCAAAGTGTTTAACGAGAGCAGATTCTCGTGGGTGATGTAGTCGTACTCTTCCGATCTCAAGATCGCGTGACGATCCTTCGGCGCCAGCGTTCGCAGCACTCCATGATCGGTCACCACGTTCGGTACTTTCGACGAAGACCTTCCTCTCCCTTGTTCCAAAGCAGGCGGAGGTTGTAGCACTCTCCTCGTGATTCCTAAGGCAACTGGCGTGGTACCGGAGGTAGAGGGAGATCCCTTGAGGCTTCGCTTAAGCCGGTGCGAGTATGGTGGAGCTTATGAGAGAGGCTATTAGTGGTCTAGTAATTAGACACACCAATTAGAAGGCTCTAAACCAATTAGAAGGCTCTAAACCGAAATAGCTCTAAACCGGGGTCTAGATCTAGGGTTTAGTTTAGAGGATAGGAAACTTGTGTGTCTAGAGGAGGCCCTGCCCTCCTCTTATAGGTGGGAGCTGGCCGGCCAAGGGAGGAGTTCCTCCCCAACTCGGCCTTGGGAGGTGCACCGGCCAAGGGGAGGAACCCTCCTCCAACTCGGCCTCCACCAATCCTCCTCTTTTCCCACTTCCCAAAATTGCCGTTTGACTTTCAAACTAGCCGTTTGACTTTTCAATTTAGGATTTAAATAAACCCTTTATTTTGGACAGCGAGAATACTTAGTACATGATGCAATCATTCCAATATGTAATGACACATTCATGTACCCTTCCCCCTCAGTCTTGGGACATTAGGGACCTTCTAGAATGTTCCCGATGAAAACACGGAATCATTCCGCTACTCAAAGCAGGACTTTCCTTATATGAATCTTATTCTCGGGACCATTCCGTATCACCTGGTGATATCCGGTATCCCATCCGAGACTCCGAACAACATTCGGTCTCTTTCTCATAATACCATAACTACTCAAACAACGTCGAATCCTTAAGTGTGTCTCCCTACGGTTCGTGAATTATGCGGACATGATCGAGACACTTCTCCGAACAATAACCAATAGAGGAATCTGGAAATTCATATGGCTCCCACATATTTCTACGATTACATTGCGATCGAAGGAACCACTTACATACGATACCAATTTCCCTTTGTCTCACGATATGTTACTTATCCGAGGTTATGATCGTCGGTATCTCTGCATACCTAGTTCTTCCTCGTTACTGATAAGTACTCTTTTCTCGTTCCCGTGATATGTGATCCCTTGTGACCAAGTCACATGCTTGCAAGCTAATTGGATGACATTTCACCGAGAGGGCCCAGAGAATATCTATCCGTCATGTGGATGGACAAATCCCACTCTTGATCCATGTGTTTCAACCAATACTTTCCGAACACTCAATGCCACCTTTATAGCCACCCTGTTACGGTGTGGTGTTTGATGACATCAAAGCATCCATCCAGTAAAGGTGATATGCATGATCTCATGGTCGAAGCAATTAGGTTACTATGTATCAGAAAGCATATAGCAATTGAACTATTGAAATGACTTGATCTTTATGCTACGCTTGTCTATAGGAGTATGTCCACCATATCATTCTCCTAACGATATGATCTTGTTGTTGATAACATCTCAATGTTCATGATAGGGAAACCACAATCATCAATCAACCAACAAGCTAGTGAAGTATAGAGGCTTTACTAGGGACTTCAAATTTAGTTTACAAATCACACAAGTATTAATGGTTTCCTTGTTAATACTATTATAGCATGAATGTAAACATTTATCATAAACACAAAGATATAATAATAACTACATTTATTATTGCCTCTAGGGCATATCTCCAACAGTCTCCCACTTGCACTAGAGTCATCTAATCTAGATTACATGGTAATATACCGAACACCCATGGCAGTTTGGTGTTGGTCATGTTTTGCCCTCGGGAGAGGTTTAGTCAACGGATCCGCCACATTCAGATCTGTGTGTACTTTGCAAATCTTTATATCCCCATCTCGGATATGTTCTCGAATAGCGTGGAACGCAGCTTGATATGCTTCAGCTTCTTGTGTGACCTTGGTTCTTGCGCATTGGCTATGGCGCCCATGTTATCACAAGAGATAGACATTGGGTCCAGCACTTGGAACCACACCCAGCTCTGTAATGAACTCTTTCATCCATATCGCTTCTTGTGAAGCCTCAAGCAGCCATGTATTCCGATTCAGTTGAAGATCTCGCCACAACGCTTTGCTTTGCACTCCTCCATTAATCGCTGCACCATTCAAAATAAATATGTATCCAGTTGTGATTTAGAATCATCCGGATCGGTGTTCCAACTAGCATCGGTGTAACCATTAACAACGATGTTCATCACCTCCATAAGAAAGAACCATATCCTTAGTTCTTCTCAAGTACTTAAGGATGTTTTTGATCACGTCCAATGATCCACTCGGATCACTTTGATATCTGCTAGTCAAACTAACGGATATGCAATGTCGGGTCTAGTACATAGCATGGCATACATTAGAGATCCTATGGTGAGGCATAGGGAGTCTTACTCATCTTTTCTCTATCTTCTGCCGATGTCGGACTTTGAGTTTTACTCAAGGTCGATTAGCAACATGGGCAAGAACCCTTTCTTGCTATCTTCCATTCCAAACCTCTTTAGAACTTTGTCCAAATATGTACTTTAGACAATGATATTTGGCGTTCGATCTATCTCTATAAATCTTTATGCCTAATATGTAAGCTGCTTCGCCAAGATCCTTCATTGAAAAACTATTATTCAAATACTCTTTGACACTATTAAGAAGGTCTACATCATTCCCAATCAACAATATGTCATCCACATACAGTATTAAGAATGCTACAGAGCTCCCACTCACTTTCTTGTAAATACAAGCTTCTCCATAAGTTTGTATAAAACCAAAACTTTGATTACCTTATCAAAACGTTGATTCCAACTTCGGATGCTTGCTTTAATCCATAGATGGACCGTTGAAGCTTGCATACCTTGTTAGCATCTTTAGGATCGACAAAACCTTTGGGTTGCATCATATACAACTCTTCATCAATGTCTCCATTGAGGAATGCTGTTTTGACATCCATCTGCCATATCTCATAATCATAATATGCAGCGATTGCTAACATAATCCTCACAGACTTTAGCTTCGCTACCGGTGAGAAAGTCTCATCGTAGTCAACTCCTTGAATTTGTCGAAACCCTTTTGACAAGTCGAGCTTTATAGACGATAACATTACCATCAGATCTGTTTTCTTCTTGAAAATCCATTTGTTCTCGATGACCTTTCGCCATCCGTAAGTCCACCAAAGTCCATACTTGGTTTTCGTACATGGATCCAATCTCGGATTTCATGGCTTCTTGCCATTTATTGGAATCGGGCTCATCATCGCTTCCTCATATGTCTCGGGGTCATCGGTGTTGTCCACCAACATGACATTCATAACGGAATCATACCAACTGCAGTGTGATGATTTCGCTGACCTCCGAGGCTCGTACCAACTTCAACCGAAGTTTCATGATCACCATCATTAGCTTCCTCTCTTATTGGTGCAGCACCACAGAACTTCTTCCGGTCGTGCTACTCGCAATTTCGAGAGAAGGTTCGACAACCTCGTCGAAGTTCTACTTTCCTTCCATCACTTCTTCGAGAGAAATTCTTCTAGAAAGGATCCATTCTTGGCAACGAAGATTTTGCCTTCGGATCTATGATAGAAGGTATACCCAATAGTTTCCTTCGTATCCTATGAAGACGCATTTTCCGCTTTGGGTTCAAGCTTGTCCGCTGTAACTTCTTTACATAGGCTTCAGATCCCCAAACTTTAAGGAATGACAATTTAGGTTTCTTCCCAAACCATAATTCATATGGTGTCGTTTCAACGGATTTAGACGGTGCCCTATTTAAAGTGAATGCGGCTGTTTCTAATGCATAACCCCAAAATGATAGTGGTAAATCTGTAAGTGACATCATAGAACGAACCATATCTAAGAGAGTTCGATTACGACGTTCAGACACACCATTACTGTTGTGGTGTTCCCCGGCGGTGTCAATCTGAAAGTATTCCACATTTCTTCAAATGCTTGCCAAACTCGTAACTTAGATATTCACCTCCACGATCAGAACGTAGAAATTTAATCTTCTTGTTACGTTGATTCTCTACCTCACTTTGAAACTCCTTAAACTTCTCGAAAGTTTCGGACTTATGTTTCATGAAATAGATATACCCATATCTACTCAAATCATCCGTGAAGGTAAGAATATAACGATAACCACCGCGCGATGCTACACTCATTGGACCACACACATCGGTATGTATGATTTCCAATAAGTTCAGAGCTCGCTCCATTATACCGTAAAATGGAGTCTTAGTCATTTTACCCATCAGACATGCTTCGCATCTTTCAAGTGATTCAAAATCAAGTGGTTCAAGAAGTCCATCGGAATGGAGTTTCTTCATACGCTTCACTCCAATGTGACCAAGACGATAGTGCCACATATAGGTCAAGTTATCGCTTGATTTCAATCGTTTAGCTTCAATGTTATTAATATGTGTATTTCTACTATCGAGATTCAACAAGAATAGACCATCTATCAAAGGTGCATGTGCATAAAACATATTACTCATATAAATCGAACAACCATTATTCTCGGATTTAAACAAGTAAGCCTGCAATAAACAAGATCCCGATATAATGTTCATGCTTAACGCAGCACCAAATAACAATTATTTAAGTATAAAACTAATCCCGATGGTAGATGAAGAGGTAGCGTCGATCGCGATCACATCAACCTTTGATCCGCTTCCTACGCGCATCGTCACCTCGCTCTTCACTAGCTTCCGCTTATTCGCAGCCCTGCTTCGAGTTACAAATATGAGCAACCGAACCAAGATCAAATACCCGTGCACTACTACGAATACTAGTGAGATACACATCAATAACATGTATATCGATATACCTTTCTTCTTGATGTTGCTTCTTCAAATCCGCCAAGTACTTTGGGCAATTCCGCTCAAAGGACCTTCTCCCTTGCAAGTAAAAGCACTCAGTTTCAGGCTTAGGTCCAGCCTTGGTCTTCTTCGTCGGCGTGGTAACTTTCTTACCACCCTTCCTGAAGTGTCCCTTCTGCTTAGACTTGCCTTTCTTGAATTTGGTGGTCTTGTTGACCATCAACACTTGGTGCTCTTTCTTGATCTCCACTTCGCAGATTTTAACATAGCAAACAGTTCGCAACTCTTTGTTCATGTTCTCGCATGTTGTAGTTCATCACAAAGTTCTTGTAACTTGGTGGTAGTGATTGGAGGATGCGGTAAACCCCCAAAGTATTAGGAATCACTATACCCAAACTTTGAAGTTTATTTATGCCCGCACATCTTAAGCACATGCTCACCGACCAGCTACCTCTTCCATCTTGCGCTTAAAGAACTTTTCGAAGCTTCATAACTTTCAATTGCCGCATGAGTCTCAAAAATTAATTTGAGATCCTCGACAATATCATATGGGTCCGACTCTTCAAACCTTTCTCAAGCTCCGATTCTAAACCATACAAGATAGCACTGAACTATGGAGTACCGATTCTTCCGAGCGAGGTAAACATTCTTTACTTCATCGGTAGCATCAGCTGCAGTGGGTCACCTAGCGGTGCATCCAGACATAGGTCAAATTACCAAATGTGAGGACAATCCTCAAATTGGAACCAATCCGCCAAGTTGCTTCCATTGTTTTTCAACTTTTATTTCTAGGAACGCATTAAAATTGATGGTAGGGGCTGCCATTGATCTACAACATATTTGCAATAGTTTAGACTAAGTTTATGACAAATTGAGTTCAAATTAATTAATGAAATTAAACTAGGTGAACTCCCACCAAAACAACATCCCTCACATTTTTTTAGTGATCACACGAACCAAATCCACTACATCAACACCGATCATCACGAGAGTTGATATAGTTTTAATGGCGAACAATCATCATGTTCATCATATATACTATATGATTCATGCTTTACCTTTCGGCGATCCGTGTTCCCGAGGCCATGTCCGTACATGCTAGGCTCGTCAAGATCAAACCTTAGCTACCGCATAAGCAAATCTGGCTTGCTTACGTTGTATTCACCGCGGAATCAAAGACACCCGATCATCACGTGGTGCTTCAAGCGCAAGCTTTGGCAACGGTGCATACTAAGGGTGAACACTTTAGAACTTGAAATTTATGTGCATGAGGGATCATCTTATAATGCTACCGCCTACTAAGCAATACAAGATGCATAAAGGATTAACATCACATGCAATTCATAATATGTGATATGATATGGCCTTTCTTCTTTGTGCTTCCGATCTCCATCTTCAAGCACTAACATGATCTCCATCATCACCGCATAGCATCAAGGTCAATGACGCTTCTTCATGGTTGTCCCACCAGCTTCAACTATTACAACTATTTTGAATAGACACGCAGGTCTTAACAGAATTTAAAGACAACCATATGGCTCCGCCGGTTGCCAACTTACAATAAGGATCATTGCATACATCAAATATAATCACAATCATGGCCATATCACATCATCAGCACCCCTGCAAAACAAAGTTAGACGCCTCTACTTTCTTTGCATATTTTACGTGGTTTGGGGCTTTCCATAGGTGTCGTTCTAACCTACGAACAAGAACCACAACATTGATACTAGCATTGTTGATTACCCGTTGTAAATTGGATCTTTACTATGCTAGGAGAAACAGCACCATAAAGCCACTTATGCAAAACGAGTTGCATGTCAAGCGTGGAGCAAGTCTCATGAACGATGTCATGTAAGGTTAGCCCGCCGCTTCATCCCAACATACCGCACGTTGCAAAGTACACAAAAGGCAATCTACAATAAAAGCATCAACGCCCACAATGACCATTGTGTTCTACTCGTGCAACAGATCTACATATAGACACGGCTCTGATACCACTGTAGGGGTTCGTAGCATGGAAAACAAAAATTTTCTATCGCATACAAACAAACAAGCCAAGATCTATCTACTAGATTGCAGCAACGAGTCGATGGAATAACTCACCCTCAAGATTCCAAAGTGTTTAACGAGAGCATTCTCGTGGGTGATGTAGTCGCATTCTTCCGATCTCAAGATCGCGAGACGATCCTTCCGCGCAGCGTTTCCGCAGCACTCCCTTGTCGGTCACACGTTGATTCGACGAAGACCTTCCTCTCCTTGTTCCAGCAGGCGGAGGTTGTAGCACTCTCCTCGTGATTCCAGACAACGGCGTGGTACCGGAGGTAGAGGGAGATCCCGCAGGCTTCGCTTAAGCCGGTGCAGTATGGTGGAGCTTATGAGAGAGGCTATTAGTGGTCTAGTAATTAGACACACCAATTAGAAGTCTCTAAACCAATTAGAAGGCTCTAAACCGAAATAGCTCTAAACCGGGGTCTAGATCTAGGGTTTAGTTTAGAGGATAGGAAACTTGTGTCAGAGGAGGAGGCCCTGCCTCCTCTTATAGGTGGAGGGCTGGTCGGCCAAGGGAGGAGTTCCTCCCAACTCGGCCTTGGGAGGTGCGCCGCCAAGGGAGGAACCCTCCAACTCGGCCTCCACCAATCCTCCTCTTTCCCACTTCCCAAAATTGCCGTTTGACTTTCAAACTAGCCGCTTGACTTTTCAATTTAGGATTTAAATAAACCCTTTATTTTGGACAGCGAGAATACTTAGTACATGATGCAATCATTCCAATATGTAATGACACATTCATGTACCTTCCCTCCGAGTGCCGGACATTCCGGGACCTTCTAGAATGTTCTCGATGAAAACACCGGAATCATTCCGATACTCCGAAACGGGAATTTCATTATATGAATCTTATTCTCCGGACCATTCCGGATCTCATCGAGATATCACGGATCCCATCCGAGACTCAACAACATTCGGTCTCTTTCTCATAATACCATAACTACTCAAACAACGTCAATCCTTAAGTGTCTCCCCACGGTTCGTGAATTATGCGACATGATCGAGACACTTCTCAACAATAACCAATAGAGGAATCTGGAAATTCATATGGCTCCCACATATTTCTACGATTACATTGCGATCGAATGAACCACTTACATACGATACCAATTTCCTTTGTCTCACGATATGTTACTTATCCGAGGTTATGATCGGAGATCTCTCGCATACCTAGTTCTTCCTCGTTCATCGATAAGTACTCTTTCTCGTTCCCGTGATATGTGATCCCTTGTGACCAAGTCACATGCTTGCAAGCTAATTGGATGACATTTCACCGAGAGGGCCCAGAGAATATCTATCCGTCATGTGGATGGACAAATCCCACTCTTGATCCATGTGTTTCAACCAATACTTTCCGAACACTCAATGCCACCTTTATAGCCACCCTGTTACGGTGTGGTGTTTGATGACATCAAAGCATCCATCCAGTAAAGGTGATATGCATGATCTCATGGTCGAAGGAATTAGGTTACTATGTATCAGAAAGCATATAGCAATTGAACTATTGAAATGACTTGATCTTTATGCTACGCTTGTCTATAGGAGTATGTCCACCATATCATTCTCCTAACGATATGATCTTGTTGTTGATAACATCTCAATGTTCATGATAGGGAAACCACAATCATCAATCAACCAACAAGCTAGTGAAGTATAGAGGCTTTACTAGGGACTTCAAATTTAGTTTACAAATCACACAAGTATTAATGGTTTCCTTGTTAATACTATTATAGCATGAATGTAAACATTTATCATAAACACAAAGATATAATAATAACTACATTTATTATTGCCTCTAGGGCATATCTCCAACAGTTCCGGCCAGGTTCAGTAACTTGTGTTTCTATTTGCCGGAAGTTCCGGTGGGGGGGGGCGGAAGTTCCGGTGGTGCGTGAATCTGGACCAAACGGTTAGTTTTTCCTTGTCCTATTTAAGGGGGGCTTATTCCCCAATGGTTCCCCATCTTTTGAGCTCGTTTTTGCCCACCATTGTTGACATATTTGAGCTCTCTTACTCTCTCTCTCCCTCCCATGATTCTTACATATTTTTGAGGGAAAAGTGAGAGGAGATCTAGATCTACATCCCCCCAAGTCAAATCCCTTCTTTGTGAAGGAACCATTGGGATCTAGATCTTGGAGAGTTTTGTGTTCTCCTCTTGTGTTCTTCCTCCCTTATTCCACCAATAGCTTTTGTAGCTTTGTTGTAATTTGGGAGAGAAGGACTTGCCCTTGCATTTGGTGCATAGGTTTGAGTTCTCCTCGGAGATTCGGTGAGTTCAAGCTTGTGGGCTTGTTTCTCTTGGGTTCTTGGAACCCTAGACGGTTGTGTGGTTGGGTTGTTGACCTTTTGTGGTGTTGTTGACCTTTTGTGGTCTTGTAGCCTTTTGTGGCTTTGTTGGCCTTTTGTGGCGTTGTAGCCTTTTGTGGCTTTGTTGTTGGGATCCTCAAATTGAGTTGTGGAGATAGCCCCAATCTTGTACGGGTTCAGTGACCGCCCTCAAGAGTACCATAGTGGAGAGAGTACCCGCCTTTTGTGGTGCGCACTCGGGAGAATGGGGTGAGCCTTTTGTGGCGTCAGTGAGTTTCATGCTTCCGCATCGGAGGTGAGGCCTTGTGTGGCGTTGGGTGAGCATCGAGACACCACACCTCGAGGTGAGACATTTGTGGCGTTCGGAGAGCATTGCGCCATCGCACCTCTCCAACAAAGATGTAGCTTCTTTGGAAGTGAACTTCAGGAAACAAATCTTCGTCTCCGCATCCATCGGTTATCTCTCAACCGAGCCCTTTACTTACGCACCTTACTTTGTGATAGCCATCGTGCTTGAAGTATTTATATCTTGCTATCACCTTGTTGCTTGTATTGCTTAGCATAGGTTGTTGGTGCACTTAGGTGAACTTAGTGGCTAGGTTTTGTGCTCAATAAATTAAACGTTAATTTTATTCCGCATTTACTTGATCCTAAATCGTAATAATTTTAAAGCCTATTCACCCCCTCTATGCGACGTCTATTGCACTTTCAACAAAGAAGCAGAAACAACCATCTAGCTACTGTATGGACCCATAATCCAAGAGTGAACTACTCACGCATCATACCGGAGGCTGTCATGGTGATTAAGAAGGCCTCCGAGACGATCTCTCCCCTCCGGCAGGGCTCTGAGAAGAGTTTCAGATCCCCCCAATCTAGGGACGATGGTGGTGGAAACTACGAACTGTTTCGTGGAGATGTGGTCGGATGTTTAGGGTTTTGGCATCGGGGGCTCTTATAGGCGAAGAGGAGAGGCAGGAGGGCGGGGCCCACACTGCTGTGCACGCCTGCAGGGCCCGTGTGGAGGGTGCGGTCGCCCTAGGTCGCCCCTCCGTCTCTTCTCTGGACTCCGTGTTTTCCTCGGTGAAATATTGACTTTGGCTTTCGTCCCGTCCAATTCCGAGAATATTTCCTTACTAGCTTTTCTGAAACCAAAAACAGCAGAAAACATGCAAATGGCACTGTCGCATCTTGTTAATAGGTTTGTCCCAGAAAATGTATAAAAATACCTCAAAGTGTAGACAAAACAAAGCAAAGTTGATACTAAACAAGCATGGAACATCAAAAATTATAGATATATTTACGATATCAAGCATCCCCAAGCTTAACTCCTGCTCGTCTTTGAGTAGGTAAGTGATAAAAATAATAATTTTTTAGGTGACATGCACCATCAAAATCTTGATCAAACCATTTGCAAGCATTGAAAGCTGGGATCAAAGTACTCTAAACATGAGCATGAAAGATAAAGTTCTAACAATAAGACAAAGCAACTATGTTGCAACATGAAAGGATACAAACAAAGATCATTAATAACAATACATTGAAAGACATTTGTTTGTTTCACATATAGAAAACATAGGATAGTGGCATTCAGCTTGTCCCTCATGGAGTAGGAAAACATAAATGCATAGGACACCTTCAAAGTTCATAAGGGTGACTAGATACAAATAGTTCAAGAACAAGCAATATCAACATTATGAATCAAGCAATAAGTTTTGGGACAATGCACATAGAACTAAGAATGACAACTATGCTCTCTTAATTGGTCTTAGAACCGACATCACCAAAAGAAGCACTCTAGATATCACCATCACCAACATACCTTCTTCATCCTAAGAAGAAGGTCTCTAGTGGAAGCTCCTCCAATAGAATATACAACTTTCTATCATCACCTTTATAAAAGGACAAAAGCACAATGTAATCCACCATTAGCTAGTAGCTCTCCACGGCCTTGTCCCATCCACTTGTGATAATTGCTATGTTTGAAACTCCCATCTTCATCCTAAATTGAAATTTCTTCTTGTTATGCATGTGCTCAAATTGTACATCAATTGGTTCAACAAGGAGATTCTCCAGGTACCTACTTGTGAACTCATCTCCAAATTTCTATAGAAACACAGATATTTGAACAATTAGCATACTTTCAATTAAGTTACTATCACAAACTTGTGCATGGTTAAGTAAATATCATCTCACAATTTTGCATTTATTTCCATGAAACTGACTTTGTTATCATGTAGACATATTACCAGATTATTGGTCGTTTATAATCACACCACACTTTAAGAAAGTTCACTTGATATTCTGTCAGATACATGTCATCGATAAACATGCAGTGCTTATCAAATTCATAGCCCCCTTATTTTGAGCTCCTCATACAACACACATGCAACCCACATGCTCAAATAATGGAGTAGCATTTTACTACTACAATACTCTACTAAAGAGTTTAAATTGTGTTGATCTTTATACCTCTTAACAGAAGATTCTCCTTAGGTTTTGCATGCATGGATTCATAGCTGTCACAGTTGTCATTGTCCTTGCAGGTTTCCATATGTTTATTCGATCCATAAAATGTAAATATCAGATTAAATATTGATAGTACAATACATTATAACAAAATTAAACAGTTTTATTAACATCAGGTTTTTAAATAGCATATCTATGAGCAAGTCGTAATGAAACATATACTTTATCTGCATCTACCACATTATCATGTTTATGTTTCCACGCTTACAAGAATCAATCAAAATTCACAATCAATTTAACAATTAAGATTGAAAACAGACTAAGTATGATGAGTAAAAAGGCTAATTAAGTACTCATAAAAAATTTAAATATCATATTTATCAGCAAACACTAAACAAGATGCAAGACAAAACAATGCTAAACCAACCATCCTTTTCATATTATGGTGGTAGTATATATTAATCAAGACTGAAAAACATAGTCACATTCTTATTATCTTACCATAGGGAGAGGGATTCACTCGGGGACATGAGAAGAGAGAGAGAGAGAGAGAGAGAGATAACCGAGGGATCTTATCCCCTTGGCTAGGGAACATCGGTGGCGATCTCCTTCCCAGATCGAGGATGGGCGAGGTGCTTTTCGACGGAGAGGAAGATGACAAATGTGTAAATCGGTTAAAATTAGTGTCTTATTAGCTATTAGTGTATTAATCGTAAACTATTTTTTGTTAGCTGTACGACAGAGGAGTAAACGAGTTAAAATAAAACAAAACAAAACCGAATCTAACAGACACGCAGTACGGCATTGCGGTCGGCGGATGCCCGACAAGTGATGGGAGGCTTCCGTGTGGTGTCTTGCGTGGCAACTACGACGCTGGTGAGCGATGGTTTAGTCATGGCAATGAGGTTGGTAGTCGGCTCATGTTCCGGTGTGTTCGATGGATCTTCGTGTTGGTCTTCCCTTGTTCTGAAGTCAGAGCTGCGGATGCTTTGCTTGCAGCAACGATGACCGGCGTGGAGAGGCCTGGTCGTGGTGATTTTCATCGACACGAGTCGTGCATACATCCTCTTCGGAGCCCATCATCAAAATCGAAGCTGCCAGCCATGCTATGTGAAGAGCCAACTGTTTGGCATGGACCGATGTATGCTTCACAATGCCGCTACAGCGAGGTCGTGTGTGGTCCTTCTTGAAGGAAATCGGAGGCGCTAGCTCAAGGAACGATGACTTCAATGGGCAATCGACGACGACATTCTCTTGGCGGTGTGTGTAGTTTGTGTTGGTAGCCAGGTTGGCTGTGTGTGCACTCGAGACAGTCGTGTTCCATAACGGTCTGCGAGAGTGTTTGTATCGATTTTAGACCGCTTTTTCGCTAATTAACCTACCATTTCTCTTCTTCTTTTTAAATAAAATGAGACAATGTTGCTCGTTGTGTTAAAAAAATGTGTGTGCAACTCTTATTTGTACAACCACAGTTTTGGAAATAGGGGTGACATGGTTCAAATATGGGTGTGAAGTAGGGGCAACGAACTAAATTTTCTTCTTTACAACCAAGAGTAATACTACTCTCTTCGTCTAGAAATAACTGAATTAAGTTTGTAAATTAGTTATTTCTAGATGAAGGGAGTATATATATGTTTTAATTTGTTTTGCCAGCGCAGTCTCACAACGCAAGCAGAAATCGGCGAGACCGTAGCGAGCACGGCAACGGTAAAGGGAAAGTCCGCTGACACTACAAATTACAAGTGGACAAAAGGACGGAAGAAATAAAGGCCGTAAATTAAAAAATAGGAAAAAAAAAAAGAAAAAAGTCTTCGATTCGTCGGTGGGGCGTTCCTCCCCCTCTCTCTCCCTCGTCTGCCGGCAGACGCAACGACGGGACGCGAGATCGAGGCAGGCAGGCAACGTGGCCGCGAGGCGCGCTACCTTTGCTTCCCTTCGCAGCGACGCGAAGCCAAGCCAGTGGGAAGGGGCGTTGGCTATAAAACGGACGCTAGATCCAGATCTGGAGCCGATGCGCCCCACCCCCACCCTGCTCTCCCTCACCCTCGACGCCGCGCTCCTCCGCATCGCCACCCTCCGCGACCTTTCCCGACTCCCCGACCACATCCTCGTCGACCTATTCCGAGTACGTACCCTGCCCTGCCCTCGCTCGGATCCCTGCTTACGCACCTGTCATCACTGAATCAGTATAATTCAGTATGATTAATTTCTGTGTGGCTTACCCCTGTTCTGGGTGATTAAGTCAGTCAATGGTCTGCTGAAGCCGTCGTGTTGGATTTGGTTGCCCGTGCGTAAGTGAGTGAGTGGTCGATTAGGATCCCCTGTTATATGATGATCCCGCTCGCAGCGGTGTTTAATCGTCTAGAATGTGTAGTCTCAACCTAAACAAAAGGGGACAAGAAATGCAGACTCTGTTCTAAGAAAAGTTGTTTTCACCGTCAATCCATTTCATTGCTCGCCAAATGCTCGAAGAGAGCTTCCGAGATGCCGTATGAAGTGCTCCACGATTAGTCATAGTCGCAGTGTTGGGCTGTCTTTTAATCGTCTAGAATGTGTAGTCTCAACCTATACAAAAGGGGACTAGAATGCAGAGTCTGTTCTAAGAATAGTTGTTTTCACCGTCAATCCATTTCATTGCTCGCCAAATGCTCGAAAAGAGCTTCCAAGATGCCGTATGTCTGGCCTTCTGAAGTGCTCCACGGTTAGTCACAGTCACAGTGTTGGGCTGTCTTTTAGGGATATATCAGATGATATATATATATATCTATGTTTGCTGTAATAAGGATTAGTGGGACGAGGTCTTTGTTTGTCCTACCTAGAATCTGTTTCTGATGGTGCAGTTTCTGGGAAGGTTGAACATGAACCATAACAATCATCACTAGCACTCTTCTAGCCTTGCCTTCCGTGTTTGTAGATCTCTGACACGTAACGATATTTCTGTGGCAGAGAACCCTTAGCGCTGGTAAGCTGACGGAGAGAGTTCTCAAGTTGTTTCTGGCAACCGACTGCGAGGAGATCATCTTGCTTGTCAAGCTCCTCAACATCAAGCAGCCACTTGTACCGGTCCTTCCCACAAGTATGCCTTTTTATCTGTTTATCTCCTGCCTGTTTCAATGTCGTGTCAGAAGGATGCTCACTTACTTGACTCAATATATCCTCTGGTTTGTTTGTTTGTTTGTTTGTTCGTAGGGTGCTCCGAAAAGTTCTAGAAGATGACTGTGGAAGTTCATGACAGCGAGGTTGACATTGTGATCGCAGCACTCCAGCCCAACCTGACCCCTTTCTTTCAGGCATGGCAGCCGTTTTTCTCCCGGTTCCACGTCATTGTCGTCAAGGATCCGGAGTTGGCGGCAGATCTTCAGATCCCTTCGGGTTTTGATGTCAAGGTTTACACAAAGTCTGACATTGACGGACTGCTTGGCGCCACGGCCATCAACTTCTCTGGCCATTCGTGCCGTTACTTTGGGTACCTCGTCTCACGCAAGAAGTATGTCATCTCAATCGACGACAACTGCCTCCCGGCAAAGGACCCTGCTGGGATGACTGTCGATGCTGTCACACAGCACATGGTCAATTTGAAGACCCCTGCTACACCTTTCTTCTTCAACACGCTGTACGACCCATACCGCAAGGGCGCTGACTTTGTCCGTGGGTACCCGTTCAGCCTGCGTGAGGGTGTTGAGTGCATGCTCTCGTGTGGGCTGTGGCTACACAACGCAGATTATGACCCAATGACCCATGTCGTGAAGCGGAACCAACGCAACACGAACTACGTGGATGCTGTGATGACAGTTCCGCTCGGTGCCATGTTGCCTGTGAGCGGGATTAATGTTGCGTTCAACCGTGAGGTTCTGGGTCCCGTGATG
Source organism: Avena insularis (assembly GCA_023614405.1). Lineage (NCBI taxonomy): Eukaryota > Viridiplantae > Streptophyta > Magnoliopsida > Poales > Poaceae > Avena > Avena insularis. The sequence goes on from CM042687.1 coordinate 387,347,356, forward strand.
TTCCCTGGCCTGAGGATACGCAAGGAAGGGAGTCACAGGTGGGATACACTTGAGGACATATGGAATGGCCTGTGTGCCAAGGTGGTCTGCGACAGCTTGGGCTACGGCATGAAGACCGGACTGCCTTATGTGATGAGAAGTGATGCTGAGGCAGGCAAGGCCTTGGAGAGCCTGAAAGACTGGGAAGGGGTGAAGTTGATGGACGACGTCCTCCCCTTCTTCCAGTCTGTCAAGCTGTCGAGGAATGGAGTTACTGTTGATGGCTGCGTTAAGGAGCTAGCCGGCATCGTGAGGGAGAAGCTGGCACCGAAGAATCCGATCTTCGCCAAAGCTGCTGATGCCATGGAGGAGTGGACCAAGCTGTGGAAATCTCATGGAGCTCAGAGCGCGTAGTGACTAGCCATCATCAGGAGCACCTGATTTTTTTCTTATAAGACTTTAAATTTCCATATATGCTCTGTCGTGAAGCTGAATAAACAATGTTCCTGTGTGCAAGAAATTTGTGTGATGTAGTAACCAGGTGAGTTAGGCTGTGTGTGTGCTCAAGAACCGTGTTCCGGTCAAAATATTTACAAGATCGTGTTCTGTTGCACCTTCTCTGTTTGTCCACCTATGTTTTTTGCTCTGAAAAATGTTTCTGAAACCAAGTGTTAAATAGTGTGTATAACTATCTGACAGATTCATGATGTGTTCTTTTATAACCTTTATTTTGCTCCCCCTTCCTTTGGTGAGATAAGTGCTTGGAGGATACATAGAATTTAGGATGCATAGAATTCAGGAAGTTGAAACGCATTTGCTCGTTTCTACATCTGTGGTAGCATCAGTGTTAGCCCATGGACGAGTTGGTAAAACTGATTCCTGACTTTGCAATTAAGTTAGCATTACTGATGAATGGCAGAACCAACCATTGGTTGTGTGTAGATGGCAAACCACTCCTTGTTTATTTCTGCTGTTTTATCAGCTTCTATGATGCTCGTCAGATTTATTTTTATTTTTTTTGACTTGTATGCTCGTCAGATGTTGAGGCGCTAGCTTGTGTTAATTTAATCAATGGCGAAAACGCCCCGAAGAATGTGAGGAATCGACGGAATCTCTCTGCTCTTCGACACGAGCGCCTACAATAATCAAGCAGAGATGATTAGAAATACAGAAAGGCAAGGAAAAGAAAAGGAGGTTCTGCCTGCCAGGGTTTGAGGTTGTACCAGTAGGTATCGCTTGTCCTGGGCTGGATCTGCACGGAGAGCTGCTGCAGCAGCAAGGCATTTACGTTCTAGTACTAACCAGCGGCCCTTCCAGCTCCAGGTCCAGTCAAACGGACCTTGTACTACTTCCTTTGGAAGTCAGCCATAAGATTGTACTGTACAGCTCTTCTTTTCTCTCATGGATTAATTTGCACCATGTGAATAGCAGCCTCTCTTTTCCCATCTTCGGTGCAGGGCTAGAGAGAATCAGGAAACTTAGTGACAATCACGAGATTAACTTCCAATTTCTGCAGAGAATTGCATCGTTTAGTCTTGGATTAAGGAAAGAGACGACGGAGAAGAGGATGATGAGCTGTTCAGAAAATATATAGATCGATCCATTGCTTTATTTGGGAGTTGGGACACGAGATAAAGAGAACAGAGAGAGTAGCTAGCTAGCTAGCTAGCTCACCCTGCTGTGAACAGGCCTCGCCGGCATTAGCCACCCTCGAGACAGGAGTGTTCTTCGCGGGACAGCCCGAAGCGCCGCCATCGCCATCTACCGTTATTCTCCCTGACTTGTTTCTGCGTGTATGGATTATCAGGAGAAACTTGGATGGAGGGTGTTCGCTTTCTATATATGGGGTTCGGATAGTCGTCGGATTCGACAAGGAGACGAATCAATGAGTACAATTACAACCACTTGGATACTACTGCAGGCCGGCCTAGGTAGGTAGGTGTCTATCTACACATGACATGCAGGTTCAGGGAGTAGATACTACTCATCCATAGTTTTCTCACCAGGGGAAATCTGTTTTCAGGGTAAGAGTATATTAACCATTGGTGGAAGAAGGTGAAGTGGAAGTGGCGACATGGGGTAAGAAGTCTCACCTGCATTAATTGTAGTATATATTGCTCTTCCTACTTTCTGTTCATGGTCGATTGTTGCCCTGTATACGTGGTTTTCTGTGTGTTTGGTTTGTTTTGTTTTGTGTGATCAGCTTGGTTTTGACACCTTCTCTTCTGCTCCTCCTTTCGGTAGGCAAGGCGTAAATGATTCTTTTAATTCAGTAGAGGGAGACTTGGCACTAGACACGACCCAATGACCCATGTCGTGAAGCGGATGCTGTGATGACAGTTCCACTCGGTGCCATGTTACCTGTGAGCAGGAGGATATAAATGTTGCATTCAACGGCGAGGTTCTAGGGAAGCACAGGTGGTGGGATACCCTCCAAGTCCAAGACATATGGAAGGACTGGCCTGTACGTGTGCTAATGTGCGCCACGTATGTGTTTTAGTATAATTTAGCTACTGCTGTTATGGAAAGAAGATCTGTGTATATTTGTCTCATCGAGAATAACACAACGTACAAGCTTTTCATCAAGTATTTTTTTTGGGGGGGGGGGGGGGGGGGGGATAAATATACATATAATTTCGATCGGATGTTGAAATGCATTTGCTTGTTTCTACATCTGTGGTAGCATCAGTGTTAGGCCATATACGAGTTGATAGAACTAGCCTGACTTGCAATTAGTTAGCGTTGCTCATGTATAAATGTATGCCCTTTAGCAGAACCAACAAAAATAGAATGGTAAAATTTGAAACTGTTGAAGAAATAAACAGCATGAGACAGACAAGCAACATCTGGACAACTTGTCACTATAACAAGATGATGAACTACTAGGGATGCAGACTAATGACCTCATTATATTCATCAAGCTGAAAGTTTGTGCTGGTAAACTAGTTGTGCCTCTCCCTGTCTGTCAGACAAGGTTGTGTATGTTCAGTGATGGTTCCACCAGTCCAGGGCCAAATTCTTGGGTTTAGGATCCGCGGTAAACCAATGGACACCCATCGGAATCATATGGAAAAGAGAAAGCGCCCCCAAGAATGCCAGGAAACGATGGAATATTTCTACTCTTCGACACGAGCGCCTACAATTGATCAAGCAGCAGATGACTATAAATAAATAAATATACAGAAACAGAAAAATAAAACCAGAGAGAATAGCTAGCTCACCCTGCTGTGAACAGGCCTCGCCGGCATTGACCACCCTCGAGACAGGAGTGTTCTTCGCGGCCGGGACAGCCCGAAGCGCCGCCATCGCCATCGCCATCGCCATCTACCGTTATCCTCGCCGACCTGTTTCTGCGTGTATGGATTATCGGGAGAAAACTTCGATGGAGGGGGTGGCCCTGGCCCCGGGTTGGCTTTCTATATATGGGGTTCGGAAACGATCGTGGGATCCGACAAGGAGACGAATCAATGAGTACTAGACTACTAGTACAACCACTTCGATAGTACTACTCCACAACCAGATCGATCCGCCATGATCGCGCGCAGCAGCAAGCGCCAGAGGCGCACGATCGCCGCCGCCGCCGCCTCCTCCTCCTCGGCGAAACCGTACGACGCATCATCGTCTCCGTGGGCGTCTCTGCAGGGCGACCTGGTCCAGCTGATCGGATGGCGGCTGCTGGACGACACGGCCGGCGGCGACCTTCTCGACTACGTCCGCCTCCGCGCCGTGTGCGCCCACTGGCGCTCGTCCACCGTGTCCCCGCACATCGCCGACGCGCGGTTCCACCCGCGCCGGTGGATGATGCTGCCTGAGGGCCACGGCCTGCACCCGGGCCACGGCAAGCTGCGCGGGTACGTCCGCTTCATCAGCCTCTCCAGGGGCGCCATCGTCCGCGCGAGGCTGCCGCTCTTCACCCACCACTGCGTCCTCGACTCCGCCGACGGCCTCCTGCTCCTGCAGCGGGACGGCGACACCGCCGTGCGCCTCCTCCACCCCTTCACGGGCGACGTCGCCGAGCTCCCGCCGCTGCTCACCCTCGTGCGCCGGCACTGGCCTGACCACCCGCCCGACGCGGGCGACAGGGAGACGAGAAACGTGTGGTTCAAGTACAGGGAGCTGGGCTCCACCTGCGTCAGCGTGGGCGCCGACGGGGTCATCACCGTCATGGCCGTGGTCACACGTATGAACCTCCTGGCCTTCGCGTCCACCGTGGACCGGCAATGGGCGTTCGTGGCCGACCTGACCGTCTTGCACGTTCACAGGCCATTATCGTTCCGGGGCAAGCTGTACATGCTGGACTACTGTTCCGAGACGACCCGGATCATCGAGATCGAGCCGCCCCGGCCTGGCTCCGCCTCGTCTCCGGTGCCGCTGCCGCCACCGAAGCTGGTCGCCAAGCTGCCACCTAGCGAACCTCGCAGCCGCGTGTACTACCTGGCAGAGTGCGACGCGGAGATCCTCCTGCTCGACATCGGCGGCGACCCTCTCTACTCGCGCCTCACTGTTTACAGGGTAGCCGACCTGGTGACACAAGGTAGGCTCGTCCCGGCGACGAGCATCGGGGACAATGTCGTGATGGTCTGCGAAAGGGTCCTGAGCGTCAGCAGCAGGGTGCTGCCTAACGTGGAGGGCGACTCTGTCGTGATGGCCCATGGCGACGGCGAGTACCCGTTCTTTGCTCAGTACCAGCTCGGCAGCGCCGCCTGCTGGTCGCTGGCAGCGGATGAACGCAAGCTGCACGGTGTGCCGAGTCCGTGTTGCCTCATCTATCACATCTTCACCTGCTGCAGGCCTGGTCTCTGGTGAGCTCATTATTTTTCCTCCCTAATTTAGGCCTGCCTGAATTTTGGAGCATTTTGTGCTTGCTCCTTTGTAAGGTAAGCTGACTGTTGTTTTCCCACATGGGTGTGTTTGCCTGCAGGAACAAAGGGGAAATTTGTTTTCAGGGTAAGCGTGGGAACCATTGCTGGAAGGTGAAGAGGAAGTGGCGACATGGGGTAAGAAGTCTCACCTGCATTGTGCATGTCTTCTTGTACTACTCCCTCCGTCCAAAAAAAAAGATCAGCTTGGTTTGACACCTGCTTTTCTGCTTGTCTTTCTTTTAGGCGTAAGTGATTCTAGTGATTCAGGACAGCAAGATTGATATCAGCATGGCGGCAACGCCTAACCCAGGCAGCCATGGCATCCCTTTTCCTCAACACTCCTCCAGACCTGGCAGTAGATTTTCGAATGCCTTCAGGTTTAAAGTTTACAGAAAGTCTAGGCTTTGAAAGGGTGCGCTTGGTGCAACGTCCGTCAACTCCTCAGGGACATCCATGGCATTACTTTGAGCAGTCCCCGAAAATGTTTCTGAAACCAAGTGGTTTTATGCAAGATGTGCTAGTGTTTTTTTTTTTTGAGAGAGAAGATATGCTAGTGTTTGAGAAAAAGGTGATCTGGTTCATGTAAAATAGACATGTACTTCTGAATTTCAAAGGAAACCATATCCAAATTTAAGCAACAGGCAAAATTTCACTAACAGAAGATGCAGACACAAATAAGTCAACTACACCAGCTGTTCTATTGAAAATTTCAGGCAGGTAGCATACAGCAACTTCACTAACAGTACACTAAGTACAAACAACCATGCAGGGATTTACAAACCCCGTTATCTTTGCACCGGACCGTCAAACCTCTCTCCCGATAAAAGAGGGAGCAGGTGCAACAGGCTGTCCGGTGCACATGACAAGGGAAATCACAGCTGGGAAAAGAAAAAGGGAAACTTTTTCCTCCAGAGCAAACATGTACAATTTGAGAGGAAAAAATACATGGTGGCCCGAAATCACAAGACTGTATTGATGTGCAGCGCTTTCAACAGCGAGGTGGCCATTTGTTTGACCAACACTTGTTGACCGCCACGTTGCCCATCCCTGCGTTCTTCAATTAGGTTCTGTAGCTTTTGGGGAAGATCGTTCTCTACTATGAGCTGCTTTGGTCGGGGATGGTGCTCATAGACAACCTGGAAAAAGGTTGCATACAGTCACACATTACTTACAAGTTTCACATCATATGTAACTAAATGGAACATTTTATATAGAATCGCTTGAGCATGAAAGCTAAGAATAAACAACAAACCTTTATTAGTTTCAGCAGAGTCAGCCGTGCAATAGCTTCTCGATGGTCAAGCCTTGCAATAAGCAATGACGTCAATCCATTCATGGCTATTGCAGTATTTAACCGAGATGATTTCCTGTGGTGACATTGCATAAATATGTATCTATCAATATACTCTGTCATTTTAAACAAGATAACATCGAACATGAAATGATACCCTCTGTGTTCTTACGTGATTATCTTGAGGAAAGCATCCAGTATATGGACAAAATACTGTTCGGGGCAGTCTCGGAAAAACTTCACCAATTTCTCAATGGCATCATTCTTCAACAAGGCTTGTTCTACTTTTCTGTGATCATTGTCATGAGCCAAGCAAACAGCAATGGAATCTAAAGCAGTACATGCCCATGCATCGTCCTCCAACAGGTTCAAGTACACATCCAACCCTCCATGAGCCCGTAACTGCTCTCTAGAGTTGCGAGAAGCGTGAGCCATATCACAAAGTAGAGGCAAAGCATACTGCCTAAGGGGTGAGTCTGACATGACAAAATTCATCAAGTGAGGGATGATCCCATTTTCAGCTGCTTGTTCCTGTCTTCTTTTATTGATCTTACAAAGGTTGAACAGAGCATTAAGGACCTAAAGACCAGAAAGGAAGAGGCTGTTATGATGTGCACAGAAACTTACATCAAAAGGCAAATTGTGTACCTCTCCTAGATTTTCGATAACCAACCACCATTAAGATTGTTCTCAAAATGAGGCCTTAAGATTGTTCTCAAAATAAGGCAATAAGATTGTTCTAAAAATAATTAAGAAATTAAGATGTTGCATACATCATTGTTCTGTTGTGTTGATTATCTCTACCAAATGTAAGGTGGTTCAGTCTATGAGTTCTCAGTCTAATCCAAGAAGTTAAACTAAAAATGCATAAAAGGGGAATCTTTTTCTGGCAAACTAAGCATGTTTAAGTCACCCACCTCACTATGTATTTGATAAATTAGAGGTCCATCCCGAAGTTCAAGAATTGGTATCAGATGCTTGATAGCATCTGTGCGTTGAAGTGTCTCCAAACAATTAGGATCACCAGATAAATGATTAATGCACCTAAGAATCTGCAGAAAAAAAGACATTGTTTCATATCAGAGATGGAAAACACAAACCTCACCTGAAAAGTTAGCAGAAACAGTTTGTAAATGCTTCAAGCCTTACCTTCAGAAGAATAGGAGATTCTATCTTGTTGAACATCTGAAACAGCCGTGCTAGAAGACTTGGACTAGACATTTGAGATTTTACGACGGTGTCTGCTTGTGCAAACTCCAAAAGAAGATCTGCCACTTTCTCTAGATACTCTCGTGCAACGTCTGCACTCATAGAAACCATTTGAGCTAATAGACCAGATGATGTTGTACTTCCTGGTGGTCTTGCATTGAGCACTCCTGATCCAGATAACACACCAGATGCTGTCTGTGATGCTCCTCCGGATGTTGATGTTCCCTCGTTGGAAGCTGTTGGACCGATTGATGTTGCATACTTCATACTTGGAACTCTGTTGGCAGCTTTTATATTAGAATCAATGTTACCATTCTCTCTTCCCTGTCTAGAAACCTCTGCACAAAATACAAAGAGCAATTAGAACATACAGAAAGGTTGTACTATCACATTAAACCCCTTCACATTACTTGCACAGTATTTAATAGTATCAACACTGCATGCTTCACCCACACCCCCAACAAAGAGTCACAACAAAATACAATGATGTACTTTTAGTTGGTGTAACTGGGAACTTATATATAAGTAGTTTAGAATTACAAAAACCTAATCGGTGTATTTTTTGGAACACCGGGTAACTTGTAGAAGTCAGCAGCAGGGGAATAGTTGAAGCAAAGTACCCAATGGACAGAGGAGATGGTGAGCAGAACAGAAACGACTGATCCTTGCACTGCTATGATTTTGAATTATTGAAACTCTGAAGGGTCCTGCCATGTCTCTATCTGGTTGCTTTTGAGTTTTAGCTATGCTACTTGTGACTTGTCCCTTCTGCCAAGTCTCTATTCTACCTTTTTGTTTCATTAAAATGCAAACCAGGGTACACAAGGTCCAGCAGACCAGCTTGCCCAGAAATTGTTTCCTGGTGGTTAAAGGGAGCTGCTGTAACATCAAGGATCAGGCTCCATGTTGTTTTCGACAGACTGGTCTGCCAAGTTTAGCAATAACACAAGCTAACCATAAGAAAAATAAAGGAGAAGGAAAAAATCCGACAGGACGATAAAAATATACATTAGGTTCTGCCTTCTGACCGAACTTCATTTTTTTCTTCTTCTGAAACCAGGTTTGTAAACCCTTATGACAACATGTGTGGATGGTCATGATCCCTAATATGAACTCTTCCCTGATAAGAAAAGGGCAGCAGCTATTGCCGCTCAACAGGTTGCACCGTGCAAGTTATAGTCTGCAATGTGTTACGCATCTCCTACTCTCCATTCCCCATATCTTTCCCAGCTGGACGTCTCCCTCTCTACCTCCCAGACCCTTTCTCCTCCACCCACCCCATCCTCTACCTGCAACATGCTTGCCATCGGTTAACCTTGCCAGACCCATGGCACCCCTGCAACCACCACCAACCCCTTTTCAAAGCTCATCTGTAAACCCAAACTTTAACCCCTCACCGATCAAGGGAGGCTGGGGAGAAGCAGACAAGTAGCAGAGCCCTGAGGTAGGAGCAAAAGGCAAAGTAGTAGCAAGCCGCACTATAAGGATATATCCTAAGGATTGATGGAAAAGGAAAGGAGAGAATGTACATGACCGATCGTATAGTATAGAAAAACTCTACAGAAAGGGGAGATGTTTGAAAGAGAAAACTCGGACATAAAAATAATTGTATAATTGACAGGAACTAGCACAATGAAGGCAGATCAATAATATTCTAAAAAATAAAATAGAGAATCGGAATTAAGAACTGTACCAGCAAATTCTGCCATTAGCAAGTCAAGTTCGCCATTTGTTTTCCTCTCCGTTGAATGTAATAATGGCAAAATACTTTCATGCCTTTCTAATCCAGACATTTGACGGAAATAATCAAGTTGTCCAGATACATGCCGAGAGGGTGGTTCTTTCTCCAACAAACTAAGTAAAGGTCGGATTTGATCGTTCTGACCACTACTATGCCCATTTGATACTAGTTCTATATGCCTCGGAGATCTGTCTGTTGATGACCTTCCTCCAGAAATACTAAGCCTTTGTGGCCTAACCAGGTCATTGTCATTTCTATCAATGTGACCAGCAGCAGTTATATCGCCAAACCTAGGTGATGCTGAAGGTTCCAATAAAATATTATGCTTATCTCCATCTGCTTGTAAAGACTGCAGGGAACCAGATGAATGGTAATGATCCAGCCTTGCTTTAGAACTTTCTAGCATTGGCAGATCTAACTGGCCAGATTTTAGTCGGGGGGTGGAACCATTCTGTGTGACTGAAACACCTGACCCAGAGATAGAAGCATATCGTGTTGCTTCATTCAAGCTATGGAGAGTATTGACTAGCCTGAGAAGTATTCCATTTTTTGCTGCTATGCGGCAAAAATCATTTCTGGGAGTTGAATGCTGAAGCTTGAAGACCTGCCAGATGCCATCAATTGCAAGATGAACCATTTCCCTGCTAATTTAAAATATTATGGAATATATTAATCAGAAATGAAAAATTAGTAATACGAAAGAATGCAACAGGAAAATTTAACTGAAATGTTTGAGACAAAGATGTACAGACTTACCTGAATTTTGCATAATCAGGCTCCAAAAAACTAACCAATACAGGGATCCCTTGGCATGCAATGAACATTTGCAACGTCAAGGTGCTGGAGATGGAAAACTGACAATTAGCGCCAAACCTTCTATTCTATTGACTGGGGTTTAAATATAGTTAGACACCACTATGTGAGGAAATAAACCTGGCCTGGCAAAGCTGCTGAAGAAAAAAGGATGCTTGCATCCGGACTTCCTTTGCACGATCTGGCACAGCAAAATTCATCACCAGAGGAATCTGCAAATAAATTTCTAATATCAATCATCGATTCCACGATGTCAACACAATTTATAGGTCATAAATTACTTCGGAAGTGGAGCAAAAGTCTCACAAGGCCAACAAGACAGGCATTTTCTAGGAAGCCTGTATTATCTTTTACAATGTAGTTGATAAGTTGCAAAACAGAGCATATAATCTGCAGGAAATAAACAGACAATTTTCAGCATAAAGACCACCAAAAAATACTTTGTAAAACTAAAGTAAAACTCCATACACGGTTTTTGGGAAGTTCAAGAAGCTCCATCAATGGAAGGAAACCGTTCTGTGACACATAAATCTTTTTTTGCTCTGGCCGATGATTGAAGAACAGCATAAGCTTTTGGCATGCTGATAATATTACTTCTTCACTTTCCCCAGGATTCAGCTGTGCTACTATTTTGCTGTACTCCACAGACTGCAAACGCAGGCAATGAAAACACTTCAAGGTCAAGACAGGATAACTACAACTGTATGAAAATCAAAGTAATATAAAGTAATGTAAATACATGGCATTTCACTTAAAACACCTTGAAGAACAACATATCTAGGTCTAGACAATTGAAATTTAATGTGGACTGTGAATTTGCAACCAAGCAGTGGATCGCTGCCGCTGCTAAGAACAAAGGTAAATCAATGCCATTTCTCAGCTGGACACTTCACCATATGTAAAATTTATGGAATAAAATGGTTTAGAAGGATGATTGCCACAGATGAAAATGCTCCTCATAAATAAATGCAGTTATTTGTTGCCAAATGCATCACAGCTCTAGCATAGGGCACACCTGTAAAGGAAAAAGATTCTCTCCTGGAATGTTGTCGTGAAATTCCTGCACAATGGGTTTGATGTAATATCATGTCAGAGGCACAGTCATCAAAATCTCATCTATCTTTTGCTTTTTCTAAAAGAAAGGAAAGTAGAACACAGTAGTGAATGCAATACCGCTCCATCAAGATCGCCATCCCTAAAACGCAAAAGATGAAGAAGTTTCCCACCATTCATGGACTCATTTTCATTTTCCTTCTGCTTCTCTGCCATCCTAGCCTTGAGCTCCTTGGCAAGGTCATTTTGTCGACCATTATACTGAAGCTCTTGGGCAGTAGTGGATGTTGAAGCTTCAGCCCCATGATCTCCCCGCTTGTCAACTGGGAATAAATCCTCGAAAGAGGCGTCTCCAGGAGTGTCACTGAACCTACTTAGTCCATTATTTCCCTCAACTAAAGGTTTTGCCTCCTGTAAATACACAATATAATGAATGCCACAAAGAATCAAGTATCTGCATTCTTGACCAAGAAAGCACTAGATTTTTTCTGTGTGCAAAGCCAAATTACCATACAGAGGGTTCTAACCTTGGGGAAATTGGTATTCTGTCTCGCAGCCTGGAAGGAGAAAGCATCGTCATCTTCAAAACTTGAAGGGTCTTTACCTTCAAGCTCTAAATGATTGCTGTCACCCTTTTTTGATTCTTGGCTGGTCCTAATTACCTTACTTGGCAGACCATCTGGGGATAGTTCATGTAATACCTTACCATTTAAATCAGTAACTCCAGAAGAAGATTCCACTGCTAGTTTTTCATGAAAAACTAATGTAGGATCTTTATTGGGAACCACATTATCATTCATAACTTCCACAGTTTTTGAACTACTGCTTTCGGCAGGTTTTCCATCATGAAGCTCAGCAGATTCAGAAACAAGCTCTTTTGTTTTATCGTCCTAGATAAATAAATAAAAAGTTAATATACTGAGACCACTATAATCTCGTGGGAGACCGACGAGACTTCAAACGGTACCATGCAATGAAAATGAACATGGTGGGAAAAGAACCCTGAAGAGCGTACCTGTTCAATGTCAGAAGCCACTGCCGATTGTGTATCAGCATGATTATCACCACTTGGGACTGGATCATCCTCGTCAACATGCCTTATTGTACGAACAAATCATGAACATTTTATGTTTAGTAGTCTATCAATCAAGGTTACTTTCAAAAGACAATAGAAGCAATGCTGGTAGCAGTTATGTGGACAATTAATCTGGTTGAGATTTACAAATTATACATTTGTAGATTTGATTGTCACATTGCTGTAGTTGTTTGTATCCAATATTTACAAATGGTGAGAAATGCCATGGGATAGAACAATAGGAATGAACATGGAACAGACATATTCAATTCGTAACAAGAGCGCGATACGCTTGTTGGTAAGAAAAGAACAATTGAAAGGTGCAAGTGGCATATGATTCATCTATACCTAATACCTAATAATAAAGGACGGAGTATTTCTCCTCCTTCCTACACTTTTTTGGACGATTTTATCCTCACACCAAACTATATTTAACACACTATTGCCATGATACCGGTTCCTTCTTTTTTTCTTCTCTCCCTGACCAAACGACACACAGCTTCTTTTTCTTCGGAACCGGTCGAGGAGAGGAAACCATGGCGGAGCCATGTAGACCAGCAGTGGCAGAGCCATGTAGGCCAGCGGCGGCAGCAGATGTGGCTGGCGGCAGCCGAAACTGCAAAAGACCAAGCTAGGGTTGGCAGTTCATGTGCGTACAGGCACAGGTGCAGGCAGATGTGGCGGGAATTGGTGGAGGAGACCGGGGCCGAGCCTCGCCGGTGTGCGGCGGTGATGGAAACAGCCGGCGGCGGCCAGAGCAGCAGGCGGTGGCACGGACGTCGTCAGTCGTCAAGTGAGGAAAAGGGGATCGAGAGATAGATGTGCGGATGCGTGTTTTCTCTGAGATCTTGCGTCGTGTCTCGTGTGCATGTTTGTTGTGTAATTGTGTGTGTGTGAGCCCTTTGGGATGGGCCCAATCCGTGTGAGCAAGGTACGTGTTTGCTACTAGGCCTATTTAGTTCTACTTGTCTATTTTTATAGAAATAATGTTACAGTATAAAAAGCTACTCTCAGATGTAAATAGTCAGGCTTTAGATCATCTTTGTATGCTTGAGAGAAAGGTAAACTCAAACCAGATTCTAAATTTCTCTGTTGGTAATCTTTTTTTAAATTAGTGTTGAAAATTGTATTATTCAAGTTTGTTGTCTATGGACACAAGTTGGAATAGAATTATTGAACCAAGGAGAACTTTGTAAGCTTAGTTTTTTTCTCTCCCGGTGCAATGCACGGGCATTGTTTTAAGAAGGAGAATTTAACTATGAGAAATTTCAAGAGCAGGCAAAAGTTCAAAATATATCAGTTAAAGCACTACAAAATAATCCAGAACATCTCTGGCAGGAAAGCTGCATTCAAAACTAAATCAAATCCACTAGTCCTGCAACCTAACCTCTACATATTGTACACACCCAATCACTACACAAATAATATAACTACCATGATTTCAGCAATACTTGAAGAAATTTTGACTAGTTAAGTGACTAAAAAAGGTCAAATTCTGGGGATATCAGGTGGTTTCATGATGTTTTTATTTTTCCATTCGTCTAATTTTTCACTGTCACCCATAACATCAGAATGAATCATCTTATCAATTTTGAGTTACCTCGGTTCTCGAACAGGCTGTCGTCTCGAGTTCTGCAGCCATGGGTGCATCAACAATGTCTTTGCATCAGGTCGTTGTATCGCATCCTACAAGTGCTTCTTGAAGTCAGAACAACAAGCAATTAGAAAAAATAAATGAGCCCTCTAAAAAATAGTAGCGAGATACAATAAAGAACCTTTTTAAAACATTGACGCAGAAAATCAGTGCTCTCAGGAGAGAATCCTTCTGGTATTGGTGGATGCACATCCTGTATTACATGAGTAGAAGATTTTTTAGGTAATCTGCACTTGTAGCTGAATGAACAGTGTCTTTGAAGGGAAGAGATGAAACAGCTGCAGCAAATTAACCTGAACAATGCGAAACAGTGCAGGCATGGGCTGTAGTTCGTAATATGGTGGGGCACATGTCAGTAGCTCAATAACAGTGCAGCCAACACTCCAGATATCAGATGCAGCACAAACACCAGACATTTCAATGACCTAATGCAGAAAAGGGATGATGAAGATTGAAGAGAAGTCAAAATATCATGATAATATATGCAGAAAAGAGATGATGAAGATTGAAGAGAAGTCAAAATATCATGATAATATGACATAATAGCAAGGATTTTAAGTCAAATGGAACCTCAGTCGACAATTATAACTGCCACATATTAGCACCTTGCAATAGTAACTATAGCCAAAAGTTAAGATTTGATCGATTTTGGCTGCTAACGCCTGCTGTGATGCTATCATATCAGCAGTATTGGTTTGACTATGTTATACTAGTATTCCAGATGCTAATGGCACTTCGTGCAATTTAGGAAATTTACTAAGTTTTTTCTTATCCTGGTCTCCTGGAGCAGATCCAGTGGATGGAGTCTTACTTTCGCACCATACATTTGCTGGTTCTTTGTGTCAAAATTATCGCCATGGAAAAGAAAATATCACCTCTGTTCCATATTATAAGAAAAAGGGCAGTTTGCCAAAACGTCTTAGAATATGAAACAGAGGGGTAATTTAATCACTCAAGTCATCTGCCACACTGGCACAATAAGTTCCTTGACCACATACTCACAGTTTCAACAAACTCTATCAGCAACAAAAAGGACGAATATCAAATTTAATTAATGCTCATCCAGGTAAATGGTTTTTTTCCTGAAGTGATAATACGCTTGACAAATTGACACTAAACTGATACTTGTATTATTTCTAAGTAATGCTTCAAATTCGATTACAAAATACAATGGAACAGGACAACACCTTTGAGACAACTAACAATAAAAAAAACTACTCCCTTTGTCCGGAAAGGGATGCTTTTTCTAGATTCGCATGTATCTAGACGCATTTCAGTGTGTACATACATGTGAATCTAGACAAAGTTGAGACATCCTTTTCTGGATGCAGGGAGTACAAGAAACAAGTTAAGAAACTAGTCCGGCGTGCCAGTGGACCTAACAAATAATTCAGCAGGCATAGAAGTTACAGGAAATTAGCATACCTCAGGGGCCATCCAGTATGGGGTTCCAACCACTGAATGTGTGTTCACATCAGCTTCAGTTAACTTAGTAGCAACTCCGAAATCAGCAAGTTTAACTAGGCCCTAAACAACAAAATGTAGATAGATGAGAGCTTCAGGGGAAAATAGTAACATATCCCGATAAAATATGACTTCTTATGCCCTTGGTCGTGCACCATGGTAAGTGTAGATTTCAAGTCTGGTTGTGTGCCTCATCAATCATATTAAATATTCCCATGCAACATATTACTGGCTACGTAGCTACTTCCTCCATGTGACTACAACTGAGGGATCATGCTTGCGGCTATTACACATACTAGTACTGTACCAAGTGAAAGAAGTACAACCAGATTATAGCAAATATTACTCAAGTTGTGTGCTTACTGGTTATGCGCATAATATTCACTCTACAGCAACAAAAAATGCCATAGATTCCAACATATTAACATGTAGTTTGAGAATCATCATATCTATACACTAAAACGCGTCTATATACATTCGAATCTATTCAAACCCAAGTCAGTTATTTCTGGACGGAGGGAGTACTACCCAAAGCATCAAGAGCAGACAGTACTAATGTCATAGTACATTTGCAGTTATCTATTCCAACAAGAAATGCTAGGCTACGGTATGTCCAAGAGTTCACCCCAGGATGCCCATTCCATGCATCTTTTTATTTTCTTACTAACAGAAAATTCATTCAAAATATTGATTTGAAACATAATATTCGCAGAACTGTAGAAAGATGTCATATCCCTTCTGTAATTTTTCCTTATAAGCTGATACTGTCGCCTGACTTCAGCATCACTCATCAGAAGTAAAACCAAATAAAAACCATGGTCAAATATGCAAGTGATGGAGCCATTTACCTCTTTCGTGGTCAATATATTTGCACCCTTGATATCTCTATGTATGACACCTTGCTCATGCAGATAAACAAGGCCTTCCAACACCTGGTAAGTAATGGACAAGTTAGAAGCGGACATAGCCAACAAAAAATGTAAGTCACACTAATCACCATATATCCACCTGAGCAATGTAAACAGCAGCCAATGATTCAGGAAATGGTCCGAATTTGTTTGGCTTTATGATATTGGCAAGTGAACCATTTTCCACATACCTGCCATCATCACACAGTATCAGTGCTAAAATTTACTGTTATGCATGTACTTCTTATCAAAACATTGTTCGCGAATATTCAGGATTTCTTACTCTAGAATTATGTGGAGATGGCTCTTTGTCTTCAACGATCCCAGATACTTCACAATATTTTTGTGATTAAGATTCTGTATAAAGTATCAAAACCTTCAGCTCAAAGCAACAAAATTCTCGAAAACATTTGCATCAACTAAAGGAGTGAAATAGATGTTCAAAAATCAAGGGCCTTTTATAACAATAGGTATGATATGAGGGATAAAGAAACAAGGACATAATATCTATATTAAAAATCAAGACCCTTTCATACACTTCTGATCATCCAAGTTAATTTCTACTCCCTCAGTCCCAATTTAGGTGGCATACGCACTTTTCGAGGTCAAAGTTTGACCAACAAAACATGAATCATCTGTCACAAAAATTATACCATTGAATACATACTCAAATAAAGTTTTAAATGGTATAATTTTATAACAAATGACACGTATTATTGGTCAATTAGTGGTCAAAGAAAAAACACGCACATCTATGGCGCCACATGCATTGGGACAGAGAGAGTATCACGTGTTTACATAGCTAGCCGATCATTCAAAAATAAGTTCACATAATTTAAGATGTCAACTGAGGGAAGGGTGCCTCTCATTGTTCTTAAGCATAAATTTGGCACACAGAACTTTGACTATGGTAGAAAATGGTAACAGCAAAAATTAAGTAAACATGAGATGGGGGAAAATGTAACACAGAGTAGTAGGGAGGGATATGGGATGAGTTAACAATGGAGGAAAATATGGGGCTAATTGTCTTATTGAATCCAAACGTAGTACTGTTGAAACACTTACTTTCAGTAGATCAATTTCTTGCTGAATCGGCCACACCAGCAAACCATGGAGAACAGTTAACAGAACATACACAAAAGATAGTTTGTTAGAATCAAATATTATGGCGATGTAAAGATAGTGTAGAAAATGGCGATATTCCAAGAAAAATAGCAAAAGCTAAAAGGCTGAATAAGGAAACGATATGCAGATCCAAAAAGTTGATACACATATTACAATGTTGAAACAAATAAGAAAGCCGTGAGACATGAAGCATCTAGGAACCCGGTGTTCTAAATAGAAGCAGTTAAGTAGCAGTCAACCTACCTTGTATATGACCCTCTACACAGCCTTGTATTCAATTGCTTGTAGTACATGACAATTGCTTAAAGATAAAGACTCGTTTCAGAACTAAACCTATATGTGCGCCAAGTAACAAAAGGAAACAAAAGTGTGGCATTAGTGTCATTCCACTTCCACGAGATTAACACTAACAGGTTAAACTTCTAAAAATTAATCTCGAGAATATGCATTAGTACATAGCCACATAACTTATACAAACTACTAGTACTTTATAATTTGTACTAATTTTTATCAACCACAACAATTATAGAACTTCAACAGTTAGGTCACAATTGGCCCAGCAAAAATGTCAACCATCATGGTTTCCCATTTATACGGTCCAGACGATGAAACCAGATGCTACAGGAAGAACGTGAAGGTTCAAGAGCTCATGGTGCTTACAAGTTACAAGGCTTTGTGCAAGCACGGGTATTCTGTAACAGATGAGGAAACAATGAAATCCCTGTGAAACATTTAATGGAATGTTACTAATACTATGTCTAGCTAATCGAGTTCCGGAGGTGGGGCAGGGGGGCTATTTAGTGCATGTGTTATCTGGGAAACAACACCAATCACATAAATATAGAAGATAACAAAATAGCAGTGGTGTGAACTGTCATGTTTCTTTTCCCAAGTCCACGTTTGCCGAAGTCTATATCATCTATTTTGAAAAAAAAAACTCACAAGCTCCATATGATGCATTCGACAGACGGACGACGCAACACTTTTGTTAAAATCTATGTCATGAATTTGGAAAAGAGATCCTCCATATGACCGCACTCGACAAACATACGACATACTCCATTTGTCAAAATCTATGGCATGTATTTGGAAAAAAAATCCACGTGCTCCATATGACAGCACTCAACCAAACACACAACGCGCTACGTAATTAAATCATCAAGTCCAAGTACAATCCTAGTATACGTGTCTGACTATAATTACAAGTTCATGCAGTTTAAATAGGAAGCTCGCTGAGGACAAGCATAACTAAGTTAACATAACGATGCCCACGTGCTCCATATGACGGCACTCGACCAAAGACACAACGCGCTACGTAATTAAATCATCAAGTCCAAGTACAATCCTAGTATACGTGTCTGACTATAATTACAAGTTCAGGCAGTTTAAATAGGAAGCTCGCTGAGGACAAGCATAACTAAGTTAACATAACAATGCCCTAGGATTTAGTGCCACGTCATGGTACCGAACAACAAGGTGCATTTTACTCAAGCTACCAGTATCATCTTACCGTCTATTGTTCTCAACTGATGCTGCTTGATTCTTATCTCCTGACAACCACATTTCATATAATCACCAGGTCCAAGTATGTAACCCTAGCATGTGTGTCCTGGTCTATAATTACAAGTCCGAACAGTTTAAATAGGAAGCCCGCTAACGACAAGCGTAACTAAGCAAGCATAACGACGCCCTAGGGTTCAGTTCCACGTCACGCTAACCGACAGCAAGCTGCATTACTCTAGCTTCTGGTCTCATCTTAGCGTCGACCGATGCTGTCTGATTCTTATCTCCTGAAAACCGCATTTCTTGTAGCGGCACGAACTTGTGGCTGTGGGCATGCTAGGCGTCACATGAGAAGCCAAAAGAAGAAGAAATTCTCACCATGATTATGTTGAGATCCTCTTGAGGGATGTTCTCCAGCGAGACCTGCTTGATGGCCACGAAGTCGCCGTTCTCCAGGTCGAGCCCCTTGTAGACGCGGCCGTACGCCCCCTTCCCTATCTCATCTCCCAGCATCTGCGCCCGCCCACACACACATACACAAACACAGTGAGTGAGAGAAGCATTTCCCCGAAACAATAATTCTCAACTCAAAACAACAATTCCGCCGGATCCGAGGCGGGGTGGCGGGGGGACGCTCACGTATTTGTTGTCGAGCGTCTTGGATTTCTGGTTATGCGGCCGCGACGCCATCTCGTCCCCTCCTCCGAGATTCGGTCCTCTGTGGCTCGGCCCGGCCGGAGCCGGCGGGGGGGCGGGGGCGGGCGGATCGGCGGTCACTGGGGACGACACAGCGCCTCCCGGGAGCTCACGGCGAGGGGCATTCGGGTTTTTAGGGTTTGGGGTGGGAAGGGAATTTGAGTCAGGAGCTGGAGGAGGAAGAAGGCGACGAGGGGCAGAAGAGAGACAAAGAAGGAGCGAGGGGCTTGCCTGTAATTAATCTTTTTCTTTTGCAGGCGGTGGGAAAGTAGTAACGAAAATGAGGAGGACGGGATTTTATAGTGGGGATGTGTACTTTTTGAAGTGTGCGGAAGCCAACGAGGATCCTGGGAGGATAGCGGGGCCGCCCAACTGTCAATTAGCTGTCTTCGACTAGCGTCTTGTTCATCATCCGGGGCCCTCTCGGTTTCCTTTTCGCATGGAAATCTCACGAGTTCTCCTATATCCCTGCCTTCTTATTATATTCTCTTTTCATCTTTTCCCTCTCCTTACTTCAATTGGCCCACTTTCTCTTTTTATTTCTATGCTAGAATACCTGTCCTTTTTTCTCATTTTCTTTCTTTTTAGATTTTAATTAGTAATGGTCTATCTTTTTTTTTAGTTTTTATATATGGGATATTGGGTATCTCCCATAGTCTTTTTTCTATTCATTTTCATATGATAATGACCTTCCCGTATTCTCTCACCCTGCAATAATGATATTCTATGGAGTTTCATTTTCCATCACACTCGCTGGGGAAACACATTTCTCCTCGGCCAGGTGGGCCATGGTGGCGATGGCCACGACGGCGGTGACATTCGCAGGCGTTGTCTTCCTCGTTGGAGGCACCGGGTGAAAACCTAGTTCCCCCTCTAAAAGGGCGACGACAACGTCTCGGTGTTGTGCCCTTCCTAGAGGCGCCTCTTTGGGAACAAGGGCAGGTATGAGCTAGTTCATATCTGGTAGACGGATGGTGGCGGATCTCTCTCGCATCATTCTCCGCTTCAGTGCACTTTTGCTACGTTTGATGAGTGTTTGCTCCCATCCGGTGCACAAGTGGAAGTTCGGTCTAGCTCATGGAGTCGCCTGCACACCTCAGTGTTATGCTCGCCGAGTGACGCAGCCGTGGTCGGCGGGTCGCCTTCCGCCATCATTTTCGGTGTTGTGATGGGCCCCCCTCCTCGGGAATGTATGACAACAACGTCAACACCGGTTCCGTGAATACAATCTCGCGAGGCATTTTCTTCTCAGGAAGGTGTGTCTCCTTGTGCGTTGGTGCCCCTTCTTCCGTTGCACTAGATGTTTACGTCAGACTAGGTGCACTCTAGCGTGCGGTGGTGGAGTGAAGCTGATGTGTTTTGGTTTGCATGCTTGGCTTCTGCTCCGGGGCACCAGTGTAGGTGTTTCCCAATTTAGCTATAAGGTGAGCGACTCCGATTGATGGTGCGGCACCCTTCAATCTGAGCGAGAGAGCATGGGGCTCTCTTCGGTGTCAAAGATGGATCGTGACATCGTTTCTGCCTACCGGGCTAAAAGCGAGCATTTCCTCCTTAACGACATGTTATACTGCAAGCTTTCGACACCTCTCATGGCTTTGCTTGGTGGCTGAGGATTTCAACCATCAAGCTGTATTTCTTGTGTATTCTTTTTGCTTGTGTATTGTTGTCTTGTATGTTGATACTTCAGCATCTTGTATATATCATTAGTCGTTCTAGGCTTAACTAATTTAAATTCGGGCATTTGGTATATATTATCTACAATAAGAATTGTTGGTGAAGACAACTATATTAGTTATTTATAATCTTCCAACAGTGTCGCGACCACCACGACTCCAATAATTGAGGAGCATGCCTGATGTGTTGGGCTTATAACCCATGGGCCAAGTAGGCTTTGTGAGTGTGTGTTGGGCCAAAGGTCATTCCTTCCTAGCCCATAAGTGTAATTTGATATGAGTTGAGGATAGGAAACAAAAGGAGACATCCATGAAGAAGAAACTAAGGGTGTGTTTGGTAGGTCGGGTGAACCCAGAATGTCTCTCTCTCCTCGTACATGCTGACTCTAACCAAGTTGAGTTGAGATTTTTTCATATGTTTAGCAGCCTGTATCACTTGAGATATGTTGAGTTGAGAGTTTGTTTGTTAGGTTGCATCTAGTTTGATTTGGTTACCTCCTCTCATAAGTTGGCGAGGATACCACTACAACTATGAGCTATTTGAAAAACTAAAATCTAATAAGGTTGCATTATTATACGGCATAAAAGTGATTCACTACTCTGAAAATCTACTACATGAACTGAATATGGGCTGCGGGCAGCTTACGAAGATAAGATAGCCATGGAAAAATACAAGTCTGTACTTCATCGGTCGATAAAATTGTCGGCAACTACAAAGCTCAATGGCACGAATTAACCAGAATAACTGACTTTTGATCTAGTCCTGCACCTCTGAAGTGTACGAGTATGCAACAATGCATCTGATTCTTATGCATCTCTGAAATTGTCATGCACGGGGACCGAAAATACTAGAAACTGAACAATTAGTAGATCTCTAAATTGGAAAATGTGTACGGGAGTTTGATGGAGGGAGTGGCCAGTGGGGTTGTGCTGGGCCTGACCGACGAGGTGGCACAACAACTCTATGGCCGTGCCGCCGGAGACGGACTCGCCGGCGTGGAGGAACTGCAGATCCTGCTCGGGAGGCTGGCGCGCGGCATGCTACTCAGGAGGCAGCCGATTCTCAGGGTCAACTCGGTCCGACTCCATGGCGACGCTGCGCAGCTCGCCCGACTCCATATCGTCGTACGACGGAACAGTCAAGGATCTACGGGCGGCCGCGGATTCAGACGGGGCAAGGCGACCACGGATCTGGAGGGGGCAGGGAAGCTGCGGCGGATTTAGTCGGAGCAGGGAGGCGCAGGAGGAAGTAATCCGCGGCGGCGGCGGGAGGATTTGGAAGGACGGTGTGGAGGCGATTTTCGGGAGAGCCAAGATAATAGGGATGAGAGGAAGGTGTATCGAGAGGAGAGAGGAGGGGGCGATAACCGCAGCAGGTCCCGCGCGTGGAGGCGGGGGGAGTTTCCGGGCGCATCGGGCCAAGCTGAAGAGAGAATCTCGATTCGAGCTTCTGTACTCGAACTGGCTGAGAGGCATTTTCCATATGAAGCGGGAATAGCCCAGATCGCTAACCCGGGCTACCAAACAATCGAAAGTGGGGCGAGTTAAGATTTTCTGTGTTCATCCAAGCTACCAAACACGCCCTAAATCCCTAATCTCATGCTTGTGTCGTCCATATGTCCATCCCATGTTATTAGAGATAGAAAATAGTTCTACTGCTATACGTATATATTGATTGTAATCTATATCAGCCTCGTGTATTGCAACATACACATCATATAAATATAACACGTACCGGAGGCCTAGGCTATCCGAGTAGTATTTCATGACACTTGATCTCTCGTTTGATATGGTACCAGGCCGGCTCTTCCATCGAAACTGATCGTGATAAATATCCTACCCGTCCCTGCCGTCGTCGCTCACCTCCTCGATCAGCATGGCTACCTCCTCCAGCAATAGCCCAGGGATCAATCTTAGTGAGCCTCCCTCCGAGAAATTTACTCGAACCAATTATCCCCACTAGCAAGCACAAATTTTTCATGCCATACGCGGAGCCCAGCTCGTCGACCAATGCCAACGCCACCCACGTAACTTTGGTGGAAACAAGGACGGTTGTGTCGATTATCGCGGTGATAGTGGTGATCACGATGACTTCTGTGGCGACCGCTGTGATGATAGGCGGGAGGATCACCGCGATGAACGTCCTCGCCAGGGGCGAGGTGGTGGCTGTGCTGCACCTCCAGGAGGGGTGAGCGGCAGTGGACGTGGTCGTCGGCGTACCACACCCTGAGTCGGTTTCACGTGCCAAATATACAACAAGGAAGGGCATGTTGCCAAGGACTATTGGCGGCGCTTCGGCGACGATGACAATGATTCCTTTGGTGATAAGGAAGTCCATGGAGCCTTGTACGGTGTTGAAAACCAACTGGTACCCTGATACCGGTGCTACCCACCACATCACCGGCAAGCTGAACAACCTGACCATCTGTGACAACTACCAAGGCTATGACAAGGTCAACACCGTCAGCAGGCATGGTATGACTATTTCACATGTTGTCCATTCAATTGTTCATCACCCTGTTTAGAATTTACATCCTCGCAATGTTTGCATGTTCCTTATGCTTTAAAAACTATTTTATCCGTTCATTCGCTTCACATATGACAATCGTATCTTTATAGAATTTCATCCTTCTTCTTTTTTATCAAGGATCAGGTCATGCGGAAAATAATTCATAGAGGGTGATGTGTTGGCGGTATTTATCCAACACTTCTTTCAGGATACGATGATCTGTCATCTTCCGTGCTGCTTAGCTCGTCCGGCGGTGGAGGCGGGCTAGAGCCTCGCAATGGTGGGCACAACATGCAGCATTAGAGATCGGGAACAACGGGTGGGCGCAACAACTTAGCGCCGGAAGGCAAATGTCCCAAGGGATCGTTTTGTGTGGAGGGTGGATTTCGCCGTTGCCGGCGCTAGGGTTCATACAAAGGAGGGAGTGAATTTGTGAATTCGTGAATTTCATCAACGCACTAAGATGTGAGATCTAATTCCTCATTTTGCCTACGTGGTTGACGACTTAGCACTTGCATCACGGACATACTAGTGACATGGAGGTCCCGACCTGTCTCCTTCACAGGGCAGTTGACGGAATATTTGAATTTGGCAGGGGTGAGATGAATTTTCCTCGAAATGGGCCCTTTCAGCATTTGGCAGCCCAACTTTGCGAAACCCAGCAATTACAAGCAACTTGGACCCCGCGATGCATTGGCACGACAACTTGGACCCTGCATGTTAACATGCCCGAGTGGAAGAGAGGGCTCCGTGGCCATCGCAGCAGATGACGAGATCGACAGATGGGCGGAAGATTAGGTCAAAATTTTAGCTTTGATAACATAAAGTAATTTAGGAAATAAGAGATATGTCTCACAGCATATTAAGAAATTGATACCATGGGCCCTAATTAAGGCTAATATATGTATGCATATATCTAGAAATATTGTGTATCTACTTCACTTGCAAAGTGTTAAAAATTAACATTCAACCTCATATTCTTAGTCAAAGATGCATATAAATTATTATTAAGCACTTAAGAAATGTCATATTACGACAAAAAGACTAAAAGAGTAGCAATGCAAGCGAGGCAAGGTCGTAGACTCGCTGGTATGCAGACGAAGAGCCGAAGAGGCAGATTAATTGCGGACCACTTCTGCTATGAGCGTGAAATCAACCATATCGCTACGTAGTTATGTGTGTTTTCCTATCTCCTTTTTTTTTGGAAATGGGTACATTTTAATGTATTCATATCTCCTACTCTTCCTGATATGCCCATATGTTTTCCCTCTAATTTTTGCCGCCCAAAATAATACTATCTTCACAGGGCCGTCTCCAAAAATTTGAGGCTCCGGTGCGAAATACATAATGAGGCCCTAAAATTAGAGTTTCTTGCCGGAAACAAAAAGATATAGCGATCAGGTTTTCTGTATACATGAATGAACTTTTGATCCTTTATATTATATATTAGAATTTGTGAGTTGTTCAGCTGGGGATCCATGCAGTTGTCACTAAATTGGAGAAACTACAAATAACCTGGGTAAGTTGAAGTGAAAAAACCAAGAGGATCAATATACTTATGACATTGACAAAAGCACCTAACCAGCTGAATCTAAATTTGTATAGTGGTATTTTTACTCACAAGTCTCTACCTTAATCTAAATTTACATACTAGCAGTATTTTTACTGGCAAGTCTCGACCTGAACCAAAATTTACATACTAGTAGTATTTTTACTCACAAGTACAGAAGGCGAAGAGAATGAGAGCCAAATGAAAGATCCATATGCACCTTGACTGAAGAAATGACTGAACAGAAGTTTGGCCCATTTTCTTAAGGTCGGACTACCGGAGAATACGAGAGCTCTACCTCCCACTCGATCTCGTTGTGGCGAATTATTTTTCCTTTGTAATCCTTCATTAGCAAAAGTGCAGCATCAGGCATACTGTTGCATTAGAATTACATACCCATGTGGCCATGTTTTTCATAGTGGTATGCCATTGCTAATTTGATAAATGTAATTACCTACCAGCCTAACATTTAGCACTGAATCAGGTCGTCCCATGCCCGATGCCCAGGGCCTGCCGATGCCACATCATAGTACTACCAGATCTTGCTGATGAGGCACTCCCACATTAGATCTTGCGACCGGGAAGCCCTAGCTCGTGCATAAAGATGCAGAAAAAGAGCCATTTTTGCAGTAACCATGCGGCTACGACGACGACGGCGCTTGGTGAAATTGTGAAAAGCTCTGATGGAATCAGGTCAACTGAGTCTCACAAAGGGCACTTGAAATCAGGTCAACTGAGTCACACCTAGCATTGGTTGATCCGCACCAATACCCCTTCGCATATTGGACCCACATAGCCAATTAGCCAACGGTTATCCCTTCGCATCCTGGACCCGCAACACAGAGCCGTATAACCATCTTCTTCCTCCCAGCACAAACAACTCGACCTTAGATCCATGGCGATGCACAGAAGATATATAGGATTCGGGGCCCCGTGCGCCGCCCACCTCGCACACCCTCATCGACGGCCTGTACCTCCATCCCAAGGCTTAAGGCCTATAACTTTTTTCAAAAGTTAAACTACCTAACGTTTTACCAAATTTTTGAGAAAAATATTAATATTAACAATACGTAATCAATATATTTTTATATATCACAAAACATATTTTCACATGGTATCTACATAATATAATACTCCCTCTGTTTCAAATTACTGCACACACACACTTACCTTAGGTGGACTAGTACTCTCTCATTTTTAATATAGTACACATTCTATACTATCTATTAAAAAAATCTCAATATTTTTTTGATGAAAAGTGAGGGAGTACTAGGTAAACGTGCATGCGGAGTAATTTGTAACAAAGGAAGTAGTTTTTGATAGTTTTTTCTAAAAGTTTGGTCAAACTTTATATGACTTGACTTTTCAAAAAAAAATATAGGCCTTAAGCTTTGGGATGGAGGGAGTAATACATGTACAGCTGTATAATCTAGATGAACGGACCCTCCCAGACGTGGGCCCTAGGCGGTGGCACACGATTAAATGACTGAATTTCTTGAGTCATGTGTTATGCAGTAGCGACATCAATAAAAACCTCAACAGAATATCATGGGTGTTTTATTTAAAGGGTTCTCTAAAGTTGAAGCAGGACTAATAAAATACCCAATTTTGAAAGAAGAGGTTAAAAGTACTCTTTTTGTGAAACCTCAGGGGATATCATGAAACTGACTTGCAGATGATGGTTACACTCTCCAAATCGGAAAAGGTAGATATCATGTGACCACAGAGGGACTTCAGTACATACATGTTGTGTTTTGTGAAGTCAGATGCAAAGCCAAATTTATTATTTTAATAGAAAATCACTGGGCAAAGTAAAAAGAGGCTATAGATTTGTTTTGACAATTCCATTGCAACAAACAGGACCACAATAAGAATAGAGGATCATGCACAAAGAAAGGAAATGCTCAGGTTGCTCATTGCAGTGTCAGTCTTCAGTTCATCAGTACTGTGTATCCTTGTTAACTATGCATGCGTTTTATCTAACGTAGGCACAACCTTGTTAACTCACTCGATTTCCTTGATGCAGTCAGCCCTCATTGCCCTACACTTAGCTCAATGCGGCCGCCTACGCTTCACAATCACACGTATCGGTTGACAATATATAGTAGTACTACGTATCCTTCAAGTCAGCGTACCGGGGGCATAGCTATCATGTGCGAATCAGTGCGGATTTTATTCAAGGTCCAGTTCAAACGATGAGGCGTCGAAAATTGACAGAACCTAGCTATCAATCGGTTGCAAACCACAGCAAAATTTGATCACCAGCATAAACAATGATCAATTAACAGGAAGAAACAAGATGTATATTATATCCACCAGCATAGAGTGGAAGGCAAATTCCACGGCGAGAATAAAAAGCAATAAAAAAGGATACTACTTGATAATTTTACTGGAAGAGAAGCAATCTTTTTGACAACAAACGAAGCACATCTATCTCATGTCCACTAAGCCAATACAGTTTAGAAATAACACAGAGTACATTATCATAATAACAGTAACTTGATGGTCGCAGACCAGCAGCTAGCATTCTTGGATTCATCACACATTAATTGATTGATATTAGGCATGAGCTAATCCTTCCCATCACGGATGTCTTGTCAGTTCCCGGGAGCAGGGGACTGATACCTCATGGGAGGGGGAGGCGAGGCGTAGGCGTATCCCTGGGCGCGGTACTGCCGGATGATGTCGTTGTGGATGTCCCGCGCACTCTGCAAGGCCCGGTACGAACTCGCCACGGTCTCGAGCACCACCTCGTCCATGATCCCCGTGTCTCGACGGAGGGCTTCGATGCTGTAGTCCGGAAGCGGACTGGGATGAGGCGGCGACTTCATGATGGCGCGGATCCGCTCCTGGCTCACCAGCTCCATCATCTTCCCGTCCTCACCCAGCTTGAACGGAGGGAGGTCCATGGCTACTCCGGCCATGCGCTCCTCGATCTCCACCAGCTCGTCGGCGAACGACTCCTTCAGGGCATCGTACTCCAGCTCCAGGTACGTCAAGTCCAGCACATCCTCCTCCTCCTCCTCCTCCTCGGGTCTGGGCGTAGAAGTCGGCGCGGCAGACATGATCACGATCGACGTCGATCCCCTCCTCTTACTTTTCCCTTCTATAACCTGCTGGATCTAGATGTGCGCTACGAGAATCACATCTTTTTCTTTGAGGGTTACCACATGTATATATAGCCTAGCGCAAGCCCCCAACCCTAGACGGTATCGGACCCGTCTGGCCCATGAACTTCCGTTTCCGTGTGTGAACCACGCAAACCAGCTCCGGATCAGAATATTCCAACTAGAAGCTCCAATGTGCTCTAAAACAAAATCTAAATCTAATTTGTTTGGCCTAAGAAGTAAGTACAGAAAGTGCTCCAATCTGCAAGAGTATGCAACAGCCAAATTGAGACCTTTTCTTTCTCACATTATTAACAAGAATAAACAACTCGTGTGTGGACTACATATTTTGCCTACGTCTAACCGTGCTCGTGGTTTTTTTTCGGCGACATGAATCCCCACACACTTATCCAGAGTCACACAATCACACCTTGACTGAGTGGGCCCAGCTTAGACGAGACCTATAAGTTAGCTATGAAAAACTCTGAATCAACATGACCCTTTTTACGACGCACTCTGCATACCCGACGCGTCTTTTACCACTATGGCCGTTCTAAGTCACCACATGTCACTGCTCCAGGGGGCAGTGAGCATCCAACATTAGTAAGATAAGACTTTTCTGTAACTGAATTTCTTGAGCCACATATCCTGAAGCCAGCCATGACATTAATAAAACCAGTCGTTTTGTGAAACCTCATGGAATTGCATGGAACTAACTCTTCTAAGAAGGCTACACTAGCCAAATTGGAACAGAGTGGCATCATGTGACCAAAGAGGGGTTCTTGGAAATAGAAAATACGATCGATTGCCGATGCATACAATTTCTGTTTTCTGAAGTGACTCGGACCCAAAGCCAAATTATGATCTATAAAATTAACTGGACAAAATCAAACTAAGGTTAGATTTGGTTCGATTTCTCCATTGCAAATTGCTGACAAACAGAACCACACTAATAGTACAAGATCATGCACATATACATTGGCGCAAACAATGCTCAAAGATAGTTCTATGAGAAACTAAAGAAAAAAAGCTTAGGTTACCCATGCAATGCAAGTCTTTTATTTACGGATGCAATCGAAGTCTTTTAATCCATCGATGTAGATTTGACCTAATTAGAAACATGAGAACACACCAATTTTGGACTGGACATTCTTTCAAATGAGACCGCTGCGCCAACCAAGTCACATCGATAACGATATCACAAACATCTCATTAGCAGCAATGATATAAACATCAATTGAAAATACCCAACAACATTAGGCTAAATATTTGAAGGGGCCACTCCTTCCCCTGAAGAGGTCATTCGCAAGATCACCGCGGAGGCAGACATCTGGAGGACTGCACGTCTTTTCCGCGACTGTCTAGGGCAGGTAGATAGGTGGAGATGCCGCGAATAGTTGTTTAGGGTGTGTGTGTGTGCCGTCTTTGGTACGGCGTGGATTTGCACCTTTGGCATCTGGCCCTCCTTTTATGAAAACGATACGTCTCCCATGACGTATCCTTGAAAAAAAATAGTATATACTTATACATGCGGTTAGCACTAATTTACTTTTTTTTAAAAGAGGAATAAAACCCCATATGGTCCGGAAAAGTTGCTTTAAAGCAATCAAAATAGTACTCAACAATTGTAAAACCCTTCTACTCAACAAAGTTTAGTGATATATAACAAATTGTACATAACATCACATGCCTTGATTATATGAGAAACCCACAATTGGGTGGTTGCCAATGATTGTTCAATATCAGTAATGATACAATAGAAACCCATAATTGGGTGGTTGACAATATCTCTAGCTGTACAAGTCACTATATCCTAGCATTTAGTTATGATTTTTTAGAAATAAAATCATGTTAAATGCAGAACATGAATTCCACAAAGACTAAATCATCTTCATGCAGAACATGAATTCCTCATAGACTGTTACAAGAAATGAACTATGATAAGGTACCCGACTGGTGCAATATATCCTAGAATTTAGTCATGAATTTTTTTAGAAAGAAAATCATGTTAACGCAAAACATGAATTCTTCCAAGACTAAATAATGTTAATGCGGAACAGGAACATTCCTCGGATAGGTGCGAAGTGCTATGAGAAGGGACCCGATATAAGAAGGCATGTAGGAATGTGGTAACATTGAAAATTTGTAATTAATTTACCTGCATATGGAAATGGGGAACTCAAAATTAGGTGGTTCTTAGATAGCTTGTTTCTATCAAATATCTCTCTCGCAACTGAGCAAGGGTCTTGTGATTGTAACAAGCCTATCATATGCAAACCAACAAAGTTGTTCTCTATGGTGATATCTTAATTTCAGCATGTGAATATTCAATGAATGGGCTGCAAAGAGAGATAACACCAATTATCAAAATTCCAAGGGACATATTTTGTACATACATGTAGTAGTAAACCTCCGGTGGTAAAAATTTATCCACTGATACGTCGAAAATATATCTATAATTTTTTATGTTCCATGCTTGTTTACTATCTACTTTGCTTTGCTTTGTTCACACTTTGAGGTGTTTTTATATGTTTTTTGGTACTAACCTATTAACAAGTTGCCACAGTGCCACTTGCATGTTTTCTTCTGTTTTTGGTTCCAGAAAGGTAGAAAATCAATATTCTCGGAATTGGACAAGACAAAAGCCAAAGTCAATATTTTGCCGTGGGGAATACGAAGCCGTAGTACGAGACGGAGGAGACCCACCAGGGGGCCACACCCCCTGGTCGCGTGGGTGGGCCCACCCTGCGCCGGGGGGGAAGGGGGTGCAGCCGCCCTGGTGGCCCTCCAGCCTCGCCTCTTGCCTATAAGAAGCCCCATATGCCGAAACCCTAAGAACCTGATCAATATTTCACGAAACCGCCTGTAGCCGCCGCCACCATCGTTCCTAGGTCGAGGGGGGGATCTGAAGCTCTTCCCGGCACCCTGTCGGAGGGGAGATCATCCCATAGATCTTCTTCTTCATCATGCCAGCCTCCGGTATGAAGCGTGAGTAATTCCACCTTAGACTACGGGTCCATGTAGTAGCTAGATGGTTGTATCTCCTCCTTGTGCTTTCATGTCTAGATCTTGTGAGCTCCGTTCATGATCAAGATCTCATCTATTTGTAATCATGCGTGTTGTGTTTGTGGGGATCCGATGGATATTGAGAGTACTATGTCAGATTGATTAATGGTTTTGTCTTATTGATTCTATCATGTCTGTGTTTTTTGTGATCTTGCATGCTCTCCGTTGTTAGTAGCTATCTTGGCCAAGTAGTTGCTAGTGACTCCAAGAGAGGGTATTTATGCTCGATAGTGGATTCATGCCTCTACTTAATCAAGGGAAGTGACAGAAATCTCTACGGTTGTAGATGTGCTGTTGCCACTAGGGAGATAACAACAGTCTCTTGTTCTTGGAACAAGTGGATTGTTTACCTTACACACTTTGCTTAAAGCAGTTGTCTATTGCTTGCAACTTAATACTGGAAGGGGTTCGGATGATAACCCAAAGATGGACTTCTAGTCATAGATGCAGTTGGATAGCGGTCTATGTATATTGTTGTATTTCCCAATCGAATCTCATAGGATCTTTATGTCTAGTATTGCATTGTTATGCCTTGCTCAGTCCTGTCAATTGCCCTGCTGTAATTTGTTTACCCAGCATGCCATGTTTGTTTCTAAGGAGAACGCCTCTAGTGAACTATGGACCCTGGTCCAATCTTTACCATTGATACATCTTCCACTGTTACTGTTTATTTGCTGCAAACTATCATCACCTTCCACACCATACAGTTAATCCTTTGTTACAACAACTGGTGATATTGACAACCTCACTGTTAGTTGAAGCAAAGTCTTGAGTTTGTGTTGTGCAGGTTCCCACGTTGCTTGCAACACCTTTGAGACGTTTCCTTCCTCCTACTGGTTCGATAACCTCGGTTTCTTCGAGGAAGACTTGTCTTGTCTGCATCACACCTTGCTCTTGGGGTTTCCTGACGAAGCGCTCTCAGGCGCCATCAACAAGTTTTCTGGCGCCGTTGCCGGGGAGTCTAAGGACGTCTTCACAAGGGGAGTCCTTCTCAACCTTTCTCTTTGCTTTGTTTTTAGTTTGCTTAGTTTCTTTTGCTTGGTTTTGTTTGCCTATTTTTATCAAAAACTCCAAAAAAATAGTTTAGTTTGGTTTGCTTTCTCCTTTCAAAAACACACAAAAATTAGTTCCTACCCTAGTTGCTACCATGTCTGGTTTTGGTCCAATCTCTGTGACACCTATGGGAAAGATCTTTACTTTTAAGCAAAAAAGTGAAGAGAGTTTCAAAGAAGCTTGGTCTAGAATCTCTGCTTTACAAAGGGAAACTAAGCCTAAGATGAGTCTTAGCTTGATTATTAATAGTTTCTACCACGGTATTTCTCTTTGTTATAGATATGCTTTGGATGTTGTGGCTGAGAAAGATATTTTTCGATGTAGAGGTTCCCGGGACGGTGGTTCCAGACCACCGCCTCCTGCTGTTACCGCTCCACCTCCTCTGCCTGCTCCTCTCTATGGCGCCTCCTTTTGGGGTCATGGCGTGCTGCTGCTTGCGCGTCGAGGGGGCTCACCGGCGGCTTCCACCTAGGAGATGGGTGTGGACTGGGGGAGGTGCGAGGAGGCAGGGATTGGCCGCAACGAACCTTCTCAATGGCCAGAGGTGGAGGGAGGAGGAATGATGACCCACAAGTATAGGGGATCACAACAGTCTTTGAGGGCAGTATTACCCAATTTATTGATTCGACACAAGGGGAGACAAAGAATACTTGCAAGCCTTAACAACTGAGTTGTTAATTCAGCTGCACCTAGAAATAGTTCTTGCTCACAGAAGTTTATCAGTAGCAACAACAAAGTAACAGCAACAGTAAAATATGAGCAATAGTAACAATAGCAGCAAACAGTAAGATATGAGTGCGGTAGGCATATGGATGGATGGACGGGCGTTGCATGGACAAGTCTAAACATGTAACTTCAAGATCTAGGACAATTGCAGATAAATAAGAATAAGAATCCAAGTACTAAACAATCATAGGCATGTGCTCCATATATAGTCATGCATGCTCGCAATGAGAACTTGCACAACATCTTTTGTCCTGCCAGCCCGTGGCAGTGGGGCCTCAAGGGAACTACTGGCAATTAAGGTGCTCCTTTTAATAGAGCACCGGAGCAAAGCTTTAACACTCCGTGAACACATGTGATCCTCACATCACAGCCATCCCCTCCGGTTGTCCCAATTTCTATCACTTCGGGGCCTTTGGATTCAGACAATGATATATGTACACAACTTGTAGATAAGATCACAAAAAATACTATCATAATGATTCAATAATAAGTTCAGATCTGAGATCATGGCACTAGGGCCCTAGTGACAAGCATTAAGCACAACAAGTTGCAACAAAGTCAAATAGCACTAATAGAGATACTAGGCACCATGCCCTAACAATACTATTCGATTACATGATAGAACTCATGCAATCCCTACCATCCCCATAGCCTACAGCGGGGGATTACTCACTCATGGATGGGAGAAACATGGATGGTTGATGGAGAGGCGTTGTTGATGATGATGGCGATGATCCTCTGCAAATTCTCTGTCCCGATAGGGTGCCAGAACGGATTTTCTGGTTCTGAATTGCGGTTTCTGGTGGTGGCGGTGTAGCGGAACTCTTTCTATAAAAACGTCGACCCCCCTGAGTTTTTAGGTCAGAAGGCAACTTATAGAAGAAGAGAGATGCCGAGGGGGTGCCTGGGCTAGCCACACCCCTCCCAAGCGCAGGGTGGGCCCACCCGCGTGGCCGGGGTGTGTGGGACACCTAGGGATCCCCTCCGTCTCGTATTCTGGCTTCGTGGATCTTTTGGTGAAATAGGATTTTTGGCATATTTTCTGGGATTTTTCCTGATAGTTGATTTTTTGCACAAAAACTAGATTCCAAGGTAATTCTGCTGAAAACAGCGTCGGTCTGTGTTAGTTGTATCCAAATCACACAAGTTTAGAGGAGAAACAATAGCAAAAGTTTTCGGGAAAGTATATACGTTTTGGACGTATCAACTCCCCCCAAGCTTAGCTTATTGCTTGTCCTCAAACAATTCAGTTGAAAACTGAGTGCGATAAAAGAACTTTTACGAACACATTTGCTTCATATGATGTACATATTCTCAGCACAGGAGTAGATACTTAAACCATTCATAATAAGAAGTATGCAACTAAGTCTACTCAATAGTCATTGCAAGCTATGAAGAGAAACCAACTCAATAATAATAAGTAGCATGAAATATAAACATAAGCAACATTGCAATGCTCATAATAAGGTATGATAGAGTGGTATCTCGCTTGCCTTTGTTTGTAGAGCACAATATAAATTCCAAGTCATCTCTGAGGTTCACATGAAGACTAGAAGTAAAGATATCAGAGATACAAGCATCAAAGTTATGACATAATTAACCAAGTTTTGAGACAAACACAAGAATGGCAACTATGCTCTCAAGAGGGTGCTCATAGAATAAGTGGTGACTCAACAAGTAAGTGAAAAAAGGTTTTGAAAGGTTTGAAAGGCTTCCAAACGCTGAAAGCAAGGTACTCACTAGCTTTGAGCTCTCATTTCCCCTATCATAGGCATCTTCATATGGTTAATGGTGAAAGTGAGGTCCAGTATGAGTTATATGCTTGACAGACCATAAACTGGAAATCCCAAGTCCCTTGAGTACGAGGGCCGCTCCTTGTGCTACTCAACTTTAGTTACCTGTCAGTTCTTGTCATCGTAAATACATGCGTATCATAGAGAACCGCCAACGGGGTACCCCTTGCACATGATACAAGAGCTATCCCATAATCAAAATGACAAGGCAAGCAGACAATGAGCATCTCAGCAATCTTTTTATTTACTATGTGTATAGCTTTTTATTGAGGATGCTTCACAGAATGCTCACTATAGTGATACTGCAAGTTTCCACCATGATTAGGCATGGCTTAGGTTGGCGGCCCAGGCGTTTCTCTAACACATATATATAACTCCATGAACTCACAAACTCCCCTTTTATTTCACACCGACGACATCCGCAAACAAAAGAGCAATGGTATCAACTGGATATGTATCCGTGAGTGTTGAAAGCGTTCCCAGTGACAGCACAGTTCTGTTAACTCCCAGCATATAATTTGCAAGCATATAACTTTTATGGACAGTCACAATGGTTCAGGTTTATTAAGCGCAAGAAATAAAGTGTGTCATCAAGTTCGTGAGAGATTTACTAACTAATTTTCTCAAAACAGTCAAACATTTTATTTGGAAGAAAACAAGGCATAATGAATATGCACTGAAATAGCAAATGATGCTAATAGGTAGGTATGGTGGACACTGTTGGCAATATTGGTTTTGGGAAGTTGGATGCACAAGTAGAGCTCATACTCAGTGCAAGTAAAGGCTAGCAATAGAGAGGGAGCGACAAAACAAGATAGCAATAATTGTCATAATCATGCTTGCAAAAAACATGACTAATTATGGCATGAAAGTGATATAAGAACTCTGAGGCAAAATAAATCATCGAGGCTTACTGACTATTGTTTAATCATATGCATGCGTGAGCATGTGCCAAGTAGATTCACATGAAACATTCAGAGGAGGATACCACAATATCATACCAAGTTATGAATAAAACAACATCATACCACAACATTCATATGACATGCTACAAACTATTAGCGAGATGGAGCTAATCACAAGAAAGCAAGAACTACTAAGCATCCATCAATAACATACACCTTACATGAACAGGCTAAGAATGCTCACAATGATGAGTATATGTACAAAAATTAAAACAAATAGATTTTGTTACCGGCCTCTTACCACATTCCAAGTTGTCTTAATCTTCATTATTGCCCTTCACTTGTGTGACTTGAATAATAACATGAAACCAAACTCACCGAGGACGGCTGAACCCTCCAAAGAACTCACAAAACCAAAGAAGAACAACAAATATTTTTGGTGTTTTCGATTTTTTTAAAACAAGAAAAACAAATCAAAAACAAACCAAATAAAAATAAACAAAGCAAAATATTTTTGGATTTTTCTTTAAGTAAAACCAAAGCTAAAAAGCAAAGAAACAAACCAAGAGAAACAACAAAAATATTTTTGATATTTTTGTGTTTTGAGAAAGCAGAAACAAAAACCACAAAGAAAGCGGAACAATGGATATACAAAGAACCGACAAACATGATATATAGATGAGTGTAATGTCGGTATACCTCCCCCCAAGCTTAGGCTTTTGGCCTAAGTGGGGCTCAACTCCACAGTGACCTAGAAGGTGCACCTCCGTAGTACGTCGAGGAGGCCCCTTCGTCCTGGTAAGAGCTCGAGGACTCCCCTGTGTAGTGTACAGAGGGGTCGTATGCGCACGTGTCCCCCTGATAGTGTCCATGGAAACCAAGAATGCGCAGCTTATCATTCATCTCCTCCTTGGAGCGTGACAAAGGTCCATGGGAAATACTGAACAAAGTGGTTT
Source organism: Avena insularis (assembly GCA_023614405.1). Taxonomy (NCBI): domain Eukaryota; kingdom Viridiplantae; phylum Streptophyta; class Magnoliopsida; order Poales; family Poaceae; genus Avena; species Avena insularis. The sequence continues at coordinate 387,384,066 of CM042687.1, forward strand.
GGGATAGAGAGATCTCTCTCTCTCTCTTCCCCGTCAGTAAAAAATATTTTATAAACCAAGCTCTCAAGGGTAGAGCCAGTAGCGACAAAGTGATGTGCTTTCATAGCAGCAACATCAATCCTCTGAGGAGCCAAGACTGTATCATTTGGACAACAGCAAGGTCCAAGGCAGCAACAACACGTGCAACAATAATTCCCCCATAAATGGGTCCCTTAGCAGCTAAACGACGAGCAATGAGAGAACCAAGGTTGTACCTAGTGTCATTGTTGAGCGCAGCAGCTAGGAAGACCAAATGATAGTTGGAAATATTGCTACTCCCTCCGATCCATATTACTTGTCGTTGAAATGGATGTATCTAGTACTAAATCATGTCTAGATACATCCATTTCAGTGACAAGTAATATGGATCGAAGGGAGTAGTGTTCTCCCTACCAAGAACACTAGTGGCAAGATAATAAGCAAAGTACCTGATAGCTGGGAGCTGAATATTTTTTATCTTTCCTCGTTGGGCTCTACGGCTATCATCATTGGTTATCCCGTGGTAGAGCTCCAACAAATCAGTGGGTTGAGCTGGAATCTTCTTCGCCGACCTAGCTGTACCAAGACCCAAAGCCTCACAAAATTTCTTCAATGTAATAGTGTAAGACTTGCCATAAATTTTGAAAGACACATCTGGCTTGAACAAGCTGTTAGAAAAAGAGAAACTCTTTACAAATGTTTTAGTGAGCATAGCATATTCCACGCTCTCATCCTGCATATAACTTGTTAGTCCAACCCTCCGAACCAAGGTTAGAAAATCCTCAAGAATCCCAGCAGCCTGCAAGAAGGTTGGGCAAGGAAAGGTGGAAGAGTGCGCATCCCCCTCATCTCCCTCGTCGTCAAATCGCGGTGTAATGAGATCCTCATTGTATGAGGATGATCTCTCGGGTGCGAACCAAGGTTAGAAAATTCTCAAGAATCCCAGCAGCCTGCAAGAAGGTCGGTCCGTCTTAGTTGTATCCAAATCACACAAGTTTAGAGAATAAACAATAGTAAAAGTGTTTGAAAAAGTAGATATGTTTTGGACGTATCAAGAAAGGACCGAACATGGGCAGGGACCATGGCGTACTGCTGCTCGCGGGTTGAGGCGGCTCGGCCTGGAGATGGGCGTGGGGGAGGGGCGCGCGAGCAGGGACGAATGGGAGGAGGCGGAGCAGCCGCGCGGCGATTTGGGAGCGAGGGTATCGGGGTTAGGGTTTTCTCGGTATGTTTCCATTTATACGACGCGCTAAAAAGCAAATTATAGCTGAGATTTACTGTGAGGCAAGATCAACGGCTAATCAAATCTGTTTTTTGAGGTGATTCCCAGGACCCCGCCGGTTATAGGTTTAGATGCAGTTTCACCAACAGAGTACTACACTAGTATAAAATAGTAACTTGACGATCGCACACTAGCAGCTTTCTTCAGTTCATCACACATTGATTGATAGTAGGCATGAGCCAATCCTTTCCATCACGGACGTCTTGTTAGTCCTCAGTGCCCTGTTTAGCTCAATGAGCCGCCTACGCTTCAGTCACAGGTAACAGGTAACGGTTGAACTTTTATTATATCCGTGACTTGCATTTGTCTAGATTCTTATATATCTAGACGTGTTTTAGTATATAGATACATGCGAACCTAGACAAAGACAAGTCATTTGTTTGATTGTTTATAGGAGGGAGTATTAACTACCCTTCAAGTCACCGTACCAGGGTCATAGCTATCATGTGCGAAACAGTGCAGATTGTAACAATGAGACAATACAAGATTGTCAAAACTTTGAGCAGAAGCTAGCTATGATCAAGATCGACCAGCATAAAGTGGAAAGAAAATTCCACGCACAATAAAAATCAATCAAAAAGGACAATACTACTTGGTAATTTAACTCGAAGAGAAGCAAATCTCTTTGACGACCTGTGCTTCGGTATCCCCCTTGAGGGAACGTTTAAGGGAAAAACCAGGTTTGGGACGGTTTCACGCGGGTTCAAGGTCAGTGTTGGACCAGGTCTTTTGTACTACGAGGACATATGTATACTTATAGAGTAGAATATGCGTGACGTGGACCGGGAGACTGAGTGGTGGGTCAACGTAAAAGGAAATCCTTGTCTTTGTCGCATCCGTCTCTATCCGATGTTTCCTCAAATTATCTTAGAAGTTAGAACATCTCTACCCTCGTTTTTAGGAGGACGTTTTCAGGCCCATTTTTTTGTCTGGAAGACAAAAGTTTGTCTAGTCGCGTTTCTAAGAAGAGCTCGGTGGCAGCAATGGCGGAAAGGTATCCGGGCGACCCTGCGGCGGTGAACGGATTCGGACGGCAGTCTCTGCAGCCGTGGGAGGCGCAGATGCTGCACAACGTTGGCTACATGGCGTCGCCGGATTTCCGGTGCCTGCCGACCTGGAGCTCAGAGCCGTCGGCGTGCCGGTGCCGTCGATGTCTGAGGGCACCAACATGGTGGAGGAGATCCAGGCCACCATTGTGGCCATGGAGGACCCGACGCTCGTCGAAGACCAGGGAAACTTGCCGTACTAGGAGACTTTCTTTGCCGAGCGTCGGAACCAGCAGCTAGCCACGCACGACGGCGTCGGCATGCCGCCAAAGCAGCACAACGCTATGGCGCGCTGTCGGCGGTGGAGCGCTCCAGAACGGACGCTTGCGGCCGTCCTCTAGCACATCGCTACCGGAGACCGCCCCAAGCCGGGCTACCCTCCTCGGTCGCCACTGTCGGCCGCCTGACACCTTTGGTGGTGAACTGGCTTCTGAGGAGGATGGCAGGCCTCAGCTCCTCGTCCTCGGCGTCGCGCTCGTCCGGCTCGGCGTCGGCACAGTCGCCACGCCTTTGCTCCGTCCGGTAAAGCTGGAGGTGGAGTTGTCGGTGCGCTCGCCGCCGAGGAAGAGGTCACGCAGCGCCAGCGGCAGCGACGGGACCCAGGACGCCGACTACACATGATTCTACCGCCACTCCGGCATGTGAGCGGTGCGCCCGGTGGCGTCAGCGTCTGCATCGACATCAACATCGGCATTAGCATCGCCCAATAGTTATTATTATGTTTTTTTACTTTTCTTTAGCCTAATCCAATAGAGTATATATCCGAATTTGACATAATATGTACGACTTTGTTTATGTTTAAACAAAATCGTCTAAATTTTACCGAATTTGTTCGAAATTTAGCCAAAATTGGAAAATTGGCCTAGGAACGTGAATGAAAAACTGGACGTCCTCAGGTCAAATGTTACATTCATCCGGCGCTAAATAACACCTGAATTGAGTGTGACCTGTCACAGAGGACCCAAACCCTAGCAGCCGAACTCACCCAACTAACAGTCCACCGACGTGGAACGACATTTGCTTCAGAACCGCATGCGGGGCCGACAAATCTTTTTTTCCTACCCACGACATAACATCTCCGATACGCACACCAGTAAAAAAAATAACAGGACTATACCGGTTCCTAATTTAAACGGAACCCACTCTAAAAAAAACCAAAAGCGGGTTTTCCCATCAAAGTTTTCCTAGGGGGTGATACCGAAGCAAGCCTCCTCTTTGACAGCAAGCGAAGCACACATCTTGTCCATTAAGGCAATACAGAGTTTTAAAAATAACACAAGAGTACACACTAGCATAAAAATAGTAACTTGACGGTCGCAGACCAGCAGCTTAATTTATTCGATTCATCATCATACATTGATAATACAAGGCATGAGCTAATCCTTTCCATCATGGACGTCTTGTTAGTTCCCAGAAGCAGGGGGCTGATACCTCTGGCTCTTGGGAGGGGGAAGCGAGGCGTAGGCGTATCCCTGGGCGCGGTACTGCCGGATGATGTCGTTCTGGGTGTCCCTCGCACTCTGCAAGGCCCGGAACTCACTCGCTATGGTCTCGAGATCCTCCTCGTCCGTGATCCCCGTGTTTCGACGGATGGCCTCGATGCTGTGGTCCGGGAGCGGCCTGGAACGAGGCGGCTTCTTCATGATGGCGCGGATCAGCTCCTGGCTAACCAGCTCCATCATCTTGCCGTCCTCACCCACCTTGAACGGGGGCAGGTCCATGACCACTCCTGCCATGCGTTCGTCGATCACCACCAGCTCGTCGGCGAAGGACTCCCGCGGGGCATTGTATTTCAGCTCCAGGTCCGTCAAGTCCAGCACCATCTCCTCCTCCTCCTTCTCGCGAGAAGCCGGCAACCCAGGCATGATTCCCTCCTTCTCTTCCTTATTCCCTTCTAACCTAGATCTAGCTAGACGTGCGCTACGAGAACCGCATGTATATATAGTCTAGACTCTAGCTAAGACCCAACCCTAGGCGGTATCGGATCGGACCCGTCTGGCCCATGAACTCTGACTTCGCTCTAGGTCCTTTTGTATTGATGGTCTGGTCCACTCGGGCCTCCGGCTTCGACTCCGCCAGCATGCATGCAGTTAACCAGCTCCGAATCACAATATTTCAACTAGTAGCTCCAATGTGCTCTAAAACAAAAATAAGGACAAAATCTATTTCAATTTGCAAGAGTATGTACCAGCCAAATTAAACCTTTTCTTTCTCACATTATTAACAAGAATAAACAAAAGCAGGAGCATTATTGAGTTTGTTAGCGAACCGGTACACGCACGAGTCCCCCGGAGAGAGGTGGCGGCTTGTAGAACCCATCTAGGGTTTTGTCCCTTCCGTCGGCGACGTTGTTAGTCCGCTCCGTCTCCGGTGGCCTTGGTTCCATGGAGGTGTGGCGGACCACGGCCTCTCGCTGGCAGAAAGGTTCAGGTTCATTATTTAGACTGTTTTTAATGTCTTTTTGGAATGTTGAAGCGATAGCTACATCTATAAGTTAGAATAAGGTCCTCTTCATCCTATCCTCGCTCCGGTGGTGCGTCTAGCATCGACGGACGACGTGTGGAGTTTTGTGTTCGATGGATCTCTTGGGATGCGGTCGTTTTTTGTTTTTTTTGGTATGCTTTGAGGTCAGTCTCTTCCGATCTATGACCGTCATCTTCGACGATGGATGCTACTCTGGTGTGATGGTCCTTCAGGACCTTAGCACGACGATTTCTCATTTGTCTACTATGATAAGCTCTACAACGACAAGGTTTGCCTGACTCCAGTGATGGAGGGGCGAGGACGACGACGCGCATTCAACTCGTGCTAGTGTATGTAGTCGTCGCTAGGTGGTCCAGTGACCTATTTGTAATTTTTATTAATTTTAGGATCATTTTATTACTTGTAGGTGTAATTTTTTTATTACTTTTAGGTTGTCCAGTGATCTATTTGTATTCCTATTGCAGAGCCTGATTACCAGGTGCCAATATCGTGGGCTACCTCTATCGCTATTTGTTAGTCCGATACTAGCAAGTGCATTAACAACTGGAAGATGATCTGGTGAAGCACCCATGGAGGCTCAAAGGCAACACTTAGTTTGAGCTTGCTTCGTTGACCTATTTACTTGCTTTATTGAATTTTTTGTGTCAGAATTATGCCCATACTAAGCGAACAATGGACAACCTATGTGATTCAAATTATTTGTGCAAACTTTATGTCAAAATTCTGTAAAAAATGATCAAAATTTGTTTAAATCGTTGGCTTAGGGTTGGCGCAGCCGAGATACCGACTGGGAGCTGGCGGACCTAGACCGAATTTTTTCCCCGCCAAAAAATGGTCCATACTCACCAACCAGTGGAGATGCTCTAAATGAACTCGTTTTCCAAACCCTTATATATTTTTTTAAACGGAGGCAAAATATTTGCCTCATCTATTTATTAAGAAGAAAGTGTCAAATTTTTTAAGAATAAAACTGGGTGAAAACCTACAACAACACACCAACAACAAGGCCAAACCCACCCGAATACCAAAAACACAAGGGCAACACCCACGCACCAACAATAAAGACTAAGGGAAAACTCACAAAGCCACACAAAAGAATACACCAAACATGACACTCCTGCACCGTGCTGACGGGCATCCCTCACATGACTGCATATGCATTTCCTGAAGTACTCTTTTTCTTGCTTGAATTCCCCTTCCCCAAGGACGATCTTGGCCTAGCACCAACACTCATAGACTTAAGATTACAACCAGTCAAATTGTTGGATCGAGGATAGGCAGAAGCCAAGGTGGCAAGAAAATCACAAATCTCTCTAGCGACCATAGTTGCAGGCGAGAGAGAGAGAGACAACAATGTTAACACCACAACCCTTCTCAAAGTCAAACGCCTGAGCCATCAGCAAGCCCATGCCCTCACGCTCAGAGGCAGCCAACACAACAGGCTGCGATGACGAGCCACGAGAAGAGAGACAGCCGTAGAGTTGCTCTTTCTCAACCACAGATGACTTCTGCTCAGATGATTCAAGCGCAACCGAATCTTGCGTGATGGCAAGCCCAAGACTATCAGAAGGACATATCTCCGTCAGCTCCAAAGAAACACCACCACACGCCAACAACATCTTGAGAGTTGCCACCTCCTCACAAAGGGGGCGAGTCGCCTCCTCGATGCGGACTTCGACCAGCTGAACGAGCTCCATGTGGCGAGGATCGATCTCGTCAATGCCCATTGTTATGAGCTTGGGTTTTGGAGAAGACGGGGATGCTGGAGATCGCGGAACGGTTAGCAAACAAGCAACACGGGGACACGAGGTTTACCGAGTTCAGCCTCCGAGGGAAAAACCCTACTCCTGCTTGTTCCGCTCTTGATTACGGAACCCCGAAGTTAGGGTGCGCAGATGATGTGATGTGTGGATGTGTGTATGCGGTGGTATGAGAGATTGTAAGAGAGCCTCCTCGTTGTGCCATCCTAGCCTTTATATAGAGATAGGCAGGTCCATAGCACAGATCTAGTCGGTTACAGGTTTTAGGGTTTGCCCCTTTGAATATTCTATCTATTCTAGTCTTGCTCTCCAAGGATCCGAAGGCGTCATGGGCCTGGGCGACCCGAAATTCTTCATGGGCTGGCGCATATTCTCGTGGGCCTTTCTTGGACTGGACCAGGTATGCTAAGGTCATGTACCCGTAGGGTATAACCATGTCATTAGCCCCCGAGTGTTCAGTCAAATCGTAGGTTCGGCTGAGGACTCTTCAATCTTTCGGGTGCAGCTATCTCTGTTTGCTAGAGAATGATTTTGAGTGTGTAGGGATTGTTCATGCATGTGTCTGACTCTCCCGACGGATCAGGATCAGTTAACTGTCTCAGGACAAAACAACACGATCTTCTTCAGATTCGAGTCCCTCGGCTCGGACCCGGAACATATGCTGGCGTAATTCGACTCAGGCTGCGGAGGACTTACAGGAGTGGAATTCTAGTAAATTTTAAATGATGTACCCAACGCGTTTGTCGGGAATTTTCGTCGTGCCTGTTGGCACGGATTTTTACTAGCAGAGCGCAGTCGTGTGCGTTACCAGGCCATCAGATGGTATCTGTAGGTCTTATTTTTGCGTCACAGACGCAACATCCGAATGTTTATCACCGTGGAGGTGTTTCGGGTGGCCAAGGAGGATGTTGCTCACTTAGCGTTAACTGGGGCAGAGTTGCCGAAAAGTTTTTGCATACTGATCCGAAGAATCGCAGTCAAAGAATTCATAGGGTGCGCGGCCAGCGCTCCCTATGGGAGTAGCCCCTGAGTGTCTGTTCGAGTCATAGACTCGAGCGGAGACTTTAGTTCAGCTGTTGCTTACTTCAGGTCCGTAGGACACAATTTTTTTGGATGCTTGAATCAGTCCTGCCTATGGGAGTAGCCCCCGAGTCCGTAGTGGAATCGTAGATTCGACGTAGGACTCGAAGAAATAGTTTACCGGTGTAGTGCCTTAATCATACTTCGGGAGCGCGACCAGAGCTCCTCATAGGAGTAGCCCCCGAGTAGTTACTCGAATCGTAGATTCGGGTGAATACTTTAGCTGTATAGACGAAGATTTGTAACTGTTGCTAGTATAGCCTTGATGACGTCATTGCTGATGATCAGTGACCTCAAGCGTCTACGGCGCCAGAGATGACTCGTCTGGACGAACATGGTGTTGGAGATATGATGGGTTTCGCAGCATAGTAAATCAAAATTTTCTACGGAAGCGAACAGAGGGAAAGCCAAGATCTAATCTAGAAGATGCAAACAACGAGAGAGATTGGATTAGATCTTCATACCCTTGAAGATTCGCACAGCGGAACGTTCGTCGGAACGTGGGTGATATAGTCGTACTCGCTTCTCCTCCTCGCGATCCGATCCGATCTAGCACCACAAGTGGCGGTGCCTCCGTGAGATGCACACGTGCAGCACCTTGACGTCTCCTCCTTCCTCGGACCAGCAAGTATGGTGGAGAGATGGATTGGATCTACAACACGACAGCGTGGTGTATATGGTGGAGAATTTCTGCAGCAGGGCTTCGCCTACAAACAGTCGGGAGGGAGAGAGGAAGGCAGCAGGGCTACTAGGGCTTGGAGGAAAGTGTAGGGGGAGGGGGCGCACCAGCCCTCTATATATAGAGGGGGGGGGAGGCCAGCCCTAGCCCCTCCTCCAAGCCTTGGGTCGGCGGCCAAGGGATAAGGAGTGGGGGGTGAGGACTCTCCCCTCTTCTAGAAACCCTATCTCTAGTTTAAACGATTTAAACTCTCTAGGATTGGCTGGGCCCTATGGGGCCTTGTGCCCTTGGCCCAATGCGACCAGGACACTCCCTCATAGGCCCATGCCCCCTACCGGAAGGTGGGACCACGTTGGCCCCCTTCCGGAAGGTTCTAGAAGCTTCCGGTACAATACCGATTAATCCGGAACAATTCCGAACTCCAAAAACTGCACTGCCTTATATGAATCTTATTCTCCGGACCATTCCGGAACCTCTCGTGATGTCCCGGATCCCATCCGAGACTCCGAACAAAAATTCATAAACCAAGTATCCAATCTATCCTAGCGTCGAGACACGTTAAGTGTGTGACCCTGCGGGTTCGAGAATACGCAGACATGATCTTCTATCAATAATCAACAGCGGGGTCTGGGCACCCATATTGACTCCCACACATTCATTGATGATCATATCGGATGAACCACGATTCCAGGATTCAATCAATCCCATATATATATTCCCTTCGTCTCGCGATATTTTACTTGCCCGAGATTCGATCGTCGGTATCGTCATACCTAGTTCAATCCCGTTCACAGCAAGTACTTTACTCGTTCCGTAATCCAATATCACTTTGTGATTAACTCCTTAACCACATGCTTGCAAGCGGTGTTGATATCGATTACCGAGTGGGCCCGAAGTATATCTCTCCGACTTGGGAGGGACAAATCCCATCTCGATACATACATCCCAACAGATACTTTCCGATCACCTAAGAGACACCTTTATGATCACCCTCTCATAGGATGACGTTTGATGACCTTAAAGCTTTCTTCCGATACCAGGGAGTTGTATTATCTCATGGTCTAAGGAATACAATATTTGACATAAGAAAAGCTTCGCAAAGACGAACACGATGACACGATCTAATTGCTTCGCTTAGTTTGGGTCTATCCACCATATCATTCTCCAATGATATGATCTCATTATCAATTGACAACTCATGTCTATGGTTAGGAAACCTTAACCATCATTGATCAATGAGCTAGTCCATAGAGGCGTACTAGGGACACGGTGTTGTTCACAAACCACACAAGTATTAAAGTTTCCGCTTAATACAGTTCTAGCATGGAATATAAACTTTATCATGAACAAGAATTATAATAATAACATCTTTATTATTGCCTCTAGGGCATAATTCCAACAGTCTCCCACTTGCACTAGAGTCAATAATCTAGTTTACATTTGGCAACAATCTCACACCCATGGCAACGAGGTGCTGATCATGTTTTACGTGGAAGAGGTTTAGTCAATGGATCTGCGACATTCGGATCTGTATGTACTTTGCTGATCTTGATCTCCATCGCTATATAATCTCGGATTATATGAAACTTGCAGTTGATATGCTTGGTCTTTGGATGATATCTTGGTTCCTTAGCGAGTGCTATGGCGCCGGTGTTGTCACAATATCTCCAGTGGGTCCAATGCACTTGGAACCACACCAAGCTCAGTGATGAAGTTTCTGATCCAAACTCCTTCACTTGACGCTTCTGCAGCAGCCATGTATTCCGCTTCTACTGTAGATCCCGCGATCACGCTTTGCTTGCAGCTTCTCCCTCTCACCGCTCCGCCATTCAAAATCTACACGTATCACTGCGAGATTTAGAATCATCCTTGTCGGTGTCGAAACTAGCATCGACGTAACCTTTTCTGACAGTTGTTCATCACCCCATAGACTAAGAACATTTCTTTAGTCCTATTTAGGTACCTTAGGATGTTCTTCACGGCTGTCGAGTGTTCCACTCCTGGATCACTTTGATATCTGCTCGTCAAACTAAGAGCATTGGACACATCCGGTCTAGTACACAGCATGGCATACATGATGGAACCTATGGCCGAGGCATAAGGCACTTTGCTCATAGCTTCCCTATCATTTACCGTAGCTGGACACCGAGCCTTGCTCAATATCTTACCTGACAACATAGGCCTTTGAACCTTTCAATGCCTTATCCATTCTGAACCTTTTCAGACTTTGTCTAGGTATGTACTCTGGCTTAAAGCTATCAGGCGTCTTTGTCTATCTCTATAGATTTTGATGCCCAATATATAAGCAGCTTCACCTAGGTCTTTCATTGAAAAACACTTGTTCAAATAACTCTTCACATCGTTAAGCATGTTGATGTCATTTCCAATAATCAATATGTCATCCACATATAGTACCAGAAACGTCACCGAGCTCCCACTCACTTTCTTGTAGATGCAAGCTTGAGCAATTTGGAACAAATCCAAAGCTCTTGATCACTTGATCAAAATGAAGGTTCCAACTCCAAGATGCTTGCTTCAGTCCATAAATGGAACGCTGAAGTTTGCATACTTTATCAGCATCCTTAGGATCGACAAAACCTTCGGGTTGCATCATATACAACTCTTCATCAATGTTGCCATTGAGGAAAGCAGTCTTGACATCCATTTGCCATATTTCATAATCATGAAGCAGCAATTGCTAATAAAATCGAATGGACTTAAACATCGCTACGGGAGAGAAAGTCTCATCGTAGTCAACACCTTGAACTTGTCGAAAACCTTTCGCAACAAGCCGTGCTTTATAGACGGTAACATTACCATCCGCGTCCGTTTTCTTCTTGAAGATCCATTTGCACTCAACGGCCTTTCGGTCGCTAGGAGGGTCCACCAAAGTCCATACTTGGTTTCGCTCATGGATCCCAATTCGATTTCATGGCTTCTAGCCATTTCTCGATCTGGGCTCATCATCGCTTCCTCATAGTTCGTAGGTTCACTGTCTTCTACTAACAAGACAGTCGAGGCAGGTTGCCGTACCACTCGGGAGGGCACGCGACCTTGTCGACTGCGACATTCGATGTGACATCGTCCAAGCTTCATGATCCTTGTCATTTGCTTCCTCTATTGTTGGTGCGGTGACCTTTGGAACAATTTCAGGTGCGCTACTCTCCAATTCAAGAGAAGGTTCAATAACCTCGTCTAGCTCTACTTTCCTCCACTCACTTCTTTAGAGAAACTCCTTCTCAAGAAAGGAATCGTTCTTCGACAAACACTTTGCCTTGTTACGTGATAGAAGGTATACCCAATAGTTTCCTTAGGGTATCCTATGAAGGCGCATTTCTCGCTTTGGGTTCGAGCTTGTCGGCATCAACTTCTTGGCGTAAGCGCATCCCCAAACTTTAAGCGACAACTTAGGTTTAGCACCAAACCACAGTTCATACGGTGTCGTCTCAACGGATTTAGATGGAGCCCTATTTAAAGTGAATGCAGCGGTTTCTAATGCATAACCCCAAAATGATAACGGCAAATCAGTAAGAGACATCATCGATCGGACCATATCTAATAGGGTTCGATTCCGGCGTTCAGACACACCATTGCGCTGTGGTGTTCCGGGTGGCGTGAGTTGTGAAACTATTCCACTTGCTTTGAGATGCGTGAGAAAATCATAACTCAAATATTCGCCCCCACGATCGGATCGTAGAAACTTAATCTTTCTGTTACGATGGTTCTTCACTTCATTCTGAAATTCTTTGAACTTTTCAAACGTTTCAGATTTATGTTTCGTTAAATAGATATACCCATATCTACTTAAGTCATCGGTAAAAGTGAGAAAATAGCGATATCCACCGCGCGTCGAAATACTCATCGGTCCGCATACATCGGTATGTATGATTTCCAACAAGTCCGTTGCTCGCTCCATCATACCGGAGAACGGGGTTTTGATCATCTTGCCCATGAGGCATGGTTCGCATGTGTCAAATGATTCAAAATCAAGAGACTCCAAAAGTCCATCAGAATGGAGTTTCTTCATGCGCTTTACACCAATATGACCTGAGCGATTGCCACAAATAAGTAGTATTATCACTATCTACTTTGTATCTCTTAGCCTCAATGTTATGGATGTGTGTTTCATCCCTTTCGAGATTTAGAAGAAATAAACCATTCACAAGAGGTGCATGACCATAAAATATGTTACTCATATAAATAGAACAACCATTATTCCCTGATTTAAATGAATAACCGTCTTGCAATAAACACGATCCAGAAATAATGTTCATGCTCAACGCAGGCACATAATAACATTTATTAAGGTTTAAAACTAATCCTGAAGGTAAAACTAAGGAGAGCGTGCCGACGGCCATCACATCAACTCTTGATCCGTTGCCAACGCGCATCGTCACCTCATCCCTATGGCCGCCGTCTATTCCGTAGCTCTGTTTGAGTTACAAATATTAGCAACCGAACGATTATCAAATACCCGGGCACTACAACGAGGGCTAGTAAGGAAAACATCAATAACATGTATATCAAATATACCTTTGATGGTGCCAGCCTTCTTGTCCGCTAAGTACTTGGACAATTGCGCTTCGATGACCCTTGTCCTTGCAATAGAAGCACTCGATGTCCGGCTTGGGACCGGACTTGAGCTTCTTCTCTCGGCGAGGCAGCGCTTACGCCGCCTTTCTTGAAGGGCTTCTTTGCACCTTTACCTTTCTTAAAGGAGGGCTTGTTGACCATCAACACATGATTATCCTTCTTGATGTCCACCTCGCAGCCTTGACTTTGCGAAGAGCTCGGTGATCGTATCGATGGAACCAATCTGATTATGAGTCACTACAAAACTTTTGTAGCTGGGAGGGAGTGATTGCAGAACCACATCAATCTTGAGCTCCTCTGGAATCTTGCATCCGATTGCTCAAGGCGTTGAGTGTAGCCCGACATCTTAATGGCGTGCTCACTAACGAACTCCTTCCTCCATCTTGCAATTAAAGAACTTCTCGGAGATCTCATATCTCTCGAGCGGGCTGAGTCTCAAACATGGTTTCAGCTCCTCGAGAATCTCAAAGGGCCGGGATAGTTTTCAAAAGCGATTTTGAAGTTCGGTTCCATAGCAAACAACATGGTTCTCTTAATCACACCATAATCTTTCTTGCGGTGATAGACAGCTTTCTCATCAGCCGGCCGATTCTTGAGGGGTTACCTAACGCTTTCTCAAGGACATAGTCCTTTTGTCCTCCAGACAGAATGATTCTTAGATTGCGGAACCAATTGGTGAAGTTAGACCCATTGTTCTTAAGCTTTTCTTTCTCAGCAAAAACGTTGAAGTTGAAGTTGGACTTAGCCATGTGATCTACAAAATTTGCAAGTACAAATTAGACTATGTTCATGATAACTAGTTCAACTTTTAATCAAATTACTAGATGAACTCCACTAAATTCAACATCCCTCAAGTTGTTTAGTGAACACGATCCAAATTCACCACACCTAATCCGATCTTCACGAGAAGAGATGTGGTTTCAATGGTGGACAACGAAGTGTCGATCATATCATTCATATGACTCATGCTTAACCTTTCGGTTCATGTGTTAGAGGCCATGTGCATACATGCTAGGCTCGTCAAGTTAGACCCAAAGTATTTCCGTGTGCAAAACTGGCTTGCACCCGTTGTATGTGCGTAGAGTCTATAGCACCCGATCATCACGTGATGCTTGGACACGACGAACTTTCATAGCGGTGCATACATGGGGAGAACACAGTTTTATCTTGATCTTTAAGTGAGGAATCATCTTATAATGCTCTTTATCGCGATCTAAGCATAATAAGATACATAAAAGGATAAACATCACATGCATATAACTTTATGTGACATGGTATAGCCAATCTTGGCGCAATGATCTCCATCTTGTGCGTTAAAGCATGATCTCCATCACTTCACCATGATTGCCTCCACCACGAATAGCAACTATAACTATTGCTAACTACTTAGCGATAAAGCAAAGCTATTACATGGCGTATAAGAAGTTGACTTCAGGTCATACACAATTATAAAGACAACCATATGGCTCCTGCGGTTGTGTACTCATCGACATGCAAGTCGTGAAACATTACAAAACATGATCATCGCATACAATATACACATCACATCTTGGGCGTACCATATCACGAAAACACTCCTGCAAAAACAAGTTAGGCGCCTCTACTTTGTTGTTGCACGTTTTACGTGGCTTATGGGAGTAGATGCTAAACGATTCTTACCTACGGAAAGCCACAACGGTGATATTATGGTTGCCAAACTCGGTGTTAATCCCATGACAACTATAGTGAGAAAGCGACATCCACCCGGCCGCATGTGTGGTACAAGCCACCGTCAAGTGCGAGCGGTCTCGCGAATGGCGTCGCGTAAGGTTGGCTGGACGCTTCAATCTCACTATCCGCGTCATAAGAAGAACACAAACAAGAGGCTTGCAGCGAAAACATCAGCGCGCAACAACCATGTTGCGTTCTACTCGTGAATCACATCTACGCATAGATCTAGCTCGATACCAGCGATGGGTTTAGCGACATAGTAAATCAAAATTTTCTCTGAGCGAGCGGAGGAAAGCCAAGATCTAATCTAGGAGATGCAAACAACGAGAGATTGGATTAGATCTTCATACCCTTGAAGATTCCCACAGTGAGCGTTAAATCGGAGCGTGGGTGATGTAGTCGTACTCGCTTCTCCTCCTCGCGATCCGATCCGATCTAGCACCACAAGTGGCGGTGCCTCCGTGAGATGCACGTGCAGCACCTCGGCGTCTCCTCCACCTCGGACCAGCAAGTATGGTGGAGAGATGGATTGGATCTACAACCACGGCGTGGTGTATATGGTGGAGAATTTCTGCGGAGGCTTCGCCTACAAGCGATCGGGAGGAGAGAGGAAGGCAGCGGGGCTACTAGGGCTTGGAGGAAAGTGTAGGGGAGGCGCACCAGCCCTCTATATATAGAGGGGGGCGGCCAGCCCTAGCCCCTCCTCCAAGCCTTGGGCCGGTGACCAAGGGATAAGGAGTGGGGGGTGAGGACTCTCCCCTCTTCTAGAAACCCTATCTCTAGTTTAAACGATTTAAACTCTCTAGGATTGGCTGGGCCCTATGGGGCCTTGTGCCCAATGCGACCAGGACACTCCCTAATAGGCCCATGCCCCCTCCGGAAGGTGGGACCACGTTGGCCCCCTTCCGAAGGTTCTAGAAGCTTAGGTACAATCTGATTAATCGGAACAATTCCGAACTCCAAAAACTGCCTTGCCTTATATGAATCTTATTCTCGGACCATTCCGGAACCTCTCGTGATGTCCGGATCCCATCCGAGACTCGAACAAAAATTCATAAACCAAGTATCCAATCTATCCTAGCGTCGAGACACGTTAAGTGTGTGACCTGCGGAGTTCGAGAATACGCAGACATGATCTTCTATCAATAATCAACGGTGCAGGCACCCATATTGACTCCACACATTCATTGATGATCATATCGGATGAACCACGATTCCAGGATTCAATCAATCCCATATATATATTCCCGTCTCGCGATATTTTACTTGCCGAGATTCGATCGTCGGTATCGTCATACCTAGTTCAATCCGTTCACGACAAGTACTTTACTCGTTCCGTAATCAATATCACTTTGTGATTAACTCCTTAACCACATGCTTGCAAGCGGTGTTGATATCGATTACCGAGTGGGCCGAAGTATATCTCTCCGACTTGGGAGGACAAATCCCATCTCGATACATACATCCCAATGATACTTTCCGATCACGAGAGACACCTTTATGATCACCCTCTCATAGGATGACGTTTGATGACCTTAAAGCTTTCTTCGATACCAGGAGTTGTATTATCTCATGGTCTAAGGAATACAATATTTGACATAAGAAAAGCTTACGCAAAGGCGAACACGATGACACGATCTAATTGCTTCGCTTAGTTTGGGTCTATCCACCATATCATTCTCCAATGATATGATCTCATTATCAATTGACAACTCATGTCTATGGTTAGGAAACCTTAACCATCATTGATCAATGAGCTAGTCCATAGAGGCGTACTAGGGACACGGTGTTGTTCACAAACCACACAAGTATTAAAGTTTCCGCTTAATACAATTCTAGCATGGAATATAAACTTTATCATGAACAAGAATTATAATAATAACATCTTTATTATTGCCTCTAGGGCATAATTCCAACAGTCTCCCACTTGCACTAGAGTCAATAATCTAGTTTACATTTGGCAACAATCTCAAACCCATGGCCTGAGGTCTTGATCATATTTTACGTGGAAGAGGTTTAGTCAATGGATCTGCGACATTCAGATCTGTATGTACTTTGATCTTCAGATCTCCATCTGCTATATAATCTCGGATTATATGAAACTTCAGTTGATATGCTTGGTCTTTGGATGATATCTTGGTTCCTTAGCGAGTGCTATGGCGCCGATTTTGTCACACAATATCTCCAGTGGGTCCAATGCACTTGGAACCACCAAGCTCGATGATGAAGTTTCTGATCCAAACTCCTTCACTTGGCCTTCTGCGGCCATGTATTCGCTTCTACTATAGATCCGCGATCACGCTTTGCTTGCGGCTTCTCCAGCTCTGACTCCTCCATTCAAAATATACCGTATCACATGCGAGATTTAGAATCATCCTTGTCGATTGTCGAAACTAGCATCGGCGTAACCTTTTCTGACAGTGTTCATCACCCCATAGACTAAGAACATTTCTTTAGTCCTATTTAGGTACCTTAGGATGTTCTTCACGGCTGTCCGATGTTCCACTCTGGATCACTTTGATATCTTTCGTCAAACTAAGAGCATTGGACACATCCGGTCTAGTACACAGCATGGCATACATGATGGAACCTATGGCGAGGCATAAGGCACTTTGCTCATAGCTTCCCTATCATTTACCGTAGCTGGACAGAGCCTTGCTCAATATCTTACGACAACATAGGCCTTTGAACCTTTCAATGCCTTATCCATTCTGAACCTTTTAGGGACTTTGTCTAGGTATGTACTCGGCTTAAAGCTATCGAGCGTCTTTGTCTATCTCTATAGATTTTGATGCCCGGTATATAAGCAGCTTCACCTAGGTCTTTCATTGAAAAACACTTGTTCAAATAACTCTTCACATCGTTAAGCATGTTGATGTCATTTCCAATAATCAATATGTCATCCACATATAGTACCGGAAGCGTCCGAGCTCCCCTCACTCTCTTGTAGATGCAAGCTTGTAGCAATTTGGAACAAATCCAAAGCTCTTGATCACTTGATCAAAATGAAGGTTCCAACTCCGAGATGCTTGCTTCAGTCCATAAATGGAGCAGCTGAAGTTTGCATACTTTATCGGCATCCTTAGGATCGACAAAACCTTGGGTTGCATCATATACAACTCTTCATCAATGTTGCCATTGAGGAAAGCGATCTTGACATCCATTTGCCATATTTCATAATCATGAAAGCGCAGCAATTGCTAATAAAATCCGAATGGACTTAAACATCGCTACGGAGAGAAAGTCTCATCGTAGTCAACACCTTGAACTTGTCGAAAACCTTTCGCAACAAGCCGTGCTTTATAGGCGGTAACATTACCATCCGCGTCCGTTTTCTTCTTGAAGATCCATTTGCACTCAACGGCCTTTGATTCGCTAGGAGGTCCACCAAAGTCCATACTTGGTTTTCGCTCATGGATCCCAATTGGTTCATGGCTTCTAGCCATTTCTCGTCTGGGCTCATCATCGCTTCCTCATAGTTCGTGGGTTCCTTTGTCTTCTACTAACAAGGCAGTCAAGACAGTTGCCGTACCACTCGGGAGGGGCACGCGACCTTGTCGACCTGCGACATTCGATGTGACATCGTCCAAGCTTCATGATCCTTGTCATTTGCTTCCTCTATTGTTGGTGCGGCGACCTTTGGAACAATTTCAGGTCTTGCTACTCTCCAATTCAAGAGAAGGTTCAATAACCTCGTCTAGCTCTACTTTCCTCCCACTCACTTCTTTGAGAGAAACTCCTTCTCAAGAAAGGAATCGTTCTTCTGACAAACACTTTGCCTTGGTTACGTGATAGAAGGTATACCCAATAGTTTCCTTAGGGTATCCTATGAAGGCGCATTTCTCGCTTTGGGTTCGAGCTTGTCGGCATCAACTTCTTGGCGTAAGCTTCGCATCCCCAAACTTTAAGCGACAACTTAGGTTTAGCACCAAACCACAGTTCATACGATGTCGTCTCAACAGATTTAGATGGAGCCCTATTTAAAGTGAATGCAGCGGTTTCTAATGCATAACCCCAAAATGATAACGGCAAATCAGTAAGAGACATCATCGATCGGACCATATCTAATAGGGTTCGATTCGGTCAGACACACCATTCTTGTTGTGGTGTTAGGGTGGCGTGAGTTGTGAAACTATTCCACTTGCTTTGAGATGCGTGAGAAAATCATAACTCAAATATTCGCCCCCACGATCGGATCGTAGAAACTTAATCTTTCTGTTACGATGGTTCTTCACTTCATTCTGAAATTCTTTGAACTTTTCAAACGTTTCAGATTTATGTTTCGTTAAATAGATATACCCATATCTACTTAAGTCATCGGTAAAAGTGAGAAAATAGCGATATCCACCGTCCGAAATACTCATCGGTCCGCATACATCGGTATGTATGATTTCCAACAAGTCCGTTGCTCGCTCCATCATACCGAGAACGGGTTTTGATCATCTTGCCCATGAGGCATGTTTCGCATGTGTCATATGATTCAAAATCTAGAGACTCCAAAAGTCCATCAGAATGGAGTTTCTTCATGCGCTTTACACCAATATGACCTAGACGACAGTGCCACAAATAAGTAGTATTATCACTATCTACTTTGTATCTCTTAGCCTCAATGTTATGGATGTGTGTTTCATCCCTTTCGAGATTTAGAAGAAATAAACCATTCACAAGAGGTGCATGACCATAAAATATGTTACTCATATAAATAGAACAACCATTATTCTCTGATTTAAATGAATAACCGTCTTGCAATAAACACGATACAGAAATAATGTTCATGCTCAACGCATTCACATAATAACATTTATTAAGGTTTAAAACTAATCAAGGTAAAACTAAGGAGGCGTCAACGGCCATCACATCAACTCTTGATCCGTTGCTAGCAACGCATCGTCACCTCATCCCTCGCAAGCCGCCGTCTATTCCGTAGCTCTGTTTGAGTTACAAATATTAGCAACGAACCATTATCAAATACCGGCACTACAACGAGGGCTAGTAAGGAAAACATCAATAACATGTATATCAAATATACCTTTGATGGTGCCGACCTTCTTGTCCGCTAAGTACTGGACAATTGCGCTTCCGATGACCCTTGTCCTTGCAATAGAAGCACTCGATGTCGCTTGGGACCGGACTTGAGCTTCTTCTCGGAGGGCAACGCGCTTGCCGCCGCCTTTCTTGAAGGGCTTCTTTGCACCTTTACCTTTCTTAAAGGAGGGCTTGTTGACCATCAACACATGATTATCCTTCTTGATGTCCACCTCGCAGCCTTCACTTTGCGAAGAGCTCGGTGATCGTATCATGGAACCAATCTGATTATGAGTCACTACAAAACTTTTGTAGCTGGGAGGGAGTGATTGCAGAACCACATCAATCTTGAGCTCCTGGAATCTTCTTGATCCGATTGCTCAAAGGCGTTGAGTGTAGCCCGACATCTTAATGGCGTGCTCACTAACGGAACTCCCTTCCTCCATCTTGCAATTAAAGAACTTCTCGAGATCTCATATCTCTCGAGCGGGCTGAGTGCAAACATGGTTTTCAGCTCCTCGAGAATCTCAAAGGGCCAGGATAGTTTTCAAAACGATTTTGAAGTTCGGTTCCATAGCAAACAACATGGTTCTCTTAATCACACCATAATCATCTTTCTTGTTGATAGACAGCTTTCTCATCAGCCGCCTTGATTCTGAGGGGGTTACCTAACGCTTTCTCAAGGACATAGTCCTTTTGTCCGCCAGACAGAATGATTCTTAGATTGCGGAACCAATTGGTGAAGTTAGACCCATTGTTCTTAAGCTTTTCTTTCTCAGCAAAAACGTTGAAGTTGAAGTTGGACTTAGCCATGTGATCTACAAAATTTGCAAGTACAAATTAGACTATGTTCATGATAACTAGTTCAACTTTTAATCAAATTACTAGATGAACTCCCACTAAATTCAACATCCCTCAAGTTGTTTAGTGAACACGATCCAAATTCACCACACCTAATCCGATCTTCACGAGAAGAGATGTGGTTTCAATGGTGGACAACGAAGTGTCGATCATATCATTCATATGACTCATGCTTAACCTTTCGGTTCATGTGTTCCGAGGCCATGTCTGTACATGCTAGGCTCGTCAAGTTAGACCCAAGTATTTCCGTGTGTGCAAAACTGGCTTGCACCCGTTGTATGTGAGCGTAGAGTCTATAGCACCCGATCATCACGTGATGCTTGGACACGACGAACTTCATAGCAGTGCATACATGGGGAGAACACAGTTTTATCTTGATCTTTAAGTGAGGAATCATCTTATAATGCTACTGTCGCGATCTAAGCATAATAAGATACATAAAAGGATAAACATCACATGCATATAACTTTATGTGACATGGTATAGCCAATCTTAATAATGATCTCCATCTTGTGCGTTCCGGCATGATCTCCATCACTTCACCATGATTGCCTCCACCACGAATAGCAACTATAACTATTGCTAACTACTTAGCGATAAAGCAAAGCTATTACATGGCGTATAAGAAGTTGACTCGCAGGTCATACACAATTATAAAGACAACCATATGGCTCCTGCCGGTTGTGTACTCATCGACATGCAAGTCGTGAAACATTACAAAACATGATCATCGATACAATATACACATCACATCTTGGGCCGTACCATATCACAAAACACTCGCAAAAACAAGTTAGACGCCTCTACTTTGTTGTTGCACGTTTTACGTGGCTTATGGGAGTAGATGCTAAGAACGATTCTTACCTACGGAAAGCCACAGCGGTGATATTATGGTTGCCAAACTCGGTGTTAATCCCATGACAACTATAGTGAGAGAACGGCATCCACCAGCCGCATGTGTGGTACAAGCCACACGTCAAGTGCGGAGCCGGTCTCGCGAATGACGTCGCGTAAGGTTGGCCTGGACCGCTTCAATCTCACTATCCCGCGTCATAAGAAGAACACAAACAAGAGGCTTGCAACAGAAAACATCAACGCCCGCAACAACCATGTTGCGTTCTACTCGTGAATCACATCTACGCATAGATCTAGCTCTGATACCACTGATGGGTTTCGCAGCATAGTAAATCAAAATTTTCTACGGAAGCGAACAGAGGGAAAGCCAAGATCTAATCTAGGAGATGCAAACAACGAGAGAGATTGGATTAGATCTTCATACCCTTGAAGATTCCCACAGCGGAACGTTCGTCGGAACGTGGGTGATGTAGTCGTACTCGCTTCTCCTCCTCGCGATCCGATCCGATCTAGCACCACAAGTGGCGGTGCCTCCGTGAGATGCACACGTGCAGCACCTCGACGTCTCCTCCCACCTCAGACCAGCAAGTATGGTGGAGAGATGGATTAGATCTACAACACGACGGCGTGGTGTATATGGTGGAGAATTTCTGCAGCAGGGCTTCGCCTACAAACAGTCGGGAGGGAGAGAGGAAGGCAGCAGGGCTACTAGGGCTTGGAGGAAAGTGTAGGGGGGAGGGGGCGCACCAGCCCTCTATATATAGAGGGGGGCGGCCAGCCCTAGCCCCTCCTCCAAGCCTTGGGCCGGTGACCAAGGGATAAGGAGTGGGGGGTGAGGACTCTCCCCTCTTCTAGAAACCCTATCTCTAGTTTAAACGATTTAAACTCTCTAGGATTGGCTGGGCCCTATGGGGCCTTGTGCCCTTGGCCCAATGCGACCAGGACACTCCCTCATAGGCCCATGCCCCCTCCCGGAAGGTGGGACCACGTTGGCCCCCTTCCGGAAGGTTCTAGAAGCCTATACAATACTGATTAATCCGGAACAATTCAACTCCAAAACTGCCTTTGCCTTATATGAATCTTATTCTCCGACCATTCCGGAACCTCTCGTGATGTCCCGGATCCCATCCGAGACTCGAACAAAATTCATAAACCAAGTATCCAATCTATCCTAGCGTCGAGACACGTTAAGTGTGTGACCTGGGTTCGAGAATATGAGACATGATCTTCTATCAATAATCAACAGCGGGTGCAGGCACCCATATTGACTCCCACACATTAATCGATGATCATATCGGATGAACCACGATGCCAGGATTCAATCAATCCCATATATATATTCCCTTCGTCTCGCGATATTTTACTTGCCCGAGATTCGATCGTCGGTATCGTCATACCTAGTTCAATCCCGTTCACAGCAAGTACTTTACTCGTTCCGTAATCCAATATCACTTTGTGATTAACTCCTTAACCACATGCTTGCAAGCGGTGTTGATATCGATTACGAGTGGGCCAAGTATCTCTCCGACTTGGGAGGGACAAATCCCATCTCGATACATACATCCCAACAGATACTTTCCAATCACCTGAGAGACACCTTTATGATCACCCTCTCATAGGATGACGTTTGATGACCTCAAAGCTTTCTTCCGATACCAGGGAGTTGTATTATCTCATGGTCTAAGGAATACAATATTTGACATAAGAAAAGCTTCAAAGCGAACACGATGACACGATCTAATTGCTTCGCTTAGTTTGGGTCTATCCACCATATCATTCTCCAATGATATGATCTCATTATCAATTGACAACTCATGTCTATGGTTAGGAAACCTTAACCATCATTGATCAATGAGCTAGTCCATAGAGGCGTACTAGGGACACAGTGTTGTTCACAAACCACACAAGTATTAAAGTTTCCCCTTAATACAATTCTAGCATGGAATATAAACTTTATCATGAACAAGAATTATAATAATAACATCTTTATTATTGCCTCTAGGGCATAATTCCAACAAGATATGCCCTAGAGGCAATAATAAATGTAGTTATTATTATATCTTTGTGTTTATGATAAATGTTTACATTCATGCTATAATAGTATTAACAAGGAAACATTAATACTTGTGTGATTTGTAAACTTAATTTGAAGTCCCTAGTAAAGCCTCTATATAATACTAGCTTGTTGGTTAATAGATGATTGTGGTTTCCCTATTATGAACATTGAGATGTTATTAACAACAAGATCATATCGTTAGGAGAATGATATGATGGACATACTCCTATTGATAAGCATAGCATAAAGATCAAGTCATTTTAATAGTTCAATTGCTATATGCTTTCTGATACATAGTAATCTAATTCCTTCGACCATGAGATCATGCATATCACCTTTACCGGATGGATGCTTTGATGACATCAAATACCACACCGAATGGCGGGTGGCTATAAAGGTGGCATTGAGTGTTCGGAAAGTATTGGTTGAAACACATGGATCAAGAGTGGATTTGTCCATCCATATGACGGATAGATATACTGGGCCCTCGGTGAAATGTCATCAATTAGCTTGCAAGCATGTGACTGCTCTGAGGATCACATATCACGGGAATGAGAAAAGAGTACTTATCGATGAGGTTGAACTAGGTATGCGAGATATCGACGATCATAACCTCGGATAAGTAAACTATCGTGAGACAAAGAAATTGATATCGTATGTAAGTGGTTCATTCGATCGCAAAGTAATCGAGAAATATGTAGAGCCATATGAATTTCAGATTCCTCTATTGGTTATTGTTGGATAAGTGTCTCGATCATATGCATAATTCACGAACCGTAGGGAGACACACTTAAGGATTCGACGTTGTTTGAGTAGTTATGGAATGATGAGAAAGAGACCGAATGTTGTTGGTCTCGGATGGGATCCGGGATATCACGAGGAGATCCGGAATGGTCCGGAGAATAAGATTCATATAAGGAAAGTCCCGTTTCGGAGTTGGGGAATGGTTCCGGTGTTTTCATCGGGAATGTTCTAGAATGTTCCGGAATATCCGGCACTCCGGAGGGGAAGGGTACATGAATGTGTTATATCAAGTTGGTATGATTGCATCATGTACTAAGTGTCATCGCTGTTCCAAATAAAGGATTAATTCAAATCCTAGTTTGAAAAGTCAAATAGCTAAATTGAAAAGTCAAACGACTAAATTTGGAAAGTGGAAAAGAGGAGGAGGAAACTGAGGTTGGGAGGGAGTCCCTCCTCCCAAGCCAAACACCACCCAAGCCGAGTTGGGGAGGGACTCCACTCCCTCCCCTTGGCCGGCCGGCCCCTCCACCTATATAAGGAGGGGCAGGGCTCCCTCCTAGGACACACAAGTTCCCTGCCCCAAACCCTAGCTTGGCGCCACCACCTCCTGCAGCTGCCGCCGCCTCCTAGGGTTGCGCTAGCCGCCGACTTGGGGTGCCCCAAACCCTAGCCGCCGGCTCTAGCACCTCCTCCTTGGTGTGTCTAAAACCTAGATCGCCGAGGAACTCTCTCATACTCCACCATACTCGCTCCGGCTTAAGGCGAAGCCCTGCGAGATCTCCCCTGTACTTCCGGTACCACGCCGTTGTTCTGCCGGAATCGCGAGGAGAGTGCTACAACCTCCATTTTCTTTGGAACAAGGAGAGGAAGGTCTTCGTCGAGTACGAACGTGTGACCGATTGAGGAGCGCTTAGGAGCACTTGGCCTTGGAAGGATCGTCTACGCGATCTTGAGATCGGGAAGAGTACGACTACATCACCCACGAGAATCCACTCTCGTTAAACACTTTGGAATCTTCGAGGGTGAGTTATTCCATCGACTCATTGCTATAATCTAGTAGATAGATCTTGGCTTGTTTGTTTGTATGCGGTAGAATTTTTTTGTTTTCCATGCTACGAAACCCTACACATGGGTCCCACCTTCTGACTTTGAATTGATTGGTCACGCGCGGCGTGGAGATAATTACGGCATCTCCTCGATTTCCGTGCATAGTGGACGGCGTGTGAGGGACGGTTCGCTGCTGTGCTGACACATGGACGGTTGGATTTGGATGTTGGCTTTAGGGCTTCCCGATGAACGGTCATCGTGCATCGTCTTCACCCTTATAATCACTTGGGGAAAATTTGTTTGTTTTCACCGCAACCATTCTTGTTTCACTGCTTCCTCCTTCTTTTAGCTTTTATTGCCGCGCGCTGGAAGTTCTTCGATCCTTCCCATCTTTGTTCCTGCGTTCATGTCATCGCCCTCGCCGCACCGCAATGGGGAAACCAAAGAAGGCTTCCACCGCAGTTGGTACCAATGCTGCTGCCGGCAGCAAGAAGGGTACTGCCGCCACTCGCATCACCGATGGTGGCTGGCGATGATCGGAGATGCGCGAGAGCGGTCTCCGCAAACTCCATGAGTGGGCTCTGATCCCGCAGGAGAAAGAGGCCGTCAAGATTCCCGACGACGAGGTAATTCCCCGTCCTCCCGCTGGGTTTCGTGTTATGTTTGTCGCTTTTGTCCTTCGGGGCTTTTCTTTCCCGGTCCATGATTTTCTCCGTGGATTGATTTTCTTCTACGGCATCCAACTCCATCATCTTTCGCCAAATTCTCTTCTTCATATCGCCTGCTTCATCACCTTCTGCGAGTGCTGGCTCGGTGTCAATCCACACTTTGGCCTCTTCTGGAAGATCTATTCCATGAAGAGGCAATCTGGCTCCGATGGTGCTTATCCCATCGGCGGTTGCATCATTTCCCTGAAATCCAACTTTCTATTCTTTTCTTTTTCTATGTCCAAGTCTGTCCAGTACTGGCGGAGGCGATGGTTTTACATCCGCGACTCCACAGTGGACGGGCAAAACTTTGGCCTTGCACCTTTCGACCCCTCCCAGAAAATCCAGCCGAAGAGGTCCTGGAAGAACCACATCTTGGATGGTGAGGTGGCGGAAATAGAGGAGCTCTATCGTCGGGTGGAGGACCTCCAGGTGACTCCGAATAAAGAGGTGAACGGTGTGGATATCATCCGCACCTTCCTCAAACGTCGGGTGCAACCGCTCTAGGCTAGGGCGCATCCGATGTTCCTTTATGCTGGCCGCCAGGATCCGACTAGGGTTTCGACTGAGGAGCTTTCTAGGGGGGATCTCGACAGATTTATTCGGCCGCTGCTGAAGTACAAAGCTGAAGAGGACCTTCCGGGGAAGTCGTTGACTCCTCTGTTCACCGCCTCCCGTCTGGTTCCGCAGGTGTAGATCTGGGACGTGCGCGTAGCGCTTTTTTTGATTGCGTTTTCTTGTACTTGTTTGTTCTCACAGTTTGCTTTCTTTGTGTAGGAATTCAAGGTATCGGGCATGGTGCCTCCGCTACCCGAACGTTTTCTGGATGCACCGGACAATGAGGTAGTGGACTCCATGTCTAAGATTCCCTCAGCACGGTCACCGGCTGAAGAAGCCTTTGAGTCGAGCGAGGAGCAGACTCGAAAGCGGGCGCGGAGCTCGAGCGAATCGTCGGATGCCTCGACTCCGCCGACGCCTAGGAATCTGCCATGCCTTGCGCGTCACAGTGGAGGTGATGGTGTCTCTTCCTCTCCTATTCCAGCCGTGCCCGTGCGGGCTGTGGCGCCACAGCCGCCGGCAAAGCGGAAGAAGGAAGAGAGAAGGAAGAGAAGAAAGGCAGGAGGGCCTCGCCTGTCTTCGACTTGAGCGATCACGACTCGTAAGTGTCTTCCATTGCTTTTGCTCTCCTTTTTTTTCTTTTGCTTGTTTGTATTTGACTAAAGTTTCCTTTTGTAGCCACTCCTCAGATGGCTCTTTCAGCGATGACGCTCGAAAAATGGTGGGGGATTCGAAGGTTGCTCCTTCTCCTCCTCCTCAGATGGTGGCCACCTCTGGGGACGTTGCTCCGAACCCTTCTCCGCAGGAGGCTCGGGTGATTATCTCCCAGAAGACTACAGCCGGACCTTCGAAGTCGCCATCCAACCATGTAAGTGCTTTCGTTCTTGCCGTGGGAGGAGCCCCCGAGCATTTTTTAGATGACCTGCTAATCATTTCTTCCTTGTGTCTCGGGGGGAGCCCCCGAGCATCTTGTGGTTGATCTGCTGATCATGTTTTCCTTTTCCTCGTATCTCGGGGGGAAGCCCCCGAGCGCTTTTCGTATGCGTGATTTGCTTTGCTTGTTTCTTGGGCGCATCCCCCGAGCCTTTTTCCTGACAAGTTGCGTCTTCTTGCAGCCTTTTGTGCAAGGCGCCAACCAGCTGGTGGAGCAACACCTGGTGTTGGAGGCCAGCTTCAAGCGGCTTCAAGGTACTTCATGAATTGGTCTTTTTCGTCTACCTCTGCTTCCTTTCCCTTGGATCTGATACGTGTTCTTTTTTGCAGATGAAAACAATAATGCCCTCCGCGAGCTTGATGCTCTCAAAAAGAGCCTTGGGCGAGCGGAGAAGAAGGCCGAGGATGCCGTTGGTGCAAAGGAGTGCCTCGAGCGGGAGTTAGCCGAAGCAGCTGCGGCCAAGGAGCACCTACAGCAGGAGGCTACGGACCGCGAGGAGCAAGAGTTAGCCGAAAATCTGATGGCTGCCGCCAAGGCTATTTCGGGTGAGTGGTTTTCGCCTGCATGTTTTTTTCAGTTGCCTTGGTCTTTCTGGCTTTGTTTGACGCATACTTTGCTTCTTCCGTTTATCTAGATGCCGTAGGCATCAAGTTTGACCGTGGTGCCCTGCAGCACGGAAGTGCTCTGAATGATGCCACTGCGGCGGTCGAAGACCGCTGTAGTACCGTGGTCGGCTCGCTTGCCAAGGACAAAGAGGTTCTCGGGATCTTCTACAAGGAGCTCGTCCCCAAGGGCGTCGCCCTCGAGGATGTCGACTTGTTGGTGGATGCGCTATCAGCCGACGCGCCTGCAGCATACAAGCGCAAGCAGAAAGGCATCGGCACGTCCGTGGGGCTGGCGATGGCCCTCACATCTGGAGCGGAGCTAGATCTTCATCAGGTCACCTGCTAGATGCCGATGGCTCCCGACGTACCCAAGGTAGCTTTTGCTCTCTATGCTGCCTGTTGTAAGCGCTATGGGCCGAAGCTGATTGACTTCTTTGAGTCTGTGGTGAAGCAGCGAGGGGAGGCCAAGGCGCGATCCGGCCGAGGCCACTCAGGATGCAGCTTCTTAGGCCTTGTAGTTGTAGGATAGCTTTCGTCTCTTTTGCTGTGATGTATTTATGAACACTCCTTGTGCCACGCAGTGGATTTTTGCTGCATATAATGAATCTCCGAGCTCTTTGTTCATTCGTATGTTTGTTCATGTCCCTGCCTTCTTTTCCTCTAGGGACCTTCGGGTGATGATCCCGTCGATACTGGGCCTGTTCCGCAGCCGCGACCATCTTTGGATGATGCGTCGCAGCTTGTGTTTATTCGTGACCGCGTCCGCAGTCTTGAGAAGGAGTTGCTTGGCATCCGAGGTCATGTGGACGTTTGGAAGTCGAAAGCTGAGCGTAGCGTCGCCAGAGAGGAGTATTTGATGGGAGAGTTGCGGTGTTTAGCCGTAGACCTGCAATGTGAGTTTTTTCGAGCTGCTGGTCATTTTCAGATGCGCCTGCTGGCTTGTCATCTTACTTTGTAGGTGTTTTGCATGTGCTCACCTTGTTCCTCAGGAGGAGAAGGAGCGTGTTGCAGTTCGGATCAACTGCTTGACCCAGCAAGACATGGAGGCCGACGGTTTTTTCTGGATGGACCGCGATCGTGCCATGGTCCTTGCGACTGTGCAGGATCGCGTTCACCAAGTGTCGCAGGTGCTGCGTCAAGTGAAGACTTCTCTGTCGTCAGTTCTGCACGTGATGTTTTCCCTGGATGAGGCACCATCGACTCTCTGGGACCTGCTGGCGAAATTTCGAGATGTGCATCATGTTAGGGAGCTGGTGCGGCATCAACTGGTTGCAGGGGTGAAGGCTGCGCTTTCCCTTGTGCGTCTGCATCGCCCTGATGTAGATCTTGCTGCTGTGGTGGCTAGGCCGCCTCTTCAGCCGGATGGTGGCGTGTGGGATATGCGTCCACATTATGCGGCTGTAAGGCAGTATGCTGAAAAAATTGTAGATCTCTTTGAGCAGCGTGCGCAGGTGATTCTTCAAGATAGGTAGGACATGTAAAAGGATAGATGTAAAAGCATGAATAGAGCTCACAAGATCTTGATCATGAACGGAGCTCACAAGATCTATACATGAAAGCACAAAGGAGGAGATACAACCATCTAGCTACTACATGGACCCATAGTCCAAGGTGGAACTACTCACGCATCATACCAGAGAGAAGGCCTCCGGGATGATCTCCCCTCCGGCAGGGTGCCAGGAAGAACTTCATATCCCCCCGATCTAGGGACGATGGTGGTGGCGACTATAGACGGTTTCCTGGAGATTTGATTGGGTACTTAGGGTTTCTGCATCGGGGGATTTTTATAGGTGAAGGGGAGACCGAGGAGGCGGCCAGGGTTGGCAAACCCCAGCTGTCCCCTCCGGCTCTCCTCTGGACTTCTTGTTCCCCACGGAAAGTAATTTACTTTGACGTTTGTCCCGTCCAATTCCGAGAATATTTCTTTACTAACTTTTCTGAAACCAAAAACAACAGAAAACAGGCATCTGGCACTGTTGCAACTTGTTAATAGGTTAGTACCAGAAAACATGTAAAAAGCACCTCAAAGTGTAGAAAAGTAAAGCAAAGTAGATACTAAACAAGCATGGAGCATCAAAAATTATAGATATGTTTCCGACGTATCAACCCCCTATAAATGCTGTGACAATGACATCTCCACCCGGTTGGTCGCTGTCGCCCACTGACCGCGGCCGTGGCGCGAAATCTTCAATGCGCCCTTCCACTGCGGATCCTGCTACTGCTCTACACCCACCTCCTAGATCTTCTCTGGCTCCTTCTGTTGTGGTTGCTCCTGTGGTTGGTGTTCAGACTCGCTTACAGAAAGGTATCAAACATCCCAAAATTTATAAAGATGGTACAATATGCTATGGCTTGCTTGTATCTACAGATGAGCCTCACTCTCTCTCTCTCTCATGCTCTTGAGGCCCCACATTGGCACAAAGCAATGGAGGAGGAATATGATGCATTGCTTCACAACAAAACTTGGCACTTGGTGCCACCTAGTTCAAATAAAAATCTGATTGATTGCAAATGAGTGTATCGTGTCAAGAAACATGCCGATGGGACAGTGGACAGGTATAAAGCTCGTCTTGTTGCAAAAGGGTTTAAACAAAGATATGGAATTGATTATGAGGATACCTTTAGTCCTGTTGTTAAAGCAGCCACTATCAGAACTGTTTTAGCTATTTCAGTCTCTAGGGGTTAGAATCTGTGGCAGCTAGATGTCAAGAACGCGTTCCTACATGGTGTTCTGGAAGAGGAGGTTTACATGAGACAACCACCAGGTTTTGAGAATCCCAATGCTCCTCATTTTATTTGCAAATTGGATAAAGCTCTCTATGGTCTCAAACAAGATCCTAGAGCATGGTATTCACGTCTAAGTTCAAAATTACATGATCTTGGTTTTGTACCATCAAAGGCAGATACATCTCTATTTTTATATCAGAAGTCAGATGTCACAATATTTCTGTTAATTTATGTTGATGATATTATTGTTACAAGCTCTTCAAATCAGGCCATTGTTGCTTTGGTTAAGGATTTGAATGATGATTTTGCTATCAAAGATCTTGGTGAAATGCACTACTTCTTGGGAATTGAAGTGAGGAAAGTACAGAACAATTTGTTGCTAACGCAAGAGAAGTATGCCATGGATATATTAGAGGAAGTAGGCATGCACGAGTGCAAGTCAGCACCCACGCCATTGTCTTCTTCGGAACCTCTTTCACTTCTGTTAGGAGACCCTCTTGGTCCTGAAGATAGTACAAGATATCGCAACATTGTTGGTGCCTTGCAATACCTTACTCTAACACGACCTGATCTTTCCTTCTCAGTCAATAAGGTTTGTTAGTTTTTGCATGCACCTACTACAGCTCATTGGACAGCTGTTAAAAGAATACTACGATATGTCAGAGATACTATTGGTATAGGCATTACCTTCCAGCCCTCTTCTTCCACACTCTTGAGTTCTTTTTTAGATGTTGATTGGATTGGTTGTCTTGATGATAGACGATCTATAGGAGGTTTTGCAGTATTCATAGGACCAAACTTGATATCTTGGAATGCTAGAAAACAAGCTACGGTCTCAAGGTCAAGTATAGAAGCTGAATATAAAGTATTAGCAAATGCAACTGCAGAGATGATATGGGTTGAAGCACTTCTTGGTGAGCTTGATGTTCAGCTCAAAGAGAAGCCATGTTTGTGGTGTGACAAACTTGGTGCAACATATCTTTCAGCAAACCCAGTATTCCATGCCCGTACAAAACATATTGAGATTAATTTTCACTTTGTTCAAGAACGAGTGGCAGAAAATGAACTTACTATTAAGTTTGTTTCAAGCAAAGATCAACTTGCTGATGGATTTACCAAAGCACTTTCAGTTAGGAATCTTGTAGAATTTAGACGTAATCTAAACTTCTATATTTAGATTAAGAGGGGATGTTGAAATACTTGTATGCCACATCTTGTAATCCTTTTGTTATGGAAAATGATACTGTTGCTCCGAGGGATCGCGTGACTCGCATCCCCGGCTCCTCCACTAGTTTCTATCTCTCTTTCCTGAAATTCATGGCGTGAAGCCCTGCTCCCCTTCCCGCTCCTCCCGGCGTCTAGCCACCACCGCAGCACCCACGCCGCCATGGCTCCTGACGCTGCTGCTGCAAGACACGCCACCATACCTTTCATCCCCTCTGCTCCAAGGCACGCCTCCATCCGCCGTTGCTGCAGGTTGCGCCGCCATGGGCCTCCCTCAACCGCTCCAAGGCATGCCGCCATGGCTCCTGATGGTGCTGCTACGCATGCCATGGAAAAACTTCCACAAGCGGTAGCATCGCTTGCTATAACGGCGGCGGAGCATTGCTACATACGACAGGGAACGTTGCGCCCGACGGCATCCATCGTTGCTACCCGTGACATCCGGAGTTGCTACTTGCGGCGAGCGGTCCTGCTACACACGGCAATAGAACCTGCTACAAGTTTTTGCTCCGATGATGTCCCTGCAAAGTCCGCTTTGCTACATTAGTATAATTATTTTGCTATATTTGTTTTCTAATTTTGCTACAATAGCGCAAACTTCTTGCTACGAGGTATCCGGCAATGTCTCCGGCGAGATCTCCCAGCGATTCTCCGGTGAAGTCGATTTTGCTACATTAGTTCAATTTTTTTTTTGCTACATGGTCTCCGGCGAGGTTTCCGACGAACTCTCCGGCTAGATCTAGTCTATCTGTTATTTTTCTAGACCGAACCATTTTCTGCTACATGTAGCAAAAGTGGGACATTTTATAGCAAATCGGGCTAATTTATAGCAAAAGCAGGAATCTGGATAAAAAAAAAGACGCATGTCACGCAGAGGATCCGGAGGATCGGGGGAAGTTATCCTGGGACGCGTAGTGCTCCCCTTTTGTTATACATCTTGGCTGGCACGGTGTAGTACACAGCACTACGTCTCCTTGTACACCACGGCAGAGGATTTCTGCCGCTATATAACATGCAGCCCGATACTCCACAAGGTAATCGGTTAAACTCTAGTTTGTTAATACTGGAAACAAAGCAGCACCTACAGACATACTGCTCCAGTAATAAACTAGCAACTAGCTAGGAAAATGCTATGTAAACAGTTATTAGTGCTCCTGCAAACATAGTAGCAGCTATAAAACATACTGCTCCTCCAGAAATAAACTAGCAACTAGGATAATGCTATGTACTAGTAACTAGCAACTAGAAAAATATCAGTACCCCCGCCCAAACTCTCTCCTCACGGCGGTGAGAAACGCGGGGAACGGTCTCTCTTCTACAGGTACCAATTAGTCTCTGCGGCGTCAGACCAAATGGGACATGAAGGACAGCCCGACGCAGATCGTCCGATTGTGATCGCATGGCCAGGATCATTACCTCAGCTGTATGCTAAACTGAGTTCAGTTGTTCATTAGAAATTGTGTGGTCTAAAACCACTTTCATCAGCGTGGCCGTTCTCCTTCTAACTCACCCTCAAGCCCTCACTCAGCGGAAATGGCAGCAAGCAGCTGCGACATCAATAAAACCTCGACCCAATACTACCATAGATGGCTTATTTAAACTGTTCTGCCAAGTTGAGGGAACTAATAAATACCCAGTTTTACAGCTCAAGAGGTTAAAGTACTCCTTAATGTGAAACCTCAGGAAATTACATGGAATTAACTGGTCTAAGAAATGCAGAGGATGGCTACACTAGCCAAATCGTAAAAGGTTGATATCACTTGGTCACGGAGGATTTCAGTACACATTTTTTTTTGTTTTCTGAAGTCAGATGCAAGGGCAAATTTATGATTTAAAAAATCACGGGTCAAAATAAAACTGAGGTTAGATTTGTTTCGAAATTTCCATTGCAAAAACAGTACCACAATAATAAAGGAGGATCATGCACAAAGAAAGAAAATGCTCAGGTTGCCCATTGTAATGTCATCTTCAATTCATCAGTGAATCCAGATATGACCTAAGAAACAAAATTGAGCCATTGGAACTATGCATACATTTTATCTAATATAAAGCAGGCACAGCCTTGTTAACTCACGCATTGCCCCTCAGTGCCCTATTTAGCTCAATGCGCCCCCTAGCACTACCGGAAATCGAGATTGTGTTGGGTATTTTTTACTTTGCTGAGTGTTTAATTGCCGCACACTCGGCAAACAGCTCTTTGCCGTGTATCGTACATATGACACTCGGCACAAAAGGTCATTCACGGCAAAGGTCATGCACAGGGAAAACACCCGGTAAAGAAGCACATACACGGTAACGTTCGTAAAAACACTCGGCAAAAGATGGATACACGGCAAACCGTCCTGCCACGCGTATTCCCCGCCCGCGGTTGACGGCGCAGCTTACGGCGTTACGGTTTACCGAGTGTCGTCAAAAGTATACACAGTAAAAGTTCGCGCCAAATTTCTTCTTCCGCGCGCGCCAAAAAACACAGCGTTTGAAACACCCCACTTTGTTATGTGTTAGTCTACAACACTCGGTAAAGAGGTAATTTGTTGTGTGTCTTAACTTTTGCCGAGTGTTTCCGTCTGATACACGGTAAAGTAGTAAGAAAATGGGATTAGGGCTGAGGTGGGTCTATGTTGAAATTAGCTAGGCTCAAGCCTCGCTAAACTTGAAGGTTTCACATGGTTTGAATTTCTTATGCCCGTTTCAAACTAGGCCCGCAGATCAGGGTTTCGCAACAAACCACTTTACTCCGGGGCATCGCAATACCTTAAGGACCTGCATGTGGCCCTAACACATGCATGACAATGTGGTGCTATGTTGAAACATACAAAACCTACTAGTCTCCGGGTGCTTGCATGTGTCCCCACTCACATGCATGCGCTCTAACCTAGAAGCGACTGAACTTGTATAAAGGGGAAAGTCCATGTTTCGGTGAAACCGGGTAGGATAGTGCCCCACCTTGTGAACCAACATGGTTTTACATTATCTTATGACCTAAACAAACACAAAACAAGAGAGAGTTATGCCGGGCTACCCCCATCAAAAGAATGTCTAGGGGTAGGCGGTCCGGAGGAACATCGGGTTTCAGCCAGAAACCGCGCCCGGCATCGGAATATCTCAAGGACCTGCATGTTGCCCTAGCACATGCATGAGAGTGTGGTGCTATGTTGAAACATACAAAACCTACTAGTCTCCGGGCGCTTGCATGTGTCCCCCCTCGCATGCATGCGCTCTAACCTAGAAGCGAAGGTTCTGAACTTGTATAAGGGGGAAGTCCTTGTTCCGATGAAACCGGGTAGGATAGTGCCCCACCTTGTGAACCAACATGGTTTTACATTATCCTATGACCTAAACAAACACAAAACAAGAGAGGGTTATGCCGGGCTACCCCCATCAGAAGAATGTCTAGGGGGGTAGTCGATCTGAGGCCCGCACATCAGCGTTCCGCAGCAAACCGCGCTTCGGGGCATCGGAATACCTCAAGGACCTGCATGTGGCCCTAGCACATGCATGAAATTGTGGTGCTATGTTGAAACATACAAAACCTACTAGTCTTCGGGTGCTTGCATGTGTCCCCCTCGCATGCATGCGCTCTAACCTAGAAACGAAGGTTCTGAACTTGTATAAGGGGGAAAGTCAGGATAGTGCCCCACCTTGTGAACCAACATGGTTTTACATTATCCTATGACCTAAACAAACACAAAACAAGAGAGAGTTATGCCGGGCTACCCCCATCAGAAGAATGTCTAGGAGGGTAGACGATCCGAGGCACGAACATCAGGGTTCCGCAGCAAACCGCGCTCCGAGGCATCTCGGAATATCTCAAGGACCTGCATATGGCCCTAGCACATGCCTGAGAGTGTGGTGCTATGTTCAAACATACAAAACCTACTAGTCTCCGGGTGCTTGCATGTTTACCGGCGGGGTGTACGCTGTGAACTCTTTACCGAGTGTAAATACACGGCAAACGTTTGCCGAGTGTATTTTGGCCTTTGCTGTGTATTTTTAATACCCAGTAAAAAATCGTTTTCCTGTAGTGTAGGCTTCACAATTACACGTATCGGTTCAACTTTTATTATGTTACCCATCCTTCAAGTCACCTTACTAGGGGGCATATAGTAGATATAATGTGTGGATCGGTGCCAGGTTGCATTCAAGGTCCAGTTTAAACAGTGACGTACAAAATTGACAAAACTATGAGCAGAAGCTAGCTCTCAATCTGTTGCAAAGTGCAAGCCACAGCAAAATTTGCACAAGGACCAGTGATTACAGGTTGCCAATTTAAGGTAATTACTATATGACTAGCTGGCAATATGAACCAGCATAAACAATGATCAATTACTGCACGACAGGAAGCAACAAGATGTAATATAAATCTCAAAAAAAAAAGATGTAATATATCCACCGACATAAAGTGGATGGCAAATTCCACGGCCAATAAAAAGCACAATCTCCGTGACAACAAACGAAGCACACATCATGTCCATTATTAAGCCAATACAGTTTTAAAAATAACACAAGAGTACACTAGCATAAAAACAGTAACTTGAAGGTCGCAGACCAGCAGCATTCTTCGATTGATAGTAGGCATGAGCTAATCCTTTCCCATCACGGATGTCTTGTTAGTTGCCGGAAGCAGGGGGCTGGTAGCTCTTGTGGTTATCGGGGAGCGCGATGTAGGCGTATCCCTGGGCGTGGTACTGCCGGATGATGTCGTTCTGGGTGTCCCGCACACTCTGCAATTCCCGGAACGAACTCGCCAGGGCCTCGAGATCCTCCTCGTCCGTGATCCCCGTGTCTCGACGGAGGGCCTCGATGCTGTAGTCCGGGAGCGGCTTGGAATGAGGCGGCGACTTCATGAGGGCGCTGATGAACTTCTTGCTCACCAGCTCCATCATCTTGCCGTCCTCATCCAGCTTGAACGGGGGCAGGTCCATGGCCACTCCTGCCATGCGCTCCTCGATCACCACCAGCTCGTCGGCGAAGGACTCCTGCAGGGCATCGTATTCCATGTCCAGGTCCGTCAAGTCCAGCACCATATCCTCCTCCTCCTCCTCCTTCTCGCGAGAAGCCGACAACCCAGGCATGATCCCCTCCTTCTCTTCCTTCTTCCCCTAACCTAGATCTAGCTTGACGTGCGCTATACGAGAACCGCATGCATATATAGTCTAGACTCTAGCGAAGACCCAACCCTAGGCGGTATCGGACCGGATCCGTCTGCACCACTTCCGCGAAGTCCACTCGGGTCTCTCCAGCTTCGACTCCGCCAGCCTGCATGCGGTTAACCAGCTCCTGATCGGAATATTGCAACTAGTAGCTCCAACGTGCTCTAAAACAAAACTAGCTCCAATGTGACCTAAATAATAAGGACAAAAACTGTTCCAATTTGCAAGAGTATGTACCATCCAAATTGACTCCTTTTATTTCTCGCATTATTAAGAAGAATAAACAAGCCAGAGCACCTTCATTCCTTTGCGTTCACAGGCCGAAAGGATGGATTTACCTTTTTCGGCTTGGGAACAGCCGAATCCCGACTCATGTTGTCAGGGTTCGCTCATGGAAACTCAGCAAATTTGATAATAATTCAAGCAATTGCATTATATCATAGGTGAGTTTGTAGTCAAATTCGGATATATATCCGAATTCGACTTACGGTAGGCTAAAAACATAAAAGCTCGAGTGGATGCCGAGGCGGCGGACGTTCACATGCCGAAGCGGCGGTAGAACACCGTATAGTCGTCGTCCTCGTCATCGTCCCTCGACGGGTAGGAGCGGCCCTGTCCGGCGTCGCCGCATGCGATGGACGCGCTCGGCCTCCTCCTGCTCCCGGTCCAACCTGGTCCAGGCGCACGCGGCGGGGCCCGTCATTGGTGGGACTTCATTGAGCGATGCCTCTGCCGCCATCTTAAGAGGAAATCTAAAAGAGATATGCCCTAAAGGAAAATAAGAAATATGTTTATAATCATATCTCATTAGTTCATAATAATTTCATACTATGCTATAAAACACTGACACATGTGTGGTATGTAAAGAAATCAAGTCCCTAATAGCTTCTATTTATAAAGTTCAAAATAGCAGGCTATTCCATTTAGCCGTGGCTTTTTCTGAGGCTATGAAAGGCTAGCATATTTTTAAAAATTGAACAAATTTCAGTTATTTTTTTTCAAAAGATGGGAAAAACAATGACTCAAATAAGATTCGAGCTACAAGTGATGTAACTATTGGACACAAATAAGTATTTAACCAATTAACTCACAAGTTGTATTGAATCATATTTAACATAAGTTCGAAAAAGGAAAACAAAAAGAAGAAAACTTCAGAGAGCATAAGTTTAGCGGCTAAATTGGAGGCTAATTTAAGGCTAAACCGTATAGCTGGCTATTAGCGGCTATTTCCCATTTAGCCTATAAAAGGCATAGCCGTAGCCTTAGACTTCTCGAAAGGCTATAGCGCGGCTATAGCCGAGCTATAGCCGGCTATTTAAAACTTTGATTTATACTAGTTCACTGGCCAACCGATAATCAAGGGTTTCCTAACCATGGATCATTTATGCCAGTTGACAATGAGATCATGACATTGATGAATGTCATGATGGATATTACCCAATATGATTATTCCTACATGATCAAGACACAAAATTCATTGTTGCAATAGTTAAAAATGAAGGATCCTATTTATTTGACTGTGAGATCATGTTTAATCACTATCAGCTGAGGCTAGTTAGACTGCATCAACCGTCACACCATAATAGGGTGACCATAACGGAGTATATTGGGTATTCTAGAGGGACACATTGAGGCGTATGCATCAAGATCGGGATTTTTTCTCCCGGGTGATAGGAAGATACGCTAGGCCCACTCGTAAAATTATATCCATAAATATTACGCAACATGTGACTAGGTCATATCATGGAACGAGTAAAACGACACTTATCGTAATAAGATTGAACAAGGTATGATGATATCAATGATCAGATATTGGACAAGTCTAGTATCAAATGAACAAAGGAATTAGATTCAACGTTTATGGTTCAAACGATAATAAAATCGTGGAATGCACAGGGGTCATATGGGCATCCCGATCCCGCTGATGATCATTTATATGAGATGTGTCTTGATCATGTCTGTGATGTCCCAACCGGGGGATCTCAAACCCTTCTATCCACCCTGGTAAAAAAGATAAATTCATGTCGAATCGGTAGGAAGTGGGTCAGATATGAACTACAGGTACATGATCTGATGCTCATGATTTTTTACAAAAATCATTTTTAGGTTTACAATGTGCTATTTCATAAGAGATCCAATGCAAGTTTAGCGAGGCTCAGCGCCGAGCTAAGAATCTTCATACCCATCGTTTTAGAGTTTTGAATGTAGAGAGTTCGAAGTAGTTAGTAGAGGTTTTAGAGTTTTGAAAATAAAAGAATTCAAAAACTTCACCCTAGCTTCATTTTGGAATGCGATATAGTTGCAAGTAAAAATACTAAACTTGGAATATTGCAAATATTACAAAAAAAACTTCTCAAAATGAGCTATCATGTTCGAAGTTTCATGACTTTCAGGCCAAACGACTAATATTATACCTAGAATCGTGACATAATTTGTGATAATGTGTCCATATTATGCACACATGTGTATCTTAGGATGGCTTACAATATTGCAGCAGGAAGTTTTCCTTTTTACCTCACCAAAATTTCATTTTTCGAGTGCAAAAAAGGGTTTTTTTGTGAAGCAACCACCAAATGAAAGTTTCATATTGGTACTATCCCATTTTTCAAAAATAGTAAATCACCTTAGATGAAAATTTTCTCAATGGGATTCCTCTCATTTTTCTAATCAATTTGGATTATTTTAGATTTTCAAAATTCAAAAAGGAAAAAAGCTATTTTAAAAATTGAGTTTTTTATTAAAAAAATAATTATTTCATATTTGGATTTGTCATATTTTTCTGATAATAATGTATTATTTGTCAAATTTCAATTTTCAGATTTAAAGATATTAATTATGCCATATTATATGATAATAATGGAAAAAATGAATAAAATATTATTTTATTACTTATTTCATTTTCATTGGAATTCAATGTTATTATTATTATTATTATGTATTCATTGTTGTTTACATAAATAATTGTTTGGAGTTTCAAAAAATAAAGACGTGTGACATAGTGGTATAAGAGTTAATAGGATTGATATGGTAGTATTGAGAACGAGGTATAATTTGTTTCACGGGAGCTCATTTGAAGGGAACCAAGAAGTTAAGCGTGTTGGGAGTGTAATAGTGTGAGGATAGGTGATCGATCGGGAAGTTTGACCAAAACTATAATTTGATCTAAGATTAGCTACTTAGTATTAAAAATATCCCAAATGAAAGAGTTTCAAACAATTCATTTTTTTAAAAAAAATCGTTTTTTTAAATACAAACGGACGCTGGTCTATGCCGATGGGGCTATGCCGAGGGCAAAGCTGTTGGCACAGGCTGTGCCGAGGGTGGCCGTCGGCGTAGCCCCTATGCCGATAGGCTGCTACACCGATGTCTACCCTCGGCACAACCTGTGCCGACGGTAATTAGGGGCTGTGCCGAGGGCCCTCGGCACACTGTCCAGTTTTCCTGTAGTGAACACGTACAAACTCTATTATTATATGGACTTAACCAGAAAATGTACATGTTATCTAAAGCAGGCACAACCTTATAAACTTACTCGATAGCCTTGATGATGCAGTCAGTTCTTAGTGCACTATTTAGCTCAATGTGCTGCCTAAGCTTCACAATCACACTTATCAGTACACTTTTCATTAGATTGTCTATCCTTTTTTCACCGTTCAAGGGACATAGCTAGCTATCATGTGATTCATATCGAATCAAGTGCAAATTGTATTCAAGGTCCACAATTCAATCCAAACAATCAGGTGTACAAATTTGACAAACTTTGAGCAGAAGCTATCAATCTGTTGCAAACCACAGAAAAATGTGCACAACGACATTCAATCAGCCAATATTTAAGGTATCTATATGATTATACACCAACAAGCATAAAAACATCAATAACTGCATGATAGGAAGTAACATGATGTATATGTATCCACCAACATAAAGCGGAAGGCAAATTCCACGACCAATTTGACAGGATATGTTTTGCAACATTAAATAGTAGAAAAGCATCCTTGTCTTTTGTTCAAGTGACTACTGCATCAACCAAGTCACCACGATAACTAGATCACAAACATCTCATCAGTAGTAATAGTGTACGTAAATATCTCATTGTTAGAGTATATTACGGTTACTTTATATTTGGTAGTTTAAGTGTAATCCAATTCTATCTCTAGTAGTCTTCTTGCCCCCCAAGTCTTCTAGTACTATATAAACAGTCCAAGGGCTCACGATGTAATAACCTTAATCAATATCAATACAATCTATACTTTCATAATCTTTCACTCATCAGTAGTTATATGTGAGGTTAGCACTAATTTTCTAAAAAGCTAGATTGTAGAAGCAGCGAAGCACAAGTATGGCCACAAAAAACCTTCTACTCAACAAGAGGTTTAGTGACAAACTGTACATAACAGCACATGCCTCAATAATATTAGAAACCCAACATTGGGCCGAGGTGCTGATGCAATAGCTTAGCGATGAAGCTGACCATGCTACTTTAGTCTTTCCACCACCTCCCTTCTTGAATTTTGAAGTAATAGTAAGAAAACTAATTGAATGGGTGGGCTCAAAGAGGTGGGCTTATAGCTCCTATGCGACGTCTTTACGCGGAATTGGAAGGAACACGACATCGTTGAAAAGAATAGCTCGCATGCGATGCTTGTGAGACAGCTAATAGCCCAGTGCCACACGGGCCATAAAACGGTCGTTAAGGACACATTTAACTTTGTTCCAAGATTAGGGTTAAGCCAAACCGGTCGGTTGAGACAGCCAGTCAAGCCAGTCAAACCAACCGCTTCCGACCGAGAGCGCACGTCACACTGACTGTAGCTTCCCCGACGGCGGCGGCGGACCTCACCCATCGTTCTCGGCGCCGGCGGCGGCACGGCAATTAATTTAGGGGCGGCGCTTTCCTTCGATGGCGAAGGTGGTGAGTTCCATTTGAAAGCTAATTCCTCTCCCATTCTTCTCAATTCGAGATCTGAGCATGCCCATTGATGCTAGATTGTGGAGGCGAGGGTGTGCTGAACGGAGCGAGGGGTAACGAGATGGAGCATGGAGAGGGGACTTCTAATCGGTATATCCCGTATCTCTGCACTTAATTTCTCTAAGGTTGAGCTCTTTGTCCGCTTCCGCTAGCTCACAGTGCCTGCCAAAAACAGGGGAGACGATGTTGCGCGCCAAACCTTCGAATTTCACATCAATTTCTTTCCCTCTAGGGCTGTTTTAGTTGATGGCAGCACGCAACTCATTGAGAGATACACCGTTGTTAAATGGGAGGTGGAATTAGAACATGTTGATCCCCAAGAGCTAATAAACATGGGAGAGGAGGCGGTGAGGAAAATGGTGGAAAAAATTGGGGATAGTGTGGTTTGGGGGCCAGAGCAAGAAGTTTCTTTGTTACGATTTGATGATTACAAATGTGACTATGTTAGGGTTGAGACATGTGAACATATAGTTGATGAAATCGATGAGCGAAACGGTTGGACAAGCAAAACTATTCTGTTTTTAGCACAACTCATTGATCTGGAACCTGATTCGAGGGTTGGATATGTGGCCTCGAAGCTGGCTGCTCAGATGGTCGAGGATGATTGGGCTGCACAAAGGCAAGTAATGCCTATACTTACTGAGTTGGAAGTGTTAACAGTGGAGGATGATGCTAATGCACAAGGGGAGGCTGCATATGGTAATGCACAAAGGATTGTAACTGTTGATTGGAATTCAGTTGAGATACATGACCGGACTGATTTGGTCATTGCACCAATAGATGACATTGAAATGGCAAAGCTTTTTGGCATTCCTATAGATAACAGAGACAAGGAGAAGAAGAGGGATGAAGCTGCAAATGATGGTGACAACCATTTAAGAGATGAAGAGGCAGATATAGATCTAGAGTTGTTGGAAAATGCTGCAATTCATGTAGATGATGCACATGATGATGAGCTAGTAACAGTTTATGACAAAGATGACCCAGTTATTGAAGTTGGGAGATTGTTTCCAAGCATGGATGAATTCAGGATGTGTTTTAGGACATATGCAGTCAAACGTGAGTTTGCTACCAAGACTATGTGGACTGATAAAAAGAAGTTCTATGCAAAATGCATAGGTTATAATGGTGGTGCCAAGCCTTGCAAGTGGTATATATCTGCTAGACGCCAACCTGATGGAAGGACAATAAGAGTGAATCAAATTCCAAAACCTCATACTTGCATTACAAGTTCTCAAACGGTTACAAAGATGACATCACAATTATGGGTTACAGAAAAGATCAAGCCCATTTTATCCACAACACCAAACAACACTACAAAGAGACTGAAAATAGACTTGGAAAAGCAGTACCCCATTAAGCTGAATTATACTACAATGTGGAAGGCAAAGAAAAGGGCAATGAAAGAGCTATATTGTGATTGGTCAAATACCTTTCGAATGCTTTATAACTTCAAAGCAGAAGTAGAGAAGAGGTCACCTGGCAGTGTTGTGGAGATAGATACTGAGGTAACAGCTGATGGGGAAGTCTTCTTCTCTAAATTCTTCATGGCTTTAAAGCCTTGCATCGATGGCTTCAAAGCAGGGTGCCGTCCATATTTGAGTATAGACTCATCTTTCTTGACTGGAAAGTGGAATGGTCAACTAGCAGCATGCAATGCTTTAGATGGACACAATTGGATGTTCCCTGTAGCTATTGGCATGTTTCAGTCTGAGACAGAGGCATCATGGACATGGTTCATGATGCAGTTGAAAAGATGCATAGGGCCAGTCTCTCCATTGGCAGTGCACACAGATGCATGTAAAGGTTTAGAAAATGCAGTGAAGATTGTTTTCCCTCATGCTGAGCAGAGGGAGTGCTTCGGCCATATGTGGATGAATTTGATCAAAAAATTTAGAGGAGATGATTTTGGACGCATGTGGCCAGCAGCAAGATCTTACACAGTGCATACATTCATATCACCTTGAGAAGATTAAGGCGGCATGCTCTGAGGAGGATAGGGTCAAGTTTTGTACATGGTTGGAAACCTACCATTCTCTTTTATGGTACAGGTCTGGTTTTAACACTGCCATCAAATGTGATCATATCAACAATAATTTGGCAGAAAGTTTCAACAACAAAGTGAAGGAGTTAAAAGACTTGCATGTCCATGACATGGTTGACCAGATCAGGATCATGATCATGAGGTTGTGGGAATTGAGAAGAAGGCTTGGTGATGTTCTTCAAGGAGATAAGCTTCCTGATGTTGTGCAGCAGGTGGTCAACAGGAGCAGAAATCTTGCACATTTGCGTGTTGAGAAATCCTCATTGTGGGGTGCTGAAGTCAGAGATACAAAGACTGGCAGGAGGCATGTTGTTGACACTCAATTGCATGAATGCACATGCCTTGAGTGGCAACACACTGGGAAGCCTTGTGAGCATGCCATACTTTTCTTGGCCTCCAAACACAAGCT
The DNA here is from genome assembly GCA_023614405.1 of Avena insularis. Taxonomy (NCBI): domain Eukaryota; kingdom Viridiplantae; phylum Streptophyta; class Magnoliopsida; order Poales; family Poaceae; genus Avena; species Avena insularis. Next base: position 387,428,636 of record CM042687.1, read on the forward strand.
AAATATGCACCCATATTTGCATGAGTATTATTCTGTAGCAAAATTCAAGGCTACATATGGAACACCAATTCCAGCACTTACAGATCAGTCTCAGTGGCCTGAAGTGGACATTCAGTTCTCCTTGTGTCCTCCTTTGATGAAAAGAAAATTTGTGTGCCCAAGCAGAGTAGATTCAAGGCTTGGTTTGAGAAAGGTGGGAGCAGCAAGAAGGGAAAGAAAGATGAAAAGAAAGATGCCAAGCCAAAAATGGCCCAAAAAGGTAACAAGAATAGATGCAAACTCTGTGAAGAACTTGGACACCGAGCTGGCTCTACCAAGTGTAGATACACTGTTGAAAAGCCAAAGTATGTTCATCCAAAATCTGTCCCATTTCTTGTTGATGATTTTTCTCCCCCAGCTAACTTGCTTGTTTTCAGGAGGAAACGTGGAGAAAAAGGCCCACGTCTTGTTGTTGACGAATGCTGGCCAATGAAAAGGGCAAGAATCAATGGCCAAAGAAAGAAGAGAACTAACCAGATCATGTTTGGTGCTGCTGAGGTGCAATCTGAACTTGTTTTGGAGGATGATGTGTAAACTATTGAGGCTTTAGGGCACACTGTTTCTGATTTGTAAGCTCTGGTGCAAAATGAGGGGCAAAATGAGCCTGTTGTTGAGGCTCTGGTGCAAAATGAGCCTGTTGTTGAGGCTTTGGTGCAAAATGAGCCTGTTGTTGAGGCTCTGGTGCAAACTGACCATGTTGTTGAGGCTCTGGTGCAAACTGACCATGTTGATGAGGCTCTGGATCATGATCATGAGGTTGTTGAGGAGGTGCAGGAGGTGAAGGAGACTCTTGGACGTCTTTGTGGGAGGCGATGGTAATGGTAAGAAAAAGAAGAGCATAAACCTGTTGTGTGGTGTGAAACTTGTGAAGGAGAAGAAAACGAGGGATAAGAAGAGCCAAAAGAAATAGACTTTGAATTTGGCACTTGTTGTTGTAAACATTTGTTATTGTAATAATTTGGCAGTTGTTGTTATTGTAAACATTTGTTATTATAATAATTTGTCACTTGTTGATAATTTGGACAAAATTCAAATATGATGGTAAATTTGAATTTCAACAAATGTAGCTATGTCACTTTTCTATGTTTGTATGAGCTTCCAACGTTTTTCTCATATGTACAATACAACTCATCCTCACCATGATCCCTTTTGTGAAGTACAACTCACCCTCACCCAAAATGGGGTAGAAATGGGCTCCAAAGCTAGGGTAAACCACCCCCATTTCTAAGCAAGTTTTTTTCGACCATTTCTAAAACCAAGTTTGATATTTTTCATCATAACTATGTCACATAACATGACACCATGCGAAGGTTTTGTATTTTTTTGTTTTTTTTGAATTAGTTATGCACATTTGAATGTCTGGTCAAACTTGAAGCGTTTTCATAAATATTCTTAGCTAGGGGCTGAGGCTCACAAAACTAGCATTGGATCTCTGATGAAATAGCATGTTGTGAACCTAAAAATGATTTTTACAAAAAATCATCAGCATGAAATCATGTACCTGTAGTTCATATCTTACCCACTTCCAGCCGATTCGGCAGGATTTGTCTTTTTCACCAGGAATGGAATAAAAGGTTTGAGATACTCAAGTTGGGAAATTGTACATGCTAGGTGGTCTAGTATTTTTGAAAAATAGGATGTTACCATTTTGAAACTTTAATTTGGTGGTTGCTTCACAAATTCCCCCCTCTTTCTAAGACTCGTAAAATAGAAAATGGATTTTCTGTGCGTCGAAAAGGAAAACTTTGTGCTACAACATTGTTAGTCATCCCATTATAGACATGCATGCCAAATACGGGCACATTATCACAAACTATGCCTTGATTCTAGCCATATCATTGGTCATTTGACCCGAAAGCCAGAAAACCTCGGAGGAGATAGGTCATTTTGTGAAGGTTTTTTTGAAATATGATCAATAGACCAAGTTTGATATTTTTCCTCACAACTATGTCACATAACATGACACCATGCGAAGGTTTTGTATTTTTTGATTTTTTTTGAATTAGTTATGCACATTTAAATGTCTGGTCAAACTTGTGAAACCCCGTTGACTGCATCCTAAACCCAGCTAACCCTAAGGCCGAATGAGGAACGTAGATCTAACCCTAGCGCGACACTGTGGCCGTCTGATCGCGTCTTCTAGAAGGATTCCACGGGTGGCTCTGGGCGATCCGTGGAAGGGCTTGTTCTGCAACCTGATTGGTTGACGTCTCTTAGAAGGATCTCACGGCTAGCTCTTGGCGATCCGTGGGATGGATGATTCTGAAATCTGATTGGCTTCATCGTTTTGGATGAACAGATAAGGTACAACGTGGCATACTCCATTGACCGTTGGACCGAGCGTGGCATGCGAGGGCGCTGGGCGGGACGGGCTGCACCATGCATGCAGCTGCTCCTAGCGTCGCGGTCTAGCTATTTTGTGTGCAACAGCGCTGCAGCGTATTTACTCCCCCCGTCGCATTAAATAAGTGTACGTCTAACAACTTTCTTCAGTCAAACTTACTCCCCTCAGGTTCATTGTAATAAATGAGACTTTGCATGATACCACATCTATGTTATTTTGCACTATGGAGTAGTAACTTAGACTATTAACATATGCATGATACCACATCTAAGTTACTCCCACATTCTCCCTCCGTTCGCAAATAAATTGAAGAGACCATTTGCTAAATGTTATTGGACTTGATTTCCGTGAAGCAATTTTGTGGACAGAGGGAGTATGCATGTCACTATGACCAGCCTAAGAAAAAATGAACAGTTGGACCGAGCGTGGCATGCGAGGGCGCTGGGCGGGGCGGGCTGCACCATGCATGCATGCTATGCAGCTGCCCACACGCAACACACCATGCATGCATGCTATGCAGCTGGTAGGCGTCATGATCTAGCTATTTTGCGTGCAACAACTGCGTGTATTTACTCTCTCCGTCGCATTAAATAAGTGTACGTCGAACAACTTTCTTCAGTCAAACTTACTCCCATTCGGTTCATGCGCCATACAAAAAGTCAATATTTATAAATCTAAAATATCAACTTTGACTACGTATATAAGAAAAAAAATCAAAATCTAAAATATTATAAACTTAGTTTCATACTCCCTCTATTCCCTTCAATTGACATCCCTCTGATTACTCCCACCGATTTTTCTTGCGTGTGTAAAAACGAACGACTTGTTGCATGCGGTGTGTAAAAACGAACGAGTACCTTGGTACTAGATTCCTGCATTTATTACCGAGTAAATCAAGGCCAAATTCTATTTTCTCTTTTATTTTTTACTGCCAATGAACAACTACCTTGGACGTTTTTTTCTCTCTTTCGCATTAATGCATGCATGCAGGGGCGGGGACGACGGTGCAGGGGTCACGTCGCATCCTAGCAATTTTTTTCTCTCTTTCGCATTGATCACGCACGCGGCTACGCCCGCTGCCCACACGCAACGCAGCGCACGCGGCTGCGCCAACGCTGGATTCCCACGCCGCCCTTCACGCCCCGACTCAATAAATAGGCAAAACACCTTTGCCTCCTCATCTCATCTTGCCCCTCATCTTCAACCTCGAGCCCGTTCCTTTGCCTCCTTCCAGCCCCCAAACACTCCGGCGACCATGGCGACCTCCCCCATCCGCTTCCCTTCCGACACCGAAGTAAGCGACGAGGACAACCACCCGGACCACAAGCAGTTCTGGGAGTAGGAGGCGCCCACGCGGCCCAAGCATGGCAAGAAGGGACGCAAAGCCCTGCCCTGCCCCTGGGCGGAGGGCCCCTTCGTCCACAACCCCGTCCCCGGCGGCGGCAACCTCCCCGACGACGGCCCCTTCGAAGAGTACTGGAAGGCGGCAGAGAAGAAAGAGGCAAAGGAGGAGGCTGCCTACGCCAGGTGGGAGGAGAAGCAGGCCAAGCGCGCCTTGAAGAAAAGGCGCAGACGGGAGGATGAGGAACGACAGGAGGCCAATCGCTGGGCTTTTCAGGAGGAGCAGCGGCTGCGGGAGCTGCGAGAGGTCAAGGACTGGAATGCCATGGCTCGGGCGGCGGGCACTGCACCGCCTCCACCGCCGATGGAGTAGGGTAGCTAGGGTTAGGGTTTAGGGGCTAGCCCAGGGTTTAAGCGGGGCACCTATTCCCTTCTATATTATTGTACTTTTTTCTTTTTATTGTAATGTTATCCCAATGTTATCGATCCGGCTATCTAATATAAGGAATGTTATCCCAATATTATCTATCCTCTTGTTTTATTGTAATCTGTGTTTTATTGTATTGTCATTTGTCAAAACACCCAAAACAACAAGTGTATAAAACAAAAGACACAAAAACAAGTTCTCATATAATACTCGTGCAATATTTATAAAATGAGTGAAATTAGAAAAGCTCAAAAGGAAGAATAAGTTAATCGTAATGATGGTTGATTATTTCAAACAACACATGGTTCATTTTCAAACAAGACATTTACATATTTACATAAGTTAAAGGAGCGCCCAAGTTATGTTAGTTAAATGGATGCCCTTGGACTTCATTTATATATTTACTTTCGCAAAAAAAAAGATTACGACCTGAGCACGAGTATCTGCAGATCCACACGTTCCTATTAAGATTATAACGTGAGTACCATTTTTTCTTGCCCAATCAACATATGGTTACTATTGGGCCTGGATACGTTCATTTTGGCCTGGCTAAGTTCTATTTGGGCCTGGCCTTTTTCAATCCTCGTCAATTGTTTTTTTACTTTTCAACCCCTCCCCCTCTCCTGCACACGGGCGCCCCCTGCACACTGATAAAAGGAACACCGATTTGGCCAAAACTGAAGGAACACTGATTTCGAAAACAGAGCAGCTCAAAATTAGCCCGAATTTGTGTTGCATTTTATTCAAGCCAAAGACATAGACCATTACATCCATTACAAAGCATCACTCGAACAGTAACTGCGCTGTCCAATGACTAACGATCAGGAGATAAACTAATCCGAGAGAAATTACACAAAAATAAAAAAAACGGCCATCAGATTGTCCTGCTTCTTCAATTCGATGATTTGCCTTAGCTGCTTGTTCATCTTCTTCAGCTCGGCCTTCACTTCCGCAACCACTGTAGTACCAGCGGAAATGGGGTTGCCACATCCCAATTTCTCCACCACGGACGGGTTTTCGAGCTCCCGGGATGCTACCTCCACCCAATTTGCTCGATGTACTCATCAAGCCACTCAAAATGCCCATATTTTGGCAGTTCCTGAAATAGCAGAGATGAACTCTAAATCCCAAATTCGATGAAATGCATGAAATTTTGAAAGAAAAGCGAGAAATTGGCGCTCGGAACACTCAGATCTCACCTTTCCCGGCTCGGGCTTGCTCTCACACTTCACAAATTCCCGGCCAATGTTGCTGTTCTTGTCGGTGGATGGACAAGCCGCTTCAGGGGCACGGTACGGGGGCAATCAGGGCACCTCCTCATCGGCACCGCACCATACCGAGGCCATGAGCGGTGGGAGGAAGCAGAGCTCGACATCCCTCGCCGGCGTTGCCGCACTTGCTCGCCGGAGAAGAAAACGGAAGGGGATGAGATGCTGGAACGGTGGCGGGAGTGCTTGGGTGCGGGGACGGATCAGGGCCAACGGCTCTCTTTAACCACAGGGTGGGTCCCACGATATGAGGTGGACATCAGGTGAGTTCCGCCGTGACGTGGAGAGGCTGTGGGTCCTACTGTGCTTAGCTGATTCGAATTCGTTGACGGTCTCGTGGGGTTAAGTAGAAGTGTCGCACGGGAGCTATTTGCCGCTTCAGAAGTGTCGCATGCGAGCTATTCTTTTCAACGATGTCGCTTTCCTTCCATTTCCACGTAAAGACGTCGCATAGGAGCTATAAGCCCCAAAGAGGTATAGATTGTTCTACCCAACACATGGATAATGCTATCATGTGATTCATATCGAATCAGTGCCAAATTGTGTATTCAAGGTCCATAATTGGGTCCAAACAATGAGGTACAAAACTGACAGAACTTTGAGGTTAAAACCAGAGCAAAATTGATCAACAGCATAAACAATGACCAGTTACTGCACGACAGGAAGCAACAAGATGTAATATATCCACCAACATAAAGTGGAAGGCAAATTCCACGGCCAATAAAAAGCAGTCAAATATTACTTGAAGAGAAGCAATCTCTTTGACAACAAACGAAGCACACAGCATGTCCATTAAGCCAATACAGTTTCACCAACAGAGTACTACACTAGTATAAAATAGTAACTTGACGATCGCACACTAGCAGCTTTCTTCAATTCATCACACATTGATTGATAGTAGGCATGAGCCAATCCTTTCCATCACGGACGTCTTGTTAGTCCTCAGTGCCCTGTTTAGCTCAATGAGCCGCCTACGCTTCAGTCACAGGTAACAGGTAACGGTTCAATTTTTATTATATCCGTGGCTTGCATTTATCTAGATTCTTATGTATCTCTTAGTATATAGATACATGCGAACTTAAACAAGGACAAGTCACTTGTTTATAGGAGGGAGTATTACCTACCCTTCAAGTCACCGTACCAGGGGCATAGCTATCATGTGCAAAACAGTGCAGATTGTAACAATGAGACAGTACAAGATTGTCAAAACTTTGAGCAGAAGCTAGCTATCAAGACCAGCATAAAGTGGAAAGAAAATTCCACGCACAATAAAAATCAATCAAAAAGGACAATACTACTTGGTAATTTAACTGGAAGAGAAGCAAATCTCTTTGGGACGTGGCTACACGGTGCGCGGGCACTCTTTCATCTTCCGCGGTGCCCCTCCCGAAAGTAGAAAGAAAAAGATGTCTCTCCCCGCGCGTTACCAAAATAGGAAACTCTGGTCCCTGGTCCACTCACGTCCCATCCTTTCCGCCATAGCGCGCAAACCTCAGTTTCCTCACGACATGCGAAGATACCATAAGACGGAAACAAAAAAGCCTATCCGATAGTTCATGGCAGAAAAATAATGTAACCTACATCCGTGGTTGGCAAAAGCCAAGAGAAAAAAAAATCACATATACATCTGCATCATTGTCCTTTAGTAGGAAATTATCGTCCGCTTTGCACCCCCATGGCCCCATAGATGAAAATAAAATTTGGCCGCGGCTGATCGATGAAAGATACCCTTCCCTGGACCTCTCTCCACGGCTGGTACATGTAAAATATCACCATTAATACATCTGTAGTGAGGAAAATAAAAGCATGAGATAAGAATGAAAACAAAGAAGTGGATGTAAAAAATCTCGGTAAAACTTTCAAAAATTTACATCGTATGCAAGATCATATAGGCTAAGGATGTAATAAAATAGCTCCAGTATAACTAAAACTACATCCAAGAGACACATGGTATTGCTGCATCAGGTTTATGTGCAGAATACACACTAACTGGGAAAATTACATCCTATACAGTTGTTGTACATACCATTGATGTAAAAAATAGCTCCAGTACAACTAAAACCATATCCAAAAAACAAATACCACTCAGTTCAGTTCATAACGAATCATTAGACAAATACCAAAACATTATAACCAATCATAACTATACAAAATGTAACTTTATAACTATAAATTCAAGGTAAGAGAATAGATTACCACAACCCAATTCACATTGTTGTTTCATAGACCCAATTCATGCTGGAAACAATCCCCCTCTGGCCCTCCCCACCCCTTTGTATTGTTGTTTCCCAGACCCAATTCGATAATTACATGTAAATTCACCTGTTGTATTTACAGAAGAAGCATAAACCCCAGTATATATGTTAGTCCAAAGCATGCCCATATTCAAAATTACATGCAAATCTTGTCTAGAATCTTGAACAGATTATGCAAACATGGGGAAAACCATAGGGATCATGCCCCAGATAAAGAAGATGAATGCTAGAAGTTGCAACTAGAAGTTGCAAATAGAATGCTAGAAGTTGCATCTTGAAAAGTCACAGCTTTCACCACCCCCAAGTACCTTGACACCCACAATTCACACCCAATAGTTCTATTTAGCAAAACAGCAGCATTTACAGAGATTGTAACGAGATGGTGGAATTAGTACTTGTGTTTCCTTTTGTTGTTTGTAGTGCAAAATGGGACATCCTATTGGAAATAACTGCATGTAAGAAAATGAAACAAACAAAAGATTTATACTACTGTTTATGTGAATGAAAAGAAGAAAACAGACATAAACTGCAAGTATGTGGAAAGGAAAAAAGAATGATTCTTGGTAGTTATAAACTGCAAGTATGTAGTGGGGTTCTTATTATGCAGATATGGATACTGGTCATTCTTTGGGAGGTTTCGACCTGAATCAACCGGCTGATAATGATGCAAATATCTTAAAAAGAATCTTCTGGATGGCCATCCACCATCGGCTCCAGATGAAGAGCAGCTCCAAATGTAAAAAAACACTGTAAAGGTTGTAGAAACCCCTTAAATTTGATTAAACTTACATGCATATATATAGAAACACAAAAAATAAATACTATTCTTTTACAAACATTTACACTATATTACTATCCACATGCAAAAAGTTACAGTCTAGAACTAGGGTACTTAATGCATTCATTTTGATTAAAAAGGTTACATGCATAATATACAGATTAAAGAAAAAGATACATGCATATGGCAAAAGAAGTGACAAAAACAAAATATGGAGGGTAAAAAATCCTAACGCATATTCTATGAATTCAAAAGTTACAGTACATACTCGCAAATAGTTACAACTTACACGCTAAAATATTAAAAGTTACGGCTATATATAAAAAGTTTTATGCATATCTACATATTAAGTTACATGCTATATATGAAAAGTTACAGTGCATACTTACAAAAATTACAGCCTCTGCATCGAAAAGATGCATACGGCCTTTATTGCTTTATTATTGAACGATCAACAAATAACATATATCACCAAACCCGAAGCCACCACACAACGCCTACAAACTCGAAAATGGAGGAAAATCGTGAAATTGGGTCCGCTCTGTGCCCGGAAAGACAACAAAGACACTCCACCAGCTAGGAACCGGGACCAATCACTACCCCGAGGCGAGCATACATCCGGATTAGCTGACTCTTAGCGAGCACCTTGTGTGCATGCCACAACATCCATCGCCTCCATCGAACTTCTGAAAAGTCTTTACGGTTAAGATCCACATGAACTTTGCAGGCCCTTCTGCCGATGCCACCACAACGCCAAACCACGCCTCCACCCTACGCGGGGACATCAGCACGCCCGCCGCCGAGACCCCGCTGCACCACGCAGCCGAGACTCACCACCGTCGGCGCAGAAGAATAGACACCGCACCATCAAAAGACCTCCTCCATGCATCTCGAGCTCCAAAACAATGCCCTGAAGAGGGTGAATGACACCGAAAATGTCGTCATCGTCCGATCCGGGACATCCCAGATCTAAGGTTTTCCCCGGAGCCTTAGGCATGAGTCAGAATTCGCAGTAACGACACCTTCACCAAAGGAAACGACGTCCGAGAACGCCTCCATTGTCGGCTCTGGCCCGTAGCCCGGCTTTCACCGGCCAACCGCCTCGCCTCGCCTCCAACCCACCCGCGCAGCCAAGGGCCGAGATGCGGGAGAGGAAAGCCGCCACCTCCATCCGCCTTCGATCTGCCCGAAGAAGAGGCCGCCTTCCGCCATGCCGTTGCCGGAGCGGCCGCACCATGACGCCTGGCAGCGCCACGTCCCTTCCCATTAGTCGGCCCGCTCCGATAGAGAGGCAAGGAGGCGAGGGAGTCCCCGCCACCGCTGGTGCCGGCTAGGCTTTGCCCAGCCACACCCTCTGGCGGAAGCAGGAATGGAGGAGGGAGGAGGAGGGGAGCTAGGCGGCGTCACTAGGGTTTCCCCTCGGACGCAAGGGGGTGAGGGTTTTTTTTTTTTTGGAGCTGTACGTTTGGTTTGGTTCCACTTCTGCTACAGGCTCTGAAAAAATAAAATATATACAGATTAAAGATAAGTTACTGTACATACTCTGAAAAAATAAAATATATACAGATTAAAGATAAGTTACTGTACATACTCTGAAAAAAGTTACATGCTCTATATAAAAAGTTACAGTCCACATGCTTAAAAAGTAACATCCTAGGTGTAAAAGAATGTAATAGTCTATACACAGAAACTACATGCTAAGATGTACTACTGCCCCTTCATCTGAAAATGCCACAAAATAGTGCTAATTTGAACATGATAGTACATGCTAAAATATGAAATAGTGCCAGTATTAATGCTAATTTGAACATGGTATTTACATTCCTATGACACAAAACACAAATAGCACCATCCCCTAAAACAAGAACTTCAGAGAACAAAAAATGGAGAGCAAAAACTCCATGCATGTAACAAATGACTGCTGCTTTATGTACATGAGTAAGCAACTTATTGCTGATAAAATTGATTTCAAATGATCTACACTCCCATGACCCCTGATGTACACGAGCAATCTAGTACTGCCAAAATTTTGATTTCAATGGTATCAACACATCCATGCCCACCTGTTGTACATGAGTACCCGCAAAAAAAAATGAGTTCAATCTCAGGGGATCTACACCGTAGCCCTGCTGTACATGAGCAAAAAGTAGTGGAAAAGAAATTTTACTGGGATTTTAAGGGATCTACATATCCATAGCCCCCGCTGTACACATGAGCATCTAGGGATGCACATGGACACTACGGCAGAACCAAAGATGGTACGGCTAGGCAGCTCCGCTGTGATAACGCCGACGCGACTACATGCGGTGGTAAAAGTAGATAGGAGATGGAGAACAAGGTGCTCACCGCACAGTATTGAGTAATCAAGCCCTCGCCGACGATGTTCCCTGACGTCCTCTGCTCCCAGGCCGGCCCAACCGACCGCATCGCGTCCCTTCGGTGATGATGATGGAGCCCTGCTTCGCGAACGTCGAGGCAGACCTGAACGACGACGTAGCTAGGATTCTCCCGGGCATCCGCCCCCGGGGCTTCCCGCCGGACCGCTCGCCGCCGATGAGGCCAATTTAGAGGTGGAGATCTAGTATAGCTCGACGAGGGAGAGAGAGTGCAGGGCAACGGGGAGAGAGGAAAAGAAACTGTCGAGGGGCACTGAACAATCAACGAACTATCAAGTTTTTTTCTGGTTGCGCCGCTTCACGTCCTTGCCACTCGATCGCGATCGGACGCCCGTGAGATGTGAGCACCGTGGAACACAAACGCGTGCCCAGGCAAGAAATAGATTTCACGATCTCTTTGACAGCAAGCGAAGCACACATCATGTACATTAAGGCAATACAGAGTTTTAAAAATAACACAGAGCACACACTAGCATAAAAATAGTAACTTGACGGTCGCAGACCAGCAGCTTAATTTATTCGATTCATCATCATACATTGATAATACTAGGCATGAACTAATCCTTTCCATCACGGACGTCTTGTTAGTTCCCAGAAGCAGGGGGCTGATACCTCTGGCTCTGGCTCTTGGGAGGGGGAAGCGAGGCCTAGGCGTATCCCTGGGCGCGGTACTGCCGGATGATGTCGTTCTGGGTGTCCCTCGCACTCTGCAAGGCCCGGAACTCACTCGCTATGGTCTCGAGATCCTCCTCGTCCGTGATCCCCGTGTTTCGACGGATGGCCTCGATGCTGTGGTCCGGGAGCGGCCTGGAACGAGGCGGCTTCTTCATGATGGCGCGGATCAGTTCCTGGCTAACCAGCTCCATCTTCTTCCCGTCCTCACCCACCTTGAACGGGGGTAGGTCCATGGCCACTCCTGCCATGCGCTCCTCGATCACCACCAGCTCGTCGGCGAAGGACTCCCGCGGGGCATTGTATTTCAGCTCCAGGTCCGTCAAGTCCAGCACCCGCTCTTCCTCCTCCTCCTTTTCCTCCTTCTTGCGAGAAGCCGGCAACCCAGGCATGATCCCCTCCTTCTCTTCCTTCTTCCCTTGTAATCTGGATCTAGCTAGACGTGCGCTACGAGAACCACACATACATATATAGTCTAGGGAAGACCCAACCCTAGGCGGTATCGGATCGGACCCGTCTGGCCCATGATAGCCTGGCCTACTCTCGATTCCGGCTTCGACTCCGCCAGCCTGCATGCGGTTAACCATCCCCGGATCACAATATTTCAACTAGTAGCTCCAATGTGCTCTAAAACAAAACTAGCTCCAATTTGCCCTAAATAAGGACAAAAACTGTTCCAATTTGCAAGAGTAATTACCAGCCAAATTGAGACCTTTTCTTTCGCACATTATTAACACAAGAGTAAACAAGTCGTGTGCATGCTACAAATCTGATCCGGAGGATATCCAAAGTGGGATGGAAGGTGTTCCATATCCACGGGATTTGAATAACATGTAATTAAATATTAAATAGTGATTTAATCATTTAATTATATTTATTTAATAAAAGAAAAGGATTAAAATCTCTATTGGACCAATTTCCATAGGGGAAAAGGCCCATGAGGGAAAGGGGCAAAGGGAGGAAAGGGCGGGGCCCATGAGGGCCATGGTCGGCGGCCACCTCCCCTCCCCCTCTTTGCCTCTTGTTTAGTCCCACATGGTTTAGCTAATAAGCCTTGTGCCTGAAGGGAATGTGCCCTAAAAATAAATAATAAAAGGTTTATTATTGTCATATCCCAACAAAGTTCCTAATAGTTTCATATTGTGCTATAACTGTATCAAGTGGAAATATTGATATAGGTGTGATATGAAACATAAGTCCCCTAGTAGCTTCTATTAATACTAGTTCGTTGGGCAATGGATGATCAAGATTTCCTGATCACGAGTGATAGAGCTAATTGACAATGAGATCATATCATTAGTGAATGATATGATGGACATTCCTCAAAGATTACGACACAATCGAGTCACAAAGTTCATCGTTGCAATAGTTAGAAACGTAGTCTTATTCTCCTTAGACCATGAGATCATATTAATAATTGTCTCCCGAGGCTGCTTTAACTACATCAGATGTCACTCACTCAAATGGTGATTATAAAGGTGTATATTGGGTATTCCAGAGGTACAGGTTGAGGCCTATGAATCAAAATCGAGATTTGTTCACCCTGTGATGGGTAAGATACAGATAGGCCGATTTGGTGAGATTACATCCATAATTTTGCAACATGTGACTAGATCACGGTGATGTAATATCACGGTAACAAGTGAAACAGTACTTGTCGGTAACGATATTGAACAAGGTATGGTGATTCCTTAAAGATCAGATCTCGGAAAATTAGTATCAAAGAAACAAAGGGAAATTGACTCGGCGTTTACTGTTCAAATGACATAGTCATCTGGCATGCACAAGGATCATCATGGGCATCTCGGTCCCGTTGTTGATCATTGATAGAGATCATGTTTGCGCCATTCCCGAGCCATGAGTGGATCCACTTAAGGGTACGATGAGCTGGAGATCATCCTTGAGTTGGAATCATAGTAGAGAAAGATAAAGCCGGAATTGTTTTGTGAAGAGAGATCTAAAGTTGTTCAGAGAAAGAAAGGAAATCGAAAAAGTTTTATGAGGGTACCGGAATTGTTTCGGGAAGTTCCAAAGTTGTTTGGAGGATATAAAAGGGGAACCGAAAGGTGTTTCGGGTCGAATAGGATTTTTTAATATGTATTTACATATTAATTAATATTAAAGTCTAATTTGAAAGGTTACTGCACTAAGTTTCGTTGGGAAAAGGGCCCATGAGGGAAAAACCAAGAGAGAGGGACCAAGACAATGCGCCTAGGGTTTTATGGGCGCCTAGGGCTGTCCCTCCCTTGGCCGCCAGCTAGGGTTAGGGTTTGGGGGCGCCCTAGGGCTGCCTCCCTCCCTTGGCCACCGCCTGGTTGGCTTGGGAGAGGGGCAAGCCTGCCCCTCCCCCCCCCTATATAAAGAGGCCCCCTCTCCCCTTGGAGGAACACACCAACACAACATAATCCCATGATTTGGGAGCTCTCCTCCTCATCCTCCTCTCCAATCTCTCTCTCTAGTTGTGTCCACGCGTTGGCACGGTCCAGGACTGTTCACGCAAGAGGCGACGCACCTGCAGCACGCCGTTGCACTGCGGGGATTCCAAGCCGGAGATCTACTTCCGCAGTCCCGGTAGGGATCAAGGAAGACAGAGGTCTTGTCATACATCGTATGTGTATGAATCCACGAGGTGCAACACTTGAGTCACTTTAGATGTCGTGAGAAAGACTGATGCACGGTGATGGAGCAAGGTGTGACCTGCGAGGAGCTTCGCGACCTTGAGCACGGCTATGAGCACGACTACTTCAACTATGTTCCTCTCGGAACGTTAAGATTTTGGACTACAAGGATATGTATCCGAAATCTCTCGGTCGTTACTGCATTACTAATAGATAGATCTTGGGCACTAGGGCGATCTGACATAGGAATTTGTTTGTTTTCTGCATCGAAACCCCAATAGTGGTATCAAAGCCGATATATGCATAATAGTGATGTACGACCAGTACACACATGTGTTGCGCGGGCATTAATACTATAGTTGTTATCTTACCATGTGTACTTGTTTATATTGCGGTATTGTTTGATGAAGCGGCCCAGACCGACCTTACGCGTACTCTCACGTGAGACTGGTTCCATGCTCGACATACGACTTGTTCCGTATAAGTGGCTAGCGGGCGTTTGTCTCTTTTACAATAGTTGATATAGCATTTACAATGGAGGGTCCTGAAAGGGGTGTAGTAGATACAAATGTATGGATCCATGTTGTGGTTGGAAAGTTCGTAGATTAGAAATAGTTCTATTGCGAAAGCCCTAATAACCACGTTAAACTTGCAATAGATAAAGTATTTGCGTCTAACTTTATTTTGCAGGAGAGGCATGTGATTTGATATGGTCATGGTCGTTAAGAAGGTAAAGTAGTTTACTTTTATGTTACTAAGTTGTTTAGTAATAGCCATCATTCCAACAGACAACCTACTGGTGACGTCATGGACTTGGCGTCAAAACCGGTGGCATGATGGAGATCATGCTAGTGACACGTTGAAGATCATGCCGAAGTGCTCGATGGAGATCAAGGCTCAAGAAGGACCATATCATATCACAAATATACATGTGATGTTGATACCTGTTTTACATCTTATTGTGTGCTAGTATTAGATACTCAACAGTAGCATATTAGATAAGATGATCCCTAAATTAATTCCAATGATAGTGTTCCCCTTGTGTGTGTACCACCAAGAAAGTTATTCGTTATGAAGCCGGACATGACGATCGGGGGCTATACATATTTACGTTCGCATACAGTGGATGTAAGAAAGGTTACACTGCAATACACACAGTTTGAGTTGGCGAGCCTAGCATGTACAGACATAGCCTCGTAACACAAGATATCGAAAGATCGAGCATGAGTCACATGGATGGTGTGATTGACGTTGTCTACCTTTGAAGCTATGTTGCCGGCTATGACGATCGGGGGTTGCATAGTGAATTGGGATCGTGTGATAGCTAAAATTGTCCAGGGGATGACGATTTTTGTTGTGGTTCGAGGGCAGAAAACATTTTTTTCCTATGATCAAAACCCTAATGCCAGGATCTATCTACTAGTAATGCAGTAACAAGAGAGGATACGGTATTCATACCTTTGAAGACCGAGTGCGGTTAACGTACTCCAAGGAACGTGGATGAAGAAGATGCCCTGACACTGACCTCGAGGTCACGATGTCCTGCAGCTCCCCGAAAACTCCTAGCACCGAAATCATGGTGCCGCCAGAGGGAGTCACACACATACGGTGCTTGATGACGACCCCCGTTTCTCACCGATCCAGCCGAGTTTACGAAAGTAGATCTCTCGGCTTCAAATCCCGCAGCACGACGGCACTCTGCAGTGAAGAACTCCTTTCTCGCATAACCCTGACAAGGGGGCCATGGTCACAAGAGGGAGATACAGAAGAGATAAACAACATATGCCTTTTATTTATTTTCGGAGGGAGAGGGTCCCTCCACCTTAGGGTTCCCATGTGAGATTAAACAATTAAAGGAAAAAGGGGGACACAATGCCAACGGGTGGGCCTTGCCCACCCACACGCCACTGGCTAGCAAGATGGAGGCGAGGCAGAGGGCCTCGACAAGAGTCGCCCAACAACGCCAAAGGCAACGGGTGGGACGGCGACCTCGGCCTAGCAGCATGGAAGCAGGTGGCACACGCAGCGCAGTTCCGGTCGCCCACGTGTGGTGCGCACTAAGTGCCGCCCACGTGGGCTGTTGTAAAAACAACTCCCTCTATTTCCCTTTTCGCCTGTTTCTTAAATCCCTCCGGGATTTTTCCTAACTTATAAGACACCTTTTATAAATCTGTATTCAAATATTTATCTACAATATATTAATTCATAATTAATATATAAAAAACATATTTAAATAACCATTTATCAAAAAAACCTTTTTCGGTCCTTTTCCTTATCGTTTCTCCGAACACCTTCGGATCTCCTCAGAACTTTTCTGGTCTCTCTTCTTACTTCTTCAGTGTTTCAAACTAGCCATTAAGGATCTCCAAGCTTCATCAAGCCATTAAGCGTGCTACCCAACAGTTCAATAATACTATAGACATGGCCAAGACTCCTCTCTAACGAATGATCAACACCGGGACCTGGATGCCCATAATGATCACCTATGTACTCAACAAAAATTGTTGTTGCACCATAAACACTGTGTCTTATTCCTTTTGTCTCTACGATACTGTATTGTCTGAGGCTTTGATCAAATGACATCTCCATGTCAGTGTTCAACCTCATTACCGACAATACCTTCTTTACTCGATCCGATATGTGATATCCATGTGACCTAGTCACACGTTGCGCAGCTTATTGATATAACATATCCGAGTGGGCCTAGAGTATATTCCGTCACACATATGGAAAAATCCCGCTCTTGAAGCGGTCTCCTCAACCTGTTCCTCCAGATACCTAATGACACCCTTATGATCACCGTTCCACCGAGTGACGTTAAGTGCTATCAAAGTAACCTCGGAAAACAGTGATATGATATGGTCTCACGGTCTAAGGAAAGAGTCACTATATTTCCTAATCATCGTAACCTGAACTCCATGACATGATCGTGATACGATGCTATAGATAGGATATGTTCACCATCTCATTCTCCAATTAAATGACTCAATTGTCAATTAGGTGCCGAGGCCCCAACATGATTAGGAATCCTTTTATCATCCGTTGACCAATGAAAAAGTGACTAGATTTTCACTGAGAACTACTGGTTGTTTGTATATCACACGTGTATTGACGTTTCCTAATCGATACAGTTATAGCATGATATAAAACTTAGTCATAAACTTTATGAAATATGCCATTAACATTTTTCTCTAGGGCATATTCCGTTAAGTCTCCCACTTGCACTAGAGTACAAATAAACTAGCTGCACTTGTTATCCAATAATCAGTACCATACTCCTTGGTGCTTCTGATTATGCTTGCTCATGGAAGAATTCTAAGTCTAAGAAATGAACATTTCATTCCTTGTGTATCCTTTTCAACTTATTAATGTTATCCTACATGACACTAATACCTTTTATCATCTCCATGATAATTTCTTGTGCATGTACAACGTTTTGGCAACAGAATGAGGTTTTCAAGTTCTAAATACCGACAATGACTTTAGATAGGTCTCGAGGAATTTCTCATAGGCACTAAGTATTGGAACACACCCTGCGATAAAAATGCTTCTCAAAGCTTCACCATTTATACAACACATGGTAATATTCATATACTATGTTATAAATGTAGATTTCAAATTCAAAATTCACCTTATGCAATTTTGAATGCTTATCCACCACGCTTCAACTGTTCCTGAGGTAACCTTTAATACAGAGATTTTAGATCATCTTAAATTCAACATATAACCATTCCAGTATAACACTTTATACTTCAAGTATGGTGTCTTTATAGATCAGAAACATGTCTACAGATCTCTCTATATACTGCGGACAATCCTAACTCATCGTACAATGATTCACTAATCATTTTCGAACTTTTTCTTCCAAATAAGAACATGGATCAAATTATGTTAAGTATTTTTCATGATTTCAATTTAGAATCATATGTCATAACATAGTGGATGTCTGAACATCCTATTTTTTATTAAATCGTAGACCTTCATACTTTATGATTTTTCCTAACCTTTTGACTATTTAGGACTCTGCCTAAATCAATTCATATTTTGAACCATTCAGAATCCTTTTAGGAATTCATTCCAACATAATTTCATAGGACATATCTTAATCTCAAAGGTTTCAATGTCGTATTCTCCCATAAATAAATATTTATTTATTTATTGGCTTTTGGTCCTTATACATAATGTGTGTCACTCAAACTCATGAATCTTTGTTAAGCTCCCACTCAAAATATGTCAACCACATGTCCGAGTTTAAACTTTACAATACTTCCTACAAAACAAATATGTCATCCACATATTAATCCAGGAAGATTCCCTAGCTCCCACTCAACTTTATGCACTTTGCATATACATTCTTGACATTTCGAACAATTTGAAATTTCTTGATCAAATATCAATTCAAGACTTTTGATGACCCACAAGTATAGGGGGTGTATCGTAGTACTTTCGATAAATATGAGTGTCGATCCAACGAGGAGCGGAAGGTGCTGAACAGTGGTATGGAGCAGGAAATCCCCGTGAATACTTAGCAAACGGATTTCTAGTGGTTTTCTGACAAGGCAACAAAACAAAGAGTAAGTAACAGAAGTAACGAACAAACGGAGCAAGTAGCCCAATCCTTTCTTAGCAAAGGACAAGCTGGTGGAAATACTTATAAGGACCAAACGTTCTCGAGGACACATCGGAATTCTGTCAAGTGCTTTCGCTTCAAATAGTTGAGTACTCTTCTCTGGTGTTTGTAAGTGTTGTGCGGGTGAACCTGTGCTAACATATCGCCCTTCCTAGGACTAATACATACTTGTGATTAAACCCCCTACAAACATCCGTAACTATAGGAAAGTAATTAAGATATAAATCTAACCACAGCCTTAAACTCTGAGATCCTACGCTCCCTTGTGCAAAGGTGTCCTAACGGGGGTTCGGGTTTCTATCACTCTGGCAACCCCACAATTAGTAGCCAAATACATAATGCATTCCCCTAGGCCCATAAATGGTGAAGTGTCATGTAGTAGACGTTCACATGACACCACTAGAAGAATAGCACCACAACTTAAATACTAAACCATTGAATACTAACTCATCACAGATTCACTACTAACAACATGACTTCTCCCATGTCCTCAAGAACTAAACTAACTACTCACAAGACATCATATGGATCAAGATCAAAGACGATATGATAATGGATAATAGTCTGGACATAAACAATAATCCAATGGTTCCACTCACAAGCATCAACTACAATAGTAATCAACACCAAGAAAGTTTTCCCTAAGAACTAAAGCAATATCCAACACAATTGTTACAGCGGGACGGAGTGGTGATGATGGTGCTGGTGGAGATGATGGTGTGGATGATGATGATGATGATCCCGATGAAGCCTAGCTTGATGACGATGTTGATGGCGACGGTCTCCCCTCTCCGGGAAGGAATTCCCCGACAGAAATCTGTCTGCCGGAGAGATCTTTCCCTCTCGGTGTTTTCTGCCCCCCAGAGGCGGCGGAAATATATCTGTGGTCGCTCCCCGAGCCTTAGGGTTTTGAAGGGAAGATATAGGCGAAGGGGCGGAAGCGAAGGCCGGGCAGGTGGGCCACACCTGCCCTAGGCGCGGGGTCAGGTGGGACCGTGCCTAGGGGGTGTGGGCCCCCGAGGCCCCACTTTCTCCCTCCTTCTGGCTTCCTTCGTCTTCTGGTAAAATAATATATTTCCATATTTTTTGGTATTTTTCTGATCTTCGTGAAATTGCACTGAAATGCCTTCTTTTCCATCAGAATCCAGACTCCGGTAGTCCATCCTCCAAGAATCATCCAACATGCATAAACAGATGAAAAGCCATAAGTAATACCTCATAATAAGACAAATATCAATGAATAGAGGTAAATTATGATATAGAATGGTGATGCAAATTGGGCGTATCAACTCCTCCAAGCTTAGACTTCGCTTGTCCCCAAGCGAATACTAAGCTCAGTAAACATGTCCACAGGTTTGTGGAGTGAAGTGTTGATAAAAGAATACGAACAAGAAGCATCACACTTACCATTGCACAACTCATAGAAGAAAGCAACTTACCATTATATAACTTAGCTTGCAACCAAGTACAGCAGTCACAATAGAGATGCATAAAGATAAATCAGAATTGGAATTGGCAAACTTGTTCTTGGTCAGAGAACACCTGGTAAACAGTTTCACAAAAAGCTTTTTGTAGAAGTTTCAATACAGGAGCACTCTTTACTCAATTTTTTTTTCAGAAGTGAAGGCTTTCAAAGTAATACTCAATAGATAAGAGTTTTGTGCAAACAAGGAAGATAAAGACATGATTGAATAAATCACCATATGAATACTTGAAACACAACAACTCAAATGCTTGCTGGAGATAGAGAGGAAGTAGGTTTACTAACTCAACTTGGAAGTGGGAGAAAGGTCCCTTCTTAGAGAGTAGCAGGGATTACAAGTCATAAAGAGCTTCCAAAATATTATGGTACTTACTAGCTTTGAGCCCTCATTGCCCCTATCATAAGCATCTTGAGATGATTAAGGTTAAAGTGAACAAATATGGAGTATATGCTTGACGAAATATAAGTTGGCAATCTCATGTCCCTTGAATATGAGGGCCACTCCTCATGCATACTCAACTTTGGGCCCAGGTAAGTTCTTGTCATTGTAAGTATTTGCATATCATTAAGAACCACCAACGGGGTACCCCTTGCACATGGAACATGAGCTTTCCCATAACCAAAATGACAAGGCAAGCAGACAATGAGCATCAGAGATCTTTTTATTTACTATGTGTATAGATTTTTATTGAGGATGCTTCATAGATGACTCACTATGGTGATGGTGCAAGTTTCCACCATGATTAGGCATGGCTTAGGCTAGCGGCCCAGACGTTTCTCTAACACAGAATACAAACTCCATGGACTTACAAGTTCCCTCTTTATTTCACACTGTTTACATCCATAGACAAAAGAGCGCGATATCAACTGTGTACAGAGTACAAGTGCAGTGTTGAAAACGTTCCCCGTGACAACACAGTTCTGCTAATTCCAACGTATAGATGCAAGCATATACAACTTCGATGTTCACAATGGTTCAAGTCTATTAGGGGCAAGTAATAAGGTGTGCCATCAAGTTCATGAGAGCTTTACTAACTAGTTTTCTCATAACAAAATACTTTTTAATTTGAAAGTTAGATGAAGCTTGAGAATTTGCTAGGAATAGCAAAAGCTACTAGGTAGATATGGGGGACACAAGTGGCAAAAGTTTTGGGTTTAAAGGATTTTGGAAACATGAGAAGTATGCCTTCTCAAAACAGGTTTTTGGCTAGCAAGGCTGGGTAGCAAGCAAGAGAGTTGAAAGAAACAAGCAAACATACAAGTAATAAAGCCAAACATGCAATCTTCCTTGAAGACACAAAAGAGTCCTAAATAAAGAATACTAAGCTTATGAGCCAACAAGAAAGAAAACAAATGATACCAAATACCTGTAAGCTTTTTCTCTCATTCTTTTTCTTTCAAACTAATGCCACTGACCAGAACTCGGTTTGCCAAAACCAATTTAGATCCACTTGATGATCCCAAAGTGGTGCCAATACTGAACAACAAGATCCATCA
Organism: Avena insularis; assembly: GCA_023614405.1. Lineage (NCBI taxonomy): Eukaryota > Viridiplantae > Streptophyta > Magnoliopsida > Poales > Poaceae > Avena > Avena insularis. Next base: position 387,450,384 of record CM042687.1, read on the forward strand.
TATAATACAGATTGCAAACTAAAAATAAGAAGTGCAGAAAGTAAAAGATGAGACTTCTCATTAATATTTCAATAAAGGCACTCACAACAAGGGATACAAAGATAATCAACTAAAGGAGAGATACTTCCACATGCAAACCAAACTATAAGATAACCTCTCTACCATAGATATGAATCCATTAAAAAGGTAAAAGATAAAAGATAATGGTGGTGATACCGCGACACTCCCCCAAGCTTGGAACAAGCCAAGGGGATGCCAAACGTGATAACGAATTACTCCTTTGGTGGTGGTGGTGTTCTCTTGATAAGCTCCTTAATAAGTTTCTTCAACTCCTCGAACTCAAAAGTAAGAGTATGGATTAGCTCCGAGTTTTGCTCTATACGATTCATGATCATGTCAGTCCGAGAATCCAAGTTCTTGTTATTCTTTCCCCACTCTTCATCCTTGGCATGATCCTTCTCTACATTGTTAGAACGACGCATATCCCAAACCGAGGGCAAATTCCCTTGAGGCACATGTTGATATTGATATTCATGTATAAGTGTATGGAAGGTCTCTTGTTACGTGGAGGATATGACTGTGGATTGTAAAAGAGACGTGGAGGTTTCCCTCCTGTAGACATCCGTGCTATCCTCTTAAGCTTGGTAGGTGCCACCAAACCAATGCTTGCGACGGTAGTGCGAGTGTCCGGTTGCTTGTCCTCCTCCATGTCTCCTTCATAACCTACCGGAATCTCTTCCTCCTTTGGAACTTTAGGTTCTTCTTCTTCGGGCTTCTTTCATTTGTTGTCGGCGGAGGCCATGGCACTCTAAACTTGAGAAGATTTCCTGACAAAAACATGTCGAAACGAAAACACGACGAGAACATGATGCATGAACCTCGGGGGATCCGGGAGGAGGGGGTTATATATTATGAAGTTTCAATGCATAAGGAAGGTTTTGACATGGAAACGAGGCGGAGACGGAGTTCGAGGGGGGAACACCCCCCTCAGGCGCGGCCAGGCTGGGCCCGCACCTGGGGTGGGTAAACCCACCTCGGGCTCCGTTTCCTCTTCAGTTTCATCTCTTAACTTCCCTTATGTATTAAAAACATCAAAAATATAAAAAGATTGGGGTTTCACGAACCTTCTGTTTTCACCACTTTTACCTATTCAAAGATGAACTCTGCAGATTCCTTCTCTCTTTGTCCTGCGAATTTCCTTCATACAAAACTTTTGCACAAACTCAATGACAACATTAGTGTAAGCAAAAACAATAAACCTTTGGTAAGCACTTCAACTGAAAAACCATCAAAACAAAAGCTTCTGTAAAAGGCAAATGCAAATGATGGTAGAAATCTGTCAAAACAGACCAGCAGGTAAAGATTGATTTTTCCGAAGACCTTCTGTTGCTCAAATCAAAAAGTGCAAAACTGATGAAAGTTGGGTAACAGCTTGGAGAACAAGCTCAGAAAAATGCAGCTCCATCCAAAGTACTGAGCTTCCTCACGAATTTTTACAATGCAGCACAAAAATCTATCCCAAGACAGCCACTTTTCACAACTCCTCTACTTCACAAAAGTAGTTGAACTTGACACAAAAACCAAAACAAAAAGGATAAGGAGCGGTTATTACTGAGGTAATAACTTCCAAGACTCGACAAAACTCTTGGGCTATCTCCCAACAAGTACTTTTCTTTAATGCCTTTAAGTTAGGCTTGAAACTTCCAAAGATGCTCACATAGGATATATATATAGAGAGAGAGTGAAAGAGAGCATCAAGAAGCAAATAACCAACACACTTGAGTCTAACCCACTTCCTATGCATGGGGCTATCATGAGAAAATGAATTGTTGAAACAAAAGGCCACAAGCATAGGAAGACAAAATATATGCAACTTTAAAGCTTTCAATATAAAACGGGGAAACTTAACATCATTGAGATGCATAAAACCGTGTTTCCCTCTCTCAAAATAACTTTCAGTGGCACTTTGAATAAATTTGACAATATAACTGTCACTGGAAACAACTTTACCATCTGAATAAGCATACTTACAGTCATCAAAAAGAGGTCCAAGGTCATAGACTGGATCAATAAAAGCAAGTTGTTCCATCCTGAAATCTTTATTAGGCAAGCTATTTTCACAAGGAGCTTTAGCAAATTTGGAAAATTTAAACTCATAAGGATCTCCATCAAACTTAGATAAAACTTTTTCCTTCTTACAATCAATAATAGCTCCACAAGTGTTCAAGAAAGGTCTACCAAAAATGATAGGACAAGTTTTGCTAGCTGCTGAATTAAGCACTAGAAAATCAGCAGGATACTTAATCTTACCATAGAGAACCTCCACATCTCTTACAATGCCAATGGGGCAAATGGTCTCCTTATTAGCAAGGTGAATAACCACATCAATGTCCTCAAGCTCACAAGGCCCGATCTCATGCATAATTTCCCTGTAAAGTTTATAAGGAATAGCACTAGAACTAGCACCAATATCACATAAACCATAGTAGCAATGTTCACCAATTTTAACAGAAAGCACAGGAACACTTGCTTTTCTAGCCTTACCAGGATGAGAGATAATATTAGAAGCGTCTTCATAGAAGACAATGTTCTCATCCTCTATATTTCTAGTGACAGTGTCTTTCACAATAGCTACCACAGGTTCATCACTCAAATGCTTACCAGACTCCACAGTTTTCATTGTACCTTTGCTATCTGCACTAATAATCATAGAATACTCCTTTACCTTAGCTGGGAAAGGAATTTTCTCAACATGGGGTTTAGGCACAATATGATTAGTAGTACAAACTTGAGTACTTCTAACAGGAACATGGCTAACAACATCTATATAAGGAGCATGGTACTTATTCCACTTCTTCTTGGGAATTTCAATGTAAGAGGCAAAGGCCTTAAAATAGCTGGCAATACTTTGGGAATCAAGACCAAACTCATTGCTAATATCATGGAAGCTATCAGTTCCCATAAATGATTTAATACATTCATAATCATAGTTTATACCTGACTTTCTTCCTTTGTCATTCTCCCAATCTTCAGTGTTCTCTTGAATATGGTCTAGTAAATCCCATTTAGCTTCTTCCTTCATACGTGTGAATGATCCAGCACAAGAAGCATCTAGTAAATCTTTGTCATGAAAATAAAGCCTAGCATAAAAGTTATTGAGAATAATATTGTTAGGGAGTTCATGAATAGGACATTTAAGCATTAGTAACTTCAATCTCCCCCAAGCTTTAGTTGTAATGTCTCCATCAAGAGGCCAAAAGTTATATATAAGATTTCTATCCTTATGAATCTCACTGGGAGGATAAAATTTAGAGTAAAAGAGAGATGACATCTCCTCCCATTCCATGGATTGTCCATTCTTCAGCAGCTTATACCATTCTTCAGCTCTCCCTTTCAAAGATATGGAGAGTAACTTCTTCTTCACCTGTTCAGTTGTGATACCTTCACACTTAAACAACCCGCATAATTCATGGATAAAAAGCAAGTGATCACCAGGATGGACAGTTCCATCCCCAAAATAATAATTATCCATAACACGATTAATAATACTTGTAGGTATCTTAAAAGGATCTATCTCAACTGGAGGTGGTTCATCTACTACCCTAGCAGTGGTAGTAGTTTTCCCAAACAGAAAACCAAGTGGGTTATCCATATTGGAAACAGAGTAATAAGTAGTAACAAAAGCAATACTCACAGTGAAAGTTTCCCGTACCAGTTCCACTCTTCAATAGTGCTTCACTCCTCGGCAACGGCGCCAGAAAATAGTCTTGATGACCCACAAGTATAGGGGGTGTATCGTAGTACTTTCGATAAATAGGAGTGTCTATCCCAATGAGGAGCAGAAGGTGCTGAACAGTGGTATGGAGCAGGAAATCCCCGTGAATACTTAGCAAACGGATTTCTAGTGGTTTTCTGACAAGGCAACAAAACAAAGAGCAAGTAACAGAAGTAACGAACAAACAGAGCAAGTGGCCCAATCCTTTCTTAGCAAAGGACAAGCCGGTGGAAATACTTATAAGGACCAAATGTTCTCGAGGAAAAATGGGAATTCTGTCAAGTGCTTTCGCTTCAAATAGCTGAGCACTCTTCTCTGGTGTTTGTAAGTGTTGTGTGGGTGAACCTGTGCTAACATACCGCCCTTCCTAGGACTAATACATACTTGTGATTAAACCCCCTACAAACATCCATAACTACAGGAAAGTAATTAAGATATAAATTTAACCACAACCTTAAACTCTGAGATCCTACGCTCCCTTGTGCAAAGGTGTCCTAACGGGGGTTCAGGTTTCTGTCACTCTGGCAACCCCCCAGTTAGTAGCCAAATACACAATGCATTCCCCTAGGCCCATAAATGGTGAAGTTTCATGTAGTCGACATTCACATGACACCACTAGAAGAATATCACCACAACTTAAATACTAAACCATTGAATACTAACTCATCACAGATTCACTACTAACAACATGACTTCTCCCATGTCCTCAAGAACTAAACGAACTACTCACAAGACATCATATGGATCAAGATCAAAGATGATATGATAATGGATAACAATTTGAAAATAAACAATAATCCAATGGTTCCACTCACAAGCATCAACTACAATAGTAATCAACACCGGGAAAGTTTCCCCTAAGAACTAAAGCAATATCCAACACAATTGTTACAGCGGGACGGAGTGGTGACGATGGTGCTGGTGGAGATGATGGTGTGGATGATGATGATGATCCTAATGAAGCCTAGCTTGATGACGATGTTGATGGCGACGGTATCCCCTCTCCGGGAAGGAATTCCCCCGGTAGAAATCTGTCTGCCAGAGAGATCTTTCTCTCTCGGTGTTTTCCGCCCCCCCCCCAGAGGTGGCGGAAATCTATCTATGGTCGCTCCCCGAGCCTTAGGGTTTCGAAAGTAAGATATTGAAGGGAATATGCCCGAGAGGCAATAATAAAGTGGTTATTATCGTATTCCTTGTTTATGATAAATGTTTATTTTACATGCTATAATTGTATTAATACGGAAACGTTAATACATGTGTGTTTAATAAACAAAAAGGAAGTTCCTAGTTTTGCCTCTCTTATAAACTAGCTCATTGATTAACAAGATGATCAAAGTTTCCTGATCATGGACATTGGATGTTGTTAATAACGAGGTCACAACATTAGTGTAATGATGTGATGAACATTCATCCGAAGTATAGCATTACGATCAAAGTCATTGAGTTTATATTGCTATAACAACTTACGAAGTGATCCTAATCCTTAGACCATGAGATCATGTCAATCACTAACACCGGAAGAGTTTCTCGATGACATCAAATGTCACACCATAACTGGGTGATTATAAAGATGGCTTCTGAACTACTAAAGTGTTATGTTGAGGCCCATGGATCGAGAGTGGAATTTGTTCATTCCGATGACGGATAGATATGCTCTGGGCCCTCTCGGTGATATCACATTGATTAGCTTGCAAGCAAGTGATTTGATCACTAGAATGTTATATCACGGGAATGAGAAAAGAGTACATGTCGGTAACAAGGTCAAACTAGGTATGGAGATACCTATGATCTAATATCGGACATGTAATATATCATGAAACAAAGGGATTAAGATACTATCATAAAAGGTTCCGACGATCACAGGAAAGTCATCGTTGAATGTGTGGTAGTCAGTATGGATCTCCAGGTCCCACTTCTGATTATTGATCGGAGAAGGGTCTCGATCATGTCCGCAATATTCGCGAACCGTAGGGTGGCACACTTAAGGGACACTGACATCCAATTGGAGCAAAAGTTTCATGCCGGAAAGAATAACAAGCGCAGGAATTTATTTCACCAGACACCGAAACTGTTTCGGTTGAAATTGCTGAAACTGGTTCTGCATGTGAAATTGAATACTAGCAAGGGGTTTTATGTGAATGTTTTTTAGTTGAAGTAATTAACAAAATTCTGAATAAATAAATAAAAGACTTTTATTTAAATGAGAGCTTTCATTAAATTTGGTGGAAATTTAATGCATGTGAGTGGATTTTTGAGTGGAGGCTCTTTTATGGGAGTGGAGGCTTTTCATTTTGAGTGGGAGCTCCACCCACATGAATGTGGAAGAGGTGGGGGCAGCCACCATGGCTGGCGCCATGCCCCTTGGGGTGCCCCCCTCTCCCTATAAAAGGCCCCCCTCTCCTCCTCTCAAAGCACACCTCCTCGTGAAGGATCTCTCCCCCCTCTAGAATTTATCCCCCATGGTCTCGGACTAGCGAGATACATGTTCCCGGTGGCTATTCGGCAAGAAAGGGTTGTGCTTCCGCTGCATCGCTGGAGCGATGAGGCGGAGGTTGCTCGGTGTCTTGTACGTGTGTGCGAGCACGGATGCGCTGCTGTTTTGCGGCGCTAGGACTTTCTCTCGATCTTGAGATCGGCAAGAGATCGTCTACATCAATCACGAGTTTAGACTCGTTAAGCTTTGTCAGTTTTCAAGGGTATGTTCTCTACGGATATACATCCACCCGTTGTTTGTATCTAGTAGATAGATCTTGGTACATAGTTCCCATCGTAGGAAAATTTTGTTTTCTATGCTGCGAACCCTTCAGTGGTATCAGAGCCGGATCTATGCGTAGATGCTTTGCACGGGTAGTACACATATGAGTATGTGGGCGATGATGATCATTTTATTGCTTCTTAGTTGTACTTTGGATATTGGTGGCGTAGTGGGATGAAGCGGCCCGGACAAATTTTACATGTCCTCGCACATGAGACTTGTTCCACACTTGACATGCAACTAGTTTTGCATAAGTGGCTAGAGGGTGTATGTCTCTCCTACTATAGTCAATATCTAATTTGCAATGAGTTGTCAACAATTTGATTATCCTTGTTGTGGTTCATGTTCGTAGGTAAGAACGGTTCTATCTTCGAAAGCCCTAAGCCACGTAAAACTTGCAATGGATAAATTAGAGGCATCTAGTTTAGATTGTTGCTGGGCTAGTGTTATGATATGATGATGTTGTAAGTAGAAGTATAAGATGATACTCTTACAACACACATAACGTGTAGGTTCCATATACCTTGGCCTTACACATAGAGGTATGATAGATATCATACCACGGTGCACATGATGGAGATCATATGCGGGAACCATATCATTTCACTTACAAACATGTGATGTTTAATTGCATCTTATATTGCTAGTTTGGCGTTTTATTAGCATAATAAGATGATCCCTCATTTAGATATTAAGATAAAAATGTGTTCTTCCTTAAGTATGCACCAACAATGTTTCGTCGCTTCAAGACATCACGTGATGATCAGGTGTACTTGAATCCACGAGCATATCTCGGGTGTAAGACAGTTACACACACGAATATTAAGGTTCTTACTTGGCAAGCCTAGCATGTACAGACATGACCTCGGAACACGGACCGAAAGGTTAAGCATGGGTCACATGTTAGATATGATGCCCATTTGATGCTCGCCTTTGAAGCTACACCAACTCACGTGATAATCGGACTTGGTGTAGTGGATTTGGTTCATGTAATCACCAAAAAGACACGAGGGACGTCGTTTTTGAGTGGGAGTTCATTTCTAATTTGGATTAGTAGAACTCAATTTATCATAAATTAAATCAAAGTGAATTTGCATAATTTTTTGTAGTCATTGGAATTCGTTCACCACCTTATGCATAGTTGTAATTGAGATAATAAAACTATAGAATTCTAGATATTTACTTTACGAACTGGTATCGTATTGTGTTGAGTGTCAATCTAAAGTTTAAAGTCCTATTGCAAACTTTCAGCAAACTCTATTTACTCTGTGAAATTTAATAGTTAGTATTAAATCGAGAGTAACAATTCCAGTTTTAGTATCTTAAGTATCATGTTTGCCTCCATGATTCTTGATTGTTTTAATATCAAGTTTATCTAGGAGCTGAAAGAATTGTTTCAGAAACCATCATGTGTGGCAGATATAATGATATCTGAAACAATGTTTTGGTTGCAATATGATAGAGTATAATATATGTTCTCATATTGTATGAGAATTTGCGAAGGTTGGAGATGCTAGACATCCTAATCATCCAAAAAGGTTTTGAAAAGTAATGTTATACTCACGATTCTCCTTTATAAGCCACATTAGCTTGATCATGAAAGTCATCATGATAAGGGTGAATAGAAGATGTAAAACACGTGTTTACTATACTAAAAGATTACTAAAGAATGGATTTTGAAAGAGTACCAATCATTTGATGATGGTGATCTACTTCAAAGTGCAAGTCCAAAGGTATTATTATTTGAATATACACGCTTTGGACTATGTGTCATGTATATGGCGCCACTATTGATGTTGATAGATTCTTTTAAAAAGGAAAATGAAATGTTGAAAGAGAATCTATAAAATATACTTGGCAGAAAAGAAAAGATTGGAAATATCCAATTTAGGTATATAGATGATATACATGTTATGGTTGTATTCTTTGCTTGTTAAACAATGTGGTTCTTGGGTATTGGATACCAAATTGGTTGGTATGAAATTTCATACGGAATGACGCAATTCACGAACCACAATGGCCTAAGTAACTAGCAAGACAATATGTGATGATGTTCATCGGAAACAAACAAACCGTTGTTTGTATTTCTCGTTGACATCAAAGGTTGACTTCAAGATTTGTTTTAATAATTGTTATTTAAATCAGGTATTATGAGAACAAAGGTTGTTCAAATAATTACCGTATTCCATATAAGATGGATGATGTACAAATCTAGTTGGAGAAATCACATCCATAAAACTTAATGCTAAAATGTCGCAAGACAAATGATTGAAAGATCACTTACAAAGTGACATCGCCGTTTAAATTATATTAGAAAGAAAACATGAAGAATCTCCATATTTATGGATTTTTGGAGTCTTTGATTTGATCAAGTGATGCTTGTGAGACTTTCCTCGGAATAATTAAAACTTCGTTCAAAGGCCAAAGAAGAACGATCGACTAAAATATTGGAATTTATACATATCGATGTATGTAGTCCATTATGTGTAGTCATAAGCGATGGATTTCAACTTCATATGCTTTCTCTGGATATTTGAGTGAATGTTCACTTAATGAGAAATAAAGTATGAAATATTTGAAAACGTTTCAAAGACTTTTAAGATGAAGTGGAAAATCATTGTAACAAGAAAATAAATTATTTATAATTTTATCATAAAGGGATTTATTTGAGTTACAAGTGTAACAAGAAAATAAATGAATTATGATTTTATCATAAAGGGATTTATTTGAGTTGCAAGTTTAGCAAAAGACTTAGATTTACATCTCCCGAAACACCATGGGAGTATGGAGTGTTTGAGATTTGTAATAAAACCTTGTTTGACATGGTTGGATTAAAGGTGTTATTTATAAAACGACCATTATGTTTTAAAAGATTAAAGCTTTAGAGAATACCGCTTTTACACTGAAAAGAGCTCCATCTTGATCCGTTGAAATGACACCATGGAAGTTATGGTTTGGGATAAAAACCAAATTGTCATTTCTTAAATTTTGGTATGCTAAACATAAGTAAGATGTTTACAACCAAAGTCGGATGAGCATGTCTTTGTAGGTTATTTTGAATAACAATTGGTTATTCCTCCATAACACTGAGGACAAAAGGGTTTGTCGCTTGAAATGTGAAGTTTCTTAAAAAAAGAATTTTTCGCAAAAGTTAAGTGGGAGGACAATAGAACTTTGATAAGGTTAACGAAACTTAGCTAAATGTGCTGAGTTGCGCAGCACCGGAAAATGTTCCGGAGGCTGCCATAATGCTCATAGCTTATGTGACTCAAAGGTTGTGGTCACGGAGATCTAAGTTCTTATTGAACCAAGTCGGTTGGATAAACAATCAAATGCTGAGATTTGAGAGTAAATCATTATTGTTTGACAATGATGAACCGACTACATGCAAAGAAGTGATGATGGGCCCTGACTCCGCCAAATGGCTTGAAGCCATAAAATTCGTGATAGTTCCATACACGAGAAATCAAGTTTTGAACTTGGAAGACCCTTCGGAAAGGTGTAAAAACCTATCGGTCGTATTTGGATCTATAAAGAAACAGACATGGATGTTTCACATTTATGAAATAATCGACATGTCGTAAAGTATTTTATGACAATGTTCAAGGAGTTGACTATGACAAGATTTGATCTTTCATACGATATTTAGTCTGGATGGATTAAAGTAGCAACCACTACATATAATTTGGTATATGGTAGATGAATAAACAAAACAAAATTCTTCTAAAAGAATGGTTACCTAGGACGTGTGCATGACACGATCCAAAGGGTTTTGTTAATTCAAAGGATGCTAAAAGGGCATGCAAACTTCAATGGTTGAAGTAAGCATCACGGATTTGGAATCTTCACCATGATAAAAAAGGAGTTTTCATGTGGAGACGATGAAGATGCTTGCATTTGCAAGAAATTAAGTGGGAGCCCTAAGACATATTTCTAATACATTATGTAGAGGACATCTTGTTGATTATAAATGATGTAATTTTTATTGATAAAGGTTAAGAATTTCATTTTGATGAAAGACTTAGGCAAAACCCGAATATTTAGCATGAATGTCTATAGTGGATAGACTGTGACGCTAATATGGTTGTGCCAAACGTATATATATATATGAGAAATTGAAGGAGTTAAATATAGAAACGACAAGAAACGGTTCTTGTCGCATGGAAAGGAATTGAATCAAGATTCAAGTGTATCGACACTTGATAAGTGAAACAAGATTCAAGTGCTTTGACACTTGATGAGTGAAATCATAAGGATGTTTTGATCAATCATAACATGATATGTACACATCTAGATATGTCCTATGCTCTAAGTGTTATGAGAATATACCAGAATGAATCATAAAATGATCATTGGACGATAGTAAGGATATTCTTATGATCTTTTGGAAGAACTAAGAATATATTTGTGTAGAGGTGACAAACAATTACAAATAGTTCATTGTAAAGCGTTAAATTGATACTAGTTTTTTCACCAGATACAAATTAAGTTTGTCTCAATTTAAACTATGGGTGGCACAATGTAATGGAAAGGAGATTCCATGATAGATTTGGATGTATTCCAAAGTTAAAACATTGTGACGAATACTACAACAATAAGGCTAAGTATATGACTGCTATAGTAGCAGCAAAGGAGGGAATTTGTGTCAAGTAGTTTGTTATCAAACTAAGGTGTGGTTCGCAACGGGCTAACACTAAAGATATATTGTATGATAATAGTATCGACATGATTTAACCCCAAGGAACTAAAGGTCTCACCGAAATACCAAATTTATACAATGCCATCTTATTGGAGAATGAGTGATGCGTGGAGACGCAAAGACATGCAAATACACAGGACCTGAAAGTGTCAGATCCGTAGATTATGTTAACCACTTGCAGTTGCGTATATGGAACACTAGAAAGCCATAGGTGTTCAATACGCAAAGTTTTCAAACTAGATTATTGTCTCTAGTGCAAGTGGGAGACTAAAGGGAATATGCCCGAGAGGCAATAATAAAGTGGTTATTATCGTATTCCTTGTTTATGATAAATGTTTATTTTACATGCTATAATTGTATTAATACGGAAACGTTAATACATGTGTGTTTAGTAAACAAAAAGGAAGTTTCTAGTTATGCCTCTCTTATAAACTAGCTCGTTGATTAACGAGATGATCAAAGTTTCCTGATCATGGACATTGGATGTTGTTAATAACACGGTCACAACATTAGTGTAATGATGTGATGAACATTCATCCAAAGTATAGCATTACGATCAAAGTCACTGAGTTTATATTGCTATAACAACTTACGAAGTGATCCTAATCCTTAGACCATGAGTCATGTAAATCACTAACACCGGAAGAGTTTCTCGATGACATCAAATGTCACACCGTAACTGGGTGATTATAAAGATGGCTTAAGAACTACTAAAGTGTTATGTTGAGGCTCATGGATCGAGAGTGGAATTTGTTCATCTCGATGACGGATATATATGCTCTGGGCCCTCTCGGTGATATCACATTGATTAGCTTGCAAGCAAGTGATTTGATCACTAGAATGTTATATCACGGGAACGAGAAAAGAGTGCATGTCGGTAACGAGATCAAACTAGGTATGGAGATACCGATGATTGAATCTCGGACATGTAATATATCGTGAAACAAAGGGATTAAGATACTAGCGTAAAAGGTTCCGACGATCACAGGAAAGTCATCGTTGAATGTGTGGGATCAGTATGGATCTCCAGGTACCGCTTCTGATTATTGATCGGAGAAGGGTCTCGATCATGTCCGTATTATTCGTGAACTGTAGGGTGGCACACTTAAGGGACACTGACATCCAATTGGAGCAGAAGTTTCATGCCGGAAAGAATAACAAGCGCAGGAATTTATTTTACTAGACACCAAAACTATTTCGGTTGAAATTGCTGAAACTGGTTCTGCATGTGAAATTGAATACTAGCAAGGGGTATTATATGAATGTTTGTTAATTAAAGTAATTAACAAAATTCTGAATAAATAAATAAAATACTTTTATTTAAATGAGAGCTTGCATTAAATTTGGTGGAAATTTAATGCATGTGAGTGGATTTTTGAGTGGAAGCTCTTTTATGGGAGTGGAAGCTTTTTATTTTGAGTGGGAGCTCCACCCACATGAATGTGGAAGAGGTGGGGGAAGCCACCATGGTTGGCGCCATGCCCCTTGGGGTGTGCCCCCTCTCCTCCTCTCAAAGCACACCTCCTCGTGAAGGATCTCTCTCCCCCTCTAGAATTTATCCCCCATGGTCTCGGACTAGCGAGATACATGTTCCCGGTGGCTATTCGGCAAGAATGGGTTGTGCTTCCGCTGCATCACTGGGGCGAGAAGGCAGAGGTTGCTCAGTGTCTTGTACGTGTGTGCGAGCACGGATGCGCTGTTGTTTTGCGACGCTAGGACTTTCTCTTGATCTTGAGATCGACAAGAGATCGTCTACATCAACCACGAGTTTGGACTCGTTAAGCTTTGTTGGTCTTCAAGGGTATGTTCTCTACGGATATACATATGCCCGTTGTTTGTATCTAGTAGATAGATCTTGGTACATAGTTCCCATCGTAGGAAATTTTTTGTTTTCTATGCTGCGAACCCTACAGATATAGGCGAAGGGGTGGAGTCGGAGGCTAGGCAGGTGGGCCACACCTGCCCTAGGCGTGGGGTCGGGTGGGCCCGCGCCTAGGGGGTGTGGGGCCCCTGAGGACCCCACTTCATCCCTCCTTCTAGATTCCTTCGTCTTCTGGTAAAATAATATGTTTCCATATTTTTCTAGTATTTTTCTGATCTTCGCGAAATTTCACCGAAACACCTTCCAGACTCCAGCAGTCCATCCTCCAAGAATCATCCAACATGCATAAACAGATGAAAATCCATAAGTAATACCTCATAATAAGACAAATATCAATGAATAGAGGTAAATTATGATATAGAATGGTGATGCAAATTGGGCGTATCAACTTTCTTTTACAAGATTCTAAAATCCATTATACATTTAGCATACTGAATCAAATTCGTTTGGATTCGCTCAAGACCCTTCTTAACGAATCGTGTTTGTCTTTTAAGACTCCCACTTATTTACTATAACCTTGCGGTCCTTCATAAATATCAAGTAACTATTTTACTTGACGAGATTCAGTAACAATTTTTCTTTCTAATCTCAAGTGAAGTTTTAATTTCAGGATTTCTTGTAACTTTAGTTTACCATCAATTTCCTTGTAGTTCATAGGTATGTCTTGTTCCAATAATGCGACAATTAATTCACATTTTTCTCCACACCGGGTGTAGGGCATGTTTGTGAATCCTACTAATTTATGTAAAAGCATAACTGAAAACTTCAATGATAAAATCATTGATTCTCTTTTCTTATAACATGAATAGTCATGTCCTGGAACATGTTCCATTTATGCTTCTCATCATTCCATGCATGGTTGCAGACCTTCATCATGCTATTACTTTCATTAACACCATTGTCGAGAAACACACTTTCTCGAGAATGCACCAAACTTTTAGCAATACTAGCTTTGCCCCTTATTTGGTTCTTGTCGTGAAATTTGTCTTACAAGTTTCCAAGGACTTGTTCATTAAAACTTTGGTTTTATGACATAACCCCAAAAAGCTTCCACGAATTCTAGACGGCTTTATTCGAGGTGAATGTTTGCCATTTCCAATCAATGGTTTATTACTAATGCCACTGACTACTATTTGGTTTATTGCCACATGTATTTCCCATATTATGTCGATTAGGCATTTTACAAATGTTCATGCATTATCAATTAGTTTCTTAATTTGAATAATTCAAACATAATCGAAAATAACATATAGATATAATAGAAATCATTCATAAAAGCACAACAACTGACTTGTTAGAAACTTGTATGAATAACCATCTCACAAAATATAAGACACACTATAAAAGGTTCATATTCCACCGATTATAATAATTATTCAAAAACTATAAACTAAATAATAAATCTTGAGAGAGAGTGTCGCTGGCCATCATTATCATGCTCGTCGTCAACACGCAACGTCACCTCCTCTCTCGCAAGCAACTCTCATGCAGAAGGACCTGTTTTCATAAAACAGAATAAGTACCAGATACTTCGATACTGCAACAAGTGTTTGCAAGATTATAATATTTATAAAATTTTGTATATCATATAAACCTTCGTCATATACGACTTCTCCCTCAATGGGTTCAACCTTTAAGTTTCTCAAACGTTCCATGAACTCATAGAAATCCGTCCACTCTGCATCAATGCAGGTCCGAATGTATCCTTTCAAGCTGGAAGGAAGTGACCTAAGAAACACGCATGTTGCAAAAGATTCGGTCATCCAGTGATCCATAAAATGAATCAGTCTCATGTGCACATCAAGTATGCGATCCAAGTGACTATTCAAATAAGTGTGCTCTTCCATTTTTATAGAAACGAGTGTGTTAACCTTATAGTCAGCACCACATGCGTTGTCTCCTCCTCAAGCAATCACGCAGCCATGAGCGGAACTACCATCCCTTCATCCCGAGCAACTGCCCAGGTGTAACATCCCAAAAATCTTGAACAAGGATTATCAATTCCAATCACCAAAATTAGGGTTAACAAAAACTTTTGTTAATTCAAATCAATATGAATGCATGTGTGAATGTGATGATTGTATGAATGCATGAATGGACTTGTGTGATTGTTCTAAATAGAAAGGAATGGTTTAAAGATGAAAACAACATCATCTAAAACTTTTCCAAGTAGAAACAAATCAAGAGAAAATAAAAAACAAATCAAACAAAGCAAATAGTCATTTTTGCCAATCTTGCTCACTAGACCACTTTGAGTGTTTCTAGTCCAAGATTTCAAACAGAAACTTTTCCATTTCTTTTCACCCCTTGCTAGACCAAGTAAAAGTGAATCCAAACCCACATTTCAAACTTATAGAAACATTTGGCAACTTGATTCAAATGACAATTCAAAATTGAATCTAGTTCATATGGGAAGATCACCCAATTCTCAAAAACCAACCAAACCAATTTCCCTTGAACTTTCCAACTAACCAGAGACTCCCTAGTATGTGACTAGTACATCCACCAAGTTTGAATCAAAAATTCAAATTTGAATCTCTTTCAGCCATTTCATCAAACACCTTGCAATCACCAAACCAACAAACATTAAACACTATAGTGAGAAGTAATTTTGGCCTAACTTGTTCCCTATCTAGCTCACACTACACCCTCAGTAGATCATCTAACTTGTTTAACCCCTCTAGCTCATTGTAAACCAGACCATGACATCAATGGCAAGCATGCCGAGAGCACCCTTGCCACCCCAATGTCGCCAGCCAGCTAGGAGCCTCACTAGCCTCGCCAACCTTGTCTAGCAGGCACTCCACCATCCACCGCCACCCCTTGTCCAAGCCCCGAGCCTTGCCAGCCACTAGACCACACGGAACACCCACGCCCAACCTCTCTGCGAGCATGCAAGAGAGCGCCAGAGCGCCACCCGTGACACACACCCACAGACCGTGTGTTGCCCTCGCCGTGTGCAAGCATGTTCGCCACCACCCCAGCAACACCGCAGACACGCCCATTTGCCGCCGCGCGGACCGTAGATGGTGTGCACCATTAAAACTGCCGTCGGACTCGCCCAGAGCACCGCGAAGTTCTGACCGTTTCGCACCGCCCCACGCCGCGTGACCATGCCGTTGAGCTTCGCCAGGGAGCACAGCACCGCCCCTATCGTCCCCCATGCCATTAGCCCACTGTGACGACGACCACGACGAGCTCCACCCGCGCCCGTCGGTCCCCTTCTGACACTATAAATAGAGGCCACCCCCGCTCGATTTCTTCACACCATCTCACTCCCCTCTCTCTCAGAAGCACCCCACCTCACCCCCGGAGCAAGGCGAGCAGCACACCACCAGAATTTGGCCGGAGTCTGCCGCGGAGGAGGAAGAAAGGAGCCATTGATTGGAGTCGCCCCAGGAAAAGCCGCCGGTACCAGGAGGTTCGCCGTCGTCGACTTTGTCGTTCGCCCCCGTCGCTGACCCTCGCCTGAGCCCCGGTGAGCCCCCGTAGACACCCACTGACCGTGCTAGGGTTCAGTCTCACCGGTGTTGCCCGACGTGGATGATGAACCACAGCCGTTGGATTAGAGTTTGATCATGCGATCCGCATCACCCCGTACCGCTTCGCACCCCATGTCTCGCTGAGTGGTGGGGTCGTTCACTTAAACCCACCCGCGTGTGCGCTGTGCACCGTGGTCCGGCCCAATTAGCATCCCACGCAACCCAGTTAGTTTGAATTAGTATTTTCCAATTTAGTTTCAATCCCAGTTCTGTACCTAGATTCAAAAATCAACCCACCTCGATTCACTAAACCAAATAGCATGAAACCAATTTTGTTAGGAAGGTACTGGAATTCTTAATCCAATCCCGTTGGATTCAAACCAATTGGATTAGTAGATCACCCATGGTAAAAATAGCAAGGCATAAGATTTTACGCATTCAAACATTTTTCAAAATTCAACCACAAAAGTTTTTGAGTTGATTCCAACTCTCAAAAATCACATTTGACAAGACCTTTCTGAATATATAAAAATATCTAGGTTTACTTGCAGAAATAATGGTCAAGCAATAAAAGAATGCCTCATAGGCCATTCTAGTCACATTAATTAATTAAAATAAAAAGGTTAAACCCTATTAAATTGTGAAACCACTTTAAATCACTTTCCCGAGTACTGAAATATGTGGTGATGATATGTGTCAACATGATTCCATGTTTTAGCTGGAGAATATTAAATCCTAAGTAGTTTTTCAATGAGTAGAAATTACTTTTCCAAAAATAAAATAAATAAGACAAATACTTTGATGATTGTAATGCTTGTGATGATCCTAGATCATCTAGTGAAAACCTTGGTGTGATAAATAAAAATAGTTAAGTATTGTTTGGTGATTGTGTACCTCATATTTATCTACAGACGCTAGTACCAACCAAGGATACGAGGAGGAAGGAGGATACTACGAGGAAGAAGCCGAGGAGAACTTCAACCACTGCTCTGCACAAGGCAAGCTACTATCTAAGCAAGCTAACACTTGCAACTTAGCAATCTTATACTACTATCTTAACAAGATAAACCATGCAAGTTCTACTTGCAAGCTTATACCCACTTGATGATACCCAATCCTAGTTTTATTTTGCAAGCTTAGTTATTTTATTTCTTTATCAAAGCTCTTTAGTTTGGTTTACTTAGTGACTTGTAGATTCTAGAAAGATGTTAAAGGTAGCATAAAGAGCATAAAACTTGATCTAAGTTAGATAAATCTTGATGTCATCCTGAGGCATGAGATTGAACTTAGATCATTCACACTTGTTTACCACCCCTCATTAGTGTTTACCCCCACTTGTAGATGCTAGTGCTAAGTATAAAACTTGATCCACTTTAGATGGGAATACTTGGTGAAAATGGTTATGAAAACCTTAGAATGATGAGTCATTCTACTGAAATGTTTTGACATGTGTTTCCGAACACCAGATGATTTTGATGATGAAAATGTTAAGGCATGAGCCTTAGCCCTTTATAAAACTGATGGCTGTCTGGATGCGATACCATTCCAATTTTACCGTACAACCACAATACCCGAAATTTGGGTAGAGATTGACTGGAAATTTATATACCTTAGTGTGGGTTCCCTTGCGGCCAAGGTTGGAGCTGAGGCTACCTTGTGAAGATTGTCCACCTGTGCAGTTTCCAAGATGACAGTTGGTCATGGTTGGGAGGCCAATCTCACAGGAGAGGTGCCTATACTAGGGTGTGTAATTAAAAGGTTAGGATTGATTATCCGCATACTAAGTATGGTGAATTCAGGATTTGTTCCTGACGGATGTATCGAATGTTGTGGTAAAAGTGTACCACCTCTGCAGAGTGTCAAACTATTCGAATAGCCGCGTCTACGGTTATGGACACTTGGAGTGGCCATACTGTTTCGTCGTCAGATGTTTTCAAAATGACCTGTGAAATGATTCATGACTGACTTGACCACAACAGAGTTATGATATGAAATTTAAGTTCCCATTTAGGTGTTATAAAACTTTCAACTAGCTTTCTTTGCTTCTGAACTCAGTAGAGATAAATCTGGCTTTTTGCAAAACAACCTAAAGCCTAGCACTTCCTATTCAAAACCACTTCACTTGTTAGTATTGGTTTGCGAGTACTTAAAGAATACTCATGGCTTTGTTTCTGGCTATTCTCGTGGCCAGACTATAAAGAAGACTATCAGGAGGACGGACAACAGAAAGGTTACGACAACTAGGATCATCTCCCATCGTCAGCATTGCATGTGACCATGAAGATGGAGTTTCGCCTACGCTATCGTTACTATTACGTTATTCCGCTGCTTGATTTGTATTAAGACTGGATTATGAGATCCTTTATTTGGTGTAAGACCTTATGTATGGTTTGTAATGGATGATGTACTGTAATATCCAATCTGTTATGTCTCGCAAAAATGATAATCCTGGGATTACGATGTATGGCATAATAGGCATCTGGAATTAAAAATCCGGGTGTTGACACCAGGCTTGCCGACGGCACAAAACTTGTGTTTTATAGGTTTCTATAGCGATCGTGTCAAAAAAATCACAACTTAAACTGATTCGCCCAAGCTTCCGTAAGTTTTTGCGTCCGCCACACAGCGATTTCGCCCAACGTCAAGGCGCTGCCCCCTTGACGTGGGGGCAGTGAGCATTCAATTTTAGTAAGATAAGACGATTTTGTAACTGAATCTATTGAGCCACATGTCCTGCAAACAACCAGTTGCAGCATCAATAAAACCGCATCTGGATATCATTTTAAACTGTTCTGTAGAGTTGACGGGATTATTAAATACCCAATTTTCAAGCTCAAGGGCTTAAAGCGGTTGTTTTATGAGACCTCGTGGAATTACATGAAACTAACTCTTCTGAGTAATGCAGATGATAGCACTAGCCAAATCAGAACAAGGTGGTATCATGTGGCCACAAAGCATTCTCGAAAAAACAAAATGTCATCACATAGGTTGCAATGGATACAATTTTGTTTTGTTTTCTGGTCAAGTCAGACGCAAAGCCAAATTATGATCTAAAAAATACTAAACAAAATCAAACTACGTTTACATTTGATTGTGACTTCTCCATTGCAAATTTCCGACAAACAGGACCACAATAAGAGTACAAGATCATGCACAGATACATTGGCGCAAACAGTGATCAAAGAAAGTTCTACTCCATGCAATGCAAGTATTTTAATTCATTAGTATAGCCAGATGTGGCGTAATTAGAAACATCACACTACTCCAATTTTGGACTGATCATTCTTTCAAGTGAGACTACTGCACCAACCAAGTCACCTCAATAACGATATCACAAACATCTCATTAGTAGCAATGATATAAACATCAGTTGAAAACACCCAGCACCATTAGAGTATATACTTCTGCATGAGGTTAGCACTAATTTCCTTTTTTTCAAAAAGGGGAATAAAATCCCATCTGGTCCGGCAAAGTTTGTTCCAAGCCATCAAAATAGTATTCATCAGCTGTAAAAACCTTCTACACAACAAAGTACAGTGATATAACAAATTGTACACAAAACCACATGCTTCAATATTATGAGAAACCCATAATTGGGTAGTTGCCAATGATTGTTCAATATCAGTGCTGATGCATAGCTTGCATTCATTGCTAGCCACCATGTTACCGGAGTCTTTCCACTACTTCTCTTCTCAAATTTTGAAGTAATAGTAAGAAAACTAATTTAAGGCGTAGGCTCACAGAGGTATAGATTGTTCGATACCAACACAGTTTCTGTTTTCTGCAAAACAAATACATGCGGTTCATGGGTGAACTGAATTTATTGTGAATAGTGAATTACCTTGTAATTGTCCACACACAAAAAACTTCCATCATGCATACTCCATGTCAGGCAAGGTTCTATTAGTCAATCTATAGCAACATGTACAAACTCCATTTTCTCTAGAATTTACTTGAAAATGTACCTGTTATCTAAAGCAGGCACAACCTTATGAACTCACCTAGGTAGCATTGATGCAGTTATTTCTCAGTGCGCTATTTAGCTCAATGCGCTGCTTAAGCTTCACAACCACACATATGGTACTATTTTCATTAGATTACCTATCCTTTTGTCATCGTTCAAGGGACATAGCTAGCTATCATGTGATTCATATCTAATCAGTGCAAATTGTATTCAAGATCCATAATTCGATGCAAAAAATCAGATGTACAAACTTGACATACTTTGAGCAGAAGCTATCAGTTGTTGCAAACCACAGCAAAATCGATCAGCCAATATTTAAGCTATCAATATGTTTATACACCAGCAAGCATAAAGAACATAATAACTGCATGATAGGAAGCAACATGATGTATATATATCCACCATCATAAAGTGGAAGGCAAATTCTACAGCCAATTCAACAGGATATGTTTTGGACTGAACATTAAACAGTAGACAAGCATACTTGTCTTTCCTTCAAGTGACCACTGCATCAACCAAGTCACCTCGATAACAGAACACAAACATCTCATCAGTAGTAATAGTGTAAACACCTAGCAACACTATAAGATAAATAATATACACTTATGTGTGAGTTTAGCACTAATTTCCTAGAAAGCTAGATTGTTCTACCCAACAAGGTTTCTGAGTTTTGCAAGAATAACCTTTTACCACCATTGCAGGGATAATGCTATCATGTGATTAATATCGAATCAGTGCCAGATTGTATTCATGGTCCATAATTGGGTCCAAATGTTGAGGTACAAAACTGACAGAACTTTGAGCAGAAGCTAGCTATCAATCTGTTTCAAACCAGAGGAAGAACATACATTCTGGTAAGCTACATGTAAGTACAGTGGGGTTCGTTGGTTCCATCTACTTTTAGAACACGGAAGAAAATGAGTCGCTAAAAGAGCAGAAGTTACTTTGCAAACTATGAAAAGTAAGTACTCCCTTCTACATTTAGTATAATGCATGTATACTGCATTAGGTCAAGTGAGAAAAAAGCAGATCCTTCAAAACTTAGGAAGGAGTACTGGTGTCACTAGTTACATCGATGTGGTGTACATGATTAAAAAAAGGAATATTGATGAACTACTCGGTTTTTCTAGTGCCATGTAATGACAATAATAACAATGGAAAACTGACACAGAAGGCACTGAATTTGTTACATCTAGTTACTCCTCCCCATATCATATTAGTAGGATAAAAACAATTTTTCATCTAGTGCTCTAGGAGAAAAATAGAAGCTAGAACATACTTATTGCTTCTGAAATTCTTACACCTATTTTACCCAAATTTGCTACTCCCTCCGACCCATATCAGTTGACATGGATTTGTCAAAATTTGGATGAACCTATATACTAAATAGTGTCTAGATTCATTCAAATTTAGACAAATTTGAGTAAAGTAATATGGGTCGGAGGGAGTACATCTATTGTTCCAGGAACATAGTAGAAGCTAGAAATCTACTGCACCAAGTTAAACTAGCACCCAAGAAAAAACAAGCCGTATAACTAGCAAGCTAGTATTCCAGGAAAACATTGTGGCAGCAAGAAACATGCTGAAGAAGGAACAGAACTACAAAACTGGCAACTAGTGCTCCTGGAAACAAAGTAGCACCTACAGACATACTGCTCCAGTAATAACTAGCAACTACTCCCTCCTTTTCAAAATATAAGATGTTTTAGCTTTGTGAAGTAAATGTATCTAGACTACTTTTGTATATAGGTTCACTCAAGTTTGGGATGAATCTACACACTAAAATAAGTCTAGATACATTTTCTTCATAAACCTAAAACATCTTATATTTTGAAACAGAGGGAGTAGCTAGGAAAGGGGGTGAGGGGCATGGGAGAGGAAGGAAATGGGGAACGGTCTCTCTTCTCTACAGGTACCGATGCGCATGGCCAAGATCATGACCTTCCTGTATTCTATAAACTGTGTTCATTAGAAATTGCGCATGGCCAAGATCAGTGCGGTATTTAGCTCAATGCGCTGTCTAAGCTTCAGAATAACACGAATCAGTAGTTTCATTACGTTACCTATCCTTTTATCGGCACAAAAAAACTTCTATTCAACAAGAGGTTTAGTGACAAACTATACATAACAGCACATGCCTCAATAATATGAGAAACCCAACACTGGGTGGTTGCCCATTATTGCTCAATTTCGGTGCTGATACAATAGCTTAGCATTGAAGCTCACCATGCTACTTTAGTGTTTCCACCACCCCTTCTCTTGAATTTTGAAGTAAAAGTAATTGATGGGGTAGGCTCAAAGAGGTATAGATTGTTCTACCCAACACAGGGATAATGCTATCATGTGATTCATATCGAATCAGTGCCAGATTGTGTATTCAAGGTCCATAATTGGGTCCAAACAATGAGGTACAAAACTATGAGGAGAAGCTAGCTCTATCAATCTGTTTCAAACCAGAGCAAAATTGATCAACAGCATAAACAATGACCAATTACTGCACGACATGAAGCAACAACGAGATGTAATATATCCACCAACATAAAGTGGATGGCAAATTCCACGGCCCATTAAAAGCAGTCAAATTTAACTCGAAGAGAAGCAAATCTCTTTGACAGCAAGCGAAGCACACATCATGTCCATTATGCCAATACAGAGTTTTCAAAATAACACAGAGCACACACTAGCATAAAAATAGTAACTTGACGGTCGCAGACCAGCAGCTTAATTTATTCGATTCATCATCATACATTGATAATACTAGGCATGAGCTAATCCTTTCCATCACGGACGTCTTGTTAGTTCCCAGAAGTAGGGGGCTGATACCTCTGGCTCTGGCTCTTGGGAGGGGGAAGCGAGGCGTAGGCGTATCCCTGGGCGCGGTACTGCCGGATGATGTCGTTCTGGGTGTCCCTCGCACTCTGCAAGGCCCGGAACTCACTCGCTATGGTCTCGAGATCCTCCTCGTCCGTGATCCCCGTGTTTCGACGGATGGCCTCGATGCTGTGGTCCGGGAGCGGCCTGGAACGAGGCGGCTTCTTCATGATGGCGCGGATCAGCTCCTTGCTAACCAGCTCCATCTTCTTCCCGTCCTCACCCACCTTGAACGGGGGTAGGTCCATGGCCACTCCTGCCATGCGCTCCTCGATCACCACCAGCTCGTCGGCGAAGGACTCCCGCGGGGCATTGTATTTCAGCTCCAGGTCCGTCAAGTCCAGCACCCGCTCCTCCTCCTCCTCCTTTTCCTCCTTCTCGGGGCTGGGCGTCTTCTCGAACTCCCTGTTGAAGAGACGAGAAGTCGGCAACCCAGGCATGAACCCGATGACCTCCATCGCCTCCTTCCTCTTCTTCCCTCCCTTCTTCTCTGGATCTAGATGTGCGCTACGAGGCTGGCGGCGGATCGAGTTTGGTGGCGCTCTGGGTGGACAACCACATGTATATATTGCCTAGCGAAGCCCCAACCCTAGTCTGTATCGGATCGGACGCGTCTGGCCCATGAACTCCGACTTCCGCGCTCGGTCCTTCTTTATTGACGGCCTGGTCCACGACTCCGCCAGCCTGCATCAGGTGGGTGGCCCACGCTACCAGCTCCGGATCAAAATATTTCAGCTGGGTGGCTCCAATTAATTCTCAAAAACAAAAAACAACCGTCTCCTCCAATTTTTCACTATAAAAAATAACTTATATGGATTAATGATCAAACACCGACTCGTGAGGGCTCAAGACTCGCTACAGAGGGGAATGACTCGAGAGGCGACTTTCGAAGGGAAGTTCTAGGCACTTCGGGAGATCGGACACGAGGACGATGATCTCGTGGATGATCTCTTTGGCGAGGAGCTCGGGGGTTCCTCCACACCGACCCTCGCCAATGCACTCCTTTGAGCACTAAGTTTCGTCTCCATTCACACTCCAGGCTACCGTGGGCCATCCAACTATTGTGGATACGAGTCCAAAGGGGGAAAAGGGAGAGGGAGAGAGAGAGAGAGGTTGATCTGACTAGGGTTTCACCTCCGTGCGAGGAAATCCCTAATCGAATACACCATCTTGATCCCACTCATAGCTCACATTTGGCACTCACCTAAAGTTCCGGAGGTAGTGAGATGCGAGATAGGTTTGGTTATGTCCATGGATGTAACATCTCAAAAATATTAATGAGGAGGTCAATTTCTAATCAACCAAATTTAGGGTTAACAAAAGCTTTTAATATTAAAAACCATATTAATGCATGTGTGTTATGAATGATGTATGAATGGTTGCAATGCTATGTTTGTTGTAAATGATGAGGTTTGGTTTAAAGCTCAAAACCATATCATCTAGGTCAAATCCAAACCAGATCAAAACAAAAGAAAATCAATATATAAAGCATATGACCTAATGGTCATTTTTGCAAAAGTTAACACCTAGCTCACTTTAAGCATCTCTAGCAAATGATTTCAAACATAAACCATTCTATTTCTTTTCTCCCCTTGCTATACCAAGTAACACTGAACCCAAGTGAGTTTTCAAACCTTGTAGAAACAAATTCAAATTCATTTGAAGGACATTTCAAAATTGAATCTATCTTATGCATCAAGATAGTCATATTTGGAAAACCACTAAAACCTTCATCACTTAGCAAACCCTTGCACCCAGAGACTAACAAGTTTATGACCAACACACCCACCAAAAAGAATTGGAAAATTCAAAGGTTTAGTTCTTGTGGCCATTTAATCAAACACTTGGTGATCATAGTATAAGCTTACCAACTATTCACTATTTTGATCAACCTTGTGATCATCTTGTGACCTCACCGAGCCTCCACTACTCGCACTTAACTCACCCTAGTACCAGCCCCGTGCAGAAGAGCTCCTCTCACTCGACCAATTGACCAGTGCAATTCGTACCCGAGCTCACCCATGTCACCCCGATGCGGACACACTGCTACACGCCGCGCTGCCCTCGCCCACGATGTCTAGGATATAGCCGTGACCTCACCGTCACTACCTATGCATGCCTCGACCAATGACAGCCCACGGAGACGCCAGCGCATCCGCGCCCATTTAACACTCGATCATGCCGATCGTCACGCCAGAGCGCCGAGCCGCCTCATGCAACCACGTCGCGCCTCGCTCTCTCCTTGCGCCAATAAGTTCGCCACCTCACCAGCGACCTCCTAGACACGCTCGTTTGATCCCGCGCCCTCCGTGACCACCGTACGCCGTGACGAACGCCGACGGTACCGAAGCAGAGCATGGACGTTCTAGAATGATGCAGACCGCGCCCCGCCGTGCCACTATGTGCATGACGACCGCCCTGAAGCCTTGCATCGACCTACGCCCTTCGCCATGTCGATAGCTTCCTGTAACAACGTCGCCGACGAGCTCGAACCATGCCGCCCTTCTCCCTTCACGAAGGTATAAATAGAGCCTTCCCCTGCTACAAAACGCACACCATTCTACTCTCCTCTCACCCAGCAATCTCTCTAACCCGTCTCCGGAGCAAGGCGAGCACCACATCGCCGAAATTTCACCGGAGCCTGCCGCTGCAGTGAAGGAAAGGGGCCATCGCTAGGAGTCGCCCCAGGAGCTGCCACGACCACCAGTTGGACCGCCGTCGTCGACTCGCTCGTTCGCCCACCTCGTTGGACCTAGCTGGAGCCCTGGTAAGCCCCCGACGACACCCGCCGTAGTGCTAGGGTTACCATCCTGCGCATCCTGTGCGACGGAGACGACGACGTGGAGCCGTCGATCATGCTCTAATCATGCGGTCTAGATTGCAGGATACCGCTTCGCGTGAGAATAACCACTGACGCGTGGGACCAACCCCGGTGTCGCTCGGTGCGCGTGCACTGCGTAGTTGGGCCGGGCCGTTAGCATTCCCGCGTGAGCCCGCGAATTCAAACTTAGATTTTCCCTTTTAATTCAAAATCCTAGTGTAGGTAACTTTGAAATTCAACTCAAAAAGATTCACTAAATCAAATTGAATGAAACCAATTTTGTTAGAAAGTAGATGCAAATATCTAAACACTCTCGTTGGATTCAAATAGTTTGAATGTGTAGATCACCCACAGTAATAATAACAAGATAGTAGCTTTTACAACTTCAAACATTTTTATAAAATCAACAATAATACCTTTCGAGTTGATTCCAACTCTCAGAAATGGCATTGGCCATGATCTATCCGAATATGTAAAAAATATATAACTTTGCATATAGTAGTCCTGGACCAAAAATTAAAGAGTGGCTTTATAGTCATTTCTAGCCACTTAAATATTATTAAATGGCAATGTTAAACTTTGCAATTTAGGCCAACCACCTTAAATCACATTCCCAAGTGTTGGAATATATGGTGATGACATGTGTCCCTATGATCCCATATTTTAATTGGAGAATATTAAATCTTAAGTAGTTTTTCAATGAGTAGAAATTACTTTTCTAAAATAAGATAAATCAAATCTTGTCACCCTTTTTATTGTAGTAATAGAGATGATGCTAGATCATCTAGTGTAGATCCTTGTGTGATAAATAGAAGTAGTGAAGTATTGTTTGGTGATTGTGTACCTCGTATTTATTTATAGACGCTAGTAATAATCCGGGCTACGAGGAAGAAGAATTCTACGAAGAGGAAGAAGAGAACTACGACCATTGTACCAACCAAGGCAAGCTAAGCTAAACCATGCAAGCCTCACTATACATACTATTATGATACCACCTTGATTATACCAATCCCAAGTTTTACTTGCAAGCTTTATCTTTTCTCTCTTTTATCAAAGTACTCAAATAGTTAATTAATTGGTGATTAGTGGGAAAGTAGGAAAGATGTCATCAAGAGCATGGAACTTGATGTAGGTAGTTACACTTGATTAGTACCCCTCAATAGTGACACCCTCATTGATAGATGCTAGTGCTAAATTAATATTGATCACTATAGATGGAAACACTTGGAGAAAATGATTATGAAAACCTTGGAATGATGAGTCATTCTATTGAAATGTTTTGACATGTGTCATGGAACACAATGAGATGAAGCTGATACTGAGTGAAGTATGAGCCCTGACTTTGATAAAAACTGATGATTGGGTTCAGATGCGATACCATTCCAATTCTACCGTACAACCACAATACCCGAGTTTGGGTGGGGCCTAACTGGAAGTTTATGTGTCTTAGAATGGGTTGCTTCGTGGAACAAAGTTGAGCTAAGGCTACCTTGTGAATATGAATGTCCACCGATGTAGTGCCTAGGATGGCAGATGGCCATGGCTGGGAGGCCAAACTCATAGGGGAGGTGCCTATACTAGGGTGTGTAATTGAAAGGTTAGGATTGATTATCCGCATACCAAGTATAATGATTCAGAATTATCCCTGTCGGATGTATCGAATGTTGTGGTGAAAGTGTACCACCTCTGTAGAGTGTCAAACTATTCGAGTAGCCGCGTCCGCAGTCATGGACAGTTGGATGACCATACTGTTTCGTTGTCAGATGTTTTCAAAATGACTTGTGACTTGAAGTATGACTTTGACTTGACCCCACAAGGTTGTGGACATAAAACTAGGTTCCCACTTGAGTAATCTAGGTAACTAAAATAGGTCTTCACTACTAAGTTCTTATGAAATAAAATTGGCTTATTGCCAACAAACCTAGAGCTTAGGATTCCTACTAGAATGGTAGTACTGATTTAGTGATAGTTTGCGAGTACCTTAAAAGTACTCATGGCTTTTAATGGGGATATGCCTACCGGGGTATACCTAGCAGGACGATCTGACCGCCTGTGCACCTGCGAGTGGGCTTGCAATGGCAAGAATCGGATCACGACCTGGCGTGGACTCGAGCGACTAGAAGCTGAAGGCCCAGAAGCATAGATAGGCCCAGTCAGATTAGGTTAAACGATTGCTGAAAACCTTAACTGATTCGGTTGAGATCTGTAAACCCTAGGGGGGTGAGTCTATATAAACCTCCCTAAGGGGCGAGTAGAGGATACGTTCCAACATCCACCCAAGCGACTTGCCGTCTAGCCGCCGAGCTCGCCCATTGTACTTCCACCATAATACAATCTAGCAGGAGTAGGTCTTTACCCTTCGGAGGGCCGAACCTGGGTAAATCCTTGTGTCTCCGCCCTCATCTCGCACCACAGATGGCTGGCCGCCCTTGCCCCATGTTCTACTACTCGCTGCCGACAAGATTCCGCCGTGGTCATTCCCACGACAGTGGCGCCCACCGTGGGGCCTGGCCGGTCTGGCCGGTGTTATGCGGTGAGATCCAATCTGCCCATCAACGAGTCGGTCGCCACCAGCCGCATGATAGCGATCGGCGAGATGCTCCAAATCTTGCCGAGCTGCAATGTCCCGGCGGCGCAACCCGTCACGCACAGCATGATCCTGCCGGTTGGCACGATCAGTCTCTTCGTCGGCCTCACCGACGTCATCGTCTCGGAGGACTCGGCTCGCATTCACGAGTCGCTGCCACGCGACCGACTCTCTGAGAGTCAGGTCCGCACGATCCACCGCCTCGCCTCCGAGTATGATTCAGCCCACAGCGACGTGGCTGAAACCATCACGGCCGCGGAAGACACGGCCCTCAACGACGACGCCGACTCGGCGACCCCGGCGTCACTCGCCGGATCCATCGTTGCCGCGTCGCCCGCGGGCTCCATCACCCAGGTCTCCAACGTCGGAGATTTCGAGGATCCCTCCATCCTTGGGATCTTCGACTTCGACTCCGGGTTGGAGAACTCCGCCGATCTCTGCGACAGGACCGGTTGCCACGCCGCGACATACATGGCGACTGACGCCGACCCACCGGAGGATCCATTCTCCACCCCGATCCCTCCCAAATAGCATCATCACGGACAACGGCACCAACTTCGCCAAAGGAGCCATGGCCGAGTTCTGTGAGGAACATCACATCTGACTCGACCTCGCCTCAGTCACTCACCCGGAGTCCAACGGCCAGGCGGAGCGAGCCAACCAGGGCATCCTCCACGGCCTGAAGCCACGGCTCCAAGTACCACTCGAGCGCACCGCCGGGTGCTGGGTCGAGGAGCTACCCTCCATCATCTGGGGCATCCGCACCTTCTTCAACAGGTCGACAGGCTTCACCCCCTTCTTCATGGTGTATGGGGCCGAGGCAATCATGCCCACCGACCTAGAACACGATTCGCCCAGGGTTGTCCACTACACGGAGGCCGCAAACGAACTCGCACGCCAGGATGGAGTCGACCAACTCGACGAGGCACGCGACCTCGCCCGCTCCCGCACCGCCATCTACCAACAAGGGCTCCGCCGCTACCATAGCCGGCGAGTAAGGACTCGCACATTCCAGGAAGGCGATCTGGTGCTACGCCTCATCCAGGATAAGAAGGGCATGCACAAGCTATCCCTCCCGTGGGAGGGACCATTCTCCATCGGGCGAGTCCTCGGCAACGACGCCTACTACCTCATTGACGTCTGAGGTGACGGGAAACTCGACGTCAAGCGACCGTGGAATGTAAACCTACTACGGAAATTCTACTCCTAGAATTCCATACATGTACTCCCCACTTACTATGAAATAAAATAAATCGGTTACCGCAAATTGCGTCTACTCTCCGTGGCTTGTGCCACTCGCACTCGTAATAACAGCGTCAAGCTAACCGCAGAAGTCAACCTCTGGTACGAAAAAGTGCACTGGGTTACCCCAGGACTCGTAACGTCCACGAAAAATGCCAACCCGGAGCACCATTGGAGTCGCCTAGCTCGACTGGCTCAACGAGCCAAGACAACTGCCCTCGTTCCTCACAACGACCAAGGTCCTCTGCATCCTCGGCACCGCGACTCGAATGGCCAAGTACCATGCTCGGGGACTGACGACCAGTCGAGTACGAGCGACTAGGTAAAAACGCTAAGTATGAGAGCGCTCAGACTTCGCCATGCGATCGACCCTCTGGTCAGGCAGAGGACGCACTTCTCTAACACGCCGTCCTCACCCACCACGAGCTGCGACTAGAACCACCAAGTACCACGCTCGGGGACTCGGCCACCCGACCTCGTTCGCGCAAGGGAAAACGGTCAAGTAAAGAGCACTCACGGGAGTCGCCTTGCGACTAGCTCTCCAAGCTCGGGCGAGTCGACCTCAATAACAAAACAACTGACAAAACATTCAAAACCACAAACACATAACAAACAAGGTAAACCCCACAAAAGGGCGGACGCGCTCGGGGACTCGTCTAATAAGCAATCAAAATTACGAAACAATTCACAAAATAATACGAAATTTCATTACAGCCGAACAACGTCGTTCCAAAATACAAGTTGAGTCCAATGGCCAATCTCTACTAACGCCCCAGGGCACAGTGTTTCTACCCGCAGGTTTCGACGGCGACTCGCCGCCACCCCTGCGGTTGCAAATGAAGGGCGTGTACGGGTTCTACGGATACGTCGTCAACTCACCCGCCATCGCTGCACGGAAGGGCTGCTCGACCTTGAAGTCCCGATGCGGCGGCTTAGGATCGTTGGGGGCGACAGTCGTCTCCTGATAGGGGAGGAGGTCGCCCATCGCCTAGACGCGATCGGAGTACACCGCGGCCCGGTCCGTCAGCTTCAGCACCTCGGAGATCTCCACCGAGCCCGTCGACAAGGGGTAGCCACTCGTCACGTCATCAAGATCAAAGTCCTCCGGGAAGTGGGCAAGCCCAAGGCTGAGAGCCTTCGCCGCCCCGCGCCGGAACGCCGACTGCGTCATGAACTCGACGACTGACGGTGCCTTCTCCAGATATCTCCATACTTCGACGAGGTCGCTGGGAATCACTTCCGTAGGCGATATCTCCTTAAGATACGCCCGAATGCAAGCCACGGACAACGTGGCCGAGTCGACCAGAGTGGTCACAAGATCGCCGCGTCGTCAGACGCCTCCTCCGAAGTTGTCGATAATCCGACCAGGTGATGAGAGCGGCAAAGGAGTACAACAAAGATTACATAATGCAGATACCACAGGCAGAGGCAGAAAGTTTACCAATCAAAGGACGGTAGAGGCCCGTGATGAAGCTTTGAAGCGAGGAGAAGTCGTTCTGCAGCCCAATAACGAGGGCGTCAGAGACCTTTCGCTCTTCAGCGGCAGCCGTAACAGCAGCTTTTGCTCGCCCATCCGCCGAGCTCGCCTCCGCTTTCGCTTCCTTGAGCTCGTGCTCCAGATCAGCGATCCGCTTTCGGTCGTACTTAACGCATCGAGCCGCCGCCATACCACTGCTGACAAGGCCCTGGCGGACCTCCTCTGCCTTGGCAGCGATCGCTCGGAGTCCCTTGTTCGTTTCTTGGACGACAACAAGTTCCTTCTCCGCGCGACACTTCGCAGCAAGCCGATCGGCTGACTCATGCTGCAAGCCCTGCGCACAAATCAAACAGTCAACAACGATCAAAAATCCTAAGTGCCCAACCGCTGAAATTCAGCGACTAGGCACTCGGGGACTGGAGATCAAAAATCCTAAGTGCCCAACCGCTGAAATTCAACGACTAGGCACTCGGGGATTGGAGATCACAAAACCTAAGTGCCCACCCGCTGAAATTCAGCGATTAGGCACTCGGGGACTGGGTGCTACAAATAAAAACAAATGCTAAAAGAATTTGACCACTGAAATTCAGTGGCCCAATCCTCGGGGACTGGACATACCTAGATGGCTGCGCCCAGCATGTCGTGGAGTTGCAGCGCGTTCACAGATGCGAGAAGAGTCGGAGTGTGTCCGCGACGCTGCTCGACCTCCGTTTCGGCGACCCCAGGCGCGCGGCTCGATGGCGCTGTACCACTCGTTGTAGCCGCTTTGGCCATAAAGCGGGGAAAGGTCGCGGCGGATGCTCCAGCACCAATAGGAGCCGGCTCGGTCATTCCAGTCGAGGAAACATCCTCCTTGGTCTTCAAGGCCACCTCCGTCGCAGTCGGAGGATCACTCGGAGCAACCGTCGTGTCGTCAGAGACCGTGACGACATCGTCGCCTTTGGCCTTCTTAGCACTGTCTGCGGGGGCAGCGACCTCGTCAGCTTTCCTCTTTCGTGAGGGTTCCTCCTCGGCGACGACTGGCGGCACCTTGGCCATGGAAGGGTGGCCTATCTTCTTAACTCCAGTCCTGTGAAACAACGATATGAGCAAATTTGTCCGAGTACAACGGAAGGCAAGCAGATGAACAAAACTTACTTGGCGATTGGTATGAACCGTAGTCCCGTGCGGATACTGGCCGGCTTCTCCAGCTCGGGACCCAGCTTCCGACTGAGGCCCATCTCGAGCACGTCGTGTGCCCAAGACACGGAGGGCCTCTTCGAAGACGAGGCCGCGGCAGGAGCCTCCGTGACGGCGTCTGCGGGAACTCTCCTAGGAGGCGAAGCCGCTGCGGCTGGACTGGCCCCCAACCCAGAGACTGGGGCGAATGGGGGTGGAAGCGAGGCCAGAGGTACCTCATCAAGGAAGGCAGCGGCTTCCGGTGTTGTCGTCGGGTGCGCCGCTTCACCCTTAGCCGAGCTGCTGGCGTCAGAACTGGTCGCAGAGCGAGGCCGAGACGCCTGCTTCGCCGGTTTCGTCTTCCTCCTTGGCGGAGCCTTCACTTCCTTCTTCTTCTTCTTCTTCTTCTTCTTCTTCTTCGACGGCGTGGCCTCACGACGCGAGGTGTGCTCGGGGATCTCATCGTCATTGTCGTCGTGACGTTCGAGGCTCTTGCTCGCCTCGAGCTCGCGTTGATGCTGTCCGCGAGTTTTGCGAACCATCGGAGCGGCGTCCTCCATGGGCTCGTCTTCGTCATCATCGTCGTCATCACCCGCGCCGCTCCCGGCATCGCCTCTGGCGAGTGGCGACTCGCTCCCGTCCCGAACGGACGAGCTCGAGTTTTCGTCATCTGCGGGTGGGAGCCATCCTTCCACCACTTGAAACAGCTACAATAAAGATGAAACAACGTCAGTATAACCGCGATTGCATCATCTGCGACTGCGAATGGCGACAAAAATAGTGACGTACCATCGGAGCTGGGCGCCTTGCGGTATAGGGGGCGACCCCGGCCTTCGCGTCCAGGTACGCCGCCTGGGTGATCTTCTTCAGAGCCAGGATATAGTCCTCGAGCTTCCACTTGACGAGGCAGGATTTTGTCGGGTCGTCCCTACCCGCGTACTCGTACATATAATGGTCGCGGCGGGCCAAAGGCACGAGCCGTCGCCCGAGCCAGCAGTTGTAAAGATTGATGATTTGGAGGCCCTTCTTCTTCAGGCTGCAGATGGTTTGCAACATTTCGTCGACAACCATCCGCTGGTTCAGCGGGAGCTTGCTGGCTTGGAGCTGACACGTGTGTGCTGGTCTGCTCGCACTGCTCTTTCAGTTTTTTTTTGTTGAGAAAACTGCTCTTTCAGTTGATACGCCGATTGCACTTGCACAGATATCCTCTTACCATGCCGTGATATGACATATAGTACTCCGTAGTAGAATAGTTTCATCAGGATGCCAATTGCTCAATTATATGAGCGCGGTCTTGTTGTCCTTTTAACGAGAGATGATCTGTGACTGCATAAGCTTCTGCTAATTCTTATTAGCTAGCCTCATGCGGTTGCTACACAGCTGATGCCATTTGCGATTTCAATGGAAACCGAGCTCACTCTCAACTATTTATAACTAGTCGACTGTCTGGAAAATTGACTGCTCCACACGGTGTTCTTCGTTTATATGAACACATATTATTGCGGATAGAGATTCTTGTAGTCAGTACATTTTACTTTTCTGCATATTTTGTAGGTGGGGTAACCCTGTGCAGAAATATGAATATTCTACGCGTTTACTTAGAGTTCCTACGGAAGTTGCAGAGCCACTTTACTTGACACGCAGGGTTGAACAAGGAAACGGATGTTGCTCTAATTGATTCTCACTGTTTTTTTAGAATTGTCTGACAGTCTCACTGTGATATAAATTCTCTCTTGATATGATTCATTTATAATCTTTACTTTTATTGTTTCAGCCATCAAGGAGAGAATTTGGTCTGATGGTTGTGTATTATGCCAAGCGTGGTGATAAGCATCATGCTCGTGCAACCTTTGAGAGCATGAGAGCAAGAGGAATAGAGCCCAATGCTTTTGTCTTCACAAGGTAGGTCCGTTTCACTTGTCATTTACATTTTGTCTGGTTGTTTCTTTTCCATGATAGACAGACTAATGTAGGATAAAACAGAAGCTGCAAACCACTAATTCAAATAGACAAACTGCAAAAAAAAATTATATATAAATTGGTCATGGAAATATTTCTGCAAGATACAAGATAATCTTTGTGATTGCTTCACATTGCTGGTTTGTCCCCTGCATTAAATTTAATTCATTTCATGCAGCCTTTTTCACGCTTATGCAGTTGCTAGAGATATGCGCGGGGCACTGTCATGCGTTGAAGAAATGAAAGCTGAGGGCATTGAGTTGACAATAGTTACCTACAGTATCCTAGTTGCAGGATTTGGCAAAATAAATGATTCTCAGTGAGTACTACCCCTCCCTGTCCTCTGATCAACTCAAGTGCTGAGCCATTCTCAATGTGCTATCCTTACGTGCTTTATTACAAATTCTGGTCTTGCTCTTTATTCAGGATTCGAAGCGCTGGTCATTGCCGAGGCCATCGCCAAAGAGAACAAGGTCTCTCTTCTTCTAGCAGGGTCCGGCCGACGCTGCACAAGGTCACTGAGAACGCCAAGGCCCAGCATGTAAGGAAGAAGTGGAGGAACTTCCTCGTGATCACCATCTTGTTGCTCTTCATGGTAGGTTATGTGCTCTACTTCATCTAGCTAGAGCTCCATCATCGGAGTTGTAATGTGGTTGTGAACTTGTAATCGGAGGTGTAATGTGATTGTGAATTTGTACTCGGAGGTGTGAACTTGTGGCACAAACACTTGATGTATGAACTTGTATGTCATGATTGATGTGTAATGTATTGTATTCATGTTGGTTCTATTATGCTTTGGCAAATTGCAAGTTTCTGAAAAATTCTGTGCTCTTTATACTGTATTATGGACTATATTGTATATTTGAATATCTGTATATTATTATTTATAGTGGTCTGTAAAACTTGAATTTCGAAAATATTACCGGAGGCGCATATAAGACACTATAGGAGGCGCATATCCTATAAATATGCGAGGCGCATTGTAAAACATATGCGAGGCGCATATGATATGCGCCTCCTATACTTCACATATGCGAGGCGCATATCGATATGCGCCTCGCATAATAATATAGGAGGCGCATATCGATATGCGCCTCGCATATGTGAAGTATAGGAGGCGCATAGCCGAGGCTTGAAGCTAGAGGCGCATATGATATGCGCCTCGCATAAGCTTTTAGGTGCGCCTCGCATAAGCTTTTCTCTAGTAGTGCACGGTTCAGGCCGGTTGGGGGAGTACCTTGGAAGCGCCACCTCGCCATCTGGAGTCGCCTCGGGGACGTAGAACCAAGATTTCTTCCACTCGCTTGCCGCCTTGTCCGGTAGCATCAGGTCGAAGAAGGATGCCTTCGACTTCAGTTGAAACGTCAGGCCACCCGCTGCCAGCATCGGCCCGCCTGATTCTTCGCAGCTAATCCTCCCATGGAATAGATCTTGACACAGGGGGAAGTAGGGCCTGCATCCCAGATAGCACTCGCAGAACGCCATGAAAATGGCGAGCTGCTCGATGCTGCAGGCGGGCCTGCATCCGACGGCCGATCTCGAGAAGGCGAGAACCGGAAGAATAGAGAAGTGGGAAACCCCAGCCCCCACTCCAGGTGACTGGGGAAGCAAACGAATTCTCCCTCGCGCGGGTCCGGAGTCACCTCTCCGGCCGCGGGGATGCGCCACCTGCCAGCACGCAAGATTCCGGCCTCTTTGAACGACGCCAATAGCGCCCTGGTGCACTTGGATCGGCCCCATGGTTCGGTGGAAGGGGCCATTGGTTGGAAGATTTGCGGAGGTCGGGACTCTCTGGATCGGCTGGATCGCGATGCGGAGTGGAAACGGAGATGGGCAAGGTCGGAGGAAAGATGAAGGAATGTTTCCCCGTTCGCCCGTCATTCCCCTTATATAGCGGTTGTTACCCGCCAATTTCGGGAGCCGTTACTCCGCGGTGATTACGCCAAAAGTTACCGTTGGATTACCCCAACGGCTAGTTTGACCCCACTTGACGGTCCAACTTCATCCACTCGACTCGTCGCTCCGCGTGACTTGCTAATTCGCCGAATTCGATCGCTACAACAAGGATCAATATTCGCCAATTGTCACGAGCTGCGACTAAATCGGTCGCCATTGGTGCAAATAGAATAACTGGTTTTTTCCTTTATTCAGGAGTCCGCCGCCGATTCGACTGGGCGCCCGCATTGGAGCCGTATACACCGACTGCCAGCGACCACCTGCGGCCAATCAACGACGGCCTCGGGGACTACTAATGGGGATATGCCCATCGGGTATACCCAAGATGATTCTGACCGCCTGTGCACCTGCGAGTGGGCTTGCAGTAACGACGACTGGATCATGACCTGGTGTGGACTCGAGCGACTGGAAGCTGAAGGCCCAGAAGCATAGATAGGCCCAGTCGGATTAGGTTAAACGATTGCTAAAACCTTAACTGATTCGGTTGAGATCTGTAAACCCTAGGGGGGTGAGTCTATATAAACCTCCCTAAGGAGCGAGTAGAGGATACGTTCCAACATCCACCCAAGCGACTCGCCGCCTAGTCGCCGAGCTCGCCCATTGTACTTCCACCATAATACAATCTAGCAGGAGTAGGTCTTTACCATCCGGGGGGCCGAACCTGGGTAAATCCTTGTGTCTCCGCCCTCATATCGTACCGCAGATGGCTGGCCGCCTTTGCCCCATGTTCTACTACTCGCTGCCGATTGCAGCATCTGCCGTGGTCATTCCCACGACAACTTTGTCCGTGGCTATTTCCATGGCCAGACTGCAAACAAGAGTATGAGGAGGATGGACAGCAGGACGCCTATGATAACTAGGATCATCTCCCATCATCAGCATTGCATGTGACCATGAAGATGGAGCCTCTACTACGCTATTATTCCGCTGCTTTGATATGTAATCAGACTTGATCGTGAGATCAAATATTTGTAAGACTATTGTGGTTTGTAATGGATGATGTACTGTGTTATCAACTTTGTTATGTCTCACAAAAATGGCAATCTTGGGATTGCGATGTACGGCATAACAGGCATCTGGGATTAAAAATCCGGGTGTTTACAATGGAGGGCACAAAGGAGGAGGCGATGGCCGAGGGGTAACCTCGGCAATGCCCATGGTTATGGACTTAGGGTTTCATGGAAAATTGAGCTCTGGTGATTTCGTCGTCTTATCAGACAAACAAGGGAGGCGATTTACCTAGGTTTCAATCCTCGTAGTGGAAACCCTACTCCTGCTTGTCTGGTCGTATTATCAATGGAGATTACAAACTCGTTGAGTTGGCTAGATGCAATCTTGCAGAGAGAGAGAGAGATGTGTATTTTATCTCTATTATCTAGATCTATTGTCGGGTATGACGTGTCCTTCTCGTTGGCCCCTCCTAGCCTTTATATATGGGAGACTAGGTATTGAGAACCAATACGAGTAAGTTCCAAGTAAGAATTTGCATCTAGTTTAGTCTTGGACTTTCCTTGTCTTGTATTGCCAGGAGTCTATGTCTTTGTAGGCTTCGTATTGTTGAATCATTGTTTCATGGATATTTGAGTGAGCCTTCCATTGGGCCGCACCATACATACCAATAGTGGGCACCCGAAGGGTCATGCCCATGTCAGTATCTCTTGAGGCTATGTTCGGATGTTGCGTACGAGCATAGGATCAAAGTCCTTTATAATATGCCTGGAAGGTGAACTCGAAGCCGTTTGTCGCCGCCAGGTTGCCAGGATACCTCTCCTCCATAGCTTCGTCGAGCTTCCGCCTGAAACTTGGTGATTTGCGGTGAAGGAAATATGTCCTAAAGACAAATAATAATATGGATTATTATCATATTTTATGAATTTTGTGAATTAGGTTTTATATCATGCTATAACTGTATTGAATGGAAACGTCAATACACGAGTGATATACAAACAACCACTAGTTCCTAGTGAAACTCTAGTCACTGGTTCATTGGTCAACGGATGATCAAGGTTTCCTGATCATGTTGGTGGCTCGATGTCAATTGACAATGGATTCATATCATTGGAGAATGAGATGGTGAACATACCCTATCTAAGCAACATAGCACGATCATGTCACACAGTTCAAGTTACGATTATTAGGAAACATAGTGACTTGTTTCCTCAGACCATGAGACCATATCTAATCACTGTCACCAGAGAGTATTTTGAGAGCATCTAACGTCAGTCGGTAGAACGGTGATCATATATGTGTGATTGAGTACTCAAAGGGGCAGGTTGAGGCGTATGCGTTAAGAGAGGGAATTGTCCATCCGTGTGACTGAAGATACTATAGGCCCACTCGGATGAGTTATTTGTAGGGCCACGTAGAGATAAAACAAAAACCTTTTCCATCTAACATGGTGATCCCAAGATCGAGCTGAGGTAGAAGGCCATGAGGTTTACCACTAGACGCGCAGTTGCAGATTACTGATGTAGTGTGTTAGTTGATGCAGTGCATTCCTCACGATCCGATCCGATCACGATCATCCTGATGCTAATCATATAGCACCGTTGTTGGTATCCACACGTATAAGGAGGAGCACCGGCGACAAACTGCTAGGTTCGTTACGATGACAGGACTGTTGTGGAGCTAGGGTTTCCAACACATGGAACGACTTAACCGGTCAACGATTAACCTTCTGGGTTATTGTGCTCCACTATATATAGGGAGTGAACATGGGCTCCACTCACGTGGCCCATTCACTAAAGCCCATGTAATGCTAGTCACCGTGAGTCCGACTCACTAACTCAGTCCTAATCCGGCTTGGGTCCAACCCAACCAGATTTTCAGTTCAGATCCAATCCGAACTTGCTCCCGCTCTTAAGTGTGTGATCCCGCAGGCTCATGGCTACTTGGACACGGTCCGACTCTCAATCGATCAGTCGGTAGTGGCTCCTATCATAACGTGCCGACTCCCAAGTACCAAAGAGTCATGACGAATTGCCTTTCCAATGCAACTTACGTCTGAGTCCCTTTTGCCTCACGATATACCTTATCAGACTATAGGCGAATATTTTTCATCCCTTAAATAGTCCGACTCTCTTCTCGGTCCAAGATAAGTGATTCACCTGACTAGCTCTTAGTTGATTGCCTTGGTTAACACTTAACTGAGTCGTGCATGGCCATGATTTCCAAATCATATCATCCGAGAGGGCCCAGATAATATCTCTCCAAGTGGAGGGGCAAAATCCCATCTTGGTTATTCACATCATGCAGCTTGATTCTCAGTCGACCCGAACGCTGCCTTTATAGCTGCCCAGTTATGGATCAGCGTTTGACAAAACCTAAGTCAGTGATCCTCCACTCGGACTGTGCAACAACCTCAGGTCTAAGGATTACATTAATTGAGATATACAAATGACAACTTATTCGTTGTACCTCAATATGGGTCAATCCGACTCGCTAAACTCTTTAGCCGAATCTGTGTAAGTCGGAATGGCATCTCCATGCCCATGACAAGTGGAACCGAGTCATCAAGCCGACTTTCACATTGGTCTAAGTTGTGTGTCCAGCACAACCTCAATGACCAAGGACATTTAGTACAAACAACATGAATGTATAGTTCCACAACCAAATCACATATTCAATTATATACATCAGATGTTTATAAAGGACAACTTAGTATCTTTATGAATACAATGGGAAATATCATCATACATGATTGCCTCTAGGGCATATTCCCAACAGTTTCCCACTTGCACTAGAGTCAATCTTCCGACATCACATGTCTAGGCATCTAATTCCCATGGCTCTCAGGTGCGCCTCATGATTCGGCTGTGGTAACGGCTTTGTCAACGGATCCGCAATATTTGCTTCTATGTGTACCTTGTATAACTTGATATCGCCTTGATCCACGAACTGGCGAATCAGGTGGTACCGCATGAGTATGTGCTTGTTCTTCTGGTGTTGTCTAGGTTCCTTGGCTTGTGCAATAGCACCATTGTTGTCACAATTCACGTCTAACGGATTGGACGAGCCCTGGACTACACCAAGATCCATGAGGAAATTCCTCATCCAAACAACTTCCATTGCTGCCTCCCAGGCGGCAATATACTCAGCCTTTGTTGTAGATGCAGACACAGTCTCTTTCTTGGAACTCTTCCAGCTCACAGCACCTCCGTTTATAATAAACACGTATCCGGATTGCAAACGAGAATCATCAGAGTCGGTAAGATAACTCGCATCCGTGTAACCCTTTACACTGAGTTCATCTTCACCACCATAAACCAAAAACATATCCATAGTCCTTCTCAAGTACTTTAGGATATTTTTAGCCGTTGTCCAGTGGATTTCTCCAGGATCAGCCTGGTATCTGCTCACAACACTTAGAGCATATGAAACATCCAGCCTAGTACAAATCATGACATACATGATGGATCCGACTGCAGAAGCATATGGAATCACACTCACCCGACTTCGCTCATCAGTCGTCGAAGGACACTGAGTCTTGCTAAGTTTTACACCATGGTACATCGGTAACAACCCCTTCTTAGACGATTCCATGTTGAAATTTTTCAACACTTTGTCCAAATAAGTACTCTGACTCAATCCAATGAGCCTCCTTGATCTATCTCCATAGATCCGGATTTCGAGGATGTATGTTGCCTCACCCAAGTCTTTCATCGAGAAACTCTGTTCCAATGATTCCTTGGTTTCTTGCAACATCTGGACATCATTTCCAATCAATAATATGTCATCCACATATAAGATTGATGACCCACAAGTATAGGGGATCGCAATAGTCTTTGCGGGTAGTATTATCCAATTTATTGATTCGACACAAGGGGAGCCAAAGAATACTTGCAAGCCTTAACAACTGAGTTGTCAATTCAGCTGCAACTAGAAATAGTTCTTGCTCACAGAATTTGTATCAGTAGCAACAGTTTGTAGTAGCAATAGCAAAGCAACATCAACAGTGAAACAGGAGCAATAATGTGATAAGAATGCAGATGGGATTCGAGTGCGGTAGGCATAGGGATGGATGGACGGGCGTTGCATGGACGAGTCTAAACATGTAACTTCAAGATCTAGGGCATTACAGATAAATAATAACAAGCATCCAAGTAATAAACAATCCTAGGCATGTGCTCCATATATAGTCATACGTGCTCGCAATGAGAACTTGCACAACATCTTCTGTCCAGCCAGCCCATGGCAGCGGGGCCTCTAGGGAACTACTGGCAATTAAGGTGCTCCTTTTAATAGAGCACCAGAGTAAAGCACTAACACTCCATGAACACATGTGATCCTCACACCACAGCCATCCCCTCCGGTTGTCCCAATTATTGTCACTTCGGGGACTTTGGATCCGGACAATGATATGTGTACACAACTTGCAGATAAGATCACGAACAATACTATCATAATGATTCAATAATAAGTTCAGATATGAGATCATGACACTCGGGCCCTAGTGACAAGCATTAAGCACAACAAGTTGCAACAAAGTCAAATAGCACTAATAGAGATACTAGGCACTATGCCCTAACAATCTTATTCGATTACATGATAGAACTCATCCAATCTCTACCATCCCCAAGCCTACATCGGGGGATTACTCACTCATGGATGAGGGAAACATCGATGGTTGATGGAGAGGCGTTGGTGATGACGATGGCGATGATCCTCTCCAAATTCCCCGTCCCGGCAGGGTGCCAGAACGGAGTTTCTGGATCCGAATCTTGGTTTTTGGTGGCGGCGGCAGAGCGGAACTCTTTCTGGAAAACTATCGAACCCCTATTTTTAGGTCGAGAGGCAACTTATAGGCGCAGAGGGAGGCCGAGGGGGTGCCTGGGGTGGCTACACCCCCTAGGCGTGGCCAGAGGTGGGCCCGTGCCTGGCAGGGATGTGGGGCCCCTAGGCCCCTTATCCGTCTCGTACTCTGGCTCCGTGGATCTTCTGGTGAAATAGGATTTTTGGCATATTTTTCGGGATTTTTCCTGATAGTTGATTTTCTGCACAAAACTAGACACCAAGGCAATTCTGCTAAAAACAGCATTAGTCCGTGTTAGTTGTATCCAAATCACACAAGTTTAGAGGAGAAACAATTGCAAAAGTGTTCAGGAAAGTAGATACATTTTGGACGTATAAACTCCCCCAAGCTT
Source organism: Avena insularis (assembly GCA_023614405.1). Classification (NCBI taxonomy): domain Eukaryota; kingdom Viridiplantae; phylum Streptophyta; class Magnoliopsida; order Poales; family Poaceae; genus Avena; species Avena insularis. The sequence continues at coordinate 387,493,155 of CM042687.1, forward strand.
AGCTTATTGCTTGTCCTTAAGCAATTCAGTTGAAAACTAAGTGCGATAAAAGAACTTTCGCGAACATATTTGCTTCATATGATGTATATATTCTCAGCACAGGAGTAGATGCTTAAACCATTCATAATAAGAAGTATGCAACTAAGTCTACTCAATAGTCATTGCAAGCTATGAAGAGAAACCAACTCAATAATAATTAGCATGAAACATAAACATAAGCAACATTGCAATGCTCATAGTAAGGTATGATAGAGTGGTATCTCGCTTGCCTTTGTTTGTAGAGCACAATATAAATGTCAAGGCACCTCTGAAGTTCACATGAAGACTAGAAGTAAAGATATTAGAGATACAAGCATCAAACTCATGACATAATTAATCAAGTTTTGAGACAAACACACGAATGACAACTATGCTCTCAAGAAGGTGCTCATAGAATAAGTGGTGACTCAACAAGGGAGTGAAAATGTTTTGAAAAGTTTGAAAGTCTTACAAATGCTAAAAGAAGGGTACTCATTAGCTTTGAGCTCTCATTGCCCCTACCATAGGCATCTTCATATGGTTAAGGTGAATGTGAGGTCCAATCTAAGTTATATGCTTGACAGACCATAAACTGGAAATCCCAAGTCCCTTGAGTACAAGGGCCTCTCCGCATGCTACTCAACTTTGGTTACCTGCAAGTTCTTATCATTGTACATATATGCATATCATAGAGAACCGACAACGGGGTACCCCTTGCACATGATACATGAGCTATCCCGTGATCAAAATGACAAGGCAAGCAGACAATGAGCATCTCAGCGATCTTTTTATTTACTATGTGCATAGATTTTTTATTGAGGATGCTTCATAGAATGCTCATTATGGTGATGCTGCAAGTTTCCACCATGATTAGGCATGGCTTAGGCTAGCGGCCCATGCGTTTCTCTAACACAATGTACAGACTCCATGAACTCACAAGCTCTCCTTTTATTTCACATCGACGACATCCGCAAACAAAAGAGCAAGGTATCAAATGGATAGGATATCCAAAAAGTGTTGAAAGCGTTCCCCGTGACAGCACGGTTCTGCTAACTCCCAGGATATAATTTGCAAGCATATAACTTTCATGGACAAGTCACAATGGTTCAGGATTATTAAGTGCAAGGAATAAAGTGTGCCATCAAGTTCGTGAGAGCTTTACTAACTAACTTCCTCAAAACAGACAAACATTTTATTTGGAATAAAACAAGGCATATTGAATATGCACTAAAATAGAAAATGATGCTAATAGGTAGGTATGGTGGACACAGCTGGCAATATTGGTTTTAGGGAGTTGGAAGCACAGGTAGATCTCATACTCAGTGCAAGTGAAGGCTAGCAATAGAGAGGGAGCAACAAACGAGAGAGCAATAACTGTCATAATCATGCTTGCAACAAAACAGGACTAATTATGTCATGAAAGTGATACAAGAACTCTGAGGCAAAATAAATCGTCGAGGCTTACTGACTATTGTTTAGTCATATGCATGCGTGAGCATGTGCCAAGTCGATTCACATGAAACTTCCAGAGGAGGATACCACAATATCATACCAAAATATGAATAAAACAATGCAAGCAAACATTCATATGACATGCTACAAACTATTGGCAAGCTGGAGCTAATCATAGACAAGCAAGAACTACTAAGCATCCATCAGTAACATACGCGTTACAATGAACAGACTAAGCATGCTGATAGTGATGAGTATGTGTACAAAAATGAAACAAATAGAGTTCATTACCAACCTCTTGCCACTCCTCAAGTTGTCTTAATCTTCATTATTGCCCTTCACTTGTGTGACTTGAATAATGACATGAAACCAAAATCCACTGAGGATGGTTGAACCCTGCAAAGAACTCACAAAACTAGAGAAGGACAACAAATATTTTTGGTGTTTTCGATTTTTCAAACAAGCCAACAAAGCAAAAACAAGCAAAGCAAAAACAAACCAAACAAATCAAAATATTTTTGGATTTTTCTTTTAAGGCAAACCAAAGCAAAGAAACAAAGAAACAAACCAAGAGAAATAATGAAAATATTTTTGGTATTTTTGTGTTTTAAGAAAGCAGCAACAAAAACCAAAAAGAAAGCGAAACAATGGATATACAAAGAACCAACCGAACATGATATATAAATGAGTGTGATGTCGGTATACCTCCCCCCAAGCTTAGGCTTTTGGCCTAAGTGGGGTTCAATAGTGCGGGTAGTAACCCCAAGCTGGTGGGTCATCATAGGAATGATCGTAGTGAGGCGATTGCGATGAAGAAGAAGACGCGCCACAATCAAATGAGGGATGCTGGTATGAAGACTCTCCCATGTTGGAGGGCTGAACCGAATAATCTTCGGCATCCTCCCCAACATTCTCCTCTTGCTGGGAGAGTTCCGCTACATATGTGTCAAACTCTTCCTCTGTGAGCAACCATCCTTGCCTGTTATCAAAATTAAACAAAGAAGGTGCAGGCAAATAAACTATTTTTTTAGCCCTACCCTTTCTCCGACCTTGCTGGGCAAAAGATAATTCATACGGTAAACTTCTCACATTAGCCCCCAAGGAAACAAAACCATGCTGAATCATGGATTCAAGATCAATCCTCTCTATGGGGAACCGATAATCTGAATGGTGAGGCTCTAAACCATGTAAAGCTAGCAACCTAGAAGCAATGAGACCTCCAGAAATTCCACCCTTCTCGCGGTTGGTGGTGAGACGGTGAGCTATCAAAGCACCCATGCTATAAGATCTATTCCTATTCAAAGAAGTTGCGATAAAAGCTAGATCAAATGAAGATAACTTCCTAGCAAAATTTCTAGTAAGAACACACTTGGTAATGAAATAGGCAAAATATCTAATGGCTAGGAACTAAATGTTCCGAATTTTACCACTTTCCTTTGAGAAGTCGAAACCTTGGCAAATCTCAGCATATAAATCCATAAGTGACTTGGGCCTCTCCTTGATCTTCTCACAAGATCCCCACTGAGGTACTATAATTGTTGCACAGAAATCAGCAAAAGGCAGGTCGACAGGTATATTATATATTTTGTAATGGACCATGGGGTTAGATATAGACCAAGTAAACCAGAAGTCCTGCACAAATGCCATGGTTAACTTAACATATTGAAAGGGTTCACCTTCAACAAAGTGTTCCAACCCTGCATTGGTAACCATAGTTTGGAAATCCTGGAGGATCCCCGCAGTTCTCATAAATTCATGGCATGGATATATGGAAGGGAATACTCCTTCCTCACGATGAACCTTTATTGGATCGGTCACCATCAATTCATATTGATTTAGTGGATAAGCACTCATCTTCCTTGCTGGAATTTTAAGACAAACATCAAACCAAGTGATTTCCAAGTTGATAAATGATGAACAGCTACTATAGGAACTTGCTAGAGGGCTACACATGCATCAAAATAAAATTTCTAAGCATAGAACAAGCATGCAAGCTCACACAACCTGGCACCTATAGCAGCAAAATACTCAAGATACAATCTACCAATCAAAATCTAATTGGACAAGTGGAGGTGGCACATACCAAGGAGCAATCCCTCCAAAAATCAGCAGTAAAGATGGGCTGAGCAAGGAGATCGAAAATTGCGAGCAAGAACAACAAGAACTCGAGCCTGAGCAAGTTTTTCGATGTTTTTCGGAAGAGAGAAAGAAGATGGCTGTGAGGGGGCACCTTGAAGGGGCCCAGGTGGGCCAGACCCCCCTAGGCGCCACCCACAGGTAGGTCGCGCCTACCATGGTTATGGTGGCCTGGGGTCACTTCAGGTGTCCCTCTGCCACTTTTTTTGAGGAAAAATTATTTTGAATTTTCTGGGATTTTTCGGGAAACTTTATTTTGGCCAATTTTCAGGATATGAAAATTGATTTTCTCACAGAAACAGTTTTTTCAGAAGAAGCAAAAGCAAACCAAAAGCCAAACTACAGGAGCTCTAAGACACTCTAACAAGCAAACAACTAACAAAACCAAAGCTAGCAAAAGAAGGGCAAAGACTAGGAAGGAGAAGAGTAAATAAAGCAAGTATAACCATAGTGAAAACATTATTTTGTTCATTAAAATCCTTTTGTTAACAAGTTTGATCAAGTCTTGTTACCAAAACAATCTTATATGAAACAAAACTTTGCATTCCACAAGGTGATTATGTTACCTCATACTTAATAGCAATGGTCCCAATCATAATAGTTTCAAAATTTTCATGTGGAATGGGACAATATATTTCTCCAACCTTGATGCTCTCAATGTTTTCAATGGAATTCAGGCAATAGCTCTTAGCAACCTTCTTGGGGAAATAGACAGTATGCTCTTTGTCATTAATATTGAATGTTACCTTTCCTTGATTACAATTGATGACAGCACCTGCAGTATTAAGAAAAGGTCTCCCAAGAATAATAGACATATTATCATCTTCAGGCATTTCAAGCACAACAAAATCAGTTAGAACCAAGCAATTATGAGCTACTTGAACAGGAACATCCTCACATATACCGACATGAATAGTAGTTGACTTATCAGCCATTTGCAAAGATATATCAGTTGGTATCAACTTTTCTAGCTAGAGTCTCTTGTAGAGAGAAAAAGGCATAACACTAACTCCAGCTCCCAAATCACATAAAGCAGTTCTAACATAGTTATTCTTAATAGAGCAAGGAATAGTTGGTATACCTGGATCACCAAGTTTCTTTGGAACCTTACCGTTGAAGGAATAATTAGAAAGCAAAGTAGAAATATCCTCATTAGGAATCTTCCTTTTATTAGAGACAATATCCTTCATATACTTTTAATAAGGAGGCAATTTAATAGCATTAGTCAAAGGAATTTGCAAAAATAAAGGCTTCATCCACTCACAAAACTTGTTGGAGTGTTCTTCCTCCTTTGACTTGTGTTTCTTACCTGGAAAAGGCATAGGTTTCTGCACCCAAGGTTGTCTCTATTTACCATGTTTATTAGCAATAAAATCTTCCTTTGTGTACCTAGTGTTCTTAGTGTGCTTCTCAGGTTCTTCCTCACCTTCCTCCTTATCAGGAGACTCATTTTTATCATTCCCACTCTCAGTTTCAGCAGCAGAGACATATATACTATTAGGATCTACAGCAGGTTCAAGGGGTTCCTCAACTACCTTATGTTTCTTTTTCTTTCTCTTACGAGGACTACCACTACTTTCACCTTGTTGAGAATCCTGCTCAATTTTTTTATGGTGTCCTTTAGGATATAAAGGATCTTGAGTGGCTATACCACTCCTAGTTCTAATTCCGTAAGCATGTTTATCTCCTGAGGCATTAACTAGCATATCCTTTTGTACCTTAGCAAGTTGATCAAGTTGGGTTTGAACCATTTGAAAGTGTTTACAAAGCATTTTAATATCATTAGAAGTTCTTTCCACAATATCTTTCAACTCATTTATAGCTCTAGAGTTTTCCAATAAATGATTCTGAACTTGTTTATTAAAATTACCTTGTTTAACAATAAATGTGTCAAGTTCCTCTAAGCATTGATCAGGAGGCTTACCATAGGGAATATCACCTTCATTAAAGTGTAGAGAATGTACCTCAATAGTAGATGAGTGGGGAATTGGCTTACATAATTATTCTATAGGAGGTAGATTCTTCACATCTTCAGCTCTAATACCTTTCTCCTTAAGACATTTCTTAGCTTCTTAAAGATCTAGGGCATTGCAGTAGGATTCGAGTGCGGTAGGCATAGGGATGGATGGACGGGCGTTGCATGGACGAGTCTAAACATTTAACTTAAAGATCTAGGGCATTGCAGATAAATAATAACAAGCATCCAAGTACTAAACAATCCTAGGCATGTGCTCCATATATAGTCATACGTGCTCGCAATGAGAACTTGCGCAACATCTTCCTTGCCAGCCATTGGCATGGGCCTCTAGGGAACTACTGGCAATTAAGGTGCTCCTTTTAATAGAGCACCGAAGCAAAGCATTAACACTCCGTGGACACATGTGATCCTCACACCATAGCCATCCCCTCCGGTTGTCCCAATTATTGTCACTTCGGGGCCTTTGGATTCGGACAATGATATGTGTACACAACTTGCAAATAAGATCACAAACAATACTATCATAATGATTCAATAATAAGTTCAGATCTGAGATCATGACACTCGGGCCCTAGTGACAAGCATTAAGCATAACAAGTTGCAACAAAGTCAAATAGCACTAATAGAGATACTAGGCACTATGCCCTAACAATCTTATTTGATTACATGATAGAACTCATCCTATCCCTACCATCCCCAAGCCTACAACAGGGGATTACTCACTCATGGATGAGGGAAACATCGATGGTTGATGGAGAGGCGTTGGTGATGACGATGGTGATGATCCTCTCCAAATTCCCCGTCCCGGCAGGGTGCCAGAACGGAGTTTCTGGATCCGAATCTTGGTTTCTGGTGGCGGCGGCGGAGCAGAACTCTTTCTGGAAAACCATCGAACCTCCCCTATTTTTAGGTCGAGAGGCAACTTATAGGCGCAGAGGGAGGCCGAGGGGGTGCCTGGGTGGTCACCCCTAGGCGCGACAGAGGTGGCCTCGCTGGCAGTGTGGGCCCCCCAGGCCCCTTCTCCGTCTCGTACTCTGGCTCTGTGGATCTTCTGGTGAAATAGAATTTTTGGCATATTTTCGGGATTTTTCCTGATAGTTGATTTTCTGCACAAAAAACTAGACACCAAGGTAATTCTGCTGAAAACAGCGTCAGTCCGTGTTAGTTGTATCCAAATCACACAAGCTTAGAGGAGAAACAATAGCAAAAGTGTTCGGGAAAGTAGATACGTTTTGGACGTATCAAAGATTAGAAAGTTTACTTTGCTCCTACTAAAATTCTTGTATAAACAAGAATCATGATCACTCTTGATGAAGCCAAACGATTTGACTACCTCATCAAAGCGAATATTCCAACTCCGAGATGCTTGCTTCAACCCATAAATGGATTTCTAAAGTTTGCACACTTTGTTAGCATTATCTGGATTGACAAAACCCTCAGGTTGTATCATATACACGTCCTCGGTTAAATTTCCGTTAAGGAAAGTCATTTTGACATCCATCTGCCATATCTCATAGTCGAAATAGGCTGCTATAGCTAACATGATCCGAACTGATTTAAGAATTGCTAAGGGCGAGAAAGTCTCGTCGTAACCAACTCCTTGAACTTGTTGGAACCCCTTCGCGACAAGACGTGCTTTATAGACGGAAACATTTCCATCCATATCAGTTTTCTTCTTAAAGACCCATTTGCACTCGACGGGTCTTGCACCGTCTGGCAGATCAACCAAGTTCCAAACTTGATTTTCATCCATGGACTTTAACTCGGATCTCATGGCTCCAAGCCATGACTCGGAATCAGATCCCACCATCGCTTCCGAATAATTTTCCATCTCATCACTGTCTAACAGTAATACATTACGAACACTTCATAATCTCGCTGATCTTCGTAGTAGAGGTGCTGCTGCCGGCTTAGCTACCACGACTAGCTCAACCTCCAAGGTTTTTGCTAATTCGCTATTGGCCGGTTCCTCTCGAATTTCTTTGAGCTGCACCGTGGTCCCACTGAATCCCCGACTGAGAAACTCTTTCTCAAGGAAGACACCGTTTTGAGAGACAAACACTTTGCCCTCTTCTCGGTTGTAGAAGTAGTAACCCAAGGTTTCCCTCGGATACCCCACGAAAATACACTTATCCTACTTGGTCGTAAGATTGTCCGACTGAAGTCGCTTGACAAATGCTTCACAACCCCAAATCTTAAGAAAATACAAACTCGGCTTTTTGCCCGTCCACATCTCATGCGGTGTATTCTCTACCGACTTTGACGGTACTCTGTTTAGTGTGAACGCTGCTGTTTCTAGACAATAACCCCAAAATGATAAAGGCAGATCTGTCTGACTCATCATTGATCGTACCATGTCCAACAAGGTCCGATTCCACTTTTCCGAAACACCATTCCTTTGTGGCGTTCCTGGCGGAGTAAGTTGAGGAACTATTCCGCAACTTTTCAGATGGTCATCAAACTCATGGATCATGTACTCGCCTTCTCGGTCCGACCAAAGAAACTTTATTTTCTTGCTGAGTTGATTATGTGCTTCATTCTAGAATTCTTTGAACTTTTCAAAGGCTTCCGACTTATGTTTCATCAAGTAGATATATCCATACCTACTCAAATCATCAGTGAAGGTAATGAAGTACTCATAACCACCTCTGTCTGTAGTGCTCATTGGTCCACATACATCACTATGTACTAGTCCCAACAAGTCGGACGCCCTCTCGCAACTCTTTGCAAAAGGTGTCTTGGTCATTTTTCCGAGTAGGCAAGATTCGCATGTCTCGAACGACTCCAAGTCGAACGAAGTTAGGAGTCCATCATCATGGAGCTTCTTCATGCGTTTCCAACTTATATGACCAAGCCGATAGTGCCAAAAGTAAGTCATAATCAGATCATTTGGTTTCAACCTTTTAACATTTATGTTATAAACCGACTCACCATCAAGATTCAAAATAAATAACCCGTCCTGGACGGGTGTAAAGCCGTGAAACATATCATTCAAATACAAATAACATCCATTATTCTTGATATTTGACTCATAGCCTTGCCTCATCAAACATGAAGCAAAAATAATGTTTCGACTGAGCACCGAAACATAATAACAATTATTCAGTTCCATAATGAATCCAGAAAGTAAATGAAGTTGCATCGTGCCGACTTCCAACACAACAAATCTTGCTTTGTTGCCGACTCGAATATCAACCTCGCCTATTGCTACGCTCCTAGTTCTTACCAGCCCCTGCAACGAGTTGCAAATGTGAATAACTGATCCGGTATCATATACCCAAGAACTATTAGGTGCATCAGCAAGATATATGTCTATAACATTGCAAACAAGTTTACTTGAGTCAGAAGTCATACCTCCACTCTTGGCTTTGTCGGCCAAGTACTTGCTGCAATTCCTCTTCCAGTGGTCATCCGCCTTGCAATAGAAGCAAGTGGATCCGGCTGAACGAGATGGCTTAGTCCCTGAGGAAGCGCTTGGGACCGGGTCCTGAGCCTGCTTTCCTCCCGACTTAGCCTTCTTCTTAGTCCAAGAACTCTTCTTGAACTTAGCCTTATTCTACACCATCAACACTTGACTGGCGCCCTTCTTGAGATCTGCCTCTGCCTGCTTGAGCATACCATGCAATTCAGTGAGCTTCTTATCCATACCATACATGTGGTAGTTCCAAATGAACTGCCCATATGCACTAGGAAGAGAGTTTAGAATTATATCCGTAGCGAACTCTTCACTAATGGGGTAGCCAAGCCTCTCCAGAGACTGCACGTAACCAACCATTTTGATCACATGCGGACTCAGTGGATCACCATCCTTAAGCTTGCAGCTCAGCAAAGCCTGAGAGACTTGATACCTCTCAGTCTTCGCCTGAGCCTAGAACATACTTTTGAGGCTTTTGATCATATCGTAGGCCTCAACATTCTCGAACTGCTTTTGCAAGTCCGGTTCCATGTGAGCAAGCATAATTCAGCTAATATCCGTGGACTCATCCTTAGGCTGACGGTAGACATTGGTGGCAGCGATAGTCACATTCTCATTCGGCTCATCTGGAAGTGGGTTGTCTAGGACATGGTCCTTCTTTTCTTGTTCGAGAACAATTCTCAGATTTTGATACCAGTTGGTAAAATTAGTGTCGTTCAGTTTATCTTTCTCAAGAATGGTTCTCAAAGAAAAACCGGATATCTGAGAGTGATTGCTACTTGGTGCCATGATCTACAACAGAAATATGCAAAACACTTAATACATGTATTCATAAAAGAGCAAGCATATTAAACACTTTAATATTTTATGCTCCCACTAAAACCAACACCCCTCCGATGGTTGCTTAGTGATCCAGGACCCTAAATAAGCAAGTCGGCTAGTGAGATTTAGCATCATCGCTAGCCGCCAAGTGATCTAGGTAGACAACTCCTTGTCAATCGCATCTCATACGACTCCTGTTAAACGGGTGGCATCACATGCCCTGGCTCCCGTCCGACTTTTCCTCGAGTCCCACAACCGTTGTGATAGACCCGTCTATCTTACCGAGTGTTTCCGCAGTAAGAGTCCGACTCGAACCCACCTAGTCGGAAAGAATTGACAGCACCTCAATTTTATGAGCCCACTGCCAAAAATGTCCGACTTGTGATGGTGCAAACACTGGCGGGAAAACCGACTAGACCTTCTTTGAGGGATTAAATTTTACCGACTATCTAATAGAGGTAAAATAGAGACGTATCAACAACACAAAATAAAGCAATTATAATATGAAATGGTATGGCTCTCTTCATGGCGATCTCCACAAAGCCTGTAATTCGACTCGTGCCAACTCTTGTCACTTGCCGTCTTACACCATGTCGCCGACATGTACAACGCCTTGCATGCCATCCGGGTTCTCCATACAGCTACACTAGCTTAGTAAAATAAATTACATGGAGAATCCGACATGCAGGTCGTTATACAATAAAATGATAGCACCTAGGCTCCAGCCGGCTGACAAAACCGTGATTCGCAGATCACGTATGGATTACACACATACATCACATGCACATAAACCATACCATTCACAACTTCCTGCAAAAACAAGTTATGCATAGATACGCTATCTACTGGCGTTGTTAAACTCGCAACGACGTCTAACGCGCTATGATAGGGCGAAACAGGCGGTCCCCGAGTACAGTTGATCCAATCAACATCGTTCAAAACCAATCTATCTCATAGATCGACCACCATAAAGCACGTAGATCTCATGTACAGCCAACCGCATATCACATATGCAAGATCTTGAGCCTAAAACCAGAAGTTATCGCTCTGATACCATTATAGGGCCATGTAGAGATAAAACAAAACCTTTTTCCCTCTAACGTGGTGATCCCAAGATCCAGCTGAGGTAGAAAGCTACGAGATTTACCACTAGACGCGTAGTTGCGGATTACTGATGTAGCGTGCCAGTTGATGCAGTGCAGTCCTCACGATCCGATCCGATGACGATCATCCTGGTGCTAATCGTACAACACTGCTGCTGGTATCCACATGTACAAGGAGGAGCACCAACGGTGAACTGATAGGTTCGTTACGATGGCAGGACTACTGTGGAGCTTGGGTTTCCAACACATCGAACGACCTAACCGATCAATGATTAACCTTTTGGGTTACTGTGATCCACTATATATAGAGAGTGAACATGGGCTCCACTCACGTGGTCCATTCACTAAAGCCCATATAATGCCAGCCACCGTGAGTCCGACTCACTAACTCAGTCCTAATCTGGCCTGGGTCCAACCCAACTAGATTTCCGGTTCAGATCCAATCAGAACTTACTCCCGCTCTTAAGTGTGTACCCACAGGCTCATGGCTACTTGGACACGATTGGAGTCCGACTCTCAATCGATCAGTCGGTAGTGGCTCCTATCAGAACGTGTCGATTCCCAAGTACCAAAGAGTCATGATGACTTGCCTTTCCAATGCAACTTACGTCTGAGTCCCTTTTGCCTCACGATATACCTTGTCAGACTATAGACGAATATTTTCCATCTCCTAAATAGTCTGACTCTCTTCTCGATCCAAGATAAGTGATTCACCCGACTAACTCTTAGTCGATCGCCTCGGTTAAGACTTAACCGAGTCGTGCATGGCCATGATTTCCGAATCATATCATCCGAGAGGGCCCAGAGAATATCTCTCCAAGTGGAGGGGCAAAATCCCATCTTGGTTATTCACATCACGCAGCTTGATTCTCAGTCGACCCGAACTCTGCCTTTATAACTGCCTAGTTACGGATCAACGTTTGACAGAACCTAAGTCGGTGATCCTCAACTCGGACTGTGCAACAACCTCAGGTCTAAGGATTACATTGATTGAGATATACAAATGACAACTTGTTCGTTGTACCTCAATATGGGTCAATCCGAATCGCTAAACTCTTTAGCCGAATCTGTGTAAGTCGGAATGGCATATCCATGCCCATGACAAGTGGAACCGAGCCATCAAGCCGACTTTAACATTGGTCTAAGTTGTGTGTCCAGCACAACCTCAATGACCAAGGACATTTAGTACAAACAACATGAATGTATAGTTCCACAACCGAATCGCATATTCAATGATATACATCAGATGTTTATACAAGGACAACTTAATATCTTTATGAATACAATGGGAAATATCATCATACATGATTGCCTCTAGGGCATATTCCCAACATTATATCCATAAGCTGCACAGTGTGTGACTAGGTCACGGGAATATCACTTATAGGATCGGGTAAAATATCTATTGTCGGTAACGAGGTTGAACACGAAATGGTGATGTCAATGATCAAACCACGAACAATACAAGTATCAAAGAGACAATAGGAATAGGTCATAATGTTGATGGTTCAAACGACAAATTTCATGAATGCACGGGTGGTCATTATGGGCACCGAGGTCCTGTTGATGACCATTGGTCTGAGAGGGGTCTCGACCATGTTTTGAGTGTTCCCGAACTGTTGGGTAGCACTGTCGTGGTGGTATCATGGCATATTCCATGGGTAGACTAAAGTTGGGGCCGATGGACATGGAGGAATCCGGGGATAGATGATGCAATGAAGACCGCACTCGTAAGAACAAAGAGAAACACGGTGTATCTAGGTTCGAGGCTCTCATATTTGAGATCACACCTCTTCCCCTGCATCTAACCTCATATAATCTTGCCAAGCTTGTGGCTACAATGGTGCTCCTTGAGCTGTATTTCGTATGCCTCTATCTGGATCTCTTTGGGAGAAAGGAGGAGGAAGAAAGAGAGCTCCTAGAGAGCAGAGAGGAGAGGAGCCCTTCTAGGTTCTACATGAGAACTATCCCCCTGGTGCTCCTTATAAAGGGAGCCCAGGGACAAGTCTTGTTCCCCACGATTGGCATCTGGGTAGCATATTCCCGACATCTCCCTGAGATGCCCAGCATATGCCTTGGCATCTTTGGAGATGCCTGGCATATTCCCTAGCATCTTCTTGGATGCCAAGGGCATATTCCATATGACATGTGCTAGTGTGAACCTAGGGTGTTCCAAGACTGGCACGAGACTTGTTGTTTTGTCCTCGCTCGATGATATGTCGTTGTAGACGTTGGGGTACGTTCTGATGTGAATAATGGGGCATACAAGGTGATATAATTTGGCCCAAACGTCCCAGATAAAGAGGAAATTCGGTCCTAGCAGCATATGACTCGGCCTGCAGATGAGTATGGGCCTAGCCGGGGGTTTCTTCATTCGGCCTAGGCGGAACAGTGAAGATAACATCCCATGGTGGCTATCCTAACTCGGCCTAGGCATGACCCGAGTCGGCTGGTGCTAGGTGGTCCGGGGTGGGATGAACTAAGCTTCATCCAGCCCACCCGGGTGAAGGCATGGTGGGGCGCAGCAGTCCAAACCGTGGTGGGACGAGTCAACCAGATCTCGGCCCACCCGAGGAATCAACGAGACAGCAGCTTGGCGGGAATTTGTGCCGAGGCAGGAGGCATCGGATGACTCGGTGGCGATGTCGGCCCATGGTGGGTCGGCTGGATTAGGGATGTTGCCATCCCATCCGGGTGAGGGCGAGGGCTCCTGGTGGGAAGCGGTGAGCGTCGGTGGAGCAGTGGTGTCGGGGAAGCTTGGTGGGAGTCAGGTCGGCGGGTCTCTAGCGGGGGCGAAGCTAGGGAGCCGGTTTGCTCTGGGCCGATGTGTTGGGGTTCAGCCCAAGCTTGTATAATTCGGCCTCGCTGCTCCTTATTCGGCCCAAGAAATCCAGATTCAGCCTAGGAAGATCCTTTCCAGGCCATTTTTTTTAATCTCGGCCCAAGCCGAGTTTGCTTTGTTTTTTATGTGTTCCTTCTTTTATTTCTTCCTCTTATTTATATTAAATGATTCTCCTTCTTCCTATTATGCAGACAACACACAACTCTGGGGTACCTAGGGTCATATCCCCGACATTAGTCCCTGAGGCTATGTGGGACTTGTAAAGTCGCACATAGGCTTCATAAACTATTCCCAGAGGTGATTTCCGACATATAATTTCTCCGTCATATTTCTCTTGGTTATATAACCCTTTGGGGTAAGTTTGTGATACCTTGACTTTATGGGTACTACTCTTTTAACCCCTTTGGGTAAGTTATGGTTCCTGGCCTTCTTGGGTGCTGGTCTTTTAACCCTTTTGGGTAAGCTTATGACTTCTGGCCTTCTTGGGCTCTGGTATTTTAACCCCTTTGGGTAAGTTTACGACTTCTGGCCTTCTTGGGCTCTGGTCTTTTAACCCCTTTGGGTAAGTTTACGACTTCTGGCCTTCTTGGGATCTAGTCTTTTAACCACTTTACGTAAATTTATGACTTCTGGCCATTTTTGGCACTGGTATTTTAACCCCTTTGGGTAAGTTTATGACTTCTGACCATTTTTGGCACTGGTCTTTTAACCCCTTTGGGTAAGTTTATAACTTCTGGCCTTCTTGGGGTCTAGTCTTTTAATCCCTTTGGGTAAGTTTATGACTTCTGGCCTTCTTGGGCTCTGGTCTTTTAACCCCTTTGGGTAAGTTTACGACTTCTGGCCTTCTTGGGCTTTGGTATTTTAACCCCTTTGGGTAAGTTTATGACTGCTAGCCATTTTTGGCACTGGTCTTTTAACCCCTTTGGGTAAGTTTGTGACTTATGGCCTTCTGGGGCTCTAGTCTTTTAACCCCTTTGGGTAAGTTTATGACTTCTGGCCATTTTTGGCACTAGTCTTTTAACCCCTTTGGGTAAGTTACAATTCGAGTTGTCTCATCTAAGTTGCATGATTCCAATTTCTCTTATCCTTCAAATATGAGTCATCCGACTCAAAATTCGAGTTATATAACTCAAATCCGTGTCATCTGATTCCAAATCCGAGTTATATTACTCAAAATCAAACTTACATTTCGAATCTGAGTTACCTGAGTCAAAATCCGAGTCATCTGATTCCAAATCCGAGTTATAATACTCAAAATCTGACTTACATTCTGAATCTAAGTTAACCGACTCAAAATCCGAGTCATATGACTCCAATTCGAGTCATCTAATTCTGAATCCGAGTTATTTTACGCAAATCCGAGTTATATGACTCCAATTCGAGTCATCTAATTCTGACTCAAAATCCGAGTTATATGACTCAAATCCAAGTCATCTGATTCCAAATCTGAGTTATATTACTCAAAATCTGATTTACGTTCCGAATCTGAGTTAATAGACTCAAAATTCGAGTCATATGACTCAAATCCGAGTCATCTGATTCCAAATCCAAATCATCTGATTTTACATCCAAGTTATATTACTCAAATTTGAATTATGTCTCAAATTCGAGTTATATGACTCAAATCCGAGTCATTTGATTTCAAATCTGAATCGTCTGATTTTTCATCTGAGTTATATTACTCAAATCTGACTTATGTCTCAAATATGAGTCATCTGACTCAAAATCCGAGTTATATGACTTAAATCCGAGTCATCTGATTCTTAATCCGAGTTATATTACTCAAATTTGACTTATGTCTCAAATCTGAGTCATCTGGCTCAAAATCCGAGTTATATGACTCAAATCTGAGCCATCTGATTCTCAATCCGAGTTATATTACTCAAATTTGACTTATGTCTCAAATCTAAGTCATGTGACTCAAAATCCGAGTTATATGACTCAAATCCGAGTTATAACTGCTGAGATATAATTTGATCTTATGATATGATGGCAAACTGCCTTAGATATGGATCCGAGTTATAGTTTTGAGATATGATATTAGGGCAAACTGCCAAGAGATGGGATTCGAAATATAGATCTGAGATATAAATTTGAAATATGATATGCTGGCAAATAGTCATCCGAGATATAAGATAACCTGGCAAGATGAGTTAAATACCAATCCGAGTCATAACATAACCTGGCAAGCTAAATCAAACTCTAATCTGAATCAAAGATAAGCTTGTAAGTTGAGTCAAAATAAAAAATCCGAGTTATAATATACCCTGGCAAGCTGAATCAAATATTAGTCTGAATCAAAGATAAGCTGGTAAGCTGAGTCAAAATACAAATCCGAGTTATAATTTACCCTCGCAAGCTAAATCAAATACCAATCTGAGTTAAAGGTAAACTGGTAAGCTGAATCAAATACTAATCCAAATCAAAGATAAGCTGGTAAGCTAAGTCTAATACTAATCTGAATCAAAGATAAGCTGAATTAAACTCTAATCCGAATCAAAGATAAGCCGGTAAGCTGAATCAAATACTAATCTAAATCAAAGATAGGATGAATCAAATTCTAATCTGAATCAAAGATAAGCTAGTAAGCTGAATCAAATACTAATCCGAATCAAAGAGAGGCTGAATCAAATTCTAATTTGAGTTATCATGATGTTTTTTCCATCTAAAGGTGACTCTATGGATACATTGGCTAGTCCCCGGGCTGAGTTATTTTCTTCTCGGCTCTGGTCTTTTAATCCTTTTGGGTAAGTTTATGACTTCTGGCCTTCTTGGGATTTGGTCTTTTAACCCCTTTGGGTAAGTTTATGACTTCTGGCCTTCTTGGGCTTTGGTATTTTAACCCATTTGGGTAAGTTTATGATTGCTGGCCATTTTTGGCACTGGTATTTTAACCCCTTTGGGTAAGTTTGTGACTTCTGGCCTTCTTGGGCTCTAGCCTTTTAACCCCTTTGGGTAAGTTTATGACTTCTGGCCATTTTTGGCACTAGTCTTTTAACCCCTTTGGGTAAGTGACAATTCGAGTTGTCTCATCTAAGTTGCATGATTCCAATTTCTCTTATCCTTCAAATATGAGTCATCCGACTCAAAATTCGAGTTACATAACTCAAATCCGTGTCATCTGATTCCAAATCCGAGTTATATTACTCAAAATCAAACTTACATTTCGAATCTGAGTTACCTGAGTCAAAATCCGAGTCATATGACCCCAATCCGAGTCATCTGATTCCAAATCCGAGTTATATTACTCAAAATTTGACTTACGTTCTGAATCTAAGTTAACCGACTCAAAATCAAAGTGATATGACTCCAATTCGAGTCATCTAATTCCGAATCCTAGTTATTTTACGCAAATCCGAATTATGTCTCAATCTGAGTCATCTGACTCAAAATCCGAGTTATATGACTCAAATCCAAGTCATCTGATTCCAAATCCGAGTTATATTACTCAAAATCTGACTTACGTTCCGAATCTGAGTTAATAGACTCAAAATTCGAGTCATAGGACTCAAATCCGAGTCATCTGATTCCAAATCCAAATCATCTTATTTTACATCCGAGTTATATTACTCAAATTTGAATTATGTCTCAA
The DNA here is from genome assembly GCA_023614405.1 of Avena insularis. Classification (NCBI taxonomy): domain Eukaryota; kingdom Viridiplantae; phylum Streptophyta; class Magnoliopsida; order Poales; family Poaceae; genus Avena; species Avena insularis. Next base: position 387,510,513 of record CM042687.1, read on the forward strand.
ATTCGAGTTATACGACTCAAGTCCGAGTCATTTGATTTCAAATCCGAATCGTCTGATTTTTCATCCGAGTTATATTACTCAAATCTGACTTATGTCTCAAATATGAGTCATCTGACTCAAAGTCCGAGTTATATGACTTAAATCCGAGTCATCCCATTGTTAATCCGAGTTATATTACTCAAATTTGACTTATGTCTCAAATATGAGTCATCTGGCTCAAAATCCGAGTTATATGACTCAAATCTAAGCCATCCAATTCTCAATCCGAGTTATATTACTCAAATTTGACTTATGTCTCAAATCTGAGTCATCTGACTCAAAATCCGAGTTATATGACTCAAATCCGAGTTATAACTACTGAGATATAATTTGATCTTATGATATGATGGCAAACTGCCTTAGATATGGATCCGAGATATAGTTTTGAGATATGATATTAGGGCAAACCGCCAAGAGATGGGATTCGAAATATAGATCTGAGATATAAATTTGAAATATGATATGCTGGCAAATAGTCATCCGAGATATAAGATAACCTTGCAAGATAAGTTAAATACCAATCCGAGTCATATCATAACCTGGCAAGCTGAATCAAACTCTAATCTGAATCAAAGATAAGCTTGTAAGCTGAGTCAAAATAAAAAATCCGAGTTATAATATACCCTGGCAAGCTGAATCAAATATTAGTCTGAATCAAAGATAAGCTGGTAAGCTGAGTCAAAATACAAATCCGAGTTATAATTTACCCTCGCAAGCTTAATCAAATACTAATCCGAGTTAAAGGTAAACTGGTAAGCTGAATCAAATACTAATCCAAATCAAAGATAAGCTGGTAAGCTAAGTCTAATACTAATCTGAATCAAAGATAAGCTGAATCAAACTCTAATCCGAATCAAAGATAAGCCGGTAAGCTGAATCAAATACTAATCTAAATCAAAGATAGGATGAATCAAATTCTAATTCGAATCAAAGATAAGCTAGTAAGCTGAATCAAATACTAATCCGAATCAAAGAGAGGCTGAATCAAATTCTAATTTGAGTTATCATGATGTTTTTTCCATCTAAAGGTGACTCTATGGATACATTGGCTAGTCCCCGGGCTGAGTTATTTTCTTCTCAGCTCTGGTCGTTTAATCCCTTTGGGTAAGTTTATAACTTCTGGCCTTCTTGGGCTTTGGTCTTTTAACCCCTTTGGGTAAGTTTATGACTTCTGGCCTTCTTGGGCTTTGGTATTTTAACCCCTTTGGGTAAGTTTATGACTGCTGGCCATTTTTGGCACTGGTCTTTTAACCCCTTTGGGTAAGTTTGTGACTTCTGGCCTTCTTGGGCTCTAGTCTTTTAACCCCTTTGGATAAGTTTATGACTTCTGGCCATTTTTGGCACTAGTCTTTTAACCCCTTTGGGTAAGTTACAATTCGAGTTGTCTCATCTAATTTGCATGATTCCAATTTCTCTTATCCTTCAAATATGAGTCATCCGACTCAAAATTCGAGTTATATAACTCAAATCCGTGTCATCTGATTCCAAATCCGAGTTATATTACTCAAAATCTAACTTACATTTCGAATCTGAGTTACCTGACTCAAAATCCGAGTCATATGACTCCAATCCGAGTCATCCGATTCCAAATCCGAGTTATATTACTCAAAACCTAACTTACGTTCTGAATCTAAGTTATCCGACTCAAAATCCGAGTCATATGACTCCAATTCGAGTCATCTAATTCCAAATCCGAGTTATTTTACGCAAATCCGACTTATGTCTCAAATCTGAGTCATCTGACTCAAAATCCGAGTTATATGACTCAAATCCAAATCATCTAATTCCAAATCCGAGTTATATTACTCAAAATCTTACTTACGTTCCGAATCTAAGTTAATAGACTCAAAATTCGAGTCATGTGACTCAAATCCGAGTCATCTGATTCCAAATCCGAATCATCTGATTTTACATCCGAGTTATATTACTCAAATTTGAATTATGTCTCAAATTCGAGTTATATGACTCAAATCCGAGTCATCTGATTTCAAATCCGAATCATCTGATTTTTCATACAAGTTATATTACTCAAATCTGACTTATATCTCAAATATGAGTCATCTGACTCAAAGTCCGAGTTATATGACTTAAATCCGAGTCATCCGATTCTTAATCCGAGTTATATTACTCAAATTTGACTTATGTCTCAAATCTAAGTCATCTAGCTCAAAATCCGAGTTATATGACTCAAATATGAGCCATTTGATTCTCAATCCGAGTTATATTACTCAAATTTGACTTATGTCTCAAATCTGAGTCATCTGAGTCAAAATCCGAGTTATATGACTCAAATCCGAGTTATAACTGCTGAGATATAATTTGATCTTATGATATGATGGCAAACTGCCTTAGATATGGATCCGAGATATAGTTTTGATGTATGATATTAGGGCAAACCGCCAAGAGATGGGATTCGAAATATAGATCCGAGATATAAATTTGAAATATGATATGCTGGCAAATAGTCATCCGAGATATAAGATAACATGGCAAGATGAGTTAAATACCAATCCGAGTCATACATAACCTGGCAAGCTGAATCAAACTCTAATCTGAATCAAAGATAAGCTTGTAAGCTGAGTCAAAATAAAAAATCCGAGTTATAATATACCCTGGCAAGCTGAATCAAATATTAGTCTGAATCAAAGATAAGCTGGTAAGATGAGTCAAAATACAAATCCGAGTTATAATTTACCCTCACAAGCTGAATCAAATACTAATCCGAGTTAAAGGTAAACTGGTAAGCTGAATCAAATACTAATCCAAATCAAAGATAAGCTGGTAAGCTAAGTCTAATACTAATCCGAATCAAAGATAAGTTGAATCAAACTCTAATCCGAATCAAAGATAAGCCGGTAAGATGAATCAAATACTAATCTGAATCAAAGATAGGATGAATCAAATTCTAATCTGAATCAAAGATAAGCTAGTAAGCTGAATCAAATACTAATCCGAATCAAAGAGAGGCTGAATCAAATTCTAATTTGAGTTATCATGATGTTTTTTTCCATCTAAAGGTGACTCTATGGATACATTGGCTAGTCCCCGGGTTGAGTTATTTTCTTCTCGGCTCTGGTCTTTTAATCCCTTTGGGTAAGTTTATGACTTCTGGCCTTCTTGGGCTTTGGTCTTTTAACCCCTTTGGGTAAGTTTATGACTTCTGGCCATCTTGGGCTTTGGTATTTTAGCCCCTTTGGGTAAGTTTATGATTGCTGGCCATTTTTGGCACTGGTCTTTTAACCCCTTTGGGTAAGTTTGTGACTTCTGGCCTTCTTGGGCTCTAGTCTTTTAACCCCTTTGGATATGTTTATGACTTCTGGCCATTTCTAGAACTAGTCTTTTAACCCCTTTGGGTAAGTTACAATTCGAGTTGTCTCATCTAAGTTGCATGATTCCAATTTTTCTTATCCTTCAAATATGAGTCATCCGACTCAAAATTCGAGTTATATAACTCAAATCCGTGTCATCTGATTCCAAATCCGAGTTATATTACTCAAAATCTAACTTACATTTCGAATCTGAGTTACCTGACTCAAAATCCGAGTCATATGACTCCAATCTGAGTCATCCGATTCCAAATCCGAGTTATATTACTCAAAATCTGACTTACGTTCTGAATCTAAGTTATCCGACTCAAAATCCGAGTCATATGACTCCAATTCGAGTCATCTAATTCCGAATCCAAGTTATTTTACGCAAATCCGACTTATGTCTCAAATCTGAGTCATCTGACTCAAAATTCGAGTTATATGACTCAAATCCAAGTCATCTAATTCCAAATCCGAGTTATATTACTCAAAATCTTACTTACGTTCCGAATCTAAGTTAATAGACTCAAAATTTGAGTCATGTGACTCAAATCCGAGTCATCTGATTCCAAATCCGAATCATCTGATTTTACATCCGAGTTATATTACTCAAATTTGAATTATGTCTCAAATTCGAGTTATATGACTCAAATCCGAGTCATCTGATTTCAAATCCGAATCATCTGATTTTTCATACGAGTTATATTACTCAAATCTGACTTATGTCTCAAATATGAGTCATCTGACTCAAAGTCCGAGTTATATGACTTAAATCCGAGTCATCCGATTCTTAATCCGAGTTATATTACTCAAATTTGACTTATGTCTCAAATCTAAGTCATCTAGCTCAAAATCCGAGTTATATGACTCAAATATGAGCCATCTGATTCTCAATCCGAGTTATATTACTCAAATTTGACTTATGTCTCAAATCTGAGTCATCTGAGTCAAAATCCGAGTTATATGACTCAAATCCGAGTTATAACTGCTGAGATATAATTTGATCTTATGATATGATGGCAAACTGCCTTAGATATGGATCCGAGATATAGTTTTGAGATATGATATTAGGGCAAACCGCCAAGAGATGGGATTCGAAATATAGATCCGAGATATAAATTTGAAATATGATATGCTGGCAAATAGTCATCCGAGATATAAGATAACCTGGCAAGATGAGTTAAATACCAATCCGAGTCATACATAACCTGGCAAGCTGAATCAAACTCTAATCTGAATCAAAGATAAGCTTGTAAGCTGAGTCAAAATAAAAAATCCGAGTTATAATATACCCTGGCAAGCTGAATCAAATATTAGTCTGAATCAAAGATAAGCTGGTAAGATGAGTCAAAATACAAATCCGAGTTATAATTTACCCTCGCAAGCTGAATCAAATACTAATCCGAGTTAAAGGTAAACTGGTAAGCTGAATCAAATACTAATCCAAATCAAAGATAAGCTGGTAAGCTAAGTCTAATACTAATCTGAATCAAAGATAAGCTGAATCAAACTCTAATCCGAATCAAAGATAAGCCGGTAATATGAATCAAATACTAATCTAAATCAAAGATAGGATGAATCAAATTCTAATCCGAATCAAAGATAAGCTAGTAAGCTGAATCAAATACTAATCCAAATCAAAGAGAGGCCAAATCAAATTCTAATTTGAGTTATCATGATGTTTTTTCCATCTAAAGGTGACTCTATGGATACATTGGCTAGTCCCCGGGTTGAGTTATTTTCTTCTTGGGGTGAACGATCGAGTGTTGGTGGCTGAGTTTTCTGATGCTCACAGTATGCTTGGAGAAGAATTTGATTCATGCTCGCTGAGTCTTACTTGCTGAGTCGGGCATGGAGGCTCCTGTGCCCACCTCTATGCTCTTTGTACGCTTGGAGAAGTTTAAGGAGCTCTATGAAGAAGAAGTTGATGAAGATGTTCCCGTCCAGATGGAAACCCAACCAGCATCACTAAAAGGCCCCACGGTGGGCGCCAAATGTCATGGAGGGATGATGCGATGAAGACCGCACTCATAAGAACAAAAATAAACACGATGTATCCAGGTTCGAGGCTCTCATATTGAGATCACACCTCTTCCCCTGCATCTAATCTCATATAATCTTGCCAAGCTTGTGGCTACAATGGTGCTCATTGAGCTGTATTTCCTATGCCTCTGTCTGGATCTCTCTGGGAGTAAGGAGGAGGAAGAAAGAGATCTCCTAGCAAGCAGAGAAGGGAGGAGCCCTTCGGGGATCTCCCTGAGAACGATCCCCCTGGTGCTCCTTATAAAGGGAGCCCAGGGGACAAGTCTTGTTCCCCACGATTGGCATCTGGGTAGCATATTCCCGACATCTCCCTGAGATGCCCAGCATATGCCTTGGCATCTTTGGAGATACCTGGCATATTCCCCAGCATCTTCTTGGATGCCAAGGGCATATTCCATATGACATGTGCCAGTCTGAACCTGGGATGTCCCAATACTGGCATGAGACTTGTTGTTTTATCCTTGCTCGATGATATGTCATTGTATACGTCAGGTACGTTATGATGTGTATAATGGGGCGTACGGGGTGATATAATTCGGTCCAAACGTCCCAAATAAAGAGGAAATTCGGTCCTGGCAGCTGATACGTCCAAAACGTATCTACTTTCTCGAACACTTTTGCCGTTGTTTCTCCTCTAAACTTGTGTGATTTGGATACAACTAACATTGATTGGCGCTGTTTTCAGCAGAATTACCTTGGTGCCTTGTTTTTGTGCAGAAAATCAACTATCAGGAAAAATCCAGGAAAATATGCCAAAAATCCTATTTCACTAGAAGGTCCATGGAGTATGAGACGGAGTGGAGGCCTAAGGGGCCCACCCTCACTGCTGGTGGGCCAGCACCCCTCGGCCCGCCTCTTCGCCTATAATATGCCTTTTGATCTAAAAACCGAGGGGGTTCGATGTTTTTCCAGAAAGAGTTCCGCTGAGTCGCCACCACCAGAAACCGCGATTCGGAACAAGAAACTCCGTTCTGGCACCCTGCCGGGACGGGGAATTTGGGGAGGATCATCGCCATCGTCATCACCAACGCCTCTCCATTGACCATCAATGTTTCCCTCATCCATGAGTGAGTAATCCCCCGCTGTAGGCTATGGGGATGGTAGGGATTGGATGAGTTCTATCATGTAATCGAATAAGATTTTTAGGGCATGGTGCCTAGTATCTCTATTAGTGCTATTTGACTTTGTTGCAACTTGTTGTGTTTAATGCTTGTTACTAGGGCCCGAGTACCATGATCTCAGATCTGAACTTATTATTGAATCATTATGATAGTATTGTTTGTGATCTTATCTGCAAGTTGTGTACACATATCATTGTCCGGATCCAAAGGCCCCGAAGTGATAGAAATTGGGACAACTGGAGGGGATGGCTGTGATGTGAGGATCACATGTGTTCACGGAGTGTTAATGCTTTGCTCTGCTGCTCTATTAAAAGGAGCACCTTAATTGCCAGTAGTTCCCTTGAGGCCCCGCTACAACGGGCTGACAGGACAAAAGATGTTGTGCAAGTTCTCATTGCGAGCACGGATGACTATATATGGAGCACACGCCTATGATTGTTTAGTACTTGGATGCTTATTCTTATTTATGTACAATTGCCCTAGATCTTGAAGTTACATGTTTAGACTCGTCCATGCAATGCCCGTCCATCCATCCCTATGCCTACCGCGCTCATATCCTACTGTTTGCTGCTACTGTTACTATTGCTCTTGTTCTGCTGCTGCTGTTACTTTGCTATTGCTACTACAAAACTATTGCTACTGATAAACTTCTGTGAGCAAGAACTATTTCCAGGTGAAGCTGAATTGACAACTTAGTTTATAAGGCTTGCAAGTATTCTTTGGCTCCCCTTGTGTCGAATCAATAAATTGGGTAATACTACCCTCGAAGACTGTTGCGATCCCCTATACTTGTGGGTCATCAAGACTATTTTCTGGCACCGTTGTCGGGGAGCATAGATTTATTTGTAAGTTCACATGGATCTATTGTTGTTCACTGCTACTCCTTTCATCACGGGGAAGTCTTGTGATTGAAAGTTTCCTATTTTACCATCCACTAGAAGAAGAGGTACAGTCCTAAACACCTCTGCTGCTCTTGATTCACCGTCTATTATAAGTAAGCTTGTTACACCACCAACACATACTTATGCTACACACACTGCTACTACTGCTGAATCTGAAACTGCTTCTGATACTCATGATGTTACTTCTACTGTGCTTGGCGAGTGGTTCATTAGGTCCTTTCCTAGATGCTACTATGGCTAGTCTAGGAAATACTGAAACTCCTAGTAAATACACTGTTACACGTGTTAGCTCACCTGAGTCTAGAGAGATATGATATTAATGATGGTTACATTGAGTTTACTAATGAATTTATTGAAGAGTGCCAAAACACACATGGTGCTAATGATATTAAGAGTCCCCTTGAGAGACGTACCATTATTCCTAAACTGTTCTCTGATCCTAAGTTTGCCACCTCTCCCATAGATATTAAAGATAAAGATTATGATTTCTCTCTTGATTTATCCTAGTTTGACATTGTTGAGAAAGAACCTTTTTGTGGGACTGAAAATGAGAGTGATGTAGCTCATATGAATGATCTTTCCACTATGAGTGCTTTATTTTCTGATGATTTTAAGATGCGCAAGTACTTTGTTACTAAGATCTTCCCTTTTTCACTAAAAGGAGAAGCTAAGGCTTGGTTTAATAGATTACCTCCTGGTTCCATTGATAGCCCTGATTATTTGATTGCTTCTTTCTTCCAGAAATATTTTCCTCCTAGTGCTAGACATGCTGCTTTGCAGATACTTTTTGATTTTAAACAAGGAGAAGATGAGAAATTGCCTGAGTCATGGACAAGGTTCCGTGCCTTGATTCATGCACATCCTGGATGTCCATTACCTAAAAATGAGCTTCTTGATATTTATTATAGTGGACTAATTGATGATTCTAGGACATACCTAGATAGCTTTGCTAATTGTGTTTTCAGGAAAAGAACTCCTTGATTTTAAACAGGGAGAAGATGAGAAATTGCCTGAGTCATGGACAAGGTTCCGTGCCTTGATTCATTCACATCCTAGATGTCCATTACCTAAAAATGAGCTTCTTGATATTTATTATAGTGGACTAACTGATGATTCTAGGACATACCTAGATAGCTTTGCTAATTGTGTTTTCAGGAAAAGAACTCCTACAGATGCTGAAGAATTAATGCTAAAATAAGCAAGAATTATGATGATTGGACTTCAACTGAGCTAAATACACCTGAGCTTATTACTCCTGAACCAGTTCCAATACCAACACCAAAGAAGAGGGGAGTTATTGCATTAAATGATGAAGTGATGAAAGAAGCTAAGAAATGTCTTGAGGAGAAAGGCATTAGAGCTGCAGATGTGAAGAATCTACCTCCTATAGAAGAATTATGTAAGCCAATTCCCCACTCATCTACTATTGAGGTACACTCTCTCCACTTTGATGAAGGTGATATTCCCTATGGTAAGCCTCCTTATCAATGCTTAGAGGAACTTGACACATTTATTGTTAAACAAGGTAATTTTAATAAACAAGTTCATAATCATCTATTGGAAAACTCTAGAGCTATTAATGAGTTGAAAGATATTATGGAAAGAACTGCTAATGATATTAAAATGCTTTGTAAACACTTTCAAATGGTTCAAACTCAAATTTATCAACTTGCTAAGGTACAAAAAGGTATGCTAGTTAAGGCCTTAGGAGATAAAAATGCTTATGGAATTAGAACTAGGAGTGGTATAGCTACTCATCATTTATATCCTGAAGGACACCCTAAAAGAATTGAGCAGGATTCTCAACAAGGTGAAAGTAGTGGTATTCCTCATAAGAGAAAGAAAAAGAAACATAAAATAGTTGAGGAACCACTTGAACCTGTTGTAGATCCTAATAGTATATATGTCTCTGATGCTGAAACTGAGAGTGGTAATGATAAAAATGATGCTCCTGATAAGGAGGAAGTTGAGGAAGAACCTGAGAAGCACACTAAGAACACTAGGTACACTAAGGAAGATTTTATTGCTAATAAACATGGTAGTGAGAGAGAACCTTGGGTGCAGAAACCTATGCCTTTTTCCAAATAAGAAAAACAAGTCAAAGGAGGAAGAACACTACAACAAGTTTTGTGAGTGGATGAAACCTTTATTTTTGAAAATTCCTTTGACCGATGCTATTAAGTTGCCTCCTTATTCAAAGTACATGAAGGATATTGTCTCTAATAAAAGGAAGATTCCTAATGAGGAAATTTCTACTTTTCTTGCTAATTATTCCTTCAATGGTAAGGTTCCAAAGAAACTTGGTGATATAGGTATACCAACTATTCCTTGCTCTATTAAGAACAATTATGTTAGAACTGCTTTATGTGATCTCGGAGCTAGAGTTAGTGTTATGCCTTTTTCTCTCTACAAGAGACTCTAGCTAGAAAAGTTGATACCAACTGATATATCTCTGCAAATGGCTGTAAGACTACAACTATTCCTATTGGTATATGTGAGGGTGTTCCTGTTCAGGTGGCTCATAATTGCTTTGTTTTAACTGATTTTGTTGTGCTTGAAATGCCTGAAGATGATAATATGTCTATTATTCTTGGGAGACCTTTTATTAATACTACAGGTGCTGTCATCGATTGTAATCAAGGAAAAGTAACATTTAATATTAATGACAAAGAGCATACTATATATTTCCCCAAGAAGGTTGCTAAGATCTATTGCCTGAATTTCATTGAAAACATTGAGAGCATCAAGGTTGGAGAAATATATTGTCCCATTCCACAAGAAAATTTTGAAACTATTATGATTGGGACTATTGCTATCAAGTTTGAGGTAACATAATCACTTTGTGGAATGCAAAGTTTTGTTTCATATGAAATTGTTTTGGTAACAAGACTTGATCAACCTTGTTAACAAAAGGATTTTAATGAAAAAAATAATGCTTTCACTGTGGTTATACTTGCTCACTTTTACTTTTCTCCTTCCTAGTCTTTGCTTTTTCTCTTGTTAGCTTTGGTTTTGCTAGTTGTTTGCTTGTAGAGTGTCTTAGAACTTATGTAGTTTTGGTTTTGGTTTGCTTTTGCTTCTTCTAAAAAATCTTTTCTGTGAGAAAATCAATTTTCATTCCCTGAAAATTGGCCAAAAATAAAGTTTCCCAAAAAATCCCAGAAAATTCATATTAAATTTTTTCTCGAAAAAAGGGGCAGAGGGACACACTGAGTGTCCTGTGGGACCCACCAGCCAGACACCCCTCGGTGGCGTGGCCCTCAGTGGCGCCTGCACAGGTGTGGTCCACCAGGCCTCCAAGATGCCTCCTCCCAGCCATCTTCTTTCTCTCTCCCAAAAACACCGAAAAACTTTCTCAAGCTCGAGTTCCTGCTGTTCTTGCTCCCGATTTTCGATCTCCTTGCTCAACCCATCTCTGTTGCTGATTTTTGGAGGGATTGCTCCTTGAAAGGAAGATGAGTGCATACCCGTTGAATCAATATGATTTGATGGTACCAGAGCCAATTAAAGTCCATCGTGAGGAAGGAGTTTTCCCTTTCATATATCCATGCCCTGAATTTATGAGAGCCACAGGAATCTTCTAGGATTTCCAAACTATGATTACCAATGCAGGGTTGGAATACTTTGTTGAAGGGGAACCTTTTCAATATGTTAAGCTAACCATGACTGTGGTGCAGGACTTCCGGTTTACTTGGTCTTCATCTAATCCCATGGTCCATTATAAAATCTATAATATAGCTGTCGACTTGCCTTTTGCTGATTTCTGTGCAGCTATTAGAGTGCCGCATTGGGGATCTTGTGAGAAGATCAAGGAGAGGCCTAAGTCACTTATGGATTTATATGCTGAAGTTTGCCAAGGTTTCGACTTCTCGAAGGAAAGTGGTAAAATTTAGAACATTTAGTTCCCATCCATTAGGTATTTTGCCTATTTCATTACCAAGTGTGTTCTTGCGAGAAAGATTGCTGGAAAGTTATCTTCTTTTGATCTATCTTTTATCTCAGCGGCTTTGAATAGGGATAGAACTTATAACCTGGGTGTTTTGATAGCTTACCGTCTTACCACTAACCGCGAGAAGGGTGGAATTTGTGGAGGTCTCATTGCCTCTAGGTTGGTAGCTTTCCATGGTTTAGAGCCTCACCATTCAGATTATCGGTTCCCCATAGAGAGGCTTGATCTTGATTCCATGGTTCAGCATAATTTTGTTTGTTGAGGGGATATTGTGAGAAGTTTACCGTATGAGTTATCCTTTGTCAAGCATAGTTGGAGAGGGGGTAGGACTGAGAAAGTACTTTATTTGCCTGCACCTGCTTTGTTTAATTTTGATAACTGGGAAGGATGGTCGCACACGGAGGAGGAGTTTGACACATACGTGGCGGACCTCTCCTAGCAAGAGGAGAATGTTGGGGAGGATGCCGAAGATAATTTGGTTCAGCCCTCCAACTTGGGAGAGTCTTCATACCAGCAACCCTCCTATGATTGGGCGCGTCTTCTTCTTCATCGCAAGCGCCTTACTATGATCATTCCTATGATGACCCACCAGCTTGGGGTTACTATCCGCGCTATTGAGCCCCACTTAGGCCAAAAGACTAAGATTGGGGGGAGGTATACCGACATCACACTCATCTATATATCATATTTTGTCGGTTCTTTGTATATCCATCGTTTCACTTTCTTTTTGGTTTTTGTTCCTGCTTTCTCAAAACACAAAAATATATAAAAAAATCGTTGTTTCTCTTGGTTTGTTTCTTTGCTTTTTAGCTTTGGTTTGCCTCAAAGAAAATCCAAAAAGATTTTGCTTTGTTTGTTTTGCTTGGTTTGCTTGTTTTAAAAATCGAAAACACAAAAAATATTTGTTGTTCTTCTTTGGTTTTGTGAGTTCTTTGCAGGGTTCAACCTTCCTCAGTGGAGTTTGGTTTCATGTTATTATTCAAGTCACACAAGTGAAGGGCAATAATGAAGATTAAGACAACTTGAGGTGTGGTAAGAGGCTGGTAACGAACTCTATTTGTTTTCAGTTTTGTATATATACTCATCATTGTGAGCATGCTTAGTCTGTTCATGTAAGCTGTATGTTATTTATGGATGCTTAGTAGTTCTTGCTTTCTTGTGATTAGCTCCAGCTTGCTAATAGTTTGTAGCATGTCATATGAATGTTTGCTTGAATTGTTTTATTCATATTTTGGTATGATATTGTGGTATCCTCCTTTGAATGTTTCATGTGAATCGACTTGGCACATGCTCACGCATGCATATGACTAAACAATAGTCAGTAAGCCTCGATGATTTATTTTGCCTCAGAGTTCTTGTATCATTTTCATGCCATAATTAGTCATGTTTTGTTGCAAGCATGATTATGACAGTTATTGCTCTCTGTTTTGTCACTCCCTCTCTATTGCTAGCTTGAGTATGAGCTCTACTTGTGCATCCAACTCCCCAAAACCAATATTGCCAACAGTGTCCACCTTACCTACCTATTAGCATCATTTTCTAATTCCGTGCATATTCATTGTGCCTCGTTTTATTCCAAATAAAATGTTTGACTGTTTTGAGAAAGTTAGTTAGTAAAGCTCTCACAAACTTGATGGCACACTTTATTCCTTGCACTTAATAAACCTGAACCATTGTGACTGTCCATGAAAGTTATATTCTTGCAAATTATAGGATGGGAGTTAGCAGAACCGTGCTGTCACGGGGAAGGCTTTCAACACTTATGGATACATATCCAGTTGATACCATGCTCTTTTGTTTGCGGATGTCGTCGGTGTGAAATAAAAGGGGAGCTTGTGAGTTCATGGAGTTATATATATGTGTTAGGGAAACGCCTAGGACGCTAGCCTAAGCCATGCCTAATCATGGTGGAAACTTGCAGCATAACCATAATGAGCAATCTGTGAAGCATCCTCAATAAAAACCTATGCAAATAGCAAATAAAAAGATCGCTGAGATGCTCATTGTCTGCTTGCCTTGTCATTTTGATCACGGGATAGCTGATGTATCATGTGCAAGGGGTACCCCGTTGGCGGTTCTCTATGATATGCATCTATTTACGATGACAAGAACTTACAGATAACTAAAGTTGTGTAGCATGAGGAGTGGCCCTCGTATTTAAGGGACATGGGATTTCTAGTTTATGGTCTGTCAAGCATATAAATCTTATTGGACCTCACTTTCACCTTAACCATATAAAGATGCTTATGATAGGGGCAATGAGAGCTCAAAGCTAATGAGTACCTTACTTTTAGCATTTGGAAGCCTTTCAAACTTTTCAAAACCTTTTTCACTTCCGTGTTGAGTCACCACTTATTCTATGAGCACCTTCTTGAGAGCATAGTTTTCATTCTTGTGTTTGTCTCAAAACTTGGTTAATTATGTCATGAATTTGATGCTTGTATCTCTGATATCTTTACTTGTAGTCTTCACTTGAACTTTAGAGGTGCCTTGTCATTTATATTATGCTCTACAAACAAAGGCAAGCGAGATACCACTCTATCATACCTTATTATGAGCATTGAAATGTTGCTTATGTTTATGTTTCATGCCACTTATTATTACCGAGTTGGTTTCTCTTGATAGCTTGCAATGACTATTGAGTAGACTTAGTTGCATAAATCCAATTCTTCAGACTGACCATCTAACCAGAATCTCTGAGCTTCTTCTTCAGCCCTAGGAACCAGAGGTGTTTTATCCCAGATAAAGTTCCCTTCAACATCCACAAGTCCTTTTTGCACTAGCAATTGAAAAACAACACTAGATCTATTGGGAGAGTCAACAGCCATTCTGACCCTGTTAGAAGACTGTCCCCCATCTCTAGCAGGAAGGCTACCACTTGCAAGTGAAGCAGCACCATTCCCAGACAGACCCACTTGACCACCATTACCAGTCTGTCCAGTAGAGTCATCCTCATTACCTTTATATTGCCCACCTTGATCATCAACCTCTAAGTTCCCAGTCTCCTCAATCAATGGAGCAACAACATCCAAAGTGAATCCTAACTGAAAAAGATGATCCTGGAAATTGAAGAGCCTACTAGCAGGGAGTTTGGTTGGATCCTTACATTTGATGCAGACCCTAACTTCTTTAGCATTGTTTTTGAATATACTGAGCCAATCAACCTCTTCTAAGATGCCACATGTTGAGACAGCCTGGTCCAAAGTGTTCCACTCACACCACTTGGTCTGCAAACCAGTGATTATCACCCAAATCTTCTTCAAAACTTCAACTGGCTCAGGATCATCACTCCAAGCTTCCACTTTGACCCAAACCCCTGGTTTAGAAACACCAAACTTTGGATACCCAATCACTTGTTCCACCACAATATGTGGGGGGAACTTGACCAGGAAAGTGTTCTCAGAGCCTAGTTCTCTAATCTGCCAGGGCCAGTTAGTCTTGTATATCTTAGAAAACTTAGCAGCTAATTCTTGTTCAGACAAAGAGCCTTCTTCCACCAGCACAATCTCACAATTTTTAGTAGAGGCAATGGGATTCATCACATTTTCAGGCATCTCAATGTGATAGAATCCCAAGCCTGGAGCACCACTGCCTACATACTTTGCCACCTGGTGTGGCCTCTTCCTCACTGGACACTTATCCACAAGATGTGCAGAACTTTTACAGATGAAGCAAACTAGAGTCTTCTCACAGCTAGCTTGCACATGGCCAGGTTCTCCACAACACAGGCAGATGGCATTGACATAATTCCACTGAGCACTGACATTTTGGGGTAAAACAATTTCCTTCTGACCAACAGACTGCTTCTTCTTGCTTTTTTGTTGACCCTGGTTTTTTGTTTTTTCACCCTGCTCACCACCCTGGGAATTTTGCTGCTGGGGAGGAGCAATCCAGTGATTTGACTGCATCCCAAATTGCTGTTGGGGTGGGAAAGGAGGAAGGTTCAACCCCAAGGAGGTGGCATGTTACCTGGGGGAAACCCAAATGGAGACTGGTGGGGGAAGAACTGTGGGTTGAATTGCCCAAACTCATAGGGATTCTGCACAGGATGTTGCTGCTGCTGCATCTGAGGCTGCCCAACTTGCTGCATTTGCCAGTTTTCCTGGCCACTGTTTCCTCCCCTCCCTTTTCCTTTGCCTCCTCTACCTCGATCTCCCATCTCCAAAACACCTGAAGCTTCAACAACAGTAGAATCTTCAAGTCCTAGACACTGTAATCCAGATGTAAGCTCAACCACCGCCGCCACAATGAGGGGGGAGGAATAAGCTCTAGGGTTTGCACCCCCTGGTTCTTATAAGTGGGGGCAGGTGGCCTCTTGTGGATGGGTGGTTGCTGTTGCTTCTGGTGGCACATGGGCTGCAAAGGGGGAATCCATAGTTGAGAAAATAAGCCCTCCATGCCTCCATCTGTAAAGCAATCTTCTAGCCCATCTACCTCAACCACCTTACTTTTCCATAAACTGATTTTCCTACATTGTCCTTTTCTGACCCTGAAAATTTTCGGCTCCCGCCAACCTCCAGGCTCCATTAACCTCACTGAGCTTGCTGCAACGATTCCAGGATCTTGCTGAAGAGGGTTAGTTGCAGATTGAGATCCAGCAATCCCGCTGCTGCCCCTATTTCCTTCCTCGAGAACTCCTGCACCATCGAGACCGGGTTGCAAAGCTTCAGGAGAGGACTGCGTATTCTCTGCTCCAATCTCGAGAATGGGAAAGATGCTCTCCTCGGCCTTCCTCGCTTTGTCCCCTTCCTCTCCACTCTGTCCAACCGTGTAATCTGCGTCGGTGTTGATTCGTTGTTTAGACCGATTTTGCTCAGGGATTTGGTTTTCCTCTTCACCCTGGCCCTCCGCCCCATAATTGGTTTCCCTTCCACTTGCTTCAATGGTGATGGGAGAAAAGAAGCCAATACAGAGGTCGAAGCTTCTAGAATCAGATGCCCAGGAAGAATCCTTACCGAGCGGCGTTGTCGAGCACCCCAAACAGGGCCGGAAACTCCGCTCCCCGAACACCCCAACCGCTCCTCGTACGAGCTCGCCTCTTGCCGACCCCGCGCTCTGATCCGTTCCGCCGCCCTTCTCATCGGAGCATCCATCCACGGAGATCGCCAGGGTCAGACGCCGAGCAATCCCAGATCGGATTTCGATGTGACTGGTTATCGGCGGGACGCTCGAGAGCTCACCGGAGTCGCGAACAGGCGAGGTGGGTGAAGTGGGGTAGGGTGCCCGAGCGTCCAGCACGTGCTCCTTGGGTAAGAGCCCTCGAGGCCCACCATGAGGGGGAGGGAGGCCCCCGCCATGAACAGGACCTTCGCGCTCCACGGGAGGGAACGTGTCGGAATGCGTCATCTTCCGCAAGGAGCAGTTTACCATGGACATATGGATGGAGCAGAGCGGAAGGGGAAGGTCGTCTTCGTTTTTTTCTCTGAATAAAAGGCAAGAACAGAAAATCAGCACAGGTACGCTGCAGAAAAACCTCTCTGGATCTCTCTGAATTCGATCTTCGAGACTACAAGCGGGACGTATCGATCATGCCGAGGACGTTCTGCACGTGGAAGCTTTCGCTCGTCTCAACGGACTGTATGCTGCACAACCATGGGGAATAATCAGATTCTCGGCATGTAGAATCAGACTCTCAGCGGATAGTGCAAGCAGCTTTGAACCTGGGTGAAATCTGTTCAAGGAGTTTAAGACTTCCACACTGGTACAAACTCCGGTCGTGTTAAATCGTGTCATTGTCACACTGGTAGGTTTAGGGCAAGAGCCCCCAGCTGTATGGCCCGGCTAGCTGAGAGTTATCTATCGTAGCCAGCGACATTGCCGTGCGCACTGTTTAGTCGAATAGACGGTATCCCAGTTTTTTTTAAAAGGCTCTCGATCAATCGAAAAGATTATTCAGAATTCACTCACCCGTGCAGGCACAAGCTTTGTTATCCTTGTAAGATCTAAATTGAAGATGATCGAAATTTTGTGCAGTGTATTTCTGCTGCTTTTCGTTCTTCTCCGTTTATTCAGGGAAAAGCAAAACATTCCGGTGCTATCTCCACGCCCCCGACTGAATCGCGGCATCCGACGACCTGGAGCATGATCCAAGGCGATCCTAAAGACCCGCCTGCGACGCACAGATCGCGCATTGAGCTAGTAACTAAATTCAAACTGAAACTTAGCTGAAAAACGACTAATAGACCATCTGTCGAAACTGAATCCTAACACCGCAGTTGCCGAGCAAAGTTATTCAACAGTACAACAGAACCACGTCAGGGAAAATGGGCTGCTGCGATCCGATTCCGCCGTGCCATGCCATGGCCCCGTCGTGCAGCCTAGCTAAGCTAGCTGAATCAACCTGAAGAAACGGTCACAGTGCGTACCGCAGATGCCAAGAACTTAGGACATCGTTCACAGACACACGAACGTGTTTTATTCTGAACGAAGTGTAGACTGAAAATGACACCTACGAATGCAGAGTAGCAGCTTGTGCGATGCCTGTCTAGGGTTTTATTATAGAGTTTCAGTCGGCATGCTGTCGTACAGAACGACAGCCGACAGTCCAAAACAAACCTTGCTCTGAAACTGAATACAAAATGAACCTCAGCTCTGATATTATTTTGATGGGGAAAGATATGCAACCTCCGCTGCTTGTGGTGAACCTCGAGGATAATTTCAATCAACAGATATGCAGCGAAAATAAAACAACGAGCACATGCACAGGTGACACAAGGATTTACATGGAAAAACCTCCTCAAGGCGAGAAGGAAAAAAACCACGGATGCGGACCAACCGGTCAACCAAGCTTCATTATGAGCAGCCTGGGTATAGAATCTTCTCTAGAACATCTAGAGATATACAACACACTCAGCACGTTGCCAACCGGCAACAATAACCACTTAAGAGAAAGATTACAGCAAAGCAGAGTACCTCAGTTTCTGTTCTCTTCAGTAATCAGCAAATTTCTCTTAAACCGCAGATCCAATCAGCACCAAACTTAGTAGACAAGGTTACATACGAGTATCCAACATACATGCTAAATTTCAGGCAAATTGGACACCATTTACAAAATTTGCTTGCCCGAACTGTTCGTCTACCAAAATTGTTATGTGCTGAAACTACAGCAGTCCGAACTGAATAAACCGCTTCCAAATCTGATGCTACACTGACCCAAATCTTAAAGGGTTAATTAGATCTGTGCCATTGTAATTTTCACTGTTTGGAGATATGCCATTACAAAAACCAAACTTGGAAATATGCCACTCCAACTTCTTTATACTTCTAGATATGCCATTTCTTCCAATACCACTCCATATATAGTTACTTATATCCACGTACATACATTTATACATACTCCTGTACGGACACAAAGAAAGGGGAAAAAGAACCGCCTCAGATTCCCCTACCCAAATACCATGTGCGCGAACAAGCCTAAGGATGACAATGGGCAGGGTATGGGCAGGGTAGAGAAATACCATACCCATATCCGTGTAGCCCATGGGTACAAAAGCTTACCCATACCCATACCCGCGGGTATAAAAGTTTACCCATACCCATACCCGACGGTTACCCGTACCATTGGATACCCGGCGGGTATATACAATGGTATACAAGTTATTCAAAATTTTACTTCCATCAATAGCATATTTGAAAAAAGACAATAATCTCTACTTATTAATAGTAGACAGTACACGAAAGTATCAAATTAAAGTTTAGAAGTCGCAATCTCATACTCGTTCCTAGACTTCTCGGCCACATAGGTTCAAACTCTATAGGTAATTTTGACATGTCAGTTTAAACGGGCAGGGTATGAGTATACCAATGGGTACAAGTCTATACACATGGGTATAAAAGTTTGCCCATTAAGTCTATACCCAGGCCCATATCCGTGACTTAATGGGTAGGGTATCGGTATTACCCATGGGTATAAAAGTTTGCCCATACCCTATCCATGCGGGTACGGTACCCGCGGGTACCCGTACCCATGGGTAAAATTGCCATCCTTAAACAAGCCCAAATCCATAGCGCGGTGGTGGCGGTGGCCGCCACTGCTGCTGGGGGCCTAGACGCCGGCGGCTGAAACCCTCGCTCGCGTAACGCAGCCGCCGGACAAGCCTGCGACTGGAGTGGACCGTGCGGTCGCTGTTGGAGGCCCTCCCTCGCGCAAGGACATAGGAGATCGCTGCTGAACCTCCTTGTTCATGGAGTTGCCCCTGTCTCTGTTGCGAGGGTCTGGCTGCCATTAATCTCGATCTGGTGGCTCTGTTAGGCTGATGCTCGACGCGAGTATATGCCTTGTATATGAAATGGTATTGAAAGAAATGGCATAGCTAGAGGTATAAGAAAGTTGGAGTGGCATATTTTCAAGTTTGGTTTTTTTAATGGCATATCTACAAGTGGTGAAAATTGCAATGGCATAGATCCAATTAACCCAATCTTAAACCAGCTAACCAGATCGAATTATTCAAATCAAGGAACAAGCTCACCAAGTTTGGAGCCAATCCAAGCACTTTTGAGCCTCCAAACACCAATTTAAAGACAGACTGGTCAGATCTCAAAAATCTGGACAAAAATCATCTCTCCTTCTTCTTCCTCTCTTCTCACTAGGTTGTGGTATTCTTGTGTGTTCTCTCACCCTGTCTCTTGCTCAGCTTACACATACTCTCACAACGTGTCTCACACACACAGCCACCAAGGGTGACTAGGATTTTCTTTTCTACTTCTCCCAAGAAGCGCCTAAGCCATTGGATACGAACGTCGATCAACGGTTGAAATGTGTTGGACTTTCATGGGCTGATGTTGGGCTGCCAACACACCTCCATGTGAAGGGACATGGCCCAACAAAAACTACCAAGCTAAAAGGAGAGGCATGTGATGATCAACAAGCTCTATATTTCTTGCAAATCTCTCGGAGATATATAAACTGCATGGACCACCAAAGTCAATTGTGTCCGATGGAGACCCGGTTCTCTCGTCACTTTTGACATGATCTCTTAAGTACTATTGGTACATAATTAAAACTAAGCACTCCTTATCATCCAGAATTGATCGATCCCCAATCCCAGAATCCTCTCACCTCTCCGCCTCTTCCTGAAACCCTCGTCTGGAGGTTTGGTCGTTCGGTCGTCCCTGTCCTGCGTCAATTCAGCGAGCCGGCGAGTCACGTGATATATCCGTGAAAGAGCAAATGACGGCATGTTGAGGTTAGAACTTAGAAGTATTTCCTTGGTCCATTATTCAATTTACCTATTGCAACATACCTTTATTTATTACATATGCTTGAGAGGGGTGAGATATCTAATGGAATAGGTTTGAATCAAGAAACAAGTCTCACTAGGCCCGAAGATACTAGGTGGGGTTCACATTATACAACTTTGCTTTGTTTGGACCATATGTGGTTGGCAACATTAAAAATTCTCCGTTTGGTCAATGACGAGAGTCGTGGACTATCACAAGCGGCGGGTTTAATTGAGAATATGGAGAATTTCAAATTTGTTTTCATTTTAAAGCTTATGATAAAGTTGCTTGCCATCACAAATGAGCTTTCACATGTCTTGCAAAGTAAGTATCTAAATATTGTTCATGCAATGGAACTAGTTAGTGATGTGAAAGATCGGTTAACATCCATGAGAGAAAGTGGATGTGAGCCCTTGTTTGATGAAGTCCAACATTTTTGCATTGACAAACGTATTCCGGTGCCACATATGGATGAATAAATACCTTTCTGGGGTTGTTCAAGGCTTGATGAGGTGACATATACTAAGCTTCATTTCTACAAATTTGAGATTTTCTATGTTGCCGTTGACAAGATATGTGTGAAGATGAATCATCGCTTTTGTGAAGCTTCTAATGAGGCATTAAATTGCTTTTATTGTCTCAATCCGAAGAACTCTTTCTCAATGTTTGATGTGGACAAGCTTGCTCGATTATCTACTATATATCATGCGGATTTATCTAATGGTGATGGCGCAACCATAGGAGGCCAACTTGAGACTTATATTCACCATGTGAGAATCCATTCCGCTTTATCTACTTGCAAGGATCTTGAAAGTTTGACTATGAAGATGGTTGAAATGGAGAAGCATTTGGTTTTCCCACTGTTGTACAAACTTATTGAGTTGGCTTTGATATTGCCGGTGTCAACGGCATCCGTTGAGAGGTCTTTATCGGCAATGAAGATTATCAAGACAAAGTTGCGTAACAAGATGAAGAATGGTTGGTTCAATGACTTGATGATATGCTACACTGAGCGGGAGATATTTAGACAACTTGATAGTGATGCTATTGCTAAACGGTTTCAAGCCATGAAGACAAGGAGAGAACATTTACCTAAAAGGCATGTATCTAGACATTTGAGATCTTGTGGGGGGATCTTTGAGCTTCATTAGGGTCTAGTACCGATGGACTTTTGAGCTTTTGTAGTATCCTTGAACAATTACATGTGCTATTTAGCTATTACTATATGTTTCTTATCTACCATTCTTTATACATGAAAACTCTTGTTGAGAGTGTGTTTTTCCAATCTGATGTTTATATTTGGTTATTTGCATGTGAAAATTTTAGTCACACTTCAGTTTGCCCATGCTTTGTGTTATATATTGATCCAAATTCTAAAGTATAGGACAACTTATGACGAGTGGAGCGAGACCCGTCGCCGGAGGCTTGGACCGAGTGGAAGACCTAGGTTTCCACCGACAACTGTTGACAACCCCCCGCGGTACGGTACATATCGTTGAAGACCTAGGTTTCCACCGATATATAAACGTCTTGTAAGCCGCCGGTTGGGTTGAGTTGCATCTGTAAAATCCTCGATGTTTGTAAACACTCTCCGATATAGTGAAGTTTCGCTGGCTGGCGCCCGTGGTTTTTATATCTTTTTTAGAGAGTTTTTTCCACGTTAAATTTTTGTCCCCTTGTTGTGATTTCTCTTTCGTTCTTCGTTATTTACTTGTCGTCCGCCTTTGCTAGGCACCTCTCAACTCCCAATAAATCGTCTTTTCTGGTGCTCTATGGCCATGAGCCTCGTCACTGGGGCATTGAAGCTCCTGATGCTTGTCGAGTGACTAACGTTCAGTCTTGGCTATCTGAATGCCAAGTGGTAAATTATATTCTTCGCCAACATCTTCTTCGTGCTCAGCAATTGATGAAAAATATGTTGATATGTTGATAAATCTGGCACTGATATGCAATTTCAAGTTGGGGATTGGGTCTTTCTGAAACTATAGACATACATTCAGTTATCGGTAGCTCCTCATGCTAATCACAAATTGTTGTTCAAGTATTACGGTCCTTTTATGATCATTGAGCGCATCAACAATATTACTTACAAGTTGAAGCTACTAGAAGGATCCACAGTCCATAATCTGGTGCGTGTTTCTTAGCTCCGGCGAGCTATGTATGCTAGTAAGCCTGTCTCTCCTACTTTACCAACTATTACTGATGACTTTGATGTTCCTATGAAGTATCTTGCTCACCGCTGGCGCAAGCGTTCCAACAAAGTGGTCAAACAAGTTCTCGTTCAGTGGTCAGGGGCAGATGCGGCCGCGGCAACATGGGAAGATTATGAAGATCTTCCTAGCCGTTTCCCAGTGGCTCCAGCATGGGGACAAGATGTTGCTAAACGAGTGAGGGATGTCAAGGGCTCAACGTGTACCGACCGGACCGACCTGGATGACGTAGTAGCATCCGATGCAGAACATGAACCATCGAGCAGAAGACCGAAGCGGAAGACGCGACCGAACAACAAAGTACGAAGGCAACGAGTGGACGAAGTAGTGTCTTTAAGTACTATACTACCTTAAATTTGACCAAGTTTAACCCAAAATAGTGTCCCTCCGTTTTAAGACTTAAGGCCTATATTTTTTTTTTCAAAAGCCAAACTACCTCAAGTTTGACCAAGTTTTTAGAGAAAAATATTAATATATATAATACGTAATCCATACCCTTTTGTACCTCATAAAACATATTTTCACATGATATATATATAATATAATAGTTCTGGATAGTTTTTTCTAAAAGTTTAGTAAAAATTTCCATAGCTTGACTTTAAAAAAAAAGATAAACCTTAAGCCTTGGGATGGAGTGAGGGACTATTGTCTTGTAGCTTAGATGCCATCCTGGCTTGGATCACGCACCACCCATTTCCCGTTCTATCGTCTTTTTCCTTCCTTCGTTCCAGTAACCCGAACTCCATAAGAACTCAATCGAATAGTAGTGACCGCAGAAGATCCAGATACTGTGCATCACACCATGGTTTCAGAATCTGCTCATGCTCGTGCTGAAGTCGTCCAAGACCCCCTTCTTTTCAGCTTCTTGGTCAGCTTCTCCCAGAAGCTAACCTCGACCAGCTTCTCCCAGAATCTCATCTTTAAAGTTCGTTTAAACTTTTTAACTAGTAGTTTCAATGTTAATTTAAAAATATAAACGATTTTGACAGACGAGATTTTAGGAGAAACTGGCCGAGAAGCTGAAAAGAAGAGGGCCCAAGCCTGCGCTGGTGGATTCATCTCTGTAGAGGGGCGCTGCCATGGATAATTCTTTACACCAGATTATAGGGTCATCATCAGGACTATTTGGTTGCTAAAATATCAATCTAGTTGGATCTAATGGAGATTCGAGAAGATCTCCACTATTAATGATCGGAGGAAAAAATCCAACTACGTACGGACGGGTGCTCGGTGCTGTAGGGAGAAGAGATCTATCTCCCTAGGGGTGAGAGAGGATACGCAAGCTTGCATGATGATCTAAATCGAAGTTGGTCTACTTGCTGTAGATACCATGTTGAAATAAATAGTATGATGGAAAAGGATAATTGTTGATGTTATTGAAAAGACCCTCGTGGGGGTATAAATAGAATATACAAGAAGAGGAGGAGGCTTGGAGTACAACAAGATGGTTGATATTTACTCTCGAATCAGGCTTTCGCCCCGCTTTATAAATAAAGCAACATCCAGATACAAAGTTCAGCAAGCATCCACCACGGCCTAGGCCAAACGAAAAAAAAAGTGTGTTCACACAACCGTTGGGGCCACAACACAAGCACGTCCAAACAAAAACTAAAAACCGCAACGAGGATGCGGGAGGACTCAGGACGCCTGGGCCGGGGAAGTCGAAGCAGATAGGGGGATCGCTGCCGTTCTCAGGGCCCGACGAGTCAGCCGAAAACGCCTGACACGCTGCCTCACCAGGGGAGACCACTGCTGGAGAAAGGCAAGAAAGGAGAACACAGGGTCAGACACGCGGGAAGGATAAACCTTCTCAATCACCATCTTATTCCGCACGTTCCACAAAAACCACGAGATGGCCGCAAACACGAGCCAGAAGAGACGACGACCTCCTCCGGCCCTGTTAGCCTGGGACTGCAGGAACTCCCCAAGTTCCTGCGCTCCCCAGGAAGGCCCTAGCGCCTCTCTGACAAAGCACCAAAGAGCCTGGGCCGCCGAACAAGAGAACGTAATATGGGCACAGGTCTCCAGAGTCCCACATAGGGGACACAAGCCATCGCCCGGGCTGTTACGCTTGGCCACCTCCACCCTCGAGGGTAGCCGGTCCCGCAGCAGCTGCCACACGAAGATGCGGATACTAAGCGGCAGGGGGGCCTTCCACAAAGGAGCCGTCCAACCCAACTCAGGGCCCTGGAAGAGGGCGCGATAGGCCGAGTTCAACGTGAACTCGCCAGAGATCAGATTGCCACGCAGCTGAGTCAGGCCTCGGATAAGGCCCGTGGAGGAGCGTGAGCAGCTGGCGGTCCGCGTCCTCCGCCGCACTAAGGTGCCTCCGGAACAAGAGGTTCCAGTGACCCTCCAGGAAGGCCTCCTGCACAAGGATCTCGGGGGAAGCGGAGATAGCAAAAAGGCTGGAGTAAAGGACCCCCAACGGGATCGGGAGCAGCCAGGGATCAAGCCAAAATCGAATCCCCCTGTCCGCAACCAACCTCAAAGGAGAGGCCCAGCCCGATGAAATGCTTAATCTCCTGGAGGGCTCTCCAGAACTGGGAGCCCTTCCTCCGCTCGCAAGCTAAAAGGGGGTGGCCCCGGAGATACTTGGCTTTGATAAGCTGAAGCCAGAGGCCGCCGTCGTCTCTAAGAATGCGCCAGACCCACTTCAACATCAACGCCACATTAAAGCGGCGAGAGTCAAGGATACCTATGCCCCCTAAGCTCTTGGGGGCGCAGACGTCCGCCCATTTGACCATGTGGTATTTCTGATGGCCATCCCTCGCCACCCAAAAGAACCTAGACAACTCCTTAGCGAAGTTGGCATGCGTCCCTTCAGGCAGCAGGTACAACCCCATCTGGTACATGGGTAGACTCGAGAGACACGAGTTAATCAGCACCGACTTGCTCCCCTTAGACGTGAGGCGCGCTCTCCAGGGTTCCGCCCTCGAGCGCACCCTCCCGACCAAAGGGGCCAGGTCTCTGATCAACACACGCGTCTCCCTGATGGGCATCCCCAGATACGTAATCGGGAAGTCCACGAGCCTACGATTCAGCCCATCCGCGATCCGCTGACGCTCCTCCTTGGGGTACCCAAGAACCATCACCTCACTCTTGTCAAAATTGATCGTCAGCCCTGACATGGACTCGAAGCAGAGAGGCAGGAACTTCAGGTGAATGATGTCCCGGTCCGAGCCCTGCACCATGATCATGGTGTCATCCGCATACTGTAGGTGGGAGATCCCACCCCCAGGGATCAAGTGCCCCACCACCCCGGAGATGTGCCCCGAGCGTTGGGCCCTATCCAAAATCTCCGCCAGGGCATCCACCGCGGCGTTAAACAATATAGGGGAGATCGGGTCCCCTTGCCTAACCCCGCAGGACGGACTAAAGGAAGGACCGATCTCCCCATTGATGTTGATCGTCGTCGTGCCACTCCTCACGAACTGCATGATCCAGCAGATCATGCGGTCATCAACGCCCCTCCTCTCCAGGACGAGTCTCAAGAAGGCCCAGTCTAAGCGATCATAGGCCTTCTGAGAGTCCAACTTCAGGAACACCCCTTTCTGATGTCGCACCTTAACTTCATGGATAATTTCATGAAGTGCCAGGACATCGTCATGAATGAGGTGTCCCTTGAGGAAGGCGAACTGGAGAGGATGGGTGAGGCGCTCCATCACTGGAGCGAGACGGATGACACAGACCTTGGCAAACAGGTGCTGAATGACATTAATCACCGTGATCGGACGGAACTGGCGGATATCCGTGGCTCCAACAACCTTGGGGATCAGGGTAATCACGCCAAGGTTCAGTCGGGACATCACCAGGGTACCCATGAATAGCTCCTGGAAGAGCTGCAGGATCAAAGGCTGTAACTGAGCCCAAAAAGCCTGAAAGAAGCACACCGGGAGACCATCAGGGCCCGGTGTCGAACTAGACTTCATGGACTTCAGAGCAGCCTCCGCCTCCCCTCCTAAGAAGGGGAGAGTGAGATCAGCATTCTCCTCGGGAGAGACAAGCGCCTCACCAGTCCAGAAGTCAGGCGCCAGCGAGACTCCCGACTGCGGCGAGGCGGAGAAAAGACCCCGGTAGAAGGCATAAATATGGGAGGAGAGCGCCTGAGGGGACTCCAGCAGTGACTCCCCCTCCCAAAGGCAGGGAATCGAGCACTTCCTCCTCCTACCATTAGCAATGGCATGGAAGTAGGCCGTGTTCGATTCCCCTTGGACAGTCCAGTTCTGGCGACTCCGCTGGCGCCAGAAAGCCTCCTCTCCCTTATAGATTTCCATAATGGAAGTCTCAAGGGAGTACCTATGGGACCAGGCCTCAGGCGAGAGGCCGTGAAGATCGGCCTCCCGGTCCAAGGCCTGGATATCCCGCAGAATGGACTCCTTCTGATTCCTGAGGTCAGCCCCAAATTACTGACCTCGCATGAACTGTCGATATAATTTGGCACAGTGATGGCAGATATCCACCGCAGAGTACACCCGAGGGGTAGAAGCGGCCGCTGCCATCCACCTTGCCTGAACCGCCTCCACAAATCCTCGTTTCTGTAACCAGAAAGATTCAAAGTGGAAGCGGTTCAGACGAGGGGGCGGCCCCCTCTAGAGGAGAGGAGGAGAGGGGTATGGTCCGACCCAATCCTAGTGACCGCTCTCAGCGAGCAAAGAGGGAAGGCCACCTCCCAATCCACAGACACAAAGACGCGATCGAGAACGCTGCGAATCGGGTTCAACTGCTTATTTGACCAAGTATATCTAGCGCCCACACGCCGGATCTCGTGGAGAGCAAGCTCGGCAATGCAGTCGTTAAACATACGTATCCTAGGGAGGTCCACGTTTGCCGAGCTCTTATCGTCGGCAGATCGGATCAGGTTAAAATCCTCGGCGACCACCACCGGGATAACCGTCCGTTCCACTTTCGATTTGAGCTCACGCAAGAAGTCAGCGGACCTCCTATGGTCCGCGGGGCCATAGACAATGATCACCTCCCATCTAAAGCGAGACTGTCTATGGGTAAGCGCCATGCTCACAAAGAATTCCTCGTGGTCCATATCATCAACCTCGAAGGTATCCTCCTTCACACCCAGGAGGATCCCCCCGAGTGCCCGGATGCAGGAAGCCAGGATCAGGAGAACTTGAAACGGCTCAAAGCTTCCAATTTTGCAATGGAGAAGTCCTGGCGAATCGTCTCCTGAAGGCCGACAATATCCGACGCTTCCAAGCGAAGAGACTCCTTGATCTGGCGGCGGCGGCCCTCACTGCCAAACCCCCGGATGTTCCAAATGAACACCCGGAAGGCCCGGAGGATGTCCATGAGGGAATCTCAAGCCGGGGGGGGTCCCCTGAGAGGGGACCGAGCGAGCACGGGGAGAAGAGGAGCGGATCGCAGCTGACTTGGGGGGCCTCCCACGCGGTCGGCCCGAGGCGGTCGAATTGTGGGTGGTCTCCCGCGCATCGTGCAAGCGGGTCTCCTGCTGGGCCAGCCCGGGCCTAGCCTCGGCAAGGATGCGAGAGCGTTCCCGCTCCCGGGCAGCAGCGATTGCTCCCACGTACCCCTCCCGCGCCTTAATGGCCGCAATCTGCTCCAATCTCGGCCCCTTCTCTCCCCGAAAGACAATACCACAATCATCCCCCACCTCACCTAGGTGGGCCAGGGAGACCTCGGAGAGAACACAAAATGGCGAGCTAGACAAACCAGAAGGACCGGGGTCAGGAGGAACAGGGGCGAAAACAATACCTGAGAACTCGTCACGGGCCACAACCCGCCGGGAGGCCCGCTCAGCCACTGTCGGCTCAGGCCCGGATAGGCCTGTCCGAGAGTCAGCGAGGCGAACACTGTGGCGGGTGGGAGGCGGGGGAGGAGGCCTAGGAGCCCTGGACCGGCGCAGCTTGGCAACCGCCACCGGGGTGCTAGGGACCCCGGCGGTGGAGAGCAAAGACAGCGGTCCGGGTGTCTGGGCGAGTGTACACCACCCTGTGAGAGCGCGGCCCGGTGGGCATGAACCTCCAGTCCCACACTCCCAGAGGTCTCCTGCTCCGGGGACGACGGGGCGGCAGGGGGCCCGAGAGGGGCGAAGGGCCCTGGTCGAGGTAGGAGCCGTACTGGGCGATGTCGAGACCGATGGAGATAGACTGGTCGGGGCGGAGGCAGCGGGGGAGGTCCACCGGGGCCAGCTTGGCAGGCGTGCTCAGCGACAGGGGGCGCCTCCCAGGAAAGGAGGGACTGCCACCTGAGAGCCCAGCAGTCGGGGCCGCCGTGCCCCCAGACGATTCCTGCGGCGGGCGAGCCGGGATGGGGCGGAGGGGCGAAGCGTCAGTGGCGAGCGGCGACTCCGGGTCTGACCCCAAGTCGCTGTCCGAGTCCTCCCCAGAGCCACCACCCCCCGCCTAGCGTCGTCACCAGCCGAAGGGGGGGAGGAGGAGAGGAGCTAGCCTCTGGCGCGCCCACCTCCTCGTCTAGCTCCACCAGGAGGTCACGACCCACACGGTCGAAGAAGAAGTGCGACAGGGAGACCGGGAAGACCGAGGTGTCCGGGCAGAGCAGTCGCAGCCGGACCGGGCCGAGCCCCGACAGGGAACCCAAGTCAACCTCCGTCAACTTGCCCACTGTCTGAGCCATGAGCGCCACCACCTCCGGTCTCCGGGCCTCGATCGGGATCCCAGAGAGGCGGACCCAGACCTCGGAGAGGGTGGCCACCGACTCCTGCTCTGCCGAGGAGGGCTGGATGGAGACCTTCAGCTGGTGAAGGGGGAGCGTGAAGGAGGAGCCGAGGGTGCACATGCGGAGAACAGCCACGGACGGGAAGGACAACATAAACTCAGTCGCCGAGAACCGCCGCACCGGCCACTCGTACCCGGGCAGCGCCGCGCTGAGCTCCTCCTGCAGCAGGGCCTCCGTCACTTCCACCGAAGTGGAGGGGTCCTGAGCGGGGAGGATCGAAACCCGCGACAGGGTCTCGGGGACGGTCATCGGCACGCCTCCCAGGTCGATGAAGTGAAACCCACCGTTGACTCCGTGCCCGTAGTACTCGAGAGACTCTCTGGGGCGCGGGATGCCCGCCGCGGAGACGGATCCACCCCCCAGAGCCACCGGACCCCCCGACCCAGCGGTCACCGGCGCCGGACCCGACTTCTTCCTCTTGCTCTTTTTCTTCTTCTTCTTGGGGACCGCGGCCACGCCAGCGCCGGACTTGGGGCGGGCCACCGCGAGCGGCGCCACGGGGCCCGAGGCGGGACCCTCATGCCACGGGCCAGCATCATCCCGGACAGCCCCCTGCCTAGGGACAGCAGCACCCGCAGCAGCCTCGCGGGAGAGCAGCGCCGAAGCACGCTGCTCCCTCTCACGGTCCTCCACAGAGGGCCACTGGGGGGGGGGGCGACGGTGGTCCTCTAGCCTGCGCCGCGCACGCGGGGGGGGGGGGGGGGGGGCGGGATGGCCAGCGGGCAGTCGGTGCACGAGGAGAAGGCGGGGACCAACGAGCAGGGTGGCGGTATGCGCCCTGCGGCCCGCGCGAGGGAGGGTGCCGGCGAGGGAGCGCAGAGGAGGCGGCGACCTAGCGCGGAGGAGGGGAAGGCTGGGCGAGGCGCGCCATGGGAGCCGTCTGGCGACGCCAAGCTCGGGACGGGGGGCCATGAGGGCGTCGCGGAAGCTTCGCGGGAGGACGGCAGTCGGGGGCGGCGAGGGACGCGCCGACGACGAGGGGGCCGAAGGCGGCGGGGGGTCACAGGCAGGAGGTGGCGGCGGGACAGGGATTGGAGGAGGAGGAGGGAACGTGCCCTGGCCAGGGGGGTCCTGATAGGGCAACGGACCCTCGCCATGGGCCGGAGCCTGCCTAGTGGGCCGGTCCAGGCCAGCGTGGCGAGCCTCGGGCAGCACGGGCCAAACCTGGGCTAGCCCCACCAGGTCACGCCCAGGCCGAGGCCCACGCGCGGCCGGGTCAGCCAGCCCAGCTCCAGCCCCACCCCTAGAGGCCCGCCGCGGACCCCGACCGAGGCCACCCCACCCCTGCTGCGGAGCCGCCATGGCTGCCCGCGGGGGAGCGCCTCCCCTCCGGCGGGGCCGCCGCGGGGCAGCCCGCGCCAGCGGGAGGTACTCTCCCAGGGAGGAGCGGCGCAGGGACGACGGGCACCGTGGGAGAGGGACCCCACGCTCGTCATCCGAGGCCTCCCCGACCGCCCTAACCCCGAGAACCGTCGGCGGTGGCTCCACCGGACCCTCCTCGTCCTCCACATCAGCCCAGTCGAGGCCGTGGAGATCCGCCAGGGCCGCGACCTGCTCCTGCGAGACCGAAGGCAGCAGCGGCGACCTACCCCGAGGTCCCTTCGCCGGAGGGCAGGACGCGGCGGAGCGCCGCCCGACCCGCACCGAGTGTGCCGGGAAGGGGAGCGCCGCCCCCTGCCGGACGAATTCACCCCGTCGCCGGTCGCGCGCGTCCACCACGACTAACTAATTAACCCACATGTGTATATTCTAACATTGCAAAGGAAGAAATAATTTTGCAAATGGAGCACGGAGGAAAATGCATATATATACTACATGGACAGAATAAGTAGAAAGTATTGCATTATTTATTCTGAGTGGGAAAACGATCAGTCCAAGAAGAGGTGCAACTGATTTAATTTCTTCTTGTCCTAGGACTTGATTCTTGCAGCGTTTATTTCCTAGGTGGCGGCGTCGTCGTCGGCTGTGGGCAGCTGCATTGCGGGATTTCTTTCGAACTGCCTGGCCTGCTGGAGGTAGGTGTCCATGCGTGGCGTGGCGTAGAAGCGCAAGGTGCCGATGTCGTCGCCCCTGGCGGCGAAGCGCCTCCGTTCGTGGGAGCTAGTGCAGGCGTAGGCGTAGGGTTCGCCCGTTTCCTTGAAGAGCTCTTCGGAGTACCCAACGAACTGGAGCATCCGCCGCAGCTCGGCGCGGCGCATGGCGAGCGTTTCGTGGCTCTCCGCAGACGCCAGGACGTCCGCCAGCGCGTTCTGGGCGTTCACCAGCTCGTACTTGGTTTCGTCTGGCTTGCTCAACGATGTGACCATGATGGCTCTTTTGTACTGAATGCGTGCCCGTTCTTGGTCTTGCAGCGTGCTGTGCGCGGCAGCAGCCGGGTTGGCCGTACGCTTTGTCTGGAGCACGTGAGGTGCTTGGTGCCCTCCCACGCTCCCCTGGGCAGTGTAGCTGCATTGGGCGTACGCCAACTCGGCGTCGTACGGCGCGGTGGCAGTGCTGTCTAGGAGAGTCATCAAGACCACGAACTTGCGCGATTCTCCGCTGAAGAGGTTGCCAAATCTTATGCGGGTTACTCCGGTGGCTTTGTCTTCGATTTCATTATTATACGTGTAAGTGTAAGTGTTACCCACAACGGCCTCTCTCAGATCGCGCGGGTGATCCCTTGCTGGCGTCAGGATGAACTCAACGTCCTGCGCGACGACGGTGAGCAGGCCACCCAGCAGCTGCGAGATGGCCGCAGTCAGGCTCGCCCCGTCAGACACGAAGCTGCACGTCCCGCCCAGAGAATACTTCGCGAGAAGGTGCAGCCACCGCTGCAACAAGAACAATAATATGCATATCCACGGGTAAAAAACTTTGATCTAATATTCTATAGACTGAAACGACAAATGCACGCAAGTTTTATCCGGCACCATACCGTAACTTTCTTTATATTCTTGCCGAACCCAAACGTGTAGATGGGCACTTTGCCCAGCTTTTCCAGGATGCTCAGGCCGCCCAGGCCAATGCTGTCGTACCAGGACATGACAAATATATTTGCGGTGCGGCCTGTGGTGTGCACGCGGCCCTCCACAACTGCCACCCCTGTGTCCACGGCGTCCATCGATCCCACAGGCCTAGATTCCGGCGCCAGCCCGTTGATGATGGCTTTCGCGCGGTTCTTCCCGGCCTCGGACATGCACAACAGGGGGCACATCCTGGTGGAGCCGAACATCTTGAAGGTGACGATGGATAGGCGGTCCACAGGAGTGAGCTTCATTATCACGAACTGCATCGCCTTCTTCATCTCATCCATATACTTCCTCGGCACGCCGCTGTCTTCTTGTCCCATGTCCATCACCACCACCAGGTCCAGCGGCTCCCTCACCGAGGTCGAGGACGTGGCCGTCAGCTCCACCTCCGCTGTGACTTCGTTTTTGTCGTCGCCCTTCAGCGGCATCTCCATCTTGTTGTAGTATCTGATAGTCATCTTCACCAGCTCCTTTGTGCTCCCAGCTGCAACCATCCATATATGCTTATTACGTAAACTCGCTTCTCTACACATATATGTACTTATCGAATTTAATTACTGGTACCTGATCTCCTCGTAGGAGGCTTCTCATCGTCCCTGTACATCCTTGCTGAAGATGAGGGCAACGCCGCGAGAGCTAGAGGCAGAGCACCTTTGGATCCCGTAGATATTGATGTTAGAATACTCCTTTCAATCTGCTGGCATGTCTATATATAATCTCTACATGCAAGTATGCAACGCAGATAGAGATAAGGCACGCCAACCTCAACAGCCCCGATTTGACTACCAATACTCTGTTTCGCACCCCTAGCGTCGGCACAAGAGTTAACCAGACATTTTCTAGACACATTAAAATACCACCACTTGTTGTATAACTAAATCCCTTAATCCTTATCATTGTTCCAATTGACGTTTGGAACTAGGGGCTCATTGGTCAAAGTCTCCAGGTTCCTTCGTATAGCCCATGACAAGCACGCCATATTGAGCACGCATCCACACACACATTGTATTAACTAATATAATGGATTTGACATTTTGCGTTAAACACAAGGGGTCATCATGAAGTTTTTGCAGGCCTGTCTATATATAATACTACATGCAAAGCAAATAGAGGTATGGCACGCCAATTTCAACAGCCCCGATTTGACTACCAATACTCCGTTTCACACCCTTAGTGTCGGCACAAGAGTTATCCAGACATTTTCTAGACATATTAAAATACCACCACTTGTTGTATAATTAAATCCTTATCATTGTTTAAATTGACGTTAGGAAGTAGGAAATCACTGGTCAAAGTCTTCATGTTCCTTGGTATAGCCCATGACAAGCACGCATATTGAGCACGCATCCACACATACATTGTATTAACTAATACAATGGAATTGACATTTTGCCCTAAACACAAGGGGTCATCATGAAGTTTTTGACTTGACATGTCACAATCCATACATACATCATATTACTATGGGCATTTTGACTCAAAGGATTTACATAGGAAACTTAAAGGATTAAATCCCATAGGAAATTTTCCTATGATGGTTGTTTGATTTGTAGGATTGATTCTTTTTTTTAGAATCCTATGCTTTTCCTTTGACGGAATCAAACAAACTTTCTAGCATATGGGTTCCTATAGGAATGAAGTGGACATGACAATGCAATCCTATGTTTTTTCTATTCCCGTGCTTTTTCTATCCTATGAATCAAACAGGTCCTATATGTTTATTAGACATCATAAAGTTGCGTGGTTATATTTGGCAACCGATATAGTGTCATTGCTTAGCATGATCGCATTGACAAATCAAAACATGACTAGAGTAAGTTGTCACCAACCAATATGTATATTATTTAATGACCTCTATATTTCGTCTCCTCTTAATCTATCAACACCTCAAAATTTTAAGTCTTAATACACGCAGGCATTATTGCTGACGTCTCCAATGTGCATAGGACATAATTGCATCAAACATTTTGAAATAAGCACATCTTTAGCAAATACAAACATATAATCGTGGAGGTATATGTGGAAAAAATGCATCTTTCTTATTCGTGAAAAATGTGTTTTTTTGCATACTACAAGTATTTTTAATCATCCATCCACCAGCAAGGATAACCGGATATAGCTATTGCCTCACTTATTAAACATTACTCCAGACAACTCAACTGCTAGTTGATGATCCTTGGATGAATTACTCTGCACAACTCAATTCATAGCCAATGATCCATGGGACAAAATAAAACCCAACGAACAAGGATGTACATTAATTTATATAGGAGTAGTATATATAGAAAATTATTTCAGAAGCAATATCACCAAATTCAAGGATAAACAATAGCCCTACCGCCAACCAAATCTTATTACACTATTAGCAAAAGTTCGGTGTGCATATAAACATGAAGGCACTTTATGAAAACTTCACACAGCTACCCAATGGCCTAGAAGCCGAGAATATATCATATGCTCATTCAAGCAATCCACGGGAGGGTATCTTTGAATTTACTTTTGTATTTTTTTTGTAATCATTGTGGTACGTGATGTTCTTTCATTGCTGGTTTAACAATTTTGTCTATAGACTTTTCTGATGTTTGGATAATTTACGGAAATTTTTTAATCAACTTTTTCCATGTAGAAAGAGAGGGAGAGGAATGCCAAACGGTTTTATTCTAGTTTGTCGATATACAAATTGCATTTTATCACTTTAATTGTTGATTTTGAGAGGTTATTCTGTTTTGAGTAAAATAAAATAGATAGATTTTACTCTAATGTTGTTAGTCCCACATAGACGAGTTCTCACATCTATCTATCCATCCATTAGTTAGTACTTTCTTTAAGCCTCCATTTTAATCCACACCATTAAGTTTTTTTAACCATTCCATCTCGTAATGTCCTCCTTGAGTATATTTTATCATGTAAAATGGTAGCTCTTGTCATCCATCTGTCACTTTCATTATTGAAACTACTCCACATTAGAACCTTTGTGAAAAGCCCTACAATACGTCTCTATTATCTCATGGAGTTGTACAAACCAGAAAAATAAATCCAGAAAAAATCTATACCTACTACCCCTGATCCAAAATATAAGTTGCACTTAGATTTGGTTCCGAGGGAGTATTAAATTGACGGTAAATCCACGACACCTACCGCCTTCATGTCCGTGAAGTCCTCCGCAATGGTGTGTCCAGAACAGCCGGGTCATGGCAAACAACACGTGGAATGACCAATGGCTTCATGATAGACTAGGAAATGTGGCGCGGCATGACAGAGTTACAGCTGTTGCAACATAAGAGGTGACAACTTAAAGAAAAACAACCAAATAAAGTGATTAAGAAGAAATAGCCAGTGGAAGCATGTAAAAAAAGAATAGACATAAATTCACTTAAATTTTAAGACACCGACAAACTCTGAAGACAAAGCAACTCAACATTCATCTGGTGACCTCGAAAAGATAAGAAACATATATGTAAATAAACAAATCATGTCCGCAAAAAAACAGAAATCGGCACAGAATAGGAAAGCTTGCTCTAATCGATGGAAGATGCTGATCCAAATGACATGTTAACTCCGATTGGACATGTATGCATGAATAATTATACAATAGAGTATAAAA
The DNA here is from genome assembly GCA_023614405.1 of Avena insularis. Taxonomy (NCBI): domain Eukaryota; kingdom Viridiplantae; phylum Streptophyta; class Magnoliopsida; order Poales; family Poaceae; genus Avena; species Avena insularis. The sequence goes on from CM042687.1 coordinate 387,546,627, forward strand.
TAGTAGGAATTATCCATTTATTATCTCTGATTTTTATGGATTTAACATAGGAAGAGCAGATGGTTCATGAGAAAACATGGATTTTGGTAAAAGACACTAACTTCTCATGAATAATCCTACGGCCAGGTCTGCTCATCAACTTCCACTTGCAAAAAATATTCGGAGTATGCAAAGGAAATACCCCTCAACATCCCACTCTGTAATGTTATTTTATATGAACCAAATGGAGCACAATTTTCCTAAATAAGTTAGGGACATGCCATTTTAGGTTCCCCAAAATATTGTGAACCTTAATTCCATTCCAACTGTTATTCTCAAATGGAGCTTCGCACACATCGCCAAAATAACTATAATTTCTGCATATAACAGCTCTTGTCAAGCGCCTTCATAGGAACAGAAAAACTAACCAGAAAGGGGCTCATCGATCAAAGGTGAACATCAGACTCATCATCTAAAAGATGAGAGACATCACAAACTTCTCCTGGTGGATTATTAAATGGCGTCTATCTAAAACTGCTTATTTTTTTTAACACAAAGAAGACTCAGATGCATTTTAGTGTGATGTAGTTTTCCAAAAGGGCGTTAAGTCAAACAAATATAGTACAAAGAAAGGTGAAAACCATGGCATTCTAAACCTATAATAACCTCCAATTCTATCCCTTTATAATATGCCATAAACCCTTGGAGCAACTTAGCTTCTTTTCTTTGAACCGTATGAAATATCTTTTATCAAAGGTGCAACAAAAAAATCTCAGTTCTGTTCTTCCACTTCACATTCATTCTGCATCACATGTGTGTGTTCGCTTGAATATCACAACATTTGCTACATAAATTGTCCAAACTACATGGAAAAAACGTTGTACAACAGCTATCATGCTGAAATCCACAACTTCAGATGATATTTTTGTTATAGCAGATGACGAAAGGTAGTAAAAAGGGCAAACCTGAGAACAGTAATCTTACATCATCATTATCCTACACAACGACATTATGTTCTTTCTTTGACTCAGCTCGAGAAGTGACGCGATAACTGGCAGGAGCTGCTGGAACAACAACACCATCTGTACCACCGCTTGGAACTGAAGCAAACTTCTCCCAACTAGCAACCAAGAGGTTAGTGATGTCCTCACTGGCAACCCTTCAATTGGGACAGCATCAGTTTCATCCTCTTATTGTTGATTTCATAACCAGCTGTCATGTAAGAAAAATGGAAATTAGATGCTACGATTGTATATAGAAGTTCAGGGTAAATCACGTTGTATTTTAGTATAATAGAAAATTAATATTGCAGGTACTGTAAACCAAATAGAATAATACTTCATGGGCCAAACAAATGTTATATTGAAGAATAATGCCTCCTATGCTTCTATGCCAAATAAGGAAGATAATACTAATGTTATATAGTATTTCTCCAGACAGTAGAGAACCAGTTCAGCAGAAAAGCACCAAATAAAACGAATATGCATTTGTATTTGGTAACTCAAAATATGGACAACCTAAGGACACATGCTCTGAATATTACCAATTACAAACTCTGATGGAATTTAAAAGGTTACACATTAGTGCCTAAAACTAGACAAAACATGTTAGCAATAAGAAAAGTAAGATGGTCAAAACTGTCCTTGTAACTTCACGGTGAGTGAGCAATCTGAGAGTGACAGATCTAAAACTTTCTAGGTGCCCTACCTCTTATTGAACTTCTAAAAAGCTCTGCGTTACAGGAAAATACCTTTAGCACAAATAAAATCAAGAATCTGATTAAGCAGCCAAATTTTGCGATTTCACTTATATCGCCCAAAACCTCGGACTATGACCATACCATCCTGATACTTAAGCACCATATAGCAACACCCTCCCCAATGCGTAGTTGTACATTAGAATAGCGGAAGAACCAGCTCCAACTGAGTATAACTTGCAGGGTAAGAAGAAATGGGTAATTCAATTGAGCAATTATCTGTGCTTGTTAGGCCTTGTTAATTGATCTTGTTTACCACAATAGCGCCCCAGCAAAACAGAGACCCAAGAACATAATCATGCATATTATGAGGAAAATCCGTATCTATAGAAAACCACTTGCCTAAAAGAACAGGCCCATACACATGATATGAAAAATATGAATCAACCGAAGCCACCTGTGGAGACCGCAATTAAATCAGAGGGTACAAAAGAACAAAAGGTAGGCGAATCTGCTTAGCACAACTGATAATGGTCCAATACAAACAGGAAGTTAGAAATATATGCAAAGAAAACCAAACCAGAGAGCAAGATTGCCGGTCAATACGGAGCCGGGTTGGCGGGCAAACGCCGCTACTGTCGCTTGCCATGCAGTCGGTAAAAACATCCTGCAAAAGAAGAGAGGAGGCTAGCTGCTAGAAGAAGGAATGGGGCAGGGAGACCGGGGCAGAGGGCTTGAGCAGGGGGGGGTGGGTGCAAGGAAGAGAGGAGGCTTGCTGCTAGCAGAAGGAATGGGACAGGGAGACCGGGGCAGAGGGCTTGAGTAGGGGGTGTGGGTGCAAGGGCAGGTCCATAATGACTCACCTGCATCTTCACTCCAGTGTTGCTGCTGTCATCTGCTCCGTCGGTGCTGGTGGTCGTGAATCAGCCACATGGCGGCGCACTCGACGGAAATGGTCCACCGCCGTCCAGGTGAGACCAGAGTGGAGACGGGCGACGGTTCAGCGGCGGAGAAGGACCTAACCCACGCCATCCCGCCAGCCACGGAAGAGCTCGGCCGATGCCGCTCCAGTGAAGCCTCGCCGCAGGGTCGACGTTGGCTTTACCCACAGCAGGTTGACCCTGCTCGGAGGGCCTCTCACCATCTTCTTCTCGCCGGAGCAGGACGTCTGGAGGAGCAAGACTTATAAGAGGAAACGACAGAGAAATTAGGGGCACATGACTCTTCGGCGGCGGGGCTTATCTAATCCCCGCCGCTTCTCACCATCTTCTTCTCGCCGGAGCTGGACGTCTGGCGGAGCTCGACTTAGAATAGGAAACGGGAGAGAAATTAGGGGCAGATGACTCTTCGGCGGCGAGGCTTATCTAATCCCCACCTAAGCGGTGGGCGGTGCGTTGGTGGAGCCGTGGAGAGCAACCAGCTATCAACCGGTAAACGAAGTGGGAAATAAACTGCATCAGATATGGTTGGTACTATAGATGCGATATACAGTACCAAAGCTGATTTGGCGTCCCTAAATGATCGCTGAAGTGCTTAGCTTTCATATATGTAGGTATTTGTGTGATACCAGTTGTGTGTCTTCTTCTCCGTCAGATCTGTTCTCAATCTATACGAGCATGAGTGTTTTTTTTCATGTTTGATCCATATTGTATATTTAAATTTGTTCCTAAATTTTCTATAAAAAAATGTAGATTGGAGTTGGAAATTGGTAGATTATGGGTTAATCCCATCGAAGGAGATGAGGCAAGTCTCCTCGTTAGAGAAGTCTATATATTTTTTAGCAAGTGGCACCAACGTTGCACTTCATTAAGCGAGAAATCAGTAAATTTCGCTCTCATTTGTGGGCTCATTGGACGCCGAATACGTGTCCATAAAACTAAATTTCTTTCCAACGGATGGAACGTCTTTTCACAATATTTGACAAGTCCAACCGCCATATAAGACTAGAGTTGGCAGCTATTCATATCATCACCTGGTTCACGTTGTGACCTATTTCCGTGCATAGATAATGACATGAAGATATTAAACACTACCAAATTACATTAAGGTCTAGAAAGTCCTGCGTAAATAATGTAAGTTTTACATTTGGCACAACTGCCTTATCATGGAACCATCATGTATACATATGGTGATTTTCAGTGAATAGGTAGAATTAACCTCCCAATTTTCATGATATAGAATGGATGAAAGGATGTGGAGATTGCATTGGTAGATGAATGAAAAGAGCAGTGGACAAGACATCAGTGCATACACATGAAGAGAGTAAATTAACATGTCAAATTAAGCATTCACATTTTTTGTGAAGCCACTCTTTTGTTTGTGTGCATTTTTATATGTGTCAATAGGTAGAACATATATAATGAAACCTGCATAGAATTCAATCCACACTTGTGTCGTACAATTATTAACTTGACTAGCCTAGCTAGCCACCAGCCACTATACATCATTGTAGAGCTGGATCACATCAATGGCCAAACTAAGGCGACACCAACTGATATATTAATTAATGACCTCTACATTTGGTCTGTTCTTAATCTACAGCTTCTCAAATTTTCTGGTCTTAATACACCTAGGCATTGCTGACTTTTCCAATGTGATCAGGTATGCATATGACTATTTTCAGTGAATAGATAGATTTCACCTTCCAATTTTCATGATATAGAATACATGGAAGGATCTGCAGATTGCATCAATGGATGAATGAAACGAGTAGTGGACAAAACATCGGTGCATGCACATGAAGAGAGTAAATTAATAAACAGTAAAACACATGTATTTTACATTTTCTATCGAGCCACTCTTTTGTTTGTGTTCAATTTTGTATGTGTAACCGTATGTTAAACCTAGCATCAACCTATACTAAAGGCACATTATTAGAGTTGGCAATTGATATATGCTCGCTCCATCCCAAAAAACTTGTCGTGGCTTTAATTCAAATTTGAACTAAATCCATGATAAGTTTTTTTGAAATGAAGGGAGTAGATATCAAAACATGAATATCCTTAGCAGGCACCAACCGGTATGTATATTAATTAATGACATCTAGCTACATTTTTTCTGCTCTTAATCTATGAACTCCTCAATTATTCAAGTCTTATTACATCACACGGGCAATGTAGACTTTTTCAAATCTATTTAGGAGATAAATTGCATTGAACAGTTGGAAATATATACGCATATCAAAGATAATACAAACATATACATTAGGAGGTATATGTGCCGAAAAATTAGTCTGTGATCTAGTAAAAAATATAAAAAGTGCTTCACAGCTGTATAGTTGTTATATATTTTATACTACCGAGCTTGTTATTTCAAACTACAAATAAACATTTTTAATCCATCCATCAGCAGGGATAACTTGATATAGGTACTGTCGCGTACTTATTAAACATTACTCTGGAAAACTCAACTCCTAGTCCCAGACAATGATCCTTGGATGAATTACTTCGGACAACTCAAGTCCTAACCCATGATCTTTCAGATGAAATAAAACCTATAGAACATGGACGTGTGCAGTAATTTGAATAGGATGAACTATAGAAAATTATTTGAGAAGCAATATCAACACATAAAACATCAATATCGAGGATAAACCATGGAACTATGGCCTACCAAATATACCTACACTACTAGCAGAAGTAAGGTACTTTACGAACATATAAACTTGAAGACACTTTATGAAAACTTCAAACAATGGCCCGATGGCTTAGAGGCCGAGGTTATATCATGTGCTCATTCAAGCAATCCACAAGTTGTTTCTTACTCCTTGAGGTACCTTTTTATGGTTTATTCTTATCTACTTTTGCTATATATAGAGAGAAAGGAAGGATGGGAAGTTTTATTCTAATTTTTCGATATGCAGATTAGAAAAATTAAAAGCAACCCTCGAGCTGTGGACATATTTTATTTTGTCTCGGATGCACGTTATTGTTGTGACTGGTTGGCTCCTTGCAACTTCAAATTTTTTATTTTCCACAATATTCAGTTTAATAGATGAAGCGATGGTTTAAACCATTTCCTTTTAATTGTTGTTTTAGAGAGGTTACTCTTTTTTCAGTGAAATGAAATATATAGATTTGATGTCAATGTTGTTAGTACCAAATAGATGAGTTCTCACATCCATCCATCCATAAGTCCATAAGTATTAGTAGTTACAAACTTTCTTTAAGCCTCCACATTAATACCCACCGTTAAGATGATCTAAACAGTTCAATCTATGTAATGTCCTCCTTAACTATATCTTAACCATATCAATTTTGTAGATTTGTCACCTAGCTGTCATGTCCATTAATTATTGAAATTACTCCATATTAAAACCTTCATAGATATCCCTATGGTACCTTTTCGTTATCTCTTTGGCTCATCAAATTGTTAAAACCAGAAAAAGAAAATCCAGGAAAGAAATATTGACAGTCATTCCATCGTACCTACCGCCTTCATGGCTGCGAAGTCCTCTGTGATTTATATTTAGTCTAACAGTTGTGAGTTTTCTTCTCCATAATTCATATTTAGTCAAAATTGTTTCTCAATCTTTATGAGGATGTGTGTTTTTCTCCATGTTTGATTAATAGTCATATTTGTTTCTGAATTTTCCAAAAAACATATTGTGATTGGAGTTTGAAAATCGGTTGATCATCATTCATCCTAATGAAGATCAGGCGATTATCATTGTTAGAGAACTCTATATAGTCTTTAGAAAGTGGCACCAACACTGCAGTTCATTAAGCAAGAAATGAGTAAATGGTACTCTCATTTGTGAACTCATTGGACTTCGTCCGAAAACATGTACATAAAACTCTATTTTTCTTGCCAAATTATGCAATCCTTTTTTCCAAATAAAAATTTGCATGTCCAACATCCATATCATACTAGAGATGGCAGATGTTCATATCATCATCCAGTTCACACGGTGACCCACCCTGATATATATCTAGTGACATTTCTCGAGATTAGATACTACTCCCTAGGGACCACAACACTTGGGACAAACTTTTTGGTCTGGAGTAAGTACCCAATTCCATTAAGGGCTAGAAACTCTGGTGTAAATAATATGATCTTTATGTTTTGGCACAACTGTCCTACGAAACCATCAGGTATACATATGACGATTTTCAGTGAATACGTAGATTTACCTCCCAATTTTCATGATACAGAATAAATCGAAGGATGTGGAGATGGCATCAGTAGATGAATGAAAAAATAAGTGGACAACACATCAGTGCATGCACGTAAAAATAGTAAATAATAAACAACAGAGCACGTGTATTTCATTCAACGGAGATCATTCCAACGATAAGGTTCTTTGATAGAGATGGTCAAATTAAGACTTCATATTTTCTGACAAGCCACTCTTTTGTTTGTGTGCAGTTTGATATGTGTAACAATAAGTTGAACCTATACAATGGAACAATTGACAAAATGGATGAATGAAAAGAGTAATGGATAATACATGAGTGCACGCATATGAAGGGAGTACATTAATAAACAGTAAACACATGTATTTTATATTTTCTATTAAGCCACTCTTTTGCTTGTGTGCAGTTTTGTATGTGTAATAGTATGTTAAACCGAGCATCAACCTATACTAAAGGTGCATTATCAGAGTTGACAACTGACATATACATGAAAAATCTCTTGTCATGGCTTTCATTCAAATTTAAACTAAAGCCACAACAAAAAATTTGAAACGAAAGGAATAGATATCAAAACATGGCTATCCTCAGCAAGCACCAACCGGTATGTATATTAATTAATGACCTAGCTACATTTCGTCTGCTCTTAATCTATGAACTCCTCAATTATTCAAGTATTATTACATTACGCGGGCATTGCAGAACTTTTCAAATATGTTTAGGAGATAAATTGCGTCGAATAGTTGGAAATATATATATGCATATTTAAGAAAATACAAACATATACGTGTAGAGGTATATGTGCCGAAAAATTCATCTCTGATCTGGGAAAAATATAAAAAAGTGCTGCACAACAGTATAGTTATTATATATTTTATACTACCTGGCCTTGTTTTTTCAGACTACAAATAAACATTTTTTATTCCATCCATTAGTAGGGATAACTTGATATAAGTACCGTTGCGTACTTATTAAACATTACTCTGGATCTCATCAACTCCTAGGCAATGATCCTTGGTTGAATTACTCCGAACAACTCAACTCCTAGCCCATGATTCTTGGGATGAAATAAAACCTACAGAACATGGATGTGCCGTAATTTGAATAGGAGGAAATATAAAAAATTATTTGAGAAGCAATATCAACACATAAAACATCAATATCGAGGATAAACCATGGCACTATGGCCTACCAAATATTCTTACACTACTAGCAAAAGTAAGGTACTTTAAGAACATATAAACTTGAAAACACTTTATGAAAACTTCAAACAATGGCCCGATGGCCTGGAAGCCGAGGTTATATCATGTGCTCATTCAAGCAATCCAAAGGTTGTTCCTTACTTCTTGAGGTACATTTTTTTTCTGGTTTAACAATTTTTTCTCTGGACTTTTCCGATGTTGGATATTTTACGGAAATTATTCCTATCTACTTTTTCTATATAGAGAGAGAGGAAGGACGGGCAGTTTTATTCTAATTTGTCGATATGTAGATTAGAAAAATTAAAAGCAACCCTTAAGTTGTGGACACATTTTCTTTTGTCTCAGTTGCACGTTATTGTTGTGACTGGTTGGTTCCTTGCAACTTCGAATTTTCTCTTTTCCGCAATATTCAGTTTAATAGATGAAGCGGTGGTTTAAACCATTTCCCTATAATTGTTGTTTTAGAGAGGTTACTCTTTTTTCAGTAAAATGAAAGAGATAGATTTGACTTCAATATTATCAGTACCAAATAGACGAGTTCTCACATCCATCCATCCATAAGTCCATAAGTATTAGTAGTTACAATTTTTTTTAAGCATCCACATTAATACACACAGTTAAGATTATCTTAACACTTCAATCTATGTAATGGCCTTAAGTATGTCTTAACCATATCAATTTTGTAGCTTTTATCACCCAACTGTCATCGTCCATTAATTATTGAAACTACTCCACATTAGAACCTTCATAGAAATCCCTCTGGTACCTTTCGGTTATCTCTTTGGCCCATCGAATTGTTAAAACCAGAAAAAGAAAATCCAGGAAGGAAATATATACCTATTATACTGACCGTGATGCCACCGTACCTACCGCTTTCATGGCTGCGAAGTCCTCTGCGATTTATATTTAGTCTAACAGTGTTGAGTTTTCTTCTCCATAATTCATATTTAGTCAAAATTGTTTCTCAATCTTTACGAGCATGTGTGTTTTTCTCCATGTTTGATCGATAGTCGTATTTGTTTCTTAATTTTCCAAAAAAGTGAATTTAGATTGGACTTTGGAAATCATTTGATCATCGTTCGTCCTAACCATGAAGACCAGGCAATTATCATTGTTACAAGTCTATATACTCTTTAGCAAGTGGCACCAATGTTGCAGTTCATTAAGCGAGAAATAAGTAAATGTCACTCTCATTTGTGAACTCATTGGACTTGGTCTGAAACCATGTACATAAAATTCTACTTTGCTTGCCAACAGATGCAACAATTTTTCAGAATAAAAATTTGCATGTCCAACAGCCATATGCGACTAGAGTTGGCAGATGTTCATATCATCATCCAGTTCACGCAGTGACCTACCCTGATATATATCTAATGACATTTGGCGAGATTAGATACTACTCCCTAGAGATCACAACACTCCTCGAGACAATCTTTTTGGTCCGGAGGAAGTACCCAATTCCATTAGGCCTTTTTCGTTTAATCCACTTCCCTAGTGGATTGGAGTGGTTTGGAAGGGATTTTGGAGGATTTTGACTTAGATTGGATTTATTCCCTCTCGATCCCTGCCAATCCCGCACAGATTTCATGAAACCGAACAAGCCCTTAAGGGCTAGAAACTCTAGTGTATACTTTTTGGCACAACTGTCCTATGGAACCATCGGGTATACATATGATGATATTCATTGAATACATAGATTTACCTCCCAATTTTCATGATACAGAATACATAGAAGCATGTGGTGATGGCACCAGTAGATGAATAAAAAGAAAAGTGGACAAGACATCGTCAGTGCATGCACATAAAAATAGTAAATAATAAACAACAAAGCATGTGCCAACAGAGATCATTTCAACGATAAGCAGGTTCTTCGATAGAGATGGTCAAATTAAGACTTCATATTTTCTGACAAACCACTCTTTTGTTTGTGTGCAGTTTGATATATGTGTAACAATAGGTTGAACCTATAAAATGGAACAATTGACAACTTGACTAGCCTGGCTAGCCTATTATTGATGTGAGCTATGGCCGATCACATGAATAGCCAAGCTAAGTCCACACCAAACTAAAAAAAAGCTAAGTCGACACCAACCGCTATATTAATTACTAACAATGACCTCTTCATTTCGTCTTTTCAACTACTACATCAGCTTCTCCAATTTACAGGTCTTAATACACGCCGAGGCGTTGCTGACTTTTTCAATGCGAGTACTCTGTTGCAAGTCCCCCTTCTGATCTAATTCGTTCGTGGTTTGGTATCTGAGGTTTGGTAAATACTATACAACGGAGTCCGATGGGGATCGATTCGTCGGCCCACTCCAGCAATGTCGACCTACTTCCTGATCAGACGGCTCTCTGTGTTTTCTTTGAGCGGTTAAACCAGACAGAAATCCCCATAATCATGGCAGCAATTATTGCTAGTTAACTGGCTGCTCCCGTAATGCCTCCCATGTCGACGCCTTCAGAGATCGATCCTCGAAACCCAGAGCAACCCTCCCATCCTCTCCCTGCTCCCGGTTGACCCGTACCCTCCTCCCCTCACCCCAATTCTCCAACCACACTACTCGATCCCACTCGAGCACCGACGGCGGCGACTGGTCTGTCTCGTGCGCCGGTTGTGTGAGGCTGTTCAATCTCATCGCTGCTTCCACCGCACATGGTTACCAGTTCTCTCTGTTCAACAGCAACGCGATCCGTGGAGAAGGTAAGATCTAGACCTAACTCTCTATGTGTTTCTTTTTTCTTCTGAAATTTATTAATCCTCTTTCTCCTCTAGACTTTGGAATTGTGAAATCAATTTTCTCAGACGAAGCATACAACCAATTTGTGGTCATACATTGCATCTTCTAGATTTTTTATCTTCACGGGATAATATTAGTAATTTTTATGCTTCCATGTACTGCTTGTTCATGCTTTATTTGTCCAGAATTATGCACGGATGATGATGAAGTTGATGGAACCATTAATATATACATCTCAAATTTGTTTGCTTGTACATAGATTGCAATCTTCTGTGTACAAATGAATTGATGCTTCTATGTTTTTGTTCTTCCAAATTTTACAATCGATTCAGCATGAAGCTTTGCCGCGGCAAGGTGTCGCCGGGGCAAAACTGATCGGCAACCTCCCCTAGTTTTGCTTCCTCTAGTGCCTCGAGGCACTGTTAATATGAAGCACTAATGTAATTGATAGGGAGCATATATTAATCTTGTTGGAAGCAAAATTGAAAAGTAGTGTTTCTTCCGTACATACACTTTGCTCCATATTCTTGTTCTTTTTGCTTCCACATGATGTTCATTTTGCTTTCTGTGTTATGCCTCTCATTATTTGTAGGCATCATGAAGGAGGCTGATTCCGAGTATCGTTTTGAAGAGTTCATTTGCAGTAGGACGGCTGGATGATGTGTGGTACGAGCCTTATCGATGCAACGCTCACGGGTCATAAAATAGTACAATGACAATAGAGTAGTTGACGCATGGTCGAGCGATGTGTCGATGTCTGAGCCAATTATCCCCGTCTAGCAACAGGCAGATGCTCGCTTTGTTCTTCAGCGTCAACGGTCCTTGTAGAAACCATGTAATGTGTTCCTTTGGAGCATCTTTTTAGTCATGAGTCTGACATGTCACTGATCAGTTGTGTACGAAGAAAATAGAAGAAATAATGGAAGCTTATAAAATTATGAACTGAAATTTAAATACTAGTAATATGAAGCACTTATGTAATTGATAGGGAGCGTTTATTAATCTTGTTGAAAGCATAGTTCATTGGTGGTTGCATATATTATAATGAGTGGAAGCTCCAACCTCCTGTGTATGAAGCAACTATCCAAAATGATAGGAACACATGTGGTATCAGTTGAAAATTGTGTACATGTAAGCAAACTCTGGATTGGATAGGATAAAATGATATGAACAGTCTTTGAAGCATTTGCAAATACTTACTATTTGCTCACTCAGCAAAAAAAATCCCTATTCGCTAGGAAGCTATTCTTAAAATAGTATTGTGATGTTACTTGTGTTTGAAAGAAATACGGAGTACCAAAGTTTCACAGGCTAAATATAGCTATTAAATAAAAAAAAGTTTTCTAGCACGCAAACAAATTATCTAGGTAATGGAAACATACTTTTTCCATTTTTCAATAAACTGGTACTCCAGAAAAAAATTAAACATGGAAGCAGATTAAGATAAGCTGGAAATAAATTCCATTAATAGCCGAAGCGAGATTATAAAAAAATAGTTTCCTAAACTGATTCCTTAATATTCAGAATTAGTTTTCTAAAAATCGGCAGCTCATGGAGGCTAGTGGAAGCACCTAAGAGGAAAAAGGGGAGTCAAATCAGCCGATGTGCATTAAGGAAACGGTAAATAAGGAAACATGCAACCTGGACATTTAAAATGGAAATAATCAATCCTCCACAAATTCCTGAAATTATAGCCGAAGCGAGATTATAAAAAAATAGTTTCCTAAACTGATTCCTTAATATTCAGAATTAGTTTTCTAAAAACGGCAGCTCATGGAGGCTAGTGGAAGCACCTAAGAGGAAAAAGGGGAGTCAAATCAGCCGATGTGCATTAAGGAAACGGTAAATAAGGAAACATGCAACCTGGACATTTAAAATGGAAATAATCAATCCTCCACAAATTCCTGAAATTAGACACGCGAGTTCTCTTTGACGATCGTACCGTCAGGCAGCTTCTGATCCAACGGAGAAAGAGTAGTCCGATGGGAAGCCCATATCGCCATCCGATTCCTAGTGCTGCCCATCTGATTTTTGCGAGATAACATTGACTTATCCGGTCTTGTCATATTTTGATAGTTTGATTAACCCGCTTAATTATTACTTCACCTGATTAGTACAGAAGACGAAGTTTGCCATCACCCGTTTAAATATAAGGTCTGAGGGGTTCTGAGGGTATGAGCGCAAAGACGTGATAGAGTGAAGAAGGGATATATATAGTTTATCCTTCAATTAGGAAGCAAAATGGTTGGAACTAGCCGCGGCAGCATCGCCTTCTTCGCTACCTACAGGCCGCCGGTGCCGCTAGACATCTTCTCATGTCCGGTTGATCCGCCGCCGTCGTCCGACAAGGACGAGGTTCGGCTTACGGACGGCCTCTCCTATAATCAAAATGGCCGACCGTTCCCAGCGGCGGCGCTCAAGGAGCTCCTCATGTTCTTGGGCAAGAATAACCCCAAGCTGGCCTCCGAGTGTGGCGTCAGCCCAGACGACGCCGACAAGGGCCATGTTACAGGCCTGCTGTTCGTCTCCGAGAGGGAGGGCGGCCTCGAGACATTGCAAGTTGCTCTGTGCCGCACCAAGGTTGACGTGAAGGTGCTTTCCCTGGCCGAAATCTATGGCGCCAGCACATTTGGCGGCGTGCGCATGGAGGACAGCCCCTGCATCGCCGGCGGCTTCACGGAAGGCGATCACGCCGTCGGCTTCACGGAAGGCGATCACGCCGTCGGCTACTCGCTGGTCTACGTCTCCACAAAGGAGCCCGCACAAGAACGCCGAACGCCGTGGACGGCCGTGTACAAGACCAGGCTTGTTGACGGCCGGACCGAGCGCCTCACTCTACCAGGTACATATGATCTTAGCTGGCCTCTTGGGAGGAGACTGGTGGAGAAACCGATTTAACGAGCATATATATTGCAGATCAGTGCGATTTGAGCCCAGCCGTGTCACCGTCCGGGAAGATGGTGGCGGCGGCCAGCTTCAGGTGGAACGAATGGACCGGCGAGATCGAGAAACTCAACACCGACATCGTGGTCATGAACACGGACAAGCAGGCGCAGGGCGGCCTGAGACGCAGGGTACTCATCAAAGATGGTGGGTGGCCCTCGTGGGGCAGCGACAACGTCATCTTCTTCCACCGAGGGGTCGACTCGGGAACCGGTGGTGAGACAAACTGGGGCGTGTTCCGGTACGAGATCTCCACCGACAAGACAATCCGCGTGTCACCCGCGGAGTTGGATGCCATGACTCCGGCGGCCATCAGCGAGAGCAAGGTGGCCGTGGCCACCGTCCGCCAAAAGTCCGGGATAGCGGAAGTCCGCAGCATCGACGCGCAGTACCGCCACATCGAGATCTTGGATATCCATAACCTCGGCAACCAGGTGCACGTCACCAAGGAGATGAGGGGAGAGGGCGACCACTACAGCCCCTTCGTGCTCGATGGCGGCAGCCGCATCGGCTACCACCGCTGCATATCGGACAAGCTTCTTCTGCAGAGTGGGGGTGTCGCGAGGCACTTCCAGAAGCTGCAGTCCCCGCCGTCGCACAAGGAGGTGGGGCTCTTCAGGGTGTCCGGCGTGTTCCCGACCATCTCCAAGGACGGCTCCAAGCTCGCCTTCGTGGACAACGAGTTTAGAGCCGTGTGGCTCGCCGACAGCCAGGGCCTGCGCGTCATCTACGAGAGGAGGGATCCCAACAGCGTCTGCTCGACGGCGTGGAACCAAAACCCAGACAAGGACACGCTGTACGTCTGCGTCGGGCCGTCCTTCGCCGCCGGCAAGGCCCTGGAGATCTACGCCATCAGCAACGTGTCCGGGCCGCCCGGCGCCGGAGGTCAATACGTGCGGCGGTTAACGTACAAGGGCTTCAACAACGCTTTCCCGTCCAGCAACCCGGAGGGGACCAAGCTCGTGTTCCGGTCGACGTGCGATCGGAGCGGGGGTCTGAGGAAGAACAAGAACCTGTACCTGATGGAGGACGTGGATGACGGGGAGTACGGCAAGGTGACGCGGCTCACCAATGGCGGCTGGAACGACACCCACTGCAGCTGGTCGCCGCGAGGGGACTGGATCGTCTTCTCCTCCTCCAGAGACAGGCCGAGAAGCGCGCCGGAGAAGGCCTTCCTGGACGCGGGCTACTTCGCCGTCTACCTCGTGAGGGCGAGCGACCCGGCGGTGGTTGTGCGGGTGGTGCAGAGCTCTGCCACCGTCGCCGGGCACGTCAACCACCCCGTTTTCAGCCCGGACACGAAGAGCATCGTGTTTACCTCCGACCTCGCTGCGGTCTCCGCTGAGCCCATCTCGATGCCTCACTTCGTGCACTCCGTCAGGCCCTACGGCGACATCTTCTCCGTCGACCTCCGCGACACCAGGGACATCACCAAGAACAGGGATATCCGGGAGTTTCACCGCATCACGCACAGCCGCTACGAATATTCCACGCCGGTGTGGACCAGGTTCGCCACCGACGACCCAAACGCACAGTGGAGCAAGCTCGTTGACAAGGACAGTGCCACCAGCAGGCCGGCGTGCCCCTACGCACACTGAAGGGACAATTTTCCTGAGTTATCTCTACTATATACGCGTTGACTTGGTCCGTCGTCCGTCGCGAGCCTGCCAAATCGGTCGTGTTCGGTTCCAGAAGGGGCCGCCGCTGCAGAAGAGTTCGTACCGAACTCGATCTCTCCCGAAACCCGAATAGAATCCTACCAAATTGCTTTGATTAATTTCTTGAATCCTAGCTCACCAAAATCCAGTAATATTTCCATCCATCCATCGTCCTCCACAAAGCCGGTGACTTAGGCTGTGGCGTCATGCACCCTCAGCGATGGAGGACATTGCATGCCTCGGTCCTCGAGCCCACCTGCACGAGTCAGGTGTTATGTGGCGCGGGCGTGACCTAGGGCCGCCGACGACTCAGGCGCAAGTTACTCGATCGCCGCCTCCTTTCCGGTGACCTGCGTGCCTTCCCGCGATCTCCTCCTCCGAAGGCTTTCCTGTGGTTCTGCTCCGCTGCTGGTCGCCCGTGCAACCTCGCCGCCTTGTGCCCGCAAGCTCCACTGTAGGATCCGCCTCGTCCCCTGGCGCGGCCGCGGCTCGCCATGGCTCCTGATCTTACATATGTGTACGTGTTGTTCGTGCTACAAGAGGAAGACAATCAATCGGGTGGAAAAATTGTTTACGGAAGTGAGGATTAAATCCGCGGAATGGAACCGTGGATCGGTGGGGAGTAAGTTTCGTGTTTAATACGAAGCGTTTAGATATCTTAAGTGGCTGGAATCTTGAGGACAAGATCCGTTCATGGCTGTAGTTCAGTTACACTTTGTTTATGAAGGTGTTATATGGAAGAGGAAGATTACCGGTCCTGAGTTGGGCTGAAATGGGCCTTTCTTTTGGTCTGGTTAAACTTTTTATTTCTTTTCCTTTCTTTTTTTCTATACTAGGGTTTTGCTATTTGACACAAGTTTACAAATTCTTCAAATAAGAAACCAGCAGTTTCAATAAAACAATATAGTCATATTGGAATCTTAGGAACATATTTTCCTATCCAATTGTTTTTTATAAAATCATTTTAGTTGTGGTAAATCCATTATGAACTTTACAAATTCCCTAAATAATTTTTCTATTGTAAATTCCCATAACATTTGTATAGATCCAAAATGAATATGCAATACATTTAAATCATTTCCAACTATATTATGAGAAATGTCACATTATTCTCTCCTATTTTGTTTTATTCTTTATTTGGAAATTGATTTAAATATGTTTAAAATCCAAAATGCAAAAAAAGTCCAAAATGGAATATTTATCCAACATGTTTATTAATAATGGAAAAGTCATACTATTCAGAATTAATGTCGTATGTGCTAATATGGTTCTGCTATTGTTTTGTAGGAAACTAACACTACGGTGGTCGTTTCCTTCGGCATATCGAGTCCTAACTATATATTTGTAAATTTTTATAAATCATATTTATATATAAGATAAGAAACAAAAATTTAATGAATCATGGCAACGCACGGGTCTAGATTGTTTATAGACGAGGCAGCTTGTTCCTGGGATGTTTTATTACATCATTTATAGACAGATTGTTTATTGAAGAATTAAATCTTTAAGAGATTTTTGTCCATGGTACAAATTCATGCAGTGGTCTAATTGCCCTTGCGGCCTTGCTGTATGTACATGTAAGCATCCATTTAATTGTAAAAGGTAGATTTTTTTGAATAACTAATTTTATGATACTGAATGCATGATGGATTTCAAGCGAACTAGACTATACAATTTACTTCGGCTGTAAACACAGCTGGGCTTAACTGGCTTTCACTCTTAGATGAGACCAACAACAATTATCCTCAAGTAAATCATTATACTGATTTCAAATATTTTACTATGTATATTTGTTGTACAATTAAAATAATTATTTATTTACCACATGACCAAAAAAATATATTATTTTTTTAACAATACATGTGCCGTAGCAACGCACGGACATTCAGCTAGTTAGCATAGAAAAATCAATAATTCTACCTAATTCTATGCCTACGGACGAAATCCTACAGATCGACTGCAAGCCCAGGACTCATCCAATGACCAAAGCCACCACGTGTCCGTTCATGACGATCATATATACTACTCTGTTTTATACATGCCTTTTTCACCGCTTTGTGAGCAATTCAATTGCAATTCTGTCATCCTATCATCAACATTATTAAGTACAAATCACTACAGTAAAGATTTGAGGCGCCGATGGCCAGCTGCCTCGGCACAGGCTGTGCCAACGGTGGTCGTCGGTGTAACCCCCTCGACGTAGCTCATGGATGGCACATCTCCTTGGCCGTGGGCACAGGAACACCCCCTCGTTATAGCAATCGCAGCAGACCCCACGATGTCAGACGACGGCCGTTACGAAACGACCCAGCCTAGAGCTACGCCGACGGCCTGGCCGTCGGCACGGAATTAAGCAACGCCGACGGCCAGGCCGTCGGCATAGCCTAATTTTTTTTTTAAATCTCTTGCTTTGATCATTTTTAACACTATTTATACTTAATGATTGATTGAATTACAGTCTTAGTCAAACTTTCCGGTCGGTCAACCATCCTAACATTACTTTAGCTTCAGCACGCTTAACTTTCTCGTTTCTTCAGAATCTCTTTCCGTAAAACAATTTACACGTTGTTGTCAATACTTATCAATTCTATTAACTCTTATATCATCATGTCACATGGTTGTATTTTTTGAAATTACAAGCAATTATTTAAGTAAACAACAATGAATAAATTAAAATATTATTGAATTCAAATAAAAATATAATAGTTTTACCTTTTTTGTATTTTTTATTTAATATGGAATAATTAATATCTATAAATTCGTAACTCGGAATTCAGCAAATAATATGTCTAAATTGATTAGAAAAATGAGAGGAATCCAAATATGATATCAATATCAACTTATCACAAACTATGCCATGATTATTATCATAATTTCATTTGCCTGTTTAAAACGGCACGCATAGAGATTCTTAGCTCGGGGTTGAGACTCGCTAAACTTGAAGTAGATCTCTGATGCAACAACATATTATTAACCTAAAAATGATTTTTGTAAAAAATCATGAGTATCCGATCATATACCTGTAGGTCATATCTGACCCACTTCCTATCGATTCAGCAGGAATTTGTCTTTTTCACCAGGGATAGTCGGAAAGATTTGAGATCCCCCTGTTATGAAATTATCCATGTAAAGTGGTCTAGTATTTTTGAAAAATGTGATGGTAGTATTTTGAATTAGCAATTTGGTCGTTGCTTCACAAAACCGTCCATTTTTTGCACTCGGAAAATGGAAAACGGATTTTTGTTGCGACGAAAAGGAAAACTTCCTCCTGGAACGCTATTCGTCATCTCATGATGCACATGTATGCACAATATGGATACATTATCATAAACTATGCCTTCGTTCTACCCATAACATTGGTCATTTAACCCGAAAGCCAAGAAACCTCGTACGAGATAGGTCATTTTGTAAAGGTTTTTTTAGACATAATCAATATACCAAGTTTGACATTTTTCCTTCTAACTATGTCACATAATATGACACCACGTGAAGGTTTCGCATTGTCTAGATCATTTTTAAATTTCTAATGCCTGTTTTAAACTATCATTAAACTTTGTCGAAGGGCGGGCATGAAGAATCTTAGCTCGGAGGTGAGACTCACTAAACTTGAAGTGGATCTCTGATGACACAACATATTATGAACGCAAAAATGATGTTTTGTAAAAACTCATAAGCATCCGATCAAGTACCTGTAGTTCATATCTGACCCACTTCCTACCGATTCAGCAGGAATTTGTCTTTTTCCCCAGGGATAGACGGAAAGGTTTGAGATCCCCCTGTTCTGAAATTATCCATGTAATATGGTCTAGTATTTTTGAAAAATGGGATGGTAGCATTTGGAATTAGACATTTGGTGGTTGCCCCATAAAACCGTCCGTTTTTTGCACTCGGAAAATGGAAAACGGATTTTTGGTGTGACGAAAAGGAAAACTTCCTCCTGGAACGCTATTAGCCATCCCATGATGCACATGTATGCACAATATGGACACATTATCATAAAATATGCCTTCATTCTAGCCATAACATTGGTCATTTGACCCGAAAGCCAAGAAACCTCAAACGAGATAGGTCATTTTGTAAAGGTTTTTTGAGACATAATCAATATACCAAGTTTGATATTTTTCCTTCTAACTATGTCTCATAATATGACACCACGCGAAGGTTTTGCATTGTTTAGATCGTTTTTAAATTTCTAATGCCCGTTTTGAACTATCATTAAACTGTGTAGAGGGGCAGGCATGAAGATTCTTAGCTCGGGGTGAGACTCGCTAAACTTTAAGTGGATCTCTGATGACACAACATATTATGAACCTAAAAATGATGTTTTGTAAAAACTCATAAGCATCCGATCATGTACCTGTAGTTTATATTTGACTCATTTCCTACCGATTCGGCAGGAATTTGTCTTTTTCCCAGGGATAGACGGAAAGGTTTGAGCTCCCCCTGTTATGACATTATCCATGTAAGTTGGTCTAGTATTTTTGAAAAATTTGATGGTAGTATTTTGAATTATCCATTTGGTCGTTGCTTCACAAAACCGTCCATTTTTTGCACTCGGAAAATGGAAAACGGATTTTTGGTGCGACGAAAAGGAAAACTTCCTCCTGGAGCGCTATTATCCATCCCATGATGCACATGTATGCACAATATGGATACATTATCATAAACTATGCCTTCATTCTAGCCATAACATTGGTCATTTGACCCGAAAGCCAAGAAACCTCGTACGAGATATGTCATTTTGTGAAGGTTTTTTGAGACATAATCAATATACCAAGTTTGATATTTTTTCTTCTAACTATGTCACATAATATGACACCACGCGAAGGTTTCACATTGTTTAGATCGTTTTTAAATTTCTAATGCCTGTTTTAAACTATCATTAAACTTTGTTGAAGGACGGGCACGTAGAATCTTAGCTCGGAGGTGAGACTCACTAAACTTGAAGTGGATCTCTAATGACACAACATATTATGAACGCAAAAATGATGTTTTGTAAAAACTCATAAGCATCCGATCAAATACCTGTAGTTCATATCTGACCCACTTCCTACCGATTCAGTAGGAATTTGTCTTTTTCCCCAGAGATAGACGGAAAGGTTTGAGTTCCCCTGTTATGACATTATCCATGTAATATGGTCTAGTATTTTTGAAAAATGGGATGGTAGCATTTTGAATTAGACATTTGGCGGTTGCCCCATAAAACCGTCCGTTTTTTGCACTCGAAAAATGGAAAACGGATTTTTGGTGTGACGAAAAGGAAAACTTCCTCCTGGAACGCTATTAGCCATCCCATGATGCACATGTATGCACAATATGAACACATTATCATAAACTATGCCTTCATTCTAGCCATAACATTGGTCATTTGACCCGAAAGCAAAGAAACCTCGAACGAGATAGGTCATTTTGTGAAGGTTTTTTAAGACATAATCAATATACCAAGTTTGATATTTTTCCTTCTAACTATGTCACATAATATGACACCACGCGAAGGTTTCGCATTGTTTAGATCGTTTTTAAATTTATAATGCCCGTTTTAAACTATCATTAAACTTTGTCGAAGGGCGGGCATGAAGAATCTTAGCTCGGAGGTGAGACTCACTAAACTTGAAGTGGATCTCTAATGACACAACATATTATGAACGCAAAAATGATGTTTTGTAAAAACTCATAAGCATCCGATCATGTACCTGTAGTTGATATCTGACCCACTTCATGCCGATTCGGCAGGAATTTGTCTTTTTCCCCAGGGATAGACGGAAAGGTTTGAGCTCCCCCTGTTATGACATTATCCATGTAAGATGGTCTAGTATTTTTGAAAAATGGGATGGTAGCATTTTGAATTAGACATTTGGTGGTTGCTTCACAAAACCATCTGTTTTTTGCACTCGGAAAATAGAAAACGGCTTTTTGGTTCGACGAAAAGGAAAAATTGCTCCTGAAACGTTATTCGCCATCCCATGATACATATGTATGCACAATATGGATACATTATCATAAACTATGCCTTCATTCTAGCCATAACATTGGTCATTTGACCCGAAAGCAAGAAACCTCGAACGAGATAGGTCATTTTGTGAAGGTTTTTTGAGACATAATTAATATACCAAGTTTGATATTTTTCCTTCTAACTATGTCACATAATATGACACCACGCGAAGGTTTTGCATTGTTTAGATCGTTTTTGAATTTTTAATGCCAGTTTTAAACTATCATTAAACTTTGTCGAAGGGCGGGCATGAAGAATCTTAGCTCGGGGGTGAGACTCGCTAAACTTGAAGTGGATCTCTGATGACACAACATATTATGAACCTAAAAATGATGTTTTGTAAAAACTCGTAAGCATCCGATCATGTACCTGTAGTTCATATCTGACCCACTTCCTTCCGATTCGGCAGGAATTTGTCTTTTTCACCAGGGATAGTCGAAAAGGTTTGAGATCCCCTGTTATGACATTATCCATGTAAAGTGGTCTAGTATTTTTGAAAAATGTGATGGTAGCATTTTGAATTAGCCATTTGGTGGTTGCTTCACAAAACCATCTGTTTTTTGCACTCGGAAAATAGAAAACGGCTTTTTGGTTCGACGAAAAGGAAAAATTGCTCCTGAAACGTTATTCGCCATCCCATGATGCACATGTATGCACAATATGGATACATTATCATAAACTATGCCTTCATTCTAGCCATAACATTGGTCATTTGACCCGAAAGCAAGAAACCTCGAACGAGATAGGTCATTTTGTGAAGGTTTTTTGAGACATAATTAATATACCAAGTTTGATATTTTTCCTTCTAACTATGTCACATAATATGACACCACGCGAAGGTTTTGCATTGTTTAGATCGTTTTTGAATTTTTAATGCCAGTTTTAAACTATCATTAAACTTTGTCGAAGGGCGGGCATGAAGAATCTTAGCTCGGGGGTGAGACTCGCTAAACTTGAAGTGGATCTCTGATGACACAACATATTATGAACCTAAAAATGATGTTTTGTAAAAACTCGTAAGCATCCGATCATGTACCTGTAGTTCATATCTGACCCACTTCCTTCCGATTCGGCAGGAATTTGTCTTTTTCACCAGGGATAGTCGAAAAGGTTTGAGATCCCCTGTTATGACATTATCCATGTAAAGTGGTCTAGTATTTTTGAAAAATGTGATGGTAGCATTTTGAATTAGCCATTTGGTGGTTGCTTCACAAAACCATCTGTTTTTTGCACTCGGAAAATAGAAAACGGCTTTTTGGTTCGACGAAAAGGAAAAATTGCTCCTGAAACGTTATTCGCCATCCCATGATGCACATGTATGCACAATATGGATACATTATCATAAACTATGCCTTCATTCTAGCCATAACATTGGTCATTTGACCCGAAAGCAAGAAACCTCGAACGAGATAGGTCATCTTGTGAAGGTTTTTTGAGACATAATTAATATACCAAGTTTGATATTTTTCCTTCTAACTATGTCACATAATATGACACCACGCGAAGGTTTTGCATTGTTTAGATCGTTTTTGAATTTTTAATGCCTGTTTTAAACTATCATTAAACTTTGTCGAAGGGCGGGCATGAAGAATCTTAGCTCGGGGGTGAGACTCGCTAAAATTGAAGTGGATCTCTGATGACACAACATATTATGAACCTAAAAATGATGTTTTGTAAAAACTCGTAAACATCCGATCATGTACCTGTAGTTCATATCTGACCCACTACCTTCCGATTCGGCAGGAATTTGTCTTTTTCACCAGGGATAGTCGAAAAGGTTTGAGATCCCCTGTTATGACATTATCCATGTAAAGTGGTCTAGTATTTTTGAAAAATGTGATGGTAGCATTTTGAATTAGCCATTTGGTGGTTGCTTCACAAAACCATCTGTTTTTTGCACTCGGAAAATAGAAAACAGCTTTTGGTTCATTTAAAAGGAAAAATTGCTCCTGAAACGTTATTCGCCATCCCATGATGCACATGTATGCACAATATGGATACATTATCATAAACTATGCCTTCATTCTAGCCATAACATTGGTCATTTGACCCGAAAGCAAGAAACCTCGAACGAGATAGGTCATTTTGTGAAGGTTTTTTGAGACATAATCAATATACCAAGTTTGATATTTTTTCTTCTAACTATGTCACATAATATGACACCACGCGAAGGTTTTGCATTGTTTAGATCGTTTTTGAATTTAAAATGCCTGTTTTAAACTATCATTAAACTTTGTCGAAGGGCGAGCATGAATAATCTTAGCTCGAGGGTGAGACTCGCTAAAATTAAAGTGGATCTCTGATGACACAACATATTATGAACGTAAAAATGATGTTTTGTAAAAACTCATAAGCATCTGATCATGTACATGTAGTTCATATCTGACCCACTTCCTGCAGATTTGGCAAGAATTTGTCTTTTTTACCAGGGATAGTCGGAAGGTTTGAGATCCCCCTATTATGACATTATCCATGTAAGGTGGTCTAGTATTTTTGAAAAATATGATGGTAGCATTTTGAATTATCCATTTGGTGATTGCCTGACAAAACCGTCCGTTTTTTGCACTCGAAAAATGGAAAAAGACTGTTTGGTCGACGAAAAGGAAAACTTCCTCTTGAAACATTGTTCGCCATCCCATGATACACATGTATGCATAATATGGGCATATTATCACAAACTATGCCTTCATTCTAGCCATAACATTGATCATTCGACCCGAAAGTCAAGAAACCTCGATCGAGATAGGTCATTTTGTGAAGGTTTTTTTAGACATAATCAATATACTAAGTTTGATATTTTTCCTTCTAACTATGTCACATAATATGACACCACACGAAGGTTTCATATTGTTTGAATCGTTTTTGAATTTCTAATGCTCATTTTAAACTATATATAATGTTTTATGTTTCACTTAATTTTTATTTACAAATGTGTAATATTTGAGTGTAGATAGATAGATCTTATTTTTCTGCAAATTTTGATATATTATTTGTATTTTTCTGAATTCGAATGATTTAGTTATGATTTTTTTAAAATTAATGGCATAGAAGGAAAAAAATCTGGAGGGCTAGCCGTCAGCACAGACCAATCAATTTTTTTCAAAGAGCTGTGCCGAAGGCCAGCCTGTCGGCACAGTCTGGCTACCTAACGTTGTTTCTGTCACCGTGTCTAAACTGGGGCTACGCCGAGGGCTGTACCTACGCCGAGGGTCCCCGTCGGCACAATCCTCTCTACTACAACGACAGCCACGCTATGCCGAGTACTACACTCGGCACAGTCATGTACGCCGATGGCCGCCCTACGCCGACGGCTGGCTGGTCAGGGGAGGCAGCCGGCCGGCCGTCGGCACCTCAGTTCTTTCCTGTAGTGAATTGCAAAAAAAAAACGTACAGTTTTATATTCCCTGAGTTTGTTTTGCAGTTTTGTGCGAGAAGGCATGCTTCCTCATAAATGGACTTGAGCATGAAGGAGTATATGCAGTCAAGGGGCTAAGTGAAAGTAAAAGGATCATATGGGAAGAAAGAAGAAGGTGGAGTGGCCAAAATGCAAAAGTGCCAGATCAATCGGGAGAGATAAATCCTTAGTAGCCCTCGCAATTCGTCTTTCTGCTATCCACTATGGAAAGACATTTTGGCGTAGGCATATTTTAAAAATGCTTCAATTTCTTACCATGAAGGCAAATTCAAGTAAAAGCCTTAAATGTTTTAAACATCAAAGACATTTTGAAGAAAAAACCTCAAAAACTTAAAACATCAAAGATATTTCAAAAAAAGTCTCAAAAGCTTTCAACATTTAAGGCATGCATTATGTAAAAGATGCCTAAAAACTTTTAAAATCGAAGGCATTTAGTGAAAAAATGCTAAAAACCCACAAAAATTGTGGAGCTCATCGATGGACTTAGCGCAGCGCCTGAGCGCCGTCACCTACGCCGGCCGGCTTCTTGTAGAACAACACAATGAGGTGAGGTGCACGTCACCCCGGATTTGCGATAGCTGTAACAAAGCGTCGAGGTTCGTACACGGCAAGTAAAATGACACGCGGTGTTTTTTTAACCAAGTTCAGCTGCCACACGAGGGTGCGCTTAGTCCTGGAAGGAGCACGACGTTGTCGTGACTCGCCGAGGATAAAACCGAGGCTCGGCAAGTTGGCATCCGCAGGCCTGACTTGCCAAACTTTCAGCTAGAGCCTCTAACGAGAAGGAATGGGCGGCCGAACTTGGCTTCTCACTCCACTCCTTGAAATTGCATTCAGGATGGTGGGGTTGGTTACAATGGGCACCCTTGGGGGTGTATTTATAGGGGTGGAGGAGCTCCTACCCCTTGTCCTGATCGAGTCCTAACTACCCCTCTCCGATTTGGTTCATGGCAACTTCTGCTATTTGGTTTGTATACTTATTCTTACGATTTGGTTATGGATCAAATCGTGGAATTTCCTCTTGCCCAACAAGGGGAGGCTTGAGGCTCCTTTGAGGGGGTCTTGGTAACCCATGTTAACACCTGGTCTTTATTATTTTCCTGATGCTATGTGCGTCCGTATGTTTGCATGGACACTACGGGGATACCACATGTCTTCTGCATTAGATCATGCATTTGTAGTTCTAATCTGACTCACTTCGTACTGATTTGGCAGGATTTTTTTTTTTACAAGGGATGAACGGAAAGGTTTAAGATAACTCGGTTGGGACAATGTCCATGGAAGATGGTATAGTATTTTGAAAACTGGGGTGATACCATTTCAAAACTTTCATTTGATGGTTGCTTCATAAAACACCCTCTTTTTGGTACTCGAAAAATGAAAAATATATTTTTGGTGTGACGAAAAGGAAAACTTTCTTCTGCAACATTGTTCGTAAGCCCAAGATGCACATGTGTACACAATATGGGCATATTACCAAAAACTATGCCGCAATTCTAGCCATAATATTGGTCGTTTGGCATGAAAATCATGAAACCTCGAATATAATAATTTATTTCTGAGAAGGTTTTTTTGAGATATTTGTAATATTCTAATTTTTATATTTTTACTTGCAACTATGTCATATAATATGACACCACGCAAAAGTTTTACATTTTCTGGATCAATTTTGAATTTCTTATGTATGTTTCAAACTATGGTCAAAATAGCGGGATGAAGATTCAAAATAACAGGCATGTAGTGGATCTGTGATAAAATAGCATATTTTTAACCTTAAAATAATTTTTCCAAAATATAATAAGCATTAGATATGTACCTATAGTTCAAATCTCTCAGTATAGAGCTTTACTAACTACTACGTGTAAGTGAACATGGTCACACCTGGGAGCTATATATTGCCTCTGTATACATTGCACCACACTTGTACACATAGGTTAGAGCCACATGCAAAAAAAATTAGGTATTCTGGCGATCCGGTGGTCGGTTTCTACCGAAACCCTAGACTATGGATCCCGTAGATCTACTCCTTTGACCAGCCTCCAACGAGGGTTGTTCAATGGACTTATATATTCATTTGTGTTTGCTTATGTCATACCTACACGTAAAACTAAGGATGTGACCATTTTAACACAAGATTCACTTAGGTTGCCCCATAGCGGGAGTTTTTGAGCTATTCCACCATATTTTCTATTTTGAATATCTTTTAAAATGTGTTATATGAAAGTATATGAAATGTTTTTATGTTTTGCTTAGTTTTTATTCAACACAAATGTGTACTAATTGAGTGTATGTAGATAGTTTTTTTCTACAAAATTTGATATATTATTTATATTTTTCTGAATTAGAATGTTTTAGTTATGATATTTCTAGGATTAATGTGGTAAAAGGGAAAATAGCTATGCAGACGGCATTGCCGTCGGCGTAGGTGTGAAACCTGGGCCAACGGCTAAGCCGTCGGCGTAGGTGTGATGTCGTCGCACCGCCGTCACGGCCAAGCCCCGACGCCGATGACCTACCTATGCCGATGGTTTCTGTCGGCCCACCAAGTCCTACGCCGACGGCATCTCTACGTCGTCGGACATTTTTCTGGGCTGCACGACTCGGGGCCTATGCCAATGGCCCCGACTAAATGTCGTCGGCGTCTTGAAATTTTCCTATAGTGCACAAAGGTTTTCGGAAAAACATTTGAGACCAAGATTATTTCTCGGTTAAAGAAAATATTGGTGATGCCGGTAGTATATCCGTGAATGTTCAAACGTGTTTAAATTTTTTACTAAATTTACCAAAATTTATTAAATTTTAAAAAACTGTTGAATTGTTGGTAATATAATTTACGAATGGTAACCGAAAGCACCGATTTTCAGTGAGATATCGGAATTACCTGTCGAGAAAAAAGAATCCCTGATGAAGACTCTATGTTCCTACATAATGGCTTTGGAAGGAAACAAAAAATTTACATAAACAAAAGAGGTGTAGTGAGAGAATTTATTTTTTATGCATAAACATATGACCATATTTTAATTTTGCATAGATATGTTTCCCCCTTTGCTTTATGCAAACATAAAGTTAAATAATGCAAATTAAAATTTAAAATTTTCAAAGCATATGACTATTTGCACGTACATAGATGTTTATGTGTACTTTATATTTACACGTGCAACAGTAGATAACGAGCTGTAGCGAAACACGAGCATTCAACCAGTGTAGATAGTTTCGAAATACGAGTATCGAACCACAAAGAGCTATTGATAGAGGTCTTAATGCCCCTTACTACTATTAACCAAGGAGTTCTTGGGAGTTATCTTTGATTTAAGTTATGATGTTTGAGAGTGTTTGTGTGTGTGAACAAAGCAATATTAATATAGTGCACATAAACAAATAGGAACGTTCATGATATCAATAATATGAAGCTACATTAGCGCTAAAGCGTTCTCAAAGAGTGTTGGATACACTACTAACAATTGGGTTAATCATTATTAGGATAGATCTATATCTTTCTTCATGCTTATGTATGGGAGAAGCTACAAAGAAGGTGATCACACCAAACATCTGATATCCCACCCCTCATAACCACAACTGTGATCATAGGACAGCCCCCTGATCTCCAGCAATTAAGGGTTAACCCCATGGTCATGGACATAGCTTTGTGAGTTTCCTCTTATTCCCCTTGTCCACATGAATGATGATCCAGTGTGACGTGCCACTTAACACCTTCAACACCACCACATGTTCACCGGAAGTTCCCTCCCTTTTCACATAGCATCAAGAGAGCAAACTAATATATACTCATAAACCAAAGTTATAGATCACATTTATTTCAATTCATAACGTTGCTAGGGTTTCTTCATCTCCCCAAGAAGAAGGAAAAACTACTCACACATGGATACAATTAACATCATCATAATAGTATGAATGGAATACAAATGTATAAATGGATACTCGTGCAAATCCACAACTGAGTTTAGGGATTACAACAAGATGAATGTAAATGAGATGTAGGGGATGGTGATGGATATGTAGCGGTCGATTATGAAGATGATGCCTAGGCCTCGAAAGATCTTCGTAGCGGTGAGGATCGAAGCTCTTCTGCTAGTTCACTCTTGTTCGCCCTCTAGATCCCTTCCAGTATGAGGTTTCTATGAACCGTGGTGTCTTCGATCCATATGCACGGGGTGAAACTATTTGATGAGGTAACTTCGATGACATGTGGTAGCACATGAGGGTGTTATAGATGGGTCTCGCATGTACTAGTGGTCGTTAAACCCTCTATTCGCCCTGTTTGAGTTGTTTTCATTGCTTTTCTCCGAGGTGCATGAGTAATTATATGGAAAGATTTATTGGCCTTCAATTAGCATATTTGCGCCCAAAATTGATAACTTTAATTATATTTTCCATCAGCACCTTTGATCCTAGGATCCTAGTGAAACAAACCCATAAGATGCACATAATCACGGTAAAATACCAAAATCCTATCACTACTTATGCAAAAACATACGATAAACATGCTACAAAAATACACTCATCGGTGCCCATGAGAAATATAGTCCTGGGTCATTTTCTCCTGACAATTAGGGGTCGTGAATTTGATCTTGCCAATTTTTTCTTCATTTTTGTGACGATTGCGCTCACTTTGTTCACTTGATTCATGATGGCGGTGTCGGTGGTGGTGACGATGGCAGTGTCGGTGGTGGTGACGATGATGAGGATGCTTTGCACAATCATTGCCTCCATCATATCCAGGGTCACCACTTGTTCCTCCATTTTTATGTTGATGTGCTTGGTTTGGAGGGGGTGGAGGACATTGTTGATGACGTCAGTTGTCTTCTTGGTGACGTTATTCTTGTAGATTGACAATTTTACGTTCTTTTTCTTTATGTCTTGGGTGTTGTACATTGTTTTCATGACGAGGTTGATCATTATGAGCTTCATGATTTGGTGGAGGCTCTTCTTGTCGCCATTGAGGCGCTTTGATTGGTTCTTGAGGGTGCTCATGCCATTTATGTTGGTTTCTTAGGATAGCTTACTTATTTCACGCCTTCGCCGAGCTCCTTCTTCATCCACATTTTGGTGGTGTGGGCCTTGATTTTTTTTCTCATGTAATGGCTTGAGCGAGATCTTGAAGAATGGCCAGAGCGGCTTGAGCTTGAAGATCTTGAATGACCTTGAGCTATCTTTGTGATGAGTTCTTCTAGGTGATTGAAGCGTTAATCCAATTGTTCGTTCACTTCTGCAAAGCGAATGTTGGTCTCCACATTAAATTCTTGCACTCTGACTTCATAGCTATTGAAACAATCCTGTGTTGCTCGATGAACTTAAAAGTATTCATCATGTGTGACAAATGGACATTCGTGTGATTCTTTTTCCATTTCTCCTTCACCCTCACTAGCCATTATCTCACAATACAAGAGTTAAGTAGCACAACCGGTATATTGCATGTCACCTTTCTTACCTTGTATATAGTACTTTGTCAAGTGGAATGTCCAATAATGAATCAAGAAACAATATGAGAAGTGGCTTGTCAACAGAGTACCAAGAAGCAAACTCAACGCACACACTTTTATGGGTCCATAGGTTAGAAAAGTTGAAATCCAGTGAAAATACCAAACAAAAAGGCTATGTCATAAGTGGGTTAACATCCAATAACAAAACAATGTCGAAGGAAAAGGTCAAAAAATGTGAAGAGAATCTGTGACAAAACACACACGATGGAGATAAATAGGTTAAAACGAATATATGGGTTATCTAAAACGATCCTAGCATAGACTAAATCTAACTCAAAGAGAGACCATAGATAATTTGCCAAAAGTAGAGAACCAACGGATTTATGCACTTGCCTTGTTAATTCTACTCTCGTGCTTACAAGCTTTTAGACTCTACTAGATATTGGGAGACACTTTTTTGTCTTTTTATTATTATTTCCCTTCTTTGCTTCCCGAGCCAACTTATGATTTGCTTAGCACATTATTACTATCAAGAACAAGCGCATAATGCTTTGAAAAATATAAGCAAACTAATCTCGTTAGGATAGGTAACACACAAATGAAGAAGGGGTTAACAAGGTGGTGCAAGTTATATCTTCAGTATGATTTATTCACGAACTTGCAACCGGTGGTGCAAGGAGTGCTTATGTTCCGTGGTGTCAATGTCGAGCACGAGGGATGTTGCAGAAGCTTTTGTTAGAACATAGACACGCAAACGAAACACAATCGTCAAGGGGTGTTATCCAAATGGAAAAGCGGTGAAACTGGGTCAGGGAGGTCGGAGAATCCGGGGTGTGTTGGTTGGAGATCTAGAGGTGGGTCGAGATTCCAGTGTTGACCTGTCAGAGACTTCGGTGTTGGGTCTCGAAAGCTGTTCTTGTTCCTGCCAGAAATCTGGAATTCGAGGCCTCAAAATCGTGGAAAATTGGCCAAATTAGGTAGGGAAAATGCAGGCAAAGGTAGACGAAGTCCAAAGTCTAGTTTTCTTGCCAATTTTCTTTGGGTTGATCTCTCATTTGGGTAGGGAAAACTACAAAATGAAACGATATTTCCTTTCGACCAAAACTCACCAAAATGAGAGATCAACCCAAAGGAAATTTGGGACGATATTTTTGGTATTCTTGAAATTTTGCAAGAAAATTTTGGGGATAGAGGTAGGGGTCGAATCTGTGGCAACATGGGACCTGATACCATATGATGCGGGAAACATGGCTCAGTTTTCATGGATTTGTGGGTTTTGAGGGGCATTCGAGGGAGACGAAGAAGAACATGAAGAAAATGACACGCACACGTGGAGATACATAGTGAAGCACCGTATAATCAAAGTAACAATAAACCAACAACGGATCAACCTCCAGTACTCAAAATACAAGCCAAAACTCGCTCTAATTGAAACCGATTCTTTCTTACCAGCCGGTCAAAATACTATTGAAGATTGGTCCTACTAAAACCTTGATAGTGAAGATTGGCATATGCATACTAGAATCAACATGGGGAAAGAGTAGCTATGTAAAGAACCTGAATCATCTCTAAGGGAGTTCCACACAAGGGGGAAAGGATCAAAGATCTCTCTAATTCATTATCTCAATCTAGGTTTTATAGGAGGTGGCGGCATATGTATAGGCCATCCACTTAAATAGGGGTAGTTTGGGCATAAAGAAGAAATTATGTTAGGATTGGGAGGTTTCATGGGTTGAGGTATAGATTAGATGTCATAGGCCCATTATGCATGCCGAAGACTCCGATGCATGCATGTTGGAGATTCTGGTGTCCTCGCGGTGGAGACTCCAGTCCATGGTCATGATGTCAGAGTTTCTGGGCGGTCTCCGTGTGGTCTCTGATCTAGGGTTCTACATGGTGTCAGCACTGGCTAAGCAAGTCTGAAAGAGTATGGCCAGAGACTCCTATGTAGCATGGATAGAGACTCCGGTTAGATGTGATGGATACTCCGGCATGTGGATGGTGGAGACATCGGTCCTAGAGGGGATGATTCTTGTGCCTTCTCGTCCATGTTTGTTGCTTGGGGGTCTTGGCTCCCTAGGCACGCTTTGCATCTCCTCTTGGCATCATGATCATGGGTATGGACCTAGTTATAAGATGGGCATTTTTCTCAAGTAGCATTCCATTCAAGTGAGGACCAAATGAGGACAAGTGATGGATGAAATTCACCTTAGTTGTATTTGTTGGTGTATCATGACTTAGATCAATAAAATGGCATGGCATTTTTCATATGATGGGCTACATCAATATATGTTAATGATATTATAGTTACACGTTCATAGATCATGCTATTCCGGCACTGCTTCATGATCGCAATGGCAACTTTGCTCTCAAGGACTTACGATATTTGGACTTCTTGGAAATTGAGGTAAAGAAGCTTCATGGTGATACATTTCTCAAGTTGGTATGAAAAATTCTCTTAATCTTCTACACTATTATCTTGCATGAAAAATTGTCTCTTAACAATGGCACTCTACTTGGGTGTGATGATAGTACACAATACACAAGCATTGTTGGCGCACAACAATACCTAACATTAACAAGACACCAAATTTCTTTCTCAGTTAATAGGGTTTGCCAGTATTTACATGCTCTTACAACTACTCATTTGATAGGTGCAAAACAAATTTTAAGATATATCAAGGGTGCTCCAAAAGTTGGGCCTACATTTCAGAAGTCCTCTTCTAGTTTGCTTAACTTTTTTAGATACAAATTGGGCAGGTTGTCTTAATGATAGGCGATCCACTAAAGGTTTTGCTATATTTCTATAACCAAATCTAGTCTCATGGAGTGCAAGTAAAAAGGTTACAATGCAAAGGTCTAGTACTAAAGTTGAATACAAGACCTTGGCTAATTCTACAAGTAATTTGATATGGATTAAGGCACTACTTGGTGAACTTGGTGTTATCTTAAAGGAAAAACCATGCTCTTGGTGTGATAATTTAGGTGCATCCTACTTGTCTGTAAATCTTGTCTTTCATGCCAGAATCAAACATACTGAGATTGACTACCACTTTATTCGAGAAAGAGTTGCCAACAAAATGCTAGACATCAAGTTTATATCATGCAAAGATCAACTTGCATATGGTTTAACAAAGGCAATGGTAGTCAAGGATCTTGATGAGTTCAAGCGTAATATCAACCTTCTCAAATGTTGTGATTAAGGGGGCTGTTAACATTATTTTTTACACACCTTCTGGAACTCTCTCCTTTATGTATACGTATACATGTATGGAGTAGTACTCCACCCTCTATACGATCTCTCATTGTACTGCCATCGCGATGTGACTTTTCCATCGCCCTATATAACATGGTACCCTAAGCCCTCAACAGGGCTATCACTTCTGCCAAACTAATAAGCACCACATGTGACATCTCCTTCGCACGCAGCCTAAAGCCCTAATTCGGTGATCTCGTGTAAGTGGTTCGAGTTAGCCGACGGAGGAGATGGGACGTCGGACATCCGCGCCAGACCTCCTAACGTGGGGGCAATTAGCGTCTAATGTTTGTAAGACGGTTACATGACTGAATTTCTTGAGTCATGTGTTATGCAGTCATGACATCAATAAAACCACCTCAACCGAATACCATGGGTGGTTTATTTAAATGTTTATGTGAAGTTGGGGAACTAATAAATGCCCAATTCTAAAATAAAGAGGTTAAATGTAGTAATCCTTTTGTTAAACCTCGGGGAATTTCATGGAATTAACTCTTACGTGAAATGTGCATGACGGTTACACTAGCCAAATTGGAAAGATTGGTATGATTTGACCACATGCATAGGATTTCAATACATACATTTTTTGTTTTCTGAAGTCAGATGCAAAGCCAAATTTATGATTGTCACTGGGCAAAATAAAACTGATGTTAGATTTGTTTTGAACTTTCCATTGCAACAAACATGGCCACAATAAGAATAGGATCATGCACATATAAAGAAAATGCTCAGGTTACCCATTCAATTTCAGTTTTCAGTTCATCAGTGTAGCCAGATGTGACCTAAGAAACAACACTAGGGCCTTTGGAGTTACCCATACGTTTTATCCAAATTCTAAAGAGCAGACACGACCTTGTTAACTCACTTGATTACCTTGATGCAGCCAGCCCTCAGTGCCCTACATATCCTTCCATTCACCATATACCAGGGGCATAGCTAGCTATCATGTGCGAATGAGTGCTGTTTTTATTCAAGGTCCAGTTCAAACAATGAGAAGAACAAACTTGACAAAACTTTGAGCAGAAGCTAGCTATCAATCATTTGAGAACCACAGCAAAATTTCATCACCAGCATAAACAATGATCCATTAACAGGAAGCAACAAGATGTGGTATATTATATCCACCAGCATAGGGTGGAAGGCAAACTCCACGGCCAATAAAAAGCAAACAGAAATCAGAAAAGAATACTAATACTTACTTGGTAATTTTACTCGAAGAGAAAGCAATCTCTTTGACAACAAACGAAGCATACATCATGTCCATCATTAAGCCAATAATATACAGTTTCAATAACACGGAGAGTAGACTAATTAACGGGATGGTCGCAGACCAGCAGCATTCTTCGATTCATATATCATGAGCTAAAGCTAACCCTGATCTCCATCACGGATGTCTTGCTAGTTCCCGGGAGCAGCGGGCTGATACCTGTTGGGTTCGGGAAGAGGGACGTAGGCGTATCCGTTGTCGCGGTACTGCCGGATGATGTCGTTCTTCGTGTCTCGCTCACTCTGCAAGGCCCGGAACGACCTCGCTATGGTCTCGAGATCCTCCTCGTCCGTGATCCCCGTGCTGGCTCGGACGGCCGGGATGCTGTAGTCCGGGAGTGGCTTGGGATGAGGCGGCGACTTCATGATGGCGCGGATCAACTCCTGGCTCACCAGTTCCATCACCTTCCCGTCCTCACCCACCTTCAACGGGGGGAGGTCCATGGCCACTCCGGCCATGCGCTTCTCGATCTCCACCAGCTCGTCGGCGAAGGACACCTTCAGGGCATCGAATTCCAGCTCCAGGTACGTGAAATCCAGCACCATCTCCTCCTCCTCCTCCTCCTTCTCGCGAGAAGCCGGCAACCCAGGCATGATCCCCTCCTTCTCTTCCTTCTTCCCTTGACCCTCGTAACCTGGATCTAGCTAGACGTGTTCTACGTACGAGAACCACGTGTATATATTGTCTAGCGAAGACCCAACCCTATAGGCGGTATCGGATCGGGCCCGTATGCCCCATGAACTCCGACTTCCGCGCTTGGTCCTTCTGTATTGTTAACCTGGCCTACTCGCGATTCCGGCTTCGACTCCGCCAGCCTGCCCCGGATCACAATACTATTTCAACTAGTAGCTCCAATGTGCTCTAAACAAAACTAGCTCCAATTTGCCCTAAATAAGGACAAAAATTATTAATTGTTCCAATTTGCAAGAGTATATGTACCAGCCAAATTGAGATCTTTTCTTTCTCACATTATTAACAAGAGTAAACAAGTCGTGCGCATGCTACAAATTTGCGGCTAATCGTTCTTCTGGTTGATTTTTGTGGGCGACATGAATCATCACACATGGTAAGTAAGAGGTATCACACAAACACAAGAAGGCAACGAGTGAGCCCCGCTTAGACGAGAAAGTCCGCTTGAGGCTCATCGCCGTGGCCGTCTTTGCTAGGCTCACCACGGGCAACCCTTACCGTCCCTGCCTATGGTTGTCCGTCCATACCCGACGCCTCTTTCATCACCGTGGCCGTTCGAGGTCAGCACGACATGCGTCCTCTCCTTCTGGTGTTTTCGCTCACCGTTTCCACCCAAACCGGTGGTGATCTGCGAGTATTCTAGAAACCGGTGGCTATCTGATTCCTAACCACCAAATGTGGTGTTTTTTTTTTTTTGCAAATTTCTCAAAGGAAGGGGGTCCGAACTGAGGTAATTCGGCTCCCTGCCTCGTGGGGCCGACCCTGTTCAGAGGATTTCTCCCAGTTTTGCACATTTCTAGACATGGCTTGGCACCGAGCTCGGTGCATGGCTCCGAATTTTGGCTTCTGCGGCCCTAGCGTTGAGGCTTTTGGGCGCTTGGGAGCCTCTCTTGAACATACTAAAGAGATGTAGTTATTCTTCGCAACTACTCCCTCCGTTTTATAATATAAGATGTTTTAGCTTTGTGAAGGTACCGTATCTAGAAGTCTTTTATTGTATAGGTTCAGAGAGGTTCATATCAAATCTACACATTAAAAGATGTCTACATACGTTACCTTCATAAACCTAAAACATCTTATATTTTAAACGTAGGAAGTATTTTCCATACAAGTGGTGAATCTGTAATCCCCAAAAAGCTTTTACTAGCTCTTTTTAGTTTCCACCATTTTCCATTGCTCTCACTTTAGTTTGATCTCAAAGACCAACACACCAATTCACAATCATGAATCAATTTGCATGGAATTTAAGATAACCCTCGAATCAGGCTTTTGCCCCGCTTTATAAATAAAAAAACCATCCACAACAAGTTATAAGGTTCAGAACAACAACATAGCAAATGTTGGGGCCACAGCACAAGACGTCCCAACGAGAAACAAAGACCACCTCGCCATGCGAGAGAACACTGAAAAAGGAAAAGCTATGCCGGACTATGGGGGGAGCCGTCGTGCTGCCTCCACGAGACGCCACAGAATCTCGTCCAGCCTCGCCTTGTCCCGATGTCTATAGAGAGGGTACCAGAGCTGCAAGGATGCCAGAAATTTTAAAACCGAGTCAGAGGCACACCGAGGTAGATCTTCTCAATAACCATCTTATTATGAATGTTCCATAGGGACCAGGACATCGCGGCAAACACTAGCCATAAAAGGTGATGGCCCTTTCATGCATGGTTTGCCTGGGTTTCTAGAAACTCTCTGAGGTCATGGGCCCACCAGTACGGGCCCAACGCATCTCTAGTGAAGTTCCACAGAAACCAAGTTGTGGGACCGGCAAACATTATGTGGGTGCCTGTTTCAAGGATCCCACACAATGGGCACAACCCGTCCCTCGGCCCATGCCTCTTGGTCACCTCGACCCAAAAGGGGAGTCGATCACGCGGCAGCTTCCAAACGAATATCCTAGTCTTGAGGGGAAGAGACGCCTTCTAGAGAGGTTTAGTCCATGGGAGGCTTTCCCTTCCGAAGAGGGACCGATATGCCAAGCTAACCAAGAAGTACCCAGATGGAGTTAGTCTCCAAGCCACCTTGTCGGGTTTGTCTGCCAACGTATCCGCTAAGGCCGCCCTAAGCTCCCTCCAAGCTTAAATTTCCACCGGGCCAAAGGTACGACGGATCTTTTGCCGCGCGGGAGGGAACAACCTCCACCGCCATAGGCGATAGCCGGCCAGACAAAATGACAAGAGCACACTGGTCCAAGTTGGAGCTGGAGGGCGGCAGCGGCACAGCCACCCGGAGGTCATCCTCCATGGCTCCACCACCAACGGCGGGTGTCGACTGGACGCAGTCGCAGGAACACACTAGGCCGAGCAGGCCCGGCCGTGCCTTCTATGGGAACGCAAAGTCCCTACCGCCAAGCTGCTACACATAGGCCACGTCATCGCCACCCTCTTGTTCGGTGCCAGAGGCCCGGCCAGACCCAAACAGACTCGTGAAGCTCCCGCCACCACGTTGTAGCAGACACGGCGCCGTTGCCGCCCACTTTCACCACCACCAGCTCTGCAGACCATCCGGAAGCGATGCAGTCATGCCGTACCAGACCCACCCTAACCTAGATCAGGACCAAATGGGCCCGGATCTGGGCCTGCAGGGACTGGCCAGCCTGCGAGACCTTGCCGCCTGTGCCACCAACCGGCCACGCCACCCACCTCGCCGCCATCCGGGGACTCACTGGGACGCCCAGAGCGCCTCGTCCTAGGTTCTCCGTCGCCGCATCGTCCCTCCCAAGCAGGGCCTCGCAGGCACAGGTTGAGGAAGGGGCTGGCACCGCCGGCCCTACAGTGACACCGCTCGGGCAACGCTCTGGGAGGCGAGGGTGAGAGGGGCCGCCCGGTCGCCTCGCAAGGGGAGGCGACGCGGGGGCACGAGCAGGTTTCGACAAAATGTATAGGTTGTCTTGTAAGAAATAGGAAACGGGGATAGTACAAATAAAATTGAGACTTTTGAGCCGGCAAGGTTAAATTTGAAGCACTTCATATTTGTTTGTCTCTCAAAGCAAGTCCTAGAGGGAC
This sequence comes from Avena insularis, assembly GCA_023614405.1. Taxonomy (NCBI): domain Eukaryota; kingdom Viridiplantae; phylum Streptophyta; class Magnoliopsida; order Poales; family Poaceae; genus Avena; species Avena insularis. The sequence goes on from CM042687.1 coordinate 387,585,044, forward strand.
GCAAATTGCGGCCAGCCGTTGATCCTCCACAGCCTCCACAATCTTTCCGGTCCGACCAGCCTATTTGTGTACCGCAAAATAACTTTCACCATATGCGCACCTTCAGCCAAAAATAAAAATGAGATCCCAAACACATCACGGTGTCATTTCTTAATCTGTTTGCTTCTGAAATGCTCTAATTATCATCTATGATAACTCCCCTAAGCATGCTTTTCAAGTTCACCGATCATGCAAGGGGTGTAAGGAAAGGCTTCGAACATACCACTACAAGGCCCATTGTTGTAATCTTTCGGCCACAGATTGCCAAGGTACTGAATCTTGGAGCTTTTCAAATGATAAGCCACCGCTAGATCAAGTGATAACCCCAAGAAAATAGCATCTCTGTAGGGGTGAAACCCAAGGAAGTAGATGTTTGCGCCGTAAATTGTAGAATCATCTTCAATATTCAGAACATTTTCATCGTCGGAGTTCCATTCCATAGTTTCCCCCATTTGCGTTCCATTGTTTTTTCTTCCTTTTTGTTTTTGCGCTTCTCCTACTCCTTTTTCTTCTTCTCCTCGTCCTTCCACATCGCCGCCATCTAAGGTCCAAGAAGTTTTATTAAATCCGCTGAGGTCTTGCCATGCTAATGATGTCAATGGCATAAGATCAACATGATGATTCACCACCCAATCTGTTTGTCCGTCCGATTCAACAAGGTGAGAAACCCGCAATCGATCATCATATATTGTTGCAAGGGACACCCCTCTTTCCGATTTCCCGAGATACTGCATATTTTTGCTTTCCCCAATATCTCCTGGTATTTTAAAAACTTCATACTTTCCGCTTGACAAACAAAACCTGCAAATATCGATCCATTGACAACCAAAATTGTCAACAATTTGATGTTACGGTGAATCTAGTGATTTGTGTAGACAGATTCACACATAAGAGAAACTAGCTAGTGATGCGAGAGGAAATTGTAGAATCCCTAGAACATTGTGCAAATAAAAATGTGCTAGATAATTTTTGTAAAGAGATGCGCTAGATGTACTAATACCTTGCAACAAATGCGCCGCGACAATGCACATAGAGTGAACCGCCCCAGTATACAGCATACCGCCGCCTCGGACCACCATGATACACAGATTCTGGCTTCCGTGTGTCTACCCGAACGCTAGCCACGGTGCACACGGCCTCACCTTGGCGGACAAAGGACCTCTTCTCCTCTTGTCTTGTGCTAGACGAGAACACGCTCAACGTCCAAAGGGACGGCGGCCATTCCATGGAATCGTGTGGGTCGTCTTTATCCTCTGGCAGGACCACCGCCTCCATGGGTACATCCGGGATGAAAAATAGGTCGTAGTGTGGTGAGACGGCGGGGTCGAACGCAAGGTATGCTCGGCCGACGTAATCCTTGCAGTGGAGACAGTCCCACCGTCTGGTGGCGGGGTTGACCACGTAGCGTCCCGTAGAATCCTCGTAGAGCAAGAGGCCGTTGCAGTGATCTATGACTCTGTTATATCTCGTTGTATAGCCGTGCATGAAGTGATCCAGCAGGTTGCCGTCGATCGGGGGCTTGTGCTGCGCCGAGGGGCGCGAGAGGCAGTGCGAGCGGTCGTAGTCGATGTAGTTGACGAAGATGCCGTGCACGGAGTGCGGGAGGACGTGCGGGAGCAGCAGGCGGTGGGTGTCGACGACGGCGCGCCACGTCTTGCGGACGCAGCGGGAGGCGGCGAGGTCGCGCGGCGGCAGGCGGCGGAGGATGCTGGCGAGCGCGTCGGCAGGCAGGGCTTCCGTCTGGTCCTCCATGGCCGGGCCGGCTAGCTTCACGCGCGCAGAATATAGAGAGGCGAAAACGGACAAGAGTAACGGCGGCGGCGTGTTTATTATGACTCAAACCTGACCTGACCAGAATCGGACACGGCGTGGTAAACCTGAGTTGACTCAAACCTGAGGAGTCTGAATTTCCTTAGTCTGGTCGCAGCAAAGAGCGGTCCTAATAAATCTCCAACAATGCTGGATAAATTATTCAGAAACTTCAGGTAGTTTTCTCGAGGCAAAAAGAAGCGTGCACGGAGGGATCCGGGGGTTGTATTACCTAGTATCAAATTAGTACTACGTACTAGAAAATAAATATGGCGCAAAAAGAACTCTTGATCAACCACTAGCTACATGATGGAGCAGGGGTCCTGATGGTATGCCACGGCGGCGCCGTGCTGCTCGTACGCGGGCCACGGCGGCGGCGGGACGTGGTGCACGTACACCGTCATGGGCGGCTCAGGCGCCCTCCTCTCCGCCGCCACCATGTACCTCTTCTCCTCCCACTGCTGCTCCGGCTTCTTCTTCTTCTCCTCCGGCTTGGTGTTGGACGACGTTGTCGAGGGTGGCGGGCCGATGGTGACGATGTCGGCGCGCTTCCCTGTCTTCCTCCTGGTGGCCTCCACCGCCTCCACCGGGTCCACGCCGCCCGTCACCGTCATCGTGCCCTTCTCCGAGTCGATCTCGATCTTGTCCACGCCTTCCTCATCACATGACGAACACGACGGCATCATCGGCACAACGTACGTACGAGAGAATCAAAATACTAGAGAAAACAAAAATGGTTTTGTTTGATGATCCAACGTGAGTATACCTTGGAGGCTGGAGACGGCGAGCAGGACCTTGCGCTTGCATTTGCCGCAGGAGGTGTCCACCCTCAGCACCGTCCTCTTCGACATGAACGAACCAATTACGACGGCTCACGTAACCTCTGCTGGCTCGCTGATGATGTCCCGCCGGCCCCGGGCTATATACAGATAGCTACTGTCCCGTCTGGGGTTTCAGGTGGTTAGGGACAGACACCGATGCGGTCGCTCAACTGCCAGCCAGAACGGGAAAGTCCAATTCATTCTAGTAGAACGCATTCCACCACTAGCTCATCTTCAACGTCGCGAGTACTACGGGATGGCCAACCGGATTCCTAACTGTTTACTCTTGTCGTGGCAAACATGAAATCCTTCTGTCCTGCGTCTGGTCGCTGGGTGTTGGAACCACTTCAACCTGTCCACAAGACTTGGTGTGGGTTGTTGGCACAGCATTCTTGGTGCTGGCTCGAACTCCTGGCGCGTTCTAGAATTCAGAGACACCATCGTCAGAAGAAGATTCAGATCCTGCCCAACTGAATTCACTAATTCAGGCACACACACTACATTGAAAATCAGGAAGCCGTCACAAATTCAAAAGGTGCAGCGAATCAATCGCAAATTCAAAAGATGGATACTTGGACCATCAAGAATTCAGATACTGCATACGCACCATCCACTATCATCAGAAAATTCAGATCATGAGCGACTGAATTCGGGTGCCTGCCTCGTGCTGCCCGCATAGAAAATCAATAAGCAATCGGAAATTTCAGAGGTTCTACTTGTTGAAATTTGCTCACAGATCGACTACATCAAACTAGACAAACAAACACGCTCGAAAAATCTTATGGCCAAGGGCACGTGTCGTGCCCGTTCTTTTTCTTTATTTTCTTCTCAACTCACTCAATGTGTTACAAGACTCACGGTCTACCCTTGCTTATATATACAAGCTAGACCTGACTAATACTAAACCTAAACCATCACGTACACACGTACGGATACTACTAGTATTAGAACTCACACATACACTTGCCTAACTAGGAAACCTCCCTAGACTAAGACACATACACACCACACATACCACGGACACACATAGTCCTAGTGCTACTCGGACATAGACTAGTACCACTCGGACTCTCTTACCAAGATTAAGCTAACAATCTCTTCCTAATCTTGATTGACTACTCTTCGTCTTCCATGCTTCTCTGATCTTGAATCCTTGTAGATCTGCGTCTTGTCTAGGTCTCGCACCACGACAAGTCTGATTGGCTCTCCCCAATTTCGACTTGGCGAATTTACGAAACAACTCAAGTATGATCCGGACTACCCAACCACGCTAGCAAACCTTGTGGAATCGCACCACCCGTGGAACACACCGTCCACCCTAGCGCAATACATGCCGACCTCCTGGCGTGGACTAGACCATCCACTTCGGCCTCATGTAGAGACATGACCTCATTGAAGAGACTCACCTTCACTGGTTTACCGTCCCCTTCATACTTGAACTTGATCCTCTCGTCGAGACACATAGACGACCTGATCGAGGCACGCAAATTGCGTCTTCGTCCATACAATGAACAGTCCCTCAACCTTCATTCGCTTCAGCTACAACGGATCCTCACAGAGACAAGCACTTGGACACGACAGCGACTCACAAACACGACGCCGACTTAATGTGCTAACCCGCACGACCATGACTCCTTGACTCATACTCTCCCGGACGACGATCTTGACAAGATTCTCCAGTACCGCAGCCGGCACCACCGCACTTATCAACGATCATCCCCATCCACCACCGCCTCGCCCGCCTTCTTCTTCCTTGTCGCTCCTCCGAGCGACGACCGCCCGCCGCCTCACCGATGACGGCATGTTCGCCGCCTCCACCTGGTCGCCCGCCCCGAGGCGCTAGTCGGATCGCCTCCCCGGGGCAAGCTTCAAATCTTGGACCTCGCTCTGATACCAATTGTTAGAATTTGCCCACAGATCGACTACATCAAACTAAACAAACAAACACGCTCGAAAAATCTTATGGCCAAGGGCACGTGTCGTGCCCGTTCTTTTTTTTTATTTTCTTCTCAACTTACTCAATGTGTTACAAAACTCACGGTCTACCCTTGCTTATATATGCAAGCTAGACCTGACTAATACTAAACCTAATCACGTACACACGTACGGATACTACTAGTACTAGGACTCACACATACACTTGCCTAACTAGGAATCCTCCCTAGACTAAGACACGTACACACCACACATACCACGGACACACATAGTCCTAGTGCTACTCGGACATAGACTAGTACCACTCGGACTCTCTTACCAAGATTAAGCTAACACTACTAGTACTACAGATGCCAATACCAGGGGGAGGGGACTGATGAGTGATGACATGGGAACATAAGGCAGGGCACGCAGCAAACACTGTAACCCTAAACTGAGCCCTCGTTTCTGCTGTTAAAAAGGTCTACTACATCTTGATGTTGGTGTATCAAATTCCTGGTGTATTTTCTGCCATATCAAATTCCTGGTGTATTTTCTGCCACGACAAGCCACCCAGTATACAAGCTGTACTCTGCTCATAAAAACTAACAACGACGACAACAGGAACCACTCTGCTGCAATATAAAATCACGACGAAAGGGAACAAGAGCTCCTCAACAAAGGAGCTGTACTTACAAGGTTACAACAACAGCCGCAAGAAACAAGTGGGCACCGATCTCGTGAGCCCACTTTCCACTCCGGAGGCATGAAGGAACTCCTCAATGTTGTGGCTGAACCTTTGGAGAATCACTTTGGCTGAACCCGTCCGGCCTCCTCATTTTTAGTGTAGAAATCGACTATCTTCTGGTCCAATTTGAAATAATGTGGCATCTTGTCCAGAGGTTTCACATCAAGATCAACAAAATGCGCCTGCAATAAAGAAACAAATTCATAAGCAGGATCAATTTTCCATGCAACTGAACTGAGTTAAATGTCCGAGCTGCTGAACAAATACAGGATGAAGTTAACAGGAATACATTTCAGAGTAGAAATACCTTGTAATCATAGGTTCAGTTCACTGACTTGAGAAATACTGAATCATACTCAGAATCTGCTGTTTCACACTCTCTTGGCCGAAAGCACATCATGAGGCTACAGTCCTTTGCAGTAGCAGCGATAAGAAAGTCCCTAACAATCTTACAGCTCTTGCCCAAAGAAAGAGAATGCAACACAGAGTATTTGTGCAATAGCTCAGCGTCAGTTATATTTTTGCAGACCAAACAAGGCTGAGAAAGGATGTCGTAATACAGATGAATTGCCCCTTCGATGTCATGGTCATCCAGTTTTTGAGTGGCCAAAAGTTTATCCAGTGCTCCAGATTTAGATATCACCTCTGACAGGAGCTCAGTAAAGTCAGATAGTTGTAGCCCGCTAATCTTGCTCAGAACTTCAGGGCATCTCCACCGGGCCGACCCAAACGGTCTGCGCGTGTCCGAAACTGTCTGCGTGGACACGCAGGACGTGCGCGGCGCCCCAGCGGGCCGACCCAGGGCTCGAGCGCGTCCTCCTTTTATCATTGGCGGTCCCTCCCGCCAGTGGCACAGAAACCACACAACTCCCTCCAAAAAACCTCTCCCAAATTTTCCACTGGCGGGAACGGAAGGGAAGGCGATGGATCCCGCCACCCTGAGCCCTCCGCCGCCAAGAAGCGCGGCCGGGCGAGGAAGCCCGCAAAGGACCAGACGCCGGAGGAGCGGAAGATCGAGTCGGAGAAGCGCAAGGGCCGGCGGGTGGCGGCGAGAGATCGACGCACCGCTGCTAGGCTCGAGACGGAGCGTCGGGACGAGAAGCGCCTCCTCGTCAGCAAGAACGGGGTCGACGCCAACGAGGTGGCAGTGAATGCCGCCAAGCACATCGTCAACTTGATCAAGCAGGAGGCGTTCGGCATCATTTTCACCGGCGCCGTCTCTCTTCCCGGCCTGGCCACGGTCGGCATGTCCTCTACTAGCTCTGTCGCATCCACGCCTACAGGCCGGCCACCAGCTCAGCCCAAAGCGACAGGACCGCGCACGCCCTCGCTTGGAGGCCACCAGCTGTCCCGGTTCAACCATCCCCGCGCGGCGTCGTCGGAGGCGGGAGAGCCCGCCATCGACCTGAACCGCACTCCAACCACCACGGACGCAACCCCGAAGGTGTCGACGAAGCGGCGGACCATCTCTGCCGCGAACATGTCGACGCCAGTTAACCTGTTCGGCGGAATGCCAGCCGCCGACGCCACGGTATGATTGCCACATTTCTTCGCCATTGTCAGTGCACTGCTCGCGCCGCTTTATGGACAATTGGCGCGTAGGATTTCGTTGGAAACGGCGGCGAGGACATCATGAACGACATGATCAACGAGGGTGACCACGGCTATGCCGATGGTCGCGAGGCCGAGACGGAGACGCGGCAAGAGACCAGCAAGATGCATGCAACATTGCGGACAAGGCATTGTTCAGGAACGATGGAAACGATGGCACTTCCATGGTCGAGGGCGTCACGGCCGCGTCGTTGGCCGCTTCACTTGCAGCCTCAATTGTCGACGGCAAGAAGGTGAGCCAACGAGGTGGGGGCTACACCCCCGCCGAGGACAAGCTCCTATGCAAGGCATGGATAGAGATTTCACACGATCCACTATGCGGCGCCGAGCAAAAGGGCTTTGCCTATTGGAAGAAGGTGGGCAGGTTCTTCCATGAGCATAGGAAATTTGGGAAGGACGTCTTTCTTAGCGATCGAAATGATCTCTCCATCTCCAGCACCATCCATGCCGAGTGTAGCAAGTTCCAAGGCTCCTACGAGACGGTGACGAAAAGGAAAATAAGCGGCTTGCAGCCGCTTGACATGGTAAAACCTCTTCCCCTCTTTGTCGATGTCTTGCATCTGCATTGTCGGTTGAGCCATTGTTTGCATCCATTTGTGTAGATCATGAAAGCAATGGAGCATTTCAAGACGGTGAACGATAACAAGGCTTTCTCGTTGTGCCATTGTTGGACGGTGCTCAATGACACCAAAAAATGGGAGACTATCTTTGCCCTTTGGAGAGAAGTGAACAAAAAGAAGGGCAAGGGCAATGCTTCGACGGGCGGCGCCGTCGACCTAGACACCGACAATGACGAAGGCTTCGTCCCATATGCAAGCGACGGGACTGCCGTGTTGGAATTATGCCCTAGAGGCAATAATAAAGATGTTATTATTATAATTCTTGTTCATGATAAAGTTTATATTCCATGCTAGAATTGTATTAAGCGGAAACATTAATACTTGTGTGGTTTGTGAACAACACCGTGTCCCTAGTACGCCTCTATGGACTAGCTCATTGATCAATGATGGTTAAGGTTTCCTAACCATAGACATGAGTTGTCAATTGATAATGAGATCATATCATTGGAGAATGATGTGGTGGACAGACCCAAACTAAGCGAAGCAATTAGATCATGTCATCGTGTTCGTCTTTGCGAGGTTTTTTTTTATGTCAAATATTGTATTCCTTAGACCATGAGATAATGCAACTCCCTGGTATCGGAAGAAAGCTTTGAGGTCATCAAACGTCATCCTATGAGAGGGTGATCATAAAGGTGTCTCTCAGGTGATCGGAAAGTATCATTGGGTTGTGTGTATCGAGATGGAATTTGTCCTCCCAAGTCGGAGAGATATACTTGGGCCCACTTTCGAATCGATATCAACACCGCTTGCAAGCATGTGGTTAAGGAGTTAATCACAAAGTGATATCGGATTACGAGTAAAGTACTTCTTTGTGAGCGAGATTGAACTAGGTATGACGGCATGACGATCGAATCTCGGGCAAGTAAAATATCGCGAGACGAAGGGAATATATATGGGATTGATTGAATCTCGCATCGTGGTTCATCCGATATGATCATTGATGAATGTGTGGAGTCAATATGGGTGCCGACCCGCTGTTGATTATTGATAGAAGATCATGTGCATATTCTCGAACCCGAGGTCACACACACGTGTCTCGGCTAGGATAGATTGGATACTTGGTTTATGAATTTTTGTTGAGTCTCGGATGGGATCCGGGACATCACGAGAGGTTCGAGTGGTCAGGAGAATAAGATTCATATAAAGGCGGTGCAGTTTTGGAGTTGGAAATGTTCAATTAATCGATATTATGCAAGCTTCTAGAACCTTCGGAAGGGGGCCAACGTGGCCCCACCTTCCGGGAGGGGGCATGGGCCTATGAGGGAGTGTCCTGGCCGCATTGGGCCAGGGGCACAAGGCCCCATAGGGACCAGCCGATCCTAGATAAGTTTAAACTCGTTTAAACTAGAGATAGGGTTTCTAGATAAGGGATAAGTTTAAATCGTTTAAACTAGAGATAGGCTTGTATGATGGGCAATGGCTGGACGCACCCCCTCTCTATATAGAGGTTGGTGCGCCTCTCCCACACACACCTTCCTCCAAACCCTAGTAGCCCTGCTGCCTTCCTCTCTCCCTCCGACTTTTTGTGGCGAAGCCTGCTGTGAAATTCTCCACCATATACACCGCTAGTCGTGTTGTAGATCCAATCCATCTCTCCACCATACTTGCTGGTCCGAGGAAGGAGGAGGCGTCAGTGCTGCGTGTGCATCTCACGGAGGTACCGCCACTTGTGGTGCTAGATCGGATCGGATCGCGAGGAGGAGAAGCGAGTCGACTACATCACCCACGTTCCGAATTTGTCTTGCCAAATCTTCAAGGTATGAAGATCTAATCCAATCTCTCTCGTTGTTTGCATCTCCTAGATTAGATCTTGGCTTTCCCTTTGTTCGCTTCGTAGAAAATTTTGATTTACTATGCTGCGAAACCCTTGATGGTATCGAGCTAGATCTATGCGTAGATGTGATTCACGAGTAGAGCATAACATGGTTGTTGCGAGCGTTGATGTTTTCTGTTGCAAGCCTCTTGTTTGTGTTCTTCTTATGGCCGGGATAGTGAGATTGAAGCGGTCCAGGCCAACCTTACGCGATGTCGTTTGAGACCGGCTCCGCACTTGACGTGTGGCTTGTACCATACATGCGGTGGTGGATGTCGGTTTCTCTCACTATAGTTGTCATGGGATTAACACGAGTTTGGCAACCATAATATCACCGTTGTGGCTTTCCGTAGGTAAGAATCGTTCTTAGCATCTACTCCCATAAGCCACGTAAAACATGCAACAACAAAGTAGGCGTCTAACTTGTTTTTGCAGGAGTGTTTTCGTGATATGGTATGGCCCAAGATGTGATGTGTATATTGTATGTGATGATCATGTTTTGTAATGTTTCACGACTTGCATCGATGAGTACACAACGGCAGAGCCATATGGTTGTCTTTATAATTGTGTATGACCTCTGAGTCAACTTCTTATACCATGTAATAGCTTTACTTTATCGCTAAGTAGTTAGCAATAGTTGTAGTTGCTATTCGTGGTGGAGGCAATCATGGTGGAGTGATGGAGATCATGCGAACGCACAAGATGGAGATCATTCTTGCGAAGATTGGCTATACCATGTCACATAAAGTTATATGCATGTGATGTTTATCCTTTTATGTATCTTATTATGCTTAGATCGCGACGGTAGCATTATAAGATGATTCCTCACTTAAAGATCAAGATAAAAGCTGTGTTCTCCCCAAGTATGCACCGTTGAAAGTTAAATGTCCAAGCATCACGTGATGATCGGGTGCTATAGACTCTCGCTCACATACAACGGGTGCAAGCCATTTTACTGCACGGAAATACTTGGGTCTAACTTGACGAGCCTAGCATGTATGACATGGCCTCGGAACACAAGAACCGAAAGGTTAAGCATGAGTCATATGAATGATATGATCGACACTTCGTTGTCCACCATTGAAACCACATCTCTTCTCGTGAAGATCGGATTAGGTGTGGTGAATTTGGATCGTGTTCACTAAACAACTTGAGGGATGTTGAATTTAGTGGGAGTTCATCTAGTAATTTGATTAAGTTGAACTATTTATCATGAACATAGTCTAAATTGTACTTGCAAATACCGAAGATCACATGGCCAAGTCAACTTCAACTTCAACGTTTTCTTTGAGAAAGAAAAGCTTAGAAACAATGGGTCTAACTTCACCAAATGGTTCCGCATTCTGAGAATCATTCTCGCTGGCGGACAAAAGGACTATGTCCTTGAGAAAGCGCTAGGTGACGCCCCTGCTATAGATGCACCGGCTGATGAAAAAGCTGTTTATCAGTCACGCAAGGATGATTATGATTTGATTAAGATCGCCATGTTGTATGCTATGGAATCGGATCTTCAAAATCGTTTTGAGGAGTTCGCCGGGCCCTTTGAGATTCTCAAGGAGCTGAAAAACATGTTTCAGACTCAAGCCCGTTCTGAGAGATATGAGATCTCTAAGAAATTCTTTAACTACAAGATGGAGGAAGGGAGTTCCGTTAGTGAGCACGCCATTGAGATGGCGGGCTACACTCAACGCCTTGAGCAAGCTGAATTCAAGATTCGGAGGAGCTCAAGATTGACACTCCTAGCTACAAAAGTTTTGTAGTTGATCACAATCAGATTGGTTCCACTGATATGATCACTGAGCTCTTTGCTAAGATGAAAGTAGCGGAGGTGAACATCAAAAAGAATAATCATGTGTTGATGGTCAACAAGCCCCCCACCTTCAAGAAAGGTAAGGGTGCAAGGAAGCCCTTCAAGAAAGGCGGCGGCAAGAGCGTTGCCCTGCTGAGAAGAAGCTCAAGTCTGGTCCTAAACCGGACACTCAGTGCTTCTATTGCAAGGACAAGGGTCACTGGATGCGCAACTGTCCGAAGTACTTAGCAGACAAGAAGGCTGGCACCATCAAAGGTATATTTGATATACATGTTATTGATGTTTTCCTTACTAGCCCTCATTATAGTACCTGGGTATTTGATACCGGTTCAGTTGCTAATATTTGTAACTCGAAACAGGAGCTACGGAATAGACGGCGGCTTGCGAGGGATGAGGTGACGATCTTGGCGTTAGCGGATCAAGAGTTGATGTGATGGCCGTAAAGACGCTCTCCTTAGTTTTACCTTCGGGATTAGTTTTAAACTTTAATAAGTGTTATTATGTGCCTGCGTTGAGCATGAACATTATTTCTGGATCTTGTTTATTGCAAGACGGTTATTCATTTAAATCAGAGAATAATGGTTGTTCTATTTATATGAGTAACATCTTTTATGGTCATGCACCTATTGTGAATGGTTTATTTCTTCTAAATCTCGAAAGGGATGAAACACACATCCATAACATTGAGGCTAAGAGATGCAAAGTAGATAGTGATAATACTACTTATTTGTGGCACTGTCGTCTAGGTCATATTGGAGTAAAGCGCATGAAGAAACTCCATTCTGATGGACTTTTGGAGTCTCTTGATTTTGAATCATTTGACACATGCGAACCATGCCTCATGGGCAAGATGATCAAAACCCGTTCTCGGTATGATGGAGCGAGCAACGGACTTGTTGGAAATCATACATATCGATGTATGCGGACCGATGAGTGTTTCGACGCGCGGTGGATATCGTTATTTTCTCACTTTTACCGATGACTTAAGTAGATATGGGTATATCTATTTAATGAAACATAAATCTGAAACGTTTGAAAAGTTCAAAGAATTTCAGAATGAAGTGGAGAACCATCGTAACAGAAAGATTAAGTTTCTACGATCCGATCGTGGGGGCGAATATTTGAGTTATGATTTTCTCACGCATCTCAAAGCAAGTGGAATCGTTTCACAACTCACGCCACCCGGAACACCACAAGCAATGGTGTGTCTGAGCAGAATCGAACCATATTAGATTTGGTCCGATCGATGATGTCTCTTACTGATTTGCCGTTATCATTTTGGGGTTATGCATTAGAAACCACTGCATTCACTTTAAATAGGGCTCCATCTAAATCCGTTGAGATGACACCGTATGAACTGTGGTTTGGTGCTAAACCTAAGTTGTCGTTTCTTAAAGTTTGGGGATGCGAAGCTTACGTCAAGAAGTTGATCTGGGACAAGCTCGAACCCAAAGCGAATGCGTCTTCATAGGATACCCTAAGGAAACTATTGGGTATACCTTCTATCACAGAACCGAAGGCAAAGTGTTTGTCGCAAAGAACGGTTCCTTTCTTGAGAAGGAGTTTCTCTCGAAGAAGTGAGTGGGAGGAAAGTAGAGCTAGACGAGGTTATTGAACCTTCTCTTGAATTGGAGAGTAGCGCAGCACCTGAAATTGTTCCATTGCACTTTGCACCAACAATAGAGGAAGCTAATGACAAGGATCATGAAGCTTTGGACGATCTTTGCTCTTGAGCGTCGCAGTCGACAAGGTCACGTGCCCCTCGAGTGGTATGGCAACCTGTCTTGTTGTCTTGTTAGTAGAAGACAGTGAACCTATGAACTATGAGGAAGCGATGATGAGCCCAGACTCTGAGAAATGGCTAGAAGCCATGAAATCCGAATTGGGATCCATGAGCGAAAACCAAGTATGGACTTTGGTGGACCCTCCTAGCGACCGAAAGGCCGTTGAGTGCAAATGGATCTTCAAGAAGAAAAAGGACGCGGATGGTAATGTTCGTCTATAAAGCACGGCTTGTTGCGAAAGGTTTTCGACAAGTTCAAGGTGTTTACTACGATGAGACTTTCTCTCCTGTAGCGATGTTTAAGTCCATTCGTATTTTATTAGCAATTGCTGCGTTTCATGATTATGAAATATGGCAGATGGATGTCAAGACTGCTTTCCTCAATGGCAACATTGATGAAGAGTTGTATATGATGCAACCCGAAGGTTTATCGATCCTAAGGATCTTGATAAAGTATGCAAACTTCAGCGTTCCATTTATGGGCTGAAAGCGTCTCGGAGTTGGAACCTTCGTTTGATCAAGTGATCAAGAGCTTTGGATTTGTTCCAAATTGCTCTGAAGCTTGCATCTACAAGAAAGTGAGTGGGAGCTCGGTGGCGTTTACGGTACTATATGTGGATGACATATTGATTATTGGAAATGACATCAACATGCTTAACGATGTGAAGAGTTATTTGAACAAGTGTTTTCAATGAAAGACCTAGGTGAAGCTGCTTATATATTGGGCATCAAAATCTATAGAGATAGACAAATCGCTGATAGCTTTAAGCGAGTACATACCTAGACAAAGTTGAAAAGGTTCAGAATGGATAAGGCATTGAAAGGTTCGGTGCCTATGTTGTCGAGTAAGATATTGAGCAAGGCTCGGTGTCCCTACTGATAAATGATAGGGAAGCTATGAGGAAAGTGCCTTATGTCTCGGCCATAGGCTCCATCATGTATGCCATCTTGTGTACTAGACGGATGTGTCCAATGCTCTTAGTTTGACGACAGATATCAAAGTGATCCGAGTGGAACCTTTGGACAACCGTGAAGAACATCCTAAGGTACCTAAATAGGACTAAAGAAATGTTCTTAGTCTATGGGGTGATGAACATTTCGTCAGTAAAGGTTACGTCGATGCTAGTTTCGACCGACAAGGATGATTGTAAATCTCGAACGGGATACGTGTATATTTTGAATGGAGGAGCTGTGAGTGGAGAAAGCGCAAGCAAAGCGTGATCGCGGGATCTGATGAAAGCGGAATACATGGCTCTGCGAAGCGTCAAGTGAAGGAGTTTGGATCAGAAACTTCATCATTTGAGCTTGGCGTGGTTCAAGTGCATTGGACCCATTGGAGATATTATTGTGACAACCTTTGGCGCCATAGCACTTTCGCTAAGGAACCAAGATATCATCCAAAGACCAAGCATATCAACCGCAAGTTTCATATAATCCGACATTATATAGCAGATGGAGATCTGAAGATCAGCAAAGTACATACAGATCTGAATGTCGCAGATCCATTGACTAAACCTCTTCCACGTGTAAAACATGATCAGCACCTCAGTGCCATGGGTGTGAGATTGTTGCCAAATGTAAACTAGATTATTGACTCTAGTGCAAGTGGGAGACTGTTGGAATTATGCCCTAGAGGCAATAATAAAGATGTTATTATTATAATTCTTGTTCATGATAAAGTTTATATTCCATGCTAGAATTGTATTAAGCGGAAACATTAATACTTGTGTGGTTTGTGAACAACACCGTGTCCCTAGTACGCCTCTATGGACTAGCTCATTGATCAATGATGGTTAAGGTTTCCTAACCATAGACATGAGTTGTCAATTGATAATGAGATCATATCATTGGAGAATGATGTGGTGGACAGACCCAAACTAAGCGAAGCAATTAGATCGTGTCATCGTGTTCGTCTTTGCGAGGTTTTTTTTTATATCAAATATTGTATTCCTTAGACCATGAGATAATGCAACTCCCTGGTATCGGAAGAAAGCTTTGAGGTCATCAAACGTCATCCTATGAGAGGGTGATCATAAAGGTGTCTCTCAGGTGATCGGAAAGTATTCATTGGGTTGTGTCTATCGAGATGGAATTTGTCCCTCCCAAGTCGGAGAGATATACTTGGGCCCACTCGTGTCGATATCAACACCTTGCAAGCATGTGGTTAAGGAGTTAATCACAAAGTGATATCGGATTACGGAACGAGTAAAGTACTTGCTGTGAACGAGATTGAACTAGGTATGGCGATCAAGCGATCGAATCTCGGGCAAGTAAAATATCGCGAAGAGGAATATATATGGGATTGATTGAATCCTGGCATCGTGGTTCATCTGATATGATCATCGATGAATGTGTGGGAGTCAATATGGGTGCAGACCCATTGATTATTGATAGAAGATCATGTGCATATTCTCGAACCCGCGGTCACACACTAACGTGTCTCGGCTAGGATAGATTGGATACTTGGTTTATGAATTTTTGTTCGAGTCTCGGATGGGATCCGGGACATCACGAGAGGTTCGGAGTGGTCCGGAGAATAAGATTCATATAAGGCGAGGCAGTTTTGGAGTTGAATGTTCCGGATTAATCGGTATTGTCTTAGAAGCTTTAGAACCTTCCGGAAGGGGGCCAACGTGGCCCCACCTTCCGGGAGGGGGCATGGGCCTATGAGGGAGTGTCCTGGCCGCATTGGTCCAGGGGCACAAGGCCCCATAGGGCCCAGCCGATCCTAGATAAGTTTAAACTCGTTTAAACTAGAGATAGGGTTTCTAGATAAGGGATAAGTTTAAATCGTTTAAACTAGAGATAGGCTTGGAGGATGGGCAAGGGCTGGCCGCACCCCCCCTCTATATATAGAGGGCTGGTGCGCCCCCTCTCCCACCACACACACCTTCCTCCAAACCCTAGTAGCCCTGCTGCCTTCCTCTCTCCCTCCCGACTGTTTGTAGGCGAAGCCCTGCTGCAGAAATTCTCCACCATATACACCGCGCCGTCGTGTTGTAGATCCAATCCATCTCTCCACCATACTTGCTGGTCCGAGGAAGGAGGCGTCGAGTCTGCTGCGTGTGCATCTCACGGAGGTACCGCCACTTGTGGTGCTAGATCGGATCGGATCACGAGGAGGAGAAGCGAAATGCGACTACATCACCCACGTTAAGCGAGCGTTCCATTGTCTGAATCTTCAAGGGTATGAAGATCTAATCCAATCTCTCTCGTTGTTTGCATCTCGTAGATTAGCTCTTGGCTTTCCCTCTGTTCGCTTCCGTAGAAAATTTTGATTTACTATGCTGCGAAACCCTTCATGCCGGTCGTGCCCGCCGCCCCGATGGCCACAAGGCCACGAAGGCCGACCTCGCCCGCCAGGCTGGTTCCTTGGCGTTCCAGGAGACCTTGAAGCAGATCCTAGAGAAGAAGGAAGAGGCCATCACCGAGAGGGAAGAGAGGTGGCGCAAAGAGAAAGAGGCCGCCGTCAAGGCCTTCGTCGACCTGCAGACGAGGTCCATTGAGGCGAAGGAGGCCTACCCCAAGGCCAGGCTAATGGAGATCGAGGCCAAGACGAAGTTGACGGAGGCCGAAGCCAATGCCAAGGAGACCGAGGCCAGGTCTAGGGCGCTGGAGGCCGAAGCCAAAGCCAAGGAGGCCGAAGCCAAGATCATGGCTGAGGAGAACGCCATCATGTTCACCGACATGGATAGCATCGCCGACCCCGATCGTAGGGCTTGGGTTGCGAAGAGGCAGGGGCAGAGAAGCTGCTGTAACATCCTAAAAATACTAAACTTGGATCAGCAAACTCTAATCATCAAAATTAGGGTTAACAAAAACTTTTTTAAATCAAATTATGGAAGCATGCATATGAGTATGCATTTTATTTTGAATTCTTTTTAACCCCCTTGTTTGTATGTTTCATTGCTCGTAAATGGATGCTTAGATAAAATAAACATCATCTAAACATTTTCTACACTTTTTCCAAAGATGACGGAGGAGGAGGAGCGGAGTCGAGCGGGGATGCTTACCAGAGACGAGGGCTAGCCGCTTTGGACCCCGCTCCCGCGGTGACCGGGCAAGAGGAGCGTGGCTGGGCCTGCGGCGGAGATCACCGCTCCCGGCCCGTGCCGCCTCCGCTGACGCTGCTATCGGTGCCACTGGGCAAGGTTTGAGAGGATCTGAGATTCTGAGGGAAAGGTAGCTGTAGATTCCCGGGAGCTCGCGCCAGGCAAGGGAGACGTGGATGTCAACGATGAGGAGTCGCACGCCACGTGGGCTGCCGCCCGCCGCCCGCCGCGTCTCTGCATGTGGTCCTAGACAGCGGTGCCGATGGCGCTGGCGCCACCAACAACTTCCGCGTGATCACGAGCTCGTGTACGGCTGCCTCCCTGAGAGCAACTCAGACCCTAAAAAATGTGTTTCCTTTCTAGAAAATGCTTAGATACAGTCGAAAGCTCGTGGATTTGCATCATACGAATAACTCCGAGAAACATAAGATTTTTTTCTATTGTTTAAATACGGATACATCTAGACTAGATACGTAACAAAATATATATGAAAATACGGATACATCTAGACTAGATACGTAACAAAATATATATGAATCTAGACAAACTTTTGACAATTAATATGGGTCGGAGGAAGTACAATCATATGTTGTTTTTGCACCGTACAATATGAAGATTTGCATCATACGAATAACTTTTCTTTGCTACAAATGTTACATGATGTTGCTATATTACTACAATGATTTTGCTATGGAATCGCCGATGCGAGCCTCCAATGAGATTGGTTTTGCTACGGGGATAATCCCCGGTAGGATCATAATAGATGAAAGATAAGATTAACTTGGGTTGTTCTTATCCGAGTTAGGCCGACATAGGCTGAGTAACCAAAACCGACTAATAACGGCAATATGCAGCCGACATATAATCTATGTCGGCATTAACATATATGTGGTTTTTACTTTCAGATACACCAAGGCCAAGGTCATCGAGGTTGGAGCCGAGTCATCAAGGAAGAGACGCACCTTCCCGCGTATGCTTCTGACTTCATGTGTCACCGAACAGGCTGATGCGTGGCTCTAACGGTGCTGCCGGGCCACTGTACGAAATGGGCCAAAGTTGATCGTTGACGAGAGCGTTGTCGGCTCACGTCTAAAGCGCCGAGTGACGTATTATTATAACCATTTTTTGTTATTCCTGTATTATAAAAGAATAATGTGATATATATATTCTTTTAATAAAGAATTCTTTTATTTGTTTCATTGTTGTAATTCATTTCCATTTTCTTTATTCACTTATTTGTTTCATTATAATTTTCCTTTATTCTTTTATTGTAAAAGAACAATGTAATGTTGGTCTTAAATAATCTGTATACTTTTGTTTATAATACTTGTATTTGTATTATTGTGAAAAATTATTTATAATTCAAATTTCTCCCCTCATAATTCATTAAACCAATATAGGTCATGTCAAAATTCATCCCACTCACCTCGGATGACACTAAACCTAATTCATCATAATGAGAGAATTTGGGTCACTTTAGTCTTTTAATTTGGCAAAAAAAATCCCGATTTTCAGATACATGCATGCAGATGTATAAAATCCTAAATCTATCCTTCGTTTAGTCCTAAATGATAGGATGTCACATACTTTCCTCCTTAAATTAAACTTCGTCTCGAAATTTGTGGTTTCTTGTTCATAAAGGTTTATGATAGGCTCGTCTTTCTTATTTCCTCCCAGTTCCTTGTCTTCCTAAAGTGATATTTTTAATAAATTCGGCACTCCTTGAGTTTACTTTCAACCTTGATTAAGTTATGGTTAATGCCTAATGCTAAATTTAGACTTCCTCCCAACACTCCATGTGATAGATTTTGACTTTGTACAACATTATTGACGAAGTACTACTAATGCTAAACATACCTATCATAGCCTTGTCGATGTTGTTCCATCCGAAGTTTCCACCTCTTGATGGTAATCCTTCTCCTCGAGTAACCAATTTGTCGGGATATTCATATCTCTTATGTCCGTCCAGACCACACCTAATAGCACACCTTTCCGGTCTTTCAACAATTCCTCCTTATGTGATCTGGAGCTTCGCACTTATTGCATATGATTTGTTTCTTTCGTTTGATGCCTCATGCTTTGATGTACCACTTGTGGATAAGAGTCTAGGTATAAAACTTAAGTTTGATGTTGACTTAATAGATTGAATCTTCTTTGGTTCCCTTATAACTCTTTTCTTGGCTAATTTCTTCCTCTCTTCCACTAGCATCTTGTAATCATCCTCGAAATTAATTGCTACATCAACCATCTCTTGGAAACATCGTGTTGCAGCCCCTCGTATTTTCATCTTCATATAAGGGTTTAGTCCTTCCAAGAACCTTTTCTTGTGCTTCTCCTCCGTATTTACCTCATCAACTACATAACGAGATAATTGACTAAATTTGCTAATATATTTCATCACGGTTTCATCATTTTGATGTAAGTCCTTGAATTCTCTCCCCTTAAATTCCATAATGCTCTCTGGAACATGATACTCACGAAACTTCTGCTTGAATTCTTCCTGACATGGATATGCCTACGGGTGCCTCATATTAGTATACCCGGTCTAGTCCAGGGAAGGCCCACTAGAAGACTTGCTGCCCAAGAAGGTTTCGGGTGGCCCAAGCCCATTACAAGTTCGACTCCTTGAAGGACACGACTAGCAGTAGATAGAATTTCTAAGGGTTCAACCCTAACCTGTAACTGACTCGACCTACCTCCGAGACTTGTCCTATATATACAAGGGCCAGGAGGGCACGGCGAGGAGGATCTTCCAACTCATACGCACACCTCACGCCAGATTGCATCTGCGCACCCCCTCCGCCGTAATCAAGAACAGACAAGCAGGAGTAGGGTTTCCCCTTCGGGGGCCTGAACCTGGGTAAACCTCATGTCCCTGCGTTGCTTGTCTGTTAACCGTCTTGCGACTTCCAGCATCCCCATCTTCTCCAAAACGCAAGTCCATAACAATGGGCATTGATGAGATCGAACCTCGTCAATTGGCGTCGTCTGTGGGAAAAGGGGACGTTGATCGTGCGGTCGCGGCGGTCCCATCTGAAGCGATCTACGACTCCACGGTGACGTAGAACCACCTCCTCTTCGGTGCCTTCGACTTCACTGCTCACTCGCCAGCCACCCGCAAAGATTTCGAGTCTATAGGCGACGGATTTGAGATGATGTTCGGGAGCTTCTACTTCCAGGTAGGGCAGACCGGAACTCTCCGCCTCCCAGAGCGGGTGCTACCCCCGCCAATCAGGCCCGCCTCATGGGGCCACCAATCAACGTCCTGCACTCGGAGTCGCTAACAAGCGATTCAAATGACAGCAGCAGGTGCAACTCTGATATCTGCGACCCTCCTTCGGATGAAGGAACCTACGGTTTCGGATATGAAAGATGCGGAAGCAGCGACCCCCTCTGTGGCTGCTACATGTGTGTTGTCATCCACGGCGGCGACGTCAACGCCGGAACTGAACCACTGCAGGATCCACCTCCCAAATCCACTCCCAACCCTCGGGCCGAAACCGGAGGAACCAGGGCGAACCCGCAAAATCCCAACGAGAATAGGGCACCTCGAGGCACTGAGGGCGTAAACCATGCCCACCATAAAATCAACCTCAACGAGGACGGATGGGAGATCGCGGGTGAAGCTGTACGGGGCAATCACATCTTACCTGTTGACGCCTCCCACGACTTGCTAATGGCCTATCATTGGCTCCTGATCGATGAGCACACTCGACAGGTCAAGCTACAAGGCGAGCTCGAAAAACGCAGGCAGGCAGCCGGCGAATCAAGCATGCGGCGAGCTGTGCTCTCCGCCGCTGGCAGCTCCTCTTCACACGGCAACGACGCCCGCAAGTACCGCTCTCGCCTAGAGCGCATGAACCCCACCGCACGGCGTGAGGTCACCAAAGAACTCGGCATGTCCTTCATGATGATGGACTCGCAGGGCAACGTCATGCCTAAAGTGCCGCAGGCCGCGATCATGTCGGCTACCACCTACCTTGCGTCCAACCCGCCACCGGCAGGAGACCCAAAGAACGCGATCCACAACGCTGCACTCGCAGGCCTCGGACTCGTCGGAGCTGCGCTCCACGATGATATACCCGCGGAGCCAAAGAAGAAGGCTGCGGTGAAGTTCACTCGAAGCCACACACCCTCATTGGACGAGGAAGAGCATGACCTGCCACGACATCGCTGTATCCCACGGCGAAGGAGCAGAAACTATGACGCTCGTAGCGAGCTCGCATAGCGCAAGATCAACAAATCACATGCCAAGCGTGCGTGCTCAACTGAGTCCGAAGACGAGATGGGGAGTTGTGCGGAGCCAGATGCTTCAGCAGACCCGTATGGAAATCACAGATGCCGAAAAACTTCAAGCTCCCTTCGGACAATCTGAAATTTGACGGCGCACAGGAGCCGAAAATGTGGCTCGACGATCACTTGTCGTCAGTCAAGCTCCACGGTGGGAACAAAAGTACATCCATGTAGTGCCTCCAGCTGCAGCTGACAGGAGCAGCCAGAGCCTGGATCAGCAGCCTCGCCTCCAGCCCCATCTGAAGCTGGGAAGAGCTGGCATACAGCTTCTTCTGCAACTTTAAGGGCACCAGCAAGAGACCAGCCTCAATCGAAGAACTACGGGCATGCACCCAACAAACCAATGAGTCCATCCGCTCGTACATACTATGCTGGTCCGTTGAAAGGATCGTATGGGCACCTAGAGGGGGGTGAATAGGTGCTACTTCAAATTTTCTTCTTTTTCAAATTATGGTTTGACAATAAGGTGAATTCTCTAGATAATGCAACTAAGGTGAATTTACATATATGACAAACAAGAGCAAGTTAATGCACAACTAAGCAAGAGCAAGTAAGTAAAGTGCGGTAAGGGATAGAAGTAACCAAAGTGGTGGACGCGGAGACACAAGGATTTGTTTCCCGTAGTTCCTTCCTTTTGAGGGGAAGTACGTCTACGTTTGGAGAGGGGGTGGTTTCAAACCACCAACGCCACGAGAGGCCTCCCTTGTTCTCCGATGAATCTTACCCCAACGGGATCGATCCACCTTCCACTATATCGGCAACCTTCAAGGTGTAAGCCGGCACCTTTACAAGTTTGGGGCACACATCCACAACTGAATTGGAGGCTCCCAAATACAAGCAAGCTGTCAAGACAATCAAAGACAAGCTTGTAAGAACCAAATCTAGAACTAGAGTTTCCAAGAAAACACTAGAGCAAAGGGGGCCTCAATGGAATGAGGGGAAAATGAAGATCTCTTTTGGTGAAGTAGTAGATCGGGGCCTCCTCCTTCGATTCCCCAAAGATCAAAGACTTTGGGTGGTGGATTGAGGAGATCTTGTGGATTTGGTGGCTCCAATGGTGGTCTTAACTTTAATGTGGCTGAGCACTTTGTCCCAAGGTAGGTGGAGGTGTATTTATACCCCTCCAAGAAATCTGGCCGTTGGAGCCATAAGTGCACCGGTACTACCGGTACTTCAAGTGGTAGTAATGGGTCATGGCGGTACTACCGGTCGATGTCGGACCAGTCTGGGAGATGCAGTTCTTGGTCGAGCCATCTTCAGGTCTGCCCGATACACCCTTGCGGTACTACCCCCAAGCGGTCGTACCGGTCATAAGATGCGGTAGTACCGGTCCCAAGTACCGGTGGGCACCGTGTGAGCAGGGAGGGGTTGGTCTTTCAACAGTACCGCCCGGTACTGCTGAGCGGTACTACCGTGTCCAAGCGGTAGTACCGCTTGTATCAAGCAGTACTACCGGTTGGAGCGGTAGTGCCGCTCCGCGGTACCGGGTGGTGTTGAGGAAAACCCAATCCTCCCAACTTTCCACGGGTCCAACCGGTACTAGGACCGGTAGTACCGGTGCCAAGCGGTAGTACCGGTCATTTTTTTGGTACTACCAATTGCCACAGAGGTTTTTGGTAAGGTTAATTGGGCAAGACAATATTTGTTCCATACTCTATCAAACCTATGATACACTTAGCACACTATTAGACCGATAAATGTGTTGTTATCAAACATCAAAATCAGAAGGATAGAAAATGCTCTTTCAATCTTCCCCTTTTTGGTGTTTGATGACAACACACTTTTGCAAAATGATTTTATGGAGAAACTCATGGCATTTGTAAAATAGAGTCGGGGCTCCCCCTAGATGTGTAGAGACTAACCTCCCCTCTATTTTACAAACCCAACATGGGTGCACAAATATAGATACTAGCATTTGAAAACATACCTTTGCACAATAACTTATGATGAGAGATATATAGACAATGGATAACACATATCATCATAAGATGGATCCATGACATAAACCATATAGTCTCACAAGATGGATCCACAACATAAACCACATAGTCTCACAAGATGGATCCACGAGATAACCACATAGTCTCACACATAAAATAGAGGGAAATCGAAGTTCACAAGCAATAAAAGGATCAAAATAAGAACGAACTTGTGACTTCCCATGCAACACCCGTGCCTAAAGTGCAACTTATCCCCCTTTGGCATCAAGACGCCAAAAAGGGACAAGTGCAAGACTACCGTCCCGACAGTCAATCCTCCTCCTCATCATCATCATCATCATCATCAAAGTCCTCCTCGTGGGTGGGCGGAGCGCGGTGTGAGGAAGAGACATCATCGTCCCAATGGTTGTGCTGAGAGATCCACTGTTCTTCTGGAGTGATGTTGGTCTCGGACCCCTCAGAGACTGTCAAACCTTGGGCAGCCATCATGTCCTTCTGCCGAGCACTAGCTTTCTTCACATAGACATGCGCCTCATACATGCGCTTCTGGGTGTCAACTTGGAAGTAGAAAATCTTCTTTAGCTTGGCCTCCGTCCTCTTGGCCCAAGAGGGCTGGGCATGCTTGCGGCGGGAGACAACATAGTCGGTATCACGGCCACTGTCAGCATCCTCAGAGGCATCCCCTTCCTCCTCTTCCGCCACAACGCGGGGTTTTGCATGTGTCTTGATCTTGAGTGCCTTGGAGCGGTGCACAATGAGAGGACGAGTGGAGAGTGACCGAGCAATGGGAGGGCATTTGGACACAATGAGGGCCATAATTTATGGAGAAAACGGTGGAACCCTCCGAGAGTGTGCAGCAGCAACCATCTCATTCCATATATAGTCTGACACATCAAGAGCGGTGCATGAGTCGCGGTTGAGGAAGGTGTTGAACAGCAAGTCCACCGAAAACCCATGTATCTCATCCTTGTTGCCTGCATGAGGGGCAACAGTCTCACGGAAAATGCGATGGAGAATGTCATATGTGGGGAGAAGGTCCTTGATCTTGCCAGCAACCCCGCGGCCCTGAATATACAGAGGTGTAAGGACATCCTTCTTGGAGGGGTGATCCATAGTGGCAATGAAACCACAAGGAATGTCCCGGCCGCGTTCTTCATACCCCAATATTGCCGCAAACTCCGCAAGTGTGGCTTCCTTGATTGCACCTTGTGTCATCCAAGTGATCTTCCGAGTGCTGCCAGTGTGGAAATGTGCAGTGGCATAGAACTGTGCAATGAGGAGTGGCTCGTAGTCATACCGGAACTCTATGATGGGGAATAGGCCAAGGTTAGAGCAGATTTCCTTAGCCTCATCAAAGTAGTCAAGGTGCTTGTTGATGTGTTCCATGTCAATCCACAGCTGAGGCACCACCATCTGAATATTGGTCAAAAGAACCTCATGATAGACTTGTTAGCACTAATCTTGATATCTTGTATTTGAGTTGTTAATCTGCTAGCTGCATGTAAGTAATGAGTTAGCTGCATGTGCATGCTAGGCCTAGTCGTAATATTCCTAGAGTGATTCTAGGATGAATTAGTCAGGATTAGTTAGTGGGTTAGTATGTGCGTTAGTGGCCAGGTGGTGTGCGTGAGTGCAGGGCGTGGGGTTAACCTGTGTGTGCTGCCTATTTAAAGCATTGTACATTACTTGTTTGATTAATGAGAAAGAGAGGAAAGATGTAGCATTTGTGGCAGCCAAGGGAGTCTCACGGCAAAGCTTGTGTTCTTCCTTGGTGCATGGCTGTGTGTGTGTGCGTATGTTCTTAGGTAATACAGAAAGAGAGAGAGTGGGTAGTTTGAGAGATTAAGAGGTAGAAGAAAGAGGGGCTGCCAGATGCAGCCCCATCAAGACTCGCTCTTGGAAATCATTATAGAATAGACTGTCTTCTCTGGCCTCGTCACGGTTTCGGGAGTATGCAATGTCAATCCTCAGAGCCCGAAACTCAGCCTAAGAAATGTCAGACAGTTTCCTTGGCCCTGATGGCCCTGAGCTGAGACTCCTGGTGCGCCCCGAGGAAGGGGGGCGAGAATGAGGAGCGCTTCCACGCCCGGCAGAGTGCTTTGTAACCCCCTCACGACGCCCACGTCCACCTCGAGTGGCAGGCAGCTTTGCGCGACGTCTTGGCTGTGGCATAACCTCTTCCTCAGACTCCGTCTCTTCCTCAACAATCTCACGGCTAGCTTTGGAGCGCTCGCGCGCACCCCTAGAACCACCTGCATCTGTGAAAGCACGAGGGAGAACAGCAAGGGGGTAAGGGCACAAGAATCACAAAGAACAAAGGAGAATCCAATACTTAGCAGAAAAACTAAGGTCAGTCGGGACCGGTACTACCGGACCTGATGACCGGTAGTACTGCTTGCAAGCGGTAGTACCGGAAAAAATTCTGGTACTACCGGTTGAACGGCACAGGTTCATCAGATCTGGTAGGAACAGACCAAAATGACTTCAATAATCGGTAAATACTTGACTCTACTAGGTAGCAAGGGAAGTATATGGCAGTACAACCTCACAACATGTCAATTTCTTCACAAATCTAAGCCACAACCTAGATCCGACGAGGAAATTAAACCGAGAGAGAAAGGGCGGTTGTACCGGGATCCATGGCGGTGGAAAAGGAGGAGGCCGAATCCTAGGAGGATTCAGGGAGAGGAGGGCGCGGCAGGGCTCCGGCGGCGGCGCGGGTATGAGTGGAGGGCATGGGGGAAAATGGGGCACTGATGGGTGCCTCCCCACGTGCATCCAATATATACCAGAAAAACGTCGACCGGTAGTACCGGTTGCTGAAGCGGTAGTACCGGTGACCGGTAGTACCGGACATGTGGGCGGTAGTACCGTTCCTGGAGCAGTTTCCAGGATACGACCTGGGAACTACCCATGTCCGGTAGTACCGCTCATACATCCGGTAGTACCGGTCCCACCGGTTGCCAAAGCCAGGGATCAAAGGGGAATTCTTGTGCGGATAGAGAGAGGGTTTTATCGAGGGAGTAGAAAGGCTTGGGTTGAGATAATTGCACTGGGAGGCACATGCACTCTGAAATTCGAGATAAAATATCAAAAACCAAACGAGAGTGCATGAGACTAAGATCAACCGAACAACTCAAAGGATGACCAACATGAGTAAACGCTAACCTCTCGAAAGAGAGAGGGTGGTGGCCTAGGCCACCATATATGAGTATGCTCGGCTTGGCACCATGAAGATATATCTTGGGTCCATTACCTAAACTCATCATTTAAGCTCACATATCACAAAATGATATTAAGAGGAATGATTTTTATTGCTTTGGGCACAATGGGGGGAGGGATAGTCCAATCAATTAGAACCGTACTCCCCCTATATCCATGCCTACACCTAAACCAAATATGGGTCGACTCATAGGTGAGAATGCAAGATAGTCAAGTCAAGCTCCTTGAATCTACGATATTTAGTTCATTCCTCAAATAGCAAAACCTTGCTTCATTAAGTGGCTTCGTGAAAATATCGGCAAGTTGATCTTTGGTTGACACATATGATAGATCAATATCACCTCGAGCAACATGATCTCTAATGAAGTGATGGCGAATCTCAATATGCTTTGTCCTTGTGTGATCCACTGGGTTGTAGGCAATCTTGATGGCACTTTCATTGTCACATAGAAGAGGCACTTTGTCACAATGAACATTGTATTCCTTTAAAGTTTGCATCATCCATAGCAATTGGGTGCAAGCACTAGCAGCTGCCACATACTCGGCTTCGGTGGTGGAGAGAGATATACAATTTTGCTTCTTAGAAGACCAACATACCAAGGACCTACCAAGGAATTGGCAAGCCCCGGAGGTTGATTTTCTATCATCCTTATCACCCGCCCAATCCGAGTCCGTGTATCCACAAAGAGCAAATGTTGAGCCTCGAGGATACCAAAGACCATAAAACGGGGTATAAACTAAATATCGAAAGATTCTCTTGACCACCATTAAATGGATTTCTTTAGGAGCCGCTTGATATCTTGCACACACACCTACACTCAACACAATATCGGGTCTAGATGCACAAAGGTAAAGCAAAGAACCAATTATAGACCGGTATACCTTTTGATCCACATCTTTACCATTTGGATTTTGTTCTGGATGAGTCTTTGTAGCCATGGGAGTAGGGGCTCCATTTAAATCTTGCATTTTTAATCTCTTGAGCATATCTTGAGTATACTTGGCTTGATTGAAGAATGTCCCTCCTCTAACTTGCTTGATCTCAAAGCCAAGAAACACTTTCAACTCCCCCATCAAAGACATCCGGAACCTACTAGTCATAAGCTTTGAGAATTCATCATTGAAAGCTTTGTTATATGAGCCAAAGATAATATCATCAACATATATTTGGCATACAAAAAGCTCCCCATTGACTCTCTTAGTAAAAAGAGTGGGATCGATTTTCCCAACTTCAAATCCACGGTCAAACAATAACTCTCTAAGGTGCTCATACCACGTGTGTGGGGCTTGCTTGAGCCCATAGAGCGCCTTATCAAGTTTATAGACATGGTTTGGAAAGTTGGGATCCTCAAAACCCGAGGGTTGCTTAACATATACCAATTCATTTAATGGACCATAAAGAAATGCACTCTCTACATCCATTTGTTGCAACTTGAAGTTATGATGTGTCGCATAAGCAAGAAGGATACAGATGGACTCAAGGCGAGCCACGGGTGCATAAGTCTCTCCATAGTCAATGCCTTCAATTTGAGAATACCCTTGTGCAACCAATATAGCCTTGTTCCTTACTATAATTCCATGCTCATCTTGCTTGTTCTTGAATATCCACTTTGTTCCAATAACATTGCGGCAATCTTTTGGCTTCTCAACTAACTTCCATACTTTGTTTCTCTCAAAGTTGTTGAGCTCTTTGTGCACAGCTTCTAACCAATCCGAATCTTCAAGAGCTTCCCACACTTTCTTAGGTTCAATCATGGAGATGTGTGCTTGATGTTCACTGAACCTCTTCAATTGTGCTCTTGTGGAAATGCCTTTCCTTAGGTCACCAACAACATTTTGTAGAGAGTGATCTCTTAATTCCAACATTCTTTCCTTTCTAGCTTCGCGATGAGCGTGGATCTCCGTGTTGTTTATTGGGGGACCCTCTTCATCATTTTGATCCTCGTCTTGACCATCATATTGACCTTGATCATCATTGGAATCATCCTCTACATTGGGAGGCAAAGATTGACCTTGGTCTTGATCAAGTGCTCTTCTAGCATCAATTTGAGCTTGTCTCAAAGCAGTTTGTATAGATCTTCCTTGAGTAATTTCCTTGGCACCACTTGACATCCTGGCGAATGAATCAAGCTCCCCTTGACAAGAGTTGTCACTTTGATCACCATGTTGAGGGTCCACATCTTGTATTTGGCTTGAGTCATTGTCCTCTTCGGTGGATGGAGCATGTTGAGGTTGTGAAGATGAGGGCTCCACTTGAGTGGAGCATAGTTCTTCTCGATCCACCATAAGGGGTTCCTCAACGGGGCGGATATATCCCACACCCATTCTTCATATGGCATCCTGAGGCATTTCATCATCTGCATCACAAGCATCAACACCGCCCCCTTGGGGACCATCATATTCTGAGAAGGTCACACTACAAGATTCTATGACGACTCCGGAGAGCTTATCATAGATTCTATAAGTGTGAGATTCGAGACCATAGCCAACAAAAATACCCTCTAATGCTTTAGACTCGAATTTGGACAAACGAACACCTTTTATGAGATAGAAACACTTACAACCGAACACCCGGAAGTAATATATGTTGGGCTTGTTGCTGGTAAGTATTTCATATGGAGTCTTGTTGATTTCTTTGCGGAGGTAGAGCCGGTTTGAAGCATGACACGTGGTGGAGATGGCTTTGTCCCAAAAGTTGTATGGAGATTTAAACTCCGCCAACATGGTCCTAGCCATATCAATAAGAGTCCAGTTCTTCCTTTCGGCCACACCATTTTGTTGAGGGGTGTATGCAGCGGAGTATTGATGTTTTATCCCCTCATCACTAAGGAAATCATTCACGGTGTAGTTCTTGAACTCGGTGCCGTTGTCACTTCTTATGATCAATACGGAAAGATTGTATTGTCGTTGGACCATGTTGATGAAGTCAATGAAGGTCTTTAGGGTCTCACTCTTCAACTTGAAGAAGTATACCCATGAGTATCTTGAAAAGTCATCAACGGTCACCAAACAATATTTCTTCCCACCAAGACTTGCATGAGATGGAGGACCAAAGAGGTCCACATGAAGGAGCTCCAAGATCTTGGTTGACTTGATTTGGTTCTTAGGCTTGTGAGGAGCATCATGCATCTTTCCTAGAACACATGCCCTGCAAACACGATCTTTGGCAAAGGAAACATTTTCTTTTAGTCCAACAATATGGCCCTTCTTATGGAGACTTTGCAAAGTTCTCATATTGACATGGGCTAGTCGGCGATACCATAGCCAACCCGCATCGGCCTTTCCGAATAATCACATCGGACTTGTAGTGGCTTGCCCCGAAAAGTCCACCACATACAAGTCATGTTCGACGTACCCAACAAAAGCGACCTTGAGAGACTTTCTCCACAAGAGGACCACAATATCAACATCAATAAAGACGGCAAAGCCCATCTTTCCAAGAGCACAGACTGAAATTAAATTGTATCCAAGGGTTTCAACAAGCATGGCGTTCACGAGTGTAATGTCGTGAGCAACCACAACCTTGCCGAAACCCATTACCTTAGACTTTGACTTGTCGGCATATGTCACTAAGATTTGATCACCATTTGGCTTTAAGTCCTTGACAATAGACGAGCTTCCGGTCATATGACTTGTGCAACCACTATCAAGCACCCACTTTGACCCTCCGGAAGCATATGTCTACAAAAGATCAAGCTAATTTTTAGGTACCCATTTTTCAATGGGTCCTCTTTTGTTAGTAACAAGGGTCTTGGGAACCCAAATAGACCAAGCATTATAGCCATCATATGGCCCAACATATTGTGCATACACATCACCATAAAAATCTCGCATTAGAACATAGTGAGGGTTAGCACTTCCCGCAAAATCATCATGAGGCATAGTTTTACCACTTGTGGTCTTACACTCCACAATGGCCTTGTTGGTCTCTTGTGCGGGCTTGGCCTTCCTTTTCTTGGTGTTCTTCTTCTTAGTTTTGGAGACAAAACCAATGCCTCCCTTTTCACCACTAGGCCTTTGCTTAATCAAAAGATCATCAATGGACTTGTTGCCTTGAGGAAATGTGGCCTTGGCTAGCTCCCCCTTCAACCTAGCATGTTCTTCAAGAATAGTTGTGCTACTAGATGGAGTGAAGTTGCTAGGTGAGGGAACATTTGCCAATTGAGTTTGAAGCGTTTCATGGGACTTTGTGAGTGACAAGAATTTACTTTCCAAAGCCTTGTCAAGCAACCTAAAATCCTCGACAAGCACCAAACTCAATCTTGTCCTTTTTAGCCCTTTTGCATTTAGCAATAGCATGATCACGTTCTTTGATGAGTTTATTAACAATAATGTCATTGGCCTCATCAAGCCCCTCAAGTTTTAATTCAAGTGACATTCTAGTCTCTTGTTCTTCTTCTAGAGCATTATTTAAAGCCTCAAGTTTTAACTCAATCATGTGTTCATGCCCAAGTTTACATCTTACATCTAGAAGCTCTTGTGTATGGGAAAGTTGATCTAAGATGTTTCCAAAATGTAACTTAGCATATCCTTCTAGGTTAGTCATAAACTCATCAAAGGCAATTAATTCCTTTTTAACATCAAGAGACATCTCATCATCAATTTCATCATTATCTAAGGGAGTTGAGTGAGATGATGAGGATACCTCCGTTCCTCTTGCCATAAGGCAAGTGACGTTCTTGATGGGGGAATTCTCATTTGGAGAATCGAAGAGTGAGGATGTCGGAGTAGAAGTAGTGGCTAGAGACGCCATACTATTAGACGTTTCTTCTTCCTCATCATCTTCATTGTCGGAGGAGTATTCTTCATGAGTGATCAATACAATTTCTCCCGACTTCTTGTTGATGGGATTCTTCTTGATAAAGGGTTTCTTGTAAGATCCTTTGAGCGTCTTCTTCATCACAAGGTTACCACCATGATCTTCTCTCTTCTCATAGGGACAACTTGCCACAAAGTTATAGCGGTCACCACAATTGAAGCAAGTTCTCAATCTAGTGGTATTTTCTCTTTTCCCATTTGGGTTGCTTATCCGTTGCATTTCCATCTTGGCCTTGGCGGGGTTCTTCCAAAAGTTCTTTACATAGAAGGCCATATATTGACTATGAGCAATCTTGACTTCATCGGGATGGTCCATGGAAAGTCCTTCATATTTATCATCTTCATCCCCATGATCCACAACTTTGGCCTTCAAAGCAACATTGACAACATTGCTCATACCAAGGGCACGAGCACGGGCATCTTTGGCATTCTTGGCGGCAACCTTGAAAGCGGCCATCTCTTGCATAACTTCATTGGAGGTCATGAGATGGTAGTTGTGTCTTCCTTGTAAGCTCTTCAAGTCCGTGGGCTCAAAGGGCATGAGTGCACCCACATATTTCCTTTTTATCCATGCATCATCCACATGTGAGGCACCCACATTTCTAAAAGTGGTGGCGGAGGTCTTTAGCCTTTGGTACATGTCTTCATGATCTTCTCCTTCCATCATGTAGAAGCCTTCGGCTTCATTGCTTAGTGCATCATACCGGTTCCTCCTCATACTCTCATTTCCAACAAACAATACCGTGAGGGCATCCCAAGCTTCCTTGGCAATGCTAAAGTGTTCAATGTGTGGGTAATACTTTGTACCCAATCCTTGTTGAATCATATGCAAGCCAGTGGCATTGAGTTGACTATTTACAATCTCTCTTCTTGTCAAGTTGTTTGGATACCCAATAAAGAGTCCATGCTCGATGATGTTCCATAGTTCAATGCAAGAGCTGTGCACATGAGTTCTCATTAGTGATTGCCATTGAGCAAAAGTAGCAGATTCTTCAAGCTTAGCTGGGTCACCTCTATTGTACACATGAGGGTGAGGGATTGGAGGGTCGGGAGAGTACCATGAATCACGGTGCTCACCCTTCCCCCATCAATTTGTGTGGAGGAATTAGCGTTGTCTTGTTTACCCCCCACCATCATACCCTCGGGGGATACCGAAGTATTCCCTTTAGGTAAAACAGATGGAGGATCCTCTTGAGGAGATGGGGGTGATGAGCCATCTTTGTCTTTAAGAAGTTGCTCAAGCATCTTCTTGACTTCGTTGACCAAGGAAGAGCTCAATCTTGTTTCCAAGTTTCTGAGATCTTCCATGGTCACCGTGGTCGGCTCACCACCACCATCCCCTTCGTGGCTACCCATATTCTCTTGGGCGGTAAAGCCCAAATAAAGAGCCGAGGCTCTGATACCAATTGAAAGGATCGTATGGGCACCTAGAGGGGGGTGAATAGGTGCTACTTCAAATTTTCTTCTTTTTCAAATTAGGGTTTGACAATAAGGTAAATTCTCTAGATAATGCAACTAAGGTGAATTTACCTATATGACAAACAAGAACAAGTTAATGCACAACTAAGCAAGAGCAAGTAAGTAAAGTGCGGTAAAGGATAGAAGTAACCAAAGTGGTGGACGCGGAGACACAAGGATTTGTTTCCCGTAGTTCCTTCCTTTGAGGGAAATCGTCTACGTTTGGAGAGGGGGTGGTTTCAAACCACCAACGCCATGAGAGGCCTCCCTTGTTCTCCGATGAATATCACCCCAACGGGATCGATCCACCTTCCACTATATCGGCAACCTTCAAGGTGGAAGCCGGCACCTTTACAAGTTTGGGGCACACATCCACAACTGAATTGGAGGCTCCCAAATACAAGCAAGCTGTCAAGACAAGATTGTAAGAAACAAATCTAGAACTAGAGTTTCCAAGAAAACACTAGAGAAAAGGGGCTCTCAATGGAATGAGGGGGAAATGAAGATCTCTTTTGGTGAAGTAGTAGATCGGGGCCTCCTCCTTCGATTCCCCAAAGATCAAAGACTTTGGGTGGTGGATTGAGGAGATCTTGCGGATTTGGTGGCTCCAATGGTGGTCTTGACTTTAATGTGGCTGAGCACTTTGTCCCAAGGTAGGTGGAGGGGTATTTATACCCCTCCAAGAAATCTGGCCATTGGAGCCATAAGTGCTTGCATCACTGGTACTTCAAGCGGTAGTACGGTCGCAAGATTTACCGGTCGATCAACCAGTGCACCGGAGATGCAGTTCTTGATCGAGCCATCTTCAGGTCTGCCCGGTACACCCTTGCGGTACTACCCCCAAGCGGTAGTACCGGTCATAAGACGCGGTACTACCGGTCAGGGCGGTAGTACCGGTCCCAAGTACCGGTGGGCACCGTGCGAGCAGGGAGGGGCTGGTCCTTCAACAGTACTGCCCGGTACTGCTGAGCGGTACTACCGTGTCCAAGTGATAGTACCGCTTGTCTCAAGCGGTACTACCGGTTGGAG
Source organism: Avena insularis (assembly GCA_023614405.1). NCBI lineage: Eukaryota > Viridiplantae > Streptophyta > Magnoliopsida > Poales > Poaceae > Avena > Avena insularis. The sequence goes on from CM042687.1 coordinate 387,618,827, forward strand.
CGGTAGTGCCGCTCCGCGGTACCGGGTGGTGCTGAGGAAAAACTAACCCTCCCAACTTTGCACGGGTCCAACCGGTACAGTAATAGTACCGGTGCAAGCGATAGTATTTTCATTTTTCCGGTACTACCGGTTGCCACAGAGGTTTTTGGCAAGGTTAATTGGGCAAGACAATATTTGTGCCATACTCTATCAAACCTGTGGTACACTTAGCACACTATTAGACCGATAAATGTGTTGTTATCAAACATCAAAATCAGAAGGATAGAAAATGCTCTTTCATCCGTGATCAAAAACTCTGCCGCAAACATCTCTGAGGATAGGGCAATCGATGCCTTCAAGGACGGCGTCAAGCGCCGCGAATTTAAGGAGGAGCTCGGGTGCATCAAGCCCAAAACCCTCGATCACTTGATGGATATCTCCAATCGTTGGACAGATGGCGAAGAATTCGTCAACCGAACACACTCAGGTGATGATGACGACTTTGGCCAGAAGCGTGATCAGCGCGAAAAGAGAAGATTGCGCGTCTACGACAATCGCTAAGAAGTTGACATGGTTGCGGCTGGCTACGCCGATCGTCGCGATGATGTCAACCGCAACAACGGGTACCGCAGGAGCGGGTACCGCAGGAGCGGGTACCGCGACGGTGGGCGCCCCACCCAAACGTGGCAATGTCGCAACCGCGATGACGAACCTTTGGCATACGAAAAGCTATCAGGCCCCTGCACCATCCACTTCTACATCGACAAGCAAGATGGTAAGAAGAAGGCCAGCCACATTCTCAAGGACTATAGGAAGTTCTAGAAACTCAGCGAGGGCCTCACCTAGATGCGACTCCAGACGGTGAATCCAGGATTCGCACCCGCCCCAGGAGGCGTAGCCCATGGAGCACCACCACCACCTGGAGGACCCACGCAACCCGTGGTTGCGCAGGGGCACAACAATGGGGCGGACGCATACCTGCCACCAGTAGGGACCCTCATGATACAAAAGGGGCGCCCAAACAACATGGGGCATAAGAAGATCACCCGCCAGGTAAACTTGGCCGTGACCTCCCCACCAGCCATACCTGAGTACCTCAGCGGCCCGTAGTCCTGCATCACGTTTGACCGTTTGGATCACCCGCGCTAGATACCTCGCCCAGGTCACTCCACCCTGGTGCTCGAGGCCCAGATCGGAGGGTTCGAGATGAGCTGCGTCTTCATGGATGGTGACAGCGGAATCAACCTGATGTTCGCCAGCACACTCGCAGCCATGCGGATCCCGCTATGCAGCCTACAGCTGTCGGACACAACGTTCCACGGCATCGTACCAGGGAAGGGCATATATCCCCTAGCCAATATATGTCTCAACGTCATCTTCGACAAGCCCGAAAACTTCAGGCGCGAGCGGCTAGAGTTTGAGGTGGTGGACTGGCCCTCACAGTACCACGCCATCCTCAGGCGTGTGGCATTCGCAAGGTTCCTGGCAGTACCACACTATGCGTACCTTATACTGAAGATGCCAGGATCCAGGGGCGTCATCACCGTCTTAGAAAGCTTCACTAGGTCGGACAACTGCGATAGGGACTTCAACAGAATCTCCTAGTCGTTTGGCATGCATGAGGAGCTAACAAGGCTCAAGGAGGTCACAGACAATGGGACACCCCCAGTCACCAGGCAAAACGCACCTGATATATCCTTCGACTCCACAGTCAACACTAAGAAGGTGCAGGTTCATTCGACGAATGCCTCCAAGACGGCGCTGATCGCCAACGACCTAAGCCCCGCATAGGAAAGCGCGCTCATCGAATTCCTCCATGAGCGCTGGGATATTTTCGCCTGGTGTCCTGTGGACATGCATGGAGTTCCCAAGAAATTCGCCGAGCATGCACTCAATGTGTTTCCAGACGCGAAGCCAGTCAAACAGTCGATGTGTTGACTGCCCGAGCCCAGAGCCGAGGCCGTTGGCATCAAAGTTAACAGACCACTCGATGCCAACTTCATCAGGGAGATAAAGGAAAGCGAGTGGCTGGCCAACCCGTGCTGGTCCCCAAGAAGGACACAGACATCCTGCGGATGTGCGTGGACTTCACGTCTCTCAACAAGCATTGTCCAAAGGATCACTTTCCTCTACCATAGATCGATCAAATCATCGACTCCACCGCAGGATGCGAGAAACTCTCCTTCCTCGACGCCTACTCAGGCTACAATCAAATTAGGCTAAAGGCCGAAGACCAGGAGAAAACGGTGTTCATCATGCCATTCAGTGTGTTTTGCTACAACACAATGCCTTTCGGGCTGAAGAACGCAGGCACCATGATACGTCGGAAACGTATCTATAATTTTTGATGTTCCATGCTTGTTCAGTATCTACTTTTCTTTGCTTTGTCTACACTTTGAGGTGTTTTTATATGCTTTCTGGTACTAACCTATTAACAAGTTGCCACAGTGCCAGTTGCGTGTTTTATTCTGTTTTTTGTTCCAGAAAGGCAGAAAATCAATATTCTCGGAATTGGACGGGACAAAAGCCAAAGTCAATATTTTACCGTGGGCAATACGGAGTCCAGAGGAGAGACGGAGAAGGGCCTCGAGGAGGCCACACCCCCTGGTCGCACGGGTGGGCCCACCCCGCGCCTGGGAGGGTGTATCCGCCTCGGGCACCCCCTCGGTCTCCGTCTTCGCCTATAAGAAGCCCCCGATACAGAAACCCTAGGCACCCGATCAAAACTCCACGAAACCGTATGTAGCCTCTACCACCATCGTCCCTAGATCAAGGGGATCTGAAGTTCTTACCGGCACCCTGCCGGAGGGGAGATCATCCCGGAGGCCTTCTTCTCTGGTATGAAGCATGAGTAGTTCCACCTTGGACTACGGGTCCATGTAGTAGCTAGATGGTTGTATCTCCTCCTTGTGCTTTCATCTATAAATCTTGTGAGCTCCGTTCATGATCAAGATCTAATATATTTGTAATCATGCATGTTGTGTTTGCGGGGATCCGATGGATATTGAGATTATTATGTTAGATTGGTTAATGGTTTTGTTTATTTGATTCTATCATGTGTGTGTTGTTTGTGATCTTGCATGCTCTCCGTTGTTAGTAGATATCTTGGCCGAGTAGTTGCTAGTGACTCCAAGAATGGGTATTTATGCTCGATAGTGGTTTCATGCCTCTAGTTTCCAAGGGAAGTGATAGAAAACTCTTTCGTTGTAGATGTGTTGTTGCCACTAGGGAGAAAACAACGGTCTCTTGTTCATGGAGCAAGTGGATTGTTTACCTTACACACTTTGCTTAAAGCAGTTGTCTGTTGCTTGCAACTTAATCTTTGGAGGGGTTCGGATGATAACCTGAAGGTGGACTGCTAGTCATAGATGCAGTTGGATGGCGGTCTATGTATCTTGTTGTATTGCCCAATCGAATCTCATAGGATCTTTCTGACTAGTATTGCATTGTTATGCCTTGCTCAGTTCTTTTCAATTGCCCTGCTGTAATTTGTTTACCCTTTATGCCATGTTGTTTATCTAAGGATAGCACCTCTAGTGAATTATGGGCTCCGGTCCAATCTTTACCATTGATACATCTTCCACTGTTACTGTTTACTTGTTGCTGATACGTCGGAAACGTATCTATAATTGTTGATGGTCCATGCTTGTTTAGAATCTACTTTGCTTTGCTTTGTCTACACTTTGAGGTGTTTTTATATCTTTTCTGGAACTAACCTATTAACAAGTTGCCACGTGCGGTTACTGTTTTCTTCTGTTTTTGGTTCTAGAAAGGCAGAAAATCAATATTCTCGGAATTGGACGAGACAAAAGCCAAAGTCAATATTTTTCCGTGGGGAACACAAAGCCAGAGTACGAGACGGAGGGGCGCCACGGGGTAGCCACACCCCCCAGGCGCGGCCAAGCCTGGCCCGCGCCTAGGCAGGGTGTGGGCCCCTAGGCACCCTCTGCCTCGCCTCCTCGCCTATAAGAAGCCCCCGATGCAGAAACCCTAAATACCCGATCAATATTCCATGAAACTGTATGTAGCCGCCGCACCATCGTCCCTAGATCGAGGGGATCTGAAGTTCTTCCCGGCACCCTGCCGAAGGGGAAATCATCCCGGAGGCCTTCTTCTCCGATATGAAGCATGAGTAGTTCCACCTTGGACTATGGGTCCATGTAGTAGCTAGATGGTTGTATCTCCTCCTTGTGCTTTCATGTATAGATCTTGTGAGCTTCGTTCATTATCAAGATCTAATCTATTTGTAATCATGCATGTTGTGTTTGCGGGGATCTGATGGATATTGAGATTATTATGTTAGTTTGGTTAATGATTTTGTCTATATTATTCTATCACGTCTGTGTTGTTTGAGATCTTGCACTTAGTAGCTATCTTGGCCAAGTAGTTGCTAGTGACTCCAAGAGGGGGTATTTATGCTCGATAGTGGGTTCATGCCTCTAGTTTCCAAGGGAAGTGACAGAAATATCTTTGGTTGTAGATGTGATGTTGCCACTAGGGAGAAAACAATGGTCTCTTGTTCATGGAGCAAGTGGAATGTTTACCTTACACACTTTGCTTAAAGCAGTTGTCTGTTGCTTGCAACTTAATACTGGAGGGGGTTCGGATGATAACCTGAAGGTGGACTTCTAGTCATATATGCAGTTGGATGGCAGTCTATGTATCTTGTTGTATTGCCCAATCGAATCTCATAGGATCTTTCTGACTAGTATTTGCATTGTTATGCATTGCTCAGTTCCAGTCAATTGCCCTGTTGTAATTTGTTTACCCTTCATGCCATGTTGTTTATATAAGGAGAGCACCTCTAGTGAACTATGGACCCCGATCCAATCTTTACCATTGATACATCTTCCAATGTTATTGTTTATGTAGGGGTTCGTAGCATGGAAAACAAAAAATTTCTACCGCATACAAACAAACAAGCCAAGATCTATCTACTAGATTGTAGCAACGAGTCGATGGAATAACTCACCCTCGAAGATTCCAAAGCGTTTAACGAGAGCAGATTCTCGTGGGTTATGTAGTCGTACTCTTGCCGATCTCAAGATCGTGTAGACGATCCTTCCGGCCATGCCGTTCCTTGCAGCTGCCTAATCGCTGCATCGACAAAGACCTTCCTCTCCCTTGTTCCAGCAGGCAGCAGAGGTTGTAGCACTCTCCTCGCGATTCCGGCAGCACGACGACGTGGTACCGGAAGTAGAGGGGAGATCCCGCAGGGCTTCGCCTTAAGCCGGAGCGAGTATGGTGGACTATGAGAGAGGCTTGGCGATCTAGGGTTTAGAGGCACCAAGTAGAGGGAGCTAGGCCGGCGGCTAGGGCAAGTAGAAGCCCCAACTCGGTGGCTTGGGAGAAAACCTAGGGCGGTGGCGGCTATGGTGGCCGGCGGCGGCTAGGGTTTAGGATTTAGAGGGGCAAGGTGTGTATCTAGGAGGGAGCCTTGCCCCTCCTTATATAGGTGGAGGGGGCGCGCCAGGGGAGGGGAGTCCCTCCCCAACTCGGCCTCCTTGGCCGGCGGTGGAGGGAGAGGAAGTCCTCCCCAAGTAGGTTTCCTACTCTCCCTCCACCAAACAAAACAGTCGTTTGACTTTTCAAATTGGCGATTGACTTTTCAAACTAGGATTTGATTTATCCCTTTATTTTGTTCAGCGATGACACCTAGTACATGATGCAATCATTCCAACTTGTTATGACACATTCATGTACCCTTCCCCTCTGGAGTGCCAGACATTCCGGAACCTTCTAGAACATTCCCGATGAAAACACCGGAACCATTCTCCAACCCCGAAACAGGACTTTCCTTATATGAATCTTATTCTCCGGACCATTCCGGATCTCCTCGTGATATCCCGGATCCCATCCGAGACTCCAAACAACATTCGGTATCTTACTCATCATTCCATAACTACTCAACAACATTGAATCCTTAAGTGTGTCTCCCTACGGTTCGTGAATTATGCGGACATGATCGAGACACTTCTCCGAACAATAACCAATAGAGGAATCTGGAAATTCATATGGCTCCCACATATTTCTATGATTACTTTGCGATCGAATGAACCACTTACATACGATACCAATTTCCCTTTGTCTCACGATAGTTTACTTATCCGAGGTTTTGATCGTCGGTATCTCTGCATACCTAGTTCAACCTCGTTACCGATAAGTACTCTTTTCTTGTTCCCGTGATATGTGATCCCTTGTGAGCCAGTCACATGCTTGCAAGCTAATTGGATGACATTCCACCGAGAGGGCCCAGAGTATATCTATCCGTCATATGGATGGACAAATCCCACTCTTGATCCATGTGCCTCAACACATACTTTCCGAACACTCAATGCCACCTTTATAACCACCCAGTTATGGTGTGGTGTTTTATGTCATCAAAGCATCCTTCTGGTGATGGTGATTAACATGATCTCATGGTCGAAGGAATTAGGTTACTATGTATCAGAAAGCTTATAGCAAATGAACTATATTAAATGACTTGATCTTTATGCTACGCTTAACTATAGGAGTATGTCCATCACATCATTCTCCTAATGATATGACCCTGTTGTTAATAACATCTCTATGTTCATGATCAGGAAACCATGATCATATATTAACCAACAAGCTAGTTTAACAAGAGGCTTTACTAGGGACTCTTTTATGTTTACAAATCACACAAGTATTAATGTTTCCGGTTAATACAATTATAGCATGGTATGTAAACATTTATCATAAGTATGAAGATATGATAATAACCACTTTATTATTGCCTCTTGGGCATATCTCCAACAGTCTCCCACTTGCACCAGAGTCAATAATCTAGTTTCAAACCTTTGTGTATTCAACACCTATGGCTTTCCGGTGTTGTATGTACACGATTGCTAGTGGTCAACTGATCTCCGGATCCGACACTTCCAGGTCCGTGTGTAATTGCATGTCTCTGCGTCTCTACGCATCACTCATTCTATAATGAGATGGCTTTGTATAAATTTGGTCCTTTGGTGAGACCTTTAGTTCTTTGGGGTTAAAACATGTTGATAATATTGTCGTACAATATATCTTCATAGTATTATCCTGCTGTGAACTACACCTAGTTTGATCACAAACTACTTGACACAAATGCCCTCTTTAGCTGCTATAACAGCAGTCATATACTTAGCCTTTTGTTGTAGTATCTGTCACAATGTCTTAACTTTGGAACTCATCCAAATCCATTATGGAACTTACTTTCCATCATATTGTGCCACCCTTAGTTTAGATTGAGATAAACTTAATTCGTACTTTGTGACAAAACTAGTATCAATGTAGTACTTTTACAATGAACTAACCATCTATTTGTCACTTCTACAAAACAATATATTCTTTAGTTCTTCCAAAAGATCATAAGAATATCCTTACTATTGTCCAATGATCATCTTATGAATCATTCTGATATACGCTCATAACATTTAGAGCATAGGACATATATGGATTTGTACACATCACAGCATGATTGATAAAATACTCTTTGTGATTTTATACATCAAGTATCAATCTATACTTGAATCTTTGTTTCACTTACCAAGTGTCAATACACTTGAATATATCATCAATATTGAACTCATTCAATCCTTTCTTGTGCGACAAGAACCTTTCTTGTAGTTTCTATATTGAACTCATTCAATACATCATCTATGTACTTTCGGCACAACCATATTAGCGTCTATTGATGCCAAACATTTGGGTTTTGCCTAAGTCTTTCATCAGGATGAAATTCTTAATATGTGTTAATAAAAGATACATCATTTCCAATCAACAATATGTCTTCCACATAATGTATTAGAAACATGTCTTAGCGCTCCCACTTAATTTCTTGCAAATACAAGCATCTTCATCTTCTCCGATGAATTTAAACTCCTTTAACAATTTCATCATAGTGAAGATTCCAACTCTGCAATTCTTACTTCAACAATTGAAGTTTGCATATGCTTTTAGCATCCTTTGAATTAACAAAACCCTATGGACCATGTTATGCACATGTCCTAGGTAACAATTCTATTAGAAGAACTTGTTTTGTTTATTCAACTACCACATAACAAAATTATATGTAGTGGTTGCTACATTAATCCGTCTAGACTAAATATCGCTTAATGAAAGATCGGATCTTGTCATAGTCAACTATTTGAATATTGTCGTGAACTCTTTCCCGACATGTCGATAATTTCATAGATGTGAAACATCCATGTCTATTTTTTTATATATCCAAATATGACTGTAAGGTCTTGTACCTTTTCAGAGGGTCTTTCAAGTTCAAAGCTTGATTTCTCGTATATGGAACTTATCACGGATTTTATGGCTTCAAGCCATTTGACGGAGTCAGGGCCCATCATCGCTTCTTTGCATGTAGTCGGATCATTACTGTCAAATAATGATTTAACTCTCAAATCTTGGTATTTGATTGTTTACCCGACCTACTTGTTTCAATAGGAACTTAGATCTTCGTGACCACAACCTTTGAGGCACATGAGTCATGAGCATTGTTGCTGCCTCCGGAACACTTTTCGGCGCTGCGCAACTTTGATCATATAGCAAAGGTTCTTTTAACCTTATCAAAGTTCTATTGTCCTCCCACTTAACTTTTCACGGAAAATTCCTTCTCAAAGAAACTTGACGTTCTAAGCGACAAACACTTTTGTCTCCGATGTTATGGAGGAATTCTTAACAGTTATTCGAAAATAACATACAAAGATAGGTTCATCCGACTTTGGTTGCAAACATCTTGCATAGCATACCAATGTTTAAGAAAGGACAACTTGGGTTTTATCCCAAACCATAACTTTATATGGTGTCATTTCAACGGATTATGATGAAGCTCTTTTCAGTGGAAAAACGGTAGTCTCTCAAGCTTTTAATCTTTAAAATATAATGACAGTTTTATGAATTACACCTTTGATCTTACCATGTCAAACAAGGTTTAATTACATATCTCGAACGCTCCATACTCTTATGGTATTTTGGAAAAATGCAAATCCATGGAACAATTCCTTAAATCTTAGGTATTATGCTAAACTTGTAACTCAAATATCTTCCTTTATGATCTTATCATAAACTATTTATATTCTTGTTACAATGATTTTGCACTTCATCTTGAAAATCTTTGAACTTTTCAAATGTTTCATACTTCATCCTTATTAAGTAAATATTCATATATTCACTCAAATTCGGAGAAAACATATGAAGTTGAAATCCATCGCTCTTGACTACACATAATGGAATTCATACAACAATACGTACAAGTTCCAATAAGCTAGTCATTCGTTCCCTTTTGGCCTATGAACGAAGTTTTAATTATCTCTAGGAAAGTTTCACAAGCGTCATTTGATCAAAATCAAAAGGACTCCAAAATTCCATCCACATGGAGTTTATTCATGTTTTCTTTCCAATATAACTTAAACGGCGATGTCACTTCCTAAATGATCTTTCAATCAATTTGTCTTTCGACATTTTTAGCACTAGTTTTATGGATGTGATTTCTCCAACTAGATTTGTGAATCATCCATCTTTTATGGATTACGGCAATTATTTGAACAACCCTTTTGTTCTCATAATACCTGATAAAACAAATCTTGAAGACAAGCTTTGATGTTTAACGAGCACCACAATAACCCTTTATTTGTTCTCGATGAACATCATCACATATTCTTTTGCTAGTTACTTAGGCCATTGTAGTTCATGAATTCTGTTGTTTCGTATGACGATTCATACCAACAAATTCAGTATCAAATACTTAAGAACCACATTGTTTAACAAGTAAAGAATATAGCCATAACACGTATATCCTTATATACCTAAACTGAACAATTCTAGTCTTTTCTTTTCTGCCATATATTTATGAGATTCTCTTTCAGTATTTATTTTTCTGTTTGAAAGAATCTATCAACATCAATAGTGGAGCCATACACATGACACATAGTCCAAAGCGTGTATAGTTAAATACCAATGTCTTTGGATTTGCACTTTGAAGTAGATTACCATCATCAAATGTTTGGTGTTCTTTCAAATTCCTTTCTTTAGTAATCTCTTGGTGTAGTAAACATTTTACCTACATCAAATATTCACCCTTCTCATGGAATTAATCATGATCAAACTACTTTTAGCTTGTAGCGGTGAATCGCGAGTATAATGTTGTTCTCCAAAACCTTTTGGAGGATTAGGACAACTAGTGTCTCCAACCTTTTGCAAACTCTCATCAAATATGAGAACATGACTTTTGCCATATTATACTCTATCATGTTGCAACCAAACTTCGTTTCAGATATCACAATATCTTCCACACATCATGGTTTCTGAAACAACTCTTTCAGATCCTAGATAACCTTGATATTAAGACAATCCTTTGAATATCAAGAATTATGGAGACAAACATGATACTCATACACTAACACTTGGAATTGTTACTCTTGATTTAATACCAATTATTAAACTTCATGGAGTAATCGGAACTTACTGAAAGTTTTCAATAGGACTTTTAAACTTTAGATTAACACTTCAAAACAATACGATACCAGTTCGTAAAGTAACTAACCAGAATTCTATAGTTCTATCATCTGAATTAAAACTAAGCGCAAGGTGGTAAACGGATGCCAATGACTACAACAACTATGCAAATTCACTTTGATTTAATTTATGATAAATAGTGTTCAACTTTTAATCATATTGCCGTTAAACTCCCACTCAAAACAATATCCCTCTCATTGTTTTAGTGATCACACGAACCAAATCCACCACATCAAAACCGATCATCACGAGAGTTGATGTAGCTTCAATGGCGAACAATCAACATGTTCATCATATCTACTATATGACTCATGCTTTACCTTTCGGTGATCCATGTTCCGAGACCATGTCTGTACATGCTAGGCTCGTCAAGATCAAACCTTAGCTTCCACATGAGCAAATCTGGCTTGCTCACATTGTATACACTCGCAGAATCTAACACACCCGATCATCACGTGGTGCTTCGAAACAACGAGCTTTAGCAACGGTGCTTACTAAGGATGAACACTTTAAAACTTGAAATTGTGTGCTTGAGGGATCATCTTATAATGCTACCGTCGTGAACTAAGCAATACAAGATGCAAACATCACATGCAATTCATAATATGTGATATGATATGGCCTTTCTTCTTTGTGCTTCCGATCTCCATCTTCAAGCATGAACATGATCTCCATCATCACCGGCATTGCATCAAGGTCAATGACGCCGATCCATGGTTGTCGTCCACCAGCTTCAACTATTACAACTACTTTGAATAGACACGCGGGTCTTAACAGAATTTAAAGATAACCATATGGCTCCTGCCGGTTGCCAACTTACAATAAGGAACATTGCATACATCAAATATAATCACAATCATGGCCATATCACATCACAGCACACCCCTGCAAAACAAAGTTAGACGCCTCTAATTTCTTTGCATGTTTTACGTGGTTTGGGGCTTTCAATAAGTGTCGTTCTAACTTACGAACAAGAACCACAACATTGATACTAGTATTGTCAATCACCCGTTGTAAATTGAATCTTAACTATGTTGGGAGAAACAGGCACCAAGAAGCCACTTATGCAATACAAGTTGCATGTCAAGCGTGGAGCAAGTCTCATGAACGATGTCATGTAAGGTTAGCCGGGCCTTCATCCCACCATCCCGCAAGATGCAAAGTACACAAGAAGCAATCGACAACAAAAGCATCAACGCCCACAATGACCATTGTGTTCTACTCGTGCAACAGATCTACATATAGACACGGCTCTGATACCACTGTAGGGGTTCGTAGCATGGAAAACAAAAAATTTCTACCGCATACAAACAAACAAGCCAAGATCTATCTACTAGATTGTAGCAACGAGTCGATGGAATAACTCACCCTCGAAGATTCCAAAGCGTTTAACGAGAGCAGATTCTCGTGGGTGATGTAGTCGTACTCTTGCCGATCTCAAGATCGTGTAGACGATCCTTTCGGCGTTGCGTTTCGGCAGCGCTTCCGCAGTCGGTCACGCGTTCGGTACTCGACGAAGACCTTCCTCTCCCTTGTTCCAGCAAGCAGCGGAGGTTGTAGCACTCTCCTCGCGATTCCGGCAGCACGATGGCGTGGTACCGGAAGTAGAGGGGAGATCCCGCAGGGCTTCGCCTTAAGCCGGAGCGAGTATGGTGGACTATGAGAGAGGCTTGGCGATCTAGGGTTTAGAGGCACCAAGTAGAGGGAGCTAGGCCGGCAGCTAGGGCAAGTAGAAGCCCCAACTCGGTGGCTTGGGAGAAAACCTAGGGCGGTGGCGACTATGGTGGCCGGCGGCGGCTAGGGTTTAGGATTTAGAGGGGCAAGGTGTGTATCTAGGAGGGAGCCCTGCCCCTCCTTATATAGGTGGAGGGGGCGCGCCAGGGGAGGGGAGTCCCTCCCCAACTCGGCCTCCTTGTCCGGCGGTGGAGGGAGAGGAACTCCTCCCCAAGTAGGTTTCCTACTCTCCCTCCACCAAACAAAACAGCCGTTTGACTTTTCAAATTGGCGTTTGACTTTTCAAACTAGGATTTGATTTATCCCTTTATTTTGTTCAGCGATGACACCTAGTACATGATGTAATCATTCCAACTTGTTATGACATATTCATGTACCCTTCCCCTCCGGAGTGCCAGACATTCCGGAACCTTCTAGAACATTCCTGATGAAAACACCGGAACCATTCTCCAACCCCGAAACAGGACTTTCCTTATATGAATCTTATTCTCCGGACCATTCCGGATCTCCTCGTGATATCCCGGATCCCATCCAAGACTCCGAACAACATTCGGTCTCTTACTCATCATTCCAAAACTACTCAACAACATCGAATCCTTAAGTGTGTCTCCCTACGGCTCGTGAATTATGCGGACATGATCGAGACACTTCTCCGAACAATAACCAATAGAGGAATCTAGAAATTCATATGGCTACCACATATTTCTACGATTACTTTGCGATCGAATGAACCACTTACATACGATACCAATTTCCCTTTGTCTCACGATAGTTTACTTATCCGAGGTTTTGATCGTTGGTATCTCTGCATACCTAGTTCAACCTCGTTACCGATAAGTACTCTTTTCTCGTTCCCGTGATATGTGATCCCTTGTGATCCAGTCACATGCTTGCAAGCTAATTGGATGACATTCCACCGAGAGGGCCCAGAGTATATCTATCTGTCATATGGATGGACAAATCCCACTCTTGATCCATGTGCCTCAACACATACTTTGCGAACACTCAATGCCACCTTTATAACCACCCAGTTACGGTGTGGTGTTTTATGTCATCAAAGCATCCTTCCGGTGATGGTGATTAACATGATCTCATGGTCGAAGGAATTAGGTTACTATGTATCAGAAAGCTTATAGCAAATGAACTATATTAAATGACTTGATCTTTATGATACGCTTAACTATAGGAGTGTGTCCATCACATCATTCTCCTAATGATATGACCCTGTTGTTAATAACATCTCTATGTTCATGATCAAGAAACCATGATCATATATTAACCAACAAGCTAGTTTAACAAGAGGCTTTACTAGGGACTCTTTTATGTTTACAAATCACAAAAGTATTAATGTTTCCGGTTAATACAATTATAGCATGGTATGTAAACATTTATCATAAGTATGAAGATATGATAATAACCACTTTATTATTGCCTCTTGGGCATATCTCCAACAGTTTAGTTGCTGCAAAGCACCATTACCTTCCACACTATACTTTTAATCCTTTGTTACAGCAAACCGATGAGCTTGACAACCTCACAGATTCGTTGGGGCAAAGTCTTGAGTTTGTGTTATGCAGGTCTCCACGTTGCTTGCAACACCTGTGTGACGTTTCCTTCCTCCTACTGGTTCGATAAGCTCAGTTTCTTACTGAGGGAAAACTAGTTGTTGTGATGCTTCACACCTTGCTCTTGGGGTTCCCAACGAAGCGCTCCTACATCAACTCAGCGCTGCATCAAGCTTTTTCTGGCGTTGTTGCCGGGGAGGCTAAGGACGTCTTCACAAGGGGAGTCCTCCACTTCCTTTCTCTTTACTTTGTTTTTAGTTTGCTTAGTTTCTTTTTCTTGGTTTTGTTTGCCTCTTTTTATCAAAAACTCCAAAAAAAACTAGTTTAGTTTGGTTTGCTTCCTTTATTCAAAAACACAAAAAAAAATAGTTCCTGCTCTAGCTGTTGCTGCTGTTTTTGGCTTGCCCCACCGTTGCCAAAATGAACTCTGCTGAGAACACCAAGTTGTGTGACTTCACTAGCACCAACAACAATGATTTCCTAAGCACTCATATTGCTCCACCTGCTCCTGGTGCTACCTTTTATGAAATTAAGTCTGCTTTATTGAATCTTGTGATGAGAGAGCAATTTTTTGGTGCTAGTTCTGATGCTGTTGTTGCCCATCTCAATAGCTTTGTTGAACTTTGTGAGATGCAAAAGTATAAGGATGTAGATGGGGATATTATTAAGCTCAAGCTGCTTCCTTTCTCTTTGAGAGGAAAAGCTAAAGAATGGTTGCTATCTTTGCCTAGAAATAGTATTGATTCTTGGATTAAGTGCAAAGATGCTTTTATTGGAAAGTACTACCCTCCTGCTAAGATTATATCTATGAGAAGTGATATTATGAAATTGAAACAACTTGATAATGAACATGTTGCTCAAGCTTGGTAAAGAATGAAACCTTTGGTTGAGAATTGTCCCACTCATGGACTCACTGCTTGGATGATTATCCAGACTTTTTATGCAGGTTTGAACTACTCTTCAAGAAACCTGCTGGATTCAGCTACTGGAGGTACCTTTATGGGCATCACTTTGGGTGCTGAAACAAAAATCCTTAATAATATGATGGTTAACTACTCTGAATGGCACACTGAAAGGGCTCCACATGGTAAGAAGGTAAATTATGTTGAAGAAACCTCCTCCTTGAGTGATAAGATTGATGTTATTATGGCTATGCTTGTTAATGAGAAAGCTCCTCTAGATCCTAATCATGTTCCCTTAGCCTCTTTGGTTGCTCAAGAAGAGCAAGTTGATGTGAACTTCATTAGAAACAACAATTTTGGTAACAATACTTATGGAATTAACTATAGGCCTTATCCTCCTAATAATGGCAATACCTATGGAAGTTCCTACAACAATGCTAGAAGTGCCCCTATGAACTTAAAGTCATGCTGAAAGACTTTATTAGTAAACAAACCACTTTCAACAAGACTATAGAGGAAAAGCTATTAAATGTTGAGAAAAATATATCCTCTTTGTCTGAAGCACAGTCCTTCTTGATTAATAAAATGGCTGCTAAACCTGAAACCATGGAAAGTACCTTTGCTGCTACTCATGCCATAGAAGTTACTATTGATGAAAATGTTAGACTGTTAGCCCAACTTCATGCTAAGTGGGAAAGGAAAGTTGAAATTGATAGAAACGATAGTGTGTGCACCATCACCACTAAACCACAAGAAGTCCCTATTCCTCCTCCTACAATGCCTAAGCCCAATGAGTTTACTACTAGTGATGCTAAGTTTGATTTTGATATAGATGGCTGCAATTTTTCTGAAGTGATTATCTTCTTGCAAAAGCTTGCTAGAAGTCCTGATGCTAGTGATATGCATGTTGCTTTAACCAAACACATTACTGATGCTCTTGTTAAGATTAAGGAAGAGAAGTTAAAACACAAAGCTTCTATTCCTAGTAAAGTAGAAGATAGTTGGGAACCCATTATTAATATGCAAGTGAATGACTTTGATCTCAAAGCTTCATGTGATCTTGGTTCTAGTGTCTCTATTATGCCTAAGAAGATTTATGAAATGCTTGATTTACCACCTTTGGAAGATTGTTATTTGGATGTCCCACTTAATGATAATGCTAAGAAGAAACTCATGGGGAGTGTTAATGATGTTCTCATTATGGTTAGCAATGCTTATGTCCCTATTGATTTCTATATTTTGGATGTTGAATACAATGCTTCTTGTCCTATTACTTTGGGAATACTTTTTCTTAGAATTGTTGGTGCCATCATTGATATGAAAGAAGGCACCATTAAATATCACTTTCCATTCAAAAAAGGTATTGAACACTTCCCTATAAGGAGAGAGAAGTTGCTTTTTGCTCCTCCTTTGAAAGCAAGGTTTGATGTTAATGTTGCCTCATTTGAAAATACTTGATTCTTCTTTCTTCTTGTGCCTAACTTAAAGGCGTTAAAGAAAATTACTTTTTGGGAGATAATCCAAGAGTTTCCTTGAGTCTTGGAATTTACTACTTCAGTAATGACCTCTCCTTATCCTTTTTGTTTGCTTTTTGTGCCAAGAATGACCTCTAATGAGAGGGAAGTAAGATTTGGGGAGTTGTTGTGTGCCTTCCACGTGGACGAGAAGGAGGAATTCTCTCCCCGGAGATACTGTAAGTGCGTTATGCTTCTTATCCTCTCTTTTTGTTCTTACTGTTTTCACTTTTTTCTACTAATTTCTTTCTTGCTTGCCTTGCAGGCTTTGTTGTCTACTTCGCGGTGCCAACGTTTCATCCCGAAACGCCAAACCCTACAGTGAGTTTCATATATTCTTATTCTTGCTTCTTACTTTTCTTTGTTTTTTTATCTGACATTCGCTTTTAGAGGACTTTTACAATACCCTGAAATTAACATTAGCCCTTCATTTCTTCCCATCTCACGGCTGATCTCAGCTGGTACTCCACCATGAGGCTAAGAGAGTACCGGCTAATAAAGCTAGGGAGTACCGAAAAAGCAAGTCTACATATACGTTCGGGTCCCCGTCTTATCACATACCGCCCACATGTTCAGTTTGCATCAAGATGCGTGCCTTCATTTTATAGAAAACACCCCCCACTAGCAGGATTTGTGATGACACAGTCCCTACCCGATTTTCACACCAAACCTCTAACTTCTTTCTAAACTCGTTCTTTTCCAAACCTTCAACTTCTGTGTGAGAACAGAGTGTAGGAACATATTGTGTTGACTAATTTGCATCCATTCAGCATTCCAAGTACTTCCGTTCTGCACCCGTACCATCTAACACACAACGATTCTGCACCCGTACCATCTAACACACAACGATTCAGAATTCGGGATCCCTCAAAATTCAGACTGAATAAGGAAATCCAAGTATATTTTACATGCAACAGAGTTCTTGATATTTGATGACATTTTTCTTGAAAAAAATAAACCATGATGGAACATTCCTCTGAAGAACCAAATCTGCAGAAATTTTTCCAGCTCACATACAGGATCAAATCAGACGGTGTTAGCAAAAAAAAAAGGCTAAGTAAAGAATTCAATAGAGTTCACCGTCATCTGGGATTAGTAAGCTAAACGGAAGAACCAAATCAGTGCAGAAATTTTTATTGCAGTTTAGGCACAATTAATTAGTGAAGAATTCATGCGCTCTTGCAGAACACTTGATACACGAAAGAAATCGGCAAGAACACGATACGTGATTGACCTTTCTCGGAAAAAAAAGACACAAAATTGGATCTGGAAGTAGATAGGGGGGAAATGAACCAAGTTCGATTGGAAAAAGGTGGATTTGATGAAGCCCAACCACGACGCTGGGCATGGATCTTGGAGAACGATGCCTCAATCTTATGGACCATGGCCAGATCTGGCGGAGCTTGAGGAAGGTGTGGTGGAAGAAGATAGAAGGGCATGGAGGTGGCGCAGGTGTTGCTGCAGGGTATGTGGACGAGCTCCAGCGCCGCCACCACTCCACCTCCTTGCCTCCCGCGGCCGCCGTGTTAGGTAGCACCGCCGTCGGCACCTCATTGGGTTGAACACGGGCGACGGTTGGAGGAGATAAGGTGGACGTGTGCGGTTTGGTTCCCATAAGGGGAAGAGATGTATAAAGTCAAGGCTGTTGATGCAAAATTGTGTACACGCATTTTGGAAAGCTCGTCACCGTGCGATAAGACGGGAACACCCACACGTATGTGGAATCGCCGCGTTCTAGGGAGTACCTCAAGTTTAGGGGTAAAATCGCAATCTACACTGTTATTTGTAACTTTATTATCATTCTCCTCATATATTAGACCAGTTGCTATGGAAACCGATTTGATATTGGTTTCCCCACTAGTTATTCCGCGAACCCTAATCTCTCGTTCGTTGGTACCGGAGGATGGCGGCCACCGTGTGCTAGAGGACGGCGGCCTTTGATCCATGGACCTTCGGAGCGTCGGCCATGGTCACCGACCAGTACGACGCACGCAACAGCCTGATGCTTGGGATCGATCCTTACGTCATATATTTAATACGCACTACAGAAGAGAAAGCTAGATGAAGATTGGCTGACATTTAATCTGTGTTCCATTACGCGATCGATTTTTTTAGAATTCCGGTGCCCATCTCTCATCTCTGCAGTTTTGTGTTTACCAGAACCTTGTAGCCATGGTTTGTTTGATTCGTAACACTGAATGCAAGGAAAAATCGGATGGCGTTGATGGATGTATGGTGACCTCTTGAAAGGGACGGCGACGGCGGCCTGATGATAGCCGCGAGCAGCGTGGAGCAGTTCACTCGCGACATAGATGCACGGATTGAGTCACGATTAGATCAGACCCACCGAAAAAGACTAAAGTACCCTTCTATATGGACGGTCAGATTTAAGTAGTACTCCCACCCATAATTATGGAGTACAAGGGTACCGTAAAAACCCTCTCGCTTTTATTGTTGTTTTTGTGTTTGTTTTGTAGGTTGGTTCGGGAAAGGTCGTGGCGATCGTCGAGATTCATGCGATAGGACGATGTCGTTAGACGGATACGCGCTCGACGGCTTCCAAAGTATACGGTAGGCCTGCGTCGTTGTACTTTACTTTTACCATATAACTATTTACCATTTAATTTTGCTCTTATGTTTTCTAATTTCTTTCCTCTTATATTTCGTAGGTCTTATGTGACCGTTTTCTTTTTTGTTGTATGCGTGTGCGATTGTGCCTGGACAAAAAAGCAGCAAAGAGAAGAGCACGGCTGCCTTGCACGCTCTACCTGTCGGCTATGGAGAAGGCTAAGCGGCGGGAGCCGGTTCGTCGCCGCCTCTTCGGCGTCATGTTTTCAGGCGGCATTGGAGAAAGACGGTGGTCCCTTCGTGTCCGGAGCAACGATTGTGCGCCCAGACGTTGCACGCTTAGGACGCTTAGCTTCATAGCGTGGTTGTGAAAACCTAATTAAAGTGGAAGCATGATAATGTTATTATCCGCGTTTGTGGCTTGTGGCTATTGAGCCTAGTGTGGTTGTGATGGTGAAACAAGAGTATTCGTTTCGGCGTGTGACCACTCACGTGACTTGAACACTCGTTTTGACCGTATGTTCTTCCCTCCAAAGGTAAGCTCGTAAGTTAGTCCAACCGTTTAGCTTGGATTCGCAATTTACATCTTGTACTCCCTCCGTTTCAAAATATAAGATGTTTTAGATTTATGAAAAAAATGTATCTAGTCTTCTTTTAGTGTCTAGATATATTCTAAACATAAGTGAACCTATATACTAAAAATAGTCTAGATATATTTGCTTCACAAATCTAAAATATCTTATATTTTAAAATGGAGGAAGTACTTATAACTTGCTTCTATGAAGAACATATGCCATGCCATATAGTTTTCTAAAATGATTGTCTTTTCTTGATGACTTGCGAGTATATTCACATACTCATACTGGCTTTTTTTTAGGGGAAATAGGAGGCGCTCTCCTTTTGCATCAAGATAGAGGGAACACTGTACAATGGCATAGCCATAAGAGAGAACAAAACAAACGAAAACAAAGGAAAAACTAAACAAATTAAACAACTACTCGCGTTTAGCCAGACACCACAAGCCCCAATCAGCTCGAATTTGCGAGGCCTGCCCGTCAGTAGAGCAACTCACTCTTTCGAACACTCTTCTGTTCCTCTCTTTCCAAATATGCCACGCCGTGTATGCAGCAATAGACGCCTGATCTCTCTTTATTTTTCTTTTCCTGAGCCTTGCAGTATTCTTCCACCAAGTTTGAATAGAAGTGGATCGAGTAGCAATGCTGACAGCGACAGGGTACCCTCCAGCCAGCTTGTGCCAAACTTCTTTGGAGAAAGGACATGTCAGAATCAAGTGATTTGCATTCTCCATCTGCTGGTCGAAGAAGGCACATTTGTCGCCATGAGGCCAGTCCCTAGCTGCCAACCTGTCTGCAGTCCAGAGACGATTTTGCACGAGCAGCCACACAAAAAAATATATTTTTCCGTCGGTTATCAGCTCCCAGACCACTTCAAGCTTCGGCTTCGGCTCTCTGCTCTCAAATTCGGCATCGTATGCTGATCTAGCTGAATAAACACCACTGTGATCCTTAGTCCAGACTATGCTGTCAGGCTCCCCCGTTAGCTGAATCTGCTCAGAGAAATTCCACATCTCTGCAAACTGATCAAGAAGCGGCGGCGTATTAATCCTATGGAGGCCTTTCATCCATCGACCATTTGCAACACCTTGGTGGACAGTGAGATTTTTCCTATAGGCCAGCTTAAACAGCTCGGGGAAGAGCTCCTGCGGAGAGGCACCATCATGCCAGGCATCCTTCCAAAATCTTGCCTTATTTCCATCGCCCAGCTGAATTCTGGTGCATTGCTGAAAGCTCTTCATGTCCTCTTCCTTAAGAGGAAGGGGCAGATCCTTCCATGGCCTGTCCTCCTGCTGCCAATCAAGCCAACGCCAACATAGACGAAGAGAACGACTGAAAAGCTAAAGATCTTTAATACCTAATCCACCGCACTTTCTCGGGGCACAGGCTTGCTTTCAATTCACAAGGCATTTGGCACCACTTGAGCTATCTTCTCCGCACCAAAGAAAAACTTCGCCAAGGCATACTGGCTTTTAAAATGTCAGAAACTACCACCCTCGCCGTCGAGTACTTGCTCTGTGAGAATTAGGAATCCAGTATTCCATGCAGAACCCTATGTAGTCTTCCGCGTATATGTTATTATCTACATCGTTGTTGCCATAAGATCTGATTAAGGCCCCAATATGCGATAAATAATGTATAAACTGTTATGTGCGCATGTGGCGCGATGAAATAAGCCTCATAATCTGTTGTAATAATGAACCTATTTGTATTTCGCTGCACTATAATATTAGTCTTGTCTTTGTTTGCCGAGTTGCCACATTCGTCATGTTTCTGGAGCAAGAATGTGAGGAGTTTCGATTCTCCCAATTGGGGTGTCAAAAACGCACAGAACAAATTTTCTAGTCAAAGGCAAAAATTACATACAATGCAAATAATTGTTTGCTAGGTACATAAAAAATCACAACGAAAAATCGATCTATGCAAACTAATTACCTACTAAATTTAATCTATGCAAATTAATTATCTACGAACTACATGAGGCGTTGCAGGGCAAACGTTTGCGAAATGGTACTCCCTCTGGTCAAAATTAATTGACTTGAATTTGTCTACATTCATATAAATATATCCCATATAAAAGAATGTCTAGATACATCCAAATCTAGATACATCAAAGTCAATTAATTGGACTAGAGGGATACATTCAGAGTGATAATATATAGTTTGATTAGCAATTGTATCGGTACCAGAGACAAATCGGTTAAAAAAGAAATCATGCTACTTGGACAAAGTCTCACTTATAATAGACAAAAGGGCAAGCTACTCTAGCCCATATAAAAACTAACTCAAGTTTGTTGTTTAGATTGAAGTTTATTTAGATACAAATGCATCTAATCTAAATACTTAACCTTAACCAGATACATACGAATATAGATAAAATTGAAGTCATTAATATGAACCAGAAAGAGTAATACTCCCGTAAAAGACCGCCGCTCTCCAATCACACCATGCGCATGCAGCAGCTTCGTTTCCATCCACCGGCATGCAAGCCTTAGAAGGAAGGTATTGTGAAACAAATCTAGATAAAGTTAGAGACCATTAATATGGACCAGAAGGAATAATACAAGTTGTTTTAGCTTTTGTAAAACAAATATATCTAGAGGACTTTTAGAGTGCAAGTTCACTTCTAACATATTCCTTCCGTTTTAAAATATAAGATATTTTAGGTTTGTGAAGAAAATGAATCTAGACTTCTTTTAGTGTGTAGATTCATTCCAAAGTTGAGTGAACCTACATACTTAGGCCTCCTTTGATTCTCAGGGTAGGAATCATATAGGGATAGGAAATTTACAGGAATGGCTTGTCGTGTCAGGTGGAATCCTATGGGCGTAGGAAGTTTTACAAATGGATGTTTGATTGAAGCGAAGGAAAACCACAGGGAGCGGTCAGTTTTGCCATGAGAGAGGCGTCCACATGTTTCTTCCCACCGGGAATTTTTCCCGTCAGGAATTTTTCCATGAGGTCAGAGCTCATGCTAGATTTCCTGTGAAATTACACTAGGGATTTCCTACGGGAACGGTTCTGCAAGTTACAATCCTCTAAATCAAACGCAATCCAAAGGAAAATTTCCACAGGACCAAAATCCTACGAGATTCCTGAGGCAATCCTTTGAATCAAAGGGGCCTAAAACAAGTCTTGATGCATTTTCTTTATAAGTCTAATCTAAAACATCTTATATTTTGAAACAGAGGGTAAAAGATGTCTAGATACCTAAATACATCCCTTTCACAAAAGCTAAAACATCTTATACTTTAAAAAGAGTTAAATCTATCATTAGTCACTGAACTTGTTTAGCAAAATTAATACGGTCATCGTACAACAAGAATACGAGTTTATGGTCACTAAAGACGCGTCGAAGTGTCACTCGCGGTCACCGCTCGCGATGTAGCCGTGTATTTGATGACGTGGCGTTGAGTGTGACCCATTGGCAGGCCATATTGTTTTTTAAAGCCCCTCAAATAAAATACATTTGCAGGCCACCCTTGTTCGTGTCTCGCTTGAGGTTTTGTTTTGCAAGCCACTCAAATAAAATACATCTGTCTAATCACATGAACTATTTTTTTTAACAGGGGAAGGGACCCGAAGGTCCCAAAACTGGCATTAAAATATCAAAATTGTTACAATGCTGCAGAAAGGACCCGAAAGATAGCAAATTACAACCATGTCCTTCCAATTTACATAGAGGACCCTAGAAAATATTTCCAAGAGCCATCGAGTCCTCGAGTAAATCCCGACCTCGCCGGCGATGCAATTGCCACCATCGCTAGCCGTGTCCTCGCCAATGACAAGCAAGGTAGAGGGGCCTCCCGCCAGAGGTTGAAGGAGGGGGCTTCGGAAAGTGGCCAGCGAAACCACTGATGCCGGCGAACCACCCGAGCCACCCTGGCTGCAAACTGGAGGGGATTCCTTGAGATCTTTAGAGCTCCAGCAGCAGCAGAGGTCGTCGCAGCTGAAGAAGAAAGCGAGGCCACCGATGCCAGTTCGCGGCTTCCTCAACACATCCTGAACAACGAAAGCAGCAACTTCTCTACTTCTCCCCTCGCCACCAAGGCCGGCCAGAGAAGGTTGAAGAGGCCTCATACGAAGATAGGGTGTACTGAGGCCATTGACCTGATGAGAGGAGCCACCGATGGGAGTCGTCGCCGCTGCATCTGGCTTCCTCCATGGAAGCTCCACACCGAGGATTCCTCCCAACAGGCGCTGGATCTGGCCAGAAAGTTCCAGCGGATCGCATCCTGGCTCTTTGGCAGATCTGGTCTGCACCGAGTCGACCATCTCCCACCCCTCGCCACCACGGCCGGTCAGGGGGAGAAGCACGAGCGCCGTTCTCTAGATCTCGCCGAAGCAACCGCCGCCGTTATTAAAGAGGCTTCCGTCCTCATACGCACTACCAGCGTCCCCCCACCTTAGGGACTCATGCCGAGCACGAGAGGGGACAAGCCCATCGGCATCTCGCCATACGCCACGGAGGCAACAACGACTAACCCTAATCCTAAACCTACTGCGAGATGCCCTACACCTACTCTACACAGAAGAGCCCGGCAACCTCCCCCATCTCCTCTCCTACCAGCATCGCCGGCGGAAGAGGAGGAGGGAGGCGCAAGGAGAACACGGGCAACTCTCAAGGGCGAAGACTACTGTAGCAAGAGGGAAAGGAGGTGACAAACACTGCTCCCCCACCGCGGTTAATCACATGAACTAGGATCTTGCGACGGCGGTAGAGGCCCTAGCTAGGAGCAGAGGGTGGCGAGTCAGACAGCACCGAAAGATTGCGGCGGCGCGTATGGCGGCGGCGTAGCCCCCTTGCAGCGGCAGGGGCGACTACGGCTCTAGCTGGGAGCAGAGGATGGCGAGTCTGTCAGCACCGGAAGATTGCGACGACACGTATGGCGGCGGCGTAGCCCGTTGCGCGGTGGTGGCTAGGGCCCTAGCTGGGAGCAGAGGGTGGAGTCTTGCGGCGGCGCGTCTGGCAGCAGATTCGTTGTAACGCACGTCTTGAGATAGTCCCTCTCCAATATCCACCTTCGCTCTATCCCATGTGACTCCAGAAGTGAAGAATCAAGGGAAATTGGTCTTCTTCCTCCTCTTTCTTGCCAAATGGTTACCTACGACTCCGATTTCTAGCTTTAATAACTGGCGGCGGCATGGATGAGGGGAGGGTGACCCGGCGGGGCGCGCCGCGAGCGGCAAGCAGGCGTGATGTAGAAGGGCGTCCGGCATTGGCACGACGAGCGACCTCCTGGAGCTTGTCCAAGGCAGGGCAAGGAGCAGCTACGCCTGCATCATCGGGACAGGGAGATGCGCGCTACAGCAAAATACAATCTGTTAGATTGTCTCTCTGCTCGTGTAACCTCTAATTCTTTCCATGATCTCTAGCTAGGTTTGTTAATCAGTTAGTGCATGCTCGTATTCCATTCTCTCTGGATATAATCGATGTATAAAGACACACCTTGTGAAGGAATACAATCATCAGTTTGATTGCTTAAACTCTTGTACTGTCAGCGACTCGTCGACTCCTACAATGCTCGCTCCAAGGATGATTACCGCGCGGGCTGCCCTCACCTGCTAGGTGTGCCGCCGCCTCCAGCCGCTAGGCTACCTGCGTGTTGCGTCGACTGGCACTACCCGCAGCCCCACAGTGAGAGGGCCAGTCTCCTCTGCCGGCGATGGAAGCGACAGTGGCGGCTGTCCGCCTCTCCGACCCTGGGAGAAATAGTTAAACAATTGACTGGGATAAAAAAAAAGTAAATTTGGGGGCTTTTGTGCAAATGAAACACAGCTAGAGACTGCCGGTGGATCCTAACTCATGCATAGACCGTATTGATTTTGCTAAACAAGTTCAGTGACTAATGATGGATTTAACTCCTTTAAAAAGGGGGTACATTTCATCGGAGAGTGCAAGGCGACCAGAAACGTTAATAGAACGAACACTGCCAATGATAGGATAAGCATACCACAACTGCTTAACAATAGTTACATTTAACCATCAGAAGAAAGGTTCACAGTTTGACAATATCTTAAACGTTTACATAACTTGAGTTGACATAGCTTGACAATACTAATGTCATGCACGAGACGCTGACATCCTGCCTCTTCAACAGGTTTGCAACTTCGACGGAACAAGGGACCAAGCAAGAGTTATCACTGCCACAGAGCCATCATCAAGGGAACATTCACCTCTACTAATGTTCCATCTGTTGGGTGTGAAGAGGAGAACCTGAGCATCAACCTCGGCAAAGCCTGGTTGTGAATAACGCTGTATATGAAATTGCAACTTATCACCAAGTTCCACCGAAAGGACACGCCTATTCAGATCAAGGTGGCCAGCTCTCTCCTTGATCAATTCTCCATCCACTGAATCAAATATCACAGCTTGCCTAGATTGGATCCCAGCAATATCTCCAACTCCGCTGCTAGGTAGTGAAGAGCAGAGAATCTTTCCACCATATGGAAAAGGCGCAGAGCCTTGTTTGCTTTTAACCACTATACTAACAATAGTAGCCTGAACAGAATTCTCAAGTTCTTCAAAGCACAACACTATTGTGCAATGCTTGTTGTCAGCGAGGGAGGTAGAGAAATTGTCACGCTTCGAGGAGTTGATGACTGTGCTGGCCAATACTATATCTTCAGAGCTTCTTCTGCCCTTGGCTTTTAGTTCGGTTTCAATGTAAACAGTACCCATTGACACAATGCCACGGACAGGGCCAGTCAAGTGCAGAAAAGGATCCTGCAAGCGTCATCTTTTGCCATCAACTAAACAACAATTATATGAAGGCGGCAAATGAAAGAATAACAATAAATATCATACATACATCTTTACTGAGCACTTGGCAGTAATTCCTTGTGCGAATGAAAATAGGGTTGCGCTGACGGTCAACAGAGTCCCGGGCAGAGACCACTCCATAAACATTCAGTGGCCATGCAACTTCTTCTAGGACTTCTTTGATGGAGACTTTAATGGAGTAGATCTGCAAGGTGCTCCCAGCAACAGCGTCAAGTGGGACGCAGCTTGGTTTGCAATGTGTAAACTGCATGGAGCTTAGTAGCGCTGCACACAGCCAAGTGAAGTATAAGAAACATAAAACAGGAATTCATACTACAAGTGAAGTGAATTCTTAATATCAAAGAATGGCTTGCTTGAGACATACACTCTGCAAAAAAAGAAAGACTATTGATCTGATAGCACAGTACAAGTGTAGTAAACTCCTCCGATTATGATTAATCTACTAAGGAGACATGCCCAGGGTTTTCTTCCGTGCGGCACAGCCCCCTCCGTCTGATCTCCGCAGGGTCCATCCAGATCAGCCGTGTCGATATTACTCCACCTTATCTCTTTTCTCATGCTACAGACCTTCAGATTGGCCTGCAAAATCCAATGAACGGAGACTCCGCCCCTCACCGGTAGGGGCCAGATCTGAGAGAATTGAACTGAGATGAGGCTAGGAGGAGCTGAGGGGAGGAGACCACTGATGTGGGGAGATTAGTGCAGGAGGAATGGCTAGGTAGAGGCTTTGCAAGGCGTCAGCCACAAGGTAAAATGCTAACTTGTTGCTCTGCTGCCCCTCTAGCGTCATCCGCCATGAAGTGTCCATGTGCTTGTACGTGGGAAAATTGGTTGGTGGTGGATTCTTGGGCTGGAGTTTGAGGGAGAAGCAACTAACACACAAATGACAAAAAATGTGACTGTCTTGATCCTGGAGTTGATAGATAGCTTCCATGCAGTGTGTACTGTATGGATTTGATTTCACCTTTTTGCCGATGTCAATACACAGGTGATGCATCCTAAATAGTGAAAGTATTGTAGTGGTGCTGTAGCATGCTACTAGTCCAACTCCTAGTTTTTGCAGCAAAATGTGTGGCCAACGTACTTTCTGGGCCATTGTGTGGGCAGGACAACCACGGGAAGAAGGTGGTTGGGCGTTCACGGACGCTACAGCTGGCGTGGGAAAAGTCGCAGTGTCGTTCTGACTGGTGGGGTTAGCGCCGTACGGGAACACTTCCTAGGACACGTGCGCATAATAGCAAGGTCCATTAAAGAATGACTTGCATCAGACCAAGGTTTTTATGGCGCCGTTACGTAGTGACAATACAACGGTGTGGTGTGGTTCCAACATGAAGCGTCCACCAACGGCACTAAACCTCCAGCCTCCGCACCTCCCTTCCGCCCCTGCCACGATTCCCTCCTCCCACCACGCCCTCTAGCTACAGCTCATCATCAAAGTCCAGATCCGCGAGCTCCGTCAGCAACTTGACTCCAATATGGCAACCAACTATGGCTCCGCTACATGCACCAGGTCACCATCACGGTATGCTACCTCTCCCCTCCACCTCTCTTCTACCTGATCTTCCTCCCCATGCTTGTGATACTATTTTTAAATGGTAGTGGCTGGTGATTTCTTTAACTTACTCCATGATTCCATGCTGCTTTTGGCTCAATGCTAAAACTTTCTACTTGGCATGCCCATTGCTGCTTTTGGTTCAATGCTAAAACTTTCTACTTGGTATGCCCATGTGCAATGAATATAATATGCTAAGCTCAGTGCTTTATGCTGAATTGCTACATGCTAATTATTTAAGTATCTCCCAAGTGCTCCCTGGTACAAAGTAGTCGTGGTTTTTAGTGACTTAGCGCTTGTTTTTAGGTGCAGTTCAGCACAATGGCAGATATGATTGTTGACAGTGCAGTTGAAAATAGCTAACAGTAAGCAGGATAAAAGGACTAACTAAGATCATGAGCATGCATGTTTACGTACTTTGATCCTCAAAACTGTAACCATTGCCCCAATGGCGCTCCCAACAAAGACGGTAAGCAGCGAATGTCGTCGCCTCTCCTGTGACTCCTTTGCCGATGCTGCACTCCTCTTTCTCTAGGTAAGATAAGTAGGATTCCGATTTCAGCTTCAGCATTCTGGACTTCACTTCCGAGTCAAGGTCAAGATCCATCCTCCGGAGCATGCTGATCTTCCCAGAGATCCACCGCAATTTTGCAACACCACTCAGGCAAGGCTCATTTGCAAGCATAATCATGCTCCTTCGGACATCTCTGTTATCGGGAGAGAAGATGCTCACTATTCTCCGCAGCTCATGCCTCAGCTTATCAATATCTTTGCCCAATAGTTCAAAATCGAACCCAAACTTCAACGCCACCTCCGCCTGCTTCTGAATTTCATTTACTTCGAGCATCCGAGCAAGGTCACAGCCGTGTGCTTCACATTTATACAAGATAGCTCCGGCCAATATCTTTATCCGTTCTTCCAGAATCTCGTCTTCCGACCTGCCAATGATTGCGCCAGCATCACGGAGCACATCATAGCTATCCAGTCCAGAAGCTGGACCAAGGAAACTGCCAGGAAAAGAACCAGCGAGCTTTAGTCAGACAACAAATCCTTCAGCGAGCAAGAATGCGTAGAACACATCGAACAGCAATGAAAACTCACGCAATAGGAGAGTGACCCCCCATCGAGCCTCCAGCCGCCATTGGCATAGGTGGCGAAACAGCAGGTGGACCTGCCATAGGAGGAAAATCCCAAATCAACAAATAATCAACTTTGACAGAAGCAGGGGAAAAATGGGGAAGAACCCAGCGAAATTCTTACGTGATTTCACATGCTTGATCTCAGACGTTGAGGACTTGTGCTGCTGCTGAGACTCGCCACCACTCCGTCCTGTCGACTCCTCTCCCGTTTCCATCAGGAGACCCCCCTTGAGTCCGTAATGGGACAAGCTGAGGATTTTATCCCCGAACGTTTCCGCACGCGATCTCAACTCCACCAGATTCATGAGATCCGAAGAGGAAATTTCAGCCCCAGTCATCTTCTTCTCCAGATAATAGATCCGACGGAGTAACTCCACAGAGAGATCCGCGGCCTGATGTATCTGATTCAAAAAGGGGTCAATTTTTCTTCCAATCAACTCATCTTCCGTCACCGACTTGGAATGCACACCACGCTCCGTTCCTCGTCTTTCGTGTCCCTCCATCGCCCTTTCTCGCCGCCGCCGCCGCCGCCGCCGCCGCTCTTTTTCGTTTAGGGTAAGGCAAGGATATCAGGTAGGGTTTGACGCTTCACGAACGCCAACAGAAGAGTGCTTTATACATGCCTCTCAAACCCGGCCCATTAGATCGAAAGGAACCAGCGCAGCCCGGCACACTTATCCAACGGTTGAATCTGTAGCGGCACAGATCGACCACGCCGCCTGAAGACAACGCGAGATGGGCCAGCCCATTTTACTTACGTTCCCTGGTTCGTGTTAGTATCCTTCGTTACCTTTTGCACGCGCTTGAATGTTCGACTCCCTCCTGAGCTTTCTGCTGTTTTCTTTCAGGTTTCTGGTACGTGCTTTTTTCTCTTTTGATTTATTTTTTCTTTTATCTTGTGATAGAACATGAATATTTTTGTACCTTGTTTATATTTTGAGCTGGTGAATATTTTCCCGAATACTTTCTCCATTCTAAGTTATAACGTATTTTCGTTGGCTAGCCAAAAAAAAATTCTAGACCGTAGATAGTACATGAAAATTTTTAAAAACTTGTGATCGTAATTTTTACTCAAATATTTTTTTTGAACCTTGTGAATATTTTATTAAACTACATGGACAATTTTTTCAATATGTAAGAAATTTTTCTTCCGAATTGATGTCGGGGTTCATGTGATCAATAACACGGTTATTGCAATACTTGTTGGAAGCTTTCCAAATGGCAATCACGCAACCCCGCAGCCACGTTGTCAGTGTGGTCATGTTCGCACCCAAAATGGTGTTTGAAAATAATCTACTCTATAGCTTAATAGAATGACAATGAACGAGTAAGGTTTAAAGTAACTAAGAGCAAAATAAATAACAAAAGTAAATTAAAGCAAGAGAGTGTTTATGAAATGTTGTGTGATTGAGGGGTTCTCAAGGAGTGTAGGATTCACCACTGCCATGGGAGAATTATGTATGACCAGTTGAATGCCCATGCGTTGCTACATCATATTTTCTTAGCACATGTAAATATAAAATACATGTAAATATTAATGCACATATAAAAGTTAGCCTCTTGGTGTTTTAAAAATTAAAGTTTTAGTTTGCTCAATTCAACAAAGCAAACTGAATAAAAAGTATGGTTCGTAGAAATAGATAGTTCTCTCATTGCACATGTTTTCATTGTGTAATTGTTTTTTGTTTCGTTCCAATGCCATCGTGGGGTCTGTACCTAGCAAATTGCACGTGCGACACAAGATCTATTTCAGCCAGATACAAATGCTTTCAAATATCTAAATATTCCATGTGCTTTTACACAACATCAATTATATTCTCAGAAACAACATTTCAAATCCGTTTCACCATAAGAATCAAGCGTTGAAGAATCCGTTAGTAAAAAGAGCAAATAAGTGGTATGCTTTCTCGGAGCATATTTCCAAGCTGGCACACTTAATTTACAAAAAGACAAGGTACGTCATTTCTTTATTTACTCGGTTATGTCTAATAGTTGCACTAGCAAAGCTAATAAGTCGTATGCTTTCTCAGAGCATATTTCCAAGTTGGCACCCTTATAATTTACAAAAAGACAAGGTACATCATTTATTTATTTATACTCGGTTATGTCTAATAGTTGATGTGAAGCTCAACTTTATCCTCTTCTGCTACCTATGTATATCACAAAGGAAGATCCGTGAATAATTATTGGCTAACCTCATGCTACTTTTACCATACAAAATAAATGACTATTTTCTTATCTAAGCTGCATGCCTAATTAAATACTTATTAAAAAATTAACAGAATCATCATTATCATGTATGTAGTGTCAAATTTCATAGATATCTGTTGCAACACATTATGCAGGTAAGAGCTGGCATAGTCTTATTCATGTAGAAGTTCTTAATAAACAAAAATAACAAATTTATCTGTCAGCTTACCCAGTTAAGCCATCAAGATGTTGAAGTTCCATCTGGTCATGCCCATTGGTAGAGGTCCTAAATAAAGGTGTAGTGCTTCATGTAAACTGTATCTAAATCATATTATGCCAATCTGACTTGATCAAGAAATTTAGAAGAGGTGAAAATAAATACGGGCCGGTAAACAAATCATAAGATGCATACGGGTGACACTACCAAATAACTATGACTAAAATATTCAGTTTTTTCCTAATTCTTGGACTGGCAAACCGATAGTGAAATATCGCGTGTTAAACATGCATGTACAATGGACTACCATTAACCTGAATCTTTAAAATCTCCTTCACTAATAAAATACTAGGTAGGGACGCGCGGCTTGCCGTGCGCTTGCCCGCTTGATATGAACAATCGATAAAAGCATTGAAATGGATTGCCGATATGAGCAATCGATGAAAACATTGAAATGGATTTCAGATAAAGAATTGCACAATCTAGTTGTACTCTAATCTTCTATATCTAAATAGGAGTCTCCTACTACTTGATTTTCCTGCCCTCTCGTGCAGCCACGTCATCCCATTAATTCCACAGCCTTGCGGTCACAACGTAGCGTGTCGCTCCTCCGCCTGTTACATTTTCGCACAAAGCCAGTTCTTCATACATGGATTGGATGTCCCAATGTGGCCTGCCTGAGCCACATGGGCTAGACGTCCCTTCGCGGGCTTGGGATCCATCTCGCAACTCGCTGGCCATTCGTTCTGGAAAAACAAATGAGTCACCGCCTCTAGATAATCACGGGCACTTAATTCTCTGCCGCCGCGATGTATGGACCCCAAGCCACAAATGCTCCCACCACGACCTAAGGTCTTCTCGCCAATAATGCTCATAAAACTTCCCAATTCATTCCAGTATTAATCAAGTAGAAACTGCTCGATTGAACTGATTCGCCGTCGCCTCCAAGCTAAAAACCAACCCTTGCTTCCATGGGCCATGGCCATCTACCACGACAGGTTGATTACATTGCCACCTCTATCAACGGTCTCCACGTTGGTGGATGGGGTTTCCCGATTTTAGGTTCCCCTTTCTTTTTAAATCCCGCAAAATATGTTCCTCAATATGGTAGGTCACGCTCTAGCTCGGAAGTTGCTCAACGTTTTGACCCTCCATCTGATTTGATTGGATTATGTTCTATTGCCGGAGCCCCCTATTTGATTGGATTTATTGGATTTTTCATGTTGCTCCCTGTGACTATCATCATGTGTACTGCCTACTTATGCTAGACAACGGTTACCTGGTACACAGGCTCTCACCTCTTACTCTTAATTTTTAATTTTCATTGTTTGAGAACATGCTTCTTCTATTTTTGTAATCTTACTGGTCAAATGTATTTGTTACCCTAGAATCTCCCCTAAAATAATTAGTTAGATTGCAAAATTCTCTCCATTATCAGGTGGTCCTCTCTCAAATCTGAACAGGGCACCTTCACATAGTTTGTGAGCTATTCTCCTTGGAAGTTTTTTTGATGTAGCAGTTCTGCTTTGGCCATACATGCAAAGTTTCTTGCTCGCATGGTTGTTTGCTTCGAATCCATCATCATTGATTGGTCTAATTATGTGTTTGGGTTTTGTACAAGCGCAGAAACACTACCGGACGCGCGCGCTACGCCGAGGGCAAAAAGCCGTCGGCGTAGGCTAAAATGCCCTCGGCGTATGGTACGCCGACGGCTGTCCTCGGCGTAGCCTCTCAAGAAAGGTCTCCTCGGTGAGCACGTAGAGGCCGTCGGCGTATCAAAATGCCGTCGGCGTATGCTACGCCGAGGGCAATGCCGTCGGCGTAGCGGCCGTCGGCATAGCTTGTCGACAGGTTGCAAAATATATATTTTTTTAAAGATAATTTTTTTCTCAATTCTTGAATCTTTGAATTGTTTGACTTGTTAATCTCTCACTTTGAACATTTTTGACACTAATTACACTTAATATTTAATTAAATTGCAGTCTTGGTCAAACTTTCCGACCGGTCACCCATCCTAATACTACTCCAGCTCCAGCACGCTTAACTTCCTCGTTCCTTCAGAATCTGTTTCCGCAAAGTAATTCATACATTATTGTCAATACTATGATATTAATCCTATTAACCCTTATATCAACATGTCACATGTTTGTATTTTTTGAAATTACAAACAATTATCTAAGTAAACAATAATAAATAAGTAAAAAATATTATTGAATTCAAATAAAAATATAATAATTTTACTTTTTTCTATTTTTCTATTTAATATGGAATAATTAATATCTTTAAATCTGTAAATCGGAATTTAACAAATAATATGTCTAAATTGATCAGAAAAATGAGAGGAATCCAAATATGATATCCAAAAATGAGAGGAATCCAAAAATGAGAGGAATCCAAATATGAGAGGAATCCAAAAATGAGAGGAATCCAAATATGATATGTCTAAATTATTTTTGTAAAAAAACATGAGCATCGGATCATGTACATGTAGTTTATATCTGACCCACTTTCTACCGATTCGGCAGGAATTTGTCTTTTTCACCAGAGGTGGACGGAAAGGTTTCGGATACCCCTGTTGGGACATTGTCCATATAAGGTGGTATAGTATTTTTGTAAAATGTGATGGTAGCATTTTGAATTAGCCATTTGGTGGTTGCTTCAGAAAATCGTCTGTTTTTTGTGCTCGGAAAATGGGAAATGGCTTTTTGGTGCGACGAAAAGGAAAACTTCCTCCTGCAACATTGTTCGCCATCCCATGATACATGTGTATGCACAATATGGGCACATTATCACAAACTATGCCTTGATTCTAGCCATAACATTGGTCATTTGATCCGAAAGCCAAGAAACCTCGAACGAGATAGGTCATTTTGTGAAGGTTTTTTTGAGACATAATCAATATATCAAGTTTGATATTTTTACTTATAACTATGTCACATAATATGACACCACGCGAAGGTTTCGCATTGTTTCGATCGTTTTTGAATTTTTTATGCCCATTTTAAACTATCGTCAAACTTTGTCAAACGGCGGGCATGAAGATTCTTAGCTCGGGGCCGAGCCTTGCTAAACTTGCATTGGATCTTTGATAAAATAGCATATTGTGAACCTAAAATGATATTTGTAAAAAAACATGAGCATCGGATCTTGTACCTGTAGTTCATATCTGACCCACTTCCTACCGATTCGGCAGGAATTTGTCTTTTTCACCAGAGGTGGACGGAAAGGTTTCGGATACCTCTGTTGGGCATTGTCCATATAAGGTGGTATAGTATTTTTGTAAAATGTGATGGTAGCATTTTGAATTAGCCATTTGGTGGTTGCTTCAGAAAATCGTCTGTTTTTTGTGCTCGGAAAATGGGAAATGGCTTTTTAAACGAAAAGGAAAACTTCCTCCTGCAACATTGTTCGCCATCCCATGATACATGTGTATGCACAATATGGGCACATTATCACAAACTATGCCTTGATTCTAGCCATAACATTGGTCATTTGATCCGAAAGCCAAGAAACCTCGAACGAGATAGGTCATTTTGTGAAGGTTTTTTTGAGACATAATCAATATATCAAGTTTGATATTTTTACTTATAACTATGTCACATAATATGACACCACGCGAAGGTTTCGCATTGTTTCGATCGTTTTTGAATTTTTTATGCCCATTTTAAACTATCGTCAAACTTTGTCAAACGGCGGGCATGAAGATTCTTAGCTCGGGGCCGAGCCTTGCTAAACTTGCATTGGATCTTTGATAAAATAGCATATTGTGAACCTAAAATGATATTTGTAAAAAAACATGAGCATCGGATCTTGTACCTGTAGTTCATATCTGACCCACTTCCTCTGGAATTCTACAGAATTTGTCTTTTCACGGAGGTGGACGGAAGGTTTTGATACCTCTGTTGGGCATTGTCCATATAAGGTGGTATAGTATTTTGTAAAATGTGATGGTAGCATTTTGAATTAGCCATTTGGTGGTTGCTTCAAAATCGTCATTTTTGTGCTCGGAAAATGGGAAATGGCTTTTTGGTGCGACGAAAAGGAAAACTTCCTCCTGCAACATTGTTCGCCATCCCATGATATATGTGTATGCACAATATGGGCACATTATCACAAACTATGCCTTGATTCTAGCCATAACATTGGTCATTTGATCCGAAAGCCAAGAAACCTCGAACGAGATAGGTCATTTTGTGAAGGTTTTTTTGAGACATAATCAATATATCAAGTTTGATATTTTTACTTATAACTATGTCACATAATATGACACCACGCGAAGGTTTCGCATTGTTTCGATCGTTTTTGAATTTTTTATGCCCATTTTAAACTATCGTCAAACTTTGTCAAACGGCGGGCATGAAGATTCTTAGCTCGGGGCCGAGCCTTGCTAAACTTGCATTGGATCTTTGATAAAATAGCATATTGTGAACCTAAAATGATATTTGTAAAAAAACATGAGCATCGGATCTTGTACCTGTAGTTCATATCTGACCCACTTCCTACCGATTCGGCAGGAATTTGTCTTTTTCACCAGAGGTGGACGGAAAGGTTTCGGATACCTCTGTTGGGCATTGTCCATATAAGGTGGTATAGTATTTTTGTAAAATGTGATGGTAGCATTTTGAATTAGCCATTTGGTGGTTGCTTCAGAAAATCGTCTGTTTTTTGTGCTCGGAAAATGGGAAATGGCTTTTTGGTGCGACGAAAAGGAAAACTTCCTCCTGCAACATTGTTCGCCATCCCATGATGCATGTGTATGCACAATATGGGCATATTATCATAAACTATTCCTTGATTCTAGCCATAACATTGGTCATTTGACCTGAAAGCCAAGAAACCTCGAATGCGATAGGTCATTTTGTGAAGGTTTTTTTCAGACATAATCAATGTACCAAGTTTGATATTTTTCCTTGTAACTATGTCACATAATATGACACCACGCGAAAGGTTTCGTATTGTTTCGATCGTTTTTAAATTTTTTATGCCCGTTTTAAACTATCGTCAAACTTTGTCGAACGTCGGGCATGAAGATTCTTAGCTCGGGGCCGAGCCTTGCTAAACTTGCATTGGATCTTTGATAAAATAGCATATTGTGAACCTAAAAATGATTTTTGTAAAAAAACATGAGCATCGGATCATGTACCTGTAGTTCATATCTGACCCACTTCCTGCCGATTCGGCAGAAATTTGTCTTTTTCATCAGAGGTGGACGGAAAGGTTTTGGATCTCCTTATTGGGACATTGTCTATATAAGGTGTTATAGTATTTTTGTAAAATGTGGTGGTACCATTTTGAATTAGCCATTTGGTGGTTGCTTCACAAAACCGTCTGTTTTTTATGCTCGGAAAATAGAAAATGCCTTTTTGGTACGGCAAAAAGGAAAGTTTCCTCCTGCAACATTGTTCTCTATCCCATGATGCATGTGTATGCATAATATGGGCACATTATCACAAACTATGCCTTGATTCTAGCCATAACATTGGTCATTTGACCAGAAAGCCAAAAATAAATCTCGAATGAGATAGGTCATTTTGTGAAGGTTTCTTTGAGACATAATCAATATACCAAGTTTTATATTTTTCCTTCTAACTATGTCACATAATATAACACGACGCGAAGGTTTCGCATTGTTTTGATCATTTTTTATTTTTTTATGCCCGTTTTAAACTATATATAATGTTTTATGTTTTACTTAATTTTTATTTACAAATGTGTATTATTTGAGTGTAGATAGATAGGTCTTATTTTTATGCAAATTTTGATATATTATTTGTATTTTTCTGAATTAGAATGATTTAGTTATGGATTTTCAAAGTTTAATGAGATAAAATAAAAAATAGCTACTGAGGCGGTGTCGGCGTATCTGACGCCGAGGCACCGTCAGTAGCATAGGATATGCCGAGGGCAATTCTACGCCGACGGCTGCTTTGTGGAGCTAGCCTAGACGATGGCTACGCCGACGGCCCCGACGTTTGGCCGTCGGCGTAGCGACCGGCCGTCGGCGTAGCTTCCCATTCCTGTAGTGAAATGAGAAATTATATTGATGTTCATGGACAACAGGATCCAGCCGGTGCACGCTCGACATCAGTACGGAACCCACATATAACCTCAATACTTAGTTCATGTTGTATATGTTTATTTCAGTTTATACCCCATACTTTCTTATATTCTTCCTTCTCTTTCCGGTTGCTGCATCGCATTGCTTCTTGTACTTTATAATGCACTAGTAAAATGCCCGTGCGTTGCAACGGGCAGACAGACGCAAAACAGAAACTTGGTTTATATATATATATATATATATGTGTTACATAGATAAAAACAAAAAAAATACCGATTCTTATCAAACTTAAGCATAAACCGCAAGCAATTTCTTATTTTACAGTACAAACACAACTATGATGCAAGTACATCTTTGTATACAATATTGTCCCTAACACAAACTACGTACTAATTTCTTATTTCACATTGCATACACCATCATGACTTGTGTTTCAATCAAATATTAGAATGAAATACGTTCAGAATCTTCCATGATCAAAGCTTTGAATACCAGTCAATAATTGTTTTCCTCGTCCCTAGCAAAAATCCAAAATAACATAGTGATCAGAATATAAACAATGGAAATTGGTTCAGAAATGAGTCAAGACATTCTATATTTAGATTTCTGTAATCAAGTATTCAAATGTCTACTGATTCATATATGTTATCAAGACTTCTTTTAGATCATGTTCTTCATGTATGTAAGTATAGTTCTTGTCCAAAACAAACAAACATCTGCACAATTAAGCACTCACCCAAATAGTAATATAAGACGGATCGGATCCACTCACCCAAATAGTAACATAAGACGGATCGGATCCAGTTAGTAACTTCCAGTCCGATCATTCATGATTCTCTTTCCTTTGAAGATGAGTATGAAAATTTTAAAAAAAAACTATCAGCCAACATATAATGCAACAACGCTGTTGATCAAGAAAATGACATCAAACATAAGTCCGAAACACAAAA
This sequence comes from Avena insularis, assembly GCA_023614405.1. NCBI lineage: Eukaryota > Viridiplantae > Streptophyta > Magnoliopsida > Poales > Poaceae > Avena > Avena insularis. The sequence continues at coordinate 387,657,078 of CM042687.1, forward strand.
TATACATATTTCAAGAAGAAAAAACCGTAGAGCAAACTAACTTTTAGAAAAGCATAAATTGTATTTCCAAGTTTACTTCATGTAGAAAAGGTAATACATGGGCACCTTGAATTAACCCAAGAGGTAGAGAGGTTACTTGCTAACTTTGGCTGTACCTGGACAACACCCTAAACAGACAGTAGAGCAAACTATCTTTAGAAAATCATAAATTGTATTTTCCAGTTTTACTTCACATAAAAAAATTAATACATGGACAACTTAAATTACCCCAGGAGGTAGAGATGCTACTTTCTAACTTTGTCTACACCTAGACATCACCCTATTATATGTAGCAAGACTTTAGAGAGGCTCGATCAATCGGTAATTCGCTGCTCCCAAATACTCCCTACTATCCAATCGATTTCAGAGCAGCAAGGGCACAACAATCAAGCAAGAGCGTCAATCGATTTGACCATGGACAACATCGTGAGGTTCGAGAAAAAAAAAGAACAACCATCATCTGGGGCGGGGCTGCAGGGGATTAAAAGTGGATGCTGATTCAAGAGTGAATTACTATGATCTGATCGATGTGCGAGTGCGATGGCGACTGGCGAGCAGAACGCGGTGGCACGGCCTCGAGCGAGCAACTGTCAAAGGAGACGATCAGGATCCGATGGGCGATGAATAGCTAGAACAAGTAAGCTTGGCCGCACAAGAAAGCACTATTGGGCTGTAGTAATTCAGGGGCCCTAGGAAATTGGGGCCTTGTTCCATCGCTCACATGGAACATGGCCATCGACGGGGCTGCAACTTACCTCAGCAGACACGTTAATCGCATCAAACCACTGATCTCTACTCCCTCATTTTCGTCTTCCTACCGAACTGCCTTCTTCCTTTGCTCTACTTAAATTTGAAAACCCTCTAAAATATAAGTAGGAGAGTTCAGTACAATGAAAATTCAGTAACTTTGGAGAAATTACAGTGCAAGCAGAATAATATATATTAGTAGCCACCAAAAATATTTCAAAAGCGACTTCAATTTAAGGGAAACTCCATCTTTGCCACCAGTCCAAAAACTATGACGAAATTGGATTGCCCATGAATTGAGTTATTCATCAGAAATATATATCACTGAAAATAAAGAAATTTAAATTTAGATTAAACTACATCTGACATGCATCATATATTCTTTAATTATTTTGAAAACAGTAAATTTTAGGATGGATCAGTAATCGTTGGTTCTTCCAACCAAATCTTGTGGATAGATATTGAAATTCTAGCCTCTACAAAGAAAATAAACAATTTTAAGAGGCTTACGCTAGGATGATTAGCATCAGTAGGAAATCTAATGCAGCAAGTATTTTATCTGTATTTATAAAAATATGAACAAAATAATTACTCCTTTTTTCCTTAACATAGTAGGGAGACATAATCAGTTTGAGACAGTAGGCGCATACCAAATTCAGTCACCAAGGCTTCAATTGTATCAAAGTCGGGGCAATTGTGAATATGCTTCCAAGCAAAAAAGACCACGGTGCCATTGTTGCTTCTTGATATCACTCCCAGAGCCAGCTTCTCCATAGAAAGGGTTAGCACTTGCATCAGTGTTAAGTTTAATCCATCTCATATCAGGAGCTCTCCATCATTTATTGATGTACAAACATATTTCAAATTCACAATTTATTTGTGATACATACGCTGGCAATTAAAGATCATAGAAGAAAATGTTGGTTACAATACCCTGCAAGATAAATGACATGAGGGTGGTGATCCAGTCTACCTTGTTTCATGAAGACTTTACCTGAGGGAATCTGAATCAACGTTGTTGGGGTTTCGTGCATCCTTTTTTTCATGGATAGAAAAACAAATAGTAACATGAGGTTGGGGTGAGGGTCCAGAAACAGCACCCGTGGTCAATGGATCCTGAAATTGTAAGCACAGAGACCAAAATTCAAGCACGAGGAAGAAAGATGAAGCACGATTGAGGCTACATCTCAATTGGTTGCTCCTATGGTAGGAAATCTACGCACTCGTGCCGCCCCTCCTGATCTCAAGCTAGGATGAATGGTGCCATGGCTTCATGGTGGAGCAGATAGATGTTCCAGGGCGCTGCAGGCGGGAGAAGCTGGTGCCATGGTTGGTCGAGCCCTGTGGTGGCTTCTCCTTCTGTGGCATAATCATTCCAAAAAAACACTAATGAGACATGATGTCCAATTTGTAATCAACCCAAGTTAAGTAACAACTACAGAGTATAGGTAGCATAGATGTAGATTGAAGCTAATTTGATAAAACTTCACCTTGGGATCTAGTAGGAATGAACTAATTCCTCAAGCTCAACTTTAGCTTTATCAAGATTCTTGAGCATGTATAGCTATGCCAAATTACGTGAATTGATGTTGCCAGAAGAATTCATTTTCTTGGTACAGACGAGAAATTTACCACCAGCGCATATTATCGGAAGTGATCCAAATTCGTCTCTTGCAAAAGTGGAAACAATTGCAGAAGTTTATCATTTAACCATACAAAGTTGTCAAAAAAGTGTGGAATTTTGAACCTGCGGTAATTGAAGCTCAGGCACTATTTTCATTACAAGTGCTCTACAAGATATGAATATGAATCTTACATGTAGGAATGGCAGCTTCATCAAGACCGAGAACATGTAAATTGACTTATGGAGATTGTTTCGCTTACATACCTCAGGCTTTTATTAGGTGAAGTACCCAATTTACAAGGACCATGGATCAAGTTCTTCAGTTTGTTGGACGAAGCCTTGTCCACAACAACATGAGCACACACATCTCCCACTTCATCTATAGGTACTAACCAATAAACATAGCATACTTACAATCAATGTACTTTAACAAATTAAATGAACAGGAAAGTAAATAAGAGCCATTTATACTTCTTTGAAGGGTGTAGAATCTAATATCTACGACTTGGCAATTTTGGAAGAAAACTAACACAATGAATCATTTTTACCAATACACACCAAAATAATCAATACTGTTGTTCCTGGCCCGTGCACCTATTAACCTGCTATTTAAGCATTGGATTGAAACACCTATTAGACATGTGAGTAGGGAAAAGGTGTCAAATTGTATGGCAATTCCATACTTACAAATTACAATGTTGACTTGATAGATCACCTGCAGCCTGTTGGTAACATTGTAGTCGGCATGTCGTGTGGTTGATGTGCAAGGTTCATTGGCTCCGCCTGTTAGTCGACAACAATCAGCGAGTGAGCTCCAGGTGCGCAGGTCCAGGGCCACCACACCAAGTGTCCAGTTTAGGTACGCACTCATATTTCGGTTAATTTGTTTGATGGGTGAGGCCGACAAGAACATCAAACCATCATGGAGAGGAACGTTGCACTGGTACCTGCAAGAACACAAGTTTTGTAAATGTTGATGCTGTCAAAAACCCATATTATTAAATAGCAGCTGGAGCTAAAGTCTTTCTAACTACCGCACAATACATCAAACATCATTCCACCGTTGAGGATGCTGCAATCCATCCTTAGGCATGCCAAGTTCAAGCAATGGCCTTAGCTATTCCCAACGAGCATATTACTGCAGGTTCATCTCTTCCATAACCACTACTGCCTTGCAAGGTTTCTCATATTAGACAGCTTCTAACATGAATGAAATGAAAAAACTATATTTCTTAAGAACTTGCAATCTTCCACTGTTCTCGTGCCTGGAGCAGAGAGTTACATAACTCTAGATCCTAACATGGGCTATGAACTATAAATTGTGTGAAGATCTGTTTGCGAAGTAAAATCTAGATTACTGCTATTCTTGATCAACCAATCACAAGCATATTATCAAATCAAATTAACATCAGGGATAGTGATGATAAATTCAGATAAGCTTCTTCATATATCAGTGTATACTAAACGTGCCCATTTAAAATGCCTCTATAAGGAATCCAAGAAATAAAGAGTTTGTAATCTATAGAGACAAATCGCACTTTTAGACATTGTTAACCACACAGGTTCCTGAATTAAATAAGCAAGGAGCTCGGCATTTTGCCAAGAAAATACTGCATTTGGTGAAGTGGTACAGGCAAAGGGATTTCCAAAATATAAAGATGGTGTGGAACATACTGTATCACAAATTCATTATATGCGGAAAAAAGCAGGAACAAAACTAAGGCCGTTCTCGTGTTCACAAGGACAACTTTTGTTTCTAGTGTAATTAACTGTAGGTCAGGGGTAAGACGATAAACCTTAAGAGTAGGAATAGCCAAAGATATACATGTATGATCAAGGGAGGAAAGCAAATAATGCCAATGATCCTGAATCCACCGCTTTTGGGAAGGTATCCTTGAGTCCGCCTTATTTCCCTAAATTCATTTAACACCTTGTCAGTTCTGATATAATCAACGAGCTAGTTAACTGTATAAACAACAAAGATAAATGCAGAAGACAACCTTATGATAACCGATGGTACTGAGTCTACGAGAAACTTGGAATCCTACAGTGCAATGTACGAAGCAACCATCCATGTCCTGACGCCCACCAGCTAAGGTAACACACTGTCTCGTGAACAATTATCCGTCACCTCCCGCCGATTTAGGCGATGTTTTGAGTGCCCCCTGATCTTCATTCCGTCCTTCTGTAGGTGGAGTTGTACCGGTGGTTGCTGAACGCCTGGATCTCCTTGGCCGCGAGCAATAACAGCACCAGCTGCAGGCCCTGCCACATCGGCGGCCGCTCCGTCGCCGACCTTCTCCTTGCTCTTGGTCCGCTTCGCCGCCGTTGGGCGCCTCGGGCGGCCAGCCGCCTCTCTCGTGGAGGACGACCAGGAGCTCAATTCCCAAGTACCGGCGAAGGGAATCGACCGTGAGGACGCGGGACAGGCTTAGTAGTCCCCATCGGCCACCAGGGCCACGCCTACCCAACCCTTGGCTCGTTCTCCCCTTGCCCTCGATTGCTCGCCATAGCACGGGCGTCCAAGGGAGGGAGGGCAAGCAAGTCGTCGGCCGGCCAGAAGCTTGTTGGGTGGCCGACGAGGTGGGTGGCAGAGGCGGCGGCGACGCGATTTGATCGTGAGGATAGGCGTTGAGGCACGACTGCGTGATGCCATCAGGCCGCGGGGTGTGGATTTCGGCTTGATTTACGGGACGTTGACTGCGGCTTAATTGCAAAATGTGATGGACCAAGGGGTCGGGGTGAGCGAAGCTGGAGACGCGACGAAAGCAACGACGTAGTGCGTCCGGCAGAAAACGGAACATGAAAGTTTTTTTTAGATTGTAGAGAAGAGATTAGTAGAACATAGTATGACATATCAGTACATCGATATTGAAAGCGCTGATGGAAATCCCACTGGTACAGACCATACAGTAATGAGAATTACTGAAATATAACACAATCTTACATACCAGGTCATCTACGTTGGAAGTGGTCATCTACATTGGAAGTGTTCACGAACAGTAGACTGTACACACAAAGTGTTCATACACATGTAGTAATGGACATGTAGTAATGGACATTGTAATATACAACACAGTACTATAAGATTGTGTTTGACAAGGTTCCAATCACAACATCGACCATGATTAAAACCAGTAAGTTATAGTATATGTTTGCATACCATAACCACATCATCACACTTACTTGTCATGGCACCTCAATAACCATGTATATCCCACACTCTTTGTCTCTTTCCGCATCAATGAAATATATTTTCATGCAGCTCTCATCCTCACCTCTCCTATATCTCTTCGTACCAAGAACCATGTAGCTTCGGTCATTCATGTCGTTGATCTGGCCATGCAGTTTCATGAAAGAAATATATCAGCTATAAACAATGATCATCAAGCCCAAACACACATCATGTACAGTTCTGGAAACCATAATATGAGAATTCAAAGGAAGAAAGAATTCCTAATTAAGTGGCAATGCCTTCTTAATTAACCAGACTAAGGAAACTCATATTTATAAGCAATGCCTTCTTGAGCCTGTGCAGGAAATAAGAAATCGGTGCTTCTTGGAAAACACAAAGGCATGTTGCACTGCAAAATCTGCAACTATTCCATGCATACCGCAAAAGAATGGGAAAGAGCGGACAAAGATATCAGCTATTCCATGCATACCACAAAAGAATGGGAAAGGGCGAACAAAGATATCAGGCCATGCAACACATGCAGCAAATACAATCTAATATCAGTAATCTCATTTTTTTATTCGACAGACATACAGAACAAACTATTTCAAACAGTTTATACTTCAGATGCACCAAACTATATTGAACACTATGAGCTCTCGCATAGTAACGAATATATTATGCTTCTAAAATGGTTATTACAGGATAGGTGGAAGAAATATAAAACAGAACCAAAATGGTCGTAGATATTACACACTTCATTCCTAAATATAAGTTTTTTTGCAAAAAAAATAAGGTTTGGGTAGTTCAATTTAAACTCACAAAATGCAATATATTTAGTAACAGAAGTAGTACCATTCAAAACCTCCGGCAGAATAATTTTAGTGCATCGCCGGCTAATAGAGCAAAACTATGCTGCCAGTTTTTTGTAGTACAAAGAAATACCTGAGCCGGAGGAAGCATCGTGTAAAATACCACCGAGCAAGAGAGCAACCTTTAGCACATATCATGAATCATGACCAGTACTTACAAACCAGAGCTACATGCAAACCACGATTTCAATGAAATCTATATTGGTAAACGCGATAAACAAATCGAGTATGAAAAATCTATTAAGAGATGAAAAAATCGAATCTAAGGTCGTTAATCTAAAAGTTAAATCCTCAATTAAGGTGGCTTGAAGTCATTCTGGTAATAGGCATAATTTTCTGAGTTTGGGTCATCAAACTCAGTTTCCTCAAACACTTCTCCTGAAGGTATGTATTTGGGATGCCTAACTTCTTTATCTAGCTTCTTCCTACGAGCCATTGCTTTATCAGGATCAGTAAAATCCTCAATGACCGTATCCAGCTCCTGAACTAGGACTTGGTGAGTGTTATGATAAGTGTTTAGCAAAGATCGATAACGATCCATATACTCTACAGCTAGAGTAGGTTCAGCTTGGACTAAGGTAGAGTGATCTAACTCATTCTCTGAGTTTGAGGTTTCATGTGGTATAATGGTGTGAGTACTACCTTCTAGAGCTTAAGATTTATGCTCTCGGATCATGGTTATGGCTGTTGCTACGGCAATCTGATATGCAGATGTCATGCACCTTGCCTCTCCTGCTGGCATTTCTCCCTTAAGTCCTAACTTCTTGGGTAACATGATCATGACACGGTATTTAGCTAATACCTGCCCATCATAGTAAGTGTAAATCTTGACCAAAAGTCTTGATTCACATTCCAAACTCCATAGAAGTTATCGGAGATTGTCTGTCCAATCCCCTCCGTAGTCATCCAACGTCCCGTTCATCACTTGAACATTCCGGGGTGGATACCGAGGTGCCATGTGGAACTGTAGATAAGAAATTATCATCAATCACATAGAGTTAAAACTCTTGGGTAATGATTGGAAATTGCAATCATATAAAAGAGTTATCGCACTAGTAACATAACAGGATTATTCTCAAGTGAATATCCCTCATATCACTAGATAACTCTTCATTAGGATGTGTCCTACAGGTTCTACCTATTTACTAGGTTTCCAACCTAAGGTCAAAGCATATGCTCTGATACCAACCGCGGTGACCCAGCATACCACTGCATGAAGTAGTATACTATAGTCGTTGACATAACACCAATGAAACACCATTCACTAGTATTACATCTCTCAGAATGGCACAACAGAAACACAGCGGGTCCAATACATGGCTTAAAGGTTACAACTCACTCTTTTACATAAGATCCAGAGAACACTCTAGATTAAAGAGAGAGAAAGAACTTCTCACGGAGAAGAATTAAAGATAAATAACACAAGAACGATTATACTATTAAGTCTACTATTCTGGCTAAGAGGTTGGCATTGCTGCTATTGCAACGCACTACAGAAATAGGTTCTTTGGCTAGAGATAATATTCCTATCTAATCAGTAACTTCGTCTTCACTTGGGTTGAGGTATGTGTTGACTTCCTTGTCTTCATTGAAGAGCTTTAGCTGGACTTGATAAGTCCTGGAGCATATCTTGATGTAGACATCGTTTTAATGGCTTCAGAAATCTAGCAAGGGTTAAGAAGATACTTTGAGTACGAGCGTACTCAGCAAATTCACTAGAAAAGGAGTGTTTGATGCACTATATCTACAGCCACAGACCGTAGGTCGTAGGCAATGCAAGTTTTCATAAACATTTCTTTTAAAGGTTGCTTTTATTCTGAAAAACTATGTCCGTCAGCCTTCACGAGTTTACCAGAACCTTTATGGGGTTCCTTTCCCGCTGATTCGCACTCCTTCCCGGGCTGGAGTAACAAGTTACAGTTTTTACACTCTGCAGAGGTGCGTTACTTTACCCATGAGAGATCAACTCTTTGTTGCACAACCGGGCAGCTTATTCCCGTCCACAATTCCATGATGTGGGGCCCAGAAGATGATCCAAGCCAATCACTGCCCCCTTCGCGACCTTGCATGCCTCCTTGGTGTACATCATGCCCACATAAAGAATTACGGCAATGGTTTGTATAAACCGTTAGATGCCAGAACTATAGAAAAGGTTTCTCTTCCAAGGTCTAAACAAACCTTGTGGTTAGATAGTGGTGGTTGATGTTATTTGTTTTGATCAAATGGTTTGCCTTGAGTTGCTTTATAGATTAACTACTTCAGACCAAAGTTAACTATAAAACATGTAGTAATGTGTAGGGTATTATATTTAGACTCTTAGAGACTAAAGTTAACTTTAAAATATAAATAGTTTTGAAAGTATAATACTTATACATTGGTATCTTGTATATCTAAAATGTGTCTTTTAAGTTACTTAAGAATGTTTATTCTGTTACTTGAGTAATGGTTTCTTGATTTGAGTATGGGGTAATATCATTTATCTTTTATAGATAAGTGAGTATAGTTTATAAACCCAACATAATGTTACTTAACTCACTTATGGATTTATATAGTGTTGTAGTAGTTTTTGTAATTTGGTGATTAATATGGTTTAGAGAAGATTTGATTGTTCACAAGTTGTTCTTTAAGGACTTTATTATTAGTGAAATTCTTTTTAGAGATAATCTTCATTTAAGGTTGTAGATCTTTCTAAAATAAAAACATTTATAATGTTTTAAATCATTATGACATTAGATTATTAATATTTGAGACTATTACTATTTATTAGACTTATTTAACTCATTATAGGAATATTAATAAGTTTTATTGATCTTTATATGAATTATAAATGAAGTAAATAAGTTTAAATTTTAGTTATTAAAATATTTGAATTTTTATTTAATTCAAAAGTATAATATTATATTTTTATCATGTAGATATTGTTTTTGTGATCATTTTGGTGTATCACATTTATTTTTCTGATTAATAAATAATAGGATATGATTTTTTTATATTTCTTATTACTTTATAATTACTTAATAAATAATAAATATTTAATTAAGTGAACTAATAATACATGATTATAGTTTTAAATTAGAATTCTTATTTTTCTAAGATTTTTGGTATTTTATTTATATTATTAACATTTATCATTTAAAAAATATGAATTATCAAAGTTTTATTACTTATAAAACCTTTATTAAATAACATTTATTTAAATAATCATCATAATAATATTTCATAATAGTTTTAAGTTGTAGATTTTATTTTTCTGAAAATTTTCATATATTATACATATTTTTTGAATTATAAATCAAAAGTTATTAATTAAATAGAGTTTAATCATTTATTTGATTTCTGAAATATTATTAATTACAACATTTTATTTATTTCTAAACATAAAATTACTTTTTACACCACGTACAGAGCTAGCCCCAGTCACTGACCTGTGGGCCATTGTCCACCTCGGCTCTTAGGTTAAAAGAATTACATTTGTTACCGATTGATTATCTACCCCAGTCAATGACATATCGGCCCTGGGCCACGTCACTTGCCACGTTAGCAAAGACCAGTCAAACTAGCTGGCGTGGTGCGATCATGACGCAAGGATGGCGTCAACACCACCACCACCATCGGTGAGTGGTCACCGGCGACGATCTACGGCACCCCAGCAAGCGAAATAGATCTAGTCCGAACCAGCGCGACCTACTGAACCTAATAGTGGCAGCGCCGCTCAGAAATGGTCATCGAAGGGTCTTCGACGACCCTTTTGAGACCTCGGCCTTCATATTTGTTTCTCTAGAGTGGTCTCTCGATGAATGGGAGCATCGACCCTTGTTGGTGGTGTCGCTGATTTCAAGATGGAGAAAGAACCATTGTTAGTGGTGTCGCGAAGATCTTCACGAAACGAGAAGATTCAGACTGTTGGCCTTCTTTCCCGTACCATGAGACGGATCTCGAGGGCGAGATCCGTTGTTAGTGGTGTCGAATTGTAGCACCCTGGGTAAAACCACTACTAGAATTGTCTGTTGATCTTATCTTTGTGCATCATCATCATACCATCATGCATACTTTGCCTCGAACTATTTAATAAAACCCTATATTGTTTTCTACGTTACATCTCTGCTTTTATTCAAAATTATATTTCTTGCTATTTCAATTATGTAGAACTATTTACAAAATGATTTTTTTAAACAAAAGAAACAAAACAAAATGTTTTAAATAAATAAAAACTAGACCTAAATCGGCCAGGCCAAAGGCCCAGCCGGCTGGACCCAATCCTGACCAAAACCCTAAAAAAAACTACCCCTACCCCAGTCCCTCACCACAGCCGCCGCCACCCCAATCCACTCCAGCGCGTGGCCACCCTCCCTCGCCCGGTCCACCCAAACCCCACCCCATAAACCTCTCTTGCTGCAAACCGGCCCCACCTATCGATTGTCTCTCCTCACCCCACCAGTAACCCCTCGCTCCTCCTTCAAGCGGCGCCCTCCTCCTTCGCCGCCGCCAGGCCCTCCCCACCATTGTCTTCCTCTTGGAGCTCCGCTGCTCGCTTGCCCTCGTCCTCAACCACCCTGCTGCGCCGCCGCATAGCTTAACAACGGCCGCCAGCGAGTCGCCGAGCCCCTCCTTCCTCGGCTGTCACCGGCCCTGCCCTGCGAGCCCGGCCTGTGCCTCGTCGCTCCGTCGAACCCCCCTGAGCCGCGGTCCCCGCCCGCCCCTGTCTCGCGCCCCGCACGCGTGAGCTCGCGCTCACTGTCGTCTGCAACCAGGGCGCCTCGCGACACCGCCCGCGCCTCTGCGAGCCTGAGCCGCAGCGCCGCCTTTGGACCTCATCTCCTCCGGCCGCGGTCCCGCTCTCCCTCTGGCCGCCACGACCTTCCTCCCCGGTAGCGAGCTCTCGCCTCGCCAGCGTCCCTCCCCACGGTCCTGCTCGTCTCTGCTAGGCGTCGTCATGGCCCTCGCGCCCTGCGTCTCCTGGCCCGCCCTCCTCCGGCCTTGCTTCTCCGCCAAAGCCCGGCCTCACCCCCTCCCTTGTCGTGGAGCCCCCTGGTGGCCGTGTCCCTGCTTCGCCCACGCCTTGCCATCTTCTTCGTCGAAGCTGAGTCCGAGTCTTCGGCTCCTCGCTTGAGTCCTCCATGTATCCTCCTCTCATGTCTTGTGGCCTTGGTGTGTCGATGGTGAGTGAGGTGTTGGGCTGGCTCAAGCCAATAGAGGACTGCGTTTGATTCTTGTCAAGATCTTCGGTAGTTCATCTGTCTCGGGATCCCGTGCTTGCAAGATCAACACATGGACTCCAAGACCGACACGCCAAGATCTTCCGAGGGGAAATTGACAAAAGTCCGCTGGTGCTCGAATCAAGTTCACACCCTCGCTCGAGGTGGAATTCCAAGGCCTCCATCACGGATCTGATGCCCGAAGGACTTCTACACGGACGCCAAGATTGCCCACCTGGATACCGAAGGCCCTGTTCTTGGTATCCAAAGACCGAATCCCGTCGAACCCCGAAACCCCAAGACCATCGGTGCCGACCTCTCCATGTGTGACCCCAAATCTGAGCCCCTATTTTATTAAATGTTATATACACTTGTTGCATGTTAAATTGTCATGCTTGCATACATATTGTGATTTTGGGGGCCTTATGCCGATTCATCTCATAATTAAATATGGGGTCCATATGCGGGAAAATCTAGTCTTATATTGGCCTCATTTAAATTTGTGTAGCAAACCGGTGATATCTTTTGTCTTGTTAATGTAACATTTAAATTGCGGGGTATCTAAACAATATAAACTTAATAATTAATTGTCGGGACTCCGGTTCCACTTAATATTGCCTAATTGCATCACATCCTTGCCATGCCATAACATCATACATGCATCATGCCTGATCTTTTCCCGTAATATTAAATAGTGCATCCAGTGTTTCTTCTAGTGCTTTGCCTCTTCACGGATTAGGCCGATTAGTTGATGCGAGAGTCGACCAAATCTTCGGATAAACCTTCAGCAATGTTTCCAGGCGAGCATTCTCCCCCTTTCTACCTATCTTACTTTTATAGTCTTTATTTCCTCCTGTTGATCTATTGCTATCTGTGTTGCGATGCTCTAGTTTTCGTACCCGTGATATCCCTTGCAGCCTTATATTGCCTTGGACACATCCTATTACCTGTTGTTTGGCAGATAGTCGGCCTTGCGTGTCGTAGTTGCTTGCTCAAGTGTTGTTGCGTGTCGTCAAGTACCACAGTTGTTGGAAGACTGCCATATGCTTTATGTTGGAGTTGATCATGACTTTAATTACCGTTTAATAACTAAAATTGAAGTAAGTAAATAATGCAGAGGCATAGGTGGACAATAGATGTTATTTGGTTTTTAACCGTCCACTTGTGTCCCGTAGGACCCCGAGTACTTGATACCTGTTCTTTGAATATTCGCACTATTTGCATGTGGGACCATGAATCCCCCTAGCCAGAGCTTGAGTCATATTTATTTCTTGGGGCCACAAAGTAGTTTGGGGCTTTATTACTATCCTATACTTATGCCATGCTTTACTGCTTTATTTACGATTATGGCGTGGGCCTTTATCGCTAGGAATAAATGTGGAATGTTTTCGCGGTATCGACAAGCCCGGTCACACTTTTGGGTTCCCAGTCGTTTATAGCCATTGGCACAAACCTCTGGGTCCGTCTTGGAGCCGGCCAACTTCGTCGCGGGTAGCTTGGTGGGGTGGCTCCTAAAATTTATATGAATCTTGCAATTGCTCTGTCGTGATGCCTCGTTGGGTTTTATTTGGTTTTTCTCGAGGTTGATCGTGCGTGTGTTGCTATTTGTGCCCCCCTGCAGGGTAAAACTTTCTGAAAGCCATGTCCGCGGTTATGGACGACTTGGAGCACAGTATCTCGATCATAGACAACTATAACTAAAGTAGTGTTATAAATTTGACTTTATAATGACTAGTAATCAGCTTCACTATAACGGAATGGCTAAATAAAAGTGCCAACAACTGCTGGTTTTGGGTTGTCACCTGTTACCATTGTATCTGACTAGTAAGTATGGCAACTACAACGGAATGGCTAAATAAAAGTACCAACAACTGTTGGGTTTTGGGATGCCTCATGCTATATGTATTTGACTAGTAAGTACTACAACTACAACGGAATGGTTAATTAAAACTGCCCACTGCTTATTATATCAGGATGACTCATGCTATCTATGTCTCACTAGTAATTACCACAACTATAACGGAATGAATAAAACTGCCAACTGTGTGAGTTCCACGGTGGACTTCCTCGTTTGGTCTCGAGGGGGAAATACCAGGATGGGTATGCTTGGTGATAGTTTTAGGTTGGATCCGAATAGATCTTTCTTATCCCCATCTGATAGCCGCCAGTTGTATTGAGTCTCTATAGGTTGTTTAGTGCATGTTGCGCTGCCGCTTCAGTCCACCATACCTATGTAGGCGAGGACCACCGAATTCTAGTCTCGGCGTGTACTAGCCTCAGTACTGACCGCTCTCTTTTTCCTTTGCCCTTTGTCGGCACCCCTTTTTATTTAGCAGGTTTTGAGATCGACGTCGTTAGCAGGGTTACCCTTCCGGCTTGGCCTGGGCAGGGTTATGGACGCCATTGGTTATTCTTCAGGGCTCTTAGCCCAATTTGCATCTTATCCGTACTCGGACGCTGTATCGTTTTAAAGGTGATTTGGATCCTTGTACTGTATTGAAGGGAATATGCCCGAGAGGCAATAATAAAGTGGTTATTATCGTATTCCTTGTTTATGATAAATGTTTATTTTACATGCTATAATTGTATTAATACGGAAACGTTAATACATGTGTGTTTAATAAACAAAAAGGAAGTTCCTAGTTATGCCTCTCTTATAAACTAGCTCATTGATTAACAAGATGATCAAAGTTTCCTGATCATGCACATTGGATGTTGTTAATAACGAGGTCACAACATTAGTGTAATGATGTGATGAACATTCATCTGAAGTATAGCATTACGATCAAAGTCATTGAGTTTATATTGCTATAACAACTTACGAAGTGATCCTAATCCTTAGACCATGAGATCATGTCAATCACTAACACCGGAAGAGTTTCGATGACATCAAAGCGTCACCGTGCTGGGTGATTATAAAGATGGTTTCAGAACTACTAAAGTGTTATGTTGAGACCCATGGATCAAGAGTGGAATTTGTTCATCCCGATGACGGATAGATATGCTCTGGGCCCTCTCGGTGATATCACATTGATTAGCTTGCAAGCAAGTGATTTGATAACTAGAATGTTATATCACGGGAACGAGAAAAGAGTGCATGTCGGTAACGAGATCAAACTAGGTATGGAGATACCGATGATCGAATCTCGGACATGTAATATATCGTGAAACAAAGGGATTAAGATACTAACGTAAAAGGTTCACACGATCATAGAAGTCATCGTTGAATGTGGGAGTCGATATGGATCTCGTGTCCGCTCGATTATTGATCGGAGAAGGGTCTCGATCATGTCCGCATTATTCGCGAACCGTAGGGTGACACACTTAAGGGATACCGACACCATTCGGAGCAAATGATATGCCAGAAAAAGAAAAGGAAAGCGCAGGAATTTATTTCACTAGACACCGAAACTGTTTCGGTTGAAATTGCTGAAACTGGTTATGCATGTGAAATGGAATACTAGCAAGGGTTTTATGTGAATGTTTGTTAATTAAAGTAATTAACAAAATTCTGAATAAATAAATAAAAGAGTTTTATTTAAATGAGAGCTTGCATTAAATTTGGTAGAAATTTAATGCATGTGAGTGGATTTTTGAGTGGAGGCTTTTTAATGGGAGTGGAGGCTTTTCATTTTGAGTGGGAGCTCCACCCACATGAATGTGGAAGAGGTGGGGGCAGCCCCATGGCTGGGCGCCATGCCCCTTGGGTGCCCCCCTCTCCCCTATAAAAGGCCCCCCTCTCCTCCTCTCAAAGCACACCTCCTCGCGAAGGATCTCTCTCCCCCCTTTAGAATTTCCCCATGGTCTCAGATCAGCAAGATACATGTTCCCAGTGGCTTTTTCTGGAAGGATTTGTTGCTTCCGCTGCTTCGCTGGAGCGAGGGCGTGGAGGTTGTCGGGGTACCCGTACGTGTGTGCGATCACGGATGCACCACTGCTTTGAGGTGCTGGACTTGATCGTCTTTGGACCGGTGGACGATGGACTTCATCACGATCTTGAGATCGGCAAGCGTTCGTCTACATCATCCACGAGTACAACCTCGTTAACGCTATTCGGTCTTCGAGGGTATGTATTCTATGGATGTATATCCACCCGTTGCTTGTATCTAGTAGATAGATCTTGGTACTTAGTTGTTCCCATCATAGGAAAATTTTTGTTTTCTATGCTGCGAACCCTACAAAGTATCGAGCGGATATATGCGTAGATGCTTTGCACGGGTATTACACATATGAGTATGTGGGCGATGATGATCATTTTATTGCTTCTTAGTTATACTTTGGATATTGGTGGCATAGTGGGATGAAGCGACCCGGACAAACTTTACATGTCCTCGCACATGAGACCTGTTCCACGCTTGACATGCAACTAGTTTTGCATAAGTGGCTAGCGGGTGTCTGTCTCTCCTACTATAGTCAATATCTAATTTGCAACGAGTTGTCAACAATTTGGTTATCCTCGTTGTGGTTCATGTTCGTAGGTAAGAATGGTTCTATCTTCGAAACCCTAAGCCACGTAAAACTTGCAATGGATAAATTAGAGGCGTCTAGTTTAGATTGTTGCTAGGCTAGTGTTATGATATGGTGATGTTGTAAGTAGAAGTATGAGATGATACTCTTACAACACACATAACGTGTAAACTCCATAGACCTTGGATTTACACATAAAGGTATGATTGTGATCATACCACGATGCACATGATAGAGATCATATGCGGGAACGATATCATTCCACTAATTAACATGTGATGTTTGATTGCATCTTATATTGCTTGTTTGGCGTTTTACTAGCATAATAAGATGATCCCTCATTTAGATATCAAGATAAAAATGTGTTCTTCCTTAAGTATGCACCGACAATGTTTCGTCGCTTCAAGGCATCACGTGATGATCGGGTGTACTTGAATCCACGAGCATATCTCGGGTGTAAGACAGTTACACACGCGAATACTAAGGTTCTTACTTTGCGAGCCTAGCATGTACAGACATGGCCTCGGAACACGGACCGAAAGGTTAAGCATGAGTCATATAGTAGATATGATGTCCATTTGATGCTCGCCTTTGAAGCTACACCGACTCACGTGATGATCGGACTTGGTGTAGTGGATTTGGTTCATGTAATCACCAAAAAGGCACGAGGGATGTCGTTTTTGAGTGGGAGTTCATTTCTAATTTGGATTATTAGAACTCAATTTATCATAAATTAAATCAAAGTGAGTTTGCATAATTTGTTGTAGTCATTGGCATTCGTTCACCACCTTATGCATAGTTGTAATTGAGATAATAGAACTATAGAATTCTGGATATATACTTTACGAACTAGTATCGTATTGTGTTGAGTGTCAATCTAAAGTTTAAAGTCCTATTGCAAACTTTCAGCAAAATTCTATTTACTCCGTGAAATTTAATAATTGGTATTAAATCGAGAGTAACAATTCCAGTGTTAGTATCTTAAGTATCATGTTTGCCTCCATGATTCTTGATTGTTTTAATATCAAGTTTATCTAGGAGCTGAAAGAATTGTTTCAGAAACCATCATGTGTGGCAGATATAATGATATCTGAAACAATGTTTTGGTTGCAATATGATAGAGTATAATATATGTTCTCATATCGGATGAGAATTTACAAAGGTTGGAGATGCTAGACATCCTAATCATCCAAAAAGGGTTTTTGGAAAGTAATGATATACTCACGATTCGCCTTTATAAGCTACAGTAGCTTGATCATGAAAGTCGTCATGATAAGGATGAATATAAGATGTATGTAAAGTGTTTACTATACTAAAAGATTACTAAAGAATGGGTTTTGAAAGAACGCCGATCATTTGATGATGGTGATCTACCTCAAAGTGCAAGTCCAAAGGTATTATTATTTGAATATACACGCTTTGGACTATGTGTCATGTATATGGCGCCACTTTTGATGTTGATAGATTCTTTTAAAAAGAAAAAAGAAATGCTGAAAGAGAATCTATAAAATATATTTGGCAGAAAAGAAAAGATTGGAAATATCCAATTTAGGTATATGGATGATATACATGTTATGGTTGTATTCTTTGCTTGTTAAACAATGTGGTTCTTGGGTATTGGATACCGAATTGGTTGGTATGAAATTTCATACGGAACGACGCAATTCATAAACCACAATGGCCTAAGTAACTAGCAAGAGAATATGTGATGATGTTCATCGAAAACAAACAAACCGTTGTTTGTATTTCTCGTTGACATCAAGGCTTGACTTTAAGATTTGTTTTAATAATTGTTATTTGAATAGGTATTATGAGAACAAAGGTTGTTCAAATAATTACCGTATTCCATATAAGATGGATGATTTACAAATCTAGTTGGAGAAATCACATCCATAAAACTTAATGCTAAAATGTCGCAAGACAAATGATTGAAAGATTACTTATGAAGTGACATCGCTGTTTAAATTATATTGGAAAGAAAACATGAAGAATCTCCATTTTCATGGATTTTTAGAGTCTTTGATTTGATCAAGTGACGCTTGTGAGACTTTCCTCGGGATAATTTAAAACTTTGTTCAAAGGCCAAAGAAGAACGAACGACTAAAATATTGGAATTTATACATATCGATGTATGTAGTCCATTATTTATAGTCGCAAGCGATGGGTTTCAACTTCATATACTTTCTCCGGAAATTTGAGTGAATATTCACTTAATGAGAAAGAAGTGTGAAATATTTGAAAATGTTCAAAGACTTTCAAGATGAAGTGAAAATCATTGTGACAAGAAAATAAATGGTTTATGATTTTATCATAAGGGATTTATTTGAGTTACAAGTGTAACAAGAAAATAAATGAATTATGATTTTATCATAAAGGGATTTATTTGAGTTACAAGTTTAGCAAAACACCTAGATTTACATATCCCGAAACACCATAGGAATATGGAGTGTTTGAGATTTATAATGAAACCTTGTTTGACATGGTTGGATCAAAGGTGTTATTTATAAAACTGCCATTATGTTTTAAAAGATTAAAGCTTTAGAAACTACCGCTTTTACACTGAAAAGAGCTCCATCTTGATCCGTTGAAATGACACCATATGAGTTATGGTTTGGGGTAAAACCCAAGTTGTCATTTCTTAAATTTTGGTATGCTAAACATAAGTAAGATGTTTACAACCAAAGTCGGATGAGCATGTCTTTGTAGGTTATTTCGAATAACAATTGGTTATTCCTCCATAACACCGAGGACAAAAGGGTTTGTCGCTTGAAATGTGAAGTTTCTTGAAGAAGGAATTTTTCATAAATGTTAAGTGGAAGGACAATAGAACTTTGATAAGGTTAACGAACCTTAGCTAAATGTGCTGAGTTGCGCAGCGCCGGAAATGGTTCTGGAGGCTGCCATAATGCTCATAGCTTATGTGCCTCAAAGGTTGCGGTCACAGAGGTCTAAAGTTCCTATTGAACCAAGAAGGTCGGATAAACAATCAAATGATTGAGATTTGAGAGTAAATCATTATTGTTTGACAATAATGAACCGACTACAAAGAAGCGATGATGGGCCCTGACTCCGTCAAATGGCTTGAAGCCATAAAATCCGTGATAGTTCCATACACGATAAATCAAGTTTTAAACTTGGAAGACCCTCCGGAAAGGTGTAAAAACCTATCGGTCGTATTTGGATCTATAAAGAAACAGACATGGATGTTTCACATCTATGAAATAGTCGACATGTCGTAAAGTATTTTATGACAATGTTCAAGGAGTTGACTATGACAAGATTTGATCTTTCATAGCGATATTTAGTCTGGACGGGTTAAAGTAGCAACCACTATATATAATTTGGCATATGGTAGATGAATAAACAAAACAAAGTTCTTCTAATAGAATGGTTACCTAGGACGTGTACATGACACGATCCAAAGTGTTTTGTTAATTCAAAGGACGCTAAAAAGTGCATGCAAACTTCAATGGTTGAAGTAAGCATCGCGGAGTTGGAATCTTCACCATGATGAAAAAGGAGTTTTTTATCAGGAGACGATGAAGATGCTTGCATTTGCAAGAAATTAAGTGGGAGCGCTAAGACATATTTCTAATACATTATGTGGAGGACATCTTGTTGATTAGAAATGATGTATCTTTTATTGACAAAGGTTAAGAATTTCATTTCGATGAAAGACTTAGGCAAAACCCGAATATTTAGCATGAATGTCTATAGTGGATAGACTGTGACGCTAATATGGTTGTGCCAAACGTACATATATAAGATATTGAAGGAGTTCAATATAGAAACAACAAGAAACGGTTCTTGTCGCATGGAAAATAATTGAATCAAGATTCAAGTGTATCGACACTTGATAAGTGAAACAAGATTCAAGTGCTTTGACACTTGATGAGTGAAATCACGAGAATGTTTTGATCAATCATATCATGATATGTACACATACAGATATGTCCTATGCTCTAAGTGTTATGAGCATATACCAGAATGAATCATAAAATGATTATTGGACGATAGTAAGGATATTCTTATGATCTTTTGGAAGAACTAAGAATATATTTGTATAGAGGTGACAAACAATTACAAATAGTTCATTGTAAAGAGTTACATTGATACTAGTTTTGTCACAAGATACAAATTAAGTTTATCTCAATTTAAACTATGGGTGGCACAATGTAATGGAAAGGAGATTCCATGATGGATTTGGAAGAGTTCCAAAGTTAAGACATTGTGACGAATACTACAACAAAAAGGCTAAGTACATGACTGCTATAGTAGCAGCAAAGGAGGGAATTTGTGTCAAGTAGTTTGTTATCAAACTAAGGTGTGGTTCGCAATGGGCTAACACTAAAGATATATTGTGTGACAATAGTATCGACGTGTTTTAACCCCAAGGAACTAAAGGTCTCACCAAAAGACCAAATTTATACAATGCCATCTCATTGGAGAATGAGTGATGCGTGAAGACGCAAAGACATGCAAATACACATGAACCTGAAAGTGTCAGATCCGTAGATTATGTTACCACTTACAATTGCGTATTTGGAACACCAGAAAGCCATAGGTGTTCAATACGCAAAGTTTTCAAACTAGATTATTGTCTCTAGTGCAAGTGGGAGACTGAAGGGAATATGCCCGAGAGGCAATAATAAAGTGGTTATTATCGTATTCCTTGTTTATGATAAATGTTTATTTTACATGCTATAATTGTATTAATACGAAAACGTTAATACATGTGTGTTTAATAAACAAAAAGGAAGTTCCTAGTTATGCCTCTCTTATAAACTAGTTCGTTGATTAACAAGATGATCAAAGTTTCCTGATCATGGACATTGGATGTTGTTAATAACGAGGTCACAACATTAGTGTAATGATGCGATGAACATTCATCTGAAGTATAGCATTACGATCAAATTCATTGAGTTTATATTGCTATAACAACTTACGAAGTGATCCTAATCCTTAGACCATGAGATCATGTCAATCACTAACACCGGAAGAGTTTCTCGATGACATCAAACGTCACACCGTAACTGGGTGATTATAAAGATGGCTTCAGAACTACTAAAGTGTTATGTTGAGACCCATGGATCAAGAGTGGAATTTGTTCATCCTGATGACGGATAGATATGCTCTGAGCCCTCTCGGTGATATCACATTGATTAGCTTGCAAGCAAGTGATTTGATCACTAGAATGTTATATCACGGGAACGAGAAAAGAGTGCATGTCGGTAACGAGATCAAACTAGGTATGGAGATACCGATGATCGAATCTCGGACATGTAATATATCGTAAAACAAAGGGATTAAGATACTGACGTAAAATGTTCACACGATCACATAAGTCATCGTTGAATGTGTGGGAGTCAGTATGGATCTCCAGGTCCCGCTACTGATTATTGATCGGAGAAGGGTCTCGATCATGTCCGCATTATTCGCGAACCGTAGGGTGACACACTTAAGGGATACCGACACCATTCGGAGCAAATGATATGCTAGAAAAAGAAAAGGAAAGCGCAGGAATTTATTTCACTAGACACCAAAACTGTTTCGGTTGAAATTGCTGAAACTGGTTCTGCATGTGAAATGGAATACTAGCAAGGGGTTTTATGTGAATGTTTGTTAATTAAAGTAATTAAAAAAATTCTAAATAAATAAATAAAAGAGTTTTATTTAAATGAGAGCTTGCATTAAATTTGGTGGAAATTTAATGCATGTGAGTGGATTTTTGAGTGGAGGCTTTTTAATGGGAGTGGAGGCTTTTCATTTTGAGTGGGAGCTCCACCCACATGAATGTGGAAGAGGTGGGGGCAGCCCCATGGCTGGGCGCCATGCCCCTTGGGCGCCCCTCTCCCCTATAAAAGGCCCCCCTCTCCTCCTCTCAAAGCACACCTCCTCGCGAAGGATCTCTCTCCCCCCTTTAGAATTTCCCCATGGTCTCGGATCAGCGAGATACATGTTCCCAGTAGCTTTTTCTGAAAGGATTTGTTGCTTCCGCTGCTTCGCTGGAGCGAGGGCGCGGAGGTTGTCGGGGTACCCGTACGTGTGTGCGATCACGGATGCACCACTGCTTTGAGGTGCTGGACTTGATCGTGCTGGACCGGCTGGACCAGATGGACTTCATCACGATCTTGAGATCGGCAAGCGTTTGTCTACATCATCCACGAGTACAACCTCGTTAACGCTATTCGGTCTTCGAGGGTATGTATTCTATGGATGTACATCCACCCGTTGCTTGTATCTAGTAGATAGATCTTGGTACTTAGTTGTTCCCATTGTAGGAAATTTTTTGTTTTCTATGCTGCGGACCCTACATGTATATTGTATCCTTGACTCGATGAGTCGCTGTTGTATATATCTGTTCTATGGGTTCCATCGTGGACTATCGTGTAATGGTATTACTTTGTTTTCCACCTGCACGAAAGTGCCTGGTGGGCACCTTTGAATCGTTTCTATGCGGGTTTGGCGGGAATCGCTGAAACTTGCATAAGGTCGATTTTGAGGGTGTTACACTCCCCTTGATGCAAGCTTCTACCCAAAGGATCTACGGAGGACGGCGCTTCTCCATGACGGCTCAGAATGGTGTGGGGAGACGTGGTTCGATGGCGAGGAGTGGCTTCGGAGAGCTAGGGTTCAGTCTCGTTCGTATCTGAGAGGATAAGGAGGGATTTGGGATAGGGATGGAAGCAATGCGTCGCGGTGGCCTTCTTATCCCCTCCTAGCAACGGCGGCGAGTATCTTGGCGCAATGGCGATAACGGCGGCATCGAGCGTGTGTGTGACGATGATGGTTGTTTTGCAAATAACCCCCTGACGATTTCTTTAGCTCAACCCGCGGTCCTCACCTGACCCCACTTGTCAGTCACAGATGGAAAAGGACATGGGCTGATTACTGGGTTGTTGTGGGTTGCACAGGGCGTCAGATAGGTGTAGAGTTGTTGGGCTGCAGCCAGGTTTGGTTTTTGTTTGTTTTATAATTTTTCTATTGTTTTTTATTCAGATTTGAATTTGATTTATATATTTTGAACTTCTCTTAGCAGGATTTCTTTGCTGGATATTTACAACAATACTATAATATACTTAGTCTCATCTATGAAATTTTATTATATCATTTTTTTATATTGCTTTTATTTACTTAATATGAACTCCTTTTTAATAATTTGAAGAAACTTCTTCTTATTATTTTTCTCTCCTATTTTGATTAGGGATTTCTTGAATGATATTTTCTTATTTGCTTACCAACTTAATTTTAGTTAGCTCATAATTTGAATAGAAACTTTATATATATGTATAATGATTCTATACCATTATTTGATGCATGAAATGTAAAGACATTGATATGGTGATTATTACTCCCATTAATTTGGAAAATGACACTGTATATATTCTATTATGATAAACAAAGAAGTTTAAGGTTTTGAATTATGAGTACTACCCTTGGCTTTAGGGTTTTGTATTAGCTTAGATTCTTTTGAAGAGTCAATATTTAATGGCTGAGCCTATTGCCTTATGTATATAGTATTTGATGAAATCTTCCATTTTAATAGGAAGTTGAAATTAGAGTGTTTTATAGAAGTGAATATACTTAAGCACATATAGTTATGATGGTTGGAATTAACAGAGATGTGCTTATGTAATTTGCTATAGGAAAATATTTCTATTAAGTGTTATAGACATCAGATGATGGATTAATGGTATAAGATGGATATTATGTTTGAGTTGAGATTTAGAGTTGATTGCTTACCAAGATTAAATGGGAAATGATTTTTAACATATAACTATTTTTCACAATCTAGGATCTCTAATTAAGGAATTCCTTTCCTAGATATAATACTTCTTCCTATTCATCATCATGATTAACATGATGAGCTTTACCTCACCAAACATTCTTATTCACCTTTTATTTTTTCTAAGCTCATGGATGAATCCAATTAGTTTGATACAAAGGTACTTCATAGCTTTCTCATATCCTTGCTTGGTTGTATTAACTATTCTACTGTTGATAATCTTCCATCCAAGTAGTAGTTCCTTCAAACTCTACTCCCAATCTTCCTTAATCCTCCATCACTAATCTTTCTCTAAAGTTGACTAACCCTTAAGATGAATAACACTACTTCTAGAACTCCATACTACACTAGCTTTACTTGAATAACACCATCTTATATTCCCTTTACTCTAAGAATTCCCACTTCAATCCCTGAATTATATTTATGTGATTTGCAAAGACTACTCTAGGATCACTTATCTCTACTAAAGTTCTAATCATGTTCTACCCACCAGTACTACTTATAACAAATATAAACATTTAATATTGGTGGCCAAAGCATTACCATGATAGTTTTCTAATCATTTATTATTAAAGTTCTTAGTTGGCTAAGCAGGGCTTTATCAATCCTACCTTTTATTGTTTGGAAATTATCATCTTAGTATCTTATATTGGATTAAGGTTATTCATGGACTATGCCCCTCTTTAAAAGATTTAAGTAGCTGTTATGATAAGATCAAGGAATAGTAGATCAAGGATTGATAGTTAAAGAATTTGTAAATCAATGGTGGATTACTCAACATTGATAAACAACATATATTAAGACAAGTTCCATAAAAATTGATATGGGAAGAAAGATATATATAGTGAATGATATTGACTTAGTCTCTTTCCAACTCAAACTCATTAAGAGTTCAAGGTTATGTATTACTATGGTACTCATAATATGAATGGATAAAAAAATAAGATAGGTCTGCACTAAACATTTCATTTTTATTATTCTAGTGGTCATCTTAACTTAGTATTCATAGGTTGGTATGGTGAATAGTATGGTATGATCCCTTAAGGATCATATGTGAATTATTTAAGCAAAGTATTATGAGTGACATTTATTATATCTGATCTACCCTTAGATCAAATCATGTTTAACCAAATAAAGTTTTAGCAAAGGTCATATTAGAACTTATCACAGTTAACTTGATGATCTACTTTAATTCCATCAAGTTAAGAGAAGCTTAATCACTTTGACAAGTTTTGTTTTAAAAGAGCGAAAATTATTCGGATTTTCTATGCATGAATGCAATGCACACATCTCGGTTCAGCTTATATCTAGGCTCTAATGCTGGGATGTTACACTCTATAAGTTCGCGCCAATGCACTTGTTGGATCGCTGCACATCCTCGCCCCGGCTGATGCAGCCGTTGCTACTGGTGCCACTATTCTTGACTGTGCCGACATTCATGCCTGACAAATCAAAATCCTTATGGCCACCAATCCATAGGTTATCTATAATTATGTTCAGCTGCTGCTTAACACCATATTAATTGAATAGCATATAGTCCAAATTCTTGATTGAACGTGATAGACAATGCTCCTATAATTATATGGTACGTTGGCTACAACTTTCCAATTAAAAATGAACTTGGATGCATTCAAAACAAATAACAGGACCTGGTGGCTACCCGTTTCAAGACGAAATAATAAGAACAAGACTGAGGGGTGCGCCTTGGTGCATGACCCCGTGGCTCGCGCACGGGTTTCTGTTGTTGTATGATGCTAAAATAATAGGTGGGAAAGTGATAATGCCTTTATGAATTTTCTACTGCAACTCACACAAAAGAGATCCAAGAAAAATGGTTGCAAGAGTTACTTTATTAAAAAAAATGGAGGATATCCCTTCCGATGCTAATCTTATTGTGTGAGTTATAGCAAACAATAAGCATACATATACAAACAGACACACAAAGGCAGAGGAGTTTAGTGGTATCGTGCAATCAAAGTATTGTAAAAAAGCACCAAGATATGTGTCGTCCATTGGCTTGTATTCACTACTTGAGATATTTGCCCATGGTTAGCATCCTGATAAAAGAGTGTACAGATCACACAGTTAATACCCATATGAGCTGATTATCGCTCACTAAAAACCAGTGTATATAACACAGAATGTATACTCAACTCATTCTTGTACCAAAAAAAGGCCTTGAAAGAAGGAAAGATGAAGCAATACTTACATGAAAATCTTCTGTCCATGGTACTTCTATGTAAATAAAATCCCGCATTCAAATAAAAGATATACTATCAAGATATAATATCAAGTTTAGCAAAGGAGCATTACTGAAAAATAATAATGTCCGTCAAAATACCTCAGACAAAAAGCATGAACCCACTGGCCCTTTGTAGTCTTTCAAAAAGCTCCTAATGTACCATGGCACAAACCACACTACACCAACCATGATATCGCAGCTCTACGGTCCGATGGAGTGGTAGAGACGACGATATCTAATAACATCTCTTGACAATGTTCACCCGGGACATTGGGGTTCATCCGACTCTGGTAACAATCCAAGTGGACAGTAGCCTGCTAAACATGTACGCTCAGGTCGTGAGAGGTCTCCTGTTTATCTCAGTTTTAATATCCCTAATAATGCCTCTCGCGAGATGGAATCAAGGCGCGATGAAATAAATGAAATCGTCCCACGTACGATCGGAGGCCGAGACCCACCCTCGGATCTAATGTCGGATCGAAACAAAAATGCAAAAGGACAACACAAAAGATCGCACTCTCATTTTGTTACAAAGTGATATGTGTAACATCCCAGGATTAGCACCTAGAATTATAGAGTACACATGTTTGTGCATTGCATTCATGCATAAGAAAATCCAGAGAATTTTCGCGCAAAACTAAAGAAGCTTTAAAGGGATCGATATCTCTTTTGTTCTGATAAGAACATCAGAACAGGTGCGAAAGATGTTGACATGACCTTTAAATATTATATGTATTTTTGGAGGGGTAAAATTTGAAATTTACTTTGAATTCCAAATTCAATTCTAATTTTTAATTTGGAAATTCAGATATAATAATGCAATAATTAAGTAAAGGGAAATGATTATAATATTGATATAAAAGAATCCTTTCTTATAAGAATACATTCAGTATTGCATTATTCTTTTACAATAAAAGAATAAGAGTAAATTACAATTAAGAAAAGAATTTTAATGATAAATAAGAATTGAATTCTTATTTAAAAGTGAGTTATAAACATTTAATAAATACAAGTTACAAATAAAACAATAATGGAATACTTTATTACATTGTTGTTGCAATAAAAGGATAAAATAAGATTTACAACAAATATAAGAATATTTTACAATATTTATTGAAGATTCATAAGAGTAAAGAATAAAACTTTACTTTAACAAAAAGAATACCTTAATACAAAAATATCATTGGTCAATATTACAATATTCTATATTACACAAAGGAAAGAGAAAATTACAAAAAAATAATGAAAGGGAGAGTTCTAAACTATATTTCCTAAACTAAACTTTTGGTATCTGCTCGTCTTATTTTGTACCTGCAAAACAAATAAAAAAGATAAAACAAAGAAAGGGGTTAATGTTAGTAATTTTGCTCTCAGTATGGCAATGAAATGCATTGCTATTCACATCATTGAGCATATTTAAATAGGGGCAAGTTTCACCAAAAGAATATCTGTTCTTATCACATGATTTTGCCTCACACTAATGCATCATTGGCTAGTAAGGGGCAAGTTTCACCAAAGCCAGATTAAATGGTAAAAAGGTAAATCAACAGCAAATATCAAGTTTTTCACTCGATCTGATCCACATATGACACAATCAGGCTCACAACACAGTCACTGCATGCAACGGCTGTGGTGTCAACACAGCAAGGAGAGTCTGGGAAATAGATAAGGGAGGGTGCAGCTGTAGCACAGCCGCTAGAGTACTATTTGCTTCTCCACCCAAGCTAGGACTCAAGAACTTCACTTAGTCCATCGAAGCACACAAGATATAGAGCACTAGATGCAGTACAACACTAGCACCAGAGATATCCATTTCATTTCATAGCCAAGAAAACCACACCACCATTTTATCCATTTTCCCCACACACAACCAAACCACCAGATCCTCTGCCAGCCTAAGAACAACACTAAGAACATCATTTGTTCTTACCAGTTCAATACCAAAATCACCATCGGCAATTTCGGAAAGGAAGGCCAGACCAGCAATGGCAAGGAGTAGTTGATCATACACAAGTATCAAGTGGAAGAAGTAGATCAAGATTTAGAAACATATGACCATGAAGGACAAGCATCAGGTTGACCACCCATACTATCAACAATATCTGTTCTTACCAATTCTTATCAATTCCATTAAAAAGATTTTTGAAGTGTTGAGATTGTTTTCACATAGGCATAGAGATGCTATGCTTGTCTCATCATAGAATTTCTAGGCATCAGAAGTATCTGTCTATCTTATTTCCAAATTAAATCCTCAGCCTTAGCATCATTGGCAACTCAATTGAAATGTTCTCGATAGCTCATCCCAACAGTTAACTACCTAATGAAAGCTACCCCTGTGTACACTCCAATAGGAGGCATCACAGTGGCAGATGCACTAGCAACAACCACAGGGTTGACCAAACCAAAAGAACATTCAAAGTAGGTTTAATAAATTTCATCCCTGAGTTGATTAGCTTCAGACCAGCATCATTAGCCTAGTAATTAGCTATTATTAGCTAAACATAAACCACATATGCTAGGTTACAGGGCACATCCCCTGGGTGTAGCACCTTTGTACCTAGCAGATTCAGTATTTATTGAGTACAAGCTCTCTGTATAGAAACAGATCATTGCAAAGCTTGTTTGTAGAGGAAACACAAGCCCAGAGAAAGTAACCAAGATTTGGAATCCAAACTCACTGTCACAATGGACAGTACACAATATTTAAACAACACAAAGACAACCACTTAACTTCAGTAAAGGTTCCTACAAGAAGACTATTTAATTTAGAATAATACCAAGGATCTTAAGTTAATGATTGCAACAACAACCAATAAATTCCACTACCATATCCATAGTATGAACAACATCCAACTACTCCTAATACACAATACTAGTCCATGAGATCATTTCTCACAAATGCAATGGAAACTAAGATCAATCTGAGCATAATCGATTAACGAACACTACATCTTGATGCATCTTAGTCGATACAAAGTTAGTAATTATTCATTAGCAACAATCAGGAGATAAAGAAGCATTCCAAAACACCTAGACCAAGTATGATGTATCTATTCTTATAAAAGCATATCACATCATATATCGGTAGATCATCAGGGAACCAAACACTAGCAATTCACCAAAATCCAGCAACTAAAAGCTTGTCAAATGCACTCTGTTTGCATGTCATGTTAGAATGATATGAGATAATTAAAAAATAGCAGAGTATAGGTTTCTCAAAAGTCTATCATCAGTTCGTGTTTATCGAATGACACCTACTAACATGTCTTTAAACCTGACTAATAGAAAACTAATTAAGTAGAAACAATTGTTAATCAGGAATTGCCACAACAATGGTTTAGACTTTAGGAATCTGACTATTGGGGACATAGTAATTAACTCAATCAGGAGTAGCACTTGTCCAAGAGCACTATCTGACCACAAATAACTCCTAGAACTTGTAGATATGTTTCTAGACCCAAATAAAATCAGTACCATAGATAAATTCCAAGATCTCCATAACCTAAACCTGCGGATGCGTCAGCTCGAAGGCCGGTCACAGAGGAAATTACCTAAACCAGAGGCGTGGTCGATGCATTAGGGGCATCATAGATGAACTAGGAAGGGCACCAGGTGCCGGGGTTACGCTGACAACGGCTCTTCCACATGCATCAGGAGAAGGGGAACACCGGGGTTGCGCCTGTGCACCTTCCCGCCGGTGTCGGGGTTGAGGAAGTGGAAGTCCTGATCTTCCTCGAGTAGCAGCCAGGGGCATCGAGGGCCAGCGCAGTCGAGCCGATGACCTAGCCAAACCCCACGGCTAGGGTTTCACAGGGGGCACGGGCGGTGAAGCAGAGCAGCAGCACAGCAGAGGAGAATCGAGGGAGGAGAGATAGAGAGGCATGGCGTCACCGGGGGACACCGGCGATGGTTAGAGAGGCAGGCGACGGCTAGCGCAGCGGCAGATCGCCACACTGGAGGGGCGATGCGTGCGTGCAGGGGTGGAGAATGAATGTGGTTGACGCGTGCGGGGAGGAATGGGGCCAAGGTGGGTTTGCTTTGAGCCAGATTAGGCTGGGCCGGACCGGCCCAATTCCAATCAACCCTAAATTTAATAAAAAAATAAATAAGGAAATTACTAAATGAATCCTATAAATATTATAGCTCTAGAAAATTATACCAAAATCCTAACAATGTATATGATATATTTAAAACATCACGAAAATAAGATTTACCTAATAAAAATAAAACTTTACATGTTTAAAATAAATACAACGCAAACAATTATTAACACCATTAAATCTTAAATAAAAATTTATAAAATAAAACAAAAACCCTGAAAATAAATAAATAAATCATCTTTGTGTATCAAAATAACTCTATTATTTTATAAAAATACTAGCTTAGAGTTTTACAAATAAAACATAAAGCAAAGATTTAAAGACACTTAATTCTTTGATGAATTTTATATAAATAAAGATAATACTTGAAAATAAATAAATTCATTTTTAAGGTCTTGAATAAATATATTACACTAGAAAAATATTAAATATATTATTAGGAAAGTCTTTAATATTTTAAAATATAAAATCCTTACCTAATACCTATTTTGTGAATTCTTTAAAAAACAATTCTTAAGTAAGAAATAATTACATATCTTATAAAACCTTGAGAAATTAGTGTCTTAGTACTAATTCCAAACCCATAACTTAAATTCATAATCAAACTTAAGTATAACTTTTAACTTTAAAACATTCTTTTAAAAATCTTATTAAAAATCCTTTTAAATAAACATTGGGTATCATCCATTTATATAATATGGTGAATAATCATTATATCTTAATCACTATTAACATAAATTTAAATTCTAACAAATTACTAAGACCATCTAATTATGATTCCATTAAATAAATACATATTCCTTTCATAATAGCAAAACAAATTTAATCTAATCATTCACTTAAATGTAAAATGAACAAATCCACACCTTAGTCATACCTACCATAAATCCAAAACTTGAGAATAATCAAAGCATATTACACCTTAAGTTTACTTATCCTTTTAAAGTTAACTTTAGTCTCAAAGTTTATAAACATTATGTCTAATAAACTACTTATGTTTTTATAGTTAACTTTGGTCTATTTAAATTAAGACATAAATCATCTCAAGTCCAAACTAGTAAATCAAACACCAAAAGACATCAATCATGTCCTATTAACAATGAAGGTTTTTTAAACCTTAGAAAATAAATCTTTTCTTCAAATGTTATTCTTTTTGCCACTTCAAACAATAATCTCATAATAAGTTCTTTAACTCTTAACAACTCAATCCCAAGGACTTATATCACAATCACCACATGACAATTCACCATAATCACACCATCTTATACTTTACTTACATATTTTGTATTGTTAACACTTAGGTTCCTTATAAAGGTCATTACTTGTAAAGTAAAATTTGAAGATAAACCAACTCTGAAAATAATCACTTGAATTCACTTCACTCAAAATATTGGGGAATTCAATTCGGGAGTTTTACAAAAATGCATAGCATTACTTATGCATAACTGCATGTTGCCTCTTTAAACATTAGTCCTTACCGGACCAATGATGCAGATTTCAGATATTGGATCTTATGTCATCTCGAAGACCGTGAGTGCATAATCTTGCAATCACAGAAGGCAAGTTCACACTTGCTCATGTCCTTTGATTATTTTCTGTAAAAGTATTTTACAAATCCAGTGTTGTCATCACCTGCATTTGAAAAAGGTCCAAAAACACTATTTTCATAATAATATGATTATAGGTTTATTACCATGAGGTAATAACCTACTATGAAAGTTCCGGTGGTAAAGGAACATATTACCTAGGACTTAACAACCAATGTCGCCAGTGATTCTTGCGCCGTATATTACGCGTTGACCATGAGATTTGGAATGGGATGAAGAAGTCAGCTGTATCTTTTCCCTCACGCATGGAGATGGATGTGCGTGGTCGTTATCACTGTGGCGTGCATATTATTTATGGTAATTCGTAGAGGATATGCAGCATATGGGTGGGAACCCTCAACGTCCCATGATAGTTCCGGCATCTGAACGGTCTGTACTGCCATTGCCGTAATTCAATAGGTGGGCTGGCGTACACCAAAGAGACATGCGGGGTCACGGAGAAGGCAGTGATTGGCTTGGATCATCTACTGGGCCCCACACCATAGGAAGTGTGGACGGGAAAGATCGCCCGGTTGTGTAACAAGGATTTGATCTCTCATGGGAAAGTAACGCACCTCTACAGAGTGTAAGAACTGTAACTTGTTACTCTCTGTTCCGGGAAGGAGCTGCGAACGCGGCGGGAAAGGAACCCCATAAAGGTTCTAGTGAACCCGTGGAGGCTGACGGACATAGCTTTTCAGAATAAAAGCAACCTTTGAAGAAATGTTTATTAAAACTTGCATTGCCTACGACCTATGGTCCGTGGCTATAGTTATAGTGCATCAAACACTCCTTTTCTAGTGGACTTGCTGAGTACGCTCGTACTCAAAGTATCTTCTTAACCCTTTCTAGGTTCTAAAGCCAGTACAGACGATGACTACATCAAATCATGCTCCAGGAATCATCATCAAAAGCTAAAGCTCTTCAATGAAGTCAAGAAGGTCAACATATGCAGCAACTCAAGTGAAGACGAAGTCGCTGATTAGATAAGAATAGAATCTCTAGACCTAGAACCCATTTGTGTAGTGTATTGCAATAGCAGCAATGCCAGACCATTAGTTGAGATGTTAATCTTAATAGTATTATAGTTTTGGAGTTGTTTATTTCTGATTCTTCTTTGTAAGAAGTTTCTTTCTCTGACTTTAACCTAGAGTGTTCTCTGGATCATGTGTAAAGAGTTGAGTTGTAACCTATAGTCATGTCTTGGACCTGCTGTGTTTCTGTTGTACCACTCTGAGGGATGTAATACTAGTGAGCGGTGTTTCATTGGTGTTATGTCTACGACTATAGTGTACTACATCATGTAGTGGTATGCTGGGTCACCGCAGTTGGTATCAGAGCATATGCTTTGACCTTAGGATTAAAAAACCTTTTAGGAAGGTTTGTAGGTTGGATAGTGACTATAAGAGCCATCTTATCTTAACCAAATATTCATATGACTTGTGATGAGTATCCACTTGAGGATAACCTTGTCACACCTAAGTCAGATGCTTAAGTCATTCTTTCTTAGGAGTAATTATTTTATCTTTCTCAAGTATAATGCTCTTTAGTGTCTTCCGAAGGAAACATAAACCACCAAGTTACCGTAGGAAAGTGTAAGACATCATATGGAAGTAGTCTTGATGGTGTAGTCTAACTCTAGAATTCAAGTAGCAAAGTGGAATTTTATTGTTAGTTGTTAAACAAAAGACATCATGATGAATATCATCAGGATAAATGTTGATGTAATGAGTACTAATCATGTGTGATTCACTTGAGAATTCTACGTGATGAAGTGAAATTATGTTAGGATTTAATGATAGAGTAATGTGAAACAAAGCCATCATGGTTAGATTAGCTTTTGAATCATGATAAATAAGTAAAATATAACAAGATCATGGTGTGATTAGCTCTGAACCATGATGTAAGTGTAAGTATGACAAGTACTTAGTGAATTATCTTGGAGTATAAGTATGAAAAATACATAGTAGAGTTATGATAGAAGTCATGGGTGCTAAAAATTTCTAATAATCTTTGGTTTAAGTTAACAAATAGAATCTGATTAGTCATTTGGAGAGATCATGTGAGGTTAATTGGCTAATAAAGAAATTTTGAACATAGTTAATCATTTCAAAGGTGAGACCAAAGGTTAGTTAAAACCAAATTGATACCACCTTGCTTAAAATTATCCTATTGCAATTGAGCAATTTGGGTAAAAGTTAAGACAAAGAATAGTTTGACCCTATATGCTAAGTATCACAATGTAAACCTATATGAGGAGGTGTCATATACTACACAACTAAGCCTGAAATCTAGAGATATTATACTCA
The DNA here is from genome assembly GCA_023614405.1 of Avena insularis. Taxonomy (NCBI): domain Eukaryota; kingdom Viridiplantae; phylum Streptophyta; class Magnoliopsida; order Poales; family Poaceae; genus Avena; species Avena insularis. The sequence continues at coordinate 387,691,220 of CM042687.1, forward strand.
ACTACTATATCCTGGGCTTAGAATATTGTGTGTTATATGTACCACATTTGGATTTATTTGTTTTTCTTGGATCTTCTTGATTGACTAGATCTGAACATGAAGTTTGACTTGGTGTTTAAATGCATGTTGCAACATCCAGTCACTACTTGATGTTATAGACCTAGATAGAGTAAGGGAATTCGTGTAAGGGAGTGATGAATTTCAAAGACCAAAATGAAGACTTATATGAAGAATAAAGCCAAGTGTAAGGATTATCCACTCAATTTGGAGGATGGATCAAGCTTAGATCATTATTAGTCAGCAACAAGAAGTGATGAACTTAAAGTTTAATCAAAATAGATAATTTTGCTAAGAAGTTAATGGAGTAATTATGCAAGTTCATGGAAGTATCATGAATAAATACAAAGAAGTAGCTTTGAAACCAAAATGGTATTCAAGCTCTGACAATTCAGAGAGAATGCCAGAGGTATATCGGAAACCATAGAGTAATACATATACCCTAGGATGGTTCGCAGTTGGTAAATATCCACAGCTAGTATTTGATCCACGGTTGGTATCTTGTCTGCAACCGGTGTTGGTTGACATAGTTAACCAGACCTTCTTAGAAGTTGCATAAAGAGCATAAAATTTGGCCTAAGTTAAGTAAGACACAAAGGAGTATAAAAATTGAAAGCGACCGTCTTTCGAGACTCTTCACGAAAATTAACCTATCAAAGTGAAAATGTCCACATCGTAAGTAAGACAAATAATGCTGAAAGATTCACTTCGGAGATCCACAATTGTGTGGATACACCGTATAATCTTTCATAAGACCCTAACTAGGTAAAGTATAAGCTGGATAAAGACCAATATCCTATTTATAAAATCAAGAAATACTTTATAAGACAATTTAGAGACCATTAGTAAACCCTAAGGGGGGGAGTAAACAATTTTTGGAAGTATTGTTATCTAACTTTCCAAATAAAGGTTGGATAAGAAGGACTAACCTACAACAAAAGCAAGCCTTATTTTCATAAGGTTAAAATATAATCATTAGAAAGGTATTCTCTGAAGTATGTCTGGATGAAAGATCGGAATTTATTTCAAGGTAGTAGTACTCAAACCTTGAGGTAGTTAATCAATGGAAGTTAAAGAAGTACTTCGGGTGATAAAAGATTAATCCTAACAGACTAATTCTAGAAGAAACAACTCTTAAGTGCTCCTTAAGAGGTAATAAGCACATCCAATTGGGCATGTGTAGAGAATAAGAAATTCCGATGGGTATGGAAAAAATGAGTTCAAATCCAACCTTCGGAAGGACCACTAGTATAAATTTTTAAATGGCAAACCAAAAATTTAGTCCTTTTGTTACAACTATTGTCTAATAGAATCTAAAACCCTATTTTAGTTAGACTTCATAGACCTTATATAGTATAGCAAGGAAGTTTTATGATCAAGTAAAAGAAATTGGATTAGGATACCTAATCAGAATAAGGAACTAAAGAAGAGACCCCAAATTTAAGTAATTATAATAAAGACATATCCTTAAGGGACTAAAGTAAAAGGAACTTTGGAGTATTGGAGACAACAAGATTAAAGGTTGCCAAGTATGGTAGAAATTCAAGAAAAGGATCTGGATATGGAATACTACCATTACTTCCATTTAAGTTTACCATGAAGTGGAGAAATACAGTACCCAATACAAGTCAATTCCTTACTCCGAAACGTGAGAGTTTACGAACTTCGAGGACGAAGTTTATTTTAAGGGGGAGAGTCTGTAACATCCCAAGATTAACACCTAGAATTATAGAGTATACATGTTTGTGCATTGCATTCATGCATAAGAAAATCCAGAGAATTTTCGCGCAAAACTAAAGAAGCTTTAAAGGGATCGATATCTCTCTTGTTCTGATAAGAACATCAGAACAGGTGCGAAAGATGTTAACACGACCTTTAAATATTATATGTATTTTTGGAGGGGTAAAATTTGAAATTTACTTTGAATTCCAAATTCAATTCTAATTTTTAATTTGGAAATTCAGAAATAATAATGCAATAATTAAGTAAAGGGAAATGATTATAATATTGATATAAAAGAATCCTTTCTTATCAGAATACATTCAGTATTGCATTATTCTTTTACAATAAAATAATAAGAGTAAATTACAATTAATAAAAGAATTTTAATGATAAATAAGAATTGAATTCTTATTTAAAAGTGAGTTATAAACATTTAATAAATACAAGTTACAAATAAAACAATAATGGAATACTTTATTACATTGTTGTTGCAATAAAAGGATAAAATAAGATTTACAACAAATATAAGAATATTTTACAATATTTATTGAAGATTCATAAGAGTAAAGAATAAAACTTTACTTTAACAAAAAGAATACCTTAATACAAAAATATCATTGGTCAATATTACAATATTCTATATTACACAAAGGAAAGAGAAAATTACAAAAAAATAATGAAAGGGAGAGTTCTAAACTATATTTCCTAAACTAAACTTTTGGTATCTGCTCGTCTTATTTTGTACCTGCAAAACAAATAAAAAAGATAAAACAAAGAAAGGGGTTAATGTTAGTAATTTTGCTCTCAGTATGGCAATGAAATGCATTGCTATTCACATCATTGAGCATATTTAAATAGGGGCAAGTTTCACCAAAAGAATATCTGTTCTTATCACATGATTTTGCCTCACACTAATGCATCATTGGCTAGTAAGGGGCAAGTTTCACCAAAGCAGTTAAATGGTAAAAGGTAAATCAACAGCAAATATCAAGTTTTTCACTCGATCTGATCCACATATGACACAATCAGGCTCACAACACAGTCACTGCATGCAACGGCTGTGGTGTCAACACAGCAAGGAGAGTCTGGGAAATAGATAAGGGAGGGTGCAGCTGTAGCACAGCTGCTAGAGTACTATTTGCTTCTCCACCCAAGCTAGGACTCAAGAACTTCACTTAGTCCATCGAAGCACACAAGATATAGAGCACTAGCCGCAATACAACACTAGCACCGGAGGTATCCATTTCATAGCCAAGAAAACCACACCACCATTTTATCCATTTTTCCCACACACAACCAGACCACCAGATCCTCTGCCAGCCTAAGAACAACACTAAGAACATCATTTGTTCTTACCAGTTCAATACCAAAATCACCATCAGCAAGACCCAGAAAGGAAGGCTAGACCAGCAATGGCAAGGAGTAGCTGATCATACACAAGTATCAAGTGGAAGAAGTAGATCAAGATTTAGAAACATATGACCATGAAGGACAAGCATCAGGTTGACCACCCATACTATCAACAATATCTGTTCTTACCAATTCTTACCAATTCCATTAAAAAGATTTTTGAAGTGTTGAGATTGTTCTCACATAGGCATAGAGATGCTATGCTTGTCTCATCATAGTATTTCTAGGCATCAGAAGTATCTGTCTATCTTATTTCCAAATTAAATCCTCAGCCTTAGCATCATTGGCAACTCAATTGAAATGTTCTCGATAGCTCATCCCAACAGTGAACTACCTAATGAAAGCTACCCCTATGTACACTCCAATAGGAGGCATCACAGTGGCAGATGCACTGGCAACAACCACAGGGTTGACCAAACCAAAAGAACATTCAAACTAGGTTTTATAAATTTCATCCCTGAGTTGATTAGCTTCAGACCAACATCATTAGCCTAGTAATTAGCTATTATTAGCTAAACATAAACCACATATGCTAGGTTACAGGGCACATCCCCTGGGTGTAGCACCTTTGTACCTAGCAAATTCAGTATTTATTGAGTACAAGCTCTCTGTATAGAAACAGATCATTGCAAAGCTTGTTTGTAGAGGAAACACAAGCCCAGAGAAAGTAACCAAGATTTGGAATCCAAACTCACTGTCACAATGGACAGTACACAATATTTAAACAACACAAAGACAACCACTTAACTTCAGTAAAGGTTCCTACAAGAAGACTATTTAATTTAGAATAATACCAAGGATCTTAAGTTAATGATTGCAACAACAACCAATAAATTCCACTACCATATCCATAGTATGAACAACATCCAACTACTCCTAATACACAATACTAGTCCATGAGATCATTTCTCACAAATGCAATGGAAACTAAGATCAATCTGAGCATAATCAGTAACCAGAACACTACATCTTGGTACTGTCTTAGTTGACAGTACAAAGTTAGTAATTATTCATTAGCAACAATCAGGAGATAAATAAGCATTCCAAAACACCTAGACCAAGTATGATGTATCTATTCTTATAAAAGCATATCACATCATATATCGGTAGATCATCAGGGAACCAAACACTAGCAATTCACCAAAATCCAGCAACTAAAAGCTTGTCAAATGCACTCTGTTTGCATGTCATGTTAGAATGATATGAGATAATTAAAAAATAGCAGAGTATAGGTTTCTCAAAAGGCTATCATCAGTTCGTGTTTATCGAATGACACCTACTAACATGTCTTTAAACCTGACTAATAGAAAACTAATTAAGTAGAAACAATTGTTAATCAGGAATTGCCACAACAATGGTTTAGACTTTAGGAATCTGACTATTGGGGACATAGTAATTAACTCAATCAGGAGTAGAACTTGTCCAAGAGCACTATCTGACCACAAATAACTCCTAGAACTTGTAGATATGTTTCTAGACCCAAATAAAATCAGTACCATAGATAAATTCCAAGATCTCCATAACCTAAACCTGCGGATGCGTCAGCTCGAAGGCCGGTCACAGAGGAAATTACCTAAACCAGAGGCGTGGTCGATGCATTAGGGGCATCATAGATGAACTAGGAAGGGCACCAGGTGTCGGGGTTACGCTGACAATGGCTCTTCCACATGCATCAGGAGAAGGGGAACACCGGGGTTGCGCCTACGGACCTTCCCGCCGGTGTCGGGGTTGAGGAAGTGGAAGTCCTGATCTTCCTCGAGTAGCAGCCAGGGGCATCGAGGGCCAGCGCAGTCGAGCCGACGACCTAGCCAAACCCCACGGCTAGGGTTTCGTAGGGGGAACGGGCGGTGAAGCAGAGCAGCACCACAACAGAGGAGAATCGAGGGAGGAGAGATAGAGAGGCATGGCGTCACCGGGGGACACCGGTGATGGTCAGAGAGGCAGGCGGCGGCGGCATCGCCAACGACCTGGAGGGGTGATGCGTGCGTGCAGGGGTGGAGAATGAATGTGGTTGACACGTGCGGGGAGGAATGGGGCCAAGGTGGGGTTGCTCTGAGCCAGATTAGGCTGGGCCGGACCGGCCCAATTCCAATCAACCCTAAATTTAATAAAAAAATAAGGAAATTACTAAATGAATCCTATAAATATTATAGCTCTAGAAAATTATACCAAAATCCTAACAATGTATATGATATATTTAAAACATCACGAAAATAAGATTTACCTAATAAAAATAAAACTTTACTTGTTTAAAATTAATATAACGCAAACAATTATTAACACCATTAAATCATAAATAAAAATTTATAAAATAAAACAAAAACCCTGAAAATAAATAAACAAATCATTTTTATGTATCAAAATAACTCTATTATTTTATAAAAATACTAGCTTAGAGTTTTACAAATAAAACATAAAGCAAAGATTTAAAGACACATAATTCTTTGATGAATTTTATATAAATAAAGATAATACTTGAAAATAAATAAAATTCATTTTAAAGGTCTTGAATAAATATATTACACTAGAAAAATATTAAATATATTATTAGGAAAGTCTTTAATATTTTAAAATATAAAATCCTTACCTAATACCTATTTTGTGAATTCTTTAAAAAACAATTCTTAAGTAAGAAATAATCACAATTCTTATAAAACCTTGAGAAATTAGTGTCTTAGTACTAATTTCAAACCCATAACTTAAATTCATAATCAAACTTAAGTATAACTTTTAACTTTAAAACATTCTTTTAAAAATCTTATTAAAAATCCTTTTAAATAAACATTGGGTATCATCCATTTATATAATATGGTGAATAATCATTATATCTTAATCACTATTAACATAACTTTAAATTCTAACAAATTACTAAGACCATCTAATTATGATTCCATTAAATAAATACATATTCCTTTCATAATAGCAAAACAAATTTAATCTAATCATTCACTTAAATGTAAAATGAACAAATCCACACCTTAGTCATACCTACCATAAATCCAAAACTTGAGAATAATCAAAGCATATTACACCTTAAGTTTACTTACCCTTTTAAAGTTAACTTTAGTCTCAAAGTTTATAAACATTATGTCTAATAAACTACTTATGTTTTTATAGTTAACTTTGGTATATTTAAATTAAGACATAAATCGTCTCAAGTCCAAACTAGTAAATCAAACACCAAAAGACATCAATCATGTCCTATTAACAATGAAGGTTGTTTAAACCTTAGAAAATAAATCTTTTCTTCAAATGTTATTATTTTTGCCACTTCAAACAATAATCTCATAATAAGTTCTTTAACTCTTAACAACTCAATCCCAAGGAGTTATATCATAATCACCACATGACAATTCACCATAATCACTCCATATTATACTTTACTTACATATTTTTTATTGTTAACACTTAGGTTCCTTATAAAGGTCATTACTTGTAAAGTAAAATTTGAAGATAAACCAACTCTGAAAAGAATCACTTGAATTCACTTCACTCAAAATATTGGGAAATTCAATTCGGGAGTTTTACAAAAATGCATAGCATTACTTATGCATAACTACATGTTGCCTCTTTAAACATTAGTCCTTACCGGACCAATGATGCAGATTTCAGATATTGGATCTTATGTCATCTTGAAGACCGTGAGTGCATAATCTTGCAATCACAAAAGGAAAGTTCACACTTGCTCATGTCATTTGATTATTTTCTGTAAAGTATTTTACAAATCCAGTGTTGTCATCACCTGCATTTGAAAAAGGTCTGAAAACACTATTTTTATAATAATATGATTATAGGTTTATTACCATGAGGTAATAACCTACTATGAAAGTTCCGGTGGTAAAGGAACATATTACCTAGGACTTAACAACCAATATCGCCGGTGATTCTTGCGCCGTATATTACGCGTTGACCATGAGATTTAGAATGGGACGAAGAAGTCAGCTGTATCTTTCCCTCTCGCATGGAGCTGGATGTGCGGGTCGTGGCTGTTATGACTCGTAGCGTGCATATTATTTATGGTAATTCGTAGAGGGTATACAGCATATGGGTGGGAACCCTCAACGTCCCACGATAGTTCCGGCATCTGAACGGTCTGTACTGCCATTGCCGTAATTCAATAGGTGGGCTGGCGTACACCAAAGAGACATGTGGGGTCGCGGAGAAGGCGGTGATTAGCTTGGATCATCTACTGGGCCCCACACCATAGGAAGTGTGGACGGGAAAGATCGTCCGGTTGTGCAACAAGGATTTGATCTCTCATGGAAAAAGTAACGCACCTCTACAGAGTGTAAGAACTGTAACTTGTTACTCCCTGTTCCGGAAAGGAGCTGCGAACGCGGCGGGAAAGGAACCCCATGAAGGCTCTAGTAAACCCGTGAAGGCTGACGGACATAGCTTTTCAGAATAAAAGCAATCTTTGAAGAAATGTTTATTAAAACTTGCATTGCCTACGACCTATGGTCTGTGGCTGTAGTTATAGTGCATCAAACACTCCTTTTCTAGTGGACTTGCTGAGTACGCTCGTACTCAAAGTATATTCTTAACACTTGCTAGGTTCTAAAGCCAGTACAGATGATGACTACATCAAATCATGCTCCAGGAATCATCATCAAAAGCTAAAGCTCTTCAATGAAGTCAAGAAGGTCAACATATGCAGCAACTCAAGTGAAGACGAAGTCGCTGATTAGATAAGAATAGAATCTCTAGCCCTAGAACCCATTTATGTAGTGTATTGCAATAGCAGCAATGCCAGACCATTAGTTGAGATGTTAATCTTAATAGTATTATAGTTTTGGAGTTGTTTATTTCTGATTCTTCTTTGTAAGAAGTTTCTTTCTCTGTCTTTAACCTAGAGTGTTCTCTGGATCTTGTATAAAGAGTTGAGTTGTAACCTATAGTCATGTCTTGGACCTGCTGTGTTTCTGTTGTACCACTCTGAGGGATGTAATATTAGTGAACGGTGTTTCATTGGTGTTATGTCTACGACTATAGTGTACTACATCATGTAGTGGTATGCTGGGTCACCGCAATATGTTTTGGTACCTAGCCTCCGACCCGACCAAGAGAGAAGACAGGGTCAAGCCGACGCGGCCCTTCCTCACCTTCCTGAATGGAATGCATATCGTCTTCATCTAGTCGAGAAGGGAAAAGGCCTGGCGGGGAACAAGACCGTTACTCTTCTAAACCATTACATGACGGATAATTTCTTTGTTTTTAGCAAGGGCAGTGGGTGACAACGTGTAAGACTAGATAGTCTTGGCTTTGATCTGAACAATAGGAACATGAGTAAGCGTTGGAGAGGTATCAAATGATCGAAGAAGGAAACCCATCTAACCACATGTAGAGCCAAAGGTGCTGACCCGCTGCGAGACAGATATGACTAAGGGTATGTTTGATTTTAGCCCATGGTTGCCCACTAAATACTCCCTTCGTAATCTAGACACTAAAACAAGTCTAGATACATTTGCTTCACAAACTAAAACATCTTATATTTTAAAACGGAGGGAGTATTTGGCTAGCCAAAATTTTGGTTAACCTTTTGGTTGCCCATGAATTGGCCAACATTGGCAAGAAAAGTGAACTAGATTGGCCATAAAGCATTGGCAAGTCAAATAATTGGCAACCATCCAAACAAAGACTAAAATGTAGGGTAAATTTTAGCCACTATCCAAACATTCCCTGTCCTAAGCGATATATAAAATATGGCGAGGACTGAAAAAGAGATGAGAGGTGGAGCCAACGATCCAACGCCCTTCTAAAAATCACGTACTCCCTCTGTCCTAAAATAGGTTTAGTCAAAGTCAAACGGAGGCTGGGTATGCGGTGCGCAAACTCAAGCGGCGTATAGGATTTCTCGGCGTGAAGGAGCAGCTCCCAGATGTTTTTTCGTTAGGCGCCACGCTGGGCCTGATCGTCTCGATCTACTGGGCCGGGCTGAGAGACATGCCACTATAATAAGCACTCTTGCGTTCGCACCGAATCTTGGAAACCCTAGCTGGTATCCTTATACCTTCCTCCCCTAAACGAAAAAGAGCGGCGGCGGGGAGGCGGAAGGGTGACGAGGACTGCGATGGCGACGGAGCTCTATGATGCCGCGGTCCTCATGGAGGAGGTTCTCAGCCGGCTCGAGGTTCGTGAGAAGGGTCTGTTCGGATTGGAATCGCGCATCAGCGAGCAGGATCGGGAATATCTGTTCGGATTGAATTCGGACATTCTGGTGTTGTTGAACATTCTGTTCCGTCTGGCCGATACCGATACAAAGGTGAAGTTGCGCGCGTTGGAGATCAAGCGAAAGATTGGAAGCCGTCTGGAGTTCGAATCGGCGGATGCACCGACAGCCAAGAGGATCGGCTATAAAGGGAGGTCGAGAGAGACCCAGAGCCAGATTGCCACGACGGTTTGGGAGTCCAAGGGGAGCACTATGGAAGTCGAATTGCTGCTGCAGCAGGCTCGGGCCGATAGCGAGATTGGTGATAAGTTCAAGAAAATGCTCGTAAGTGTATACAAGTCGGAAGCCAGATCGATGGAGGAGAAGGGTAGCTTCGAATTGGGTTCGATCTCCTTCCTCTTCAACCAGATGTGGGACAACGTGCGTCAGCTTGAGCTGCTAGTCTCAACAGATGCAGCATTCTTAGCTACATCCATGCTTAACATGATGGCGGACCATGTGTCCAAACTGCAATTATGCTCCCAGGATGTTGATTGGCTATGTACATGGGTACCCGAGTTTGACGAGAAATTCAAGCGGATCAAAAAGAATGATCCGATGGACAAAAAAAGGATGAAAGGAGCAGAGATGGAGGAAGCCCATTTTGCTGCCTACACAAACAGCTGGGACCGACTTCACCGTCGCAACAATTCCATAACCTTTGAGGATTCCAGTAAGCATACATAACCATATACTTCATATTTGATTTGCAGCCATATTAATTCGTATTTATTCTTCTTGAATGGATTGCAAAAGCAAGTTCACCTACAATATGGAGATAGAAACCTTACACAATGGTCGTAGAATGTTATGCTAAAACGGAGCAAGGGAATCATATAGTTGATACACTGACCTATGTTCATTACATTTCTCAATGAGGACTGTAACATCTGTGTAACTGTATAACCATATCAATCTACTCAAGACCTTCCCTATCTGTTAACATTGCTATTCGTTTTTGTCGTATTTTATTGCCAAATGCCATCATGTCATGCCAGTTGAAATAAGACATTTTATCCAAGGATCCTTCCTGCTAGCTTTAGCACATGTCGAATCCTTTTGCAAAATGACTTGAGTTAAGAAGGTTGCTGCAATACCTTCAGAGTCTAAGTAATTTCCATTTGTTCTGCATGCTGCGGACCCTTGTAGGCCATTTTGCCGGTGGCAGCAGGGTACTTGCTGCGGAGTAATCCACATTTGTTGTGGGTTCTCTGCCACACATTCTTAAAAACATGACATTTGAAATTACTTCAGTTTTCTCTATGTTGACTGCAATGTTTCTTGTCCTTTGTTGGCAAAAATAGCTAATATAATTTCAGTATTCATACATATCAATCTCTGTTTTTTTACTGCTGGCACTGATGGTAAATGTTGTGCTGCATCTCTCTAGTTGGCATGAACTTGGCCTACAATTTTATTTGGAATGCGCAGAATAGCTCTTAGTTCTCTCTTCTAGTGTATGCTGAGGAATTACTAATGCCTGTGCTTTAAGACTTCCTAGTTTGAAATCATGGCATGATTGGATATTTTTGCCATGCTTTGTTATTGTTGTTCTAAGTGTTTGTTTAGTTTCAGATACCGTCACATTTTGTGTTGCCCCAGTTTGAAAGGATAGGCATTATATGCCCCACTTACAAACTAAGTATGTAACATAATGACTCTGGAACTCTTAAGATATTAAATAATGATAACTGGGAATCCTGAATTCAAACATAACTGGGCATTCTGAACTCAATGATAGCTAGGATCCTTATCCCCTTAGTTAGGATTTGTCATAATATATTGCTTGAGTGGTAAAAGTAGAGCTATACATTATATATCAACCTAAGGATGGAAATTTCTACCTCTGTTCCAAGTGTCAACTTTTTCTAGATTCACATGTATCTACACACTAAAATGCTTCTAGATACATGCATATCTAGACAAAGTTGACACACTTATTTTGGAACGAAGGTAGTAAAAACCTTGAGTATAGAATTGAAAATCCTAACGTAACAATATCTGGGATTATATCCCCTCCGTTAGGAATGGCTGCACCTTTCTAGGGACACTGGCCTTTCCTCCTGGGATTCCCTTGTTGTGTCCATAGTTCTGGACCAGTATGCTTTGTGAGTATACTTGAAAGCATACTTGGTCCTTTGATTGTTCAAGTTCTAAATCAGGCCCCATGCAGGTGTACATTTCGTATGTGTAACGAACCTATCCACAATTTAGGACATGAGATTTATGAAACAATAAAGTGGTGATTTCCAGACACATGAGTGAACCTGTGAGAATTTTACCAGTTTTGACTCGTTTTCAACGCATAGGGTCTTTTGAGGTCTATCTGTTTCAGTTTACAGCTTTACATAAGTTAGTTTTCCTGCAATTTCTTGTTTTGAGTGTAGAATACTCCCTCCGTCCCTTAGAATAAGGCCTATAAATTTAGTCAAAAGTCAAATAATGCAAAGTTTGACCAAATTTTTAGAAAAAACTATAAACCTCTACAGGGTCAAATCAATCTTATTAGATACATTATGTAATATATTTTCGAACTGTAGCTATCTATTATCATAGTTATTGATAGTTTTTTTATAAACTTAGTCAAACTTTGCACTGTTTGACTTTTGACTAAATTTATAGGCCTTATTCTAAGATTTTCTGCTCAATATATCTCTGTTGTCTTGCTGTTGGAACTGATGGTAAATGTTGTGCTGCATCTCTCTAGTTGGCTGGCTTGAACTTGGCCCTAATATTCTTTGGGCATGAGCCGAATAGCTGTTAGTTCTCTTTAGTAGTAGAATATAACTTTGAATTAGTAATGGCCATGCTCTGAATTCCTAATTTGAAATCATGATATGATTGGATATTTTTTTCATGCGTTGTTTTTGTAGTTGTTTTTATTTGTTTGGTTTCTGATATCGCTTCCTTATGTGTTGCTCCTTTGAAAGGATAGGAATTATACCCCACTTACAAACCTAAGTATAGAACATAACAACCCTGGGAACTCTGAAGATATTTAAAGATAACCGGGAATCCTGAACTCAAAAGATAACTGGGAACTCTGAACTCAATGATAGCTTGGATCCTTATAGCCGTCTTACAAACCTAACGATTGAAAGTAACAAACTCGAGTATGGAATTGAAAATCCTAACGTAACAATATCTGGGATCATATCTCCTCCATTAGGAATGGCTGCACCTTCTAGGAACGCGCTGGCCCTTCCTCCTGGGATTCCCTCCATTCTGGACCAGTATGCTTTGTGAGTATACTTGAAAGCATACTTGGTCCTTTGATTGTTCAAGTTTTAGATCATGCCCCATGCAGGTGTACATTTCGTATGTATAAGAAACCTATCCACAAGTTAGGACATGTGATTTATGAAACAATAAAGTGGCGATTTCTGGACACATGAGCGAACCTGTGAGAATTTGACCAGTTTTGACTTTTTTTTTTCAATGCATAAGGTCTTTTGAGGTCTATCTGTTTCAGTTTGCAGCTTACATAAGTTTGTCTTCCTGTAATTTCTCGTTTTGAGCGTAGAGTTACATGTTTCATTGATTAATTATTATATGAACAATCTTGAAGTCAGGATTCTGTACCCTTTCCTCTTGGGTCGTTTGGCACTGATGGTAAATGTCGTGCTGCATTTCTCTAGTTGGCATGAACTTGGCCTAGGATATTCTTTGGGCATGTGCAGAATAGCTGTTAGTTCTCTTTACTAATGGAATATGACGTGGAAATGCTAATGCCCATGCTTTATGAATTCCTAATTTGAAATCATGATTGGATATTTTTTCCATGCTGTTCTTTTTATTTGTTTAGTTTCTGATGATGCCACTTCCTTATGTGTTGCCCCAGTTTGGAAGGATAGGCATTATATGCCCCTCGTTCAAACTTAAGTATGGAACGTAAAAAACTCTTAAGATATTTAAAGATAACTGGGAATCATGAACTCAAAGATAAACAGGAATTCTTAACTCAATGATAGCTGGGATCCTTATCCCCTTAATTAGGATTTGTAATATATTGCTTGATTGGTAAGAGTAGGCTTGCACATTATATAGCTGGCTTTACAAACTTAAGGATGAAAAGTGACAACCTCGAGTAAAGAATTGAAAATCCAAATGTAAAGATATCTGGGATCAAATCCCCTACGTTAGGAATGGCCGGACCTTGTAGGGACGGTGACCCTTCCTCCTGGGATTCCCTCCTGTTGTTTTCGTAGTTCTGGACCAAGTATGCTTTGTGAGTATACTTGAAAGCATACTTCCTTTGATTATTCAAGTTTTAAATCAGGCCCCATGCAGGTGTCCATCTCCGTTTCATAATTATAAGAAACCTATCCACAATTCAGGACATGAGATTTATGAAAACATAAAGTGCGATTTCCGGACACATGAGTGAACCTGTGAGAATTTTACCAGTTTTGACTCTTTTTTCACTGCATAGGGTCTTTTGAGGTCCATGTGTTTCAGTTTACAGCTTTACATAAGTTAGTCTTCCTGTAATTTATGGTTTTGAGCGTAGAATTACATGTTTCATTGATTGATTATAGGAACTTCATCTTGAAGTCATGATTCCATACCATTTTCTCTTCGATCGTTTTTCTGCTCAATATATCTCTGTTGTCTTACTATTGGTAATGATGGTAAATGTTGTGCTGCATCTCTCTAGTTGGCATCTTGGCCTAGGATATTCTTTAGGCATGCACATAATAGCTATTAGTTCTCTTTGCTAGTAAAAATATGATGTGGGAATTACTAATGCCATGCTTTAAGAATTCCTAATTTGTAATCATGTTATGATTGGATATTTTTGCCATACTTTACTAATGCTGGCCTTTGTATTTTTATTTTCTGATATCGCTTCCTTGTGTGTTGCCCAGTTCGAAATTGTTTGATAATTGTGGTAATAGATGTTGCTAATTCTTTTGGACAATGTGTTTCTCGGTTGCAATATGATACAACAAAATCTATAGCCAAGTTCTTTAAATCTACCATTTGTACCTCGTAGATTATTCTGCTGTTCCATGTATGTATTTCTAACACATTTATTTCACTTTGCCATATACAGCTACAGTGAGCTCAATGCTGTTCACACCCTATATGCCAGGCCACCACCCATTGTTTGTTGATCTCATGCGGACAATGCAAATCTTCTCAATCAAAATCACAGAATTGAGAGGCTTCAACTTCAACTGGCCATTGGAAGTATACGGCGTTGTTGCTGCCAGGGATGGTGTGGATTATCGTCGCAATAATCTTTTCCTTCGCAGTAGGGATAACTGCCAATTCCTCGAAAAGGTACACATGGGTATTTTCCTGATTTTTTTCCTATTGTTGCCTGATTCGTTGTTGACAAGTCAATTGCAAATGATGATGGTTGCAGGATTCTTATTTGCACTTGACTGGCCCGTCTCGTGCAATTTTGTCTACGGACCCTGTTCAGATTGAAATCCAACTGAAAGTGAAGGGCACTATGAAGTCAGAAGACAGGAACTTGATTACTAAAGCTTTTACTTTTGATCGTGATGCTTCTGATACTCCTATCACCCATTCCATCAATGGTTGTTTTGCCAAGATAGAGTTATGCTGTGAGCATATCAGAGGCTCGATCCAAGCAACTATAATTAGTATCCGTGTTATGAAAGGCTCGTTGCTTTCTGCAAATGGTATACACGTTATTTGCTCTTCACTGCCTGAAGAGGATGCTGAAGGTGAAGCTGAGCACACACCTAACCATGTTGTTCTGCTTGATGGAAAAGATGGAGCAGCAACCGTAGATGAAGAGGGGTACCTGGAGTTGTCAAGGCAGGTTGTTTCTGTACAATTGAAAGGAACACTGGAAGTTGTCACAAAGACTGATGTCATGAGAGGAAGTGTTGTCTTTAAACCTGAATTAAGCAACATAAGTCAAGAACGATGCTTCCTTGGTGATTGCGAATTGGAGATAACTGTTGCTTGGTCTTTCCTTGTTGAGGACGAGCATGATATGCTGATGATGAGCTACACAAAGGATCTCATTGTACCTAAAACTTTCCCGTTCATGAAGTTGGTTGAAGATACTGAAGGCGGGAGTTGTTGATGATGTGTTAGCAATTGTAAAATTAAGTCAAGCATGTTATGTCATGTGAACTACTCTTACTGCTCCTCCGTGAACTTATCTATGGCGGGAGTACCTGTGTTTTGTAATATGATATGGGACTAGCCTGTTTATCTTGTAGCTGCTTATCTATGGCGTTAGTTAATTCGCAAGTGTTGTCTGCTTTGTGTATATGCACGTGGTAGTAACCAGTGGTGTCTATTTTGATGTTATCCCTAGTTGTTGTCAGCAACTTATATACTTTTTCGTTGGTACGCCTAGCTTATATTGCTGGAGCATATTATATCTGGATTTTGCCTATGCTCAGGGCAGCCACTGTATTTCAGGTTTGGATACCTTGATATCAGGAAACTGTTGGTTGGAGATATAGCTTTGTGTTTTTGTTGTTGATTTCTACTCCCTCCGTTTCAAAATATAAGATATTTTAGGTTTGTGAATCAAATGTATCTAGACTTATTTTAGTATATAGGTTCACTCAACTTTGGGATGAATCTACACATTAAAAGAAGTCTAGATTCACTTTCTTCACAAACCTAAAACATCTTATATTTTGAAACGGAAGGAGTAATTGTAACAGCACTAAGCTGGTAGCAAAGCTGGTAGCACTAAGCCGTCCCGTCCTCGTCGAGCAGGACTTGGGCGGAGTACTTTTTCCCGTAGCAGGGCCGACAGTGCACGAGCACCGCGACGCCGCCTGCGCTCTGTGGCAGCGCATGGAGCGTGGTTCGAACACATCAGAGAACTTTAAGATGTCATTGGGGAATGGTCACCCCTTACAACGATCCAGCGGCAGCATCGGTGCGAGCTCGAGGCCGATGGCGTCGGACACGTTGACAAGGTGGAGCATGGCGACCTCCTGGCACAGAAGAAGAGCGCACAGGAGGCGTCAGCTTCCCCTTACTAAATCGGCAAACTCATTACTACCCCTTACATCTGTTCCACTCCTTTCACTGAGTTGGAAAGACAAATACTCAGATCTTTAGGTAGCCTTGTCGGATTTTGACTAAACTAAATTTGAAGATAGTCCTATTGTCAGAAATCCACTATGATATGAAGACGAAGTTGAGGAGATTTATAGTTCATATCACATAAATTTTGTGTATCATTTATGAATTATTACAAATCTTCGCTATGACACAAATTCGAAGAAGCTCACTCTCTCAGCTTTCTCGGATACACTTTGGAGGAACAGCATGTGTGCTATTGTTCTGTCCAGGAGAGCATCAATGCTGCACTGTATTTGCAAGAAGGTTCAGTCAGTGCACTGTTTTTCTCTTTGCAAACAAACACAATCGAATAGAAGAACTTAGAAGAAGATTCAACATTTGCGGCATTTGGAATGAGCTCCCTCAGCTCCTTCATCCTATCTTGGATTAGTTGTCTGTCTCTCGGTCTTGCTTTGTTCAGCTCAGTTTTCCTGCATTCATGTTCAACTGAATTTCGTCTATGCGCGTCTTGAATTGTATGACCCACGCATTCTTCAGTCACTTTCTTGCTGATTTTTGCAGGGGACGAAACATCCATAACTCATGAAGCCATCATTGACCGAGATAGGTGAAACTTCTCGACCACATCGCTGGTCTGTAACTGACCCTTCCTCCAACCTCACCGCATGATCTTCTCTCTGAGATTGTGTTTTGGATGAAGTCAAAGAATCAGCTGAGTGGGAAGAGTCCATGTTTGATATATTACCAACCTGACAAGTTATAGTGTCCGGTAAGAATTCTACACAATCGTTGTTCTCAAGATGTGAGTAAAAGTATGTTCTGTTTCCATTCGCTTGAAGGAGAGAATGGCTTGTAGACTCTTGATCTGCACAATCGTTGTTCTCAAGATGTGAGTAAAAGTATGTCTTTTTATCAGAAAATTAGATGCTAAAAGTTACAATTGAAACGTATACACTGTGTTAGCAATACAAGTCTAGATGGCTGTCACGTTAACATATGTTGTAAATAAATTGAGTGTATTGCGTAGCTGTAATTATATTTTGTAGACGAGAAAAATATCATTGTCTTTTTATCAGAAAATTAGATTCTAGAAGTTACAATTGAAACGTATATCTAGATGGCTGTCACGTTAACATATGTTGTAAACTAGATAAGGATAGCGGTTGTTAAGTTGTTAGTAACTTGTGTAAGTCGGTCTGATCTAGATTATGAAGATTAGGCCGATCCCCTCTTCCTCTCCCTCGGTTGTAACAAACTCAGTTGTAATCCTCTCGCCATTGTGGCCTATATAACACGGAACCGATCCCGAGACAAAAGGGCATCGTTAACACAAATTATCACATGGTATCAGAGCTAGCTCTTCTGAAAAACACATCCAATCTGGCTTTAGTAGCTTCATCATCCGCTGCCGCCGCCATGAGCAATCCGCTCTCGAGCCAGGGGACCGCGGAGAAGCTCACCCGCGAGAACCACTTGCTGTGGGGGACCTGGTCCTCCCGGCGATGCGCAGCAGGAACCTCATGGGGTTCCTCGACGGCTCGGCCAAGGCACCGACCCAGACCGTCACCACTGACGGCAAGGAGGAGGCCAACCCCGACTACGACGCGTGGGTGCAAACGGACCAGCAGGTCCTCTCCTACCTCCTCAACTCCCTCTCCAGGGAGATCATGGTGTCGTGCATCGGCATGAAAATGACATCAGCGGTCTGGCTCGCGATCACATCGATGTTCGCCAGTCAGACCCGCACTAGCGTTGCCAACCTTAGCACCAAACTCGCCCAAACGAGGAAGGAGGGGAAACCACGTCGCAGTACTTCGTGGCGGTGAAGGCGATCATCGACGAGCTCGCTGCAGCGGGCCATCCCATTGAAGAAGAAGAGCAGGTGGAGTACCTGCTCGCGGGGCTCGACGACCCCTACAACCCTCTCTTCGCCGCGATCGGGGCCAACCCGACCATCAAGCTCACCGTCAGCGATCTGTACGCCTAGGTGACTGCATATGATAACCATATGGAGATGCTGGCCGGTGATCACAGAGAGGGCTCTATGAACTCTCATGCGCGTGGACGTGGACGTGGCTCTCCCCATGGCCGCCATGGAGGCAGGCGTGGTCACGGATGCGGTCAAGGCCACGGAGGCGGCGGTCGTCGTGGCGGCGGCCGCAATGGAGGCGGTGGCAAGGACGCCATCATGTGCCAGATCTGTGGCAAACCGGGCCACCCCACATGGAAGTGATGGCACCGGTACTCCGATGACGAGAAATAATAAGAGGATAAGAAGGTCAACGCCGCCTCCTATAGTGTGGACTCCAACTGGTACGGCGACACCGGCGCCACCAACCACATCACGGGAGAACTCGCCAAGCTCACCGTGAAGGAGCAGTACAACGGTCGCGTGAAAATTCACCCGGACTAATGGGACAGGTATGGATATTATACATGTTGGTCATGCATTTGTTGACTCTCCGTCTAAAAGATTACATCTTCGCAAAGTTCTACATGTTCCATCTTCTGCCAAAAATCTCATATCTATACACCGTCTCACATTAAACAATAACATCTATGTTGAATTTCATCCTTGATATTTTTATGTGAAGGACCGGGTCACGAAGAAGGTTCTGCTTAAGGGTAAATGTATTCGAGGCCTCTATCCGTTGGTGTCATCATCATCAAGTCAAAATAAACAAGCTCTTAGGCCACCAAGCCTTCGGCTACACGGTGGCATGATCGATTAGGCCATCTCTCGTTTAAAATTATCCAACGAATTCTTAGAGATTTTTAGCTTTCATTGGAAATTTTTAGCTTTCATGTTCCAATGAGTCTAGAATCGAGTCTGTTTGTGATTCATGCCAAAGAGCAAAAAGTCATCAACTTCCTTATCATAGATCCACTAGTATGTCAACTGTGCCGCTTGAACTTGTTTTATCCGATGTTTGGGGAGCGGCACCCACCTCTGTTGACTGTTTTTCTACTATGTAAATTTCATTGATGACTTTAGTAAATTCTCATAGATTTTTCTTCTTAAGAAAAAGTCTGAAGTCTTTCAAGATTTCAAGAACTTCCAAAATTTCGTTGAACGGCAATTTGATCGCAAGATTCTTGCCATACAAACTGACCGGGATGGTGAGTATGAAAAACTCTGTCCATTTTTCACACAAATGGGTATTTCCCATCATGTTTCCTTTCCACATGCCCATCAACAAAATGGGTTCTGCCAAATGGGTCGGCAGAACGAAAGCATCACCACATTGTAGAAATAGGCCTTGCACTTCTTGCAAATGCATCAATGCCACTAAAATTTTGGGATAAAGCTTTCATGACCGCTACATATCTCATTAATTTGCTTCCTTCATCTGTCGTTAAAAATGAAATTCCTTTAACTCACCTCTTTGGAAAATCTCCTGACTATGACTCTCTTTGCGTGTTTGGTGTGCCTGTTGGCCCAACTTTCGACCTTACAACAAACTAAAACTAGCATTTCGATCCAAACAATGCATTTTTCTAGGCTATAGTCCCATGCACAAGGGTGTCAAGTGTCTAGATGTTTCTTCAGGTCGAGTCTACATCTCACGCGACGTTGTTTTTGATAAGGTACTATTTCCTTTTTCCAAACTCCATCCCAACGTGGAGCCCTTCTTCGAAAAGAAATTCTCCTTCAACCTGAGTCCCTTCAAAATCCTTCGGCATTAGATCAAGGGGGAAACATTGCAATGATCTAATACCTAATGATCCTACTATTTTTTGTTCCTCTAGCTTATTCTCAAGTGCAGGAGCATGACGCAGAAAAATATTCGGCTGAAAACGCACCTCAATCGAGTGCAAACAGCGCTAAAGAAAACTCGGCAGAAAACGCCAAAAGCGCGGAACACGAGGGCGATTCTCATGAGATTTTTGAACCCGCGTCCTCAGGATCCAGCGCCTTGCGATCGCCCCCGGGATCTCCCTCGACTGCCGTGCGCCAGGCCCCTGGCGAACAGCGGTCCAACGGCGAGCAACAGCATGCCACGTCGCGTGACCCTTCCGAGTCGCAAGGGGCGGGCCATCACGTGGCTCCACGCCAGGAGGGGAACACGCCCGACCAGGCCCACCTGTGCGCTCTGCACCCAAATGGTGTACACGCAGGCCGCTCTCGCTCAGCTGGCCCAACCAGGAGAACTCCCACACACGGACGGTCGGCTGAACACGGCGACGCGACGACGCAGCAACACGGATCCCCTGCCCCTGCTGTTGATTCACCTGACGCGCAACAAGAGGCGGGATATTTTGCGGCAACGGATCCTACAACAGCTCATGTGGAACATCTTCACCGAACACCGAGCACGAACTACAACTGGTAAAATAGTTCCTAAAATCTACAAGGATGGTACAATAAGATACGTCTATCTGTTTCATCTAGTGAACCTGCAAATTTACAATTAGCACTAGCAGATTTAAATTAAAAAAAATGCTATGGATGATGAGTATGGCCTTGATAGAAAATAAAACTTGGCACTTAGTACCACATAGACAAGGAATTAATCTTATAGATTGCAAATGGATTTATAAAATTAAAAGAAAAGATGATGGCTCCATTGATAGATATAAGGCTAGATTAGTAGCTAAAGGCTTGAAGCAAAGATATGGCATAGATTATGAGGAGACTTTTAGTCCGATTATTAAAACTGCTACTATTAGACTTGTATTAGCTGTTTTGGTGTCAAAAGAATGGAGCCGAAGGCAATTGGATGTGAAGAACACGTTCTTTCATGGTGTTCTAGAAAAGAAAATATACATGAAGCAACCTCCTGGTTATGAGGATCCAAAAGCACCATATCGTGTGTGCAAATTAGACAAGTCATTGTATGGACTTAAGCAAGCACCAAGAGCATGGTTTGCCAAGTTGAGTACAAAGCTTCAAGAATTTGGTTTTCTCCCATCAAAGGCTGATACATCTTTATTCATATATAACAAGTCAGGTATCATAATTTTTGTGTTAGTCTATGTTGATGATATCATTATCACTAGTTCCTCAAATAAGGTCATAGATGCACTTCTTCAAGATTTAGGTGCAGGTTCTGCTTTAAAGGATCTAGGTGACTTGCATTATTTTTTGGGCATTGAAGTTAAGAAAGTAAATGACCACCTGTTTCTAACCCAAGAAAGTATGCATTGGACTTGTTAGCTAAAGTTGGGATGACAAATGCCAAGTCAGCGCCAACTCCATTATCAGCCTCTGAAAAATTGTCAGTTGTTGAAGGAGATCCTCTTGGGCCAAGAGATGGTACCAACTACAGAAGTGTAGCAGGAGAACTATAGTATTTAACTCTCACTGGACCATACATTGCCTTTTATATTAACAAGGTATGTCAGTTTTTATATGCACCCACTACTATTCATTGGACTACAGTTAAAAGAATATTGAGATATGTCAAAGGAACTACAAATTTTAGACTAACTTTCAGAAAGTCCACTTCAACTCTAGTCAGTGCTTTCTATTGGGCAGGTTGTATAGATGACAGAAGATCTACAGGTAGATTTGGTTCTAATCTCATTTCTTGGATTTGCAGTTTAGTTTGGTTCTAATCTCATTTTTTGGAGTGCTAGAAAACAGGCAACTGTGTCAAGGTCAAGTACAGAAGCAGAATATAATGCTTTAGCTAATGCAACAACTGAATTAATATGGATAGAATCCTTATTGAGAGAACTTGGTGTCAAAAGAGATCAAGTATCATGTCTATGATGTGATAACATGGGATCCACATACCTTTGAGCTAACCCAGTTTTCCATGCCAGGACAAAACACATTAAAATTGATTTTTATTTTGTGAGAGAAAGAGTTGTAAACAAATTGCTTGAAATTCGTTTTATTCCATCTCAAGACCAGGTGGCGGATGGCTTCACAAAGGCTCTATCTATTCGGCAGCTTGAGGAATTCAAACACAATCTCAACCTAGAAAAGGCTATGATTGAGGAGGGATGTTAGCGATACAAGTCTAGATGGTTGTCACGTTAACATATGTTGTAAACTAGATAATGATAGAGGTTGTTAAGTTGTTAGTAACTTGTGTAAGTCGGTCTGATCTAGATTATAAAGATCAGGCCGACCCTCTCTTCCTCTCCCTCGGTTGTAACAAACTCAGTTGTAATCCTCTCGCCATTGTGGCCTATATAACACGGAACCGATCCCGAGACAAAAGGGCATCGTTAACACAAATTATCACACTATGCAGTTTGCAAAAGCTTATTCCTATGTATCTTAATGTTTCATCTAGATAAAAGTGGGTGCATGTATCTCACATGCTTCATGACCTTTTTGCTGAGGAGGGTTTAATGTTAAAAAGCATGGGCCAGAACTGGACACTGAGGGCAAGTATGTTAAACGTGTATATTTAATAGTTAGTTTCTGCATTTTTTTAATTTGGAGCACTGAAGGAAGCATAGAATGCTGAGTGATGAGCATGTAGCAGTTACGTCATTAACCATACTAGAAAACCTAACCTTGCGTAGACCATACTAGAAAACCTAACCTTGCGCGGAGACACGCCGTGCCCGTGCGGTTTATAAGTTATTGTTTGAAGTACAAAAGAGCAATCTCATTGAGCAATACCACATGTTGTATCAATGGTGTACCGTTCTTTTCTATTGCAAGTGTCTTTAGACCTTTCCTTGATGTCATTATTGAGATAAAAACATAAAACTAAGTAAGTGATCATGAGAAAACACGTGTTACCGGAAGTAAACTTCTTTGATGATCCTTTGGCCAGATATGGGACCAACATTTGAAAGGGCAAAAAAAAACCTATAACAACCAAAATGACGACATGATATGAGTGGCATTGGGCAGTAAAGAACAAAACAACTTTATATTGGTTTTTGAGCAAGTGAAAGGAACATATGTGCTATTTTTCATAATCAAATCAACCGGTGCACGACGTTTCATGCTCGGCAACCTTTCTTCTTCACTTAGATAAAGAAAAATATTACATCTGGTGAGAGATTCTATATTCTTATGGATTTCGTGTGTTCTGTTTTCGAGCACTGGGACTCTGGTTCCGAAGATGAATGTCCTCATTCGTGCAAAATTGACCATAAACGGTATCGCACACCATGTGGTTATCCTAAACTGAAATGGAACGTCCAGACACCGACATGACATATGTCTTGCAAATAAATAATGTGGTTCCGAATAAAACTTCTCTTATTTCATGGTTTCTCAATTGTGGACAGCCCATCATTTCTTCCTCGGATGGCTAAGCTACTCCTTTCTGTATATCCTGCAAAAGGCAAACAAATGGAAAGAAATAAAGTAGGAGTAGCAAACAGCCGAAAACTCAAAATAAAGTCCGTAGACATTGAACAAACATGACATTGAGTCCGAAGAGCCGCCCAATAAAAAATAACGGGGAACAAACTTGTATGGCTTATGAAGGTGGAGTTAGGTTGGGAAATCTGCAGAAGAAAGCGGTTATTCACTGCAATTCTGTTTTGTTGATCACTCGCGGCTAACATACTTCCTCCGTTCTAAAATAGATGTCTTAGATTTATCAAAATTTGGATGAACCTATTTACTAAATAGTGTCTAGATTCATCCAAATTTTGACATATTTAAGACAACTATTTTTTAGACGAAGGGAGTACTGTAATATAACTACATCATATATACTGCTTGAGGAAAGAACAAAGAAAGAACCACACAATGCAAGCAAAGTAACGAGCCTACGGCAGCTTCTACCTAATGCCAAAACTATTTCTTCATCAATTAATAGTTCTTCTTTGTTAAAAGACAAACCTCAACCTCTCCAAAAGAACCGGAGCTCGCTACCAACTATACATCAACCTCAAGAACCTCCTTATATAGATATCTTCTTGTCCTTTACACTCGAAATCTTTATAAAGAAGAATGGTCCAATTTAGAATTCGTTGATGATTTGTAGAATAGGAATAGCATTATATCACCCTCTATCTTCTATTAGTACATGAAGTAACTAAACAATGGCGATGTCACATCTATTGTAGAAATGTATGTTGTACTATAGAGATGATTAAACAATCTTTGGAGCTAACAACTCTCTAATACAAATGGGTTACCTCTGAGCGATCTAGTATGACGAAACCTGTCCTGCACATGTAATATTCAACTATTTTTCAAGCATTTCATTACAAAAGGAAATGGTAATAAGATAGTAAAGAGACATGAAATAAAGGCTGTGAACACAACACATATGATTATTTGATTTCAGTTTTATTCTTGTGCAAAAAGGCTCTCTAAAGTCTCACTATTTAGGAAAGACATGTAAAAAGACTATGCTATGTCACCTCCAAATATTAAACGACTACCTACTAAGCATTACTTATAGAACATATTACAATTGTTTGCCTGCATTGAAATACTCCCTCCGTCCTAGAATAGATGTTTTACATTTATCAATTTTTGGATGAATCTATATACTAAATAGTGTTTGATTCATCCAAATTTTGATAAATTTGAGACATCTATTTTAGAACGGAGGGAGTAGTAAAATTCTCCAACGAAGTGGATATCATGACATGTAAGTCATTCTGGGAGTTGATATTGGCAATGTTCTTTTGGCCTCCCGAATGTTGTCTGTATGAGCAGTATCTGCACCACGAAACAATTGAGATTAATATTTACATGAAACTAAGCCATATATATCAAGAATTATTTGAGCTCATCCATGGCAGGCGTGTTGTCTGAATGATCTCCCTGATCACTCATCTGCGATAATGGATTTGCATATACCCAGTTCATTCATACCGTTGCAGGGATTTGCACATAAACACATTGACATAACTCGATGAAGAGGTTTGCCTAGAAACGAAGAATAGAAGGAGAAGAAGGGTCAGCTGTGGCCACCGAACTGCTCTTCGTGCTTGGCGGGACAGCCTGCTGCTGCTCGCCCTGCTAGCAGGGGAGTGGCGCGCTGCCGTGGTGCCCACCTCGGACCTCGCCCGCTCATTTTAACGCCCAAAGCTGGTAGTGGAGCCAGGGACGTGCCATCTGCAACTGAATACCACCGCCGGTAACCATGGAGCTGGGGACGTGCTGCCAAAGGCCGAGATCAGCGTTGAGCCGAGGACGTGCTGGCGAAGGCCGACATCCTCCCGTGCGCCCGCTGCTGCGGTCATTGATAGAGAGAAAAGGTGATGCGAGAGAGGGAGAGGATCATAGGACAGGTAAAGGAAGGAGCGTCGGGCAACTTACCTGCACACTGACGCGCATAGCCACTGGTCGCTGCCGGTTCCGTAGACGATACAGGTACGCCCTGCCGCCCTAAACCGCGACTCCTGTGCCCCCAAGGCCCCAAGCCGCTGGTCAAGACCCTGCTGCAGTGCAGCCCTGCTTGCACAGAACCACCACGACGAGCAGAGTCACTGCTCCTGCGCTGGCCACCGCGGCTTCTTGGCGAGTGAGCAGGACGCCAAAGCCTCGATGTCGCCGTGCTGATCGGTGCGGGCTCAGGCCTGGCTATGGAAGACGGGATTCCTGGAGCGGCCGCTCCTCCCCTGGCCGAAGGCGGCGACAAATTGAGAATAGACAGAGAGGAGGAGTCGTATGAAAGAAATCTAAATCCTCCTAACTATTAGGTTTCGGCCAAAGCACACCCATATCTTTTAATTGGGTCAAATCATCCCCCTAAGTACAGTTAATCCCCCAAGCACGAGCTTGTTTTGTTTCTTCAGTTAGCCATGGCGATATTCCCCACCGCCCGTAAACCCTCACTCTCTGTACACCAACACTCTCCCCACCAGCACTCCTCCACGAGCTTCCCAAAGACGAGCTCACGATCAGGCCGAAGGGATCCAAGTGTACATGGCCCAGGACCTGGCCACCGCCGATCCCCCGGCGTCGATCCTACGCACGGTCTTCGCGTTCGTGTCCAAGCGAGCGAAGATCTCCTGAGCGTCGCGGGCGGACTGCCACGGTCGGCGTCGCTGTGCCTCCACGAGATGTTGCTCATGCTGCAGCGGTTCAAGGTCCTCTTTGCTCGACTGCTCCGCGCATAGCCACTTCCGCTTCTGCCGCATCGACGAGGTCGCCGCTGGTGCGGAGCTGCAGCGACCTCGCCACGCTACTCGACATCGCCCTGAATTGGGAGAAGATTGGGCGGCGGAATCGCTCTCGCGTCGTGGAGAAGAAGACCAGGTGCGCGGGGACTTTGTTTGGACCAGACCAGGTGTGCGGGAGGCTGTATGGACTCGACCAGACCAGGTGTGCGGAAGGCTGTTTGGACTCTACACGTGGACAGATTCCACCGAGGCAAAAACTGCTCTCCACCGTGTAGCAAAACCAGAGATGAAACAACCATCAGCAGCCTAGGGGGTAGTTTGTCCGGTTTACCATACTTAGGGGGGTGATTTGACCCAATTGAAAGATATGGGTGTGCTTTGGCCGGAACCTAATAGTTACGGGGATGATCTGAACTTTTTTCGAGTCGTATTGGCAGCGACGGCCAGCTGCAAATCGTGATGGGTGAATTGAGATCCTGGAAGCCATCGATAGATCAGGCTTCTAGCGGGATCGGTCAAAGCGGTGCCCAATGATCGTGGCATGATTCTGGCAAGGCAGGCCGACCCGCGTAGACTACGGGAGAACGGACCGAGGTAAGAACATCTCCACTCGTTGGACAAACCTAGGCAGAAATTTAGACTAAATTTTGGCCAGACGAAACTTATTTTCGTTCTGGGTACGGCGAATTTCCCACTCGCGTTTTCAGGCGAGATCCCGCGTTTGGCTAAAATTTAACAAATTTTGGCAAACTTTGGGCGATATAAGCGGTTTTGTGCGAATATGGGCGAACTTTGGGCGAATATGATCGATATGGACGAACTTTGGGTGAATATGGTCGATATAGAAGAACTTTGGCAAATATGGTCGATATGGATGCACTTTAGGCGAATATGGACGAATATAAGCGGTCTTAGCCGAATATGGACGAACTTTGGGCGAATATGGATGATATGGACGAACTAAGGGCGAACTTTGGCAAAAATTTGGCGAATATAGGCGATACGGACAGACTTTGGGCGATTATGGCCGAATTTTGGGCGAACTTTGGGCGAATATGGCGATATGAACGAACTTTGAGCGAATATGGGCGAACTTTGGCGAGCGAACTTTGGATGAGTATGGGCGAATATATGCTGACTGGACAGGTCCACTCGCCGAATTCGCTTTGTCCGGCGTCCTCAGGACGTACCCAAAATCCTGGGTACGACCTGGGGAGTCCGGACCAAAGTTGGCCTAAATCCGGACGAAAACAGATTCCTGGGTACGCAACTGAGCGAAATTTCGGCGTCCAGACCTATTTTCAGTGTTCGGATCGGCGTCCTGATAGCCGAGTGGAGACGCTCTAAGCTGCGTACGTTAGCTGCAGAGGCTTGGGTGGCAATAAGAAAAAAGGAAAGTACTGTAAATGCGCGTTTCTATATTGCAATGGATGACGTGGACGCAGGGCCGGCCCCGACACGTCAAGGGCCCGGTGCGGGAAAAAAATAGGGCCCCTATATACAAATATAGAGATGTTTATAATCATGATCTATTGGCAACAATGTTCGATTCACAAAACATCTATATTTGTGCAAGGAAATATTATCTCAAACAAAATAGCACTTAACCTCCTCCACATCTTGCACTTTAGCTCAAACTCCGGCGCGCAGTCGGGCTCACACTTCACATCTTACACTTTCTGAACACCATCTAAATTTCATGTTCACTCGCATAATTATTGCCCTCGCATAAATTTTCATGAACATTAGCATTGCTATCATTCTCAACTATATTTTCAATTGGTTGTTCAACAATTGTTAGAACTAGTTCCCGAGATTTTCTAGGAGAACTTGCATTTTTGTCTCGAAACAGTCGTTGGAAGTTTGTCAAAATTTTGCTATATCTATATGCTAAATAGCGTCTAGATTTATCTAAATTTAGACAAATATGTGATGTCTATTTTAAGACGGAGAAGTAATAAATTTGTTAATGGCAACCTTTTAGGATTCTATGAACTCGTGTGCCGTGATTGGGGAAGAGGAGAGGACAACGAGGTGCGGCCGGTGGTTTCTTTTCTTTAGCGATAGCTAATGCTTGTACAGGCAATAGGTTCAGAGGCCTCAGCTGATAGCGTGCTTGGGCTGATTTGATTGGGTCAAAAGACCAAGCAGCTGTACCTGATGCATCTGGTTGGGCCCCTAGCGATCGAGGGCCCTGTGCAGCTGCACCGGCTCAGAGCCGGGGCTGCGTGGACGCACGGATTTGATCATGAAGTGCATCACTTTCATATATGTAAAGTTATTGCCAGACAATGATCGTGCATATGTTGCTTTCTTGTACTTATGCTTGGTATGTGGTACGGAGTACTACCTAAGTTACCCTCATTTCATGTCACTCGCGTTTTTCTTTGATGTCTCAAATTTGTAGGGTGTAACCAGGCTTTAGTAGAGGGAGGAGGTTGCTGTGCTTTACATTTGCACCATGTGCTTCATGTGTTCTGTTGGATTTCTTTGTGCAGACGGACGGACGGGTCGTGCAGGCGAGGTCCCGCGTGGAACCGATTTGACGAATCGAGGCAGCAGCTGAACGGGATCAAGCCCGATTTGACGAATCGAGGCAGCAGGCCTTGGGCGGACGGGTACGGCGACGTTCCGGCGGCGATTTGACGTGACGGGGAACTAATTCCGGATCGGATCTGAAAACGGGATCAATCCGATCTGAAAACAGGGACAAAAACGGGCGGCGACCGGCGACGACGACGACGGCAAGACCGACGGCGACGGCCGACGAAGTTGCGAGAAAGAGGACGGAGTTAACGTGGCTCTGATACCATGTTAGGAATAGACAACTTGTATTCCTCTGGGGCCAAAGGCCACAATATATAGTACATGTATAGGGCAAATATGCAGGAAGCCCCCTAACATATGGAGAAATACAATAGACAAATATATACATCTAACACAGGGAACCGGTCGGGTGCATGAGCCGTGAATACCGGTGAGCTAAAATATCGATCTACCTAAAATGCCCTCGAACGACTTACTACTGGCCAAATTACTCAGCGGTGTGCGTGCGTACTGCTCGGTAATTTAGATCCTAGCTCAGCAGTACAGCTTGGACGGTTCGATCCTGCAATCCGAGGGCTCGTATTCATCCCAGGGTACCAGAAAAGAGCTCACAATGCTACCAAGGAGCGCAAGGTGGGCATCACCAGTGACGCGTCATCAAAAGCGCGAGGGAAAGTAGAAACTTGCCAATGCAGCTAACTCAGCAATTGTATGATTAGTCACATTGTTTGGTCAATCAGATTATGCTGTAAGTTGTGGCTACAAGCTACAGGCCACATATGTGCGTGGATGCCGATTTAACTAGTTAATGCCTTTTTTGTTGCTTTGGTTCATTAGAATGAAGGGTATTTTGATTACAAGGATTCGATTAATATGTGAGGTCAGCATGCATATACCATACGTATAAATGGTCTTGCCAAATATTTATAATAATGTCACACTCAGTTTCTTGTCCATTCCTCACAACTCACAACTAATTCCAATGGCCCTTTCTTTCTTGCCCTCGCTTGCACTATTTATGTCTAAATGAAGATAGTGTACAAAGTGACGATATGACATTGAAACATGGCAAGAAAACTAAATGCGGCATAGGATAGGAGAGGAATACCATCCATTCAGCTATAGACAACGGGATAGTTGGGTCAAGCATAGTTGTGAGAACATCAACAAAGGCACCCCAGCGACAACTGCCTTGAATAAGTCAGGGACAGCATCCATCAGTAGGCCACCTGCACTTCTCCCATTAATGCAATGCTCTCTTCCTATAGTACTTTTTTCTATCAAATGCTTAGCACATGCAATGAAGTCACTGAAAGTGTTTTTCTTTTGCAATGTGTTGTCCAACTCCTCTACAAACACGCGAGAGAGACGTGGCACAAACACACGGACACAGACCTTTTTTTGATGTGTAATATTGCATATGTTTGCTTCTTTCCTTGTTCAGTGAACAGAA
The DNA here is from genome assembly GCA_023614405.1 of Avena insularis. NCBI lineage: Eukaryota > Viridiplantae > Streptophyta > Magnoliopsida > Poales > Poaceae > Avena > Avena insularis. The sequence continues at coordinate 387,721,654 of CM042687.1, forward strand.
TCATCTAAAATCTACACCCTCTAAAATCTACACCCTCCGTTTCAAAATATAAGATGTTTTATTTTTCTGAAGCAAATGTATCTAGATGCCTTTTAGTGTATAGTTCCGAGTGAACCTACACAATAAAAGAGTCTAGATACATTCACTTCACAAAGCTAAAACATCTTATATTTTGAAATGGAGGGAGTAGGATCATGGCAAGTATTTCGCCGTAACTGGTTTGATTGTGCCATCCCACGACCCATGGATAAAGCACCTGACCATCTCCTCTATGACCTATTCGCACAGCAGCACACAGATCACGAGCTCGCGCCTGAATTCGAAACGGAAATAACATTAACTGTCTAACCTAACGATAACTGAAGAAATGCAGAACACAATGCAGCTCGATCTAGTAAGCACCAGATCTAAAGTAAAAATTAAGTTCTTGATAAATTACTAGGGAATCTGGGTGACCCATAATTAACTAAGTGACGCGAACACAAATCAAACCAAAACGATCTGCTCCACTCAAATCCCGTAGCAGCATAGCATGAAGCAACGATGGATATCGCACATGACAAGGCATAGCGTCAATCACGCTCACAGATCACGCTCCATTCACAGGAAAGTGAGCAAGCATGGCATATTGTATAGGGAAGACAGAAAAGAGGTCTGGTGATCTCACCGGACATGACGGTGGCGGTGTAGTCGTTCTCAGCGCGGGCGTCGTCCCGGAGCCAGTAGTAGTCATCGACGCAGATGGCAGACATCCCCGTGCTCTGCCAGCTCCCCGCAGCACCTTTACTCCAAAGCAACACAATGAGTAGGACTTAGCCATCTTGCATCTGCTTTCGTTTTCTCTTGACATTATTGGCTTTGGCTGATCTTTGCTGCGCCGCCTGTACACCTCAGAATCACTACTACTGAAGGTGACATTAGCATCCGCGTCAGGATCCTTGAGAGTGCAAGTCTATCAAGAATGTTTGGATCAACTGCAGTTAGGTTTTCTTTGAAACTCTCCAGCAGACTAGCAGAGTAACACCTGGAAAGCGCAAGGATAGGTGTGCTCAGCAAATAGATTTCACCACATATTGGATGAACAAAAGGCTAGTCTTCAGAAGGGTAAATGCTCCATTTTGCAAATAAATGATGATGAGGTACGACTATAGTAGTTTTGTGTAAAGTCAGCACAAATACATAAGTACTCCCTCCGTCTCAAAAAATAAGGCGTCTAAGGATTAGTCAAAAGTCAACGCTTTCTAAGTTTGACCAAAATTCTACACAAAAATATGAACATTTACAATACTTAATTAATATAATTAGATTCGTCATAAAGTGTATTTTCTTAATGTTTTCATTCAATATTGTAGATGTAGATATTTTTTCCTAAATATTTGGTCAAAGTTAGTAAGATTTGACTCATGACTAATGCTTAGGCGCCTTTATTAGATAGATCTCAAACGTGACTGGGCCCAACGGCCCAACACGCCCCTACCCGCGCCCTGATCGGGGGCGCCCAACCCTATCTGGTTGGTGGGCCCCTGTCGCCAGCGCTATATAAAGGAGGTAGGGGGCCGGCAGCACGCCTCACGAGGTTAGCCGTGCCCTAGCCGCCCCACCTACAAGCCCTACCGATCTAGGCTTAGCGCTGCGCCGACGGGAAGCTCCACCGCCGCCACACTCTCGCCCCCCTAGTCCCATGGCTAACGATGGCGGCTCCAGCTCCGGGACAAGCTCCGGCATCCCCTCTGGCTCGTGCTTGTCGAGCCAGGGCACAGGTAGCCTCACCCTCTCTCTCTTCCCCTCTCAGATCTACGAGCTCTACCTTATAGTACATCTACCAATGATAGATTAGATCTAACAGCCTCATATTTTGGGACAGCGGGAATACTGAATAGCCTTCAATTTGTGCCACTAATTCAGCAAATTCTTAGATTGCTCCAAATCTGTCCCGTGGTCACACAAATTCAGAGTACTAAGAATGACAGAAACAGCTTAATGTCCTATGACATGGCTATAAGGTCACATGAATCAACAACAAAGACTTTGCATTGAGCCACAATAGGCAGGAGGTCAGAAGGCGTGCTAATTGTATGATTCACCAGGGATGGATGACCACCGGCAAATAACTAATTATAAGCATTCTGCCAGCACACCGTTAGCACAAACTTTCCTATACTATCTTTTTGCAGTTAGAAGACCAGTTTAATGTCACAGGCATTTCTTAGCTGAGCACTAAGGAAAGCCCCCATAATGCCATTCCGGTTCAGTTTCGATCGATGGAGGAAGAGAGGAGGAGGGAGGGAGTTCAAATAGTACCGAGAGCACGGAGAGTGCGAAGATCGAACGCACCGGCGAGGTGAGGACATCCGGCGGTCTCTCCCCGCTTCATGGCCAGCATCTTCAAGCCAATGAGGAAGTCCTGAACAACACCATCGACATTAAGGAAGATGGAAGCGAGCGGAGGGGAGAAATTGAGGAGTGTGGCGTCACGAACGAGCTCGGGCTCGGAGAGGGCCGCTATCCACCTCGATTCCTCGGTGCTGGTACTGGTCCCCGCGCCTGCCGGAGGTGGGGTTTCGTCGGCGGCGGGGGCGCGGTGCGGCGTCTCCATGGCAGAAGAGGAGAGCACGAGGAAGGGGTTGCGTGTGCCTGGTTATAGGGCTGTCAATAAGCCAAACTCGAATCGCTCGACCTAGGCTTGAGTTTGGTTTGTTGAAGCTCGGTGAAAATTTTAGTACATCGACATTAAGCTACATAGTAAGAAAATAGTAAAGTTTAAAAACGGAATAGCAGAAATGGCTTGGAGTCTCATATAATAGTAATACAGTGCCAATATGTCAGCATAATTATTTTAGCAGTCTCACGACAAATGGAATAATAATAGCAGCCTCAATTTTGCGGCTGTACAAAAATCACGAGCTTTATCGAACTGTTTGAGTTCGGCTCGTCTAAGCTCGTGAGCTCGAAAATAGGCTCGAGCTTGGTTTGTTAGGGAGATAAATCAAGCTTGAGCCGAGTTGTTAATGCGCCGAACTCACACAGTTTATCAAGCCTGGACTTTTTTGACAGTCCTACCTGATTAGAGCATCCCTGGCAGTACCTTAAAAACGCCTAACCCTTATATTTTGAGCCTCTAAAAGCATCTCCAAGAGCATTTGTATATCGGATTGCTAAAAATTGGGTATATGATGAAGAGGAGAGAAGAGGTTTAGCAATCCAAACACAAACATGTTTTCGCAGCCTTCCTATAATAGCAATTGTCAAAATTATGGGACCCATGTGTCAATGGGTCTCTCTCTTTTCTTTTCTTTTTCTCTCCCCTTTTTCCCCGTTCTTTCTTCCCGATGCAAAATACACAGCTAAATCGAAGATGCGCACGGGGGTGGCCTTGTGGGTGGTAGGGGATGGCGGCAGCGTGAGGTGGCCTTGTGTGGAGTCACGTGGCCAGCAGCGTGAGGAATGAGGTGGCGCGGGCAAGCCAGCACGGGCGGGACGGGATGGGAGCACCTAGGAGGCACGTTGGGCTTCTCCCACGCCAAGACGCATACCGCCAAATTTGAATAGGTTGTGAGGATCTTGGCGGCTGACCAATCTGATGACGGAGAAGCTTCCATGCAAGGAAAGGAGGGGCTGGATGTGTTGGAATTATGCCCTAGAGGCAATAATAAAGATGTTATTATTATAATTCTTGTTCATGATAAAGTTTATATTCCATGCTAGAATTGTATTAAGCGGAAACATTAATACTTGTGTGGTTTGTGAACAACACCGTGTCCCTAGTACGCCTCTATGGACTAGCTCATTGATCAATGATGGTTGAGGTTTCCTAACCATAGACATGAGTTGTCAATTGATAATGAGATCATATCATTGGGAGAATGATATGGTGGACAGACCCAAACTAAGCGAAGCAATTAGATCGTATCTTTGTGTTCATCTTTGCGAAGCTTTTCCTATGTCAAATATTGTATTCCTTAGACCATGAGATAATACAACTCCCTGGTATCGGAAGAAAGCTTTGAGGTCATCAAACGTCATCCTATGAGAGGGTGATCATAAAGGTGTCTCTCAGGTAATCGGAAAGTATCTGTTGGGTTGTATGTATCGAGATGGGATTTGTCCCTCCCAAGTCGGAGAGATATACTTCGGGCCCACTCGGTAATCGATATCAACACCGCTTGCAAGCATGTGGTTAAGGAGTTAATCACAAAGTGATATCGGATTACGGAACGAGTAAAGTACTTACTGTGAACAAGATTGAACTAGGTATGACGATACCGACGATCGAATCTCGGGCAAGTAAAATATCGCGAGACGAAGGGAATATATATATGGGATTGATTGAATCCTGGCATCGTGGTTCATCCGATATGATCATCGATGAATGTGTGGGAGTCAATATGGGTGCCCAGACCCTGTTGTTGATTGATAGAAGATCATGTCTCGCATATTCTCGAACCCGAGGTCACACACTTAACGTGTCTCGACGCTAGGATAGATTGGATACTTGGTTTATGAATTTTTGTTCGGAGTCTCGGATGGGATCCGGGACATCACGAGAGGTTCCGGAATGGTCCGGAGAATAAGATTCATATAAGGCAGTGCAGTTTTTGGAGTTCGAAATTGTTCCGGATTAATCGGTATTGTACCGGAAGCTTCTAGAACCTTCCGAAAGGGGGCCAACGTGGTCCCACCTTCCGGGAGGGGGCATGGGCCTATGAGGGAGTGTCCTGGCCGCATTGGGCCAGGGGCACAAGGCCCCATAGGGCCCAGCCGATTCTAGATAAGTTTAAACTCGTTTAAACTAGAGATAGAATTTCTGGATAAGGGATAAGTTTAAATCGTTTAAACTAGAGATAGGCTTGGAGGAGGGGCTAGGGCTGCGCCCCCCTCTATATAAAGAGGGGTGGGGGCGCACAAACCACACACACCTTCCCCTCCAACCCTAGCCGCCCTGCTGCCCTTCCTCTCTCCCTCCCGACTGCTTGTAGGCGAAGCCCTGCTGCAGAAATTCTCCACCAATTGCACCGCGCCGTCGCGTTGTAGATCCAATCCATCTCTCCACCATACTTGCTGGTCCGAGGAAGGAGGAGACGTCGAGGTGACGCACGTGTGCATCTCACGGAGGCACCGCCACTTGTGGTGCTAGATCGGATCGGATCGCGAGGAGGAGAAGCGAGTACGACTACATCACCCACGTTCCGATGAACGTTCCGATGTGCGAATCTTCAAGGGTATGAAGATCTAATCCAATCTCTCTCGTTGTTTGCATCTCCTAGATTAGATCTTGGCTTTCCCTCTGTTCGCTTCCGTAGAAAATTTTGATTTACTATGCTGCGAAACCCTTCAGTGGTATCAGAGCTAGATCTATGCGTAGATGTGATTCACGAGTAGAACGCAACATGGTTATTCTGCGGCGTTGATGTTTTCTGTTGCAAGCCTCTTGTTTGTGTTCTTCTTATGACGCGGATAGTGAGATTGAAGCGGTCCAGGCCAACCTTACGCTGACGTCGTCATGACCGGCTCCACACTTGACGTGTGGCTTGTACCACACATGCGGCTGGTGGATGTCAGTTTCTCTCACTATAGTTGTCATGGGATTAACACCGGAGTTTGGCAACCATAATATCACCGTTGTGGATTTCCGTAGGTAAGAATCGTTCTTAGCATCTACTCCCATAAGCCACGTAAAACATGCAACAACAAAGTAGAGGCGTCTAACTTGTTTTTGCAGGGAGTGTTTTCTGTGATATGGTATGGCCCAAGATGTGATATGTGTATTGTATGCGATGATCATGTTTTGTAATGTTTCACGACTTGCATGTCGGTGAGTACACAACCGGCAGGAGCCATATGGTTGTCTTTATAATTGTGTATGACCTGCGAGTCAACTTCTTATACGCCATGTAATAGCTTTACTTTATCGCTAAGTAGTTAGCAATAGTTGTAGTTGCTATTCGTGGTGGAGGCAATCATGGTGAAGTGATGGAGATCATGCCGGAACGCACAAGATGGAGATCATTGCGCGAAGATTGGCTATACCATGTCACATAAAGTTATATGCATGTGATGTTTATCCTTTTATGTATCTTATTATGCTTAGATCACGACGGTAGCATTATAAGATGATTCCTCACTTAAAGATCAAGATAAAACTGTTCTCCCCAAGTATGCACCGTTGCGAAAGTTCGTCATGTCCAAGCATCACGTGATGATCGGGTGCTATAGACTCTACGCTCACATACAACGGGTGCAAGCCAGTTTTTCACACGCGAAAATACTTGGGTCTAGCTTGACGAGCCTAGCATGTACAGACATGGCCTCGGAACACAAGAACCGAAAGGTTAAGCATGAGTCATATGAATGATATGATCGACACTTCGTTGTCCACCATTGAAACCACATCTCTTCTCGTGAAGATCGGATTAGGTGTGGTGAATTTGGATCGTGTTCACTAAACAACTTGAGGGATGTTGAATTTAGTGGGAGTTCATCTAGTAATTTGATTAAGTTGAACTATTTATCATGAACATAGTCTAAATTGTACTTGCAAATACTGTAGATCACATGGCCAAGTCCAACTTCAACTTCAACGTTTTTGCTGAGAAAGAAAAGCTTAGAAACAATGGGTCTAACTTCACCAACTGGTTCCGCAATCTAAGAATCATTACATGGCGGACAAAAGGACTATGTCCTTAAGAAAGCGCTAGGTGGCGCCCTGCTATAGATCTTGGTGATGAAAAAGCTGTTTATCAGTCGTGCAAGGATGATTATGATTTGATTAAGATCGTCATGTTGTATGCTATGGAATCGGATCTTCAAAATCGTTTTGAGGAGTTCGCCGGGCCCTTTGAGATTCTCGAGGAGCTGAAAAACATGTTTCAGACTCAAGCCCGTTCTGAGAGATATGAGATCTCTAAGAAATTCCTTAACTACAAGATGGAGGAAGGGAGTTCTGTTAGTGAGCACGCCATTAAGATGATGGGCTACACTCAACGCCTTGAGCAACTGGACTGCAAGATTCCAGAGGAGCTCAAGATTGACACTCCTAGCTGCAAAAGTTTTGTAGTTGATCACAATCAGATTGATTCCACTGATATGATCACTGAGCTCTTTGCTAATATGAAAGTAGCGAAGGTGAACATCAAAAAGAATAATCATGTGTTGATGGTCAACAAGCCCCCCCACCTTTAAGACAGGTAAGGGTGCAAAGAAGCCCTTCAAGAAAAGCGGCGGCAAGCGCGTTGCCCCTGCTGAGAAGAAGCTCAAGTCTGGACCTAAGCCGGACACTGAGTGCTTCTATTGCAAGGACAAGGGTCATCGAAGCATCGTCCAAGTACTTAGCGGACAAGAAGGCTGGCACCATCAAAGGTATATTTGATGTACATGTTATTGATGTTTTCCTTACTAGCCCTCGTTGTAGTGCACGGGTATTTGATACGGTTCGGCTAATATTTGTAACTTTCAAAGCAGAGCTACGGAATAGCGGCGACTTGCGAGGATGAGGTGACGATGCTGCGTTGGCAGCGGATCAAGAGTTGATGTGATGGCCGTCGCACGCCTCCTTAGTTTTACCTTCGGATTAGTTTTAAACCTTAATAAATGTTATTATGTACTGCGTTGAGCATGAACATTATTTCTGGATCGTGTTTATTGCAAGACGGTTATTCATTTAAATCGGAGAATAATGGTTGTTGTATTTATATGAGTAACATCTTTTATGGTCATGCACCTCTTGTGAGTGGTTTATTTCTTCTAAATCTCGAAAGGGATGAAACACACATCCATAACATTGAGGCTAAGAGATGCAAAGTAGATAGTGATAATACTACTTATTTGTGGCACTTTCGTCTAGGTCATATTGGTGTAAAGCGCATGAAGAAACTCCATACTGATGGACTTTGGAGTCTCTTGATTTTGAATCATTTGACACATGCGAACCATGCCTCATGGGCAAGATGATCAAAACCCCGTTCTCCCAGATGATGGAGCGAACAGCGGACTTGTTGGAAATCATACATACCGATGTATGCGGACCGATGAGTGTTTCGACGCGCGGTGGATATCGCTATTTTCTCACTTTTACCGATGACTTAAGTAGATATGGGTATATCTATTTAATGAAACATAAATCTGAAACGTTTGAAAAGTTCAAAGAATTTCAGAATGAAGTGGAGAACCATCGTAATGAAAGATTAAGTTTCTACGATCCGATCGTGGGGCGAATATTTGAGTTATGATTTTCTCACGCATCTCAAAGCAAGTGGAATTGTTTCACAACTCACGCCACCGGAACACCACAACAAGAATGGTGTGTCTGAACGCCGGAATCGAACCCTATTAGATATGTTCCGATAGATGATTTCTCTTACTTATTTGCCGTTATCATTTTGGAGTTATGCATTAGAAACCGCTGCATTCACTTTAAATAGGGCTCCATCTAAATCCGTTGAGACGACACCGTATGAATTGTGGTTTGGTGCTAAACCTAAGTTGTCGTTTCTTAAAGTTTGGGGATGCGAAGCTTCGTCAAGAAGTTGATGCCGACAAGCTCGAACCCAAAGCGGAGAAATGCGTCTTCATAGGATACCCTAAGGAAACTATTGGGTATACCTTCTATCACGTAACCGAAGGCAAAGTGTTTGTCGAAGAACGGTTCCTTTCTTGAGAAGGAGTTTCTCTCGAAAGAAGTGAGTGGGAGGAAAGTAGAGCTAGACGAGGTTATTGAACCTTCTCTTGAATTGGAGAGTAGCGCAAGACCTGAAATTGTTCCAAAGGTCACCGCACCAACAACAGAGGAAGCTAATGACAAGGATCATGAAGCTTTGGACGATCTCGCTCTTGAACGTCGCAGTCGACAAGGTCGCGTGCCCCTCTGAGTGGTACGGCAACCTGTCTTGACTGTCTTGTTAGTAGAAGACTGAACCCACGAACTATGAGGAAGCGATGATGAGCCCAGACTCTGAGAAATGGCTAGAAGCCATGAAATACGAATTGGGATCCATGAGCGAAAACCAAGTATGGACTTTGGTGGACCCTCCTAGCGACCAAAAGGCCGTTGAGTGCAAATGGATCTTCAAGAAGAAAACGGACGCGGATGGTAATGTTACCGTCTATAAAGCACGGCTTATTGCGAAAGGTTTTCGACAAGTTCAAGGTGTTGACTACGATGAGATTTTTTCTCCCGTAGCGATGTTTAAGTCCATTCGGATTTTATTAGCAATTGCTGCGTTTCATGATTATGAAATATGGCAGATGGATGTCAAGACTGCGTTCCTCAATGGCAACATTGATGAAGAGTTGTATATGATGCAACCCGAAGGTTTTGTCGATCCTAAGGATGCTGATAAAGTATGCAAACTTCAGCGTTCCATTTATGGACTAAAGCAAGCATCTCGGAGTTGGAACCTTCGTTTTGATCAAGTGATCAAGAGCTTTGGATTTGTTCCAAATTGCTATGAAGCTTGCATCTACAAGAAAGTGAGTGGGAGCTCGGTGACGTTTCTGGTACTATATGTGGATGACATATTGATTATTGGAAATGACATCAACATGCTTAACGATGTGAAGAGTTATTTGAACAAGTGTTTTTCAATGAAAGACCTAGGTGAAGCTGCTTATATATTGGGCATCAAAATCTATAGAGATAGACAAAGACGCCTGATAGCTTTAAGCCAGAGTACATACCTAGACAAAGTTCTGAAAAGGTTCAGAATGGATAAGGCATTGAAAGTTTCAGTACCTATGTTGTCAGGTAAGATATTGAGCAAGGCTCAATGTCCAGCTACGGTAAATGATAGAGAAGCTATGAGCAAAGTGCCTTATGCCTCGGCCATAGGTTCCATCATGTATGCCATGCTGTGTACTAGACCGGATGTGTCCAATGCTCTTAGTTTGACGAGTAGATATCAAAGTGATCTAGGAGTGGAACACTAGACAGTCGTGAAGAACATCCTAAGGTACCTAAATAGGACTAAAGAAATGTTCTTAGTCTATGGGGGTGATGAACAGCTCGTCGTAAAAGGTTACGTCGATGCTAGTTTCGACACCGACAAGGATGATCATAAATCTCAGACAGGATACGTGTATATTTTGAATGGAGGAGCTGTGAGCTGGAGAAGCTGCAAGCAAAGCGTGATCGCGGGATCTACAGTAGAAGCGGAATACATGGCTGCAGAAGGCCAAGTGAAGGAGTTTGGATCAGAAACTTCATCACTGAGCTTGGCGTGGTTCCAAGTGCATTGGACCCACTGGAGATATTGTGTGACAACACTGGCGCCATAGCACTCGCTAAGGAACCAAGATATCATCCAAAGACCAAGCATATCAACCGCAAGTTTCATATAATCCGAGATTATATAGGATGGAGATCGAAGATTAGCAAAGTACATACGATCTGAATGTCGCAGATCCTTTGACTAAACCTCTTCCACGTAAAACATGATCAGCACCTCGATTGCCATGGGTGTGAGATTGTTGCCAAATGTAAACTAGATTATTGACTCTAGTGCAAGTGGAGACTGGAATTATGCCCTAGAGACAATAATAAAGATGTTATTATTATAATTCTTGTTCATGATAAAGTTTATATTCCATGCTAGAATTGTATTAGCGGAAACATTAATACTTGTGTGGTTTGTGAACAACACCGTGTCCCTAATGCGCCTCTATGGACTAGCTCATTGATCAATGATGGTTGAGGTTTCTAACCATAGACATGAGTTGTCAATTGATAATGAGATCATATCATTGGGAGAATGATATGGTGGACAGACCCAAACTAAGCAAAGCAATTAGATCGTATCTTTGTGTTCATCTTTGCGAAGCTTTTCCTATGTCAAATATTGTATTCCTTAGACCATGAGATAATACAACTCCTTGGTATCGGAAGAAAGCTTTGAGGTCATCAAACGTCATCCTATGAGAGGGTGATCATAAAGGTGTCTCTCAGGTAATCGGAAAGTATCTGTTGGGTTGTATGTATCGAGATGGGATTTGTCCCTCCCAAGTCGGAGAGATATACTGGCCCACTCGTGTCGATATCAACACCGCTTGCAAGCATGTGGTTAAGGAGTTAATCACAAAGTGATATCGGATTACGAGTAAAGTACTTGCTATGAGCGAGATTGAACTAGGTATGACGATACCGACGATCGAATCTCGGCAAGTAAAATATCGCGAGACGAAGGGAATATATATATGGGATTGATTGAATCCTGGCATCATGGTTCATCCGATATGATCATCGATGAATGTGTGGAGTCAATATGGGTGCCTGCACCCGGCTGTTGATTATTGATAGAAGATCATGTCGCATATTCTCGAACCCGCAGGTCACACACTTAACGTGTCTCGGCGCTAGGATAGATTGGATACTTGGTTTATGAATTTTTGTTGAGTCTCGGATGGGATCCAGGACATCACGAGAGGTTCCGGAATGGTCCGAGAATAAGATTCATATAAGGCGGTGCAGTTTGGAGTTCGAATTGTTCCATTAATCGGTATTGTCTGAAGCTTCTAGAACCTTTTGGAAGGGGGCCAACGTGGTCCCACCTTCCGGAGGGGCATGGGCCTATGAGGGAGTGTCCTGGCCGCATTGGGCCAGGAGCACAAGGCCCCATAGGGCCCAGCCGATTCTAGATAAGTTTAAACTCGTTTAAACTAGAGATAGAATTTCTGGATAAGGGATAAGTTTAAATCGTTTAAACTAGAGATAGGCTTGGAGGAGGGGCTAGGGCTGCGCCCCCCCTCTATATAAAGAGGGGTGGGGGCGCACAAACCACACACACCTTCCCCTCCAACCCTAGCCCTAGCCGCCTTCCTCTCTCCCTCCCGACTGCTTGTAGGCGAAGCCCTGCTGCAGAAATTCTCCACCAATTGCACCGCGCCGTCGTGTTGTAGATCCAATCCATCTCTCCACCATACTTGCTGGTCCGAGGAAGGAGGAGACGTCGAGGTGCCGCACGTGTGCATCTCACGGAGGCACCGCCACTTGTGGTGCTAGATCGGATCGGATCGCGAGGAGGAGAAGCGAGTACGACTACATCACCCACGCCCGACGAACGCTCCATTGGCGAATCTTCAAGGGTATGAAGATCTAATCCAATCTCTCTCGTTGTTTGCATCTCCTAGATTAGATCTTGGCTTTCCCTCTGTTCGCTTCCGTAGAAAATTTTGATTTACTATGTTGCGAAACCCTTCAGGATGGCACAGATCCTCGAGGGACGCGGGGGAGGCGGCGCTCCGGTCAAACGGCAGCGGGACAGTGGCCGCACGATGAACTTTCCGCACACGGCGGTTGGCTCTCCCACCTCTATTTTGGGAATTATAGCAAGTCACATGTGACTTTGTAAATATACCAAGTGGAGGTGTCAATATACTCATCTTCCTAAAATTTTTGGTGGGGGTACTTATACAAAGGCTGTTGGAGCAATGTTTTTGACCCAAATTGCTATATTTTTTAGTTTTTAGCAATCCTAGCCAAATATAGGAAGGCTCTTGGAGATGCTCTAAGGCCATCTACAATGCAAGGTGCTTACATGGGTGCTTAGCAAAATAAACCAAGAAGTTTCTTTAGCACCAATACTTATCTGTATAGGAGAGCTGCCTAGTTAGGCGTCTACCTAGTACAATTAAGCACCAGTGCTTAAGTAAAAACTGGTTTATTTCTTAAGGACCTTGCTAAGCACCTTGTGTTGTAGATGCCCTAAAGGGCATAGACCAGTATCCTTAAACCTGTAAACATTTTTAAGGGTTTAGCCCAAATCTTAGTGTCAGCCTGTACTAGTGGGGGTTAGGAGGCAAACCAGCACCCCCACCTGTATTCGCCCCATCGTTTCCGTGCGAAGGAATTTTCCCCTTGTCCTCCTCCTCCTCCCGTATGTCTCCGCTGCTCCGCCTCCTCCGACCCACACAACCGCCGCTGCTCCGTCGACCGCCGCCACCGCTCCGTATGCCACGACCCTTGCCCCGACCGCCGCTGATGTAGCAGCGATGGTCAGCGCGACCCACGTCAGCTAGAAGAGGCGGAGGTCGGGCACCACGTTGATACGTCCAATTTGCATCACCGTTCTATATAATAATTTGTCTCTATTCTTTGATATATTTCTTATTAAGAGGTGTTACTTATGTCTTTTCATTTGTTTTTGCATGTTGGATGATTCTTGGAGGATGAACTGCCGGAGTCAGGTTTCTGATGGAAAAAGAGGTGGTTTGATGCAATTTCGTGAAGATTAGAAAAATACCAGAAAAACTACGGAAAATCATATTTTCCCAGAAGACGAAGAAAGCCAGAAGGAGAGGCGGAGATGGGCCACAGGAGGCCCACCCCCCCAGGCATGGGCCACCCCTAAGCCATGCCTACAGGGGGTGTGGCCCACATGGCCCACCTCTGGATCCGCCCTCTCGCCTATATCTTCTCCTCAAAACCCTAAAACACAAGGAGGGACCACAAAAAAATTCTGCCACCTCTGCGGGGCGGAAAATACCGAGAGAGAAAGAGCTCTCCGGCAGACAAATTTCTGCCGGGTAAATTCCTTACCGGAGAGGGGAGATCATCGTCATCAACACCATGATCAAGCTAGACTTCATCGGGATCATCATCATCCACACCATCATCCCAGCACCATCATCACCACTCCATCCCGCTGTAACAATTGTGTTGAATACTTGCATAGTTCTTAGGGGAAACTTTCCCGGTGTTGATTACTATTGTAGTTGATGCTTGTGAGTGGAATCATTGGATTATTGTTTATGTTTAGATTGTTATCCATCACCAAATCATGTTTGATCTTGATCCATATGATTTCTCGTGAGTAGTTCATTTAGTTCTTGAGGACATGGGGGAAGTCATGTTGTTAGTAGTGGATTTGTGTTGAGATATTATTCAATGGTTTAGTATTTAAGTTGTGGTGCGATTCTTCTTATGGTGTCATGTGAACGTACACTACATGACACTTCACCATTTATGGGCCTAGGGGAATGCATTGTGTATTTGGCTACTAATTGTGGGGTTGTCGGAGTGACAGAAACCTGAAACCCCGTCAGGACACCATTGCACAAGGGAGCGTAGGATCTCAGAGTTTAAGATTATAGTTAGGTTTATATCTTAATTGCTTTCCTGTAGTTGCGGATGCTTACAGGGGGTTTAATCAAAAGTATGTATTAGTCCAAGTCAGGTCAGTACATTAGCACAGGTTCACCCACATAACACTTACAACACCAAAGAAGACTACTCAGCTATTTGAAGCGAAAGCACTTGACAGAATTCCCATGTGTCCTCGAGAATGTTTGGTCCTTATAAGTATTTCCACCGGGTTGTCCTTTGCTAAGAAAGGATTGGGCCACTTATTGCATTTGTTTGCTGTCTTTATTACTTGCACCTTATTTCTTTGCTTTATCAGAAAATCCTAAAAATACGTTTGCTAAGTATTTACAGAGATTTCCTGCTTCATACCACTAGTCAACACCTTCTGCTCCTCGTTGGGATCGACACTCCTATTTATCGAAAGTACTACGATACACCCCCTATACTTGTGGGTCATCACACGTTATTCCATCGGCCGCCGCATGTAACATCCCAGGATTAGCACCTAGAAATAAAGATGACACATGGTTGTGCATTGCATTCATGCATAAGAAAATCCGGAGAATTTTCGCGCAAAACTAAAAGAGCTGTAGAGGAATCGAGATCTCTCTTGTTTTGATGGAAACACCAGGACAGGTGCGATGGATTTCGACATGATCTCTATTGTACTTTTATGTTTAAAGGAAAAGCAATTCAAATTTGAATATTCAAAACATATATTTAAATTGCCATAGAATAAAATTATAATTAGAAATAGTGTTACAATTATAATCACATCTTTAAGATGTTATCTATGATTGTGATATAGTTAAATCACAAGTACAAGAATAAAGAAAAGAAAAGAATTAGTCTATAATATAATATGGATATATAATCCTAATTACAATGGAATAAATGGGACCAATTTAATAAACTGAAATTGTTATTATTATAATAATATTTATATATATACATATAGTATTGTTGTTCTTTTACAAAAGAAGACTAAAAGTGCATTACAGTAAACAAATAATAATAATAATAATAAAGGGGAATTACATAAAGGGAGTAACTCAAATAATTTTTATTACAATAAGAAATATATATTACATTGTCTTTACAAATGAATGGAATGAGAAAAAGAAAACAAGTAAAAACATACAACAATACAATTTTTTTTCAATATTCAATAGAAAAGAAATTACAATATATAATAAAAAGAAAATCTAAAGTATTTCTCCTGTACACTCCTGTATTTTCTTCTCTTCTCTTCACATTCTTTACTCCTGCAAAATAAACAAGAAAGAAAACAAAACAGAAACAAAAGAGGGTTATGTTGGTTAGTTTTGCTCTTAGTCTTAACAGTGAAATGCATTGTTGATAGTCATCATTGAGCTAGAAAGGAATAAGGGGCAAGTTTCACCAAATTAAGCATTTGTTCTTATCAGATGTGTAGCCTCAGTCTATGCATCACAGGCATGGGGCAAGTTTCACCAAACTAGTAACAGGTAAAAGGAAAGGCAGTAATTCCAGCAAAAGATCTAGTGTACTTGATCTGATCCTCAACTCACAACAGTCAAGCAGATAGCTTACTCACCAGCATGCATTAGTGTGTTGTCACCACCACAAGGAAACAACGAGTAGAGAAATAACACTAGCCATTGCAGCGCTGCTACCATATCCTCTCTCCACACACAAACACATACAACCAGACCAGCAAATTCTCATTAGCCCAAGAACACATAAACCACAGGAAACCAACTTGCCACCAAATAAGAACATCCCTGTTCTTATCTGTCTATCATTACACCACAATGATCCCAACAACTAGCATACATAATAGCTTCCACAAACCAGTGGAAGAATATGTGGGAACAGGAGGGGGTAGGAGAGAGGAAGCTTACCAGCAGCAAGGAAAGAAGGCCACCAACAACATCAGGAGGACAGAGTAACAAGAAGAGGATCCAGTAGTAACACCACAAGATAGCTCCAATCTAACCTCACACTCCAGTTTGAGGTTAATCACTTTTCTCTTTTGTTCTCATCATTAATAAGCAAAAAATGAGTGTTGTGAGAATAAAGTACTTTCAGATTTGCATACAAGTGGTATGCAAAATCATCACCAAGTATTTGGGAAGCAAAAACATCTGTTCTTATCAAACTAACCAATTAACAGCAAATCATGTCACTATGGAGCATACTCCTGTGCACACTCAAACAATAGAAGCCATTATAGGGTACAATGATAACCATTAATGTTATCAAGATTAAGTGCCTCAGCCTTTGCATCATTGGTTGGGTCAAGAACTTCCTCCACAAGAATCAACCATAACAACTGATCTTAATCAGGTAAATAACATCCAGGCATTATTCAGCTTCAGACCAGCATCATTAGCTTATTATCTAGTTTTACTAGATAAACAGATACAACAGCTGCTAGGCTACAAGGCACATTCCCAGAGGGTAGCACCTCTGTACCTAGCAGATTCAGAGTTTCTTGAGTACAAGCTCAAGTCTATTTTCTTAAACCCACAAATCATTTTCCTAAAAAAAACTTAGGAATCATTTATATTGTTACTATCATATTGACAGAGCACTCCTCTTGGCCATCCATTTACACTTACTAATATTACCCAAATAATGTTTATCATATTCCTAGCAGTAATTCTAGGAATCATATCTACTCCTTATCTCACTGTCAGATTTGACAGAAAATAAATCCTTTCTCTAGTCAAATGCTTGCTAGAGATTATTTTAAGAGATCTAGATATATCTAATAGGAAACAAACATTATCACCGAACCATTGGTTCAGTCCATCATGTCAAACGTAGCACTTGAATCAGATCATGCATGTACAAGATCTAGTGTTCTACAACAATAGTCCAAGGCTAAAGAAAAATCCAAGTAGCTAAACCAAGCATATCTTACACATCTGTTCATATCAAAGATACACACTGAATTATTTCATCCATTGAGAAACCATAAAAGTGGAAAGGATGTACAAGCTAAAACAAACAATACAACTTACCCAAGATATTATCAGCATCTGATCAAATAGTAAAATTATCATTAAAACCAGGAAGCAAAGCTTCTGGGATGATTACCTAAAGCAATCTATCATAGAAGAAACAAATCAAATAAAAAAATGAATATTGCATGTACATTTAATAGAATGATTATTTTCCAATATAAATCATCTAAATGGTCATGAGGTCATCAGGAAACCACTGACCACTACTTGGGCTCATCAATAATCATTAGCATAGACTAAACATCCTCTCAGTATCACCAAAGGTGATCCATACCACCAATTACATATTCATTTGTCTAACCTGAGTAGCATGATATAATATAGAATTATTATAGAAACATAAAAAAACTACATTTTTGGTCACTATGAGGAGTGTCAACTTTAATATCAGTAGCAGAATATAATCAGAGATCAAGACTAGCTTTGTAACACAAGCAAACATAAGTGATGAGAGGTTTTCTAAATATATCTATAAACCATCTAGGCTAAATAACCACCTCCATAATATTGAGGAAAACCACGTATAACACTCAAATGGAAACACGGATTACTCCCAGTAGCACTATCAAGGGGTGCTGCGAGGATAGAGGGTTGCAATAGGTGAAGTAGGAGCAAAAGAAAAGAGAAATGATCAATTACCGTGGTCATTGATTCAGGTGATGAAAGTAGCAGAGGGGTCGTCGGTGGCTGATACGGCACGGCGGCACAGGAAGCACGGTGGCACTCGACCTGCACCTAGCCGCAACCAGTAGTCCACCAGGGTCGAGGAGCACGCTGCTGAGCTCCAGGAAGACACGAGTTTGGCGGTAGAGCATCACCGAAATCACGCAAAGGAAACCTAGCACCAGAAATAAGATGGGGACGAGCCGTTATAGCCTTAGAGGAAAATCAGACTAGAGGGACAGGTCGTATAGAAGGAGGCGAACTCGGCGACGATGGCAGAATCGGGACATCCTACACCGGAATCTAGCGGTAGCGACAGCGGTCGCGTGCAAGAAGGGAGCAAGGAGGGTGAACCAGGTGTGCAGCGTGCGTCGAAGGAAGAAGAGACGGGCCGGGGGCTAAATCCAACTCAAACTGGGTCGGCTTGTTAGGCCAGACCGATTAGGTCTGGCTGGACCAGATCCATTTTCACCCAATTGGGCCACAACCCAACTGCTTGCCCATCACCAAACAATTTTGCCATTAAATAACTCTATAAAAAAGTGTATAATTACCAACTAAGAATAATGCTTATGAAATTCATATAAAAATCCCAAAAATACATATAATATGTCAAAAGGATCATAAAAATAATATATATCTAAGAAAAATATGACCTTACTTATTTAAGTTAAATAAAATACAAATAAATATTAACACCACTAAAGATTTAGAAAAATTTCATAAAATAAAGTAAAGTCCTAAAAAAATTAATAAAAATAAATTTTTATGTATAAAAAATAAATCTACTATTTTATAAAAATACTAACTTAGAGTTTTACAAATAAAACATAAAGCAAATATTTAAAGACACTTAATTCTTTGATGAATTTTATAAAACTAAATATAATACTTAAAAATAAATAAATTTCATTTTTAAGGTATTGAATAAATATATTACACTAGAAAAATATTAAATATATTATTATAAAAGTCTTTAATATTTTAAATAATAAATCCTTATCTAATGCCTATTTTGTGAATTCTTTAAAAATAATTGTTAAGTAAGAAATAATCACAATTCTTATAAAACCTTGAGCAATTAGTGTCTTTGTACTAAATTCCAAACCCATAACTTAAATTCATAATCAAATTTAAGTATAACTCTTAACTTTAAAATATTCTTTTAAAAATCTTATTAAGAATCCTTTTAAATGAACATTGGGTATCACCCATTTATATAATATGGTGAATAATCATTATATTTTAGCCATTATTAACATAACTTCAAATTCTAACAAATTACTAAGATAATCTAATTATGCTTCCATTAAATAAATACATATTCTTTTCATAATAGCAAAACAAATTTAATCTAATCATTCAAATAGAAAGTGAATAATTCCAAACTTAGTTACACCTATCATAAATCTAAAACTTGGGAATAATTAAAACATATTACATCTTAAGTTTACTTATCCTTTTAAAGTTAACTTTAGTCTCAAAACTTATAAACATCATGTCTAATACACTACTTATGTTTTTATAGTTAACTTTGGTCTATTTCAATCAAGACATAATGCATCTCAAGTCCAAACTAATCAATCAAATACCAGAAGGCATTGATCACATTCTATTAACAATGAAGATTGCTTAAACATTATAAAGGAAATCTTTTCTTCAAATGTTATTCTTTTTGCCACTTCAAATAACAATCTTATAATAAGTTCTTTAACTCTTAACAACTCAATCCCAAGGACTTTTATCATAGTCACCACATGACAATTAACCATAATCACATCGATCATTTTATACTTTACTTACATATTTTGGATTGTTAACACTTAGGTTCCGTATAAAGGTCATTACTTATAAAGTAAAATTTGAAGATAAACCAACTCTGAAAAGAATCACTTGAATTCACTTCACTCAAAGTATTGGGGATTCAATTTGGGAGTTTTACAAAATGCATGGCATTACTTAGGCATAAAAGCATCTTGCTTCTTTAAACATTAGTCCTTACCGGACCAATGATGCTGATTTCAGATATTGGATCTTTTATATTGTCTCGAAGATCGTGAGTGCATAATCTTGCAATCACAAAAGGCAAGTTCACACTTGCTCATGTCCTTTGTTTATTTTCTGTAAAGTATTTTACAAATCCAATGTTGTTATCACCTGGATTTGAAAAAGGTCTAAAAACACTATTTTCGATAATAATGTGAACTATTGTTACTGATCCAGGGTGATCAGCTAATCTGTAAATCGGCGGTTGGAATACCCTTTGTTCGTAACTATATCACCTAGGACTTAACAACCAATGTCGTCAGTGATTCTTGCGCCGTATATTATGCGTTGACCATGAGATTTGGAATGGAACAGAGAAGTCGGCTGTATCTTCTTCCTCTTGCATGTAGCCGGATGTGCAGGTCGTGGATGTTATCACTCGTAGCGTGCATATTAATTGGTAATTCATAGAGGATATGCAGCATATGGGTGGGAACCCTCAACGTCCCACGATAGTTCTGGCATCTAACGATCTGTACAAACCATTGCCGTAATTCAATATGTGGGCATGGTGTACACCAAGGAGGCATGCGGGGTCGCGAAGGGGGCAGTGATTGGCTTGGATCTTAGATTGGGCCCCATACCAAGGAAGTATGGAGAAGGTCATGACTTGGTTGTGCAACAAGGCTAAGGTCTCTCATGGGTAAAGTAACGCACCTCTACAGAGTGTAAGAACAATAACTTGTTACTCCCTATTCCGGAAAGGAGTTGCGAACGCGGCGGGAAAGGAACTCCATGAAAGTTCTGGTAAACCCGTGAAGGCTGACGAACATAGCTTTTCAGAATAAAAGCAACATTTTAAGAAATGTTTACGAAAACTTGCATGGCCTACGACCTATGGTCTGTGGCTGTATATATAGTGCATCAAACACTCCTTTTCTAGTGAACTTGCTGAGTACGCTCGTACTCAACGTATCTTCTTAACCCTTTCTAGGTTCTAAAGCCAGTACAGACGATGACTACATCAAGCCATGCTCCAGGAATCATCATCAAAAGCTAAAGCTCTTCAATGAAGTTAAGAAAGTCAACATATACATCAACTCAAGTGAAGACAAAGTTGCTGATTAGATAAGCATAGAATCACTAGCCATAGAACCTATTTCTGTAGTGTCTTACAATAGCAGCAATGCCAGACCATTAGTTAAGATATTAGTCTTAATAGTATTATAATTTTGGAGTTGTTTATTTCTGATTTCTTTCTCTCTCTTTAACCTAGAGTGTTCTCTGGATCTTGTGTAAAGAGTTGAGTTGTAACCTATAGTCATGTCTTGGACTCTTGTGTTTCATTGTACCACTACGAGGATGTAATACTAGTGAGCGGTGTTTCATTGGTGTTATATCAACGACTATAGTGTACTACATCATGTAGTGGTATCTTTGGGTCACCGCTTATCGTTGCCAAGGCCATGGAGAGGCCTTTCCTTGCCCCTCCGCAGTCGAAGGTAGCCGCCGCGAACCCATTGGCAAACCGGAAAATGCTATTGGCAACGCATTGAGAACATGTATTGCAATCTCAAACCCAAGACTAGCACATTGGTCCCTCGTTCTTACCAATCGCTTCAAGGTCGGTTGGAGTTGCTAAAACTCACTTGTGCTCATTGGAGTGCGGCTATGGACCAAGTGAGGTCGCCACCACCGAGTGGATGCGTTGAGAGTGACTATGTGAGTACAATATTGTTCATCTCATTCTTCTATCATGCTAGTTGTTGATTATGCTATGGTTGTGATTATGTTTGCGATTGTGCCATGTAGGAGACATATGCTGACTTGCGGTACAAGGACATGGCCGGATCCAAGGGTAAATCCTTTCCCCTTAAGCATTATTGGGCATTGCTTCAACATATTGACAAGTGGAAGCTAAGGGATGAAGAAACCGCACCGAAGAAATCGGATATGCTTAAAATGGATGATAGTGACGAAGAAGGAAGGAACCATGCCAAGCCCGAGGGAAACAAAAAGGCAAAGGAAAGGATGAAGATGGAAGCCGAGGCCACGAGCTTGAGGAACAAGATTTAACAAATGATCAAATCTAAGTAGACATTGATAATGAAGACATTGGAGACAAAGCTCATTATCACCAAGAAGAAGAAAGAGGTGACGCTTGCACAATTGGAAGCTCGGCGAGAATATGCCAAGCGCAAGGACGACTTGGAGGAGAGGATGCTCAAGATGAAAGATGTTCGAGATATGCCCAAGAGGCAATAATAAAGTGGTTATTATCATATCTTCATGTTTATGAAAAATGTTTACATACCATTCTATAATTGTATTAACCAGAAGCATCAATACTTGTGTGATTTTTGTAAACACATAAGAGTATCTAATAAAGCCTCTTGTTAAACTAGCTTGTTGGTTAATATGTGATCATGGTTTCCTGATCATGAACATTGAGATGTTATTAACAACAAGGTCATATCATCAGGAGAATGATGTGATGGACATAATCCTTAGGAGAATGATGTGATGGACATACTCCTATAGTTAAGCGTAGCATAAGATCAAGTCATTTAAATAGTTCACTTGCTATAAGCTTTCAATACATAGTAACCTAAATCCTTCGACCATGAGATCATGTTAATCACCATCACCGGATTGATGCTTTGATGACATCAAACACCGCTTCATAACTAGGTGGTTATAAACGTGACATTGAGTATTCTAAAAGTATGTGTTGAGGCACATGGATCAAGAGTGGGATTTGTCCATCCATATGACAGATAGATATACTCTGGGTCCTCTCGGTGGAATGTCATCCAATTGGCTTGCAAGCATGTGACTGGCTCACAAGGGATCACATATCACAAAAACGAGAAAATAGTACTTATCGATAACGAAGTTGAACTAGGTATGCAGAGATACCGACGATCAAACCTCAGGTAAGTAAAATATCACGAGACAAAGGGAAATTGGTATCGTATGTAAATGGTTCATTCGATTACGAAGTAATCGTAGAAATATATGGGAGCCATATGAATTTCCAGGTCCCTCTATTGGTTATTGATCGGAGAAGAGTCTCGGTCATGTCTGCATAATTCATGAATCATAAGGAGACATACTTAAGGATTCAATGTTGTTTAGTAGATATGTAAAGTGAGTAAAGAGACCGAATGTAGTTCAGAGTCTCGGTCATGTCTTCATAATTCACGAACCGTAGGGAGACACACTTAAGGATTCAATGTTGTTTAATAGATATGTAAAGTGAGTAAAGAGACTGAATGTATTTCAGAGTCTTGGATGGGATCCGGGATATCACGAGGAGATCCAGAATGGTTTGGAGAATAAGATTCATATAAGGAAATCCAATTTCGGAGTTCGGGAATGGTTTCAGTGTTTTCACCAGAATGTTCTAGAAGGGTCTAGAAGGTCCACCGATCTTCGCGCGCTGGCGCCGCCTCGTCCATCTACGGGTCGAGGTCGATGTACTCCGGCGGCTTACAGAGGTTGGGAGGCGGCAGGGCCGGAGCGGGCGCAGGCGGGTTGATCGCCCGCACAGGCCATGGCTCCCACTGTTGGAGGTGCGCCAGCTCCATGCCTACCTCTGGCGCGATCGGAGGCGCCCAAACCTGCAGTGACGATGGTGGAGGCAGCTGGGCGTTCGTCCCGGCCACCATGCGGGTGAGATCGAGGGCCTCCTCGTAGCCGCACCACTGGGCCTCCTCCTCCTGGCCATGCGATGATGGCTTTTCGGGAAGGCCTCGTCGTAGCCTCCCGCTACCACCTCTCGGTAGCAGTGGCGGCGTGGCTCGTCCACCGCCTCCTACTTGACGATGATTTCGTCGTTGCCGTCCTCGCTGTCGAGCTCGGCGTCGGAGTGGTTGACGGCGCCCTCCTCGTCCGAGTCGATGTCGAGGGATGGGGTAGACCTCCCCGGTTGCAGGTCACGGCGGATGCTGGTGGCGCGCTGCACATCGTACTCCCACTAGAGGAACTTCTTCCAGTAGGCCACGCTCTAGTAGGTGACATCGTAGCGTAGGACCGGTGGGAGGCCCCTGATCCGGCGACGGATCTCCTCCTCCGGCCCTTCCCCTCCTTGGGCACGAGCGGCACCGGGACACGGTCCCGGTTGAGGTGCCAGCCGGTGGGGAGGGACACGTCGTTGTGCTGGATGCCCCGTCCCAACCTCTAGCACCGCTCGTACTCCGCGATGTGGAAGTACTGTCGATCGCGGCGCTCTCCATCCGGCCGCGGTGGCGGGCGAGCCTCCACGCGGCGATCTCGGAAATCCTCCGGCCGCGGCGGAGGTGACAAGGACGTGTCGTGGAGGAAGGCCGACATCCAACCGGAGTGTTGGATGCTAGAGCCAGGCGCCTCGTGGTCGTTCTTGCCTCTCCCCTTCTTCATCCACGACGGCGTCTTCATCGTTCGCGGTGGCGGCGGCAGCTAGGGTTTGCGATGACGAGAAGTGAGGAGTGCGACACCGACGGGCGCAGGATTAAATAGCCCCCTCGTTGCGAACAAGCGCAACTTCCCGCTCCTTCGCCATCAATGCCGGTGAGAGAACGCAGGCGGCGCCCAGTGGGCCAGCGTGCCGTCGCGTCGCCATTGATGGCGCAGGCTGCCGCCGGCCAGCCTTCCGCGCAGCGCCTCTGAAACGCTGTCGCGGTTGCGTCTGAATCGGTGTTGCTGATCGCGTCCGAAATCAATGCCGCGTGTGGCTGACGGGTGGGCCAGTGCCACGCGCGGCACAACGTCCGCGCTCGTCCAGCCCGATGCAACCGAGCCCCAGATTAGATGCACGGATGGATCAGGCCGGGTGCGTTTCGCCGGATGGGTCGCCCTACTGAAACGCCGCGCACGCCGCGCGTCCGCACGGACAATTTTGGATACGTACAGACCGTTTGAGTCGGTCCGATGAAGATGCCCTAACTGATGACTTTGTATCTGTCCGGGTGGACAACAATCTTACTGCCGCTCGCACTCTCTGGACCACGCGAGATCCGACGGGCCAGGAGCCATCTTCCCATCGAATCCGACGGCTACGAAGCCCACCGGGCACCCCACGCCATGCGGCCCGCGCCGCCACCTCCCCACTCTACGTCGGAACCATCTTCAAATTTGCATCGCATCGATTTCATGCGCCGATTCCCCAAATCGACCCCCCCGCCCACCCTCCCACTCCCATTCCTCCCCTGACGCATATACTAAGGCTTAGGCTGCTCCTAGTGGTAGTATCATACTACTAGTATCATGCATATGATACTAGTGCATGATACTATGTCTCTAGTGCATTGTATCATATAGTAGTATCATAGTAGTTGTATATTTATTGTTTTGTAGAATCTCTATGTAAAATGTGTGTATAAGATTTACTTGCCATTATGATTTCTAGTTTTACGTGCTATGATACGGTATCTACCTATGATACACTAACCACCTCTCTCTTCATTAATTATGGCGCCACATCAGATTTTTGCCAAGTTGGCATGCATGATAATCTTATGATACTAGCACTAGGACCAGCCTTAAGCCTGGTGGTCTAGACCTGCTGTGAGGCCATGTGCCCCGTGCATGACTATTTTTCTTTCTTTTTTAGATTGTCATCCTTTATTCCATTACATAATAACGTTTGTATGAACACCCTTAGGTGGACTTTGGTATCGAACATAGCATCCAACACTAGAGTAAACAGAACTCCTAACAACATTGTGTGCATAAATATTTGATCCACGGCTCTCATAAACAATCTCGATCAGTTGAAACGCCTTCTCTATTTCCTTTATTTCCTAGACTACATGTCCATACTTGATCAATCGGTCTTGTGTCTGGATAGCCCGTACTGCATTGGCATAATCGCGCGCATGCCTGGGCATGCAGTCACTGGACTTGAGCCTCAGTCGATCTATGAGGCCATCTACCACGCGCATGCGTGGGCATGTAGTCGCTGGACTTGGGCCTCAGCCGGTCCGTGCCACTGTCTATGGGCCAGAGGGGAGCCTTTTCGCGTCCGCTATAGGTGGCGCAGGTGGCCGCTCCACGCATAGCATTTTTCTGGATTTCGACTTTGACTGCTCTCCTCCCCTCTCTCAATTTTTCTGACTTCTCCCTTGCCCTTGCACGCCCTCTGCCGAAGCCACTCCCCCCTCGCCATCGATCAACCTGAGAAGAGAGAGAGAAGAGGGGGTAGACGCTACCGACGGCTGCCGCTCTCGGGGAGCGCCGCCCCAGCCAGGAGATGAGGCGATAGGGGGATGCGACGGGAAGGTGCTCAGCCTCGAGCTACGACGGTCGGGAACGGGCACATGGTGTTCGCGTACTGATTCGACGATGGCGTGCCACTTATGGGATCCCTGTCAGCGACACATCAGTGGTGGTCGCAGGACAACTCCTTTTATCGCCAACCACCTGTTTAACCGAAGGTCCCAAAACAGACATCACGGTATCATTTAAATTTTTTCTTGGAAACTGGGGTGTGACAACCCCCCCTCCCCCGAAATCGCAAAGATTTATAGAAAGTTAAGATGGTCGTTTCTTTCATATCTTCATTGCGGTACCAATTTGTGAAGTTCAAGAATGATGGCTACACAAGGCATGGTAAAGGAAACTTGATGATCCAATTGGTCAATCAGATGTTTGTTGTTTTCAATATTTTCAGGGTGGGATCTTTAATTCTACTCCCTCTGACCCATATTAGTTGACTCACATTTTTCTAGATTTGGATAAATCTAGACACTATTTAGTATATAGGTTCATCCAAATTTTGACAAATCCAAGTCAACTAATATGGGTCGGAGGGAGTAGCTGTATAGTAGTTTCTCAACTTCTCCACATATTAAGTTAATGGAAATTCTGGTGTAATCGAAAAATACGTTTTAGATATTCCAAGAGAAATTCCCCTATAACAACCCAAGGTGACTTTTGTCTATGTCTATCTACCCACATTTGGTACAAGGTAAGTAGGTAAATGTTAAAATGAAGCAAAATTGCCTGTAAATCTGTCATTGACACAACTCTCTTAATTGTAGGATGTGTTTTTTATAAGAATATTTTGTATTATTATCGATGTAATACCGAGGCTTGAAAGGTAGCATCCACTAGCTATACAAGATGCCAAGCAAATATACGACATTATTAAAGAAGCTCAGTATTCTTTTGTGGAGTGAATGCGAAAGGTTGTCATCAGTTTATTTCACAACTGGAAGCACTAAAAGTCAACAAAATAGAAGTGGTACGTAAAGATTAGATGAATATGAGCTACCCATAGTTCAGTACTTACAATATTGACATAACTGATTAAATGGTAATATGGTAGTTTCAAAATCTTTAGAAAAATGACCGGTCCTTTACTCAAGCTGTGCAATTTATCATATGTATACTTAAAAGTATAAATATCTAAAAATAATGATAAATTAGAGCACCATCAGACTCTACCGGTCATGTTGTGTAACACCGTTACGAAGGCGGCGAGGCGAAGCTCGCCTCTTCGTCTAGTAGTAAATACAAATCCCAAATCCAAGTCGAGCCCGAACCCTAACCCTAGCAATCCGGAGAGAAGAGAGAGATGGCGCGTGCAAGGGGCAAGAAGCGCGCTGCGGCTGCGGACGCCGGTGGCTCTAGCCAGGCGGAGCCGACGGCGCGGGGGCGGCCGAAGTGCGCCAAGACGGAGCCCAAGCCCAAGCCCGAGCCGGAGTACTTCCCCGAGCAGCGGAATCTGGTGAGGACACGCCTCCTGCATATCTTGTGTCCGTGTTGCATTCTTCCGTTCTCTAGATCTTCGTATCACCGAGTAGGGTCGGGCTCGATTGGGCTTGGTTGTTCGATGTAGCGTGCGGACTGTGCGGTGCGGGATTGGTGGCATTTGGTACGAGCATGTTTCTGCGTCTCTGATATTGGCTAAAGTGTAGGCTATGAGCTGAATGATTCGTCCTCTGCACATGTTTGCCCGATGTGCCATGTATATGGTTTAAAATAACGGAACAGAGATGATACAAAACGCTTGCTGAGCCAAGTTCAGTCGACTAGATAAGTAACTCCGCTGGATAAGCTTAGACCTGCGCGTGTGTGCCTCTGCCGGTGCGGCTCCCGGCGGCAGATCAATCACGGTCCCGTCTGCCTGGGAACAGCGCTGCTGCTGGCCGTCTGTCATCAAAGCCACCCGCTGGTAAACGACGGCGTTGGCGGCGTCCAGAGCACTGTACGCCCATACATCTCTAATCGATTTTTATTTCTGCTCGTCTTTAGGCTGTTGTAGTTCCCAAAATTCATGCATGTTGGCTGGTGACTTTGCAACTTGATCAATATTGCTGGGCCTGACATCGGCTTCTGTTCGTGTTCTAATGGCAGTTCTATTTTTTTGCTAGAAATTGGATGGTCAACAGCGGCATGCATATTCACATGTACGAAAGATTGTATAGAATTTGGAGAGATGTGTTGTTGACTGCTTGATTAAAACATACTATAGGCAAACTACTGCTTTCCTTGAATGAACAATTAAATGGGTAAATTTGTTTAGTTTACAGAAAACCCCCAAATTATACAGAGACTTAATCCTTTTGTGGGTATTTTACCAATGGACAATCAACTTTGGGTACATGATCTAAGGCCTTTTGGGCAAATAACCAATTTTCCCGTGATAAAAAGATGTTCCACTGCAACTCCATAGTTTAATTTTTCACCGGGATGCCCATTTTTTCGAAGTTGTTAAAATTTGGTTGTTTGGCTCCACCCATTAGATTTTTCAGTTGAACCAAGGGCATACACTTTGTGCCCTTGTTTGTAGTCTTGCTATCTCAGGGTTGGTGCATATTGTCTAATGGTCTATTACTGTGTTCAGGAGGATCTTTGGTTGTCGGCTTTTCCTATTGGGACTGAGGTTTGTGTGCATTCCCTATCCTTGTTTTTGTCACACTTCAATGTGCATAAAACTTTTCTGTCATGCATATTTGGTGTTACTTCAATGTTTCCTTGTTTCTGGTCCTGTTGTCTGCAGTGGGAAAATATTGATAAGATAAAGGAGTTCAATTGGAACTTTGAGAATTTAGAGGTATGCTGGTCTTATAATCTTCAAAGTTTTCCTTCTCTTTTGTTTTTAATTTTTTTTCCTTCTAAAGTTAAGTTTCCTTATACATTATTACATTGTATCACATGCTTTATTGTTGGCAAACAGGAAGCTCTAGAAGAAGGGGGGAAGCTTTATGGGAAGACAGTTTACGTATTCGGCAGCACTGAGCGTAGGTATTTTTATTCTTATGCCACCCTTGAAGTTGTATTCTCAGCCCATTGATGCATCGGCAATTTTTTTTTTTGAGATGATGCATTGGTAATATTTTAGCACTGGCAGTAAACTGATGCCATCAGTTTTATCAACGATCATCTGGGAATTCGATAATTATACTTTAGAGCTACTGTTGAACATCTATTAATACTGAAATGTTCTCTAAGCATCCTAGTAGCCCTATGGTCTTATATTATTGGTCTAATGGGCTTATTTTTGTTGGTATGCAGCTCAACTATTGGATGTTAATGGTGAATCAAAGATAGTACTTATTCCTATTGTAGTTGCTGTAAGTTTACATCCATTATCTTTACTCTTTGTATATATTATGTTTGCTATCTTATTTTATGTTCTAGAATGCAGCGATAGAAAAAAATGCAATAGTTAAATTCTCTCTGTTTTACATTGTATTGAGTTGTATGTTTGTCTTATGATTTCACCAGCCATATTATATTTAATATTAATGCATTACATAAAACGTGTAGTATGTTCATATAATGACTAATGACCCTAGCTCATTTGTACATAAAGATAAAAGCGAACAACTACACTGGATGATGAATGCATGAGGATCTTTGATGATTAAAAAATTCAAGTTATATTTCTGAGAAATCAAGGAATAAATAGTTAGGAGCTCCATTAATCTTGGCATTAATGTTACTGAGGTGACTTTTACTAAGGGGCTAAAACCCTCACTGGTCTGGATTCTGCTATAAGGACACCATCTACCTTTGATATGAATTTATTTTCCTATAATGCTGTTTGCAACTTCTTTTTGCCCGGGGTTGCCTTTTTCCTCCTACAATGTAAGCTATGAAAATGCAAATTGCATGTTCTCGCCACACTATTTTGTTGATGGTATTAAACCCACATTTCAGAGGAAATTTTTTCTTGGTGTATCTGTAACTTGAGATTGTTTTATTGCTTTATTTTCTTAAGATCTGATAACGTTCTTGTTTATTTGCTGGTTGATGGATCTATTTGGCTCTTGAATTTCTTATTCTGTTGTACAGGTTGACTGCCCTTTCCCTCCATCGGATAAAATTGGTATAAATTCTGTCCAAAGGGAAAGTGAAGAAATTGTACCAATGAGCGCAATGAAGATGGCATGGGTGCCCTATGTTCCACTAGAGGACCGGTACATCCATCCTACTTATTTTAGCTATATTTCTTATTTTCTACTTTGGGCAACTATATCGTTACCTCCCTCCCCATCCTTACAAATGTAGTTTTTTGTTTCTTTACTTTGCTCCTGCTTTGTCTACAGGCTCAGCAGGATGGAAAGTTTGAAAACTAAAATATTCACTCTTGGCTGCACCCAACGAAGGTCAGTTTTATTCCTGCTATATTAGTATATCACTAACTATTCATGCTTGATGGCTTATAGTTCTGTTGCTCCCAATTATTTATTTGTGGGGAATGCTGCCACCCAGTAAATGCTCCCATGTGTGGAATGTTTATTTTCCTGACTTGTTCCAGCATCCCATTTTTTTATATATGGCAGGTCCGCGCTGAAGCATCTCAAAACTGAGCGAGTCAAGAAGTTCGACTACTGCATGCCTTGTAAGCTGAATTGGGATTGTTTTTCATAGGCCTTATTTGTCTTCTGAAATATCTGTTGTTGCTTTTGGATCCTGCGGTTCCATTGCTGTACATATCATCCTTACTTGGTGCAGTCCAACAATCTATAAACAGCACTGTTCAAATTTGTGCATAATATTAAATAGGATCATGACCATGTCTTCTTAGTTTAATGGTTTGCAATGCAGCAGTATGCCATGGGCTGAGAACCCTTCTGCTGATCTTTTTTTCTTGCGGGTATCCTTTTTTAATTTCATAGGATGGCAGTTAATTTGCATGGTCCCAGACTGACTATTTAGTTTGCGATTTTATTTTGCTGAATGGACTGGCGTTCCATTTATGAAAAGAACTCTTGTAAATCTTATCTGTCTTCTAAAAGGTGCCAGGCAGGAAATGTGTGGATCTATAGCCTAGCAGCCAACTAGTCAGGTTAGTTGGGGCCTGGGTGGGGGGTGGACCCCAGCGCCAGCTTCCTTCAAGAATAGTGAATGGCGGTCAATTTGGTTTGATACCACTTCATATACCATCTCAACCAAGCCCCATTTTCTCGAACTGTGTATCGGGTTCTTTGGCATTTGTTCCTTCATGATCACTCATCAGCAATTGTGAAACCAGCATCGAGTATTATGATCCCACGATAGAGTATATCAGTTTAGGCATGTGAAGGGCATTGATCACATGAAGATCCCAACACACCCACCAACACCTAAATGGCACACCATGTAATTAGAAATATCCGCTGTACCACTAGTTGATTAGATCGTAGATGAAAGGAAATGTTTGATCCTATGGTTCCTTTGAGAGTTATGCGATGTGCTCATTAACCTGTTATATATATTTTCTGAGGCAAGAGGCAGGAATACTGATCTTCTTGCAATAATTTTGCAGACTATATGCCACTTAGTCCTCCTGAAGATGAAGATGATACTGTTGTCAACATCATGTATCCTCTAGAACCTCCGGTAGGCTTCCTTCAGTAGGCCTATGACACCATGCTGGAACTACTGCCTAAATAGTCACGAGCATTTATTGCTTCTCTTATTATTCCTTGAAGTAGTCTGTTCATGAAACTCATAATTAGCGATAGAAATATCAACAAAGATACCATGTTTGTAGTACAACAGTCTCTTTAATCTAAATCAAAACTAATCTGCATCAAAACTTCAAATGGAGTTGTTTGATTTGAACTTAACTATGTTTTTGTTGGTAGCTTTAATTGACTCAATTAATATAATTAGTATGCTAGTTATTTATGGAATGTTTGGCGGCTGAAATTGGCCTATCTGGCTCATGAGAAAATCTGCATGCCGTATCTCCGGTTGATTTCATGACTTATTTCTATATACCTTTCAATTACTTGTGCATTGATGATCCATTTTGCTGATGTGGCTGTCCATGCTAGTGAGGTCAAAACCGATCCACATACTGCTGCTGTGACCCCTGCTAGCGGGTGATATTAGTTGTGATGCCAGTGTTAGCTTGCAGTCACTTTCCTAGGCTCCAGTCTGTTGTGATTGGCGTAACATATTTCTTATGTTGCTTGCCTTGTGATCGTGAATTTATTAGAAAACCCAAGTTTTATCTTGACCTACCAACTGAAATACTGGGATAGATTGTTTCCTTTTTTCAATGCCAGCCTTTGGTTTCTCTGGAGGGACAAAATATCTGCCCATCCCATGATCCACTTTTAGCTAATGGCCTAATCCATTGCGGAAATATTTGAAGAAGTGCAATTAATGCTTCCTAGTTGGCCTTTTTGGCTTTTATTTCTAGTAGCTGCTAATTAGTGTTATAAACCACTGTATTTATGTTTTTGCTGCGTATTGCAGATAGTATGTGACTTTGACTGGGAAATGGATGATTATGAGGTATGTATGTGGATTTGTTTTTCCCTTTCTGAAGTTCTGCTGAAAGAGGCATTGCAGAATATCCGGTTTGTTTTTCCCATTGAAGGACATCTGTTGAATCATTGTATTGCCATTCAGGATTTTATTGATGAGAAAGTTAAAGACGAGGTTCTGCCAGAGGACGAGAAAGAAAAATTTAAGGTGCACATTCAACACTTTTTTTTTTGCATAACTCTGCTACAATGATTACCTAGCGTAGTCCACCTGGATTACCTTGAAAAGTTTTCTGTTCTCTTGTAATTTTGCTGCCATGTTTCATTAATAGGACTTCATAAAGGAGAGAGTTAGAGAAAGGAAGAGAGAGCTGAAACAGGTTAACAAATGCACCAAAATGTTAATTCTGTTCACCAAAGATTATAAAATGCATCTAGTACTGAATGTTTCTCCAATATTTATGCAGGCTAAAGAGGCCAGAAAGAAAGCCATTGATGATATGGATCCTAAGTTGAAAGAGGCATTGGAGAATATCCGGTTTTACAAGTTCTACCCTGTAAAAACCAAAGATACTCCTGATGTTAGCAAAGTACAGGTATGCAGTTGCTCGGTATTTCTTGGCCTGGACTTGTGTATTTTCAAAACTGATGAATGGACTATTTGAAGTTGCCTTGGATTAAACTCTGCATATATTGCATTCTGCAGGCGAAGTACATCAATAGATACTACCGCAACGCACATGAACTGCTGTGATGTGCAACCTGTGAGCAAGATCAAGCTTGAAGTTATCAAATCCTGAATGGATAGCACTCAAAATTTTGTAAGATGGAGGAGATGTCCTTGGTTGGGCACATTTAGTTCTGGTCTCTTATTTGGTCAGCGGATAACCTGTTGTACTGCAGTTCGCCCCAGGCTCCCGCCTCTCCTTATAGAGCATCTCTTTCCTTGGCTTTCTCTTCTGTATTGCAATTTGTAACATTCTGGGAGGTCGTTGTATCTATCAGACAGTAGATCTTTGTAGTGTAGAACAAGTGCTGTAGGAACGGTTTGTTCCCTTCTTTTTATCTCCCAATCGCCCAAGTATAGCTCATGCTCTACTATACTGTTTAGTTACCTTTGTTGAATTGATTGGAATGCTACTTTTTAAAAAAATCGAATGCCTATATATTTTGATGTATAACTTTGTCTGCATTGTGTAAAATCTGTGGTGTCCAAGTCTGGTGCTGCAATCTGGCAGGACGATTTTGAGAGAATACCTGGGATAGTTTCGTTACTTCTCTGTTGCAAGAAGTTCATTTTGGTCAGTTATTTGGAACTAGATAAGCACATCAGAAATTTGAATCGGAGGGAAAATCTGTAGTGTCCAAGTCTGGCGTTGCATACTGGCCGGAGCGCTTGTTGCTTCCACGTCTGGAGTTAACGGCGATCAACCTGGCAACGATTTTGAGAAGATAGCAAGAAGTTAGTTATTCGGAGCTAGATAAGCACATCAGAAATTTGAATTTGCGCAGTTCACTTGTGCGCTTGACACACAATCGGCACATCAGACCATGGTTGAAGTCTTTGCAGATGATAAGGAAGATCCATGACGTTTTGATGTGTTGCATTGCATCACAGCTGGCATTCACTAATAAGAACAACTCTTTCCCTGGCTAGCTCCCGGCCCTTCTCTTCCGAGCGACCTCAAGGAGCAACTGGGCCGCCCCCGAGCTCCCTCTGCCGGCAAGGCTGGTTGGAGGTGGCAAAGGGGTGGTGCCGGAGTAGATAGGGTAGGTAGATGTAGTGGCCATGTGCCAAAGTGGGCTATATGCCCGTAGGAAGAAGCGGATGCCGAGATCTCGGCAGCAAGACCTGGTCCCTTTTAGGGTTCCTCGCCAGCGTTCTCGTGGTTCATGGTGGACTGGCGGCGACCAACGCTTCGTCGAATAAAGTCGCTTGGTCTTGATGTCATTGTAGTAGCAAGGCCCACTTTCTCCGGCCGACCGTGGGCGGGGGAAGGGTCCGCATCTTGGGCAAGATATAAGCGCCGAGTTACTCAAGTGGTGCGGCGGCGACTCCGGGGAGGTTCTTGGGCGCCCTCCTTCTTGATGCTCCTATGGTTGGATTCATGGAAGGGAGGTGTGGCTTTGGTGGCTCGGGCATAAGGCTCGTGTGCTTCCTCGTGGTGTCGTCGGGGACCAGCTCTCCTCCCAGCTCTCGGTCGACCATGGTGGCGAGGAAGAGCAGGGGGATGGGCTGGAAGCTGCTGCTACTTGCGAAGGATGGGGCTGCCTGGTGTCCCTAGGCGACGTTGCTGCATCTTCTTCGGAGTTCTTAGCAGTGGTCTGATGGCGGCGGTGATGTCGTTGGGCCACTGCCTTTTCTGGTCGAATGGCGACCTAGAGATTCAACCTCCATCGGAGGCCCTTCTTTGGAGTCATGCGCCGAAGCTCGTCGGCTCGTCTTCAACAAGTGGTTTGTCCCTGGAGAAAGCGGGATGCCCGGCTACAGTGGTTCGTCGCGGCTTTGAGAGTGTCTCGAGCAATATCCTCTCCGACCTCGGCTAGCGTCTGGAGGTCGCCGACGACTGGTGGGGATGGTGACGCCCAAGCACCTGATTGCTTTTCTATCTTTGGTTTTAGGGTGTTGTTTTTTAAAAATCCAAAGTCCTTATATTCGAATTATAGGTTCTTTATGCGAGTGTTGCAGAAGGGCTTTTTTTAAACTTGTACCCACCATGTGTTTTAATGGCAGCTCTCGGGGTCTTTCGACCCCTCTATCGTTCAAAAAAAAAGCATAGCCGTACAGGAGCTCGTGGTCCCGCAGAAGAATTTGTTGGTGTCACCAGCGCCATCGGCACCGCTGTCTGGGGCCACATGCAGAGACGCGCCGTCTGCGTGGCGTCCGCTCCTCATACACATCCACGCCTCCTTTGCCTGGGCGAGCTCCGGGAATCTACAGCTACAGCTACCTTTTCTTTTACTTTCCCCAGATTCCTCTCAAACCTCGCCCAGCGGCAGCCCTAGCAGCGTCACCGGAGGCGGCACGGGCCGGGAGCAGCGACCTCCGCCGCAGGCCCAGCCACGCTCCTCTCGTCCCGCCACCGCGGGGGCACGGTCCAAAGCGGAGCGACGCGAAGGCTAGTCCTCGCCTCTGGTAAGCATCCCCACTCGACTCCACCCCCCCACCTCCTCCTCTGCGGTCGCCATCTGCTCGACAGAATGCCGCGCCGACTAGAGAGACTCGATTCTGTCGTGCGTATTTTTCGGTCCGTGTTCTCATCCGGGCCTGGGGTTTTGCTGCCGCTGCGTGGCTCCGCGAAGCTAGCCAGTTTGCCCCTTTGGTAGATGCGACCGCCTGCCCCCTTTCACCTACTGTTTTTGGCCTTCTCCTATCGCCGTCACTCTATTCGATCCACCCGTGTGACCCTTTTGATAACTGCAGGCAGATTCTGAGCGGAGATGGAAGAGGTGGTTCTGCAGGCGGGGGATGCCGACGACTGGGTCTACAAGGGAGAGGGCGCGGCGGATCTCATCCTCAGCTACACTGGTGCATTGCCTTCCATGGTATGCTCATGCTCTGTCTAAGTAGGCTCTTCCTGGTGTTCCGGTTGGTTACTTCGTTTTCATGCACTGTATAACCTTTTGGTTTGCTTATAGCTTGGCAAGGTATTGCGAGCTAAGAAGATCCTAAATGACAAGGCACAACCAGCACAAAATTGTGAGGTCTTCTCAAGTTCTGATCAACTTGTGTGGGGGGAAATCCCAGAATTGGTCGAGTCTGTTAAGCAAGGTTGCTTGCCACAAGCCTATGCACAGTTCATGAGCCAACATCTGGGTGCTGATCATGTTGATGGAATGGTAGGGTTTAAAAGCTAGTTATGTTTCTTATTCTGACAATTTTGGCTACGAACACTCTGTAGGTAAATAATGTAATGTTTTTGAACTGCAGGTTCGTGCCCGTGTGTCTAAGGAATTTTTGGAGATTGTTGGAAAGAATGTGCTCAGCTCCCGTCCTGCTTGGCGAGTGAATGCAAGTGCAATTGATACCAGTGTTGATTCTGCCCTTCTAATTTCTGACTGCTCCACATTTTCTGGTAAAGATTTGGAATCTGGATCTCACTCTTGTACTGCATTTCATCTCTCGTGAGCATGATTCAAAGCTTGTATAGCTTAACAAAGTGAAACTTTCCTTCTTGTATGCAATCAAGTTTAGATGGAACATTTGCAGCGTGACTATTGTTTGGTTTGTTATACTTGTATTACCTGATTGTTGAGCTTCTTGGTATGTAAAGTTTGTCAAATATGCGTTTCGTAGGTCTCACTTAAACAAGTTGCAGTTCATAGTGGCTTAGGTTTTCTAGTGTTAACGTATATGATGAACATAGGCGCCTACCCAAGTTTTCTCCCAGGAAACAATATTTTTTCATGCCAATTGTCTCATTCTTTGAAACTTGTGACATGTTTGCATTGATTCACATGCTAGGTATTTCTTAACTCCTTTAGTAAGAACTAAAGAAAGAGAAATTGGCTTCAAATTTACTGATTTCTAGCGTAGATATGGTCTGGTTTGACCGCAAAAGCTTTGATTTCTGTCTAGAAAGGGTAGCTGGTCAAGAAATGGTTCACTAGTGGTTTACATTGGATATATGCTAGGCTATTAATAATTCCTTGATGGATTTCATGCATTTAAATTTGTATTTGCTTACAGTATTTTTTGTAATCACAGGAAAGCCTAGCGGCAGCAGTTGCATCGCAGTGGAGATAAAGGTACGTTCTGAGATTCCTGTCCTTTTCTCATTATTTGGATGGTTCATGTCCTTTTCTCATTATTTGGATGCATGTATGTCCAATTGACACTCTCTGCCGTCCAGGCCAAATGTGGGTTCCTTCCATCATCAGAATATATATCAAAGGAGAATGCTATTAAGAAACAAGTAACACGGTTTAAGATGCATGAACGCTTCAGACTTTATCAGGAACAGGTACGTCAATCTTAAGCAACATATGTTAGCCTAATTTTAGCTATGTTTGACATTTCAATCCAAGAAAAAGCAAACATTCAGGGTTAGAAAAACAAATCATCCAGACATCTTCGATAACTCTTGTTTTTCTTTTGAAGGAACCATGAGCTTTATTAGTTAGGCAAGAATGTTCTTACAATTCGCCATAGAGGCAGGCGTAAAGTCACGTAACACACCACTAACACCCTTTTTGCCTGATTGCACCATTACTCACGTGTTCCACTTTGCTCACACGAATAAATTGAGGATTCAGAAGCTTTTGTCCTCCACGGTAAAGGCTCCAACTAGATGATCTGTCAAGCTCCTTACTCAGCAGGGTCTGAACAGAGTGGAGACAATCAGATTCCTGGATGGTTGATTCCCCGCGAAGGTTGCTTAAGTGCTTCAAACCTTCGATGCATGCTAACACCTCTGCCTCTTCCACACTTGAACACCAAGGAAGGAACTTCCACTCGGATAATATAACATGTCCAGCATGATCTCTGATCACAATGCCAAGCCCAGATTTCCTGCTTACAGCATCCCTTCCAGCATCGACATTGGATTTAATTTCCCTTCTGCAGGTGCTGTCCATCGGCTTCGAGCCGAAGAACCTTCAGAACTAGTGGTCCGTTCAGGCAGAATCGGTTGCTTACCCTTGGGGTCCAGAGCCACCTCTTAACTGCAGCAAAAGACTCCAGGTAGTTGCAAAAATAGGGGATCGATGCAGCAATCGTGCTCCATCGCCATGTATAATGTTATTACGGTGATGCCAAGTGCACCATAACAGGAAAATAATTTCCGCCCTTGAACGTTGAGATACATTACCCAGAAGGTTCAGAAGCCATTCTTTTTCATTGTTCTGAAACATTTCATCCGGCAGTAGATCCCATCTCTGTCTCATCCCGTCCTGGAGCGCTCGTGCCATAGTGCAACGGACAAGAGCATGATATGAATCCGCCACTTCCATTCCACAGATCATACAAGTTGGGTCAACTGAGGAGATGCGTTGGTGCAGGCCCTTTTGGACCACCAACGTTACTGTCGCAACCTTCCAAGCAAAGACGCGTAACTTTTGCGGTATCTTAGCTTGCCAGAAAAGTTTCCAGATTTTCCGATCCCCACCAGGAGCCGAACTGCTCTGTCCCATACGGTGATATGCAGACCTTACCGTGAAAATACCATTTCTCTCCAGCAGCCAGGATACAAAGTCATCACAAGGTCGTGCAGGTAGTTTAATTGCTAAGATAGCCTCTGTATCAATAGGCAGACAACATTCACGAACCACTGCTTGATCCCATATTCGCGTGGTAGGATTGATTAATTCAGAAGCCCACCGTCTCCGAGAATTACCGTTCCTACCATGCAGCTTTGGTGCATCAGTACATGGCGACCAGTTATCACGAAAGATTTTCACACTGGTTTCCGACCCAATACGCCATATTACTCCCCTTTTAGCAGCTCCAAACCAAATTCGATCCCCTGCCATGTTGGGGAGGTGTTCTGTATAAGTGCTGTATCAAGCAAATTCGCTGAGGGGTAATACTTAGGGTTCAATAAACGTGCACAAAGTTTTTTTGGGTACTGGATTAATCGCGACGCCTGTCTTGCCAACAGAGCTTGATTGAAAACCCTCAGATCCTGAAAACCAGTGCCTCCATGAGATTTGGCTGAACTACAACCCTGATGCGCACCTAATTACCCTCAAAGAACAACTTGGGGGACATCTGAACCTCCTTTACGTTCCCTACACGCCGGGACAGATCATCCACTACCTCCACCTTCCGGTAGAGCTCCAGGATACTATGGATTTGAGCCCAGACATGCATCCCACCGAATACGAATTCCTCCGGCTCGCTACAACCATCCTAATCCTCCACAAGCAGCCCCCATCCATGGAAGGTTCAAGGACCTTGTTGAACCACTTTTTTCCAATCCGCTAGGCAGTGCATCTGGAGTATGAACAGATTCTCTCCCTCTTCTCGACAGTTTGGATCTCGAGCAAGGTTCTAGGTGCTCTTCATCTTCTCAAACAACGCCTCTGCGCTAAAGGATCGGGTGGTAAGGACCTTACCGATTGCAAGCCATCTGGCAGTTTTCTGATACTCCTTTGCATCCTCACCCCTGACCACAATGTCATCAAGCTCATAATCGTTCAGCTCTAGATGACGGAACATGTGCTTTTTCTGCCATGGTTAAAACTCAAACCCTAGATGTGGCAGTTGGAGTTCTGAATAGGGAAAACTGAGCACACAGAACGATCCAGGCTAGATGGAATAGTCCCAGGCAAGAATCGTAGACCAACGTGAGGTGTAGAAGCCGGATTTCAGACCGATCTCACGGTGGCAGAGTCGCCGCCGGAGCACTAAACCCTAAACGAGAGGGTAGGTTAGGTAAACGTATATTTTTTGATTCCTGTCTTCATAACTCTTGTTATTTAAGCATTCAGGGTTCACATTCATGTGATACTTTACTATCGATATTGTTTTTTGAAATCAAGTTAATTCCAACATACCTTTAAACAAATTTCAGATACTGAAGGCAAGTGATTATGACCCTCTCGATCTATTTTCTGGGTCGAAAGAAAGAATATGCACGGCAATCAATTCATTTTTCTCGACTCCTCAGAGCAACTTCAGGATTTTTGTGAACGGCTCCTTAGGTTTTGGTGCCATGGGAGGTGGTGCTGATACGGAAAAGTGTCTTCAAGATTTGAGCAAGGTTAGCGGGCTGCAACAATCTGATTTCACGGAGCTCCTGTCAGAGGCAATATCTAAATCTGGA
This sequence comes from Avena insularis, assembly GCA_023614405.1. Classification (NCBI taxonomy): domain Eukaryota; kingdom Viridiplantae; phylum Streptophyta; class Magnoliopsida; order Poales; family Poaceae; genus Avena; species Avena insularis. Next base: position 387,761,843 of record CM042687.1, read on the forward strand.
GTACTTGATAAACTTTTGGCCACTCAAAAACTGGATGATCATGACATCGAAGGGGCAATTCATCTGTATTACAACATCATTTCTCAGCCTTGTTTGGTCTGCAGAAGTATAACTGATGCTGAGCTATTGCGCAAGTACTCTTTGCTGCATTCTCTTTCTTTGGACAAGAGCTGTAAGATTGTCAGGGATTTCCTTATTGCTGCTACTGCAAAAGAGTGCAGCCTCATGATGTGCTTTCGCCCAAGAGAGTGTGAAACGACAGATTCTGAGTATGATTCAGTGATTCTCAAGTCAGTGAACCGAACCTATGATTACAAGGTATGTTACTGTGATATCTACTCCTGTTACCTTCTTTTATTTGTTCGGCAACTCGAGTAGTTCATTAGGTCCTTAAATAATTGGATTCTGCTTGTGTGCTTGTGAATCTGTCTTTTTATGTGACTGCTTGTTTGCACATGAATGACATTAAATCACATATTCCATTTGCAGGCCTATTTTGTTGATATGGATGTGAAACCTGTAGTTGAGATGCAACGTGATTTCAAACTGGACCAAAACATAGTCAAGTTCTACAGTATCTTTTGGTCCTCAAGCCCAGAACACGGGAGGGGCGTGGTGGCAGGGAGGAAGGCGAAGGCGGGGAGGAAGGGGAAGGAACCTGCCGCGTCGTCTTCTCTCACCCGCGAGAAGAAGCGCGAGTTGGAGGGGATAGCTATGGAGGAAGACGTGAAAAATCACTTGAGGAAGGTGACCGTGAAGAGGTCACCCGATCCGTTCCTGCCAAAAAAGGAAATGGCGATGCATCATGCCAGTGTGCGATCATTGATCATGAGTAAAAAACAGAACTCCATTGAGGTCCGATCTCCCTCGCCCTCTTAACACTATGCTTGCTTATTTATCACTATTTCTAGGAATGGGTATGGCTGAATGGGACGTCCATTCTGCTAGCTGCACATGTCATGGTCTGGATCGAGTTCGCTCTAAAGTATATTATTATTCTAGTGAATAAATGACCATCTTTTTACGTCTGTCAAAGCAACTGTGGCATTCAAATTACTGGAAGCTAGGTGCCCAGGCAGTTCATCTTTGTTGATGATCTACCAACACATGTGTATATGTTTTGAGTAGAAATGTGAGTGTACAGCTTGCCAGCGCTGCTATAGTCCATGGATCACAAAGTTGTGGTGTTTCTAACTTATTAAGCTCAGGTGGTTCCAAGTCAGACTGCCATTTAGTTAGTTAGATGGTCCTCGTCAATCACAATCAGTGATGAAGTGTGTGGCACTCTACTTTAACTAAGCCTATTGTTTGCCACCAAATCGAGATACAAACGGAGCCGCTGTTCATAGTGTTGTTCTAATGTGATCCGAACGCAAATGTTTTTCGTTGAAATTTGTATGTACAGGTCGCTGTGATCATGTCTATTATACAAAACAGAAAAAACTCTGCTGCTAAATAGGATGTATTCCCTTTTCTGGTTCTTTAGTCTCCATATGAAGAAACACACTAAATTTCTGAGGCTCATTTCGTATAGGCTGGTATCTAGTATTTGTCTCCTCTAGTATGATTAGAGTTATAGAGATATATGTTTCCCTAGCCCTGATTATGAAGAGTTTTGCCTTCTTTGTTAACAAATTGTTATATAAATTATTGTCCAGTGGTATATGAATTTTATTTACATGCTACTGTAGCTTAATCAAACTAAATGTCTTCCTTTCCCTTTTTTGTAGTCACTGCCGAGGTTTGAAATTGACATGGACTGCAGTAGCCTAGAGATGGATGAGTTCTTCGAAGACATAGGCTTCAGGTTCCAGCTGTTGGCGTCTTTTCTACTTGTTCTAGGAGTAGTTGCAACACCCCCTGAGACATATGTATGTGTATTTTGAACAATCGTACTGTTTCAGCTGTAATAAGATAGTTACCAATCTTGTTAACTGATCTTTAATTGCAGAGCAACTATCATCTCATTGAGCTCATGGAGAAAGTTCCAGGTACCAATAAGAAGCGTTCGATGATGCAGTTCGTGGTAGATGCGTTTAATAATTACCTTGGTGCATTTAGACTGACCCCAGATGGTGCTGAGCGCTACAAACCCCACGGTTTCTTTGCCTTCATGGATATGAAGAGACCGCTGCCTGATTTCTTTGGGGACAGCTTAATTATGGGACACGGAGAGTCGTATGGTGATCCGTAAGTTCATCCATAACTCGTTTCATTTTGAGATTCTTATGATCTTCTCATTGTGTGAATTTGTGTACACATATGATAATCCATCAACATTTCTATGGTAACGTAGAGGGACTAGTAAATAGTGTTATAATTATCTCTATTGCTTGAGGCATGCTAAATGAAATGCACTTAAGTACAATTGCATCTTGTACACTGTTATTAACTATTTCTGAATGGTTGTTGTGTGGAAGCTGACCCCTGTGCACATACAAAATACTAATGAATATTATCTAATAGCAATGTTTTATTACACAGAACGTTGGTGGAGTGTAGAGCTGGCTTTTTGCGACTCATGTTTGAGAGGCTACGTGATAACTTCGATCTTGAAAACTACAAGGACTATCTCGTGGAGCGGCAGCCATACTTGGATGCACCAATGGTGTTCTTTGGGGAGTTCCAGCGGTCGGCCGTGGTGCAGGCAGGTGTGCGGGGAACTGAGGATGGCCCGTTTGGTTCAATAACTGGTCCTGTGGACAGAACGGAGAATGCTGTGTACACATATATCACGGATGCTCTGGACGCTTTGATTCACAACTGGTCAGCACTGTCGAAGGTTGGCCTCTGGCTCTTCGTTGCTGTTTTGGAGCTGGGAATGAATCTGGAGAAAGAGGCATTAATCAGCTTCATAAAAGGGAGGAGGAAACTGCGCATGTGCATCCACAAGTTGGGTCCTAGGGTTGTTCTTGACCTGTACGATAAGAATGGCGTCTTCAGTTTGAAGAAGCTGCTGGGAGAGTACCTCATCCTTCTGAAGTACGAAGAAGAAGCAGTTCTGCGTTGCATCATGAGACACGAGATTGGATTCACGGCAACATATGATAGGCTCAAAGAAAGCGAGAACAACATTCGTCTCATGCGTCTATGGGACTCTTGTAGGGATAATGATGTTTCAGATTGCGAGGAAGCTCGGAAGCATGATCCTAAGTTTCTGCGTGTTTACTCATCTGATAAGGTTGAATGGGAAAGATGGCTCAGAATTAAGGCAGAACCAGGGAATAGGTCTTTGTTAGAAAGGCTAATGGCATGAGGGGCATGAAGGCAGAGCCAGGGGATAACAGTCTGTACTAGAAGATTCCTTTTTTTGAATGCTGTACTAGAAGATTCCTTGAATACACATTGTGCAAGGTGTGAAGGTGAAGATTCTGATTGTAGAGTAGTTCACTGACTTGTTGTAGTGGTGGTTTTTAGTAAACTCAGTGAGGATCCCTCGCAGAGCCAGGGGATAACAGTCTGTACTAGAAGATTCCGTGGATACACATTGTGCAAGGTGTGAAGGTGAAGATTCTGATTGTAGAGTAGTTGACTGAGTAGTTGACTGACCTGTTGTAGTGGTGGTTTTTAGTAAACTCAGTGAGGATCCCTCGTAGTAAACTCCTGTAGAGGAAATCGATTGTTCTGTAATTTTGTCTGGTTCCTGATGATCCCTTGATTGTTCTTTCTAATGGTTGTTTGTAGGCAAGTTTCTGTTTCTGTCTGCTGTGTTAAAATCCTGAACCCGGTTTACATAAATGTTGCAATTGATGTATAGTGTTCCACTCCGAGGTTTGAAGGAGCTTCTCAATGTTACAACTGAACTGAGTTCTGTCTTTCTTGTACTGCCTGTTTCGTGTGGTTAGTAGTACACACGTACATGCTTTGGTGGGTTGTTGGTGTTAGAAATTGAGACAGAACGAGAGACAAATAGCAAATGATTCAACTGTGTGTTTATTTTATTAATAATCAGTGCTTATATACAAGGAAAATAGACACGAGCGAAGAGGTGCATCTGTTGCTGTTGGAGGGGGTGCGAGGTATGACGGTTAACATATGACAAACCGACATAGAGAATTACAAGGGAGGATTATCCATCTAATTAACTTATTAATTAAATCCTAATACTCCCCCTAATCATTCCTTGTCCTCGCGATTGATCATCTTTGGAATCATCTCCTCCAAAAATCCTATGGGAAAAATGCGAGGAGTAGTGTGTATGACATGTTGCTAAAACTCTTTTAAACCCTGTGGAAAAATAAGGAGAAAATGATGCAACATATAATGGTTGGATATGCTGTTAAAACTCCTTCAAACCCAGTGGAAAAAAATGATACAACATATAATGATTATTGCCTCCGTGTTAACTCCATACGAGAAAAACCTTGTAAAAGGGGAAAACCCATAGAGTTTAGAGGACAATATATATGTTGTGTATACTTCCCTAAAAACCCTGGTAGGGAAAAAAAGTATGACATACGATCTTGTGTTGATATTACCTCATTAAAAACCTTGATGAGAACCTGGATAGTAAACTCATAAAGGGAAAAAGAGTGTAATATGATGCTTTGAATAGTAGCCAAAGGGATACTCTCCCTGATTCTTGCAAATTCTGAAGCCGTCGAATACCAATTCCATGAAAACATTTTTGGAATGTTAAAGTTGGTAGAGACTTCGTGAATAGATCAGCGGTGTTATTGTCACATGATTTGACTCGCAAGACGTTTATTTCCTGAAACTTCTAGAGTTCATGGTGATAAAACAATTTGGAGGCAATATGCTTAGTGATATTGTTCTCGATGTATCCTATTTGCATCTATGCAACAAAAGCAACATTGTCTGTGTAGATAATGGTCGAAGATTCAAGAAAACCAATACCACATGACTCATGTATGTAATTTATCATTCTGTAAAGCTACACATGTCAATGTGGCTTTGTATTTCAGAATGATTGGTAGGTGTAGTCACCGAAGTCTATTTCGAAGACATCAATGAAGTGACGCTTCTACCATGTAGGTACACATTATGAAGATCATTCAAGTAGCCAACATCAGTGTATTCTGATGATATTGGAGTTCAGATTTCTCTGAAATTACAAGAACATGTCAAATAATGTGTGGTGCCTTCAAGATATTGAAAGATATTCTTGATTCCCAACCAATTGTATTGGTGGGTCCAATGGCACTGGGATATGGAACTTCAAGTCCCAACATCCCTTCTACATCATCCCGTGGTTTGAGTGAATCTTTCTCTATGTCTAGAGGTCGAATAACCGACATGGGAGATGGACACGACTTGTGCATTTTATGTTTATCCAATATTTATAATATAGGCAACTTGGTGTACCATAAAACTTGAGTGAGGTAGCTCGACTTGTAGTATCAAGCATTGTTTGGGTTTAACCAAATCTTTCATCTCAAATTCCGTCTTTTAGATGATCACGTGCTTCGTCATTGCAAGAGTAAACCTTGTGTATGACAAACACACATCGGTAATCATCATTGTAGGAGTAATCCTTGTGTATAAGGAACTTATTACGTCGGTTGTACCAAAATATACCGATAATAATAAGCCATGTAATGACTTATTGATTTTTACACAATGCATGTTGCATTTATATTTTGATTTGGATAGTGATTCCATCAGGAACCATACATGCCCAAATCTAGTGATCCACATGAAATGTAGTCACTACATCTATCAACTGCATAGATAGATGATTTTGCACTGCCATTGCTATAATTATCGGAAAATTTTGAGGATTCCAATCCTGTCTAGAGAGTAGGCTCGGATCTTTGCGAAAACCCGACCTTATGCTACAAGCCTTGCGTTCTCATCACCTTGTTGTTCTGATTCCATTTTTGGAAGAGAACATATGGAATCCCATGTATATGGAATCCATTTGGAAGAGCGAGGCTAATTCTTCTTGGATTGCATCCTTTGTTTGTTTCAGTACGAGCGAGTGGTTTACACTCTGCCATGGCCATGGTCTTTGGATCCAAATCATTTGAAGGATCTTTGCAATCATACAAGAGAATGGTTGTCGACAAGTGTAGTCTTAGTTGTATGATTCTCCAGAATTAATATTGGTGGAGGAAATCTCATGCACCTATGATGACTCTTCGTGATTTCCCAATACGTGCGTGAGTCTAGGTGTTTCGATGTCCCAACCAGTGTGTGCAAACTAAAGCTGGGGTTGTGGAGGTTTCCCTTCCACTGGGTGTATACTACCCATAAGGTGTTTTATTAACACAAGGTTGACTTGCATCTACTGATTTAGAGGATATCTTCTTGATTTCCTTTATTGCTCATAGGAAGCTAGATCTTGGTTAGAGGCCGTACTACTCCCCCACTTTTCAGGTACGGGGAGTCGAGTGGTTTTTATTGGTACCTCCACTCTTTCGGGCGCATTTCTAGCCAGACTAAAGGATTTTGTAACACCTTTGAGATCAGTAAATAAATATGGCAGGCTATTTGCAATGGGTTGCAAATATTTGAATTCCAAACGTACAATCCAAATTCTTAAATACATGGATATAAGGTGGAACATGGAGTCCCAATTGATTTCCTGGCATTCTGTGTGGTACATGAAGTCTCCTCCTAATGCCTGAAAACAATCCATTCTTTAATATATAGAAAATTAGCATACTGGGCTATGAATGTATCCCCAATGAGGGGTTCAAGGTACATGTTGATCGACAGAGATCTGTACCCCACATAGATCCTTAGTCTGTGGGCCCAATGTTATACGCTGCTATGGTGAGATCAGTACACGTGAAGCGCATCTGAACTTACGCAGATGGAAAATGCTTGGATGATTTCCACGTATCAATTGCAGAGGGGAAGTACTGCTATATGCAGCTAGTTAGTCAACAACGTGTAAAACTGCATGACTCCAACGTAAAGTTGGTAGTGCATTTCATTGACAAAAGTTATGCAAGGAGTTTGATCCTCTTATTCAGGGATTCAACCATAACATTATGAGTGTGGATGTATGGGATAGAGTGCTGAACTTCAATCCGCATGCCCATGCAATATTCATTGAAGGCACATGAGGAAAATTCTGCAACATTTTCCTTGCAAATTTATCAAATTCTACTTTCTCGATAATGGTCCCGTAACTTGATTACTTCCCTCATTATTATGGTAAATGCATGGTTTCATGTGGACAGAAAACACATGTATGAGCATCGTATAGATGCATAATTAAGAACCATGAAGAATACCTTAAAATATCCATACAATGGTTAGGGAATAACAAATGTATCCCTGGATGTGTTCAAGGAACTGAAGCGGTCCAACTTGTATTTTGAGGTGCGAATGCCTCAAAATTAGCTTCCCTATGTTGCACAATGTGCACACAAAGTCTGATGATCGAGGGAATTTGGACTCATGCAACTTGTGACCAATGGAATTTCTTTGTATGCAACATGTGCTACAGGTGGGATGTACATGTAGTACGTTCCAAACAATAGAGAGGGTATTTTTCAAATACTCGTTCCTCATCTATCGGACTGCCCTCGTAGAAATCTATATATCGAGTTGAAGGATTTTTGGTATGGAAATATTTTCTCAAATATATAGATTATATACAATCTTATTTATATCAGAATGCTGATACAATATACTATGACAACATTAGTTATGTTCTATTACAATATCACCGATGGACATGATTAAGTTGATCGCTAAAGAGATAATGGGACTAGTCAAAGTCTCCAAACATGTCGTTTGAGACATACTCAACAATCATATTCTCCGTGCTCATAGGATCCTCTGACAGCTTGAGAGTAATGGTGTTGCTAGGTCCAGGAGGAACATCTTGCGAACAACCAGCTCCATATGTGCTATCTGGGTGAAGGTTGAAGTTGGCTTCAAACCTTTTCCCTTGAGGTGCTTTGCGTACTTGGGATTGCTGGTAGATAATTTCTAGATGCTTTGGGGTCTTGCACTTGTTAGTAAGGTGCGTGTAGCTGATGACCCACAAGTGTAGGGGATCGTAGCAGTCTTCGTGGGCAGTATTACCCAATTTATTGATTTGACAAAGGGGAGCCAAAGAATACTTGCAAGCCTTAACAACTAAGTTGTCAGTTCAGCTGCACCTGGAAATAGTTCTTGCTCACAGAAGTTTATCAGTAGCAAAAGTTTGGTAATAGCAACAACAAAGCAACAACAACAGTGAAATAGGAGCAACAGTAACAGTAACGGTAACAGTAGGATTCAAGTGCGGTAGGCATAAGGATGGATGGACGGGTGTTGCATGGACAAGTCTAAACATGTAACTTCAAGATCTAGGGCATTGCAGATAAATAATATCAAGCATTCAAGTACTAAACAATCCTAGGCATGTGCTCCAAATATAGTCATACGTGCTCGCAATGAGAACTTGCACAACATCTTCTGTCTAGCCAGCCCGTGGCAGCGGAGCCTCTAGGGAACTGCTGGCACTTAAGGTGATCCTTTTAATAGAGCATCGGAGCAAAGCATTAACACTCCATGAACACATGTGATCCTCACACCACAACCATCCCCTCCGGTTGTCCCAATTATTGCCACTTTGGTGCCTTTGGATCCGGACAATGATATGTGTACACAACTTGCAGATAATATCACAAAAAATACTATCATAATGATTCAATAATAAGTTCAGATCTGATATCATGGCACTCGGGCCCTAGTGACAAGCATTAAGCACAACAAGTTGCAACAAAGTCAAATAGCACAAGAGATACTAGGCACTATGCCCTAACAATCATATTTGATTACATGATAAAACTCATCCAATCCCTACCATCCCCAAGCCTACAGTGGGGGATTACTCACTCATGGATAAGGGAAACATCGGTGGTTGATGGAGATGCGTTGGTGATGACGATGGCGATGATCCTCTCCAAATTCCTCGTCCCGGCAGGGTGCCAGAACAGAGTTTCTGGATCCGAATCTTGATTTTTTGTGGCGGCAGTGGAGCGGAACTCTTCCTGGAAAACTATCGAACCCCCTTCGGTTTTTAGGTCGAAAGGCAACTTATAGGCGCAAAGGGAGGCCAAGGAGCTGCCTGGGGTGGCCTCACCCCCTCCAGGCGCGAGGTCAGGTGGTCTCGTGTCTGGGTCCCCCAGCCCCCCTCTTTGTCTCCCTTTCTGGCTCCGTGGATCTTCTGGTGAAAAATAGTTTTTGGCATATTTTCCAGGATTTTTACTGATAGTTGATTTTCTGCACAAAAACAAACCAAGGTAATTCTGCTGAAAACAACGTCAGTCTGTGTTAGTTGTATCCAAATCACATAAGTTTAGAGGAGAAACAATAGCAAAGTATTCGAGAAAGTAGATACGTTTTGGACGTATCAACTCCCCCCAAGCTTAGCTTATTGCTTGTCCTCAAGCAATTCAGTTGAAAACTGAATGCGATAAAAGAACTTTCACGAACACATTGCTTCATATGATGTAAATATTCTCAGCACAGGAGTAGATGCTTAGACAATTCATAGTAAGAAGCATGCAACTAAGTCTAATCAATATTCATTGCAAGCTATGAAGAGAAACCAACTCAAGAATAATAAGTAGCATGAAACATAAACATAAGCAACATTGCAATGCTCATAATAAGGTATGATAGAGTGGTATCTCGCTTGCCTTTGTTTAAAGAGCACAATATAAATGTCAAGGCACCTCTGAAGTTCACATGAAGACTAGAGATAAAGATATCAGAGATACAAGCATCAAAGTCATGACATAATTAACCAAGTTTTGAGACAAACACAAGAATGTCAACTATGCTCTCAAGAAGGTGCTCATAGAATAAGTGGTGACTCAACAAGGTTGTGAAAACGGTTTTGTAAGGTTTGAAAGGCTTCCAAATGCTGAAAGGAAGGTACTCATTAGCTTTGAGATCTCATTGCCCCTATCATAAGCATCTTTATGTGGTTACGGTGAAAGTGAGGTCCAGTCTGAATCATATGCTTGACAGACCATAGACTGTAAATCCCAAGTCCCTTGAGTGTGAGGGCCACTCCGCATACTACTCAACTTTGGGTCCAGTCAAGTTCTTGTCATTGTAAGTATTTGCATATCATCGAGAACCGCCAACATGGTACCTCTTGCATATGGTACAAGAGCTTTCCCATAACCAAAATTACAAGGCAAGCAGACAATGAGCATCTCAGCAATATTTTTATTTACTATATGCATAATTTTTTTACTGAGGATGCTTCATAGATGACTCACTATGGTGATGCTGCAAGTTTCCGCCATGATTAGGCATGGCTTAGGCTAGCGGCCCAGGCATTTCTCTAACACATAATACAAACTCCATGGACTCACAAGTCCCCCTCTCATTTCGCATCGTTGACATCCGCAAACAAAAGAGCAAAGTATCAACTAGATATAAATATATCTAAAAGGTGTTGAAAGCGTTCCCCATGACAACACGGTTCTGCTGACTCCCAGCATATAATTTGCAAGCATATAACTTTCATGGACTAGTCACAATGGTTCAAGATTATTAAGTGCAAGGAATAAAGTGTGCCATCAAGTTCGTGAGAGATTTACTAACTAACTTTCTCAAAATAGACAAACATTTTATTTTGGAAGAAAGTACGGCATATAGAATATGCACTGAAATAGCAAATGATGCTAATAGGTAGGTATGGTGGACACAGCTGGAAATATTGGTTTTGGGGAGTTGGAAGCACAGGTAGAGCACATACTCAGTGCAAGTGAAGGCTAGCAGTAGAAAGGGAGCGACAAATGAGAGAGCAATAGCTTTCATAATCATACTTGCAACAAAACATGACTAATTATGGCATGGAAGTGATACAAGAACTCTGAGGCAAAATAAATCATCGAGGCTTGTTGACTACTGATTAGTCATGTGCATGCGTGAGCATGTGCCAAGTTGATTCACATGAACAGTCAGAGGAGGATACCACAATATCATACCAAAGTATGACTAAAACAATGTAAGCAAACATTCATATGACATTGTAAAAACTATTAGCAAGCTGGAGCTAATCATAGACAAGCAAGAACTACTAAGCATCTATAATGACATACACCTTACACAAACAGGCTAAGCATGCTCACAATGATGAGTATATGTATAAAAATGAAACAAATAGAGTTTGTCGTGGTGGTGGCACGGCAGATGCCATGGGTAGGCTAAAGTATGGGGCCAATGGATGCTAGAGGGATCTGGGGAGGGAAGATGTAGTTGATTCTACACACAAATGGTTAACATATAGATCTTTATTTCTCCTCTCTTGGGCTACAAGTGCTCCTTGAGCTGTATACAGGAAGAGAAGATGAACTTTTACCAGCCTAACGGTACCAAAATGAGTCGATCCCCTTCTCAGGATCCAAGCCTCTCCTTATAAAGGGGTGCCTTGGCTCCTCTAGGGCTGACGTGGCAAGCATATTCGAAGAATATGCTTGTACCAATATAGTAATTCGGCGGCCTCCTTTCCATGTCTCCCTTCTAATGATGGCAAGGTTCTAGAGAAACCCACCTGCACGCCTCGGGCTCCAGGACTGTCACCTCCGTGACCTCCTTCTGCCCTTCTGCTGCTCTGCGCCTTGTCCTTTGCGCTTGGCTCTGTTCAGATCCTTCCTAGCCTGTGACTAGGGTTTGACTATAGGCGCCTCCTTCCCCTGCAAGCTTTATGTCATTCGGCCCTGTCTCGCTTAACTCGGCTTGGCCTTCACCTGCACTTAGGTTATTCGGACTTACCCGGCCGACTCAACTTGTACTTCGGCCGGGTAACGTACAAATCCTCCCATAAGTGTCATGGTCGTGCTTATCTCGGCCTTCCTTTACATGATTCGGCCGATATAAATAGTAACTCGGCATAGGACAGGGGGAACTCCTTTTGTCTTCCCCCGTCCTGACCCTATCCGGGGTCACCTCCCCAACATTAGTCCCCGAAGCTGGTGTGGTCCTTCCCGTAACCTCGGCCGGGCCACATCAGTTTCCCACTAATCATTTCTCCTCATTTCCGAGTTACTTTCTCCCGTCCGGGGTATCCGCGCAGCTTCTCGTGCACGCCTCGTCCTACGTGTAACACTTATCATTATTTCTCTAGTTTTTTGTTCCACTACAGTGCCCACTGACAAGCTATAGTAATTACTGCGCCTATCGCGTCAGCGCTGCAATGCCTCACGCACCGCATCGGTCAGGGGGCCTGATCGTCTCCTGCATCGTGTGGTCGTCGGTGCGGCTCCACTCAGCCACGACCGGTTACGCCGCACACATGATCTACACGGTTAGTGTCCGCACGCACGATCCCACTACCGCCAAGGCCACACGGTTATAAAGAGGGGCACGGGGCTAGAGGGTTCACTTTCCCCCTTCGCTCACTGTTGCTCTTCTTCCTTCTCGCACTCGTGCCCTGCTCGTGTTCCTGTGGCGGCGCTATCATTGAAATCTTTGACGGTGAGGCCTCAGCTTCTCTGCTCTGTCGACCTTGTCTCCCTGCATTTGCTCCGGCTCCGTCGCCGGTGAGTTTTTCTGCGGCCCCATTGCCTAGATTTCTCTCTAGACGCATCTACTGCTTTCTAGGCTTCTCGCGGCGGTTCTTTTCCGCCCCGCCGCCGTCCTCGCTTAGAGCCACGACGGGGCCCTGCACCTCTAGGCCTTGCTCCGCCGCTTGTTCCTCTTCTGTGGACTCCTCCGGCGACCCTATGTCAAGCTCAGTTAGCGGTGCGCTCATCGAGGATGACGATGCAGCGTCTGGTCCAGAGCGGGGTTCCTGGCAAGGTTCCACCGTTACTCGCTGAGAGGTCGAGTGGTTAATTAGAACTCGCCGGATTCCTGCCGAAGTAGCCTGTCGCTTACCCGACAGCGAATCTTCTCCCATTCTTAACGAAGACGAGTACGTCGTCTTTATGTCCCATTTCGCTCGTGGGTTTGGTCTTCCCCTTAGCGATTTCTCCAGGTAATTCCTCGATTACTTCGGCCTGCAGCCGCATCATCTTCCGGCTAAGGCCATTGCTTCCCTTTCCGCTTTTATCTCGGCCTCGGAAGGATACTTCGGCCTCTAGCCGTCTGTGCTTGTATGGTCCAAGTTCTTCCAGATCCGATCCAATGTCGTTCCAGACAAATCCCTTCATCCTTCCGAGAAATTGCTTACCCAGTGTGGAGCCGCGTCCATCACACCTCGGAGGAAATCCGAGTTTCCTCGCGTTGCTGGTCTCAAGTCATGCAAGAAATGGCATAGATCGTTTTTCTATGTCAAGAATACTGGGAAGGAAGACAAGATTCGGCTCCCCGCTTTCTCCATCGTACTCCTTCCAAGAAGAACTAGACTTACAATCCTAGGAAGAGCCATGCTCTGGCCGAGGCCTTCGAGATTCGGCTGAAGGAGCTGATCCGCGCCGGATTACGTGGCGAGGACCTGATGACCACCTTCATCTGCAGCCGAGTCTGTCCTTTTCAGCGTCGCATGCACAAAATCTGTTTCATGAGCGGTCCCCTTGACCCCAACCGAGTTTCAACGGTTGAGCTCGAGGATTATCTTGTTTATAAGCGTGTCCGAGCCATCTTCAAGATGGATCTGCCGGAAGATTGGACCTGGGGGATGAAGCCATTCACCCACAGGAATCCCCCTCCCGAGGTAAGCTAAAGCATTTGTGTTTTTGTTTCCTAATCGTGTTTGTGATTCCTTCTGCTGATTTCTCTCTATCTCTTTTCTCATAGAGATTTGCGGAACAACGGATCGAGGATGCCGAGGTTCTGTCCCTCCCGTGGACCGCGGATCGGACCACGCCGGACAGCGGTGAGCCCGACCCGGAGGAGTTCGTTCCTAAGTCGGACGTTGCTCCGGTTCACGCTCGTGGCAAGACTTCGGCTCACGGGGAGGAAGGTGATTCGGACGACGTCCAAGTTCTTGAGGTAGTTGCCGCAATGCCTATCTCTTACGCATTTCCGGCTTCTACGTCCTCAGCTAATCAGGCCGGTCAGGTGCACGACGCCGAGCCTCTCGCCTCCCAACCTCCTGCTACCTCGAGGAAGCGTTCCGCTCCATCAAGTGCCTCGGAAGCCGCTCCGAAGAAGCGAACAAAGAAGTCAGCCCAGCATCTTCCGAAGCATAAAACTATGCCCGGAGTTACTAGGTGAGTTACTTTTTATTTGTATTTCTTGTTTCTGTTTTTCTGTCTTTTGATTTGACTTTCTGTGCTTTTGCAGCGCTCCTCTTTCTGTTAGGCCCAGTGGTCCGAGTATGAAGAGCCACACAACTCGGCCGCCTTCTCCTCCGCCTTCTGAAGATACCAGAGTTCCTAGTCCTGCTCGCGTGGACTCTCCTCCCGCTCCGAATTAGACATCACCTCGGCAAGATGCACCCGTGATTCCCATCTCTGATGCCGACGTAACTCGGACAGCAGATCCTCCTACCGAACCTGCTGCCTTCGTCATGAACCCCGGAGTTTTCCCCGAGATTCCTTCGACCCCCACAGTCTCTACTGCAACTCTGACTCCAGCGGAGGATATCACCATCTCGGCGCCCTCAGAAACCATAATCCCTCCGGCCCCCAAAGATGCCACTCCAAGTGCCGAGGTTGCGGCCCCTGCCGACACCTCTTGTAAAGCTAAGACGGTCGTTGTCACCAAGCCTCCCTCATCTCAGAAAGGACTTGCCAGCTCTTATCAACCCACCATTGCTGATGCGCTCCGCAAGGGGGTTTCTTCTGCCAAGACCGTTGTTACCCCGGCCGCTGATACTCGGCTTACTCTCCACAAGAGTCCTGCAGCGGTGGTGGTTACGCAGTGGGTCCGAGGTAAGGTGCTGACCCGTACTGAGAGTGGGAACAGACTCGGTTCTCTGGTGGAGTACGCCAACAATTGGAATGCTGCTGATTAGCTTGAGGGCAATCCGAGCAATCAGCCGTTTCAGCTCTCCGACATCAGCAGTCGTTTGCACATGGCTGCCAAGATCGTGCTTGACAGCGACAAGATGAACGAGGTAATCGCTTTTGTTGACATTTGGTTAGTTATTCAAATGATAGTATATATACTCTAGTCCCTGAAGCTTGCAACCGAATAACTTGTTATTCGTTTGGAAGCTTTGTTAAGCTTTTAAGTGCATTATTTTGCCTAGTAGGTTCCCTGTATGATTTTGACTCATTGTCTTAGCTCTGAATATGTCACCACCTAGATCTGTCTTAGCTTCAAATATCCAGCCGCCTAGATCCGAGTTAAGCTCTGCTTGACTCGGATCTATCTTAGCTTCAAATATCCAACCGCCTAGATCTGAGTTAAGCTTTACTTAATTCGGATTTGTCTGAGCTTTGAGTATTCAGCCACCTAGATCCGAGTTAAGCTTTACTTAATTCGGATCTGTCTAAGATTTCAGTATTCAGCCACCTAGATCTGAGTTAAGCTTTGCTTAATTCGGATCTGTCTTAGCTTCAAATATCCAGCCGCCTAGATCCGAGTTAAGCTTTACTCAATTCGGATCTATGTTAACCTCAGGTATCTGATTGTGTAATTTTCTTTATCGCTTAGGTTGGCCATGATCATCGGACAGCCGAATTCCAAAGGCTGCTTTTTGCGCACAAGAAATTGCAAGAAAAGTTTGAAAAAGTAGTTCCCGTGGTGAAGAAAGCTGGTAACAAATCTCCGCGTTGTCCCTTAAGCTGTTAATATTTTCGATTTGGGGTGCTAACTCATTTTGCTTGCAATCGGGTAATATCAATAATCTAAATATTCGTCTTGAGAAGAAAGTTAAAGCTCTGGAAGGTTAGTTATTCTTTTCCTCTATCAATTTTCGTTCAAACTTATCCTGAGTTTCTTATAACCTTCTGGCTTTGGTATAGCCGAGTTACAAACTCTTGCAGCATCGCATCAAGAATGCATACCCATGCCTGATATGATGCTGCATTTTTTAGAGCAAGCCGCCACTCATTCGGCGCAATTGAAAGAGAAAGATGACGAGATAACCCGGTTGCGTGCCGAGGTGGAATCCCTCAAGCTTTCTCAGAAATCTGAGTTAGAGAAAGTTGATCAAGAGTTCTCCGAGGAAAAGAACCGGCTAAGTCTGCAATTGCAGAAGGATAAAAAACTCCTCGAGGCTGCCGAACTTAAGACTCGGACGATGAGCGAGGAAATCACTCGCTTCGAGAAGACCAAGGTTGACTGGGACCAAGATCTTTAGAAAATGCTGAGCTATATTCAGCGTAAGTTTCTGATCGTGGCCGAGTTATCCTCTCTTCTTTCTTACTTTTGACTGATATATTTTTATTTTGCGTAGATCATTTTCCGGAAGCTAAGCCCGTGAGCTCTAGGGCAGTGGTTAATGCTCGCCAGCGCCGAGGTGTCCCCGCAGATGCGAGTACAGAATATTCAATGTAAGACTTCTTGGTTGCCGTTGGCGCTGCTATTGGGCCAATGAAGATTATGGGCAGGGATTTGGTGCAAGCGGCCATTCGGGCCTACCATGTTCTCTGGATGAATACTTCTGGAACTCCTGATATTGACGAGGTCAAGATACTTGTGGAAAGGTTAATGGCATCCCAGACGCAGTTAAACCTCTGGAGGGAATCTGCTGGAAGAGCTGGTACTGACATGGCACTCACAGTCATTATGTCTTGGTATGAGGACATTTCACTCGATACCTTGATAAACCTGTGCACCGGCTCCCTTTGGGTTGAGGATCCAGAATTCGTCGCTCGCCGCCAAGCTCGTGCCTTCCAGCTTGTTGAATATGCTGATGTGCATAACTGGATTGAAGGGCCGAGTTTTCTTCCTAACCCAGCGGATGACGTCGAAATCGAAGACGCCCCCGATGATAATTCAGCCGACCAGGAGGAGGGTGAGGGCGACTCGGACAGTTTTGGTGATTCCAGCTCAAGCTCGGATGGGGACGGTGATGCGCGGTCATCTTCTAAAGAGACTGGGCATTCTCAAGCTCAGACTAACGCCTCTCAGCAGCCCCGGACACCCCCCGAGGATATTACCGCCCCTATTAAAGGCGAAGTAACCTCGGCTGAGGCACCATCTACCTCAGCACGCCCACCTTCTGGAGATGCCCCTGCACCGGAGACCGAGGTCGTGCCGCCGTCATCTGAGACAGCCATTCCTGCCCCGGGTCATGGTGCTGCCCCTTTAGGTTTAAAGAACTTCTTAACTTATTTCCAGTCCCTGGTATGCCGGGCGTATGATGTGTGTGAAACAATTATGCGATTTTCGGTGTGGTGCGAACCTTTTTTGCCTTTTGCTGCTGAGACATGAGTGATGATAATCATTATGGCTTTGCTTAAGCGGGTCTCACTGCCTTATATCTTTGTTTTGGCGACCTTTTATTCCGTAAACCCGGATTGTATTTCTCCATGTGGCTAGCCTTAGTTCGGCATATATCCTGTCTGTCCTTTTGAAAACAGTGGGTTATATCAATTAGTCCCCGAGTTATTTCTTGGGTTGCCAAAATATTTTGCATAGGTTATTATTGCAGGGTATTCCCCGAGTTGTTGTTCGAAATACTAAAGTGTTCAGGCAACAGATAATCATGGGGCAGTCCCCGAGTCACTGCTCAAGGTGCCGAGGTTTATTACTTAACTCAAAACTAATAAATATCATTGGGCAGTCCCCGAGTCACCGCTCAAGGTGCCGAGGTTTAGTACATAGCTCATAATAAGAAACAATATAGGGAAGTCCCCGAGTCACTGCTCAAGGTGCCGAGGTGTAATACACAACTCACAATAAGAAACAATATAGGGCAGTCCCCGAGTCACCTCTCAAGGTGCCGAGGTGTAATACACAACTCACAATAAGAAACAATATAGGGCAGTCCCCGAGCTACTGCTCAAGGTGCTGAAGTTTAATACATAGTTGATACTTCGACCTGAATTGTCACATTACAACGCGCCATAGGAGGCTCCTACGAGTAAAATGGACGAAGTAAAGCGATGTTCCATGGTCTTTTTGATTCCTCGCCGGCTTTGTTTGCCTTGTTATTTTCTGGCGACTGAGCATCAATTAGGTAATATGCATCATTGTGCAATGCTTTGCTCACGATGAATGGTCCCTCCCATGGGGGTGATAGTTTGTGCATTCCGGCTGTGCGTTGCACTAGCCGAAGAACCAAATCTCCTTCTTTAAACACTCTTGGATTGACTTTTTTGCTGTGATATCATTGTAAATCTTGCTGATAAATAGCTGACCTTGATAGTGCCAACTCCCTGGCCTCTTCTAACAAATCGACATCATCTTGCCGAGATACCTCATTTACCTCGGCGGTTGTGTACTGGGTTACTCTTGGCGAATCATGTATTATGTCGGCTGGAAGCACGGCTTCTGCTCCATATACCAGAAAAAATGGGGTATATCCTGTTGACCTGTTTGGGGTAGTTCTGAGGCTCCATAGTACTGCTGGTAGTTCCTCCATCTAGCATCCTGCCGACCTTTGCAGAGGTTCGACAAGTCGGGGTTTTATTCCGGACAATATTAGTCCATTAGATCTTTCTACTTGCCCATTGGATGCTGGGTGGGCCACCGAGGCGACATCTAGTCTTATGTGTTTTTCTTGGCAAAATCTAGCAAAAGCCCCTTCAGCGAAGTTTGTGCCATTGTCTGTAATAACACTATGTGGATAACCATATCTCAAGATAATATCTTTGAGGAACTTTACTGTTGTTGGTCCATCACATTTTTTTATCGGTTTTACTTCGATCAACTTTGTGAATTTATCCACCATGACTAAAATATGGGTCATCCCGCCCCGGGCCGGCTTGAATGGTCCCACCATATCCAAGCACCATACCGAAAATGGCCAGGTAATTGGTATCGTCTTTAATTCGGACGATGTCATATGTATCTTGCTGGCATATCTCTGGCAACCATTGCATTTTTTCTACCATTTTTTTGGCTTCTTTCAATGCCGTTGGCCAATAAAATCCATGCCTGAATGCTTTGGCAACTAAATCTCTAGACGAGGCATGATGCCCGCATTCTCCTTGATGTATATCTAGGAGGATTTCCTGGCCTTCCGCCGAGTCAACACATCTTTGCAGCACGTTTGTGACGCTCCTTTTATACAACTCATTATTTATGATTGTATAAGCTTTTGCTCTTCTCACTGTCTGTCTAGCCAGTACCTCATTATTCGGCAAAGTCGCATCTTTAAGGAAGGAAAATATAGGTTGCGCCCATGTTGGCGTGATTTTTTCTGGGATAATTCCACTATCTATTTCCATATTTTCTGCTGACATAACAACCTCGGGTTTTTCCATATCCGTTCGTATGACGGCTGGGTTCATTTTTGGAAACTCCGGGTTAAATTCTTGGTCAATCTCCATCGGCATACTATCTTCTTTTGATTTTGCCAAGATAAATATGGATTCGGACTCTGGTGATGGTGCTATTGATGGTTTTCTCAGGTGCTCTAGGGCGATACCCGGGGGAATTGATTGTCTGGTTGATCCGAGTTTTGACAACGTGTCTGCAGCGTCATTTTCTGCTCGGGGTATATGATGAAATTCACATCCATCGAAGTATACACTGAGTTTTTGCACATGGAATATATATAAGGCCATATTCGCATCTAGCGCACCCCAATTACGTGATACTTGTTGTACTACCAGATCTGAATCTCCGTAGCATAGGATCCAACGTATCCCAATCTCTTTTGCCACTTTTAATCTATGGACGAGTGCTTTGTACTCGGCTACGTTGTTTGACGCGGCAAAATGTATTTGCAGCACATATTTCAGCTGATCTCTTTTTGGCGAGGTTAACACTATCCCTGCCCCCAAGCCATTCCTTAGCTTGGAACCATCAAAGTGCATTGTCCAATAAGTCGGATCTGGTAATGGTGGCTCATATTGTACCTCGGCCCAATCCACAAAGAAGTCGGCCACTGCCTGAGATTTGATTGCATCTCGCCTATCGAATGTCGGAGCATAAGGTGACAATTCAATTGCCCATTTTGCTATTCGACCGCTTGCATCTTTGTTTCTCAATATGTCAGCTATGGGTGCTTCACAGATCACTTTGATCGGATGTTCTTCGAAGTAATGTTTAAGTTTCTTCGCCGACATGTATACCCCATATGCCATCTTCTGGTAATGTGGGTAGTTTTGTTTCGAGGCTGATAGTACCTCGCTCAGGTAATATACCGGCCTTTGTACTGATTTATCATCTTCCATTCGTTCCACAACGACCACCGCACTTACCACTCTGTTTGTGGCGGCTATGTAAAGTAACATAGGCTCTTTTGACAATGGAGAGGCCAGGATTGGTGCTGTGACTAGCATCTTTTTTAGTTCATGAAATGCATTGTTTGCTTGTGGTGTCCAAACGAACTTATCAGATTTTTTTCATCAGTTGATATAGTGGTAATGTCTTCTCTCCTAGCCGACATACAAATCGGCTAAGCGAGGCCAGGCAACCCGTGAACTTCTGTACGTCATTTAGACATCTCAGCAATTCCATTCTTTCTACTTCTCTTATCTTAGTGGGATTGGCCTCTATACTCGGCTGGATACGAGAAAACCGAGTAGTTTCCCAGCTGGTACGCAGAAGGTGCATTTCTCCGGGTTAAGTTTCATTCGGAACCTTCTCAAATTCGCGAATGTCTGCCGAATATCATCCAGTAGTGTTTTGCTCTCTTTGGTTTTGATAAACATCATCTACATATACTTGTACATTTTTCCCTATCTGGTTATGTAGACACTTTTGCATACATCTCTGGTATGTTGCCCCTGCGTTACGCATGCCGAATGGCATGATGCGATAGCAATAAGCCCCATACGGGGTAATAAACGCAGTATTTATTTGATCAGCCGGATTTAACGGTATCTGGTGGAAACCAGAATACGCGTCTACAAACGATAACAACTCACAACCAGCAGTCGAATCAATGACTTGGTCTATCCTAGGTAAAGGAAAAGGATCTTTGGGACACGCCTTGTTCAGGTTCGTGTAATCAACACACATTCGCCATACGATGGCTACATTTGGATCGTCCTTTTTCTTTTCTACTAACACCGGGTTTGATAGCCAATCCGGATAAAGCACTTCCATGATGAACCCGGCCGCAAGGAGCCGAGCTATCTCATCCCCTATTATTTTTCTCCTGTCTTCGGCGAAGCGGCAGAGAGGTTGCTTCACCGGCCTTGCTCCTGGCCTTACATTCAGAGAGTGCTCAGCCAACTCCCTCGGCACACCTTGCAGGTCTTGAGTTGACCATGCAAAGATATCCCGATTCTCACAGAGGAAGTTGGTGAGCTCGCTTTCCTATTTGGAATCTAGGCCGGCACCAATGGTGACGGTGCGCTCTGGGAACTGCTCATCTATCTGGACCTTTTTTGTTTCTTTAGTCGGCTGGACCGAGACACTTCCATGTGGGTTAGCCAATGCCGGCATATTCAGTTGTGCCGACTGAGCGAGGGCCGCTACCTCCTGAATCCTTCTTTTTTCTCTTGCGATTACCAATGACTCGGCCAGGTTTGATCCAATTGTAGCACATTCCATTGACTTCCTGTAATCTCCTGCTACAGTTATCACCCCTTGTGGTCCGGGTAGCTTCATTTTCAAGTATGCGATGTGGCAGCTACTCATGACTTTGGCCAACGTTGGCCGCCCGAGTAAAGCATGATAGCAACTTTCTAGATCCACCACCTCAAACTCCAAATTTTCCGCTCTGCAGTTATCCCTTGTGCCGAATAACACATCTACCCAAACCTTCCCAATGGGTTCACATGAAAGTCCCGGCACTATTCCATGGAACGTGGTTCTTGTGGATTGCAGCATATTCTGCGATATTTCGAGCTTATGCATTGTATCTTTGTACATGATATTGATACTGCTCCCATTGTCAATGAGTACTTTTGAGAATTTCACATTAATGTTGGGCCCGACAAATGTCGGATCTAATACGAGTGCATACGACCCCGGACTCGGCATTAATTTGGGATGATTTTTTATACTCCAAGTTACTTCTTGATCTGACCAAGGCACATATCTCGGTACTGCCGGCATAACTGCATTCACTTCCATATGCCGGCGCTGTACACTTTGCCTGTCTTGCTGTTCTGTTGTGAACACGCAATATGATTGATGATGCTCCCTGTAATCATTGCGTCCATTATTTCCGGGGTTAGCCCTTCCATCCTGACCCTGATTTATCACTTGATGCACTGCATCCCTCCGATCTGAGTTATCATACCTCGGGGGAGGAGGGGGTAACATTAATTGATGTGCATTCGCCCCAGTCAATTGCGGCTGCTGCTGCTGATGCGCCTGATGGGAAGGTGCTTGCATACCCGCCGGGTTCCCTATTGCGTTTTTCATCCAGGCGCATTGTCGGGTTGTATGATTAGCCGACTTGGCTGGGTTTGGAGTGTGAAACTTACACGGTTGATCCAACATGGATTCAAATGTGTACTTCGGCCTCTCCTGCCATTGCTTCTTCTGTTCTGGCATCCACTGTCTCTTCCCTTCATTCCTTGGTGTCCATTCTTTGAGGACCATTCTTACGATTGTTGTTTCCGTGAGTCGGCTGATCTTGTACTACTGCTGCCACCTGATTAGAGGCATATCTGTAATCTGGTCTTTCCTCTCTTCTTCTACCTCTAAACTCGTTGCGCCTCGATGATCCAGCCACATCTCTTGCATATTGATCTTGATGCTCTCGATGGTCCGCCGACATCAGCTCTGGTTGCGTCGGATCTCCCAATGCATACGAATCCGCTATCCTGATGGTTTCTGCCAAAGTGGTTGGCATATATTTTTGTAGTCGCTGCCACAAGACACTGGCATAACGACACCCTTGAGCGAACCAAGCTATTGCTTGTGATTCTATAACTCCCTCGCATGAATTCCTGAGGTTACACCACCGAGTCAAGAACTCTCTATCTGTCTCGTTCAGCCTTTGCTTGCACATCGCAAGCTGCTGTGGCCTGTTCGGTCTCTTGTAAGTGCTGGTAAAGTTGCTGACAAACATCTCTTCAAAATCTAACCAGCAATTGATACTGCCCGCTGGTAGATTATTCAGCCATACTCTGGCCGGCCCTTCCAGCATTTGCGGGACATATCTTACTGCCCATCGCAAGTTTCCGCTAGCTATTTTTACTGCAGTGGCATAGTCAATTAACCAATCTTGTGGTTTGGTGCTCCCATTGTATGTTTTCGTGCCCCTTGCCAGCTGAAAATTCGGCACAGGCGGCTCGCCCATGATCCGGGGTCCGAAACATGCCAGACCTGGCGGACCTTGATCCTCTAACAACTCGGACCGGTATAACCTGTCCAATTTTAGTCTTGCATCATTTGACGGTAGGTTTCTATAAACTACTCTCTCCTGCATTCCATAATGGTCATTTCCACCATGCCCTGCATACTCCATATCGGAATAACCGTCATTGTACCTCTCATTTGCCTGATTATGGCGAGCTGGTCTCACTTCTCTTTCCTGCCGAGGTTCATATCTCGCCCGAGGATTGGGCGGCGGATCCCTCCTTCCTTCTGCCGGGATATTGTTCTCATGATTTCCTCTTCCAAGGTCTCCATTGCCTCGGCTTCCGTTGCCTTTGTTGGCACGGCCGGTGTTTCTTTCGCCACTATTACCTTGGCTTCCATTGCCTCAGTTCTCATTGATCTTTTCAGCTACCGGCGGATCATACGGTACAATTTGCTTGTTTTTTTTCCTGAAGTTACTGCTCTATCTTTTCGCGCATTGTTTCCGGATGAGGATGCTGCTGCCATAGATAGGGCGGGTCCTGAACCAGCCGAATGAACCATACGCGAGGCACCGGGTCTTGCCGGGTCTTCCCTAAGTATTGTTGGAATTATTCCCTAGAGGCAATAATAAAGATGTTATTATTATAATTCTTGTTCATGATAAAGTTTATATTCCATGCTAGAATTGTATTAAGCGGAAACATTAATACTTGTGTGGTTTGTAAACAACACCGTGTCCCTAGTACGCCTCTATGGACTAGCTCATTGATTAATGATGGTTAAGGTTTCCTAACCATGGACATGAGTTCGATTAATAATGAGATCATATCATTGGGAGAATGATATGATGGACAGACCCAAACTAAGCGAAGCAATTTGATCGTGTCATCGTGTTCATCTTTGTGAAGCTTTTCTTATGTCAAATATTGTATTCCTTAGACCATGAGATAATACAACTCCCTGGTATCGGATGAAAGCTTTGAGGTCATCAAACGTCATCCTATGAGAGGGTGATCATAAAGGTGTCTCTCAGGTGATCGGAAAGTACCTATTGGGTTGTATGTATCGAGAAGGGAATATATATATGGGATTGATTGAATCCTGGCATCGTGGTTCATCCGATATGATCATCGATGAATGTGTGGGAGTCAATATGGGTTTCGGCACCCGCTGATTATTGATATAAGATCATGTACGCATATTCTCGAACCCAGGTCACACACTTAACGTGTCTCGGCGCTAGGATAGATTGGATAATTGGTTTATGAGTTTTTGTTCGAGTCTCGGATGGGATCCGGGACATCACGAGAGGTTCCGAATGGTCCGAGAATAAGATTCATATAAGGCGGTAGTTTTGGAGTTCGAATTGTTCCAAGTTAATCGGTATTGTGCTAAGCTTCTAGAACCTTCCGGAAGGGGACCAACGTGGCCCCACCTTCCGGGAGGGGGGATGGGCCTATGAGGGAGTGCCCTGGCCGCATTGGGCCAGGGTCACAAGGCCCCATAGGGCCCAGCCGGCCAACAGGGGTAAAACCCTAGATAGGGCTTCTAGAAGGCGGGGGGGGGGGGGGGGTTCCTTGCCCCCCACTCCTCCTCCTTTGGCCGCCGGCCTAGGGCTTGGGGGAGGGTCTAGGCTGCGACCACCCCTATATATATAGGGCCGGGGGCGAACCACCCCCACACACCTTCCCCTCCAACCCTAGCCGCCCTGCTGCCCTCCTCTCTCCCTCCCGACTGCTTGTAGGCGAAGCCCTGCTGCAGAAATTCTCCACCAATTGCACTGCGCCGTCGCGTTGTAGATCCAACCCATCTCTCCACCATACTTGCTGGACCAAGGAAGGAGGAGACGTCGAGGTGCCGCACGTGTGCATCTCACGGAGGCATCGCCGCTTGTGGTGCTAGATCGGATCGGATCGCGAGGAGGAGAAGCGAGTACGACTACATCACCCACGTTCCGACGAACGTTCCGCTGTGCGAATCTTCAAGGGTATGAAGATCTAATCCAATCTCTCTCGTTGTTTGCATCTCCTAGATTAGATATTGGCTTCCCTCTGTTCGCATCCATAGAAAATTTTGATTTACTATGCCGCGAAACCCATCAGTGGTATCAGAGCTAGATCTATGCGTAGATGTGTTTCACGAGTAGAACGCAACATGGTTGTTGCGGGCGTTGATGTTTTCTGTTGCAAGCCTCTTGTTTGTGTTCTTCTTATGATGCGGGATAGTGAGATTGAAGCGGTCCAGGCCAACCTTGCTGACGTCGTTTCATAGACCGGCTCCGCACTTGACGTGTGGCTTGTTCCACACATGCGGCTGGTGGATGCCTGTTTCTCTCACTATAGTTGTCATGGGTTTAACACCGGAGTTTGGCAACCATAATATCACCGTTGTGGCTTTCCGTAGGTAAGAATCGTTCTTAGCATCTACTCCCATAAGCCACGTAAAACATGCAACAACAAATTAGAGGCGTCTAACTTGTTTTTGCAGGGAGTGTTTTCTGTGATATGGTATGGCCCAAGATGTGATATGTGTATTGTATGCGATGATCATGTTTTGTAATGTTTCACGACTTGAATGTCGATGAGTACACAACCGGCAGGAGCCATATGGTTGTCTTTATAATTGTGTATGACCTGCGAGTCAACTTCTTTTACGCCATGTAATAGCTTTACTTTATCGCTAAGTAGTTAGCAATAGTTGTAGTTGCTATTCGTGGTGGAGGCAATCATGGTGGAGTGATGGAGATCATGCCGGCACGCACAAGATGGAGATCATTGCGTGAATATTGGCTATACCATGTCACATAAAGTTATATGCATGTGATGTTTATCCTTTTATGTATCTTATTATGATTAGATCGCGACGGTAGCATTATAAGATGATTCCTCACTTAAAGATCAAGATAAAAACTGTGTTCTCCCCAAGTATGCACCGTTGCGAAGTTAAATGTGTCCAAGCATCACGTGATGATCGGGTGCTATAGACTCTACGCTCACATACAACGGGTGCAAGCCAGTTTTGCACTGGCAGAAATACTTGGGTCTAACTTGACGAGCCTAACATGTACAGACATGGCCTCGGAACACATGAACCGAAAGGTTAAGCATGAGTCATATGAATGATATGATCGACACTTCGTTGTCCACCATTGAAACCACATCTCTTCTCGTGACGATCGGATTAGGTGTGGTGAATTTGGATTGTGTTCACTAAACAACTTGAGGGATGTTGAATTTAGTGGGAGTTCATCTAGTAATTTGATTAAAAGTTGAACTAGTTATCATGAACATAGTCTAATTTGTACTTGCAAATATTGTAGATCACATGGCTAAGTCCAACTTCAACTTCAACGTTTTTGCTGAGAAAGAAAAGCTTAAGAACAATGGGTCTAACTTCACCAATTGGTTCTGCAATCTGAGAATCATTCTCTCTGGCGGTCAAAAGGACTATGTCCTTGAGAAAGCGTTAGGTGACGCCCTAGCAATCTGCGCTACCGATGAGAAAGCTGTCTATCAGTCGCGCAAAGATGATTATGGTGTGATTAATAGCACCATGTTGTTTGCTATGGAATCGGACCTTCAAAATTGTTTTGAAGACTATCCCGGGCCCTTTGAGATTCTTGAGGAGCTGAAAACTATGTTTCAGACTCAGGCCCGTTCTGAGAGATATGAGATCTCTGAGAAGTTCTTTAACTGCAAGATGGAGGAAGGGAGTTCCGTTAGTGAGCACGCCATTAAGATGTCGAGCTACACTCAACGCCTTGAGCAACTGGACTGCAAGATTCCAGAGGAGCTCAAGATTGACAGGGTTCTGCAATCACTCCCTCCCAGCTACAAAAGTTTTGTAGTGACTCATAATCAGATTGATTCCACTAATATGATCACCGAGCTCTTCGCAAAGCTGAAGGCTGCGGAGGTGGACATCAAAAAGGATAATCATGTGTTGATGGTCAACAGGCCCTCCTTTAAGAAAGGTAAGGGTGCAAAGAAGCCCTTCAAGAAAGGCGGCAGCAAGCGCATTGCCCCTGCTGAGAAGAAGCTCAAGTCTGGTCCTAAGCCGGACACTGAGTGCTTCTATTGCAAGGACAAGGGTCACTTTGGAAGCATCGATGAAGTACTTAGCGGACAAGAAGGTGGCACCATCAAAGGTATATTTGATATACATGTTATTGATGTTTTCCTTACTAGCCCTCGTTGTAGTTCACGGTATTTGATACTGGTTCAGTTGCTAATATTTGTAACTCGAAACAGGAGCTACGGAATAGACGGCGGCTTGCGAGGGATGAGGTGACGATGCGCGTTGGCAACGGATCAAGAGTTGATGTGATGGTCGTCGGCACGCTCTCCTTAGTTTTACCTTCGGGATTAGTTTTAAACCTAAATAAATGTTATTATGTGCCTGCGTTGAGCATGAACATTATTTCTGGATCGTGTTTATTGCAAGACGGTTATTCATTTAAATCGGAGAATAATGGTAAAACCCTAGATAGAGCTTCTAGAAGGGGGGAGGTTTCCTTGCCCCCCACTCCTCCTCCTTTGGCCGCCGGCCTAGGGCTTGGGGGAGGGGTTAGGGCTGCGCCCACACCTCTATATATAGAGGGCTGGGGGCACACCACCCCCACACACCTTCCCCTCCAACCCTAGCCGCCCTGCTGCCCTCCTCTCTCCCTCCTGACTGCTTGTAGGCGAAGCCCTGCTGCAGAAATTCTCCACCAATTGCACCGCGCCGTCGCGTTGTAGATCCAACCCATCTCTCCACCATACTTGCTGGACCAAGGAAGGAGGAGACGTCGAGGTGCTGCACGTGTGCATATCACGGAGGCATCGCCACTTGTGGTGCTAGATCGGATCGGATCGCGAGGAGGAGAAGCGAGTATGACTACATCACCCACGCCCGTTTTAACGCTCATTCCGTCTTGAATCTTCAAGGGTATGAAGATCTAATCCAATCTCTCTCGTTGTTTGCATCTCCTAGATTAGATCTTGGCTTCCCTCTGTTCACATCCGTAGAAAATTTTGATTTACTATGCCGCGAAACCCATCAAGTATTTCTTCATTCTGCTGGTTTGCAATGCGCACCAGCTCATTCACTCTGTCTTGTTGTTTATGCCGGGCTTCGCCGGTTAGTCCTTCTAACTCTAGTGCAGCGGCATTTGCCGCCCTTAGGTTTTTTGCCGGGGTGCTATACCTCGGCAAGCCTAGATCGACTGAATCTTCTTTATGAGTCTCATGCTCCTTATTGATATCATCCATAAGGTTTTTCCCTCTCAATCTTAACTCATCGACCCGCTCGGGGGCGACATCTAGCTTATTTTCCTTAGCATATTCTCGCAGGGTCCTGTTTAAGGATTCCCGCAATGCCGACACCTTTTTTGCCTCTACCAGCACCTTTTGCCTGGTTTCTTCTAACTCTGCCTGAGCATTAGCCGGATCTAGTATCGGTGCTACAGGCGTAGTCAGATTATCTATGGTTGCCTGAAGAATATTCTCTGGACTTTCTAGGGGTGGACATCTTACCCTTTGTGCCTTTGGGGTTGTTTCCTGCACCTCGGCTGGCCTGGCTGCCGAAGGATCTACCTCGTTGGGCTGCGGAGCTTCCTGCCTTGTGGTCACCTTTACTCCCGTCGTCGGATCCTTGCTTGATCCGGCGCCTGCTGCTCCCTCCTGCACCTCGGATGCAACCATCACCTCGACGCTGCCGACGGAGCGTTCTCCACATGGACCGTTCGCGGCGCTGAGGGGGGGCTCTCCTGCAACAATAACTTGGTGAGGATAAACGGCGGAGGTGTCGACGCCGACGTAGATCTGGTGCATGCCTAGGTTGATGAAGACGCCGTTGCGTGGAGGAGATTCTCTCCTAAAGCTGCCTGCATTATCGCTGACGTAGTCACAGAGATCAAATCTCCGGACTAAGCCAGAGACAACGCGCTCGCCAGTGCGGATGAATTTTCCCGTCCGGATCTTGACTCCAGCTAGCACCGCTGCTGGCCCCACGGTGGGCGCCAACTGTCGTGGTGGTGGCACGGCAGATGCCATGGGTAGGCTAAAGTATGGGGCCAATGGATGCTAGAGGGATCTGGGGAGGGAAGATGTAGTTGATTCTACACACAAATGGTTAACATATAGATCTTTATTTCTCCTCTCTTGGGCTACAAGTGCTCCTTGAGCTGTATACAGGAAGAGAAGATGAACTTTTACCAGCCTAACAGTACCAAAATGAGCCGATCCCCTTCTCAGGATCCAAGCCTCTCCTTATAAAGGGGTGCCTTGGCTCCTCTAGGGCTGACGTGGCAAGCATATTCGAAGAATATGCTTGTCCCAATATAGTAATTCGGCGGCCTCCTTTCCGTGTCTCCCTTCTAATGACGGCAAGGTTCCAGAGAAACCCACCTGCACGCCTCGGGCTCCAGGACTGTCACCTCCGTGACCTCCTTACGCCTTTCGCTGCTCTCGCCTGCCCTTGCGCTTGGCTCTGTTCAGATCCTTCCTAGCCTATGACTAAGGTTTGACTATAGGCGCCTCCTTCCCCTGCAAGCTTCATGTCATTCGGCCATGTCTCGCTTAACTCGGCTTGGCCTTCACCCGCACTTAGGTTATTTGGACTTACCTGTCCGACTCAACTTGTACTTCGGCTAGGTAACGTACAGCTCCTCCCATAAGTGTCATGGTCGTGCTTATCTCGGCCGTCCTTTACATGATTCAGCCGATATAAATAGTAACTCGGCATAGGACAGGGGGAACTCCTTTTGTCTTCCCCCGTCCTGACCCTATCCGGGGTCACCTCCCCAACAAAGTTCGTTACCAGCCTCTTACCACTCCTCGAGTTGTCTTAATCTTCAATATTTCTCTTCACTTGTGTGACTTGAATGATAACATGAAACCATAATTCACTGAGAACGGCTGAACCCTGCAAAGAACTCACAAAACCAAAGAAGAACAACAAATATTTTTGGTGTTTTCGATTTTTTAGAAGGCAACCAACGCAAAACCAAACAAAGCAAAAGAAAACCAAAAACAAAAATTAAGACGCTCCAAGAACAACACAGCTGTGCATGAAACAATAAAAACGAAGTGTCTACAAAGACCTGAGATTTTTATTGATGAAGAAGGGGATGCCTTGGGCACCCCCAAGCTTTGACGCTTGTACCTCTTGAGTAATTTATTGGGGTGACACGGAGTGTCTACCCCCAATCTTGAGCTTTTGTCAATTCTTCATCTCATTACATCATCCTCTCTCTACACCTGAAATTTTTCTTTCATACAAAACTTCACACAATCTTCATTAGCAATATTAGTTTATTCAAAAGATATTAGACCTCTGGCAAAGCTTGGGAACAACAAGACGTTTAATTAAAAACACAAGCTACTATAGCAACTCCTTAAAAAAGCTAAATTTACTAAACTTAACCCGAAAAGGAATCAATAAGAAGCAAATGCAAATAATGGGAGAAATCTGTCAAAACAGACCAGTAGGTAGAAACCGATTTTTTCGAACATCTTCTGTTGCTCAAATCAAAAAGTGTTGAACTAACGAACGTTATATAGCATACTGGGGGATTTATTCGTAAATTTTGAGCTCAATCCGAGTTACAGAGACTCCTCACGAACTTTTTTGGTGGAGGACAGAAATCTATTTTGGGACAGCAACTCCCCAAATCTTACTTCCCTCTCATTAGAGGTCATTCTTGGCATAAAAAGCAAACAAAAAGGATAAGGAGAGGTCATTACTGAAGTAATAACTTCCAAGATTCAAGGAAACTCTTGAGTTATCTCTCAACAAGTACTTTTCTTTAACGCCTTTAAGTTAGGCACGACGAAGAGCAAAGATTGGAAAGGAGAAAAATAAAAGTGAGCAAGTATAACCATTATGAAAAGATTATTTTGTTCATTAAAATCCTTTTGTTAACAAGGTTGATCAAGTCTTGTTACCAAAATAATCTTATATGAATCAAAACTTTGCATTCCACAAGGTGATTATGTTAACTCATACTTGATAGCAATGATCCCAATCATAATAGTTTCAAAATTTTCTTGTGAAATGGGACAATATATATCTCCAACCTTGATGCTCTCAATATTTTCAATGGAATTCAGGCAATAGCTTTTGGCAACCTTCTTGGGGAAATAGACAATGTGCTCTTTGTTATTAATATTGAATGTTACTTTTCCTTGATTATAATTGATGACAGCAGCTGCAGTATTAAGAAAAGGTATCCCAAGAATAATAGACATATTATCATCTTCACACATTTTAAGCACAACAAAATCAGTTAAAACCATGCAATTATGAGCTACTTGAACAGGAACAACCTCACATATACCAACAGGAATAGTAGTTGACTTATCAGCCATTTGTAAAGATATATCAGTTGGTATTAACTTTTCTAGCTGGAGTCTCTTGTAGAGAGAAAAAGGCATAACACTAACTCCAGCTCCCAAATCACATAAAGCAATTCTAACATAATTATTCTTAATAGAGCAAGGAATAGTTGGTATACCTGGATCACCAAGTTTCTTTGGAACCTTACCATTGAAGGAGTAATTAGCAAGCAAAGTAGAAATCTCCTCATTAGGAATCTTTCTTTTATTAGAGACAATATCCTTCATATACTTTTAGTAAGGAGGCAACTTAATAGCACCAGTCAAAGGGATTTGCAAGAATAAAGGTTTCATCCACTCACAAAACTTGTTGTAGCGTTCTTCCTCCTTTGACTTGTGTTTCTTACCTGGAAAAGGCATGGGTTTCTGCACCCAAGGTTCTCTCTCTTTACCATGTTTATTAGCAATAAAATCTTCCTTAGTGTACCTAGTGTTCTTAGTGTGCTTCTTAGGTTCTTCCTCAACTTCTCCCTCATTATTAGGAGCATCATTTTTATCATCACCACTCTCAGTTTCAGCATCAGAGACCCTTTTGGAGAGCAGAGCTGCAGTCATAGCACCTGGCCTGTAACTCTATGTATATATAACTAGGACTGGGCATAAAACCCGAGAACCGAAAGACCGACCCGAAAAGACTTGGACCGAACCCGATATGACCAAAACCGAATCCCTCGGTACCTAACTCGGTTAGCAGATTTGGAAAACCGAAATTATATCGGTGATATCGGTGCATACACTCGGTGCCCCGAACTGACCGAAGAACCGACACCCCATCCCATGGACTTCCTTCCCGTAGAGGTGCAGACTATGTGGTCGCGTTGACTCCCTCTAAATCAGCGAGCCCCTTCCAATTTTCCTCTCCAAAAATCATGGTACCGATAGCCGAGTTATTCCTCCCTTCAATTCTCACGAAGCGTGATCTTGACTTCAAATCGATCGATCTTTGCCCCCAGGTCCCTTATATATACGGGATCCCATCGCTGCGATGCATCTGTCACGCTCCACTCGCCTTTACCTAGTCATGCCGGGGCGATGCTGTTCGACGGAACACCACATCGGAAGACGTCCGCACGGAGAGTTGCTGCTACTTCTAGGCTGCAAGATACCAGGTACGTAATACTTCTTTGTAAATTGAATGTTAGTGAATAGCGATTTCTCGATGGGGATTGTTTATGGTTGGGAATTACAAATCGATTCTTGATTGATTGAGCGCTGCTAATGGCCGAGCTCTGCTGATACTGCTAATGGCCGAGCTCTGCTGATACATTTTCGGTGCAGTTCGGTCCAACCGATAACCGAACCAAAGCTACCGATGCACCGATCGCTCGGTTCCCAGATCTGACGTGCACCGAACGGTGCTTGATTTTGCAACACCGAATTCGCTCGATCACCGAGGAACCGAACCGTTCGGTTCGGTGTATCCGAACGCCCAGTCCTATATATAACCTACCTCCTTGGTTGTGCATGAAGCGGAAGTTCATTATGATGCCAGTGCTCATCCAAGGCCCGAAGAAACCCGGCAATGACATTGATGTCTATCTAAGGCCATTAGTTGAAGAACTACTATAGTTGTGGCGCGACAAAGGTGTTCGTATGTGGGATGAGCACAAACAGGAGCCATTTGACCTACGGGCATTGTTGTTCATAACCATCAATGATTGGCATGCTCTTAGTAACCTTTCAGGACAGTCAAACAAGGGATACAATGCATGCACGCATTGTTTAGATGATATTGAAAGTATATATTTGGATAAAGGTAAGAAGAATGTGTACCTGGGGAATCGTCGATTTCTTTCGGCTAGGCATCCCGCAAGAAAGAAAGGCAAGCATTTCAATGGTGAGGCAGATCACCGGAAGAAGCCTATCCGCCGTACTGATGATGATATATTTGGTATGGTCGAGGATCTAGAAGTAATCTTTGGAAAGGGCCCTGGCGGTCAATCTGTTCCAAATGACGCTGACGGACATGTGCCCATGTGGAAGAGGAAATCTATATTTTGGAAGCTACCCTATTGGAAAGTTCTGGAGATCCGCTCTGCAATCAACGTGATGCACGTGACGAAAAATCTTTGCGTGAACCTGCTAGGCTTTATGAGCGTGTATGGAAATACAAAAGATATGCCAGAAGCACGGCATGACCAACAAGGTATGAAAGACCGAGACGGCGTGCATCCAATAAAGACAGATAAAGGACGTCTAAGTGCTGCCAGCTATGCTCTTACCAAAGAAGAGAAGGAATTTTTTTTTGAAGTCCTTAGAAGTATGAAGGTCCCCTCTGGCTTCTCGTCGAATATAAAGGGAATAATAAATATGGCAGAGAAAAAATTCCAGAACCTAAAGTCTCATGACTGCCACGTGCTTATGACACAATTGCTTCCGGTTGCATTGAGGGGTATTTGTTGGAATTATGCCCTAGAGGCAATAATAAAGATGTTATTATTATAATTCTTGTTCATGATAAAGTTTATATTCCATGCTAGAATTGTATTAAGCGGAAACTTTAATACTTGTGTGGTTTGTGAACAACACCGTGTCCCTAGTATGCCTCTATGGACTAGCTCATTGATTAATGATGGTTAAGGTTTCCTAACCATAGACATGAGTTGTCGATTAATAATAAGATCATATCATTGGGAGAATGATATGATGGACAGACCCAAACTAAGCAGAGCAATTAGATCGTGTCATCGTGTTCATCTTTGCGAAGCTTTTCTTATGTCAAATATTGTATTCCTTATACCATGAGATAATACAACTCCCTGGTATCGGATGAAAGCTTTGAGGTCATCAAACGTCATCCTATGAGAGGGTGATCATAAAGGTGTCTCTCACGTGATCGGAAAGTACCTGTTGGGTTGTATGTATCGAGATGGGATTTGTCCCTCCCAAGTCGGAGAGATATACTTCGGGCCCACTCGGTAATCGATATCAACACCGCTTGCAAGCACGTGGTTATGGAGTTAATCACAAAGTGATATCGGATTACGGAACGAGTAAAGTACTTGCTGTGAACGAGATTGAACTAGGTATGACGGTGCCGACGATCGAATCTCGGGCAAGTAAAATATCGTGAGATGAAGGGAATATATATATGGGATTGAATGAATCCTGGCATCGTGGTTCATCCGATATGATCATCGATTAATGTGTGGGAGTCAATATGGGTTTCCAGACCCCGCTGTTGATTATTGATAGAAGATCATGTCCGCATATTCTCGAACCCGCAGGGTCACACACTTAACGTGTCTCGACGCTAGGATAGATTGGATAATTGGTTTATGAGTTTTTGTTCAGAGTCTCGGATGGGATCCGGGACATCACGAGAGGTTCCGGAATGGTCCGGAGAATAAGATTCATATAAGGCAGTGCAGTTTTTGGAGTTCGGAATTGTTCCGGGTTAATCGGTATTGTACCTAAGCTTAGAACCTTCAAGGGGACCAACATGGCCCCACCTTTCGGGAAGGGGCATGGGCCTATGAGGGAGTGCCCTGGCCGCATTGGGCCAGGGGCACAAGGCCCCATAGGGCCCAACCGGCCAGCTAGGGTAAAACCCTAGATAGAGCTTCTAGAAGGGGGGAGGTTTCCTTGCCCCCCACTCCTCCTCCTTTGGCCGCCGGCCTAGGGCTTGGGGGAGGGGTTAGGGCTGCGCCCACCCCTCTATATATAGAGGGCTGGGGGCGCACCACCCCCACACACCTTCCCCTCCAACCCTAGCCGCCCTGCTGCCCTCCTCTCTCCCTCCATCGCTTGTGGCGAAGCCTGCTGCAGAAATCCTCCACCAATTGCCTTGCGCCGTCGTTGTAGATCCAACCCATCTCTCCACCATACTTGCTGGACCAAGGAAGGAGGAGACGTCGAGGTGCTGCACGTGTGCATCTCACGGAGGCATCGCCACTTGTGGTGCTAGATCGGATCGGATCGCGAGGAGGAGAAGCGAGTACGACTACATCACCCACATTCCGACGAACGTTCCGCTGTGCGAATCTTCAAGGGTATGAAGATCTAATCCAATCTCTCTCATTGTTTGCATCTCCTAGATTAGATCTTGGCTTCCCTCTGTTCGCTTCCATAGAAAATTTTGATTTACTATGCCGCGAATCCCTTCAGTGGTATCAGAGCTAGATCTATGCGTAGATGTGTTTCACGAGTAGAACGCAACATGTTTGTTGCGGGAGTTGATGTTTTCTGTTGCAAACCTCTTGTTTGTGTACTTCTTATGACGCGGGATAGTGAGGTTGAAGCGGTCCAGGCCAACTTTACGTGACGTCGTTCGCGAGACCGGCTCCGCACTTGACGTGTGGCTTGTTCCACACATGCGGCTGGTGGATGCCTGTTTCTCTCACTATAGTTGTCATGGGATTTACACCGGAGTTTGGCAACCATAATATCACCGTTGTGGCTTTCCGTAGGTAAGAATCGTTCTTAGCTTGCTACTCCCATAAGCCACGTAAAACATGCAACAACAAAGTAGAGGCGTCTAACTTGTTTTTGCAGGGAGTGTTTTCTGTGATATGGTATGGCCCAAGATGTGATATGTGTATTGTATGCGATGATCATGTTTTGTAATGTTTCACGACTTGCATGTCGGTGAGTACACAACCGGCAGGAGCCATATGGTTGTCTTTATAATTGTGTATGACCTGTGTGTCAACTTCTTATACGCCATGTAATAGTTTCACTTTATCGCTAAGTAGTTAGCAATAGTTGTAGTTGCTATTCGTGGTGGAGGCAATCATGGTGGAGTGATGGAGATCATGCCAGCACGCACAAGATGGAGATCATTGCGCGAAGATTGGCTATACCATGTCACACAAAGTTATATGCAAGTGATGTTTATCCTTTTATGTATCTTATTATGCTTAGATCGCGACGGTAGCATTATAAGATGATTCCTCACTTAAAGATCAAGATAAAAACTGTGTTCTCCCCAAGTATGCACCGTTGCGAAAGTTCGTCGTGTCCAAGCATCACGTGATGATCGGGTGCTATAGACTCTACGTTCACATACAACGGGTGCAAGCCAGTTTTGCACACGCGGAAATACTTGGGTCTAACTTGACGAGCCTAGAATATACAGACATGGCCTCGGAACACATGAACCGAAAGGTTAAGAATGAGTCATATGAATGATATGATCGACACTTCGTTGTCCACCATTGAAACCACATCTCTTCTCGTGAAGATCGGATTAGGTGTGGTGAATTTGGATCATGTTCACTAAACAACTTGAGGGATGTTGAATTTAGTGGGAGTTCATCTAGTAATTTGATTAAAAGTTGAACTAGTTATCATGAACATAGTCTAATTTGTACTTGCAAACATTGTAGATCAAATGGCTAAGTCCAACTTCAACTTCAACGTTTTTGCTGAGAAGGAAAAGCTTAGAAACAATGGGTCTAACTTCACCAACTGGTTCCAATCGAGAATCATTCTCTCTGGCGGTCAAAAGGACTATGTCCTTGAGAAAGCGTTAGGTAACCCCTACGCAATCTGCGGCTGATGAGAAAGTCTATCAGTCGCGCAAAGATGATTATGGTGTGATTAAGAGCACCATGTTGTTTGCTATGGAATCGGACCTCCAAAATCGTTTTGAAGACTATACCGGGCCCTTTGAGATTCTTGAGGAGCTGAAAACTATGTTTCAGACTCAGGCCCGTTCTGAGAGATATGAGATCTCTGAGAAATTCTTTAACTGCAAGATGGAGGAAGGGAGTTCCGTTAGTGAGCACACCATTAAGATGTCGGGCTACACTCAACGCCTTGAGCAACTGGACTGCAAGATTCCAGAGGAGCTCAAGATTGATGAGGTTCTGCAATCACTCCCTCCCGCTACGAAAGTTTTATAGTGACTCATAATCAGATTGGTTCCACTGATACGATCACCGAGCTCTTCGCAAAGTTGAAGGCTACGGAGGTGGACATCAAAAGGATAATCATGTGTTGATGGTCAACAAGCCCCCCACCTTCAAGAAAGGTAAGGGTGCAAAGAAGCCCTTCAAGAAAGGCGGCGGCAAGCGCGTTGCCCCTGCTGAGAAGAAGCTCAAGTCTGGACCCAAGCCGGACACTGAGTGCTTCTATTGCAAGGACAAGGGTCACTGGAAGTGCAACTGTCCGAAGTACTTAGCGTACAAGAAGGCTGGCACCATCAAAGGTATATCTGATATACATGTTATTGATGTTTTCCTTATTAGCCCTCGTTGTAGTGCCTGGGTATTTGATACTGGTTCAGTTGCTAATATTTGTAACTCGAAATAGGAGCTATGGAATAGACGGCGGCTTGCGAGGGATGAGGTGACGATGTACGTTGGCAACGGATCAAGAGTTGATGTGATGGCCGTCGGCACGCTCTCCTTAGTTTTATCTTCGGGATTAGTTTTAAACCTCAATAAGTGTTATTATGTGCCTGCGTTGAGCATGAACATCATATCTGGATCGTGTTTATTGCAAGACGGTTATTCATTTAAATCTGAGAATAATGGTTGTTCTATTTATATGAGTAACATCTTTTATGGTCATGCACCTGCTGTAAATGGTTTATTTCTTCTGAATCTCGAAAGGGATGAAACACACATCCATAACATTGAGGCTAAGAGATGCAAAGTAGATAGTGATAATACTACTTATTTGTGGCACTGTCGTCTAGGTCATATTGGTGTAAAGCGCATGAAGAAACTCCATTCTGATGAACTTTTAGAGTCTCTTGATTTTGAATCATTTGACACATGCGAACCATGCCTCATGGGCAAGATGATCAAAACCCCGTTCTCCGGAATTATGGAGCGAGCAACGGACTTGTTGGAAATCATACATACCGATGTATGCGGACCGATGAGTGTTTCGACGCGCGGTGGATATCGCTACTTTCTCACTTTTACCGATGATTTAAGTAGATATGGGTATATCTATTTAATGAAAAATAAATCTGAAACATTTGAAAAGTTCAAAGAATTTCAGAATGAAGTGGAGAACCATCGTAACAGAAAAATTAAGTTTCTACGATCCGATCGTGGAGGTGAATATTTGAGTTATGATTTTCTCACGCATCTTAAAGCAAGCGGAATCGTTTCGCAACTCACGCCACCCGGAACACCACAGCGCAATGGTGTGTCTGAACGCCGGAATTGAACCTTATTAGATATGGTCCGATCAATGATGTCTCTTACTGATTTACCGTTATCATTTTGGGGTTATGCATTAGAAACCGCTGCATTCACTTTAAATAGGGCACCATCTAAATCCATTGAGACGACACCGTATGAACTGTGGTTTGGTTCTAAACCTAAGTTGTCGTTTCTTAAAGTTTGGGGATGCGAGGCTTACGTCAAGAAGTTGATGCCGGACAAGCTCGAACCCAAAGCGGAGAAATGCGTCTTCATAGGATACCCTAAGGAAACTATTGGGTATACCTTCTATCACAGAACCGAAGGCAAAGTGTTTGTGCATGAAACGGTTCCTTTCTTGAGAAGGAGTTTCTCTCGAAAGAAGTGAGTGGGAGGAAAGTAGAGCTAGACGAGGTTATTGAACCTTCTCTTGAGTTGGAGAGTAGCGCAGCACCTGAAATTGTTCCAATGCCGCCTGCACCAACAATAGAGGAAGCTAATGACAAGGATCATGAAGCTTCGGACGATGTCAAGCTCTTGAGCGTCGCAGTCGACAAGGTCGCGTGCCCCTCCCGAGTGGTACTTGCACTTGACGATGTCTTGTTGGTAGAAGACAGTGAACCTACGAAATATGAGGAAGCGATGATGAGCCCAGACTCTGAGAAATGGCTGTAGGCCATGAAATCCGAATTGGGATCCATGAGCGAAAACCAAGTATGGACTTTGCTGGACCCTCCTAGCGACCGAAAGGCTGTTGAGTGCAAATGGATTTTCAAGAAGAAAACGGACGCAGATGGTAATGTTACCGTCTATAAAGCACGGCTTGTCGCGAAAGGTTTTCGACAAGTTCAAGGTGTTGACTACGATGAGACCTTCTCTCCCGTAGCGATGTTTAAGTCCATTCAGATTTTATTAGCAATTGCTGCGTTTCATGATTATGAAATATGGCAGATGTATGTCAAGACTGCGTTCCTCAATGGCAACATTGATGAAGAGTTGTATATGATGCAACCCGAAGGTTTTGTCGATCCTAAGGATGCTGATAAAGTATGCAAACTTCAGCGTTCCATTTATGGACTGAAGCAAGCATCTCGGAGTTGGAACCTTCATTTTGATCAAGTGATCAAGAGCTTTGGATTTGTTCCAAATAGCTACGAAGCTTGTATCTACAAGAAAGTGAGTGGGAGCTCAGTGACATTTCTGGTACTATATGTGGATGACATATTGATTATTGGAAATGACATTAACATGCTTAACGATGTGAAGAGTTATTTGAACAAGTGTTTTTCAATGAAAGACCTAGGTGAAGCTGCTTATATATTGGGCATCAAAATCTATAGAGATAGACAAAGACGCCTGATAGCTTTAAGCCAAAGTACATACTTAGACAAAGTTCTGAAAAGGTTCAGAATGGATAAGGCAAAGAAAGGTTCAGTGCCTATGTTGTCAGGTAAGATATTGAGCAAGGCTCGGTGTCCATTCTGATGAAATGATAGAGAAGCTATGAGCAAAGTGCCTTATGCCTCGGCCATAGGTTCTATCATGTATGCCATGTTGTACTAGACCGGATGTGTCCAATGCTCTTAGTTTGACGAGCGATACCAAAGTGATCCAGAGTGGAACACGTGATGCCGTGAAGAACATCCTAAAGTACCTAAATAGGACTAAAAAATGTTCTTAGTCTATGGAGGTGATCAAGCTCGTCAGAAGGGTTACGTCGATGCTAGTTTTGACAATCGACAAGGATGATTCTAAATCTCGCATGGATACGTTTATATTTTGAATGGAGGAGGCGTGAGTCGGAGAAGCTGCAAGTAAAGCGTGATCGCGGGATCTACAGTGGAAGCGGAATACATGGCTGCTGCGAGCGTCAAGTGAAGGAGTTTGGATCAGAACTTCATCATCGAGCTTGGCGTGGTTCAAGTGCATTGGACCCACTGGAGATATTGTGTGACAACACTGGCGCCATAGCACTCGCTAAGGAACCAAGATATCATCCAAAGACCAAGCATATCAACCGCAAGTTTCATATAATTCGAGATTATATAACAGATGGAGATCTGAAGATTAGCAAAGTACATACGGATCTGAATGTCGCAGATCCGTTGACTAAACCTCTTCCACGTGCAAAACATGATCAGCACCTTAGTGCCATGGGTGTTAGATTGTTGCCAAATGTAAACTAGATTATTGACTCTAGTGCAAGTGGGAGACTGTTGGAATTATGCCCTAGAGGCAATAATAAAGATGTTATTATTATAATTCTTGTTCATGATAAAGTTTATATTCCATGCTAGAATTGTATTAAGCGGAAACTTTAATACTTGTGTGGTTTGTGAACAACACTGTGTCCCTAGTATGCCTCTATGGACTAGCTCATTGATTAATGATGGTTAAGGTTTCCTAACCATAGACATGAGTTGTCGATTAATAATGAGATCATATCATTGGGAGAATGATATGATGGACAGACCCAAACTAAGCAGAGCAATTAGATCGTGTCATCGTGTTCATCTTTGCGAAGCTTTTCTTATGTCAAATATTGTATTCCTTAGACCATGAGATAATAGAACTCCCTGGTATCAGATGAAAGCTTTGAGGTCATCAAACGTCATCCTATGAGAGGGTGATCATAAAGGTGTCTCTCAGGTGATCGGAAAGTACCTGTTGGGTTGTATGTATCGAGATGGGATCTGTCCCTCCCAAGTCGGAGAGATATACTTCGGGCCCACTCGGTAATCGATATCAACACCGCTTGCAAGCACGTGGTTAAGGAGTTAATCACAAAGTGATATCGGATTACAGAACGAGTAAAGTACTTGCTGTGAACGAGATTGAACTAGGTATGACGATACCGACGATCGAATCTCGGGCAAGTAAAATATCACGAGACGAAGGGAATATATATATGGGATTGAACGAATCCTGGCATCGTGGTTCATCCGATATGATCATCGATGAATGTGTGGGAGTCAATATGGGTTTCTAGACCCCGTTGTTGATTATTGAT
Organism: Avena insularis; assembly: GCA_023614405.1. Classification (NCBI taxonomy): domain Eukaryota; kingdom Viridiplantae; phylum Streptophyta; class Magnoliopsida; order Poales; family Poaceae; genus Avena; species Avena insularis. Next base: position 387,803,470 of record CM042687.1, read on the forward strand.
AGAAGATCATGTCCGCATATTCTCGAACCATGAGTCACACACTTAACGTGTCTCGACGCTAGGATAGATTGGATAATTGGTTTATGAGTTTTTGTTCGGAGTCTCGGATGGGATCCGGGACATCACGAGAGGTTCCAGAATGGTCCGGAGAATAAGATTCATATAAGGCAGTGCAGTTTTTGGAGTTCGGAATTGTTCCGGGTTAATCGGTATTGTACCGGAAGCTTCTAGAACCTTCCGGAGGGGGACCAACGTGGCCCCACCTTCCGGGAGGGGGCATGGGCCTATGAGGGAGTGCCCTGGCTGCATTGGGCCAGGGGCACAAGGCCCCATAGGGCCCAACCGGCCAGCTAGGGTAAAACCCTAGATAGAGCTTCTAGAAGGGGGGAGGTTTCCTTGCCCCCCACTCCTCCTCCTTTGGCCGCCGGCCTAGGGCTTGGGGGAGGGTTAGGCTGCGCCACCCCTCTATATATAGAGGGCTGGGCGCACCACCCCACACACCTTCCCTCCAACCCTAGCCGCCCTGCGCCCTCCTCTCTCCTCCCGCTTGTGGGAAGCCTGCTGCAGAAATTCTCCACCAATTGCATCGCTGTCAAGATCCAACCCATCTCTCCACCATACTTGCTGGACCAAGGAAGGAGGAGGCGTCGAGGTGCTGCGTGTGCATATCATGGAGGCATCGCCACTTGTGGTGCTAGATCGGATCGGATCGCGAGGAGAAGCGAAGTGCGACTACATCACCCACGCGTTAACGCGAGCGTTCAGTCGAATCTTCAAGGGTATGAAGATCTAATCCAATCTCTCTCGTTGTTTGCATCTCCTAGATTAGATCTTGGCTTCCCTCTGTTCGCTTCCGTAGAAAATTTTGATTTACTATGCCGCAAATCCCTTTAGTATTCTACCGGAAAATGTTCGACTGCCCATTGTGAAGCTATGTGCATTCCTCAATGCTATTTATCAGAAGGTAGTCGATCCAGAAATTCTACCGAGGTTACAAAATGATGTGGTCTAGTGTCTCGTTAGTTTTGAGCTGGTGTTCCCACCATCCTTCTTTAATATTATGACGCATCTGCTGGTACACCTAGTTGACGATATTACCATTTTGGGTCGTGTATTTCTACACAATATGTTCCCCTTTGAGAGGTTCATGGGAGTCTTGAAGAAATATGTCCATAACGATGCTAGGCCAGAAGGAAGCATCTCGAAGGGCTATGGAACAGAGGAGGTCATTGAGTTTTGTGTTGACTTTATTCCTGAAATTAAGTCGATTGGTGTTCCTGAATCACGGCATGAGGGGAGACTGAGTGGAAAAGGCACACTAGGAAGGAAATCAATAATATGTAGGGACGGACATTCTTTCACTCAAGCACACTACACGGTTCTGCATAATTCCACCTTGGCAGCTCTATATATAAAGGAACACAAGGATATTGTATGCTCAAACAACCTGGAAAAGCATGACTCCTTGATTAGAGATGAACACATGAAGACTTTTGGCAGTTGGTTGCAAACACATCTCATGAATAACAACACTATTTGTGATGAGTTGTACTTGTTGGCCAGCTCACCATCTTCGACTATATGGACTTACCAAGGGTACGAGATAAATGGGAATACATTTTACACGATCGCCCACGATAAAAAGAGCACCAACCAAAACAGTGGTGTCCGCTTTGATGCAACAAACGACAATGGGTCAAAGGACACATATTATGGTTACATAGAGGAGATATGGGAACTTGACTATGGACCTGCTTTGAAGGTTCGTTTGTTTCAGTGCAAATGGGTCAAGATAACAGGAGGCGGGGTTGAGGTAGACAAAAAATACGGAATGACAACAGTGGATCTCAACAATCTTGTGTACATGAACGAACCATTTGTCCTAGCCAATGATGTGTCTCAGGTTTTCTGTGTGAAGGATATGTCTACCAAACCAAGAAAAAGAAAATATAAGCAAACAAATACATCATCAAACGATGAGCCAAAGCGCCACATAGTTCTTTCAGGGAAAAGAAACATCATAGGAGTGGAGGACAAGACAGAGATGTTCGAAGATTATGACAAGTTTCATGGAATTCCGCCGTTTGTAGTGAAGGATGACCCAAGCATCATGTTACTTGATGAAGATGCTCCATGGTTAAGGCCACACGGTCATAAGAAAGTCATATGATGTATTCAGAATTTTACCTACGACCGTTTTTTAGATGCAATCAATATGTTCATATGCATGTATATCATTTTGTGAAGCTTTTACCAAGTTTGTTATTTTTTCTGTTTTATAAGAATAATTATACTAACTTTCCATCTGACCAAAGCTTTTAGTATCGGTTGTAGCCACTAACCGGAACTAAAGATATTTCCCGCCATTTCCCACCGCTTCCCGCCATATTTTCCCGCCCTTATCCTCTGATCGAAGCTTTTGGTCCTGGTTGTAGCCACTAACCGGGACTAGAGACATTTCCCGCCATTTCCCACCGCTTCCCGCAATGTTTTCCCGCCCTTTTCCTCTATATCTAGGCCGACCACGCCATCGCTATCCACACATCCACACCTTCCTCTCTCACAACAATGGACAGCGGCTACTGGGCCATTCTGACCCTCGAGGAGACCGAGGCGGCCTGTCGCCTCAGCTACCCTTGCCCTCACAGGCTACCACCGCTGGATGCTGAGTGCTGGAGGGGTTCCTGTCCCTCCTGTCCCTCAAGGTTTCGCACGTCAGGCGACCATCACGAACCACTTCTACCACGAGCTCACGCCGGAGCAGCGGATGGATCCCTAGTGGGATCCCGACAACTATGACACCTGGAATGCCTTTTTTTGCTAACCGGCGAGGAAGAGAACTCTCCAGGTAAGAGGGTGACGGCCCTCCCCCGGTGAACCACAACGAAGCTGGTCGCCGCCTGTGGTAGGCAAACTTGACTATCATCGGGTGATGCGCTACATCGCCGGGGGAGACCATCCTCGCATGCGGTGCCCACAAGTCCACCCGCCACAGAGCCACAAGAAGGCCCCTCCCCCACCCGGTGGTAGCGGCATCGTCTTCCAGGATACCCTTCCCCCACCCGCCGTGAATCCTAGGCCAGAGTGGCAGGTTCCCCTGGTATATGATGTGGCTGGGCTGAGGATCCCCGGAGTGGCAGGTGACGATGACGATGATGATGACGATGACGAAGAAGACCCTGAAGTCGCGTACTATAGGACAAGGCATGATTATGACTAAAGGGGGCGGCTTTAGTCCTGAGTGTTAGCTAGTCCCGGTTAGTCCCGGTTTTTAATATTGAGTGTTAGTCCCGGTTTGTGGCTGGACCTGACCTAAAGGGGGCCTTTAGTCCCGATTCCGTAGTCTCGGTTTTTAAATATTAATAAATGTCTTGAGTGTATTAGTCCCGTTTTATGGTTGGACCAGGACTAAAGGGGGACCTTTAGTTCCGATTCGTACTATGACTTTCCCAAACTATGAAGATGTTGTCCCGATTCGTACTTACCATGAAGATCTAATCTCCAAACATGTGCGGTCACATATTAGGGAGTGCCTCTATGACCAGTTTGTTGGAGAAGTCGAAGGACTGGGCTCCGGCGGCATCTCCCTGAAATTGGCCTTAGTGGTGTCCCTGCTCTCGAAGACCATCTTGCAGCTTGTAACTTCTCTAACTAGATCAATATGCCAGGGATCTAACCTAATTTCACATATTAGGGAGTGCCTCTATGACCAGTTTGTTGGAGATACCGGAGGACTGGGCTCCGAAGGCATCTCCCTCAAACTGGCCGTAGTGGTGTCCCTGCTCTCGAAAACCATCGATCTTGGATATACCTCAAGCTGGCTGGAGGACTGACCTATTTATAGTACAAGCAGCTTGGCATAGTGTCGACACTCACGACATAATGTCGACACTCACCCCTATTATTAGTGCTCACTCGTGTTTTGTCCCGGTTGGTGTCTCCAACCGGGACTAAAGGTTCAACTTTAGTCCCGGTTGGCGACACCATCCGGGACAAGGTAAAATCTACATGACATAATATCGACACTCACCCATATCATTAGTGCTGCCTTCCCTAGCCTGCCTGCCCTAGTCCTGCCTTCCCTAGCCCGCCGCAAGCTTTAGTCCCGGTCTATATTTAATATGCTAATAGATTTGCATTACAGATCTTTTTTCTGCAAAATTTGATTTATAATATATATTTTGCAGCATCACAGAATAAAAGATATTGAAATAATAATATTAATAAATTCAAACTCTAGTATACAAAAGATATTTTTTAATTCAACAAAATATTAGTTTTATAACATAGTATGCTAATAGATTTACATTATAGATCTTTTTTCTGCAAAATTTGATTTATAATACATATTTTGCAGCATCACAGAATAAAAGATATTGAAATAATAATATTAATAAATTCAAACTTTAGTATACAAAAGATATTTTTAATTCAACAAAATATTAGTTTTATAACATATTATGCTAATAGATTTACATTATAGATCTTTTTTTTTGCAAAATTTGATTTATAATACATATTTTGCAGCATCACAGAATAAAAGATATTGAAATAATAATATTAATAAATTCAAACTCTAGTATACAAAAGATATTTTTTAATTCAACAAAATATTAGTTTTATAATAGATATGTTAATAGATTTACATTATAGATCTTTTTTTCTGCAAAATTTGATATATAATACATATTTTTCATCATAACACAACAAAAGATATAGAAATAATAAATTTAAAAAAATTAACCTCTAGTCAGTCCTGGCTGGAGGCTGGGACCGGGACTAGAGGTGGTGGGTATAAATACCCACCTCCCTCCTCCCGGCCCGAGCAACTTCCCGGGACGCCTCCTTTCTCATCGATGCCGCCTCGCCCCACGTCGTCGCCTCCAGGTCGCCGCCCGTCGCCGTAGCTGCTCGCCGCCATGCCCATGGCTCCCAGCCACGACATCGCCTCGTTCGTCCCCGTCCTCCGTCCTGAGTCGCTGGTCATGCGCCCGGCTCTCTGCGCCTCCTCATGCCCATCCATCCTTGGCCAAAGTTTTTTTCTTCTGTTTTTTTCATAGTGTGTATTATTATTTAGGATATATTAGTTAGTATTTAGTTAGTATTTAGGATTTAGTTAGTATTTATTATTTAGGATATATTAGTTAGTATTTAGGATATATTAGTTAGTATTTAGTTAGTATTTAATTAGTATTTAGTGTATTTTTTCAATATATAGTGTATATTAGTTAGTATTTAGGATATTAGGTAGTATTTAGTGTATAGTGTATTTTTTTCCTAAATAGTGTATTTTTTCAATATATAGTGTATATTGTTTAGTATTTAGGATATTAGTTTGTATTTAGTGTATACATAGTGTATTTTTTCCTAAGTAGTGTATATTGTTTAGTATTTAATTAGGATATTAGTTAGTATATAGTGTATATATAATACATTTTGTCCTAAATAGTGTATTTTTCCTAAGTAGTGCATATTGTTTAGTATTTAGGATATTAGTTAGTATTTACTGTATATATATTGTATGTTTTTTCTAAAGAGTGTATTTTTCGGTCAAATCCATACCTACTTTAGGATATGCCCGGGCATCCTCATAGCCAACTCGGCCAGAGCGAGGGAGTACTACGCTCTAGCGGTGTTGTACGAGACTAGGCTCCGCCAGGATGGCACTGGGAGGTGCTACCGTCAGAGACGCGTAGCTTGGTGAGGAATACGGGTGTCGTCGTCGAACCGGATCTTCTTTGATGGAGGTCACGTGGCCCAGGCAGAGTGCAGAGGGAGCCGGCCCCCGAGGAGGTGGTACGACGTCGCGTCAGGGAGGAGGACGAGCACGTCCGTCGCTATATGGTGATGTTGGACGCCAGGGTGGCCCCCCATACCTGGCAGGTTATTCAGGGATATCACCCTAGTTATAGTCTGGTGATGGTTCCGACTATTTGGTTGGTCACATCCCGCGGCTCAGGAGCCGGTAGTCGACGTTGAGTTTGAGCGATGTTATCAGACAAGATGTTGTTTTTTATATGATATTACTACTTTGTCGTTATTCAAGATGTATTATGACTTCTTTGTTGTTTTCTGAGATGTTATCCGAGATGTTATATAATATTAATACTTTTGTTGTCATTCGAGATGTTATATAATTTTATTACTCATATATGCACATTATATCATAGCAGTTATTCTATGGATCACTTCAATAGTAGAGAAGGTGAAGAGCCTTTATTCGATATGATACTGGGTGGAGGACAGCTCCCCTATCAGGATGGAGCGCTCGTCGATCAGGGTGGGGAAGAAGACTGTGGAGCATAAGATGGCTCACAGTTTCTAAATGAGTCCGGTGAGGGAATAGAGATAGAACCTCAAGTCAAAGCGCATACTAGTTTTAATTTCGATGATGGCCTGGAAAATGATGGACCAGCCTTGACAAAGTCTGGCAAGGTATATTATTAAGCCTATTGATCACTAGTAGATAGATGCATTAATTTGTTTGTGTGTGTATATATATATTAACGAATGTTGTTTCTTATTTTAGACATCCACATCGACCAAGTCAGTTAAAAATAGTAAACGAGTACCTGCCAAAGGGATGCCCGATGATGTGCATCTCACAATTGTTGAGGTCTCTCCAGTGGGTGTCCTGTTGCTTCCCATAAAGAACACAAACACATTTATTCATCAATGTGGATTTATTGTTAGGGACAACGTCTCGATCAACATTATCAACTGGAATAAGCCAGCAAAGGCCGATGAATATTCTATGAGTTATGTCGAGGACAGATACAAAGACATACTATGGGATAAGCTCATTCGCCATTTCACCCTACCGGTCTTAGAGACTAAGGAGGCCACAGATGATATGAGGTCCAAAGTTAAGCGTTTCGCTCTTAATAAGATGGCCCAACAGTTCAATAACTATAAGAAAATATTGTACAATGAATATCTCGAGGAAGAAAAAGTTCCATCATTCGAGGACTCACTAGAGAAGCAGTGGCCTCACTAGGAAAGATTTCTAGACTACAAGAAATCAGCAATAGCAAAAAAAAAAAGGTCCGCAAAGAATAAAGAAAATGCTCAAAAAAAAGAAATATCACCGTACGATGGGGACTGGTGGCTACAGGACTTCTGTTCCTAAGTGGAAGGAAGCCGAGAAAGCCTTGCGTGCCCAAGGGCTCACTCTAGCTACAGAGGACTGGCCCATCAGAGTAAGGGATTGGTTATTGCCCATGGGGCAAAGTATGACATGGAAACATGGGAGTTAATATTCGATAAAAAGTCCAATGTTGCTACACCCCATGGAGAAATTGTTAAAACAATTGAGGAGGTTAAAAAGGGTGACTTCAAACCCGACAGAGAGAACGACGAGCTGACAAAGGCCCTCGGGAATCCTGAAAAAACAGGACGAACACGAGGCTTTGGACCTTCTGTGCCGTGGAAGACTGGGTTTCCTCAGGACACTAAATCCTATAGAAGCCGAGCGAGGGCAAAGAAGCGGAAGGATATAGAGGAGGCATACCGGTTGTGTAGCGTGGAAAGAAAGAATGAGGAAATATATGCCATGCTAAAGGAGCAACAGAAGCAGCTGGACGAAATGCGCCAGCAAGGGCCAACTCATCAGCAGCTACAAGAAAGTGTCGGTGTCCCAACTCAGCGGAGAAGAAGTGTCGCTTCCATGATGGCCGATCCGATAGATCGCTATCCCGTGGACAATATCACTGAGAAGACAAGTTGCGAGCTGCATGTGGGAGTGATGAACTTATCCTTCAAGGCGGCTCTTGGCTATGCTTTATCTTGTGAACCTGAAGCACGCTGGCATTGCAAAGAGATTCTAGATGGATATGCTCGTGTCGGGGTGGATGAGATTCTACCTCAATATGAATCACTACAACTTGACATCCTTGGACCCGAAGATGATAGCACGCTAGGAGAAGTGAGGGGCTCTATCATTCTATGGCGCAAGAAATACATAGTGTTTCCAGGCTCACCCAAGCCACCACCGTCTCCTCCGTGTCAGCCGAGTCTGCCGCCTCCAGCAAGTCCACATGAGGAGTGGGACGACCACCATAGCACGAGTCCACCGCCGCATCAGCCCACTCCTCCCCCGCCGCGTCATCCCACTCCGCCGTTGCCGTGTCAAACGAAGAAGGCGGTCTCTCAGTCAACTAGTATATATACTAGTCAAAAGAAAGCCAAAGGTAAAAAGGTGAAGAAAATCCCGCCGCCTCCTCCCAAGTTACCTTACGAGATGACTGATGAGGAAACCAAAGCGATCAGTGATGCCCAAGTTAAAGCCTTCTTTGCACCCAAAGCTCCCGAGGCAAAACAAATATTTGATCCGAAAGCCAAAAAGTGGGCTAAGGGGTTTCTTGAGAAACCATCGCAATATGAGATAAATAAGGCTGATGACTACACACGCTGTCTGCTGAGAATTGGTAGGAAGAATTCAAGAAATACTACTGCAAGCAGCGGTAATACTCCAGGAAATACTACTGCAAGCAGTGGGAAAAGAGAGGTTGCGCAACTCGGAATGCAGGCAAACAAATCGATCGCCCCGCTCAAGGTGTTATCCAATACTGATCATCAGAATATTATAGAAATGGAATTTTCCAAAGGTTCTAATATTACAATTGATCAAGCGCTAGGCGGGCATATCCCCATACAAGAGGAATTTGCATGGAGATATGAATACAGGAAGACTCTGGTCAGACCTGAAGAGGTCAAATTTCTACCAACTCAAATGCGAAGACTGGATGAGTGGTACGAGAAAGTCTCTACATATGATGAATAAGATCAATTGTTAGCGCAGCTTGTGAAAATTACAAGTGAGCATTTTAATGATGAATACCAGTTGCAAATTTATTTTAAGGAATTATATATGTTATTCAAACAAGATGCCCTTGACTTAAGTCTCCTCGCTACTTATTGTCTATAAGTGGTTCATTTATTTCTATGATAAAGTCTCTAACCCAGCTCTTTTATTGCATGTAATTAGCGATGAATGTGACCGTAAGAAAATCTTTGACACTGGGTTCATCGACCCACACCGGTTTAATCAAAGATTTCTAATGGAATACCCCAAGGACACAGAGCGTAACCTGCTAAGGGTCTTATTGAGGCAACATTACAAACGAAGAATATTATTTCCCTACGACTACATGTAAGAGTGTTACTGCCTTGTACATATCACTTGATTCTGCTAAGTGTAATTGATGAGTTACTGACGTATATAAACGTGCGCAGCTATCACTGGATTCTGCTAACCATTAAAGTTGACGCTGAAAGAGTTGAAATCAAGGACTCGCTAATGAGAGACAAATCAGAGTATGCATTCATTAAATATATGCTCCAGAGGTAATTTCAGTCATTATCACACTATATCCTGAGATATCAATTAACTAATAACACTTTTTTTTGCCGGGCAGGGTTTGGAAAGCTTTCATCAATGCTACGGTAGGTGAATTTAAAGACGAGCTTAGTTGTCATCGGATCGATGTAAGTAGTACGAGCTAGATCCGTGCATCTCTTCAATTCTAGTTTCAATACCATCATGTCATGCTTGATATTATTTGATTGAAACCTTTTGTCGTAAAGTGCGAGAGGCAGCCACCAGGTACTAATCTATGTGGATACTTCCGTGTAGTAGTACATTAAGCTCGAGGTCAGTGAGCGGGACGGAGGGACATTTTTAAAAGTACGTGAGCAATATATTCACAATTTTTGTTGAGTGTCATTCATAATATTTGTTATGACTATTGATATTCATATTGACCTCCTTCTTTTATATATAGTTGGAAAGATTGCGGGAGAATCTCGATCCAAGGAAGCGTTTGGTAGCAATTTAAGAGGAATTGGCGGGATTTCTTGTTGACCATGTCATAAACCCAGAAGGAAAATACCATACCTCCGGCTACCTAGACGGGTTATGATCTCCATTTATGTATATATTTATGTAATATAGAATTATATGTAATGTAGAATTATATCTATATAATTATGACGATATTGTGTGTAATGGGTTTCTTCATTGCATGTCACTTACGCCAAACACAACCCTCCTCTACCTATCCTCCTCGCCATGCAGAAACCTCGCATTCGCCCCAAAATTCTGTCGGCAAAACTCAGACGTGTCAGCAGAAAACGGCCCCAAAACTCTGGGAAACCCATCGGCTGCCGCGGCAGAAAATGGCCCAAAACTCTGTCGCGGCAGAAACCCCCATCGGCTGCCGCGGCAGCCGAATTGGTAAAATGGTGCCGCGGCAGAAAGGAACTAGTCCCGCCCGTAATACGGACCGAGACTAAAGACCCCCCCCCTCGCACTGCACAACCTTTAGTCCCGGCCCGTAACTGGACCGGGACTAGAGGCTGGGACCTCTAGTCCTGCTTTTCCGTATTCTGGTGGCAATCCAGGACTAGAGGCCCTCTAGGACCGTGACTAGTGCCCCGTTCTCCACTAGTGCCAGATCTAGTAGAGCCAATACATGTAGTGTTGGAGAAACGTAAATAATCTAGAAAACTATAATCAACCTACAGTTTTACTTTTATATAAGCAGAGTTGAACTGTTATCTTGGTAAAAATATGTAGTAAGAAAATATTCCTAACATCTCCTATATGACCTCCATATCTAGAAGAGACAATACAGCATGTAGTATTGGGGAAACGTAAATAATCTAGAAAACTATAATCAACCGCAGAGTCAAACTGTTATCTTGGTAAAAATATGTAGTGAGAAAATATTATTCCTAACATCTCCTACATGCTAGTCTCTTCACAGGGAAGAGCCAATCCACCTGAGATAGAAAAAAGCTTCTATGAAGAAACGTCAAGAACAAAAGAGAATCTTTTGAATACTGGGAGCAATCTGTCAATCATTTGACCTGAAGAACATAAATCAAATGCAATTAGCATCATTTTGTACCAATCAGCCTATAAAAAGAATCTTCCGACTAACAAAAAACATAATTAAAAAATGAGATGATTCTGAGACAACTCCTCCACTTCGGTCATGTCAACTACCTACAAAATCACCAATGGCCATCACATTATCCATCTTGTTTTTTTTTAGATTCAAAGCTGCATTTATATTAATCAACCCGCACCCTCAGATGCTAACAAGTCTACAATCACTCCTGGTGAAACAGACGACCAAACATTACAGACTTTATTCATGCAGCCCTCTCTAGCTAGGATATGTGCGACTTCGTTGCCAGATCGCTTTACGTGCTGAACCAAGTGGTCCGCAAAACCTCTCAGTAGCTCCTTCACCTCCTCAACAAGAGTTCCATGGACAGAGCGATCCTTGTCCTTATTCTGAAACTTTGACACTGCACCCAGGCAGTCAGACTCTAGGCAGATTTTGGTGACTCTCTCCTGCTTAGCCAGTTCCACTGCATGCTTGCGGGCTATGATCTCAGCTCTTTCTGGGTTCGGCACCGAGGTCAAAAAATGGCTTGCTCCTGATATGAACTCGCCATGGTGATTTCGAAGAACCACGCCACACCCTCCGATGTTCGAATCCGCAATGAAAGCCCCGTCCGCATTCACCTTGTGCCAGCCCACGTCAGGGGGAAGCCAGTGCTCCTCCGCCCTTAGTGCCTCGGTTCTATTCAGTTCTCTCGTTGCCCACCATTCCTCTACCAGGTGGATGGATCGTCGAGCAACATGTTGCGGATCATCGATCTTCACCTCCTCTCGTGCGTCGTTTCTGGCTAGCCACAGCTGATACAACACCATTATCCCTATCGCGAGCTCCTTCTCTTCTAGACCACCAAGCCAGTCGAGAATCCAACCTGCCAGTTCCCTGTGTTGCACACCCGACGCGCCAGGGATCATCAGTTTCAGACTCAGTTGATCACGGACCGTGTCCCATGTCAATCTGGAGTGAGGGCACATCCAGAACCGATGCAGCAGGGTCTCTTCCCGGTTGCACACAATGCAGTTTACTCCATCTTTGATGTGCCTTCGGCTCAGCTCCTGTCCCACCGCGAGACCGTTTTTTATGAGTCTCCAAACATGTATTTTTGCTTTACCTGGTACGTCAGCTCCCCACAGAGCTAGCCATCCTTGGTGTTCCTCTAGAGTCAACGATGAGCTCGCTCTTCCCGTTTTTGAGTTCCTGATTTGCATATTCAAGTGGTAAGCCGATTTAACGCTAAAAATCCCATTTTTGGTGTAGTTCCATGCGGCATAGTTTTCTATTCCAGCATAACCCACAGGGATTCTCAGTATGTCCTCGACATCGCACTCAAAAAACAGCTCTTGCAACTTCTCTTCATTCCAGCCCTGGCCATTAGGAAGAAGCAATTCACTCACATAGTTGACTTCCTTATTCGGCTTGATTCCCCAGGGTCGCCTTAGGCCCGACCTAGGGATCCAGTTATCTTCCATAACTTTGATGCCCATGCCGTCCCCTATCCTCCAAATGATACCATCCTTCAACAGATCTCTCCCATGCAAGATACTACGCCAAGTGTATGATGCACCACTAAGGCATGTTGCTGTCAAAATGCCACCATCTTTAAAGTATCTAGCACAGAGGACTCGAGCGCATAGGGATTGAGGGATTGTTAGCAGCCTCCACGCCTGTTTGGCTAACAAAGCTTGATTAAAAGACTCAAAGTTCCTAAAACCCATCCCCCTCTCTTCTTAGGCAGACACATCTTGTCCCATGCAATCCACGAGACTTTCCTCTTGCCGTCTGCTTCCCCCCACCAGAATCTTGATGAAACAGATTTCAGAGCATTACACATCTTCTTTGAGAGCCAGAAACAGCCCATCGGATATGTGGGCATCGCTTGGAGGACAGATTTGATCAAAGTTTCTTTACCCTCCATCGATAGTCCCTGCCCCTTCCAACCCTGAAGCTTACTCCAGGATCGATCCACCACATGCTTAAAAGCCCCATCTTTACTGCGCCCGACCACAGTTGGGAGGCCCAGATATTTCTCGGATAAAGCCTCACAAGAGATACCAATCCGATTTTTCAGAGCACTCTTTACTACAGCGGTACATCCTTTTCCAAAAAAGACGGATGACTTCTGGAGGTTCACCCGTTGTCCTGAACATGCTTCATAGGATTGCAAAACCCCTCGAAGTGCTGCCATGCTCTCTTCACTAGCCTCCAAGAAAACAATGCTATCGTCCGCGAACAGCAGATGCGTGATAGTTGGCCCGTGTGATCCAAAACCCACACCTGCAATCTCCTTATCTACTTGTGCCTGACGTAGCAGCGCCGAGAATCTTCCACACAGAACAAGAACAGGTATGGTGAAAGCGGGTCCCCTTGACGTAACCCCCTAGAAGGCACAAAAGAATCAGAGACTCCTCCATTTAATTTAATAGAGAAGCTTGCAGTTCGAATGCATCTCATAACCATCACAATCCATCTCTGCGAAAAACCCATACGCCCCATCATCAGTTCTAAAAATCTCCACTCAACCCGGTCGTATGCTTTCATCATGTCAAGCTTGACCGCACAAAGAGACTTCTTTCTCTTCCTCTGGCGAATAGCATGTACACATTCCTATGCTATCAATACATTGTCTGTAATAAGCCTCCCCGGGACGAACGCACTTTGTTCTTCCGAAATCAATATTGGAAGGAGTTTTTTCAGCCGGTTTGCAATCGCCTTGGAAGCTATTTTATAGAGCACGTTACAGAGACTTATGGGTCTGAACTGCGAGAGAAGTTCTGGGTTTTTGACCTTCGGAATGAGCACTAAAGTCGTGTCATTAAAATCAACAGGACATTCCTTTCCCTCGAGAAATTCTCTAACCGCCCTGCAGACCGAGCTTTTTAACAGAGACCAGTGTCTTTGGTAGAACAAAGCCGGGAGCCCATCCGGACCCGGGGCCTTAGTAGGCCCCATTTGGAAGAGGGCCTCCTCGATCTCCTTGTCCGAAAACACTCCAGTGAGTTCTTCATTCATCTCCACAGTTACAAAGGAATCGATCAAATTGAGGACATCATCAGCTTGAGTGGAGCCCTCGGTTGTGTACAGATTTTGGTAAAAATTCAGAGCCATCTCCCTCATTCCTTCATTGGAATTACACAGCGTTCCATCATCTCTGCGAAGTGCTCGCACCGTATTTTTCCTTTTCCTATGGGATGCACGGTTTTGAAAATACCTAGTATTTCGATCACCCGCTTTCAGCCATTCTTGCCTTGATCTCTGGCAATACATGATCTCCTCTTTTTCATAAATTTCATGCAGTTTCATTTCTAACTCCCGGACCTCCAGTGAGGAACCGGAGACGAGGGCTGCAGTTCGCGCATAATCGAGCTTGCTCCTTAAAGATTTGATTTCTGCCCGTACCGAACCAAAAGTCTCATAGCCCCAGGTTTGCATTGTTCTCGACATATCATGGAGCTGTCTCCACAAGCTCTGCATACCAAGGACCTGGCCATCACGTTGATTCCAGGCTTCTTCAATCATACCCTCGTAATCTTGGTGTTTAGTCCACATCTCTTCAAAGCTAAAACCGTGCTTGCTTTGAACTCTCCCTCCTGCCGTCTCATCTGCTACTCTGATGACAAGAGCCATGTAATCGGACTCCTCTGTCGCCACATGCTCAACTTGGGTAAAAGGAAACATGGATAGAAATGGCGCCGTCGCCGTTCCTCTATCGAGGCGAACTTGAATGTTTTCGTCACCCTCCCTTTGGTTGTTCCAAGTAAACGCATAGCCCTTGAACCCCAAGTCGGCTAAACCACAGTCCATGAGGCAGTCTCTGAATGCTTGGATACGTGCTTCATTCCTCGGGTTTCCGCCAATCTGCTCGTCCTGTGACAGAGCCTCATTAAAGTCGCCCGCACACATCCATGGGAGATCGTCCTGGGATCTTAAGAACCTCAGAACGTCCCAAGTTTTATGCCTCTGGTCTGTTCTTGGATCACCGTAGATACTAGTGAATCTCCAGACCTTGCCCTCATAGGAAATTTTGGCGTCGATGTAATACTGACACCATGGCCGAACAGAAACATCCACATCGTCTCTCCACCATAACGCTAGGCCGCCACTTTTTCCAGTACAATCAACAGCCACCCCATTCCTAAACCCCAGACTCCATTTTAGTTTGTCCATTGCTTTGGCCTTTTTCTTCGTCTCGCTTAGGAATACCACCGCTGGGTTGTAGGACCTAACTAAGTCCCTTAATTCGCCTACCGCCGCGTCCAACCCCAGTCCGCGGCAGTTGAGGCCCAGCAGATTCATTGCTCCCGGCGGCCCCGCGCAGCAGGGTCCACCGATGGTTCTTCAATGCGATCAAATACCGAAGCTGTTCTCTGCCTCTTCCCAGCCATCTCCGAGTTTTCCTCTCCAACAACAGAGACTCCCACGGGCAACCACACCTGTTTCGAGCCCCTCTTTTTGCTTCTCCCGTCCATTGGTGGCTCAAGTCTGTCATGAACATTAGTGTTGGTCATCTGTCTAGCTCTACGAGTGTAGGTGCCTGACTTAAACCGTGAGTTTTCGCTGCCTCTGAAAACTGAACCTCCTCCTCCCTCATGCATCTGCATGTTGTGGTGCATGTCTGGACGCGAGACCTCCTTACCATTCCTGCTCTGCTCGTACCCACCAGTGAAGGACGAGCTAGAGTAGCTAAAATCATTCTGGAGATTTCTCCTAGGTGGAATATTGCGGACATACACATTTCCTCCATTCCTATCTTCTGAGCCAACCGATCGATTATTGTAACTCCCAGACGACACCGATGGCCTAGACACCGGTGGTTGTTTTTTGTTCTTCTTCGGGGAGGCCCTCAGCCATTCCCCCCACTGCTTTGCCTCCTCCTTTTCTGCTAGGCATTTGTTCTCTTGGTGAACTAATAAACCACAGGCAAAGCAGAAATGTGGGATCTTCTCGTATTTTATATCAAACCATCTACCATCCACTACTTCCTCAGACTCTCTCAGAGTGACACCACGCAACAGGGGTTGATCAACTCGAATTGCAACTCTGATCCGCAGCTCTTCCCCCCATGCCATACCTTCCGTATCCACATCCACAGAAATGTATTTTCCTATCCATCCCCCGATCAGCTCCCCATACGCCCGATTCATCATATCCATTGGCAGATCCAAAACCCTCACCCAGATGTCCATTGTATCAAACACCATATCCGAAGGTCGAAAGGAACCATCATATTCTTTCAGCAAGAGCACGTGGAAATCGAATTGCCACGGGCCGTTCTTCATTGCATGCTTCTAGTCGCCTTCGGAACTGAACCTGACCACGAATCTGTTGTCCCCAATGTCCTTGAATTGAGCAGGACCATGGAGACCCCACGCCCTTTGCAGTGCTCGGTCCAGTGCACCGATCACCAGCCTACGCGGGGAGCAAACTTTGCCAACTGCCGCCCACCGTGGTCGAGGAACACTCCCCGAATCAATCCCCTTGATCATCAGACTAGCGGCCTCCTTGTCCGTCAGTAGGAGGTCCCCCATCTTTTCTGACAGGCCGGCCGCCAGATCGTCCGCTCCCGTCTTCGCCGGAGATCTAGAAGGCGTCCTCAACGACCCGCCAGTCCTCCGTCCCGAACGCGCCGGAGAATCCATCAGAGCAAACCCCGCCCTTGCACACCAGGGGGGTGCTTGGGCAAGATCGCAGAAACCCTAGACACCGCGCGGAGATAACCTCGCCGTCGAGATCAAATCCGCCGCCGAGAAACTACCACCCAAAAGACGAAAACCCTAGCATTCCACGATCGCCTCCCGATCGCCCTAGGATAACTCCCTCTTTGGTGGACCCACAGAATTTCTTATCCTTTCATCCATTTATTATTCATCTTGTTATCGTGTTCCCAAGACTTGAAAAAATGAAAACCAAGGAAAAATAAGAGTAGTTGCTGAAAATGTGCTAATTGTTGGGACTACTACAGTTTTGTTAAGATTTTGAAAATGGTAAATTAGCCTAACAGTAGAGTTTTCATACATGCCATCTTGCCGAGATGTCAGCTACTCAAGGCCCATTGAGTTGGACAATCAACCTAAACAATCAATACACAGAAAATATATTTCCATCTCACAGCCACCGGCTCCTCGTCGCCCTCCATCTAACGAGAGATCCACACTAGAAAGTTTTTGTTGTATCTGAAAATAATTGACCTCACTGTAACTGACACGAGTTACACATAGTTCTTATAGCAACTAACTAAAATCACATACAAGGTAATACATAGAAACCGCTTTGACAGAATGATCCGCCTTTTGTCCAACACGCACAATCCTGGGGTTGTAAGTGTTGTTTTTTTTATCACGTATTCTTAAAAACATACAATAAATTTATTGCTTAATTTTCTCTTGATGAAAGCCATAAGCATGAGCTTACAAAAGACTTTGGCAGCAAACTGGGAGAAGTAGGCCTCATCCATCCCGATCTGCCGGTTCTTGTAGCAGCCGAGGATGTCTGGGTTGCCATCAGGGCATGGGTCGCCGGCGGGATCCCACCAGGAGCCCTCGTGCCGCATCCCCGCCCAACTCGCCATCCCCCGGAACACGAACAGCCCGCCCCCCGCCCTCTGCCTCCAGCCCATAGGGTAGAACTCCATGATGCTGCTGTTCCTGTCCATGAAGAGCAGGTTCGTCATCTGGGCACCGTGCGCTGAGATGAGCACGTCCGTCTCGCTCAGCAGCCTCACCTGCCCAATCAAACCATGCAGTACGTGAGATCCATGGTGGTGCCTAACATGCATGCATGAATCATCAATTAAACCAAGGACCTGGTCACAGAAGGTCAAGTTGCCAGATTGCGCAGTGGTTAGCTTGCAGCCGGCGACGCGCGCACACTCCTTGTGGAACACCCGCTCGACGGCCGCCTCGTCCCTGAAAGATCGACCGCCCCTGCGGAAAAGAATGGTGACGCGCACCGGCACTGCCGCTGGGTCGTCGGTTCCATTGCCGCCGGACCTGGACACGACGACGCTGCACTGAGCCCTAGCCTTGCACCGCATGAAGTCGAACGTCGCCAGCATCCTCTCCCTGCTCATGCCTGCCAGGAGCCTCCTGAACACCACGGCCTCCTCGAAGCACACCGGGACGGAGCCGGAGAACCTCTCCACCTCCACCTCCACGCCGGTCGCCGCCGCGGCCAGAGACATCAGCCACCCGCTCATCCCGGACCTGACCTCGCCGTGGTGGAAGAAGGCCCACCTCGTGGGCCGCGCGCCGCTGCTGCACCCTCTCCTCACGTGCCACGACACTAGCGGGACTAGTGCCGTGAGCCCGTGCCACAGGTTGCTGTGGTCGTAGAACGTCTCAGACAGGAACGTGAGGCCCGTCCGGAGCTCCACGTCAAGGGGGAGCGCGTCGCGCCACGCTAGCGCGTATGAGTTCTTGGTGCCGTCGTGTCCTGAAGGGACTGCCATGCAGAGGAGACGGCCTGAGGAGGCCGCCGATGGGAACATCAGGTTCCTGGCCTCGCCCTCCGGCTCGGAGGTGTCGTTTAGAGTGCTGATGAACCACGTCTCAGCGCCCTCGCGGGTGTCTTTGAGCGGGAGGAAGGTGGTCGATGCACGAAGGCGGTCCAAGATGTCAACATTGCTGCCATTGCCGTGTTGTATGGTGAAGAAGAGGGTGAGGATTTCCAGCTGGAAGTAAAAGAAGATGGTCACGAGCAGGATAGCAGGAGGGGCGAGGTAGAGCAGCAGCTTCTTCTTGAGATGGTTCGTGCACTTCATGGTGGGCTAGCTGCTAGCTGCTTTCTGGTGGACGATAGCAACAGGCACACATCCAGGCCTGTCTTTAATTCTATGGGAACTTTCAAGTTGCCACAAGCCACATCATACATTTTTTTTTAGTATGTGTTACTACTACTACTACTACTAAGTTCACATTTCCTCATTTAAATACCTTGATGGTAGCACTAATCTAGAGAACAGATAATCATAATATATAGTAGAATAGCTTGATTTTACAGTCGAGAAAGGAAGAAAGTCAAACGAGGGCAAACCAAACTCTGAAGCAACTCCGATGCTGAATCTGCTCCTTCAGTTAAGGGCTTGGCGCACAAAGCAAAGTAGGGACGACTTGGGTTAATTGAGTAGCAGCAAAGCAAAGCTACATAAGTCGTTTATCGATTTCAGAAAAAACTGAATAAATAATGCTACGCTGGCCCTTTCCTACAAGCAATCCTCCCTCGAGCAGAGTATAGGCTGACTTGAATTGGATAAACATGAGTTTCGGCGATTAACAGAGTATATGTATTAATTTTGGATGCTTAAAACTAATAGTTTATGAGTGACATGACATAGAATTGGTACCACTGTACTTATTATATGTTTGAAACACTTTCAAATTGTCTCGCATCGAAAACACTTTCAAACCGACACAAAAGCAGAGCAGACTGTCTTATAAGCAGCCAAAGACTCGGATGAAAGCATGAAACTGAAACCACAGGAGCCTACAGCTGACATTCCTCTGAGAACAGATCATCTCAATGTTTGGCATCGGTTAATTATACTTGCTTTAGCAACAAAACTAAGGCTCTTTTTTGAGATTTGGGTGCTCAGTTTTAGGTATTGCTTTCTAAATTACAGTTTCATTCTGGAGCATTCTTCTTAACTACAAAAAATGCTTGACACCTGAACTCATCATCCTAGAGGTGCCCGGTTAGTTGCTTGGCCGATAAAAGTGCTTCGTTCAAGTGAACTGACAAACTGCTATATATATGATATCCCCATGTAATGATAATACTTTTGTACTTTCAGGAAAGAAAGTCGAACAAAGGCAAGCCCAACTCTGAAGCAAACGATGCGGTATCTGTTCCTTCAGACCAGGACTCAGTCAAACTGGGTTACCGTATTACTAGCAGTTAAGCAAAGCTGCATTAATGTAGTCAAGCCCTTGAGAAAACTTCGACAAACAATGCTGGTATCTGGGTCGAGTGACAAGCAATCCTTCCTTGTATTCCTTCTTAGCTAGGTTGACTTTTTAGGAATGATAGATCATTGCACAAGCAACTGATCGACTTTGTGGTGGGTTAGTAGCTCCTTTCGCGTGGTTTGAGATGAAGTGTGGGAAAGCAAACAAGGTAGTAGTAACGTCGAGCGTGGTTTGATTCACTCTATCAGCTTGTACATTAAACTTTTTCTTAATCTGGTTCAAAGGAGGTGCAACTTGTAGTCTCATACTCATCTTTTTCCTGTATATATACTGGAATGAAAATGAGCAATGCACAGCTCGAAGAGCCAGGAGAAAATTAAAATGAACTTTTCAGCTTATGTGTGTGTGTAGATGTAGCACCGGTTTGCTCTGGTGTTGTTTGACTTGACAGAAAGCTTGTTCGATCAGTGACTGGTACGTAGCTCCATCGAGTGCTGTGCGATGAAGTGTGGGAACCAGCCTCGAGCTAGAGTATTGTCAGGTTAATTAGAGCTAGACTCATTGTCTCGCCATGCACAATTACCACTCATGTGTTGGAAAAAGGAGAATGGAACTTAGAAATTCGAAACCACTTTCCCCTCCGTTCTAAAATAAGTGGTGTGGTTTTAGTTCAAATCACGACACTTATTTGGAAATGGAGGGAGTAGAAGGGACATAACCATAACTTGTGAAGTTTGGTCTTACATGTTTTTTTCACGGTTTTACTGGATATTTAGATGAAAGTAAAGATCTTTGGACAGTGATTATATGATCCACCACATAGTGT
Organism: Avena insularis; assembly: GCA_023614405.1. Classification (NCBI taxonomy): domain Eukaryota; kingdom Viridiplantae; phylum Streptophyta; class Magnoliopsida; order Poales; family Poaceae; genus Avena; species Avena insularis. The sequence goes on from CM042687.1 coordinate 387,824,106, forward strand.
AGAGTTTTTTCTCTCACTTTTGCTCCGGTTCCCCCTTTCTTTTAACTTTGACAAACAAAAACTCGATACCGATTGTTTAGAGGACTCCCGAAGTCCGTTTTGGTCCTTTTAGACGTATACTCACCGTATACATATACGTATACATATATGTATACTCATGTGTCTGTGGAAGACGAAAATCGAAAGTTATATAACAGCAACAACATTTTTTTAAAATATAACATGCAAAGACATAGATCGCGATAATCGGAGGTAGGATCAACCGACTGGAATATGGATTATATCTAATTCAACCGAGTACACATATACAAAGATATATGTGGCCTTAATATAAATTTCGACACCCGAAGCACGCCTCTTCTCATTTATCCCGTGGAAACCGAAATATTACACAAAAAACAAACGGTTTTTCTACACATCAGGCACCTGTTAATTTGCTTTTCTCGGCGGGTTAAGCATGCGGACGACGTAAGCACGGCAACGGACCAGTCCGATCCGCAGCCAGCTCAGTATAAAAATTTGAATTCAAACAGTTTTATAGCTTAAACCATTTATCTGATTAAAAATCTGTTTTCACTATTGGACTACTCGTGACGAAACCTTTGAAACTAGATCACATATTGATATGTTTTGACAACTTTTTTTTTCAGCCCCAAAAGTTATCCATCTCGTTATATGTACGTTACCCACTATATAACATGTAAATAACCCTTTTTTTTAAGGAGATATGTGTGGATGCATTTTTTATGTAGTGTAAAACTACTGGATCAAACAACCCATACAAAAAGTATACTTCCGCGAGCACTTTCTGTGGTACACAGCTGGGTACGCCTAAGATTTACTCCTTTCCTCGATGGAGCACCTCCTATGCACTTCCTCTCTCCTAATCCTTGCCCACGCCTCCGACGCCCGTCTAGCTCAAGGCCACGACGCTCACACCGCGCCTCCTCCCAACCTCGCCTCAACTCGATCTAGTTTCTCCCACGCTTTGCTGCTGCCCTCCCAACCTCTCGTTATCTTCCGACGTTTGAAGGCACATGAGCATTATCTGGAAAATGAATGGGACCTTTGTGCCATCTCCTGGTGCGGCCTTCGAGCCCAGTAGCCATCGATCCGGTTAGCTTTAGTGTTAAGAGATGGATAACTTTAGTACTACTAGATGGTTAACTAATACACACTAGAATATACCATTTTTTTTGTTATATAGCACGGGGTAAGTTCAGCGCCAATATATAGGTAACTTTAATGTTAACAAGTGGATAATTTTAATGTTAACAAGTGGATAACTTTAGTGTTAATAGGTGGGTAACCTATATATTAGTATATGTTATTTTTGCTACAATATAGGGCGAGTTTAGTGCTCAGATATGGGTAACTTTAATGCTAACAGATGGATAACTTTTAGGGATAACATGTGGGTAACTTATACTAGAATGGATAAGTTTAGTGCCAGTAGTTAGATAACTTTAGTGTTAACGAGTGGGTAAATTTTACATACTATGATATGTAAAAAGAGAATATGGAATAGCTTATGGATGACTTCAATGTTAATAGGTGGGTCACTTGTTTCTTATAGCAGGGCGTGAGTTTGATGTTAACGGGGTAGCTTTTAGTGCTAACAGGTGGATAACTTTAGTGCTAATATATGGGTAACCTATACATATTAGTATGTGTTACTTTTGCTATAGCATAGGGTGAGTTTAGTACTAAGATATGAGTAACTTTAGTGCTAATAGATGGATAACTTTTAGCGATAGCATGTGTAACTTATACTAGAATGGATAAGTTTAGGGTCAGTAGTTGGATAACTTTAGTGCTAACAGGTAGGTAACTTTTACATACTGCGGTATGTAAATAGAGCATGTGGAATAGCTATCTAATATATTCATGTGGGTAACTCTTAAATACTGTGGTATGTAAATACTACAGCCGCCCTTTAACCCTCCCTCCCTCTTGCGGCAACGCCGCACAGCCACTAGGAGTCCCTCCTCGCCAACCTTGACCCTCTTGACAAGTCCCTACTCTGCTGCTGACACCGTCGAGGATGCCAACGGGCTAAGCTCATGAGGTGAGGAGGAGGCGACGGTGTCAGCACTGTCCTATGTCAGTGGAATCTCGAGGAGGCGGTGGCATCCATCTTCTCCCCCTCCACTGCGGTGTTGCGGGGTGGTGGCGGCCAGACGGATCTCCGACAGTCATTTGAGACGGGTGGCATGGAGATTTCGGCGGTAGTTTAGTATCGCATGCAAAAAAACGCATTCACACAGCTCTTCAAAAGAGGTGGGTTATTTACTTGTTACATAATGTGTAACTTACATACAACAGTGTGGGTGACTTTTGGGTCTGGAAAAAAAATTGTCGAAATATATCGACGTGGGATCTAGTTTTAAAGATCTCGTCGCGACTAGTCTAATAATAAAAACAGAATTTTAATTAGACTAACGGCTTAAGCAATAAAACATTTTAAATTCGAGTGTTTTAATTGAGCGGGACAGATCGATCGAAGTCACACGCGTAGATTAAAAGCGAACCAAAACAAAAAAAAACGATATAGCAACACAGCGGTCGCAGAAACGCCAGCCAGATTAATAAAACCGGTTGGCGCGAGCCGCGTAGACGCGTCCAAAACAAAAACAAGTGAGGACTGAGGAGGCTACTCTGACAAAAACCCAAAGTCCTCTCGCTCTGCTTCGTCGTCCTCCGCTCCAAAGAGCCGCCCGAAATCCGCGCCGCCCCCTCCAGGTCGCCGCGGCTCCAATGGTGACCAGGTGGAACCAGAAGAGCCCCGGCCTCAAGATCCTGTGGATCTGGACCCTGGGCACCGCCGCGAGTAAGCAATCCCGCATCCCCTCCTCTCCTTCCCCGTCTCTCTCCAATCGCGCCGCTCGCCGCTGATTTTGCCGATTCCGCGCGCAGTCATGATCGGCAACGTCGTCCGGACGCGCGTCAACGACATGGAGATGATCCTCCGGGAGGAGGACGAAGCCGCCGCTGGCGGCGGCGGCACCGGCACCGGCGGCGGGACGACCTCCGGTGAGCGCGTCATGAGAGACGACGAGTTGAGCAGGTACAGCTGCCCACTTCCACTTGCTCCAACTGACTGAATCGTATTATGCGCCGTTTTGCTGTAAGTAAGATTAAGAACAATACCATGTGTAATCTACTTAGTTGTTTTTCATCTTTGAAATAGTGGGGATTAACAGGGACTTAATCTCGATTCATCTCTCAAATGTATTTCTGTTCACTTGTATACACACAAAACAGAATCAGTCCCTTGCCTCGTTCGCGTTGCCATGGTACATCCATAGTGTATTATTTAGTGCCATCCCCTGGGTATATGTTACAGACCATTTCTATTCCAAGTTGCCGATACCTCTTGCCATGCACATTTTCTCTTTGGCCACTTAGTAGAGGTAAACATGACCAGCCACGGTCTACCGAAGCGCCTTGTCTGTATGCCTCCACAGTAGCAAGCATGAGAAATGGCTTCCAACTGTAACTAATTTTTAACCTTTGAAGTTCCAACTGCACAAAGCGTAATGATCTGTGTCTGGTGTTCCGGCAGTAGATATGACACCCTAATTTGATGTCATATTAAGCCCACCACGGATATTTAATGCTGATGGCTACTGTTTACACTATTCCTTCGTCCATCTATGGTTGAATCTCCACTAATATCTTCGTCAAACACCAGTCATTTCTCGAGTCATATGGCACCAAGAAATTTTCCTAGGACAGCAAATGAGCAATCTAGTTCAAGGGGTTTGAGCTTGCTACTGACTCTGAAAAACTAAGTTGCCCTCTTTTGAGTTGTATTGCTGCAGTGGAAGCAATTCTCAAATTAAAGGTGCACCATTCGCCATATGGCACAAGCAGTTGCAGGTGGTTGAAATCACAGTAAATTTTGAACTGTATAGAGTAGGAGAGGCAAATGTAACCATTATATCAGATAGATTCCGGCTAGGTAGTTAATGTGGCTTTTCAAAGCATACACTCCTTGAGTCAGCAGAAACAGAAAATAGCTCCCTTCAGTTGTTATGATTGGAAGCCTGTACATCATGGGTAACAATGTTATTCTGATGTAGACAATCAACTGAAGGTTTGTGGGGAGTTTTTCAGTGATGTTTGTTTTGGTTAAGAGTGGATAAGAATGTATAAAGAGCTTGAGATAGTTACTCCTACGATATGAAAAAATTTCCGTCATGCCTGGCTCACAACCAGCCGTCTCTTACCCCGGTTCATCTGCATAAATGACAATCCACAAAGGGCAGTGGCCTTTCAAAGCATACACTCTAAGGGTAAGTAGAAACAGAAAATAGGTACACCTCCCTCCAGTTGTCATGATTGGAAGCCTGGACATAATTGGTAACATGTTATTCTGATGTAGACAATCAACAGAGGGTTTGTAGGGAGTTTCTCAGTGATGCTTGTTTTGGTCAAGAGTGGATAAGAGAAGCAGTTGAGTCACAATCTCTGTCACGTGTGACTTGCAACTAGCAGTCTCATACTCTGATTCATGTGCAAATGACAAATGACAATCAACATAGGGTTTGAGAAGCTAAGAGTATATTTACTATCATGTTTTCTACATGAGACTACAAAACAAAGGTGGAACACGATTATAGAATAATACATTCATTATGTGTGTATATTCTTGCTGTCTAGATTAAGTGCCTTAGATCTGCATTTCGCTCAGATGGTATCTGTGATGTACTTACAATGGAATAACTTACCCCTCAAACTACCCATACCCTCTGTATTTACAATGTTACAAACATAAAAGTAGCCACTCGACTCTGTCACTCCCATTAATCGTTTACAGCTATATTTCTGTTACAGTGCGAACATGCGCATACTCCACATGCTCACTAGAACTTACTAATGGACCTATTATTCTACCCTGTCTTAAATTTACATAGAATGTGAATTGTAAACCATGTCCAACTTTCACTGAATTCCTTGCATGCTCCCCTTGTTCATAGGCTTATACCATCTGGTCCTCTTCATTTCGGTCTTTGCAAAACCTATAGAGCTCACCAAGTCATGCCTCAGCCGACACTAACCCAATTTGTATGTTTATGTCGCTTGATCAAATGGTACATCTGCCGGACAATGGGCAAGGCAATGTTGTGCAACAGTCATTGCAAACTGATTTATTACTTAGCATCATAGCTGTTGTAGTGATCTGTGTCTTTGTTCAATCATTCCTTGTAGAAAAAAATGCATTAGTACAACCAGTTGTGCTAGAGCCTAGAGTTGGTCGTGCCAAACGTTGAAAGCGGTGGCAGCGGCACAAGGAAAATAGGGAAATGACATGGCTGATGGCCTTCCTGCACGGGGAATAATACCCAACCCAACGCAGGGATTTTTGCTACGGTTCTTCTGGGCAACATAAGTATCTCTTGCACTACTCTTTGATGTATGCAGCATCCTGACCGCGGGTCCCTTTCTTGCAGCGAATGAAGAAGAGTTTGCTTGAGCTTGAGTGGCTCCACATGGCAAAGTTCGCTGAAGCCTGCATTTCGCCATCCAAGCCTACGTTCGTCATCCAGTTCATCGTTTAATGTCTCGAACGACCTTTTTCTAGTAGGGGATTTTATTGGGTAGGGCGGTGATGCACGAAACTGTGGAAGTGCTTGTTTCGAGATGCTGCTTCCTGTACCTGTTCCTTAGAAACGAGCCTGTAAGGCTGTAACTAATTTACACAGGGAGCCTTTTTGCTGATTGGAATAAATAAAGAGTGAGAAATGCTGTAGGGGAGCTCAGTCATCACTTGGAAGTGCCGATCTGCTTGACGGATGTAGTTTCATTGGCATCATACTGATAGCAAAACACAGTTCAATTTAGTTCCTAATTGTGTTATAATCACAATTTATAAAATCTTGAGATGTTATAATTCCTAATTGTGCATACACAATTCAGTTTAGTTTTATGTTCATATTTTTTTACCGTGCACAGACTTGTAAGAAAATAGCGACGTAATTCATAGGTTAAACACACATATACGTCACTTGAGAAAAAAAAAGGATTTAGAGAAAGAGAGAGTCCCTATCGTTGGCAATAGTACGATGCAAGAGTTTTAGATCCCCGAATTTGTTTCAGAGCATCTCTTATATATGCAAGAAAGATGACAACGAGAACAAAAAGATATGAACCGTTCAAAACACACAGCAGTGGTTGATCACGGCCACAAATTAAAAAGGACCATTCAAGCTTGATTTACAGTAAAACTGAAACTTCATTCGATATTATTAGCCTAGTCTCACATTAACCAACACAGTAGTAGTACATCGGATAGTAGATAATCTCTTCTTGAGGAGGTGTGCTTATATATAATAAAGAACAAGCCACTCGAGTATTTTGTGTGACCTGTAAATGAACTCATACTACTAGTTTTGGTCCAGTCATCACCAACGCCTATGAACACTCAATGCCTCCTCGGTCTTGACGTATGCGAATGTCCGACAGATACGGCCTCTCATATCGGAAAGTATCGTCGTTTGGTCACAAGCGTTATCATGTACCGCGGTGCACTCGGACCTTCTTCTGCCATAGTAATTGATGGGCTGATGCCTGCGCAGGACGAGTCTATCGCCGCCGTCCGTCAGGACGTACTCGCCGTGGATCAAGTATGGTCGCGCCATCTCCTGCTCCGGCCCGTACAAACAAGAGGTTAACCGGTAGAGATGGACCCAGGTCTGCTCGTTCCTCCTCCGACCCTCCAGACCCCACACCTACAGTCCAACAAATCGCAATTCATTCATTCATTTATCAGGTTAGCAGATGAGGTATAGTATGGTGGAGCGGAGATTTGCAGACCTGGATGCTCCCGTACCCATGGTACGGCGGGGGGTAGGCAGTCGTTGCAGCGCCGAGCCTGCGGTTCACCTGAGTCAGGCGGCAGATGGGTCTCGCCGACGCGGGCAACGGCGGCGCGCACGTCACCCGCTCGCTCTCGAGGTCGAAACACATGATCCTTTCCTCGGACCCTTCAGTGGCCCAGTACGTCGCGCCGTCGACGCTGACGACGCCGGCGTCCAGGTTGCATGCGGCGTACGCGGGGGCCAGGACCTCCCTCCAGGACGCCTCCCCGAGCGTGAACACCTGGAGCGTGACCTTGGTCTTGAAGAAGCACGGAACGTGTACCACCTTGTACTGGCCCGTCCCGTGGTGGAACCCGAAGCTGTAGGCCTGGTGCCAGCTCCTGCCGGAGCGGCGCGTGTTGTGGCGCCTGAAGAGGCCGTCGCGCGGGATCGGCGGTAGCGGGAGGACGTCGCCGGTGGCCGGGTTGGCGAGGGTGACGGCGCCGGCCGGCTTGGAGTCGTCGCATAGGCAGAGCACGCCGTTGCAGACGCCGACCACCTCCATGCGCTCCAGGTAGCGGCCGCCGCCGCCGCCGCCGCCGCCCAGATGTAGCTCTCTCAGTGCGCAGGTGATGGAGGACGACTCTTCTTCTGGATCGGCGATGTCAACGACGTACGCGGACTCCGTGGTGACGACGAGGGGCACCGCGTCACGGCGCTGCTGCATCTCCGTGGTTTGCTGGTGGACGAGGTCGCGCCAGGAACGGCAGACCAGGCGCAGGCGCCGGCGCGAAGTCCACGGGAGCCGCTGCAGGATGTCCACCACAAGCTCCGTCGGGATCTCCATCGATCGCACGCACGCTGCTGCGGCCTCGGCCTCAGCCTCGCCGAGGAAACGGGGCGCGCAAGTCCACGGATCGGTTCAGTCCCGGACCGTTCGGTTCGGTGGCACCCCAACGAAACTTGGATCAGGGTAGGTTCCGAGATCTACGCCTATTTTTTTTTTCTTTCCAAGTTTGTTTTATAATACTGGTATGAGTACGCAATTCCTTTTTACCGGTTTCATCTCGTTTTGACTTACCGGGGGAGTAAGCTCTTGTCAAATGCCATCCAACTACACATTATATTCATCTAAAAAACTATAGATTAATCACATAAATATAGTACTTCCTCTGATCCATATTAATTGATTTGAATTTGTTAAAATTTGGATAAACTTATATACTAGAATAGTGTCTAGATTTTCTAAATCTAGACAAAACCAAATCAACTATATGGATCGAAGGAAATAGAAAAAATCAGCTGGACACCAAATTTGACACTAGCTTATGGTTTGATGAACCGAGTAACCGACTGCGTTCCTGTATCCACAACCTATATTTTTGAGGGAACGGCTGGCTTTTTTTTTTTTGAATGGGAACACCTGGATTCCATTACTCGAGCTAAGCGCCAGGGCAGTGTCAGTATCCGCGATGGCAGACCCATACGGTAGCTTTACTAGTTGTTTCAAACCACACAGTTCCACTTGACCATACAGCTACTCTCTCTGTTTTAAAATATAAGATATTTTAGATTTATAATTTTAAACTTGAGTAAACCTACACACTAAAAATAGTCTAAATACATTTGCTTTACAAAGCTAAATCATCTTATATTTTAAAACAAAGGAAGTATATATGTGCTCCCAAGCTAATAAGTAAACTGAACCGGTCAGTCAGCGCCACTCAATCCGCATCCACATTAAGTTTATTATTCAATGTTATGATTGTATTAGTTTTTTATAATGAGTAACTTAAGAAAAAAACTAATACATGTGTGGGATCATGAACACCATAAAGATATCCATAGTCTTGCCTCTAAGACTAGTTTGTGTATCATTATAGTCTTAGTTTCCTGTATATGGACATGTAAAGTGTTACGATGGTTGCCGGTGATAAATGGGAACAACATTGTTAGGGGAACAATGATGTTGGATATATCCTGAAAGATATACCATGAAACACGTTGTTAATATTGTTATCAGTAGTTTTTCAATGACAAGTATTATCATACTAAGATCGTATACTATGAGGACTTGGATACGATATAGACGTCATGAGATCTGTGAGAGGATGCTACCGGTTCGATTAAAAAACGACCTAATCTGGATCGCCCAGACACGATCAGATGGCTAAGGAGGAATTTATCCCGGGTTCACTTGTGATGACGTCGACGACAGCAGCGATGGCTCGGGAGGTTGATAACGGATGCGCTCTAGAGATCACCGACATCAGTGGAGTGGTGAACGAGGTTATTCGAGTCACGGGGGTTGTCCTCGTCACCCTGCCGTCGTCCTTCTCCTTTCGTGGCATCGACAGAGAGCGGATGGAGGCGGCAGTCTGTGGTAAACTCCGGCGACATCTAGGACATGTTCTACAACGCTACAAGAGGGGAAAATTAGATGAGGGGATGCGTTGGAGGATGGGGAGCTCAAAACTATGAAGAGGAGGGAGAGGGGGTGACGGAATCGATGACGATGTTGACCTCCTGAGATCGGCAATGGCGGTTTCGACGATGCAATCCGATAGCTTGGGGGCGTAGGCGAGGATTTCTATGGTTGAGGAAGAAGATGTTGTGGGCTATTTAAGGGGCAAGAAAACTTGGACGGGGCAAAGGATTTGGTCAAATCGATCGATTTCTACGGCAATTGGACTCGTGTTCGTCACATTCACCGTCGGTGTGACGAAGGAGACACGGGGGATGACAAGTGGGGCCATGGTGTTAGTGATAGAGGGGAGAAAAACGAGAGGGGAGGGTATTTCTCCGATAGGTTATTGCTCTGCTAGTTGGCAGGCTGATGGCATTACAGGTTAGCGGGCTGGGTGGTCCGGGTGGCTCTCCGATTATGTTAGGTTTAGATTTTTTCTGTTTGTTTTTTCCTTTCCCCAATCTGTTTTCTTATTTCTTTTCTACTTTTTGTTTTACAACTCGAAAATGAGTGAAACTAATTTTTAAATTTCTGTAAAATTAAATTCATAATTTAAACTTTATGGAAACTTGTTTTGACCAAAATAAAAATAACAGAAATGTCATTTGCATATATTGCATTATATGGCTATTTTGGGAATTCAAAATAGGGTTTGGATTTTCCAAATTGAATGGGATAGGTATCCAAATTTTCTACTCCCTCCGATCCATATTAGTTGACTTGGATTTGTTAAAATTTGGATGAACCTATATACTAAACAGTGTCTAGATTCATCCAAATCTAGACAAATTTGAGTCAACTAATATGGATCGGAGAGAGTAGCAATATGTTTAGAACACTAGGGAGAAATATTTCTTGTCCAACAAAAATACAAAATATATATTTCAAATAAAACCCTAATAGGTAAACATAGGTATTTTCAGTGAGGACTTCGACAAAAGATTTTGAAATCAAGGTTTTGCATGATGGCATGGTGGAATGCAAATATCTTTTTTGTAATCCTAATTACTAAAAACTTGGGTTGTTACATAAATCTGGAAAAAAATCTATATCTCTACCATTCAGTAAAATTTAGCTTAAAATTCAAAAAAGGGCTAGCGAAGTAAGAAAGAAAAATCTATATGTAAATAGCAGTTCTAAATCTGGCTACGAATTTGTTCAATAGCACTGTCGACACTGAATTTGTCATTGTTTTTTCTCTTGGATTGTTTTTTGAATATAGAGTGCTGTTTCTATGAACTTTTTAAAAAAATCAGAATTGTTTTTGAACTTTTTAGGCATGTAGAGTACCGTGTGCCCCCAGGACGGATATCCAATAGGCAGTAGGACTTGAATTGGAATCCGATACGAACAAAGAAAAGTGGGGCAACCCGGGGGTTTCCAAACATTGGACCCAAATCAAGATGATAAAACCGACATCAATCTCGCGCTGGGGCAGAGAAAACGAGAGCGAGCGTGGGGCTGATCGTGATCGAGATATAACAAGTCGATCGCGCAAGTAGATAAGCTGCACCGTACCAGTGCTAACCCTAGCGACGCCTCGCCGGAGGGAAGTCCTCTCTAGCGGTGCGCCGGGGTCTCCGGGAGGAGGTTTTGTTTCCGTGTCGAACTGTCGATCCAGGGAACTCTACTCTGTGTTCGATGATTTACATGTGTGTCGAATTGTGCTGCTGCCTTGGAGGCTACTCTAATCTGTCTTCACATTTTTTTTCTTTCGAAAAGGAGACCGCGGAGAAGAAACAATGATGTTTGACAGTGACGACGATGACGGTCCAGTATGCTTCAAGAGGTCAGTGCCCTCAAAACAGGAAGGCTCATCAGGAAATACGCCACATTGCCAAGAGAGTAACACGGTGGATCATAGCAGGAAGAGTGAACTGAAAAAACCTCATGTACTTGAAGATGATGATCACCTCATGTCGTCGGATACAGATTCAGATGATGACAGTACACCAATTGCATCAAGGAAAAAGGCCGTCGTCGAAAGGAAACTGAAGAAGAGGATAAATTCAGGTGACGAAGATCCTGCGGATTCAGAAGACGAGATACCGCTCGCCACAAGGATGTCCAATAATAGCGCAGCTTCAAAACGTGGAAACTCAAGTAGTGATCCTCGAGATCCAGTCAAAAGGCAATGCTATACTAGCAACAGTCAGAGCACCAGATCAGCTCTTAATGAGAAGGCAAAGTGTTCAGATGGCATTCCTTCTGCCTCCGCGAGTGCCAAAAGAGAACACAGGGCCAAGGACGATGACGATGACAACGTGCCTCTAGCACGAAGACTGGTAACAACCGGTAAGTCTTCAGAAAGAAATCCACCTGCAATCGGTAACACTGCGAGGAAGACAACGGAGCCGGCCTCCTGTCAAGGGTCTGGCGGTCGAAAGAAGTGGTCTACTTTGGAGCACAACGGTGTCCTTTTTCCACCTCCCTACAAGCCTCACGGTGTCAAGATGCTTTACGATGGTCAGCCTGTTGATCTGACCCCGGAACAGGAGGAGGTAATATACATAGACACAACATTAGCTGTTTATTGCTTTAGTTTGTGATAAGAACTTCAGTTTCGGAGCGACCAGAATGATGTACTGATGATCGGGCTGCTCCATGTTTCAGGTCGCAACCATGTTTGCTGTGATGAAAGACACAGAGTACGCATCCAAGCAAACGTTTACCAGCAACTTCTTTAACGACTGGAGAAATATTCTTGGTAAAAAACATGTTGTCAAAAAGTTCCAGCTTTGCGATTTCACACCCATCTACGAATGGCACCTCCAACAGAAGGAGAAGAAAAAACAGATGACTTCAGAGGTATGTTGATTCTTAGGTTTTTTTGTATGCAACATACATGTATTTCTTATTCTACTGTTCCGTGATCTCTCAAAAAACTCGCTGTTGCTCTTTCTGTTTCTGTGACTTAGACTTGATCGAGTCCAAATTGAGTGGGTTTATCCTGCATTCGTCATCTGAAGTACTTAATCTTTGTAATTCCTTCTTCGCAGGAGAAGAAAGCATTGCGCGAAGAGAAACAGGAAAATGAAGACAAGTTTATGTGGGCTTCCGTAGACGGTGTCCAAGAGAAGGTCCCTTTTTACTGAACTTTCCGATACAACATAGGCCTTTGTAAACCATAGAATAGACAGTTTACTATTTTCCTTCAGGAATTTTACACATACGCCACTTGTCTTGAACCTAGTTCAGCTTCTGCCAATATTTCCTCACATCACTACTCCATCCATGTCAGAATATAGTGCATATTAGTTTTCTCGGTAGTCAAACATCTACAATACCAAATAAATTTGTCTGCTTATTTCAGGTCGGAAATTTCAGAGTAGAACCACCTGGCTTATTCAGGGGGCGAGGAGAACATCCAAAGGTACAGGCGAGAAAACATTTAATCACATTTTTTTGGTTTCAAGTTGGGCACTTCAGTTTAATTCTCTAATAAAATTGTTGTAGATGGGAAGACTGAAGCGGCGCATTCAACCAAGTGATATAACAATAAACATCGGAGAAGGGGCTCCAGTCCCAGTGTGTCCTATACCTGGAGAAAGGTACCCTAAAAACTGAAGTTCTTAATGCTAAACTATATTTATGAAGGGGCTTCTAGCATGTATAACTTCTTGAATTGCCATGTGTTCTGCAGCTGGAAAGAAGTTAAACATGACAATACTGTTACATGGTTGGCCTTTTGGAATGATCCTATAAGCCAAAAAGACTGCAAATATGTTTTCCTCGCGGCAAGTAGCTCACTAAAGGGACAGAGTGACAAGGAGAAATATGAGAAGGCCCGGAAATTGAAGGTGGGGAAGTTTGTTTTGTGATTCATGGAGGTTTTGTGTTGCCATGTACATTGATTGTCTTCTATCGACCATGGCAGGATCACATACACAGCATACGTGTAAATTACACGAAGGATTTCCAAAGCAAAGATCAGGCGAAAAAGCAAATTGCAGTGGCAACATACCTTATAGATAAACTAGCCCTGAGGGCGGGCAATGAAAAGGTATATCCTACTGACTTATAGTTATCAAATGATATTCCATTTTGTTGGCAATCCACTGTAAAAATTTCCTGAATCTCTATTTTGCTTCCAGCTTTGTGACGTATGTTATCTTGCTACTTCAATCCTTTTCAGGATGAGGATGAGGCTGATACTGTTGGTTGTTGTACGCTGAAGGTTGAAAATGTTACCTGTCTTCCTCCAAACAGGCTGCAGGTCGATCTTTATCTTCATTCTTCATTCTTGATGGTTACTCAGTGTGACAAACTAATCTCCATGTTAACTGATGTTCAATTTCCATTTCAGTTTGACTTCCTTGGTAAAGATTCTATAAGATACTTGAACACCGTAGAGGTTGAACTACCTGTATACCAGGCGGTTAAGGAATTCTGTGCTGGTAACTCCCATGCTCTTTTCCTATACAAAACAAGGGACACCATCTCTGTCTTCCCTAAACAAATTGTTCTCATCTGTTTTGCATACTGGCTTTTTCAGGAAAAAACAAGGGACAACATGTATTTGGAGAGCTTGATACAACTAAACTAAATGCTCATCTGAAGGACTTAATGCCTGGCCTTACTGCAAAAGTGTTCCGTACATATAATGCTTCCATCACTTTGGATGCTATCGTAAGTTCAATGCAAATTTCACTGCACCGTACATGTTTAGTTTGCCAAAATAAATTACTCGTTATCTTGTTAAATTTTTCATATTCCCATAACATTATTATGTCTCAATCATGTGACTACTATGTTATGTCGTAATATGCATTTGATCTGAATAAATATTTACGCGAGATGGTATTACAGTTGAACAAAGAAACTGAAGATGGAACCCTTCTTAAAAAAATTACTGTCTATCAGCGAGCAAACAAAGAGGTAAAATCCATTACCCTTGATAAAAAAAGCACTGGCATCATCACTATTCGTGACTCTCAAATAGTTTTCTTGTCTACTCAGGTTGCTATCATCTGCAACCATCAGCGTGCTGTCCCAAAATCACATGATTCCCAGATTACTAAGTTGGATGAGAAGATTGAAGAATTAAAGGTTGGTTGTTGGCTGCAAATGATTAGATAAAGTTTGTTCTATCTTCTAAACCCTCTTTCCTCATTTTGTCATTTTTTCCAGGCCCTGAGAGATGGGTTGAAAGTCGATTTGCATAAAGCAAAGAAAGGAAAACCCCTAGGTGGGAAGCGAAAGAGAAATTCGACCCCTGAAGTGTACGTCTCAATCAAAGATATTATATTTTGTAGTTAACAAAATAAAGAGTACTAGAGACAAACTAATAACTTTACTTGCAGGTTGGAGAAGAATATCTCTTGTATTGAAACCAGGATAGAGAAAATGGATATGACTAAGAAGAATAAAGAGGATTTGAAGACAGTAGCACTAGGAACATCAAAGATCAACTATCTTGATCCTAGAATTACGGTGGCATGGTGCAAAACCCACGAAGTCCCTATTGAGAAGGTACCCCATTGCTTTCGTGGGTCTGCTTTTTAGTGAATGTCGTAGGCGCATGATTATATCTCAAATTGTTAATCTGATTAATTATTATCATTTTATAGTCCTAAACAGAAGCTATTTGGCTTGTCTATTTCTTATGGCAGATTTTCAGCAAGACAGTGTTGGATAGATCTCTCCCACGTTCGGGCCCAACGGCCCGAACGGAGACCCTCATCGTGCCCTAATCGGGGGCGCCCAACCCTATCCATGGTTGTGGCCCTCGCCAACAGATATAAAGAGGTGGGGCTGACGACACAGACGAGGTTCACCGCAGCCGCAGCCCCCCACCAACACACCCACCGATTAGGGTTCAGACCAGGCCGACGGGAAGCTCCACCGCCACCGCCTCAACTACCCACGCCACGCCGCCTTTTGTCCCATGGCCAACGACGGCGGATCTAGCTCGAGGTAGCTCTGATCCCTCCGTTCGTGCTTGGGGAGCACAAAGCAGTAGTACTACTCTCTCTCTCTCTCGTCTCGTGATACCACAGATCTACCCTAATAGTTTTATCGAGGATGACTAGACCTAATAATGGTATCAGAGCTATTAGATCTAGTCTTTCCTAGAAAAGCAAAAGAAAACAAAGAAAACCTAGATCTAAAAAGTGCGCCTCCACGGTCAAGGCTGCCTCTCGATCTAGATGAGCATCAAGATGAGGCATCTAGACGAAGAACAAACCCCTGGGGCAAAGCAAAAGTCCTAGATCTAAACCCATCCCCAAAGAGAAAGATCCCCACACCCCGCATGCGTATGCTAAGTCGATCCCTCCCTGCATCCAAAAGAACACCCCAAAAGAAAACTTCAAAAAATAAAAATATTAAGGCCGCCATAGTCGCTGCACATGGCATCTCCTTCGCTGTTGACGGTGGTGTGCCCACCCTAGGGTGGACACACCGCTGCCAAAGGGCAAGGACGCCAAAGGAAAAGGAGGAGCTCATGACGGTTTTTTCGAGGAGGACCGCCGGGCAGCCGGGCGGCGCTACCGCCGCACTAAGCTGCTCGTAGAGCGGGCAGACGGAGGGCCGCCACGCCGGCCACAAGGCGGCCACTCTGGCCGCCTCCACTAGCTAGCCACTGGCGGCCGCGTGAGAAGAGGGAGAGGGAGGGACGCGCCCACCGGCGGCCACCTCACCTCACCGCCGCCGCCGACGCGTGCCGCCGACGCGGGGCAACCACATGCAAGACGCGGCGCCGCTGGTCGAACTGCCGCCACAGACGGGGAAGGTGGCGACCACGCTGGCTGCCGGCTGGCGACGCGCCATGCGGCCACGCAGGAGAGGGCGGGGGTTATGGGCTAGGGTTCGACGGGCTGGGTGGATTTTATACCAAGAACGGGCGCCCCACCGCACGATTTAGGGTTGCCCCCCATCGACGGCTCAGATTGATTGGAGCGAGTGGCTGGGTCAAGGCGGGTTGTGCAGGCCTGCGGCCAGTGGGCCATCAAGGGAGGCAGGCTGTCGCCAAAGGGCTGGCTGTTCGCTATGGTGCCACATTTGCGGCGCATGGCGCTACAAGCAGGGCTGGGCGGTCCAATCACCAGTTTTGGCCCAGTTAACCAGTTTTTTCTGTTTTAATTTTTACAGAATTGTTTTTTAACTGTTTTTGCTTAGTTTTAAGCAGATTTTCAGCATAGTTTTCTCTAGTCATTTTATTTTATGCATATTTTGACTAGAGAATGATGTAAAGGCAGATTTTTTCTGTAAAGTTCAAAGTATAAAGAAAGTTATTATTAAGTTTCCGCTGCAAATAGTCATTTTTCAAAATTGCAAATGTATGGTTTAAATTGCAACAAATGCAATAAAAGTTGATTAAATCTTGACATAAAGATGTGATTAAAGTGATTATGCCTCATGCTATTAATTGACCAACGTTATTAATAATCATGACCATAATCTTTTCCTATTAAGTATTAAAGGTGCATTTAAATTTATTTCTGCCCAACGGTGATGTATTTTTAAATAGCACGAAACGATTGCATGCTTAATTTATACCAACGTTGAATTAACGTGACACAGCTTGTTTTACTTGGTGATCTCACATCTTTTGTGATTTTCAGGAGGTCTCAACCTCATGGCATGTTTGAAGGACATCCCGCTCCTAAGGGGGGACAATTACTCCGAATGGAGGAAGAAAGTTGACTATGCTCAGATACCAAGTGGATTGGGTGGTTGACACTAAGCAAATAAGCCTGATGACCCACTGGGGGCTGCTGAGGAAAGTGCTGACTTTGAGAAAAGGAAGAGGAACCATGCTTCATTGGAGCTGGCCTACTCTATTGATAACCAGAAATGGGTGAATGCCAACAAGAAGACTCGCTTCAGAAGAACACAATTGAGAACGCAATAGTGGGCTCAATTGAGAGTAAGCACTGTGCAGTATCTAAGATAAAGAGCCAGCCATCGACTCTTCAAAGATGGGATGCACCCAAATTGTTAAAGCAAGTTATCGAAAAGTACACGGAGGACCCTACTTAATAAGAGAGCACATCTTGAGGATGTCAAACATGGCAGCAAACTCAAGCCCATGGATGAGGACCTCGAGCTAAAGCCAGCACTCTTGGTACACCTTGTGATGGCCTCTTCCACAGCCTTTTGAAAACTTTGTAATAACTATAATATGTCCCCGAAAAGTGGGACATAGAAAGATCATTGGATGTGCTCCTGTGAAGAGGAAGGTGAAAGCCCTTCACCATGTTCTCCTAACTTCGTGAAGGACAACAGAAGAGAGGCTTCAGTGGCAACCATGGTGGCTCACCCTCCAAGCCCCATGGCAAGGGTCCAATGCAAAGACCAAGACAAAGATCACCTCCACCTCGGGGAGAAGGATCAAGGCCATCACCGCAAAAAGACTGGCACTACAAGAAGGACTGCCCAGTTTGGCTAAAGTACATCATGGCCAAGAATGGTAAAGATATTGTTTCTTTTGTTAATGAATCTTTGTATGAAAAGTTTACTAGATCCACTTGGTGGATTGATTCTGAGCAACTGCTCACGCTGCCAACTCTTTTGTGGGTTCCATTCGACAAGGACCACGCCAAGAAGAGAAAGATGCATTGAAGTGGCGAATGGAATAGAAGGTAAGTGGAGGCCATTGGTGACGCCCTCCTGAGCTGGCCGATGGCTCTTGCTTTTGCTCAAAGATGTGCTTTTCGCCTTCATTACATAGGAATTTAATAAGTGTTTCCTGTTTGGACAAAGATTCTTACGAATGTTATTTTGGAAATGGCAAGTGTGCCATTTGGTTGAAAGACAAATATGTGGGTGTTGCTACATTATTTGATAAGTTATATTTGTTATCCCTGCATGAGAAAGTTTTTTCTGTGTGTGATGTGAATGAAAAAGATTCCTTGTCGAACAAAGAACAAAAGAAAAGAAAGCGAACTCTTGACTCATCGAAACTATGGCACTGCAGAGTAGGCCATATTTCGAGGGGAAGAATAGAAAACCTCGTTAAAAATGACATTCTTCCTCCGTTAGAGTTCTCCGACATAGAACAATGCATAGATTGCATTAAAGGAAAGTATGTCAAACAAATTAAAAAGGGTGCAAACCGAAGCATAGCTACACTAGAAATAATCCACACTAAAAAGTGTGGATGGCTATGATTCATTCATAACATTCACGGTGATCACTCCCGGTATGGTTATATTTATCCAATCAAAGAAAGATCTGAAGCGTTGGATAAATTTAAAATTTTCAAAGCTGAAGTAGAAATTCAGCACGATAAAAGAATCAAAATAGTCCGGTCCGATCGTGGGGGAGTACTACGTCGGCATACTCCATATGGTCAAGTACTGTGACCCTTTGCACGGTTCCTGCAAGAACGGAATAGTCGCCAAAGATTCTATGCCGCCAACCTCAAAGAAATGGAGAATAAAGGCGCAACTGCACTTTATGGATATGGTGCGCAAAGATGATGAGCTATTCCACCCTCCCATTGGGATTAGGATGGAGGCGCTTAAAACCGCCATTCACATTCTCAACAGTAGTACTAAGTAAGTCGGTGCCCAAAACACCGTATGAATTATGGACAGCAGTAGTCTCCTCTCTCGCACCACTTGAGGGTCTGGGGAGCCCAAATTGAGGCAAAAGTTTTCAATCCAAACATCGCAGTTAGACCCCAAAACAGTATCTTGCCATTTCATTGGCTATCCAGATAAGTCCAAAGGCTACTGCTTTCACCGTCCCGACAGATACACAAAGTTTATAGAAACGAGACATGTCGTCTTCTTGGAGGACGAATTGATGAGGGGGAGCACGATAGCTAGGAAAATTGATCTTGAGGAGAAGAGGGTGCATGCACCTAATCCGATGACTCAGAGCCATTTTTCTGCTACACAGCTACCATCTACAACCCCCGAGGTTGTGGTGCCGCACTGCTAGACTCCACACGTGACAACAATGGGCGAAAGTTCGGAACCTGTCCATCAGGAGCCACCTGAACCCACTGTTGAGCATGAAAGGGAGCCAGAACAGCCATCTAGTGTAAATATGCTTGAACCCGAGGCAAGGAATGAGCAAGAGTCTGATGAACTCAGACGGTCTAAAAGAGAACGAAGACCAGCCATTTCCAAAGAAATCTACAAAGTTTACAATGTAGTTCATATGGAGGGCGATCCTACCTCATATGAAGAAGCCATGAGTAAATTTCACTCAGCCAAGTGGGTAGAGGCAATGGAAGATGAAATGAAATCGATGAGTTCCAACAATGTTTGGGACTTAGAGGAAATTCCCAAAGGAGCCAAAACAGTAGGATGCAAGTGGGTCTACAAAACGAAGTATGACTCCAATGGAAATGTAGAAAAGTACAAAGCTAGACTCGTGGCAAAAGGCTTTACGCAAAGAGAAGGCGTAGATTACAATGAGACTTTTCTCCGTCTCATGTAAGGACTCCTTCGTAATCATCATGGCACTAGTTGCACATTTTGATTTAGAGTTACATCAAATGGATGTCAAGACGGCATTTCTAAATGGAGATTTAGAAGAAAATGTTTACATGAAACAACCCAAGGGTTTTTTCATGGAGGGGAAGGAACATATGGGATGCCGCCTAAAGAAATCCATTTATGGGTTAAAGCAAGCCTCTAGGCAGTGGTATTTAAAGTTTAATGATACCATCAAAAGATTTGGATTCAAAGAAAATGTTGAGGACAATTGCATTTATGCAAAGTTCAAAAGTGGGAAATATATTTTCCTAATTCTATATGTGGATGACATTCTGCTTGCTAGCAGTGATGTTAGTCTACTACTAGAAACAAAGAAGTTCTTGTCATCAAACTTTGACATGAAAGACCTTGGTGAAGCCTCTTATGTTTTGGGCATAGAAATTCACCGAGATGTAAAGAATGGAGTGTTAGGACTGTGCAGAAAGCGACAGAAAAGATTTTAAAGAAATACAATATGCATGCGAGTAATTCAACACCTGCCCCATAGTCAAGGGCTTACAGCTTTGGGAAATCTCAATGTCCAAAGAATCAATATGAGATCGATCAAATGAAGTCAGCACTATATGCTTCGCTGTTCAAGCTTACAAGATGCACAAGTGTGCACTCGCCTCGACTTAGCATTTATCACCGGGTACTTGGTAGATATCAAGAGAATCCAGCATAGAGCAATCGAAGATGGTAAAGAAAGCTTTATATGCAAGGCACAAAAGGCCTCATGCTAACATATAGACGATCTGATTCTCTAGAGATAAAAGGGTATTCAGATGCAGATTTTATGGAGATAAAGACGATCAAAGTCCACGATGTGGTATGTCTTTACTCTCGCAGGAGGTGCTATTTCGCGGGGAAGCGCCAAACAATAATAGTTGCATCATCTACGATGTATGCAGAATTTATAGCATGTTATGAGGCCATGGGACACGTTATGGTTAAAGAAATTCTTACCCGACTTGAAAGTGGTCGACCGTGATCAGGCTACTAAAGATGTACTGTGACAACGAGCCCGCAGTATTCTATTCTCACAACAACAAGTCGAGTAATGCTTCAAAGTCTATAGATATAAAGTATTATGTTGTGAAGGATAAAGTCCAGGATCAAACTATAAGTCTCGAGCATATAAGGACAAAGGATATGCTTATGATCCGCTTAACGAAGGCTTACTACCCAATGTGTTCAAGGAACACATAATGGGTATGGGTTTAACGGCAAGCCTATGATTCCCGGACCATCGAGGCCCAAAAGTAATGTAATTTTGTTTCGTAACATGAAGGTATATATAGTAGCTGTCGATTCTATCGGCAATTGAGCCGAGACGATGAAACATGCTCTATGTGTCATTCGTGATGAAATAAGTAAAGTACAAAGTTAAAAGTAAAGTCGAGATCTAGGGGAGAATGTTGATAGATCTCCCACGCTCGGGCCCAACGGCTTAACGGAGACCCTCATCGCGCTTCTAATCGGGGCGCCCAACCCTATCCATGGTTAGGGGCCTCGTCGCTGGCAGATATAAAGAGGTGGGGGGACGCACACGCACGAGGTTCACCGTGCGCCGCAGCCCCCACCAACACACCCACCGATTAGGGTTCGTGACTAGGCCGACGGAAGCTCCACCGCCACCGCCTCAACTACCCACGCCACGCCTGGCCACCCTTTTGTCCCATGGCCAACGACGGCGGATCTAGCTCCGGAGGTAGCTCCGGCATCCCCTCCGGTTCGTGCTTGGGGAGCACAGGCGCAGGTAGTACTACTCTCTCTCTCTCTCTCTCTGTCTCAGATACCACAGATCTACCCTAATAGTTTTACCGAGGATAGACTAGACCTAACAGACAGTTCTCGCGAAATTTGGATGGGCGATGGATGTCGACCCAGATTTTAGATTCTAATGGCTGCCTACTATATTCGATACAACTTCCAACCCTGCTGCAGCGGCTGGATGACAAAGTGTTGCAGCTGAAGGTTCTGCAATAGACAAGGAATTGAAGAAAGGGTTCTGATTCCTGAAGAAACAAGATGCTGGCAGGGTGTCTTGAGGATCGACTTTGCAAACGTGGGGCATGTGTTGCTCTGTGACTAACATTGTGATAGGCAAGCAAATGCGCCTGGCCAGGAGGATTATTGGAGGACCTGAAGCCCACTGCACAATGTGTTCTAGTAGAATGGGTGTGTGTATGTTCTGCCTGTGAATCTAAAGTATGCAGTGTCAAAGAAAGCATCTAAACATCATTTTTTTTAAAACCATAGGGTCATGTAACTTGTAGAACTTAAGATACATAGCATTCTGCAGATTTTGTATCAGTGAAAGTTTTTTTTGTCATATGCTGTATCCCAGGAGAAGATAAAGTGTTTTCCAGCAAGATGAAAAATATTGAATTGACCAGCCTAACAGTACGGACCATGCAATTAAGGTTTGTGGATCCTTGGTGTTCAGTCCCTTCAGTCTGTTCGGTGGATCCACCAGCTTGGTGAGACCATGTCGGACGATCGATCTGGGACAGGAGAGCCCAGCACAGGATAATCCTCTGGCATATTATAATCCATATCCTCAGCTATTGCAACATAGCCCATGCCGTCACGGATGAAATATCCTGGTACATCTGGATCCTCGGTGCATGCATCATCAAGGAAATAGATCCTTGATGCAGAGTTTGTCTCGAAAGATCTTGAGGAGGCTTGGCCGACAAAGAAAAGTCGGTTTGGCAACTCAGCTGAAGCGTCCCCCCAAGTAAAATAAAGCTGATCACAATGCAGCATAGAGCTGTCAGAACTACTGTCGCTCCCCTCCTCAGCTTCATTCAGATCCAAGCGGAACACTGCAATCTCCACTGCGCCTCCTGTTAGTGCTAGGAACTTGATAACCATATAAAGTTCTCCATCCGACTCCACCAAATATCTTTTGGTTCTTAGGTTCTTCTCTGCATTACTCTGTATCTGAGACGTAGGAGTGTCTCTGCTTTGTTGTCATTTCCAGCCAGTATATCCTGGAATTCCCACTCCCGTCCTGGTCCTCGCTGAGTTTCCCTACTCTCTCTTGAGCTGTTAAAAACCAGAACTCTGACTTGAAATAGATGAGATCAACCAATGAGTCATCCTTAGGTATATTGCATTGCATGTTGTGCTAGTGATTCATCTAGGGTGTCTTTATTGCCAGGAGAGAACTGGGCTCCTTCCCAATTGCAGCAACCGTGTAGCCAGGCAGCGAAGCAGACGATGAGAGCACGACGGCTTCCAGACTGAAACTTCTAACCTCCTCCGAAATCAGCACCGTGTCTGGCAGCTCTTTCATCTCCCTGGTGTGGATGCTGAATAGATGGTTTCGGTGCTTGTTTGGATCAGAATTTTCGAGTACCAGGATAAACCATCCACCTTCAGACGAGCCACACATCTTCCCGTCCACCCGCACATCATCTGGTAAGTACAGCTTCCTCCACAAACAACTGCTTGTAGGTATAGACTGCTCTTCGTTCCACTGGCACGAGACAGTACTGTGAAAGAAGGGGGAGCAGCTGGAGGGGAGGATGAGGCTGGGAATCTGAGGAGAATGGTCTTTCAGAAGAGATTTGACAGCCAAATTCCATCGCTGATTCAGGCACGAAAACGCCCATTGCTCGGTGCGGCACGGCGCAAGCTTCGATAGGATGGCGTAGATTACATCCTCTGGGAGCTCAGGGCAGAACTCTCCCTCTACGGCGCCGCCCATCTCCTCTGCCTCGGACGCGCCACCCATCTCCTCCGCCTTGGCCTTGCTGCCTGTCTCACCTGCAGGGGAACCCGGCCCTGCGGCTTCTGCAGTTTCCTGTATCAAAAATTACAGCATAACTTCAGTTCATATTATCGAGCGTCGTTGTTTTGGCAGAAGCGGTAATCACGTTGGTGATCCCGTGTACGTGTTTATATTGGCGAGAAGAGCCCTCGCCATGGCTTGTACATGAGGTTGATCAATCGATCGTTATAAGGGATAAGATAAGAGGCAATCTCCTCTTTCTAACTTAAACAGAACTAAACAGAACTAACCTCTTATCTATCTAGAATAGTTGGAGTACTGCATGGTATAAGTCATATTGCATGAAGTCTAATAGCCTCCCTTAATCACAACCTTCTGAAAGGTTGAGATTACGCTTGAATTCATTTAGATCTTTAATCGCTAAAGCTTTTGTAAAACCATCTGCAATTTGATCTTTACTAGATATGAACCTGATGTCAAGCATTTTGTTTGCAACTCTTTCTAACAAAATGATAATCTATCTCAATGTGTTTTGTTCTGCATGAAACACAGGATTTGCATAAATATGTAGCTTCTAAATTATCACACCATAGACATGGTTTTACCTTTAGTTCAACACCAAGCTCACCAAGTAAAGCTTCAACCCATATCAATTCAGCGGTAGTAGCATTAGCTAATGCTTTATATTCAGCTTCAGCATAGATCTTGAAACTGCTTGCTGTTTTCTGCACTCCATGAAATCAAGTTTGGTCCAAAAAGACAGCAAATCCTCCAAGAGATCTTCTATCATCTAGGCAACCTGCCTAATCAGATCTCGAGAAGGCACTAAGCAAGCTAGATGAAGACTGCCTAAAGTTAGCCCAACATGTATAGTCCCTTGAACATATCTTAGGATTATTTTTGCAGCTGTCCAATGAGCAGTAGTTGGAGCATGTAAATATTAACATACTTTATTGACTGAGAAAGAGATGTCAGGACCTGTGAGTGTTAAATATTGTAAGGCTCCTACAATGCTTCTATATTGTACTATCATCGTGACTAAGAGTTGTTCCTTCCGCCGTGGATAATTTTTCAGTAGATGATAAGGGTGTAGGAGAAATTGTGCACTTTGTCATACCAACTTTTGCCAGCAGATCGGCAGCATATTTTTCTTGAGTGAGAAGCAAGCCATTCGATGTTTTCTTTACCTCAATCCCCAAGAAGAAGTGCAATTCTCCTAAGTCCTTAAGCAAAATCGTTGTTCAGTCATGAAGAAGAGCGTAAATAGCCTGATCAGATGAACTAGTGACTATGATATCATCAACATAGATTAGAACAAATATCATAACTTTTGCTTTGTTATAGAGGAAAAGTGAAGTATCTGCTTTAGAGGGAATAAAGCCAAGTTGTTGCAACTTGGTACTAAGTCTTGAGTACCATGCTCTGGGAGCTTGCTTAAGACCATAAAGAGCTTTATCAAGTTTGCGATATAGTTTGAGTAGCTGTGGACTCAAAACTGGGGTTGTTTCATATAGATTTCCTCTTCCGTAACGCCATGTAAAAACGCTGCTTGACATCTAGTCGCCGCAGACTAAATTTCTAGAGACAAATGCCACGCCAAGATTAGTCGATAGTTGCCGCTTTGACAACGGATCAAGGTATCTTCATAATCTATGCCATACCTTTGTTTGAATCCTTTGCTACCAAGCGTGCCTTGTACCGCCAATTGTACCATCTGCATGTTTCTTAATACGATATACCCACTTACAATCAATAAGATTCTTTGTGGAGTGTGGAGGAACAAGATGACATGTCTTGTTTTGTATAAGTGCCTTATATTCTTCTTCCATCGCCTTGCGCCAACGATCATCTCCAAAAGCCTCCGAAATGCTTTATGTTCACCTGTAGATGTGAACAAGCCATAGCGGACGGTGCCATCAATATACCGTTTTGGATTTCGTATACCTTTTTGAAGTCTGGTGCGAGGTTCCAGAGGTGGAGGAGGATTTAGTGGTGCAGGCAGACGAGTGTGGCAGACGAAATGTGGCCGCAGGATCCTTCACCGAACAAAGACAGAGATGGGCACAGAGGGAAGATTCTTCCCCGTGTCAGGCGGTGAGACGGGACCGTGACCAGGCCCTGGCGTGAGCAGGCGGGACAGGGGACCGACCCCGCGACGTGGAGGCGTGTTGCTGGCGAGCGGGATGGGACCCCGCGACGTGGAGGCGTGTCGTTGGCGAGCGGGAGATCGCATGTGGCGACGCGAGCGTGGACGTGACGCAGTCCACCCAGGGGACAACGACCGCAGGCCCTGGCGCGATGGACCCTGGTGCGATGCACGCCCACGCGGGGGCGGGACCAGGGGCGATGCAGAGCGTTGGCGCGTGGGCGAGGCCGACCTTGATCGCGACGCGGTCAAGGGTGTTGGGCATACGAGGGAGGCAGAACGGGATGGCGACGCCCGCGGTAGGGACACGCGCGGGAAATCCTCCGACCGTACAGGGGACCGCGGTGGGGAGGCGCGCGGGAAGCCCACCTGTCGTACGGGAGAATCTTCCGTGGGATCGGCGCCTGCCTCCGACGCCGTAAGGTGGAGATCTTTCTCGCAATGCCAGGTGAAATCTTCCAGGCTTATTTCTCCACTGCTTTTTAGAGTTTTGAGTGAAATTTTCGCAGCCTCTGCTGATCATCAAGAGTATGTGCTGGAGTATTGAGTTCCGCAACATCTTGATACTCATTAGTAACAACAGGTACAACGGGCAAAGGCATATAATCATCAACAATTGCAACCCCATGATATGATGTGTCTTGAGGTAAAAGAAGTATTTCATTCCGGAGACGTGAGCCAGCATTAGGATGCAACTCAGCAAATGGAAAGACGTTTTCATCAAAAACAACATCTCTGGAGATATAAACTCGACCAGTGGAAATATCTAGACACTTGACCCCTTTGTGGCGAGGACTATAGCCCAAGAACACACACCGCGTAGAACGAAAAGAGAGTTTTCTTTTATTGTAGGGGCGGAGATTTGGCCAACACGCACAACCAAAAATTCTAAGAGATTCATAGTTGGGTTTTGTGTGAAGAAGACGTTCTACAGGAGTGTCATGATTTATAACTTTGCTTGGGAGGAGATTGATGAGAAAAGTGGCAGTGAGGAAAGCATCATCCCAAAATTTAAGAGGCATAGATGAATTTGCAAGTAAAGCAAGACCAATTTCTACAATATGATGATGTTTTCTTTCAGCGGAGCCATTTTATTGATGAGCATGAGGGAAAGATACATGATGAGTGATACCAATCTTTTGGAAGAAACTATTGAGCTTTTCATATTCACCTCCCCAATCAGTTTGCATGGTGATTATTTTCCTAGCAAATTTTCTTTCAACAAGTTGCTGGAAATTAAGGAAAACTTGGTAAACATCAGAGCGTTTCTTGAGCAAATAGATCCAAGTAAATTTACTGAAATCATCAATAAAACTCACATAATATGAATGTTTACTAGCAGAAATAGGGGCTGGACCCCATACATCAGAGAATACTTGTTCTAGAGGAACAGTGGATACACTAGTAGAGACAGGATATGGCAATTGATGGCTCTTAGCTAGTTGGCAAGGATCACAAATGTATGGGTTTATTTCAGGAGTGTAAGAAATACTGTTTTTCCTAAGTACTTGTTGAACCACAAAGGAAGAAGGGTGTCCTAAACGGCGATGCCACGTAGAAGACGACGTCTTTATTGTGATGAAGACTTGCTTGGAAGAACCCGTAGTAGAAGGAACTAGCGGGTAGAGACCATCTTGACATGGTCCTTTAAACAGAGTTCTCCTTGTGGCCTGATCCTTGATCAAAAAGAAATATGGGTGAAACTCAAGAAACACATCATTATCTAGTGTGAGCTTATGAACAGATAGAAGATTCTTAGATGCACTAGGAACATGCAAAATATTTTTGAGTTGTAAGGTATTATATGGGGTATAAAGTTGAATGACCAATATGGATTATTTGCATACCGCTTCCATTAGCCGTGTGGACATGATCACCACTGCTGTACTTTTCATGAGTGGTGAGCTTGTTCAACTCGAGGTGACATGGTGGGCAGCACCGAATCAGGTACCAGCTGGTGTCGGGCCATAGGATGCAACATGGGCACCTTCTCCTCGCCATCATCAGAGTCATGATTATCTTGATAGTGCCACCAAAGACTGCTTATGGGTGGCCGTGGATCTTGCAGATTTGACACGTGACGTCGACGAAGGGGGTAGGAGCACGTCCACGAGGACGCCCTCCATCATCTCGGCGTCGACCTCTGTCATCACGACGATGGCCACCACCATCATCACGACGACCGTCGCGACCATCACGTCCATCATCACGCCGTCGATCTCGACGGCCTCCATCATCATCATGCCGCCCGTCACGACGGCCTCCATCACGGGTGCTATCACGGCGCCCTCCACCATCACGACGCCGCCGTAACCACCATGATCCGTGATCTACCACGGTTCCGCGAGAGCGGAAGTCGCGTTGCTATCATGTGTAGGCCGCGCAGCAAGGTTGGCAGAGGAGGTGAAGCCAAAGACTCGGCCCGTAATCTGCCAGCATATCTTGTCAAGGTCGTGGAGCACAAAGTTGACTATAAAGATCATCAAGAGTAGTACCAGATTGCCGCTGACGGAGGAGACGAGGTTGTTGTAGCGGGCGCCGAGGTCGCTGAGGATGTACCCCACCATCTCATCTTCTTCCACGGGTTTTCCCTGCAGCGAAGTTCGTAACCAAAGCTTTTCATCTTGGCAAAGAACCGGCCGTCATGACATGTCGAGCTTCTTGGTGTTGTTCAATGACCTTCACAGTGATTGATCTTGGTGCGAGTGATGAGAACATCCCTGAGGGTGTATCATACCTCAGCAGCGGTGTCGATCCCGACGACATGAGGTATCATCTCTCGATGTGGAGTTCACGAGGAACTGGCACCGCTTGTCCCGAGACAACCATGCCGCAGGCAGGATTGGGGATGATGGTCTTCTTCTGTTGGCGCTTCAACCTCCAGAGTTCATCGGCCAGCTTGCACCATCGAGCAAGTCGAGGACCTGAGCACCACGAAGCGGGGGTAGGACAAGGGTCTTCCAAAAGAGGAAGTTAGCCCGAGTCAGTTTTTGGGAGGGCGGTGATCCCACAAGGAGAGCACTAACGACGATGATGATCCAGAGGTCGCCATGGCGCACAGAGGGATTGTATCTTGGATTTCTTAGGCTTAATTGGTTTTGGTGACGCTTTGGGTTGTGGGGAAGAAGTGCATAAAGGGATGCATCACATGGAAGCTTGGGTGTGTGCAAGCAAGGGTGCAAAGAAAGTAGCTTGGGCATGTGCACGGCAGGTGCAACAAATGAAGCTTGGGTGTTGTAGCAGCAGCAGGGAGATGCGGCGGCACAGTAGGTCGTAGGTGTAGATTGGTTTGCGGCAGCAGGTGACGAGGTTTAATCTCATCAATGCCCATTGTTATGGACTTGAGTTTTGGAGAAGATGGGGATGCTGGAGATCGCGGAACGGTTAATGCATAAGCAAACTGGGGGACACGAGATTTACCAAGGTTCAGCCCCTGAGGGAAAACCCTACTCCTGCTTGTCTTCTCTTTGATTACAATGAACCGGGTTACAGGTGCGCAGATTCGATCCCATGGAGGTGCGAAAGTATGAGTCGAGAGATCTAGGACGTGCCTCCGACCTTTATATAGACGTAGGCAGGTCCCTGCATAGTCCTTGTCGGTTACAGGTGTTCTAGGGTTTTACCCTTTATATTTCCTATCTATGCTAGTCTTGTTTCCAAGGATCCGGCGCCATGGGCCTTGGCCACCCGAAAATCTTCATGGGCGAAGGATGTCCGCTGTGGGTCTTCCTTGGGCTGGACCAGGTATGTCAAGTCACATACCAGGGTATAACCATGTCAAGAAATTCGAGTGATCAGTCGAATCATAGATTCGGCTGAGGACTCTTCTATCCTTCGAGTGCAACTAGGTAGTAACAGTATATGTGTGTAGGGATTGTTGATACGTGTGCCTGACTCACCCGACGGATCAGGGTCAGTTAACTGTCTTAGGACGAAACAAACACGATCTTCATCAGGTTCGAGTCCCTTAACTTGAACCCGGAACATATAGGCAGAATTCGACTCAGCCGCAGAGGACTTACAGGAGTGGAATTCCAAAGCGTTTTTAATTGATGTACCCAACACGTCTGTCAGATTTTTCATCACGCCTGGCATGGATTTATACTAGCAGAGCGCAACATGCGCTGCCGTGCCATCGATGATATCTGTGTCTTATCTTTGGTCGCAGACGCAGCATCCTAACATTTGTCACCACGGAGGTGCTTCGGTGGCCAAGGAGATTGTCGCCACTCCGCTTTTGTTGGGGCAGAGTTGCCAAAAAGTTTTGGCGGTTGATCCGAAGATCGCAATGAAGATTTCATAGGGTGCGACTACCAGCTCCCTATGGGAGTAGCTCTCGAGTGTCTGCTCGAGTCAGACTCGAAAGCGAGACTTTAGTTCAAGCGCTGTTCAGTTGTTAAGTCCGAAATCAAAATTTCGGATGCTTAAATCCATCCTCCCTATGGAGTAGCCCCCGAGTCCGTAGTGGAGTCGCAGACTCGACGAGGGACTCAGGAAATACTTTGTCTTTATTCGCCTTTTGCAAAAAGTGCCAGCGCCCCGATAGAGTAGCCTTAGTATTTAGTCGAATCAAGATTCGAGTGAGTACTCTAGCTGTGGAGCCAAGAATTGTAGTTGGTGCTAGTATAGCTTTTGATGACGCTGGTTGACGCATCAATGACCTCAAGCGCTCGCTACGCCAGAGATGACTTGATCGATCAACATGGGTCCCACTTGCTGACTTTGAATTGACCGTCACGCCGGGCGTGAGATAATTACGGCTTCACCGATTTCGCAGAGTGGACGCGGGTAACGACGGCTTGTTGTGATGTTGACACGTACGGCCGACCGCCACATGCTAGGTCTTCGGATGGACGGCCGCGCGCCGCCTTCGCTGTTATAATCATTGGGGAAAGCCGCGTTTGTTTTCACCGCATCGCTCTTGTTTTCACCGCTTCCTTGTGCTCTAGCGATTCTGTTGGCGACCGGAATTTCCTTCCACATTTCCGCAGCTGCTTCAAGCTTTTCACTGCCGCGCCGCCAGAGCGCAATGGGGAATCAAGAAATCCTCGTCTGGCTGGGACCCGGCGCCGCCGAGGATAGAAAGGCACCACCGCTACCCGGTCACCGATGGTGGCTGGCGCGCATCGAGACGCGGAGAGCGATCTCCGCAGAAGCTTCGTGAGCGGGCCCGATCCCGCAAGATAGGGAGGCAAAGAAACTCCCCAATGAGGTAATCCCCGCCCCCATCCGGGTATCGGGTTATGTTCTCACCTTCAATGCGTGGGTTTTCTTTTCCACTCCACAACTTCCTCCATGGATCGCTTCTTCTATGGGATTCACCATCATCTGCCTCCCAATTCTCTTCTCCACATTGCTTGTTTTATCACTTTTATGAAAGTGCTGGCTTGGCATTGAGCCGCACTTTGGCCTCTTCCTAAGCTCTATTCGTGAAGAGGCTATCTCGTTCGATGGTGTGTATCCCATTGGGGTTGCATCATCTCTTAGTCCCAATTTTCTCTTCTTCTCTTTTTCCATGTCCGGATCTGTCTAGTAATCAAGTGAGGCGATGGTTTTATATCCGCGACCAGAGGTGCCCCGCAAGATTTTGGTCTTGTTCCTTTGACCCTCCCAAATGATTGAGCCTAAAAGGTCTTAGAAAACCAAATCTTGGACGGTGAGAAGGCGAGATAGAGGCTCCTTTACCGTCAGTGGAGGATTCCACTGATTCCTAAAAGGAGGTGAACGGCGTACATCATCCGGACGCTTTGAGAGCCGGTAGCTCCAAGCGAGGGCGCATCCGATGTTTCTTTATTCTGGGCGCCGTGATCCGACGAGGGTTTCGGCTGAGAGAATCTCCGAGGGGGATCTTGACAGGGCCCTTTGTGCGCTGCTGAAGTTCAAGGCCGGAGAAGAAATCGCGGGGAAGTCGCTAACTCCTCCATTTTCTTCGACGTTGGCCGTACTGGTGTGTAGATTTGTGCACGTAGTGCTTTTTGTCGGTTGATTTATTTCTTTGTTTGCTAACAAAGTTCCTTCGATTTTGCAGAAGCCAGCACCGCATGGTACCCATTGCTCGGACTATTTCCTACCGCACCGGATAATGAAGTGGTTGAGTCCGTGTCCGAGCCGCCATCGGCACAATCTCGGCGGAGGATGCCGATGAGTCGAGGAGGACCAGACGCAAACGATCACGGCTCCAAATAGTCTCGGATGCCCGACTCCTCCGACTCCTGTAAACCCTTTGTGCCTCGGATTGTCATGATGACGGTCATGGAGGTTCTTCCTCTCCCATTCCTCGCATTCCTGTATGGGTCAGAAGGCCGCACCCGCCAAAAGCGGAAGAAGGAAGAAAAGAAGGAGGAGAAGAAGGAAGAAAAGGAGGAGAAGAGAGCCCAAGGACTCCCTCCTTTCTTTGACCTGAGCTCGCTCGGCTCGTAAGTTTCTTGTTTTGTTATCGCCCTTTTTCTTGCACTTGTGCTGATTGCTTGCAGTAGCATTCCTCCCGACCTCCAGCGATGGTGCGCGGAGATGATGGGAGTCGAAGATTGCTTCCTCCTCCTCGATGGTGGCAACTGGAGGCGCCAGTTCCGATCCTCCATGCAGGAGGTGAGGTGGTTGCTCTGAATTTCGCAGCGGGCCTTGAGTCGCCATCGAGCATGTAAGTTTTTCTCGTTTACAACACGGGGAGCCCCGAGTGTCTTCGTGCTGATTTTGTTTTTACCTTTGTGTTGGGCGAGTCTCCCCAAGTCCTTTTCATCGCTATTTTTTTTCGCAGCCTTTTGTGCAGGAGGCCAAGCGGCAGGTGCAGAGTGTTTGTGTCGAGGCTAACCTTCGCAGCTTCAAGGTACCTATTCGCTTTGGGTGCTTTTTTTTCGCTTATTCCGGTCCCGCTTCGACATTTCTTGTTTTGAATGCAGAGAGCATAATAGTTCTCTCCGTGAGGTCGACGCTCAAGAAGAAGGCCGAGGTCGCCGCTAAGCGAAGAACTTTGAGCCGAGAGCCGACTAAGGCAGCCAAAGCGAAGAGCGTCATAGCAGGAGGCCATGGACCGTGAGGAGCAATTTCACCGCTATGGGCTGCTGTAGAGAGAGGTGGCGGCTCATGGTCACGCCAAGGCTATTTCGTAAGTGCCGATTTCTGCTTTCTTCATGCCTCGTGTCTTCTTTCCAGGCCGCTTTTCTTTATGTCTTCCTTCTTATTTTTGTCTCACATGCCACAGTGCATCGAAGTTTGATCATGGTGCTCTAGAGCACGAGTGTTTAGATGATGCCACCAGAAGCGGTCAAGACCGGCCGAAGACTGCTGCCTCCCCTTTGCCAAGGCGAAGGAGGTCCTTGGCCGCTTTGCTGTGGAGCTTGTTCCAAGGATGTGGCCCTCGATGATGTGGATGCTCGCGGAGGCTCACCGGCCATGGGCGCATAAGCTGCCAGCGTAAGAGCACGGCGCGGTCTGGCCGGGTCGATGGCCTTTGGCGGGCCGGAGCTGAGCTGACCTGCCCGTATCACCTCCCGGATGCCGACGACCACAGATGATCCGAGGTAGCCTTTGTCGCCACTCCGCCACCGCAAACGATATGGGCCTAAGCTCATTGATTTGTCGTTCGAAAGTATGTACCGCAGCGAAGCAGGCGGGGCCAAAGCTAGATGGGCCTCGCCCGAGGCGACTCAAGGTGCCCTGGCCCGAGGCTTTGTAGACGAGGATAGTTTGTAGTCCGCTTTTGTAAATATTTTGAAGAACACCATCCTTCCGCCAACGAGTGGCCTTATATGTTTAATGAATTCTTCCCGAGTTGTGCTCGCCATTGTTTGAATGTTTGTGTCCTTTCTTTTTCTCGCTATAGGTTCTTCGGTGATGACCGTTGATATTCTCACCGCACAGTAGCAAGCGTTATCTTTGGATGACCCTTCTCAACTCGCTTTTCTTCGGATCGCAGCGAGGTCCGGAGAGGAGTTGCTCGGGTTACGCGGTCATGCCGACGCTAAAGTCCAAGGCGATCGTGCAGCAGCCAGAGAGAAGTACTTGATGGCGAACTGGTTCGCTATCCGAGCAACCGCAATGTAAGTTGTTCTTTGGTTCAAGCCGAGCTCGCTTTTTCGGATGAGCCTGGCCGCCTTGGCGCTTATTTATTGCAAATTGTCGCAGGTGCGTAACCTTGCTCCGAGGGAAGATAAGGAGCGGTCGCTGTTCGGGTCAATTCGCTCACTCAACAGACATGGAGGCCTGGGCTTCTTCCGGATGGATCGCGACCGCGTCGCGGCTCGCGACGCGTGCAGATCGTAGCACCAGGTTTTCGAAAGTGCTTCGACGCTATGCCTCGTGTTGCACGCCATGTTCCTTTGATGTCGCATCGACAAGCCTTGCGTGTCTTCCGTCAAGTTTCGGAACGTGAGCAATGTCAAGGAGTTGCGCGGCAACATACTGTCAGGAGTGAAGGCTGCTTTGTCTCTCGTGGAGGTTGCACCCCGACGATTTGGCTGGCTGGCTGCTGGGCCACCTCTTCGCCCGATGGTGGTGAGTGGACATGCGTCCAAGATTACGCAATTGTAAGGCAAGATGTCGAACGAAGTCGAGATATGTTTGAGCAAAGCGTGCTCGGGTTGTTCTTCGTAATAGGTAGTACCGAAAAAGAGATAGATGTAAACTTTGTATATTTCGGGCGGTTGCGCCCTTTGTTGTAAAGGCTTTGTTTGTTGTGAGCACGCAGTTGCTTTGATTGAGCACGTGTTCCTTTCGCTTGCTCGACGCTGTCGCCACTCGTGTGTACACGCTTGATCCTCACGATGAAATCGTGAGGTGGGGAGCCCCGAAAGTGCTTTGTAGCATGTAGTAAAGTTGCAAAATAGCTTAATTGAAGTTTTGGGGCGAGACACTTAGCTTTATTTATATCGTGAATGGAGGAGGTACATTGTTCTGAATAGCCTTGGCTGAAAAGCCTTATTGAAAGTAAAGGGGTAGGTTGCTACTTGATAGAATCGTCAGAAAAGTAGATATTCCATGGGTTGGAGTATGCGACCCGCATCCACGCATTGAGGCGTATAGGCGCCACCGGGATGACTTCGGTGATGACGTATGGTCCTTCCCATGGTGACTCGAATTTTGTTTGGCCGCTTTTGCTTGAGTCGCAAGACGCAGGTCTCCTTCGACGGAAGGACTCGGGTGAAGCCGGGCTGTGGTAGTTGCGGAGACTCACGGTACACCGCCGATCGAGTCGCGCCTTTGCTTCGCCGAGTGTGTCGACGACGCCTTCGAAAAGCGGCCGTGATTCGGCTTCATCAGAGCGACGCATTTACCCGAGGGCCTGGTGGCGCATTTCGCCGGCAGACGGCTTCTGCCCGCGTACCATGAAGAACGGTGTAGCCCGTGGAGCTATTTGGCGGGTCCGTAAGCTCCATAGGACGGATGGTAGCTCTTTAGTCCATGCTCCCGCCCGCTCGAAAGTGGACTCATGAGGCGCTGTTGATGCTCATACCGATTAGCCGCTGGCCTTTCCACTTGCCCGCTCGCTTGGCGGGTGTGCCACCGAGGCGCACGTGATGTTGATCCCGAGGCCTTCGCAGGTCCTGGAATTCTTTGAGATAAAGTTCGATCCATTGTCTGCGGATGATGCTGGCGCGGCACGCCGAACTGTAGACAATGGACTCGAAGAACTTGACGGCCGCTTTTGCCTTTCGTTGGTAACCGGCATGGCCTCGATCCACTTGGTGAACTTGTCGATCGCGATCAGAGGTAAACGCGTCCCCTTCGAGGACTTCGCAGCTTGTCGATCATGTCGAGGCCCCATTGAGCAAAAAGGCTGCTATGGGTATGGGTCTCGAGTCGACCTGTGTGTGTGCGGTTTGTCGGCCAACCGCTGGCATCCGCTGCATCTTCGGACGATGTCCTTTATTGCCGCCATGGCCGCTGGCAAGAGAATCCTGCTCGTAGAGCTTACGGCTAAGGGCAAGCTAACAAGGTGATGGCCGCAGATGCCCTCGTGGATGTCTTGAGGATGGCTTTGCCATCGCCGCGGTGACACACCGCTGTAGTACACCGTAATCGCGCTTGTACACTTCGCCATTGATGCGTGGAAGGCTTCGAACCGACAAGATATGCGCCGCATCCGCTATCCAGCGTTCTCCGCTTATCAGAACCGGAGGTATGGTCGGTCCATGTTTCTTCGCCATGACCTGCATTAGGTCGACCATGGCGCACTCGGTGTCCAACTTTTCGGGTCCTTCATGACCTTCGCAGCGGTGAGCCCCGAAAGTGTTCTGGGCTTTTCGGTGATCCCTTGGGGAATTTCATTGATGGATGGCACGCCAGTATCTGCTCGAGGAATACACCCGTGGCACCTTTGCGCAAAGTGGAGCCGGCGTTGGCGAAGTTTGTCGGCTTCTCGTTGCTTTCTTCCAACGTGTCGAAGCTCGTAGCCGTCGTAATTCTCCTTCGAGTGTGTTGTAGAGCGCTGTACGCGACATCCGCTGGGCGCGGGTTAGTGTGTGTTCGGTCATCGCTTCGATGATCGCGACGCGACAGGATAGCGCCGTAGATTGGCTTTACGGCCGTCTTACAGCTTTTGATCCGAACCTGTAGGTCCCTCATCCGAAGGTGGATCACATGCAGACGAAAGAGATAGCTGTCGGCTGTCGTCAGAAACTCATCTTGTTGATGGCGTGGCGCGTAGCACGGTGGCGCTGGAACCCATTTGAAAGCAAAGCCGATGGATGGTGGGGCAATCATTCGAAGGCGGAGGGTGCTGCCGTACCGACCCACTTGGAAGTAGAAGCTCCCTGAATAGACATCTCGAGTCCGCCGCCACGGGCTCAAGTCCTTCATGGCCATGGTGGGCGGGTATGAAGTCGAAAGCTACCAAGAGGGCAGAGGTGATCCGGTCAAGCCGCAGAGTTGTAGATCGATCGGAATGTCGGGACCATCACGATCGCACAATCAGCAGCGCCCCGATTCCCACAGTGATTTCGCCGCCCAATCGGATTCGAGGGTTTATTCTCATCAATGCCCATTGTTATGGACTTGGGTTTTGGAGAAGATGGGATGTTGAGATCGTGGGAATCTGCGAATGACAAGCAACTGGGGACACGTAGATTTCACCTCGTTCAAAGCCCCTTGGAGAGGGGAAAAACCCTTTACCTCTACTTGTTCCGCTTCTTTGATTATGGCGGAACCAAGTTGTTACTGTAGGTGCGCAGATTCGATCTCGGGGACCGGGCGGAGGTGCGGCAGAAGCAAAGTATGTTTGAGAGATCTAGGATGTGCCCTCCGACCTTTTTATATAGACGTGTGAGGGTAAGTCCCGCATAGTCCTAGTCGGTTACTGGTGTGTTTAGGGTTTTACCCTTTAAATTTCCTATCTATGCTAGTCTTGTTTCCAAGGATCCGGCTACGTTATGGGCCTTTGGCCACCGAAAAATCTCTTCGCGGCTTAGCGTATGTCCGCTATCAGGCTTTTCTTGGGCTGGACCCAGGTATAATCAAGTCACGCACCAAGCAGGTGGTATAACCATGCCAATAGTGGTCGTTCAAAAGGCAGCTCGATACCCATATCGTAACATCGTTGTTTTTAAGTGTGTAAAGCCGTATGACCGCTTGTGATCCCGCGGGTATCAGTATTTATATTGGCGAGAAGAGTATTCTCGCCGTGGGCTTGTATAGGAGGTTGATCAATCGATTACAGTGACAGATAAGAGGCAATCTCCCTCTTCTAACTTAAAACAGTAATCCAAACATCCAACCTCTTATTCATTCAGAATAGTTGGAGTACCACCCAACTTCTATCGCTACATGGTACAAGTTTTACATTGCATGAAGTCTAATACATATCACGCAGAGAACACTCTGTCAGATTCTCGACTCATGGATCAAGCGACAATGAAACTGCCAAGAATCACACTTGCCAAGACTACTGACCTGAAAGTAACTCGATTGCTTTAATTCCCATCCCCATTGGTCGAATTCCCACCGAATTTAATATCGGCCTATGCATGAAAGCGGTCGATGCAAGAGGCGGTCGAGTCATTGGTTTAGGTTTTAAATATCGAGCGGGCCGGAGTACGTAACGAAGCGAAGCGATGAAGAGTATGGCTACAACACTGCTCGCGGCTGGTGACCCGGCAAAGAGGGCACCGTAATGGTCATTATTCACAGATGCATTTGTAATTCACGATCGTAGCATCGCCCACCCGGCGGTAATTATCGGCCAGACCGGTACAGCCGGATGCGCTGTGATTGGTCGATGGTAACGGTCACAAGGCGCCAAATGAAGCGCGGTAATCAAGGCGTAGTACCATTGCCCAGTTTTTTTTTTCTTTTATTTAAAACGATAAATATTCAAACGGTATAACTTCTAAACGGTAGTCTGATTGACTCGGGATTCCACCAGCCGCATAGAGGATGTCAGCTTATAATAAAAGTGGTGGTTATTGATTATCACCTGGCTGGAGTATCAATTAATATAATGAGATACCTCACTTGGTGAGAAACCGAAATGACAATCAAAAATCTAGTCAGATATATATGGAGATCCGACGATGAACAAAGAGTTGTTATGGAGATTACCACAAGTCGGTATCCTGCCATGGATAAGGGTTTAAATAAAAAAACCAAATACGGCGATGCAGCATGCAAAGGTTTGCTCTCCAACGATATGTGACCAATTACTCACGAGATACCCTCTCGAGTATCACCATCTATTCCTAAACCCGGGTTCTCACCACAACATGAGACCCAGTGAAAACCTATCAAGATTATATTTCTGCTCGATGATTCCACTTGAGCTCAAGGTGTATTTATCTCGCTTTTCCCAAGATGGAATGCCTTTCTTAATTCCTCATCATCGACCTCGCATATTGAGCTTGCACAACATATCTAGCCACATGCTCCAATGATGCTAATGGACAACCTCATGCATAACTTTCTATCATACACACATTAGTCCATAAAGATTGTCACATCACTAAACACACAATAGGCTCATGTTCTTTCAACATGATGAGAATAATATAAAGAACAAAAAAAAGTGAAATAGCCAATGATATTAAGGTACAGGCACCAAACAAACTGCAAGGCATAACACTTTAGATATGATCAGAACAATATTGAGAAAGAAGATATACACGGCGTAGCGAAGAGGAACGCCGGCGTTGGGCTGTCGCGTTGGCCATGTCGTCGAGGAAGAGGGTGCTGATGTCGGGGAAGAAGTCCTCGTGGGGGAAGACATCGCCGCAGTCGCTATCCGTGATTGAGTCCGTGACGAAGCCAGTAGTCACGCCGATAGCGCTCCCCGAAAACCTTATCGCACTTCTCCCGTACAGGACTCGAAGCAGCGGGGTTTCGGAGGCCTACTGTCCC
The DNA here is from genome assembly GCA_023614405.1 of Avena insularis. Classification (NCBI taxonomy): domain Eukaryota; kingdom Viridiplantae; phylum Streptophyta; class Magnoliopsida; order Poales; family Poaceae; genus Avena; species Avena insularis. Next base: position 387,863,023 of record CM042687.1, read on the forward strand.
GGCTCGCGGTGCGCCACAAGGCAGGATGGGGACGAAGCTGATGGCAGCTCGATTGCTTTCTGGGTACAGAGCACGACATCGGAAGAGGAAAAGAACAGGCAGCGACCGAAGCCAAACAGCCTCCACTTAGATCGAATTAAACCTCCACTGAGTCGTATTTAAAACCCATTAGCAAACTGTTCAAATTCTGCACACCCGTTTATATAACAGTCATGCGTGGCAAAAAAGAACTCGGCTCGGCGAGATTCAACCCATAACCGTCACCCTGGCCGTCGCGTCGTGGCGAGGAAGCGAGGCGGAGACTCTCTCCTTCTCCTTCTCATCCTTTTACCAAGTGGTAGGAGATCCTCCCTTATAAGCTGCTGCAAACCTCCTTCAACTAGCAATGTGGGACTAAACATTTTTCCACCTCTTGCCATGCATGAATGGGCCACATGGGCCTCTCGGATTTTCAGGAATTTATTGGAATAGAAAATGGGCTAGGCTATTTGGGCCAAAATTCCAACAATCCCCCACCAGATCCCAGAGGCACATGTAATTTGCCTTTGGTTCCAAAACACTGTTTATATACCGGTACTGTAGTGGAGACTGTTAAGTTGAACTTCCACCTAGAATTCTATGCTACACTAGACTGTGACGTTTACAGTGGACTATGCCTTGAACTGCAAGTTTGTTGCAACCTAGCCTCACACAAAGCCTTGACCGATACTGGGCTACCGTGGGACTTCCCCGCGGTTGGAGCTTATGCGTCATACTCCATGGCTTTTCATGAGTTTATTAGAGAGCACCCAACTCTCATAGACTACGACGTTTGACAGTCAGACTCATATAGGTGTGTTCTTCAATAGATGTTCTGCAGGACAACATCTCTGATTAAGATTAAGCCATTTAGAACACATTAAGATAAAATCAACCTGTCGTGCAGAATAGGAAAGGATTGCATCTTCACGGAGTGGTGTTCATTAAAGTGGGGATACTTTCCTCTCAGTCTACCAATAGCTTGTCTCCCAATTCTAATTCACAGGATCTCCGATCACATAGATTGGTTTGCCACTGTGGAAAACTCATAGTGTGGGTCTCATACCCATCTCCTTCGATGCATTTTCTATCGCATTGCGTGATAGTCCCTTTGTGAAGGGATCGAGTTCTTAGATGTTTGGATATAATCCAATGCAATAACTCGGAGTTTCTCATTTTCCTAACAGATTTTAGTCTCCTCTTCACATGTCTTGAGGACTTCATATTATCCTTAGAACTGTTCACCTTAATAATCACGATTT